>CM033984.1:27991276-30391276 GCA_019706035.1 Raphanus raphanistrum subsp. raphanistrum | reverse complement strand
AGAATATTGTTTTCTGTTGTCTGTGTTCTTTCCCTTTCTCTACTCTACATGATTTTTGGCTGGTTTTGTAACAGATCCGACAAAAAGGGCATGACGTTTGTGGAAGAAAAGTTGAGGCCAGTACCATGTTCTTCTCAGTTCTTCATTGAACTTTCATGTCTCTTTTTATTTAGTGTTAGATGGATTTCTAAGTAATCAGTAGTGCGTGCCTTATTACAATCTAAATTTGATGTGCTGTGTCAAATGTCTAGCTTACAATGTTTATTTTATAATCTTGGCAGGTTTGACGATCAAATCGGACTGAACGGAAAGACTTTAGCCGACGGAGAAACAAAGATTAGTTTACAATTGTAATAGCTCCCACGTGCATCACATGGTCTGTAAAAATTAAAATTTCTGGCTTAGGATATTAACAGGATTTTATCCCTGGACGAAATGCATGTAGGGTGTCATCGCAAAATGGTTACGAAACTGCACGAGCCCATTTTTCAGTTTTTCTCCTTATTTTTACAATGTTTAATATTTCCTTTATTATTCACTTCAAAATTGTAATTCCATTTTATATAATTATAAAATATGTTCATTAGGCCTATTATATTTGTTATTGTTCATGCTTCACTTCATATTTGTATAGGCCATACTCTGCACTTTTTTCAATAAGTTGGGAATAAAGTGTATAAATGTCTCCTTTAAAGATCGCTGATGTTAAAGAAAGGAGAAAATATGATCTCAAAATATCAATGACAATGTCAGTTTAAAAAAAAAAGATCAATGACAATGTAAAGCCAAAGCTAAAAAAAGATAGTGTACGAGTGTGCACACATACTTTGGTTTGAAGGAATTAACGGATATCCATTCAGTAATATTACACACAACAACAAACTGAAACTGTAATCAACTGTCAACAAATAAAAAGACTTCATCTAAACCATGTGTTCACCAAGGTTGAGACCTCATAAGAAAAGTATTGAACGTTTATATGCTTTATAACTTAATCTTTGACTTTTTATTAATTAATAGTTTTTGAAGTTTAACAACAAAAAATAGAAAGGAAAATAAAAATCAAGGATGCTATATCGAATTAGAAATTATTTAAATTTTTAATTTGTGATATTAATACAAGATTTTGAAATGTTTTTATTGGAAACTAAAAATATGTAAATAATGTTTCTGAAACATAATGTTGGACTGAAAATATATATTCAAAATTCACTTAAACCATTAAACATATGCATTAGCACTTAATATTGTAAATGAAATATGAAAAGTCAAATATTAGGTAAGAAAATATAAAAAATTTATTTTTTAATACAATGTAATAACCCGACTGGTCTTTTAAAAAGATAGTTATTATAAAACAAAATAATGTTTAATAATAATAATTAGATAAATTGTGCATATCTATTGACAACATTTTGATTATCTTTTTACATTGAGGTTTAATCCATAATTATATTTAACTATTTTTAGGTTGTAATATAATGTTTTCTGTTTATAGTTAAACAAATAATATAGTAAATGGTAATATTTTCTAAAGAAGTTTTATTTTATTTAATTCTTACAACATTTTTAAAAGTTGCTTTGTTTAATTTCTTGTGATTTTTTTGAATAAGAAATCATTTAGTTTTACTTAAACCAATGAATAATTATATTATCTTAACGTATTATAATTGTAATAAAAATAAAATAGTAGAAAGAAAAAATATTATAAACATTACCGATCATTTAGACAAAGTAATAAACAACAACATGTACTCCTAAGTTTCAGAACTCATCAATAATGAAAGTACCAATATGCATATCATCCTTTATAATAATTTATTTATCGTTATGATAAAAAAATTCAGTAATCTATATTATTTATCAGTAAAAAACAAATACCAAATGCAAATACAACCATATATTAAAAAACCAAAACCAGTAAAACAATAACAATGAACTTACTCGGATAATTATTTTTCAATAATCTAACATAAACACTAACGCCAAACAGTTTAGCAATTACTCCCAGCGTAGATCGGTGGAATATGGAGCACTTATGGATTATCAAAACTAAATAAACTCAGTAGGTGCCTTAGAAGAATTAAACAAACACTTGAAGATATGAACAGTATATATAACTTGTGGCGCAACCAGGAAAATGTAACAATCAATATGATATATTACGATTGTCTGCACCATAAATTATCAAACACCAAAAAAAAAAAAAATCTAAATCCCCCCACATCCATGATGCTCAAATTATGATAACACAATATACATCAGAAAATAGGGCTGATGTAGCATTCATCGAAACCAAATCTACAAAAAACGTCAAACCAACTCAATTCCAAACTGCTTTCAAATTCGTATTGAGTTGTGTCAACACAAAACATCGTATTGAGTTGTGTCAACACAAAACATGAAAATCTATTTAAAAGAACAGATAAACCAATCATTCAGAGCCCAAAACAAAATAAACAATAAGTTATTCTCCAATTATGATTTAATTTTCTTTTTAAGAAAAATAATTAATCGAACACTCAAATAGAACCACCACGACTCCATGAATAAACTAAATAATTCAACCGGCATATAATCCCTCTCCAATCAAAACATTGACCTCAACCATACATAAAAACATATATCATTTTCATACATACCACTTTGACTTACCATCTTAAAACACAAACAACAAGATCAAATAACAATTATACAAACCAAAATAACAAAAAAAGAAATCAAATCCCGCCCGTAGGGCGGGCCGACCCTAGTGTTATTAAAAAAATGTGCTTCCATCGGGGATCAAACCCGTGCAGTCGTGTTTAAATATGGACATATTGGCTAGCCAATAAAATCCTGAACTTTCATTGACTTTTTCAGTTTATTAAGAACGTTACGGTTGACTTACCAGATTAGCATACCGTTAACAGGGATAACAGATAATTTAGATGACGTTAATTTTGGGTGTTAAAGTATACGACGTCGTTAGACAAAGAGATGAAACGACGTAATTTCATTTAGAAATGTTATTAAAAAATGTGATTCCATCGGGAATCGAACCCGTGCATTCGTGTTTAATGGAACGGGTTTTTGCCACTGAGGTAGTGGACTTTACAATAAAGTGACGAACAAAGTTATTTATATTGGCTTCAAAAAATAAAATTTTATTTTTTATTTAAAAAATAGAAATCTTAAAAAAAATTCAATTTTCTTTTAACAAAATTCAAAATCTAGCTTTAAAAAATAGATATATTTTTAAAAAATCGATTTTTTTAAAAAAATGAAATTTGGGAAGATTTAAATCGATTTTTTTTTAAAAAAATTTAAAACTTTGGAGATTTTTATTTTTTTTAAGAAATCGAATTTTTTTTAAAAATGAAAATTTGGGAAGATTTAAATAGAATTTTTTTTAAAAAATTGAAAATTGTGGAAGAATTTTTATTTTTTTAAGAAAAAAATAAAATTCTTCCAAAGTGTTCAATTTTTTAAAAAAAAAAAATTTCAAAATCTGTTTTTTTTTGAAAAAATCGAAATTTAAAAAAAAATAAAAATTTTGGAAGATTTAAATTGAAATTTTTTAAAATCGAAATGCTTTTAATTAAATAAAACGACGTCGTCTTGAAATTTTGTCTTAAACAAAATATCCAGATCTTTTAATCAATAAAAAGAAATAAGTAGAGTAATATTCCAAAAAGTTCACCAGGCGAGTGGCAAAAACCTCTACCTAGAACCCTGATAACATGGGTTCAAGCCCAACCAAAAACAATTTTTATTAAACTAAACGATGCCGTTTTGAGGTTTTGTCTTAACAAGATCTACATGAAACGACGTCATTTCGTTAAACGGCAATAATTAAAGGTGAGCTAACACTGTCTTAACTCTCTGTTAACGGTGTGTTAATATGGTCAGTCAATCGTAATTTTTTTAATAAATTGAAAAAGTCAATAAAAATTCAATGTTTTATTGGCCAGACTCGAATACAGGTTTGTTTTGGCAATTCCTGCAAAGTTCGTGATTTATTTGGCCGATTTCTCTAGACATTGCATGAAATCTACTCTGCAAAAGATATGTTAGTTTTGCGTTGGACTAAAATGTTAATAATTAAAGTGCATCATGTGATGTCTACTATGGTCCTTTTGGATTAGAAATCTTATAAATTCACTTGTTACCAAGCTTTTGCATTTGTTACACAAACCAAAAGAGGTAACATATGGGACTGTTTTAAAAGAGGTCTTATTTGGTGAAGGATTAAAATGTGTTCTTGGCCAAATCACGAGTAGAGTAAACTGTCTTTGGGAAGACAACAATCATTTTAGTTTTTTCTTTTCCAATAGTTTAACTACTACTCCCTGGAGAATTTCACAGCCTCAATCACAGCAGAGAAGTCCAGATCTCCAAGTCCCATGCTTCTTGCCTTCTTAAAAGCCTGTTCGAAATAAAACAGAAAGATACAAGTTTTTTTAAAAGATTTATGATGCCAACAATCAATAAACATTCTTGGTGTCTACGAGTAACTGACCTCATTTGCGGCTGCAGCTACAGGCATGGAAACAGCGTTTTCATCGCCAAGAGCAAGAGCTAGCCTCATGTCCTTCTGCTGATGTTTCAACGGGAACGCTGGTGGGTAACTACTCTTATTCATCGAAGGTCCTTTCCCTTTGAACATCGGGTTTGTCATTGCACCAAGATCCTGCCCCAACAACATAACAACCAAATTAACAGCCATACCTCACTAGTAGAGTTCTAAACATATCTCACCAGAATATCAAGAAGAGTGTCAGAGCTAAGTCCACTCTTGTCAGCTAATACAAGCCCCTCGGCGAAGGCGTTCATCATGCTGTATAAATAAAAAATATCATGAATCCAAGTTTTTTTCCATTTCGTATTACTGTAAATAGTCAAGAAAGAGAGACAGGAGATATTTCACCTTCCCATGACCATGTTGACAACAAGTTTCATCTTAGCTCCGTTCCCAACTTGTCCCAAGTAAAAAGACTTCTTCCCCAAGACGTCAAAAGCTGGGACCGATTCATCGAAAAGGGACTAGCAAAAGAAGCAGCATACTGATTGAAATATGCACCAAGCAAGATCTTATACCAAAAGTCCAAAACTTTGATGTTACCTTGTCACCAGCAGCAAGTATGATGAGCTGGCCATCTTCTGCCGGCTTCTTGCTACCTGAAACCGGACCTTCTACAAACCGACCACCTTTCCCGGTGATTGCCTGCCATTTTTTATACAAAATACTAAATCGATGCTTATCTGTGTCTAATCATCGATTCACAATCTGAAAAGAGTTAAAACCTCGTTGATCTTTAACGAGGTCTCAGCATCAACAGTTGACATATCGATATAGCCTTTCCCTTCACAGATTTGCTCCAAAACGCCATCTTTATCGAAAACAACCTTACAACACACAAAAAGATTGTAACTTTGTTCGTATCAAAGCACATACCAATAAGAAAGAAGGAGATTCGAAAAGATATTTACCGAAAGAGCAGCGGAAGGGTCAGAGAGCATAGCGATAGTGTATTTGCATTTCTTGATTACTTCAGCTGGAGTCTCGCATACTGAAGCTCCATGCTCCACAAGTTCATCACACTGTTCCGTGAATCAAATCAATATAATCCACAAAAAAAAGCTTAATCAGATCTGAAGAGAAATGTTTTTTTTTGTTTTTACCTTGGAGAGTGTCCTGTTCCAGACGGTTAGTTTGAAACCATGTTTCAGTAGATTCATTGACATGGCCTTTCCCATGATACCCAAGCCCAGAAACCCAATCTCCATTTTTCTCTCTCTCTCTCTCCTTTGTGTGTTTGAGCGATGATGATGAGGATGAAAAATAAGATGATTGAAGCAGGCGCAATATGTGTTTGGTAGCTTTCCGTTTTTATTGTATTTAATTTAATAAATATTTTATACGAAAATAATTGCATATTTAAATATTTTTTGGGAAAATTGTAAATATAGAACCAAAAAAATTAGTACATTGTCTCTATGCCATAATATGAAGTATAAGTTGTCCATCTAACTACTGTTCGTTTGGTTGCCACTGGTCTGGCGTCTGCGTCTGCGACAATGATTTCCGCCACAAGCTTATTCGTTTCATCGACGCCGGTACGTGCGTCTGCGTCTGCGTCTAAACGCCAGTACCTGCATCAGACGCCGAGAAAATCCCGCGGTCGCGACTTATTTTCCGCGTCAACCTAACTTAATTACCATTTTACCCTTAACCTAATTTACTAATTACACAGAAAACCTAAGCTAATAGCCGCAACCGTTCTATCTTTTCTTCCATTGACGCACCTCGACGCCTCTGATCTCTGACGAACGCCATAGACGCCTCTCGATCTCCGACGAACTTCGAGCTCTCTCTCTCTCGATCTCCGGCGAACTCCGACATCTCAAGCTCTCTCTCTCGATCTATCTCGCAGAGCTCTCTCTCTCTCTCTCAATCTCCGACATCTCAAGCTCTCTCTTCTCCATACCCATCTCAATCTTCTCTTCTCTTGATTCAAAGCACACCACAAGCTCTCTCTTCCATTCACAGATCACCACCACGAGCTCTCTTCTCCGATAGATGAAGACTTCGAGCTCTCTCTCTCTTCTCCAATAGACACAGACCTCGAGCTCTCTCTCGTTCTCTCGATCTCTTGAAGCTCATCTCATCTCACTCTCTCGTAAGCTCTCTCCTTTTCTCTCCTTTTCTGGGTTTTGTTTGCTTACTACTGTTTAGAATGCTAAGTGTTGTTTCTTGTCTATCGAGTATTGTTTTGTCTGAGAACCAAAGTGTTCTTGTCTTGATATATTTATATCTGTTTTTACAGGAACCAAAGTGTTCTTGTTTTTACAGGTCTGAGCTTCTGGTCTGAGCTTCTGGTTTGAGCTCCCTCGTCTCCTCCACAGACGCATCTGGAGCTCTCCATCTCTCTCAAGCTCTCGACCCTCTCTCCATCTCCAACGCATCTCAAGCTCGCTTTCCACCTCTCTCAAGCTCTCCATCTCTCTCAAGCTCTCGACCCTCTCTCCATCTCCAACGCATCTCAAGCTCTCCACCTCTCTCAAGCTCTCGACCCTCTCTCCATCTCCAATGCATCTCGAGCTCTCCACCTCTCTCAAGCTCTCCATCTTGGTTCGTGAGTTCCTCTTACATAAAGCTTATGTCTTTGTTGGGTTTTGCTATTCATATGTTTGATGGGTTTCTCTTGTTTGGTGTTTGCAGGTCTCAAGCTCTCCCAAGCTCCTCTCACTCAAGCTCTCCCAAGCTTCTCTCACTCAAGCTCTCCCAAGCTTCTCTCACTCAAGCTCTCCCAAGCTCGCTCGAGCTCTCCATCTCCAACGCATCTCAAGCTCGCTCTCCACCTCTCGACCCTCTCTCCATCAAGCTTCATCTCGTCTCTCACACCATCTCCAGAGCTCTCTCTCTCTATCTCAAACCCAGGTGAGACTCTCTTCCATCTCTGCGTGTTGATGAATGTGTTGTGTAAATAGGTTTTTCTGTGTTTTAGATTTTTATTACAGATCATGTTGATGAATGTGGTGTGTGCTTGCTTTGTCTCAGGCTCTCTCAGCTCTCAGGCTTCTCCATAGCATCTTTGTCTGTGTATCAAGCTCTCCCAAGCTTCGTCTGTCTCTCACTCTCTCTTAAGGTTCCTTTACTTACAAACCCATTTTTTTGTGTTCTGTGATTTATAATAATTGTTGTATATGGATCTGAGATGTGTCCAATGTGTTGTGAGTTTAAAGGATTACTGAACATGATGTTTTGTTTATTAATTGATTTAAAACTGCCATGTCGCGTGTGGCCACCTCTCTTGATTAGTTTTTTCTTGTTTATATGACTTTTGATTGCATGAATTTCAAGGCATTGTCTCACTGGTTGTTAGTGTGTGGTTGTGGTAAGTCACTGGTTAGCGAGACTCTGGTGTCTGAAAGTTTTATTTTTGGTTGATTTCTTAAGTGGTTGCTTATGCTTGAGGATGAGGGAGGGTGATGTGTATTTGTCCCCTGCTAGTTACCGATCAGCGGTTTGATGATAAGAAAAGTTTATTTCTAAAGTTTGTGAGTACTGAGAAGAACGTTCATCTATAATTTAGCAGCTGGTTACTCTGAGGCTTTTAAGTTGGATTTTTTTGAATTGTTGAAACAGATGTTTTGCTACTTATTTATTATGCGTATCTGCTATATGTAACCTCTATATACACTGCTGATAGACGAGTCATGTATCAGGCCCTAGTCAACTTAAATATATGAACTATATTGCTGTGCATTTGGCTTCTTTCACAAAGTCTTGGATTCAAATCGAGCTTGTCTATTTTTTTTATTTTTGCAGGCTCACACTTAAGCTCACACTCTCAAGCTCACTCTCTGCCGTTGTTCCTCTCACTTCTTAAGATGGCAAAAGATGTAAGGCTCTCTCACATTAGTCTTTCTTTATTTACGTGGAGTTGCTTTAGTTTAAGATGGAACTGTCTGGTTGTCTGGAACTGTCTTTAGGTTGTATGGAACTGTTTTTAGGTCTGTGTTTGAGAATATACTTATCTCTTGCCTATTCTTTTGTGGTTAAGTTTTATTGAGAATTGGTTGGTGTGTTTTAGACTTGGATTCCCGAGGAAACTAGGTATTTTTTTCAACTGTACGCGGAAGAGAGAAGAAAAGGAAATAAGGGTGCTACAGGCATGAATAAAGTAGGGAAAAAGAACATCATGGATGCATTTGAGCTGAGGTTTAAAAAGGGATTTTCCGATTGGAAGAGAGACTTTAAGAACAAGTACGACACCAGTAGGAAGAAATAAATAGAGATTAAGACGCTGACTCAAAACAGGACAGGGCTTGGGTATGACAACATGGGAAGAATTCTCATGTCAGATGATTGGTGGAATGAACGTGAAAAGGTCAGTTACACATTCTCTTATGTGAACTTAGCTGTTAAGTGATTATTGGTCATTGCTTGTATGCTTGTGCTGATCATTGCTTTTTTTTGTTATACAGGAGTGTCCTGGGATTAAAAAATCCGCGTGCAAAGAGATTGACAATATGGATATGTATGAAGCAGAATTTGGTGGTGTAGTAATAACTGGAGCTGAAGGATGGAGTGCTCAACATGGAGAAGCAAGTTTGAACTCTAGAGTGGGTGGAGATGATGGTGATGAGGAAGCTGATTCTCAGCCAGCAGTAGAGCCTCAAGCATTGGAGACAGAAACTCAGCCACCAGCTCAGACACAAACCCAACGCCAAATTCAGCCAGCAGCTCAGACTCATTCCGGCGGAAGTTCAAGAGCAAAAAGAAGGCGTAAGGAGAAAGACATGGTTGTAGAAGCTTGTGACAAAAGGACTGATGCTATTGTGGTGAAGAATAGGATAGCGGAGCAGATGTTGGAGCGTGAAGAGAGACAAAGAGTGGAGCGTGAAGAGAGACAGAGAGTGATCTCCATTGAGAATGTGCTAGAGATTTTGTCTGCACTTCCCGGAGTGGAAGAGTGGTCGCCATTGTGTGAAGCATCAATGGAACTGCTTATAGATAGTGAAGGGAACCGTAGGGCCTTTGTTACAATGAAGACATATGAAGCTAAGATTAAGTTTCTAGAGCTTAGGACTAAGATAAAGCGTTTTGATTGTCTAGTATGGAGCTTAGGACTAGTCTTCTTTTGTGATCTTGTTGGTCTGATCTTTATATGAGTCTTTTGTGATCTTGTTGGTCTGATTTTTAGTGTTTACTAATCTCTGTATGAAACTATGCATTTTGTGGCTTTATATATATATGGAACTTAAGTTTAAGTTTAGTATAGTCGTTTGTTACTTTTATTACAGCTTGTTGTCACTAAAACTGTTATTGTTATATAACATGCGACTGTTTCTGCGATCAGTGATAGATTTTTAAAGAATTCTCGACATAAATATTTAAAATTCATTCTACATTTATTTAGTTAGAATAACTTAACATATTTGGGTTTTTGCTACCGGCGGATAAGTAAGTGAAAAATAACTAAAAACATATTATGTTTTAATATATGTTTAAGAATATTCAAATTATTACTCTAAAATAAAATAATGTTAATCTGTAATATTTATATCTGTGTGTTTTATTAGAAATAAAAAACATGATAAGTTATTAAAATATATATTTTCATTGATATAATTATTTTATATTTTTAATGTTTGCTACACCTTTATTAAAGATGTAAGTACATCACTTGTAATTACAGTTGAAATTCAATATATAAATCATGAATTAATTTTTTAATCTGTTGGTACACTTCTGTCGTAATCTGGAAGTGAGCTTCACTTTATCTTCACTGTCTACTTGTAGAGGATATTTAATCAAGTGGCCTTGCAGCTTCCAGAATTCCGAATTTATAAAAAAAAATCCAGTTTCCTTCAGCGTTCACTGTTGTTCACGCATTCTAGATCATCAGGCTCCACGAACTCATCTCCTGTTTTGCTTAAATGCTCTGCCGATAGTGACATACACCTGTGGATAAATAGAGAGATAAAAAACACCTCTCAGTTAATATGTTATTATTCTTCCAAGCAGATCTTACCACCAGAAACACAACTTCTCTAAGCATATCTCAACCTAACTCTTGAGGTTTTGTTATGGTATATATGATGATGATGATGATGACGATGATAGGAAGGTAAACCTGGCAATGTGGATGACTTCCCTTGTTAGTCCATGTATGATGGGGTTGATATGCAGCCATTGCTATTTCTGTATCTTTCGTACCGGCCATTGATCTTTGGTTTGATATTAACAGATCCCATGAGTACATACTCATCGTCTACTATCATCCCCTTCGTGTGCAAATTAAAAAGTTGAATATACCTGAAAACACAGTCAAAAAGATCAGAAGTAATTTGTTCACTGATTACTACTGGAAAGTGTATATATGATTCCTCTTCTCAATGAATGAAGCAGTTATCTGTAGAGAATATGAAAATACGAAATAGACACAACAATCATCAAACTTTTCAAAACGTCTCAGTGAAAAATGGTGAACAATTTTTTCTTTAAAAAAAATTAACTTTGTAACATGGATACGGTGAAATAACTCTGTTTATGAGCAAAATACAGAGTTAAATAAGCTGAGGATCCAGCAGGAGCATATCAACTTTCATGAGCTCTCCACCACAGCGGACATTCATGCCTTCCAGAAACCGAGCAACCGGACTTGAACAGTGGAGACGGAGCGGCCCGTCTGCAGATCCGAGAAGAAGACCAAAACTTTAACCATAGCTCACATATTTGGTTTACTGGTTAGCTTAGAAGGAATGGAGATTGATTCTCAAAGTAGGAAAGCTTATCTTTTATAGTTGAACCTACACCGCTTGGAATTTTGAGCACACCGAGCCACTTCGTAACCGGAGATGTAATACATATCTGGCGGTGAGCCTTGGTCGGAATGTTGGAAGCCGATCAGCTTTAATGGTGGTTGCATGATAGTCGCCTGAAACAGAGTTAGATCGTGGAGGAGCACATGCCGAACTTTAAATTGGAAAAAAAAACTTTTGAGAGAGCCATTAGAAGGAGATTATGTATGCAAATAGAGATATGGAGATGGTTTTCAGAGAAGGAAAGTATACCTTTTTATACCCGTAGACACACCGTTACTCAGAAGATGACGATATATTGATGTAGAAATCGTGGCTGAAGGAGTTAAGAACATGATTAATGCATGGATCTTTAATTGGTGTACTTTCTTTGGACGGAAAGAAAGCCAAAGGACGGTATGAATCCCAAGCGCACTGAACAGTCAGGCCCGAGTTAACAAAATCTGTATCCAAATGGCTGATGAAGAAGATGGCGAGAAACTCTAACTGGCGATGAATGCGTATTCAGAAGAGAAGCTTTTTTCGCCGGTGGGTTTGGCAAAAGTGTCCAGAAGGCCCAAAAATAGATAAAGCCCGACTCAATTGGTTTTCTAGATTAATGAAACGCATAGTTTCGACGTGTCAGTTTTATGGAGTTCGAATTTATGACCTGGCATCCCATGTGGACATCCCAGGACAGATTGAAACTCTCTTTTATATATAAAGATTTGATTATAACTTTGATTATCATTTAAACTAGGTGTTTTCCTGCACCATCTGCAGTAAAGAATTTAAAAAAAAAATTAATAGATAAATATAAATTTTATATATTTTTATTAATATTATAAATTTTCTTTTTTCTTATCCATATTTTAATATAAATTTGATTTACTGAACATTAAAATTAAGATAAAAATAATTTTGTTAATTTTGAATTATATTTAAGAATGTGCATGTATATATTTAAAATTATAATCTTAGGTAGATTTTTCTATCTGTTTATTTTAATTAAATATATTAAATAAATATGTAAAATTGCATAATTGTCAAAAATTAAAATTAAACAATATTTATAAAATATGTAGATATATATAAGAAACTAATAATTTTACGATTTAATTTGATTTTATGATTTAATTTTTATAATTTTCTAAAAATATGTATATATTTTTGAAATATGTTTAATTTAAATGATATTTCGAAATTTGAAATGCTTATGAATATATATTTTTAATGATGATTTATGAGTTATTACCATATTTTTAAAAAGTCCAAAAATATAAATCGACAATAAATGTAATATATGAGTTATTACCATATTTTAAAAAGTTTACCAAAAATATAAATTAACATTAAATATAATTGTCCATGTCATATTAATCTATAAGACATGTCATCAATTTTAGTAGTCATGTCACAATTATTAATTTAGGTGTTTTCCTACACTAAGTGTAGTGATGAATTTTTTAAAAGTTAAATTTTATATTTTAAAATGTAATTTATTTATATTATATATTTAATTTTGACCAATAATTAATATAAATATCATTAATTAAGCATAAAATTAAGAGAAATTTTTTTTTTAATTATATTTAAGAATATATATGATATATATATATATAAAGTTAAAATCTTAGATTAAAAAAATATTTATTTCATTTGGTTAAATGTATTAAATCAACTTGTACAAAATTACTAAAAATCATATAAAATTGTATAGTTATCAAAAATTAAAACTAAAAAAAAAAATTAAACTAAATAATATTTATATAATTTGTAGATATCTAAAAGAAACTAATGATATTACGTTTTTTTTTTAAATTCATAAAATTTAGAAAATTTTAGATAATAAAAATTTTATAATTATAAAACTAAATCCCCTATACTATATTTGAGAAGTGATTTTTTTAAATTTTGCTTACATGTCCTCTTTACAAAGACTCTCACCAAAAAAATATGACATGGCACACTTTAATAGATGACATGGCTTGTGAATAAGATGCATGGCTTGTGAATACCTAAAACCCTAAAATTATTTCTAGAAGATATATATATGTATATACGACATGGCTTGTGAATACCTAAAATCCTAAAATTATTTCTAGAAGATATATATATGAGTCTTACAATTGCAATTAATCGGTGCCTTTTATTGCAGTTGTATTCACCTTTTATGTTGTATTTTATTGATATTAATTTAAATTATGTTCCTTGGTCTTTTAAACTACAAATTCAAGAACCTTGAAATATATTATTACGTGCACATGAGCTACGTCTGGTGAGACAGTTGTGTGTTTTTTTGACACATGCAGGTCTCTACCTAACCATGCATATCTCTATAACATTATTTGAGAAGTCAGTTTCCTATGTATCGTATTCACGTTAACTCTCACGATGGTTAATTATACGGATACCCTTAATGAATTAAAATTATTATTATTAAATATTTTTACTGATTTTTTATTTAGTTTCCCTTTTAAATTTTTTTCCAAATAACATATATAATAAAAAGGAAACATTTATAAAGTCTAAAAGAAAATTTAAAAACGAAAATATATGTCTATGTAATATCAGTCAAATATTTTTACTGATTTTTTATTTAGTTTTCTTTTTAAAATTTTGTAAATAAGATATATAATAAAAAGGAAACATTTATAAAACTTAAAAGAAAATTTAAAACGAAAATATATGCATATATAATATGATTTCATTAAAAAGGAAAGTTCAAAAATAGTAATATTCCAATTAAAATTAACACAAAATATACTTTTAATGTAATAAAATACTTTATTTATATCTATATTTTCATAGATGATATATATATATATATATTTGTATATAATTTGATTTGATCAAAGAAAATTTCACATAGATAATCTTGATATTAGTAAAATAAATATTATTTATTTTAAAACAAAATTTTAAACAATAAAATTTCAAAATAATTTAAATATTTTTATATATCTATCTATTTTCTTAGATGATTACATAAAATAATTAAGTAACATAAACAAATATATGTTTAATTGGATACAAATAGTTTATAATTAATATTATTGAAATTTTCATATATTTATTTGACTATAATGTCTTTCAATTACAGCAAAAAATATCTAAAAATTATATCTTTCTCAAATACAATCACAATTGTTTTACTGTTTATTTTTAAGAGATATTAGATAATGAAAAATAGATTTTAACAGTAAACATCTTTTGATCAAATAATTACAAAATATTTTAAATTAAAATAACACGATATACTTTAACAAGGTAGATTTATTATATTTTATGATTATTAAAATTACATGTCTTCTTAATATTAAATAATTATTAAATTTGGTTTTAAATTTTATGTTTTTTATGTTTGTGGAACTTAACATAACCATAATCAAAATACGAAAACAAATCTGAATTCAGATTTTTAAGATTATTTCAAATAAGTTTCAGTTTACAATTCAATAAATCAAATGCATAAAATTATTTAGAATTTATAAAATATTTTAATTACGGTATATATTGATATATGTTCATGAGTTTATATCAGTTACTTATGTATGTAACTTCATATTGATAATTGATAAATATATGAAAGTACATGCACATTAAACGATAAATAAAAATAATTTGATATGACTTAACTTAAGTAAAAATAATTATATTTCAGTTTGAATATGAAATAATACATGCAACTTAATATATTCACAATATGAGTAACTCGACTAATCCAACTTATATCTAATATCATATATTAAACTACAATAAGAATATATAATTTTATAGTAATAATTAATTTTATAAATATAAATTATAGAATGATTCAAAATATATTAACAAATGAAAATAAAATATTAACCAACTGTTACAATTTAGTTTTTTGTAAAATTTATATATGTAGGCATGAGACTTCATAATATCATCGTTATATTAATTTATTGAATTTGGAATCCGATACATTAGTTTATCTTTTATTTCATTCTAAGCACAATATATCTTAATTTATAAATAATCATATTAAAATATATTTGCATATAAAAGATAACCAACCAACCGAGCAACCTAAATGCAAATAATATAATTAATCAAAATTTAATATATTTAGAATAAAAAATATTATAATTGAATTCAAAGAAATAAATACAAACTAATATATCCAACTGATAACTAAATCGACTGTAAAAACAACAAAACTGACAATCTATAACATATCTAAAATTGAATGTCTAACTAAAGTAATATAATATTATTAATATAAACTATGCATACAATTATAAATTAATATAAAATTAAAAATAAATAGCAATTAATTATTATAGTATTTACTTTATAAATATTTATACCCGTGCATGAGCACGGGAAAATCACCTAGTTATATAATATTTCGAAATTCAAAATGCATATTTGAATATATTTATTTTAGTGATGATTTATGACTTATTACCATATTCCACAAAGTTTACCAAAAATATAAATTTTATATTTTAAAATGTAATTTATTAATATTATATATTTAATTTTGACCAATAATTAATATAAATATCATTAATTAAGCATAAAATTAGGAGAAAATATTTGTTTTTATTTTAAATTATATTTAAGAATATATATGATATATATATAAAGTTAAAATCTTAGATTAAAAAATATTTATTTCATTTGGTTAAATGTATTAAATCAACTTGTACAAAATTACTAAAAATCATATAAAATTGTATAGTTATCAAAAATTAAAACTAAAAAAAAAATTAAAACTAAATAATATTTATATAATTTGTAGATATCTAAAAGAAACTAATGATATTACGATTTTTTTAAAAAACAAATTCAGAAAATTTAGAAAATTTTAGATAATAAAAATTTTATAATTATAAAAATAAATTATATAATATTTCGAAATTTAAAATGCCATATTTGAATATATTTATTTTAGTGATGATTTATGACTTATTACCATATTCCACAAAGTTTACCAAAAATATAAATCAATATTAAATATAATATATGAGTTATTGCCATATTCTAAAAAAATTTCCAAAAATATATATCATCATTAAATGTAATTGTCCATGTCATATTTAACTATACGACATGTCATCAATCTTAATAGCCACGTCACATTTTTTTTGTGAAAACGATTATAGGGACGACATGTGGCAAATCACTTCTCAAATATAGACTAGGGGATGTGATAGTTATTTAAGACTTGCTGTAATATTTTTTTTATCAACCAACTTAATTTCATGTTTATTTTATCTGTAACACATATTTGCCTTATTTGTTTGAAGTGATAATTTCGAAAATTAAATGTATGATTTAGTTTTATGACAAAATATTGTTATATTTGTATATTTGACCAAAACAATATTACCAAGTAAACATAATATTTTTATGGATGTAAATATATTTAAACTATATTTTATTTATTTAAAAGACAATGTTACAAATTTTTAAAAATAAAATATGAATAAATGATAATAGCCGCAGCGTCTATCAAACGAACAACACTTAATTCTGCTTCTTGCGTCGGCGTCGGCGTCAAAGTCAACTCTTGCATCTTCGAAACGAACAACAATCAGCGTCGGCGTCTAGTATAATTTTTTCTGTGAACCCAATTAACTCCCCTCCAATTAAACCCATATTATTATTCCCATTCTTGTTTCTATTAATTCAATATTACAAAAAATAAAATTAACAAAAATTAATTCATTTGATTTGTTTTCACTAGGATGTTTGTCTTTGGACGAAAATTATTTAATGTCTTTGTTTCATAGGTTCTAAAACACGGCTGCACAAGAGATTCTAGGCCGAAGAAGCGCTATGCGGTGGTGAAGCGGGGCGATTTCAATATCATCCACGTTTTTGAGGTTTGAAAGTTTGCAATCAGATGTTAAATGTTAAATCTACTAATTTGAATCATAATCAGCAAGTACAAACACAAAAAAATGGATGAATACTGTGAAATAAACATGGCGGCGCTGAAAAAAATATCTGTGTAAACCCTATGAATAGTTGAGGAAGATGATAATATATTTACAGTTATGCCATTAATGAAAAAAAAACAAAAAAAATGGAAAAAACGCACCAACTTGTGTCAAACCAGTGACATTTTGCTCATAATCAAGTAACAGAAACCACTCTACCATAACAAATGTCATTGTACTCTACGGAAATCACTTGCTTATATCTATAATGAACAATAGTGAATAAGTGTTTTACGTTTCTACTCAGCCCAAAATCAAATAGGGTTCAAACCCTATACTATAAATCAAATAAAGAGCGAACAAGTTAGAATTTTGTATTTATCAAGTCAATTATAGTGTTTTGGAAATTATAGTTTTATTAAGTTATAGTGTTTTCGAAATTATAGTTTTATTAAGTTATAGTATAATGATTTTGAAATACAAATTAGTGTCTTGGATTTTGGAATTTTTGTGATGAACAAGGAGATCACGATTTTTAAAAAAAAAATTAACTTAGGAAACACAAAAATTTAGGAAATTATAGATTTAGATACAGATATTTTAGGAAAATATACATTTCAAACTCGGTAGAATATACATTCTACTGCTCTAGAAAGTAGATAAAACAGTAGGTTAGATAACCCAACAACGGTAGAGTAGAGTATTTTGGTAGAAAATAGCAAGCATACATCCGTAGATATTAGAAAATATAGTTAATGAAATCAACTGTAATCCATAAATAAGGAAAATAGCAGTTGAATAATTCTACCATCGTAAAATTGTATTTATTGGCAGCTGAATTATTGTACGATGGTAGAGTCGTATGTAATGGTAGATATGATAGTTCTACGACGTGTAGATAACTATGTTATTAACCGAATGTACGATCTACGGTCCGTAATTAGTAGATTAAGTTTTCTGCCGTCCGTAGATCAAAATATGAAATTTTGATATAATAATATTTAGTCTATGAAAGTATTTTTTATAAGATAGTTTCTTATTTATGTACATTTTGAATATTTTCCATATTTTTCTGACTCTTAAAATAATTGATATGATTTTTAAAGTTATACAGGGGTATCTGAGTCCAAAACGGACCAAAAAGTGATTTATGGCAAAGGGAAAATATTGTTGTTTTTCTGTTCCGTTTTGGCAATTTTTTCTTTTTTATCTATGTTTGCAAATGCGGCCGAAATGGCCTATTCCGCACAATAGAAGCGCTTGGTGGAGCTCTGCCACCTTGATTCTGCCATATCAGACTAAAACTCAGTTCAGAAAAAGAGAGTATATAATCTAGCGATTTCGAGTCCAATAAACGCCATAGTTCAGTGTCAATATTAGATAAATTAAGTTGAAATGAAATAAATCGTAAAAAAGTGTTTGTGTTGAAAATAGAAGAAAACAACTGCAAAAAAAAAAAGGTTTGCGGTTGAGGAAGAAGAAGAAAGACGGAACTATATGTGTCCCTTTCTTTTTAAAAAATCACAATTTCATCTATCTTACGAAGATTCACGCTTAAATGCATCATCCTGATTGTAATCGGTTTTATATTAGAAACACATCGAAATTTATTTAATGTTGATTATGCTATTATAAATTAGAGAAATATTACAAGACCATGTTACAACAAAAAAATTTACATATCTTATGAGGATTTACAATTGACTGCATTTTCATGAGTATCCTTATGAGAACCAGGTCTGACAGTACTCATTGTGCCATGCTAAATATCTCATGTATGCTTTTCGCCATAAATCTGCACAATTCGTCTTTGTTGGGACTTGAAACACATACCTTTTGGAGTAAAAAAATTAATGAACCTTTAGTTAAACCACTAAACTAAAGAGACTTCTACCGCAATCAACATTATAGAAGATATATTAATCTCATACAATATCCTTATAGCAGATGTAGCATTTCATAGACTCCAAACGAACAAATCGTATCTGGACAAAAACGGATATGAGTAATAAATTGAATAGATATTAGAAAACTTTTTAATAAAATATATTTTACATAACAATAGATTATCTGGACAAAGTAATAGTCCTTTTCCTATCTTTTAATATTATGTAAAAATGTGCTGATACTGAATATCTGAAAAGTTGAAAGGAAAAGAAATTATATGTCTCAAAGCTGCTTGTGCATGCTGCCGATTTTTCTCCTTTTCTTTGTAGATTATATTCTTTTATTTGAAAAGCCATAAAAGAAGAATGCCATGATATTCTCAAAAATTCTCAAAAATTGTAAAAGTGAATTCTAAAAGATAAATCAATTTTAATAAATGATCAATCTAATTTGAACATAAGGTTGATGAGCCGGTCCAAAAATAAATGCAAGAAATTTTGGGAATCAATAAAAGAGAAGGAATCTCTATAATATTATTTGAGAAGTCAGTTTCGATCACGTTCACGTTAATTTTCACGATGGTTGATTACACGGATAATACTAATGAATTAAAATATTACATTTAAATACTATTATATATGTTTATTTAGTTTCCTTTTTAAAAATTTCCAAATAACATATATGATAAATGGAAACATTTATAAAGTTTAAATGAAAAATTTAAGACGAAAATATATGTCTATGTCTATATAATATGATTTCATTAAAAAGGAAAGTTAACAAAATAGTAATATTTCCATTAGAAAAATTAAATAACATAAAGTATACATTTGAAGTAATAAATTGCATTCTTTATATCTATTTTCTTTTAGATGAAAATATATATTTGTATACAATGCGATTTCATTAAAATAAAATCACACAGATAATCTTGATATTAGAAAAAGAAATATTATTTATTCAAAACATAATTTTAAACAATAAAAAATATATATTTTCAAAATAGTAGAAATATGTTTTTATATATCTATCTATTTTCTTATATGATTACAAAAAAAAATAGTTGAGTAACATAAACTGGTATATGTTTAATTGACTAAAATAGATTAAAATTAATATTATTGAAATGTTTATTTATTTTTCATATTTTTATTTGATTATAATATCTTTCAATTACAGCAAAAGTATATATAAATTATATTTTAATTATATAATATAATTTCTCAAATACAATCACAATTTTTATTGCTTATTTTGAGAGATATTTAAAAGTAAAAATAAAATTTAACTGTAAAAATATTTTGATCAAATAATTAAAAACTTTTTTTAAAATAACATAATATATACTTTAACAAGGTAGATATATTTTATTTTATCATTCTTAAAATAAAGCAGATAGACTTCTTCGGAGATTTAAGGTCTTCATGCACTCCATAGCCCAAATCAAAGCTTCACATTCAGCATGTAAAGCAGATAGGCTTCTTCGGAGATTCATAGCTCCATCATTTTCTCGGTTGCACTATTTATCCTATAGGACCAATCCTGGCCTGAGAACTTATCTTGTAACCTCCATGCTCCATCAACAAAACAAATTCTGGAAGTCTCTAATGCCATCCAATCAGAAGACGGGGTATTAACCTGACTGTAGTATGGCTCCATTTTATGGGCATCTGCCCAAACCTCCGTTTCTACTTCCACTATCCGAAGGATTTCCTGTGGATCACCCGATTTATTTGTATAAATCTTATTGTTTCCATTCTTCCAGATGTACCATAAAATCCAAGGGAAAAAATCATAATTATAATCCTTATGTAGTCTTCAAAACAAGTAATCTATATTGGAGAAAAAAGATGAGCTTGGAAAAAAATCCGGAGCTGAAGGTATTTTTGACAAAACCCATATTTGCAATACCAGCGGACACTCAAAGAGAACGTTATTAATGGATTCTTCCTCAGCTCCACATAAACTGCACCGTGGCCCACAAGTGATACCTCTCGACCTTAAATTTTTCGAAACCAGAATAATACCTTGATGGCTTCCCAAATAAAATGTCTTAACTTTGGCGAACATTTAAGTTTTCATATATAGCTTAATAATGCATTAGTATCTGGTCCAAAAGGAACCACCTGAGGGCCTTTATCTAGAAATTTTGATATTATTCTGTAACCCGATTTTACAGTATATTGACCGGTATCTGTAAACGCACAACCATTAGAGTCAGGCCTACCCGACTGACTAATTGCCAATCCTTTTATGAGGATTACATCGTCAGGATGAATGTATGCATTAAGAAAATCCACCTTCCAAGAAAAAGTGAATGAATCACTGAAAAAGTCCACCTTAAGATTAGTAGGGCCTGGGATTGGTTTTCTGGGGTTGATGACTTCGGGCGATGAGCAGGAAGCCATGGATCAGTCCATACTGAGATGGATTGTCCGTTTTCTACTCTTTTGATTAGCCTTTTTTAACCAGAGATCGTCCTGATCAGATAGTTCTCCAACCATATGATGGTGAGTAAGATCTGTGTGGATCCAACGGATTAGTATTCCGAAAATATCGACCTTTGAAAACTTTTGAGAACAGACAATCTGGTTTATCTATTAGCCGCCATAACTGTTTTGCCAATAAAGAAGTATTGAAATCTTGCAGATCCCGAAAACTCAAACCTCCTTCATCTTTATGTTTACATACTTTGTCCCAGGGTAGCCAATGCATTCCCCTCTTATTACCGTTTCCTCCCCACCAGAAATGAGAAATTGCCCCTGTAATTTTCTTTGTGATCGCCTTAGGTAATCTATAACAAGACATCACGTGATTCGGCATTGCAGTAGCTGCCAAATTTATCATAACCTCCTTTTCCTCCTTGGTCAGGAATTTGACCGTCCAACTATTAATATTCTGGTTAATCCTCTCATTCACATAACCAAAAACCTGAACTTTGGATCCCCCAAGACTCTGGAATTCCCTGATAACTTTCCATGCCTCCTATTTTATTAATTCCTAACTGAGCTTTAATTTCTAATATGTTGACCTCTGGTACCTTATGTCCGAATTGTAATGACGATTTATCAAAATTGATAAGTTGCCAGGAAGCCGCCTCATAATCATTAAGCAGCTTAAGAATAACTCCACATTCCAACGAATTTGCTTTACAAAAAAATAAACTATCATCCGCGAAAAGAAGATGAGAAATCGCAGGACTTCCTTGAGATACTTTTAGTTCCGTCAGCTTTTCTCCCGTTCTTCTTTCTTAATATTCGCAATAAGAACTTCCGTACTTAAAAAAATAGATATGGTGACAGAGGATCCCTTGTCTTAACACCCGTTCTAGAACGATACTCCCTTTAGACTGACCATTGAGTAACACTTTGTACTGAACCAAAGAAATACATTTCATCACTCTGGAAACCCAGATCGGACATAAACCCATTTTCAACAAAGTCGTTCCATAAAGGAGCACTCTACCCTGTCATATGCTTTACTCATATATGTCTTAATAGCCATAAATTTCTCTTTGCATGCATTGTTAGTTCGTAATCCATGAAACATCTCCTGAGCAATGAATATATTATCCAAAATAAGCCTCCTCGAAACAAAAGCAGATTGTGTCTCTGAAATAAGCTTGGGAAGTAGACCTTTCAGTCGCTGGCACAAAACTTTTGAGATAATTTTATAAGCGACATTACAAAGGCTAATGGGCTGCAACTCCGTCATTCGACTTGGATGAACTGTCTTAGGGATTAGAAAAATATTTGTCAAATTTATTCTATCATCAAAATTCCCAGAGCGTAGAAAATCATTAACCATATTAACCACAACATGTTTGATTACCGGCCATGATTGTTGATAGAAAAGGGCAGTCATCCCATCCGGACTCTGCACCTTTTACGGATGCATCATGAAGACCGCATCCTTCACCTCCTCCTCTGATGCCAGAACCGTTAATCTTCTGTTTTGATCCATAGTTACTGATGTCGGCACTTCCTCTAAAAAATCATCAAAGTCAGAAGTTGCGGTAGATTGAAATAAATCTACAAAATACTTAACTGCCACATGTTCAATTTCAGTTTCTGAATTAGTCTACACCCCTTCCTCATTATATAAACTACCTATTATATTCTGAATCCGCTGTTATTGGTCAAAGTGTGATAAAACTTAGTATTCATATCTCCATAGATATACCAAGTATTTCTACTCTTTTGTTCCCAGTAAACTTACTATGTTGATTTAGAATGATTTCAAATATCAAAATAAAAGGATAAAATAAAAAAAATTAAGGTTTTAAGTGTTTTAATTAAAATATTTAATTGATTGTTTTAATTAAAAAATATGAACAATAAATAGATGATAATTTATGTTGACTATAGTCAAACCTTATAAAGGATGTTCTGGTCAATATAAGTTTAAAGTAATTTATTTTGAGATGAATGGATCTCTATAATATTATTTGAGAAGTCAGTTTCCTATGTGTCGCGTTCACGTTAACTCTCACGATGGTTGATTACGCTGATACCCTTAATGAATTAAAAAAATTACATTTAGATACTATTATTGAAATTTTTATTTAGTTTCCTTTTAAATTTTTCCAAATAACATATATAATAAAAAGAAAACATTTATAAGGTTTTTTAAAAAAATTAAAAACGAAAATATATATTTATATAATATGATTTCATTAAAAAAATGAAATTTCACAAAATAGAAATATTCCATTTAAGACTATTTTAAATAACATAAAATATACTTTTGAAGTAATAAAATATTTATTTATATCTATATTTTCTTAGATGAAAATATATATTTGTATATAATGTGATTTCGTAATATATAAATTATATTTTACTTATATAATATGAATTCTAAAATACAATCACAAAAAAATAAACTGTTTATTTTAAAGAGATATTAAAAATAAAGTAAAATTAACTTTTGATCAAATAATTAAAATATTTTAAATTAACATAACACTATATAATTTAACAAGGTAGATATATTATATATTATCATTATTAAAAATGTTTTTTAATATTAAATTTTATGTTTTATGTTTGTCACAGTTAATATAACCATAATCAAAATACCAACGCAAATCTGAATTCTCATTTTTAGGATTATTTGCATAAATTTCAGTTTACCATTTAATATATATAAGACATAAAATTATTTAAATATTTTAGTTATTGTAAATATTGATATGTGTTCATGAGCTTCCAAAAAGTATTAGTTACTTATGTAAGTAACTTCCAATTGATTATTGTTTTACTTTCTAATATTTTATTTTAAAAATCAACATATAGTTTAATTTTTATAATTTGGAATCAAATATTTAGTTTATTTTTACTTCATTCTAAGCACAATATATCTTAAGTTATACATAATCTTCCTCAAATATATTTACATATCTAAGATAACAACTAAAGTAAAAGCAAATAATCATAATTTTCATATATTTAAAATAAAAAATATTAGTTGAATTTAGAGAAATTGATTGATGCAATCCAATATACCCAAATGATAACTTATTTAAAATCATATGTCTGATTAAAATAATATAATATTATTAGTATAAATTATGCATACAGATTATAAATTAATTCAAAATTAAAATTAAATAACAATCAACTATTGTAACATATTTAATTTATAAATATTTGTACCCGTGCATGAGCACGGGAAAATCACCTAGTAATATGGTATCCCCTAGTCTATATTTGAGAAGTGATTTGCCACATGTCTTTTCTACAATCGTTTTCACACAAAAATTGTGACGTGGCTATTAAGATTGATGACATGTCATATGGTTAAATATGACATGGACAATTACATTTAATACTGATATATATTTTTGGAAATCTTTTCAGAATATGGCAATAACTCATATTTACATTTAATATTGATTTATATTTTTGGTAAACTTTGTAGAATATGGTAATAACTCATAAATAATCACTAAAATAAATATATTCAAATATGACATTTTGAATTTCAAAATATTATATAATTTTACTTTTATAATTATAAATTTTTTATTATCTATAATTTTCTAAATTTTCTGAATTAAAAAAATTAAATCATAATATCATTAGTTTCTTTTAGATATCTACAAATTATATAAATATTATTTAGTTTTAATTTTTGATAACTATACAATTTTATATGATTTTTAGTAATTTTGTAAAAGTTGATTTAATACATTTAAGTATTTAACCAAATGAAATAAATAATTTTTAAAATAAAAAAATATTTTCTCTTAATTTATGCTTAATTAATGATATTTATATTAATTATTGGTCAAAATAATAAAATATATAATATTAATAAATTACATTTAAAATTTAACTTTTAAAAAATCCATTACTATACATGGTGCAGGAAAACACCTAGATTAATAATTGTGACATGACTACTAAAATTGATGACATGTCTTATAGATTAATATGACATAGACAATTATATTTAATGTTAATTTACATTTTTGGTATTTTTTAAAAAATATAGTAATAACTTATATATTATATTTATTGTCGATTTATATTTTTGGAATTTTTAAAAATGTGGTAATAACTCATAAATCATCATTAAAATAAATATATTTAATTATGGCATTTCAAATTTCGAAATATCATTTAAATTAAAAATATTTCAAAAATATATACATATGTTTAGAAAATTATAAAAATTAAATCGTAAAATCAAATTAAATCGTAAAATCATTAGTTTCTTATATATATCTACAGATTTTATAAATATTGTTTAATTTTAATTTTTGAAAATAATGCAATTTTACATATTTATTTAATATATTTAATTAAAATAAATAGATAGAAAAATATACCTAAGATTATAATTTTAAATATATACATGCACATTCTTAAATATAATTCAAAATAAAAAATTGTTTTTATCTTAATTTTAATGTTCTGTCAAATCAAAATTTATATTAAAATATTGATAAAAACAGAAAATTTGTAATATTAATAAAGAAATAAATATAATTTATATTTATCTATTAAAAATATTTTAAAATTCTTTTACTGCACATGGTGCAGGAAAACACTAGTCACCTGGTGTTTTGTAACTGTTGGACCAAAGTTAATGAGGCACTTGTATTTAAATGTGCATTTTCTTGATTAATTTTTTAAAATAATGTGGGGAAAATAGTTAGAAAAAAAAAGAAAAGAAAAGGGTGCAAGTGCGATGTTTTGTTGTTTGTTTGGCGTGATAAAAATAACCGTAAATAAAAGAGTGAAATCATCGATTGTCCTTTCATTGTTACGCCGAACCCAATTTCCTCCTAAATCTCAGCATCTTCCAATCTTCTCATATTACGATAGTTAGAGAGAGAGAGAGAGGATCGTGAGAGAGATTACCATCACAATCGAAATCGCTTTGCAGAACCTCCGATTTTGTAAATTCCTCACCCGATTTCAATTGATTTTTTTTTTTCTTTTCGTATTGATCAGGATCTAGTTCTTGATAGATCCATTGATTTTTTTGTTGTTTGTTTAAAATATGGATTGTGAGAATATTGTTTGCGTGGTTGAAAGTTTTGTGAAATTGACTAAGATTTCAAACTTTGGAATTTGAGTGCTTTCTTGTGTTAACATAAGGGTTTGGGTATGTGGTTGAAAGTTCCACGGTTAGATTTGTATTTATGTTTAGGAAAATAAGGAATCTGAATTTCTAAATGATTTAAACTTTGCTTTCTAATACTAGCCAAACTCTCTAGTGTCTTTCTGTTTTCTTACTAATTCCTAATGTCTTAAGGAGTGAACAAATTGTCATGGTTTTAGGATTCTCTATTGTTAATTAACAACCATGCTATTGCAATGTTTGATGGCTGCTTCTTCTTTTCTGTTTTGGGGATGCAGGTTTTAGGACACTAAACAAACAAAATAGTGGTTTACTTATTTATATGCTGTATTTGTGGTTTTGTTCAGAAAAAAGTGATCTTCAAGTTAAAGCCCTCAAATAGTAACAAAGTAGATTTTCAACAGCCTCCTAATAAAGATTGGTTGATCTCTTTCGGTAAGTTTGTTTTCAGCTAATTATCTCTCTTTCTTCAAAGTTGCCTATACTATATATATATATATATATATATATGTTTCTTATGTTTTTCACTTGGTTTTTGAATCTTGGCAAAAACATTACGTTCTTTTGTAAAAAAAAAAAGAATAAAAAAATACTGGATCAGTTGTTCTAACTGTATGCGTGAGTAGCCTATACACAGTGTTTAGCAAAAAGATGGCTGGTGTAAAGCGAAAATTAAGTCCAGAGTCAGATCCTCACGCTCTTCACAAAGTACTGGATGAGGTCTCATGCCCTGTTTGCATGGATCACCCTCACAATGCTGTTCTCCTCCTCTGCACCTCTCACGACAAAGGTTGCAGGTCTTACATCTGTGACACCAGTTACCGTCACTCCAATTGCCTCGACAGGTTCAAGAAACTCCACTCCGAACCCCCAACTGATCCCAACCCCAATCCCGACCCGAACTCTGCCTCAAGGCCAAACATTAACCAAGTCGCTGTTAGGGAAGAGGAGCAAGCAGAGGAAACTACGAATTTGAAATGTCCTCTTTGCCGTGGTACTGTTTTAGGATTCAAGGTGGTAGAAGAAGTGAGAAGCTATCTCGACATGAAGAGCCGAAGCTGCTCGCGAGAGTCTTGCTCGTTCACGGGTAACTACCAGGATCTGCGCCGACATGCAAGAAGGATACACCCGACGTCTCGTCCTTCGGACACTGATCCAACGAGAGAGAGAGCTTGGAGACGCCTGGAGAATCAGAGGGAGTACGGAGATATAGTCAGTGCAATACGTTCTGCCATGCCCGGTGCTGTTGTTGTAGGAGACTACGTTATCGAAAACGGAGATAGGTTCCCAGGTGAGAGGGAAGCCGGAAATGGAGGCGGCGGCAACAGCAACAACAGCGACATTTGGACTACTTTCGTGTTGTTTCAGATGATTGGATCTCTTGAAAATAACGGAGGGTCTAGTGGTAGTGGCAGTGGTGGTGGTGGATCAAGATCTCACAGGTCGAGGGCTTGGAGGAACACTCATCGCCGTTCTTCTTCAGATAGGCGTTATCTTTGGGGGGAGAATCTATTGGGTCTACAAGATGAAGACAATGATGATGATGATGATGGTGAAGGGTTGCGTTTACAGAACGAAACAGGTGATGGTTCGAATCATGTTCCTAGAAGAAGACGAAGGTTTGGTCGTCCAAGATCAAGCGGAAACCATCCGCGATAAAAAGCCATTTGTCTCGGTAAAATTCGATATGAATCATTAGGGTATTGACTGTAGTAGAAAAAAAGCCTTTGCAATAACTGAAACTGGTTTTGTGTCTAGGTGCTATCTATCTCTCGGGTCAGAACCAGACCGATGCAAAGGGAAAGGTTTTGCTGAAATCCCCCGAGAGCCGTAGGATTTGTTTGGTGTTTTTAATGTAAATGTCATTTTCTGAGCTTCCTCCAGTCGCTCATTGTACGCTGAAGTATGGTTTTATGCAATGTCTTTTCATTATATATTATACATTGAAAACATAGTTTGCTTTTGTGCTTTATCGTTGTTGACATGGAAGCTTCTTCGCTTGTAGTATATGATAAAAAATGTAGGTGTTTTCCTCTTGACTAATTTTCAAAATACTATTTGCAATCATGGCCGGCTCAACATTTATATAGTTTTTAGGATTAAAAAACTTTACCTTATTTTGTATTTAGTTAAGGTTTTTAATATACATATATATACATTTATAAATAAAATTTGTAAATGAGATAATTAAAATCTGCAGGAAACATAAATTTTAAAACACTGAAAAAATTATGTTTTTGTTTGTTTTTTTGTTAATATTGACTTGAAGTTTCTTATCTATATGATAAAATGTAGGTGTTTTTCTCTTAACTAATCTTTCAAAACTACGGCATACTATATTGCAAAGAGAAATTCCTATTCCAATTTTTTTATTACAAGTATAGTCTACAAAGATTAAAATAACTAAAATATTTTATTAAATTGGTAAATAATCACATTTATCAAGGAATTAGACATAATATTTGTATTCGAAATACTTATCTTGAACCGACACGAAAAATAGGGTGTTCCGTTCTATCGCCTGGTTAAAGGTTTGAAAGAGTTTTTCATTTGAAAACCCCAAAAAAACGAAGTCGATGTGCACCGAAAACTAAATGAATTATTAATACCTAAAATCAAAATTGTAAATCAAATATACTAGTTATTTTGGGTATTTATAAATAAATGGATGTTCTATGGATGTTTTGGATCAAAGAAATACACAAATAACATTGTATGTTACTTTCAGACAAAAAATAATTAATTAGAAATATATAAATTGGGTATTTCGAGATTTTGAGTTATATTATATAAGCTTGAGTAGTTTGGATATAAAATATTCAAGTTGAATCGAGTAGTTTGGTTATTTCGGTTAAAACTCGAACCCAGCCGGATCCTCCTGATCCGAATCGAACACATCCAATTTTTTGTAATACCCAATTGAGATCACTTTTCAAAATCCAAAATTCGATATCTGAATGGATATTATTCATAACCGAAGGAATACCTGAATACCACGCGTACATATATTTTGATGGTTAATTAGTTTAGACTTAGATTTGAGAGGTAGGGTTTTAGAACGATGGGGTTTAGGATTTTTAAAATAAGTAAATATTTAAAATTTAAAATAAAGATACTAGTTTCAACAAGAATTTTAGGATTAAGAATAAATTTATTTTAAGTTATTTTACATAAATTTGAATAGTTTGGATATAAAATATCCGAGTTGAAACGAGTAGTTTGGTTATTTTGGTTAAAACTTGAACCCAGCCGGATCCTCCTGATCCAAATCGAACCCATCCGATTTTTTGTAATACCCAAATGAGACCACTTTTCAAAATCCAAAAATCGATATCCGAATAGATAGTTGATATGCTCATATTAATCTTGGGTACACAATAAACTATAGATATTAAAATTAAGCTAGCTAACAATGTAAAAGCAGTAAATAAAACAGTAAGCAGTGTTGAACAATGCAGTTGTTCGATTGGTTGAAGTAAGAAGAAATAGCTAGATCTAGGGATTTATCAATCAAGAGATTCAAAACTACATGCAAAGATGCTAAGGGTTTTATAGATATAATTCTAGAACTCGATTTCACTAAGTAAGTAATCTAGCTTTCGAATACAATTACTAATCAGATGTCTGAGTCCTATGTTCCAGCTGTCGCGTGCTAACAAAGAGTGAGCGTTGATCGATGCTATGGCCAGAGCGTCGATTGATGCTTCTTCAGACAAGCATTAACGATCTAATCGATTATGCTCAACTATATTCCTAGACTAACTGTCGTCGTATGCACCTAAGTATCTAATCTAGCAGGATCCAGGTTCTGTTTACTGATGACACTTTTGTGCCTCTCAGTTGTCCTATGATTCTAGGTTCAAGCAATCAGTCACACTGTTGTGCTATTCCAACTACTCTAGATCCTAGTATTACAAATCATCCTGGTGTAGAGTTCTATAGATATCCTAGCAATCTTAATTGATTATCAGTTTGACATTAAGCTCATGAAATCCTTAAACTCAATAAGATGATTACTCAGACCTGAAAAGTAGTAACATAAATTATAGTCTGAAAAATAATATAATAGAAATCAAAAATAAAACCAATGGAGTTCCAATCAATAGAATTGATCGTCTCTCCAACCCTAAAACAATAATAAAGAATAGAATAAAACGTAGCCGTCAACAATGGCTTAGAAAACACATAGAAAGGATTTCAGGTCGTCCAAAGGTATTCTGGTAATTTTTGGTAGATTCTGGGCTCAAGTCGGTCTTGAAATATACTCGGTCCTTCTTCTCCTCTACAGCTTCATCTTGCGAGGCAGCCAGATCACTCTTCAGTGACATATGCATAATTTCTGCTATAAGATACTGATTGACCTCAAACCGGTGGCATTGGAAAGATAACTCAAATCTCTATATTGTGTCAAAATATGGGATCAATATAACGGTGGTAAGGTCTCCATCTATAGCTAAACATCTGACGCATCTGTGCAGTTCTGCACCTCAAAAACTCTATAATCACCATATTTCTCCAAAACGTATTTGAACCTGTAAATACTCTTAAAATCTCCAAACCATAGTAAATATATCCTAAAAAACATTTATATAATATGGCTAAAAGTTGGTAAAATCTATGATATATCAATAGTATTCATAACCAAAGGAATACTCGAATACCACACATACATATATTTTGAGGGTTAATTAGTTTAGACTTAGATTTGTGAGGTAGGGTTTTGGGAGGATGGGGTTTAGGATTTTTAAAATTTTGAAAAATATTCAAAAGTAAAAAAATGGAAAGTTTTGATTTCAAAAACATATTATTCGAAAACAACAAAAATAATTGTATTTTTCTTTTTATTAATTTTAAATAAATATGTACTATTAAATATTTATAAATTAATGACAGAAAGATATTTTATCTTTTTAATAAAAAAAAATTGTCATTATTTTACTCTTTATAAGCTGTTTTGATAAAAAAACCTATTTTAAAATTATTTGAAAGAATTGCCCTTATTACAAATTTTGCAAAGCATAATAATTTTTTTTGGTGAGTTTAAACAAAACAAATGTTTTTGTCAGATAACTAAACAAATGTAAATTTAGTTTTTAGAGAGAATAGAGAGATATAGGAAGAGAAAAGAAGAGAGGGGAGGTGATTTTGAATAATTAGGGAAAAAAATATTTTTTGTGGTGGTGGGTGCAATTTCCCTTTATAATACTATATTAGTGCTATTTATTTATTTTTTTTGTAACCAAGGCTTTCAAATTAGTGCTATTTATGTAGGCAAAATTAAATAAATTTGGACAAGTTTGGGCCGACTCAGTTCAGTTATCATAATTGGAACTTGGGACCAAGCTGGGGTGCTGTACCTGAAGTGTGTTATACCTCACAGGTCGAGATATGGCCACGCCACACGTAAATATGACGTGCGGGTATGAACCGTAACACGTTCGATCTCGCAGATTTGGTGACGGCAATGGAAATGAAATCGACATACGTACCACACCACACAACACAAGTTTTTTTCCTTTTTGTAAAAACAAAACTATAGTCACGCATAACTCTGACAAAAATATTGAAACTTCTAAGCCATCCAAAAACTAAATAAAAATAAAGCAGCTGATCCATTGAAATTATATTATGTTACAGTTTCATTCGTTAAGAATAAGTATATACTTAGTTTACAAAAAAAAAGGAATAATTATATACTTAGTTTTAGCACAAACAAAGTCTTGCGAATCAAAAAAAAAAGTCTTGCGAATCACACACCAGTACACCACACATATCTTCTGCTCTCTTCAGTAAAATGGAACCTTAAGCGGCTAGCGATTTTACAAAAGTTTATAATTATTCCTTATCCAGAATGTCTCTCTGAGTTTATTAAAGATATACGACACGATTAATATGTCAGTTTATAATTAATTCCTTCTCTTACTAGCTATAGTTTCTTAACTCTTAATAAACTAGTATCTTTCATTATATTGTCAGGTGCCGAGTCAGTTCCACATCGGTTTCAATTTCAACGATCCGTGTAAATTATGGATACTCATGTGTAAGTAGTCAAGTATGTGTTTTGTGATCAATCAGCTAGCTCTATGGGTTATTCTCTTATTCCAACAGCTTGTTTTCTTGTGTTCCATTAATTAATATGCAATTGCTTTCTGATTCCATCTTGTTTAAACAGAGTAATGTACCGCATTGGGTGTCTCTTAAAATTATTCGACTCGAGTATGGTATCTCAATGGTGCTGCTTTAGATACGGCCATGAGTCATACAGACCTCATACTTCTATTTATTGGATTATTTTGTTGTAATTTACTTTAATATTTTTTACTTATGTTAGTAATGTTCGTACTCAAAATGTTCCATGTGACTCTTGCATGTTCCCTTATAATCTTCACAATATAATATACTTTTGATGATTCTTGATTAAGCAGACAAGGTTCCAGTTATCTTGTGGACAAGTCTTAACTTGTCAATGTTGTTAATTCTTTTTATATGTTAATAAAATAAGTTATTTTGATGTTTGTGATAGACATGCTTTTATGATTGTATCCCGTCAGCTCTCAGCTATTACCGTGGTGGCGTTACTAATTTTATGCAAGACACTAATTAGAATATATATATAGGAATAAAAATTTACAAGTAGGGTTTATTCATGATCATCAAATAACCTGGAATCACAATATACATTGTTACTATTGAATAAGTAACGCCAACAAGTAGAAATCTAAACTTACATACATATGTACTCATGCTTTGAACGGTCTAGAATATTCGAACTTCCAGAAAATTTAGTTGAGATACCCCATGAAATTTAATGACATGACTTGCAAGTGTGTGGCACCGAATAATGGCAACAAAGCTTTAAAACTAAGTGACATCCTTTACGAAGTAGCGAAAATCCACAACCACAAGAACCATGCATGAACATGTATAAAAACCCCACTTCGATACAATCTCACGTTGTCTTTGCTTATACGCCTCATATTAGATTGAGTCAAACAAATTAGTCAAAACACTTATATCTCTTTTCTTTCCAAGTCATCTAGGTCTTGTCTTCATCTTCTGTTCCAAGGTCTCTAATCATATGTGTGAGGGAGAATCTGTTTAACTCATTTGGGGTACAGATCTATATTTGACCCACCAGCATATATTCAAACGCGAATAATCACAAAAGCTCTATACTATATTATACAAACAGCATATTCAGCCAGAACATGGAGGTTAGTCATAGTCACATGCGTTATATATCATTCACATGTGTCCATAACACAAATCACCGTATTTATTAGCGTCTAAACTTTTGAGTTTTGACCAGGTCTTTCAATGGCTCTTCAAGTTAGGAAAGGAAATACGCAAATCAGAGTCATTCTCATCCAATGGTACTGCTCATGAAGCCGCTACATCTCTAACAAGTAAGTGACAAAACATTTCTTGATCCTTCGAAGTTAGATCACAATGTATAGAGCACTACATATATAGTTAATTAATTAGAAGATCTTGAAGGTTACCAGATTGGCTTGGATTTGTTTCCTTATTGTGCTATGCATGTAATTGATGTGATTGAGGTTGCGCAGATCGCAGAACAAGAAAGTCATCAACAAGAGGGTCTAAACATAAAAACCAGAGGAATTACAGAAGAATATGGTTATGGTGTCAAAAAGATGTAGCTGACGCTTGTTTCTATAGCACACTGAATTTAAGAAGACTTGGCAGCTTTAAGAGAGAACATTTGTTTCGTGCCATGGCGAAAATGAAGGCACAAGTAGGACAAGAAAAAGAAGTGCCACTGACAAGGTTTGATCCGAAAAAGGTTATCAGAGCCTTGGAACCGGAGAAACATGAAGAAAGCAACAAAGAGAAGGTGAACAGCGAGCAGACAAAAGCTAAAAGTAAGGCCACGCTTTCAAGGATGAAGGAGCTTATTAGATGGGCTGCAGCAGCCAAATCCGACAAAGCTGCCAAATTCTTTACCCCTAAGGTATGAATATCAATCTCACAAGGACTCAAATTGATTAGTAACTATTGTTCTTGATGAAACATAGTTTTTCAGATAATGGAGTTTAGAAACCGAAGAAAGTTGAAGACAATGAAAGAGGCGAATGAAGAATCAAAAAGAATTAGTAGTGCCAGTATAAGTTTGAGATGGGAGAGTAGCGAGAGTCGCACAACTTTATCTTCCTCTGATCATATCTCCATAGTTTCTGCACCAGCAATCTTCGATTCCTTGGGTCCTACGCCACCCTATCGATGTAGATCCAGGAAAGGCAACTGGATCACTACTGATTCTGAATGTAAGACCACTAAAATGAATTATTAAATATTTTTAAAACTTTATTCTACTTATTTCTTTTTTGAAAGAAAAGCAATATAGTTTTAATATTTAAACACACAAAACCAACTCCAAAAGGATGATCGGTAATAATGAATATGTAGTTCAAATAAAACTGCTCCATAATGTATGCTCATAATTTGTTTTTTTTTTTAGCAAACTCTTTGTTTTTGTTTTTCTTTTAATAATTACTAGGATAAGACCCGCAGGGTGAAATATTTATTTTAAAATTTATGTTTTCATATTGTAAAATTTCATGATTTCTGAATACATGTGTTTTTGTGTTTAAAATATATTTGATATTTATGTTTTTTTCAATGTAGAATAATTAATTAAGTATAAATATTTGGTACACATAAAAAAATATAGAAGTTCAAATCAAACAATTAAAATGAGATATCATTGATATTCTTATAATCATAGATTAAGGGTTATGAAAACATTTGGTATTTATAAGGAAAAATTCAACCGTATATATATAGTAGGCATAGATAGGTTTTCGGATTGTTTGGAAAGTTAAAATAATTAGCACTAATTATCTAAAAACCATATTTTAATGTGATATATTGAACCAATATTTACGTAAATTTTCAATAACTACCACAAACATATTTAGCAAAGTTGTTTTAAGTTGTCGAAATTTTAGACTTGGTGACAAACTATATTATTATCTTAAATTAAACCTACCATATAGAACTTCTTCAAAATTTTGTACCAAGCTTAAAAATTTGGTGGAATCATTAACTTGGTCAAAACGTTTCTCAACTATTCAAACAATATGGTATAAAAACAATTAATTTAAACTTACCAAAAGAGTTTGATACATAAATTGTGTATCAAGAAAATTTGGTTCAAATATTAGGATTTTTACTGTCTTCTAATGATCATAATACCGGCAGTTTACGATTGATCCTATTTCGACTCAATTAAAATTAAAAAGAACATTTAAACGACATTGATTATAGATAATCCGAAATAAATAGTTATTTTCTAATTAAACATATTGTATTGACAAATTTAAGATTTATATATGATCGAATTTTTTTACAATTTTTGTTTGTTTATATAATCATTTATATGTTGGGCTGATACATATGGATATTTTCTTTTACTAACTTGTCAGTAAATAAAATTTAAATATTTTTCGATTTTGAAGTTATACTAATTTTCAAAATATCAGATTTTTACTTTCGTTTTGAAAATATAAGATGGAAAATTAAAATATTAAAAAAGACAATTACAAATTTGAAAACTAAACTAAAATTGTGTCTCTTTGCTATAAAATATTTTTTCTTTTATTAACAAAACAATTTTGAATAGCTGCGTCTCTTTTGCTATTATTTTATCAAAGCGTCTTTTTGTTATTAATTAAAAAAAAACAACACTTAGAAAATCATTAGTTTCTGTTTTATACCAAAAGCATGCAATACTTAGACCATAATATATAGTAAATTTTTATTTAAATTTCTGTTTTAGTAATATGGACTAAGAGTATATCTTACACATTTTTTTAAAAAAAAATATTATGTTGAATCACAATATAAATCAACCTTGAGCCATTTAAAGAAAGTATCATTTAATGAGATCGTTGAGTATTAATTTAATGAGATCGTCGAGTATTAATTTAATGAGATCGTCGAGTATTAAGTTTATCATATCATATACATTTATGTTTGGATTAATATAATATTTCCTAGAAATTGGATTTTGAACTTACTAATTTTTAATTAATTTTTATGGTGCCACGTAAACAAAATTAACATCATAATTAAGTGACACTTAAGCAAGATTTTTTTAGTTAATACAAACTTAAGGTTACAACTTTTTAAATGTTTCTTTATTAATATATAGAGGATAATCATACTTTTTGGTCAAATTAAATAATCATACTTAGTACGCGTATCTTTACTTTAAATGCAAAAGTAAATTTTCATATTTGATTAGGAAAATCTCGCATAAATGTTGCTAACTATAAGTAACTTACTTTGTACATAATAAGAAACTAAATTATTATCTTTATTAATATAGTCAAATATATAGAGTAATTAATCACTGCTTATTTCCAATTTTCTTATTGCGTAATGCAAGGATTCATATTTCTTATTTATGGTGTTCGAAACACTGTCATAAATAGGAAAAAAGATTTATATGCGTAACTATAGTCTAAACCAATATTTGAGAGAAGTGAGACCAATGGCAAAACCTGTAATATATTTAGTAAGTTAAGAATATTTCTAAATATGGTTTGAAGAGAATTGTGGAACAGACATGTCAGCATGGTATTGGGGCAAATAAGTATTAACTAAAAGGTTATTTTTTACTTTTCTTCCCTATTAATAAGAAAGGGATGATACATATTTATTAATTTGAATTTGTTCATAAATGATCAATAAAGGAAAAGTAATTATATGTTAGATTGTTAGTCCAATATTGAATTTATTCGTTTTATATTAAAAAAAGAAAGATATAAACTCGTGAGAATATTTTGAGTAGTAAATGTATTACTATCAATGCTCCACCATATATTCATATATTTCCATAAATTAAAAATCCAATTAATGTTGACAAACTTGTGTGAAGAAGCTTTAAATATATTGTTTTACCAAGTAAGATAAGCTTAATTATACGGTAACCGAAATTCCATATAGAGAAAAAATACTTTGATATAAATTTCTATATTTCCGACTTTACAATATGCTAGATATATAGTTCCCTACTTATATTAAATTTCATATTCTCTATATATATATTCTCCATATTATTTATATGTGTGACAATTATAATAAATTAAATAAATATGTGGCCAGTCCTCATATTTGTATATGAAAATATGAACACCAAATATAAATCATATAATAAAACATATCTTGTGTGGCTGTTTTCTCTGAGTTGGTCTTCCATGAATGAGACTATTATCAAATTCTTGATTATTAGCTAATAATCAATAAACAACAATTCAAAAAAAAATCAAGTCTATTCATTTACCGAAATTATATAACTGCTAATCAAAAATATTAAAATAACAAAGAGTAACAAACAGCTGCATATAATATTCTTAAAAGTAAACATAAAAGAAATAAGGAAAGATACTTGTGGCCTAATTTGAAAAAAAAAAACTATCGGCTTAGAAAGGTAAAGCAAGTCAGTATTTTTTTACCGACTTAGAAAGGTAAAGCTGTGAATTAGAAAGGTAAAGCTCAAATTCGATTCTTAGTCTCTCGCAGAAAAACCTGTGAATTAGAAAAGTAAAGATAAAAGTAATATACTTAAAAGTAAACATTAAAAAAAATGTGAATTACAAAAACCTGTGAATTGGAAAGATAAAGCTCCACTTTGATTCTTAGTCTCTCGCTTGAAAATGCTCTGGTTAAAACCCTGAAAACCATTAGACGAATTGCTATCAGACAAAAAAAAAGGAGCAACATGTACACGAGTTATAAGGCAATAAAAGTAATAGAAACCTTATATAATCACACCTACATGTACACGACTTATTTTGTTCGGAATGACCTCCACTATCATTATATATATTTTTAGATCTTGTGCACCAAGTTTAAATTTCCGTTAGTATTATGCAATTAATACCCGATATTTTTTTACTCATAATTGCCACTCCTTGAATGACAGCATAATTGTCTATTTTGAAAATGAATGAATGATATAAGGAATGATTGTTTAATCATTATGGACGGATCATAATTGCCAATCATAGTAGTTTCCAAAATCGAAACCAAATTAAAATCGCTCTACAAAGGTTGCTATAAATGTACACACGAAACTAAAGACAATAAATTAGTGGCATTAAATTAATACATGAAATTAAAGGCAGTAAATTAAGGTTGCTATAAACGGATGCATCATTAATTGAATGCGAATAATTTGGTTATGAGACTATATTATATAAGTCGATTATTCACATGTATCACAATGACATTCATATGTAATTATTCTAGTAAATTGAGGGTAAATCTAAAAATGGACTGAGAATGAATATGGTGCCGCCACGTCAGCATGTCACACATGTAAATAACTTACAAAACAAATGTTACTCTCAAAAATTGCTCCTTGATTAATAAGAAGGGGATATATCCAATAGTAATCCGAGTATAGATTTTTGAAAACAATTATTATGAGTATGATATAATTGCAATCTAAACAAAACTATAAAATGAAGGCTGTCTCCTAAAATGAACCAAAACTATAAAATGAACCACTTACATTTATATTTAAAATATTCATACTTTTCGGACAGACCAATATCATTATATATGGGATCATAAATTGGCTAATCATTATAGAAAGAACATAAATTGCAAATCATAGTACTCACCAAATCTGACACCAAATTAAAGTCCACCAGCCGAGTTTCCCATATATAAACAAATGAAACAAAACACAATAAATTCAAACATTTAAGTCATACACGCAATTATATGAACGTTGCCATAAACGGATAAATCGGAATTGAATGCTAAATAATTCGATGAATTATATTAATGTTTGACGATGAGAGTATATTATATGACAATAGCAGACTTATGTAATTATTCTAGTGAATTGAAGATAAATATACAAATGGGCTGAGAATGAATATGGTGCCGACACGTCATCATGGCACACCCGTAAATAACTTACAAACCAAATATTACTTTTTAAAAATGCTTCTTGATTAATAAGAAGGGGATTTTGGATCCGTAGGTCGGTACATACTTTTAAGGTGATGTCCAAATCATTTTAAATTCAGTTTTCGTTGAAGAAGAAACTCTTCCAACAATATTTGAATATATGACCCCTTGCACATTAGGCAGATAATCTATTTTTTCTTTTCTTTTTTAGAGGAGATTCTTCTTAACGAGGTGTGAACCTATGACATCTTAGATGTACTTACTAAATAATAAAAAAAAATTAGCCACTATAGTAACTACTTATTGGTTAAAACTGTTAGGGATATAAACTGTGCATAGTGATTAGCTCCACTGTAAAGCTTTTACGGTCCTATAATTAAGAAAACTTTATCTCCGGCATGTATCTACAGGTTAGTATACGCTGTTTGTTCCTAGCGTCTGATGGAGTTTTTATTTGGAAAACCCTAAATACCATTGTGGTGATAGAAGTTCGAATTCAATATTTTTAACATTCATTCTGTGAGTAGGAAGTACTAATAGGATACAAGCAATTATGTATTCTCTTTGTTACTGTGTTTATTATTCTAATGTCTCTTATGTTTTTTGGATTGTGCAGTTGTGGTGTTGGAGTTATGACAAGAAGATACATGTGGATGGCGACAATGACAAGTGCAACCAATTGATTCCTTCGTCGCAATATCATTTGTGGTTAATTTATAATTATTTTTGTGTAATTTCAGTTTAATTTTATATAATTCATACTAGATGATCGGTTTATGTGATGCCTAAATATGAGAAAGTAAATAAATGTTTTCAAATTCTAGTATCAGTACTGGTAAACTATTATCAGTTCTTGATATAATATGCATGATGTGGATAATACGATATGATTCAAACATGCCCGTTTCAAGTATTATACGGACCCTGGGCTAAAAAAATATTTTTCAAAAAATATTGGACCTAATCTGGGCTAGAAAAAAATCAAAAATTGTAGTGAACCCTGCCAAATGCATTCCCAGTCATGCCTAGAGTCGGACTTGGATTCAAAGTACTATGGTGGAACCTCTATAAATTAATAATGTTAAGACTACACCAAAACTATAATTTTTATTAATTTATAGAGATTATTAATTTATCGATATACTAATTGAACTAAAAATTCAATTTGAAACTATAAATTTATATTTATATTAATTTATAAAGAAATTTAGTGTATATTAATTTATCGAGTATTAATTTAAAAAGATTATATTATATTAATTATAACAAAGCTAAGTCTATAACTAAGCTAACTTCGCTACGATGGAATAGAAGATATAGATCTATAAACCTCCTATGAATAGAAGAACAAGAGATAACAACGTAGAACCATCTCCATACTCCAGTATAAACATATGGAATAAGTTTATACACTAAATATCGTATTACTATATTATTATTTTGGAAAAATTATGTAGTCCAATCATGCATTGCAGGCAAACGAAAAAATATTTACTATAGGAGATTTTTTGGATGAATTTAACTAAATTATAAATAAATATTTATGACACTTTAGTTCATTTTAGTATTTTACTAAGGTAGTGTCACGGATTTATATCTAAGACTACGTGCATTTTCAGTTACATGATGAGGCGGGCACAAATTGGATATCAAGATTTTTGGAGGTATTCGTGATCCGATTTGTTTCCGTCCGAAATGATCAATTGTCTGATCCGATTTGATCCGCTGCCATCTAGATATTCGGCGTTTTGGATATCCGGAAAATTTAAGGTTTTTAACTGAATATCCGATCCGATCCGCAAAATTAAATAAAAAATAATAATATAGTAATATTTTATTAAAAATCTATATACCTTTTAAAATTCTAATAAATAGTTTAATAAATTTAGTAAATAAAAATACTGTAAAAATTTATATAAAATTAATTTTTATATAACTTTTATAAATATACTATTTTATAATATATAATATTTATATATATAAATATTATATTTTATATGCATATAACGGATCGAATCAAATATCCATTTCTAAAATATTAGTATTTGTGGTTTGCTTCGTTTCTTACGAATATTACATTTTAGTATTTGTTTTACTCCGTAGAGTTACAGATATCCGAAAAAATATTTTTTGGTTCAAATAGAGACGGATAACGAACTGAATCAAAATTACGGATATTTTGCCCAGCTCTATAATAATGTATTGACCCATTTCATTTTTAGTGGATGTAAAATTTATTCAAATAAAAACAACGAGTTTTACACCTTGGTGCGACCTTTTATAAACTAATTACAGAGGATCAAATGTTTTTTTTTTTGAATTATACAGAGGTATCTTTGTCCCACAGAAGTGGTTTTGACTAGTCACATAGCAACACGTGTCGGTCTTCTATCCTTGGCGATGCCGAAATATTAATTCCTCAGTGACCGAGACTCGAACCCTGATGATTTTACCGTATTAAACTTTTGCCATCAAGTTAATCATCACTAGATCACAAACTCTTCCGCAAACTCTTGTTGATCAAATGGTTTTTAAATCTTGTAAATCTATATCATTTTGGTCAATAGTTCAAAATTAAAGTCAATATGCTTCTGATCTATTTCTCGGAAGCATATTGACTTTGCTCTGACCAGTCCCTTCGGTGGTGGCCGTCCTGGAAGAGTGAAGAGAAGGAATGAGAAGTCTGCTTCCAAGAAAGCCTTTGGTGGTGATGCAGATGGTGATGACGAAGAGTAATTCTAACTCGCATCTGTTTTAGCTATGGAGCAATCTGCCTTATGATAATTCTGTAGTCTTGTTCTTTTTCGGTGGATTGTTTTGAGTTTTCTTTCACTTCTACAAGTGTTCAAACTTATGCCTATTTATTTCTTACAGACCTCATCTCTTTAAAAGTTGTCTGAAGAAAAAAGTATCTCTTTAATAATTAAATCATTTATTGTTAGAAGTGTATATAAAACATATTATATTCTTACTTGAATAAAACGATGGCAGATCTCCTAAATATTTTTATTAATTTTTTATTAATTTTTTATTCAAAAAATATCTAACAGAAATTAATATTACCAAAATATGTTTTATTGAATGGGTAAATGACAATTCTATTTTTATTTAAAAATTTAGTTAACTAGTTTTAAATATAAAGTAATTAATATTCAAAACTAAAAATAATAAAAGGAAAATATTTTTTCGAATAACTTTTTTCAAAATTTTAAAAAGAAAATTATTTTCTCAAAACTTTCTTTCAAACTTTTTCTTCAGCTTTGGAAAACAATCTTTCTTAAATGTGTATTACATCTTCATGAATTGTAAAAAAAATAATAAAAAAATTAGGAATGCTTTTAAATATGTATAATACTTTCTATAAAACATAGATATCAAATCCATCCATAGACTTTTAAAAGATAAATATAACTAGATCTTATATATATAAAATTATGAAAAACATAAGGTTAGGGGGTACAACTTCTACTACTTATTGTTTACTGTCGTAAATAATATTAGAGGCTGATCTACGTATCTGTGTGGATATTGGGCGGGTCTTTTTTTATGATATATATAGATATATAAACATTTCAGAACTTTAAATTAATTAAACGAAATTGTATTGCTTTTGTTTATTTTTTAAACTTTGTATTTCGTAATTGTATTATGTAATCACGTACTTCCTTGAAATATTGGGAGCAAAAGGAAAAATATATTGAATGTGTCTGACAGCTTATTTATACATAACTCATAATAGTTTTAAATCTTACCATGCGTATTAAATGTATATTTATTTAGTTTCAAATATTTGAGAAATATAAAATTATAAGGAAATGAAAAAATTGTAAATCATATTTGGTTACCACGGTCTCTCCTAAAAAAATCAACTTGTATTGATGCGCAATTGGTTGATACTGTCCAAAAGCAGCCAAAACTTTAAAAGTGTCAATAGTCTTCCACTCTCCAACTGGTAAACCACATTGCATATGATAAATCTGATTTTTTGGCACGCAGTTGCAATCTTTACACTATATAAAACAGAAAAAGAAACATATTTATAAAACAGTAGAATAGAAAAAAACTTATAAAACCTTAAATAAACAAAAAGTACAGATTAACTCAAGGTTTTTCTATATTTTTCTTTTTATAGTTAATATATTATTATATAATAATGTTAATTCATTTATTAATCCGCGGTACACTCGCAATCCACGGTTTATCAGATGACTCAGTGATTTGGAAAGTCATTCAGTTCAATGTCCAGATCAGGTTTAAAAACATTGATGAAAATATAACGTGATTTGACTGCAATTGATTTTTTAGTATGAAATCTCACTATAGATATTTATATCTATATATTACTATAAAGAAAAGTTCACTCTCTTCTCCTTCATCCACGTCATCAATTCGATGCTTACCAGAGTGACGCGTGTCCCACCTTTTTAATCCGCTGCGTTTCTTTAAATCAGCCGTGTAACCATCTGGGCTTTTCTACGTTATGGGCTTCGTCTAAATTAATTTTTCTGTGCAGTTGGGTTTGTCTGGCTGTCATGTACGGCCGTTCACTATTACGCTCGAATGAAGTGTCGTTTTTCAATTAGGGTTACCCGTGTTCTTCTTCTCCAGCTTCTCTAATGTTGCTTAGGTCTTCTCAATTGATCTTTCATCTTCTTCCCCAGATGCCGAAACGATACCAGTAACCAAAATCATCTTAAAACCCTCCATTAATCTCTCACACACGATTTCTATTTAATGTGATTTCTGCTTCTCTAAAGCGGTGGAGGTTCATCTATAAAAAGGTATGATTTTCTTACTTTGTGAATCGTTTTCTCATTCTTTTAAGCTAACCTGTAAAACTAAATCCTCTCCGATTTGCAGACGGACCGGACCGCTCATGCTCCTCTGTTGAAGTCTGGATGCTCTGTTTCTGGGTGGCCAGTAATGTCCGCCGTGGTGGAGAGCTTTTACTGGATTCTCAGGTATCTTATTTAACTCTGCCTTTGTTCATAAGTATAGTCTTTAACCCGTTTGGTTCTTTAGCCATTTTCACCGTAGTGAATCCCGAAGTGAACTATCTATTAATAAAGTTTTCTTCATAAACAGAGTTATTTCACCGGTATAATTCTGTAGACGTTTCCGTCGTCCTGAATCATTTTACCAATCATTTAAAAAAAAAAATTTGTTAAACATTTTCCACTAAGTCATTTTGCAATTTTAATGATTGTTTTTGACCTTAGGTACGTTCAGGCGACCATGATGTCGGGTACCGTGAATGTGCACCGACCTGCGACTCACAGGCCTTATCGACTGTCGGACTCCTCCCTGCTAATCCATTTTAGCGACTCAACTTCTTTCAAGGAGGTAACCGAACCGGAACCGGCGGTTCCGATATCTTTTGAATCTTTCCTGTTCCGTGATCACAGTGAAATGATCGGTCTTGCCAACACATACACTCAGCTTCAAGGTAATGCTTCTCTTATCTGTTCTTCAAACCACCGGATAACATATGGGTAGTATTTCTGCTGAACGTATATGTAGTTTGTTAAATAATTATTTCAATTATTGGTAGTCTATTATACTGCAGAATATTTTTTTGAAACGTAGTATTATATGCTATAATGGAAATTGACTAACAATGATCTATGATATTCTTTTCCGACAGACCTGATTGGTGAGATAATTGATGTGAAGAGTATTGTCACTGACCCTCCTCAAGACAAGAACCGTGTTATAGCGACCATTAAGATGGACAAGTAAGTTAATTTGAACCGACTTATCTACTCGATTGTCTTAAACTAAAAACTACAGTTTTCTCACCATTCTATCTTCACATGTTATCAGTGATATGTCTGTGACCATGAGTCTCTTTGACTCTCAAGCTCTTAAGATCCACAATCCGCTGGAAGTGTCAACCCCAAGATGGTGGGAGGAAAGCAACCAAACCGAAGCTACATTGCCAGCTGTATAATAATTGCTAAAACATTTACTCCCTATTTGTCCTGCAGGTCGTCTGTTTTTGAATGCCACTCCCGGCACACACATATAATTTGACAAGGAACAGCTGCAGGGGAGAGTTTTTTTCTACAGGTAACTCCTTGGGAATCATTTGCTTTATACATTCACTAATTCTGTGAGATTGCAAATGTATATCGATAACTATAACAAGATTACATTTAATAACGCATGTTGGTCACACAGGACACTGGGCTTACACCAGCTGCTCCACTGCTAAGGGGATATGCTAAGGTGGAATCCCTGAGCGTAGCCGAGAATGATTTTGTCCTAACTGCTTCCCTGGCAGGTATGGCAACCAAATTTATAATGTTTAAATGCTGAATGTGTAAGTTTCTGTGTTTCATTTGGTTTTCAAACAAAGTAGGAGAATTGATTTCCTCTGTATTGGAAGAGTGACTGAAAGTAAGTTGAAGAAGGGATGGTGCTATGTTTATTGGTCAAACTGTGCCAAGAAACTTCAGCACACTGTCTCATCTTTCACATCTCTGCCTTGCAACAACACTAATGCAGTTGGTGTCCCCATGTATGTACTAATTATTAGCAACTTATTCAGTTACATTGAACTTCCGACCTAACACAAAGTCATCTTTGGGATCTGATACATGTTCTCTGTCCGTTAGACACCGTGTGGAGATGTCTGTTGCAGATGAAACCGGTGAAGCTTTGTTTGTCTGTTTTGATGGGGTGATGACAAAACTTCACAACATGAAGCATATGAAGCTGGCCACCTTTTGGTATGTACTATCAACTGGCATTCATATTTTTTCTGGCTACTTATTTGTACATTCGCATTGACCAATTGTTTACTCAGGCTGGTGATGGAGTCAATCTGGATGAAACTCAGGCCCCACCGTTTGTGTCAGACATGGTAGTAAGACCTACACATTCCAAGTGAGGGTTAGTTCATTAAATTCCACAGCGAATCATCAGACCTTTATTGTCTAACGTATCCTCAATGAGCGGGTCTGTGAGCCACAGACTACATTCCTTGATAATGTAAGGTTTATAGATTTTCCAGATGTGTAGCAGTTCAGTATAAAGATATATATGACATTTTTGGGTTCAAATAGGGAGGCGACGTTGACAATGGAGATGACAACCCCGGTGCCGTCTCAGTGCCTACTAAAGTGGAAGCTGGTCGTAGTAGCCAGGCGCAAGGAGCCGGACAAGGTGAAGAAAGACGCAAGGCTTAGGTGAAGAGGATTGAAGTTCAAGCCGTATATTTTCATGTTTTCTATAATGCTCATGCCGTTTCCTAGGTTTTTTTTTTGTCTTTTTGGGGTATTCCTTTATGAACAACTTTGTCGTGACTCTTTGGTACTTTTGTAATTTTGGTTGTCTAAAATCAAATATAAAATATATCTCATTTCTGAAATGTTTGGTATTATGTGGTTATTATTCAATTTTATATCCTATATATTCTGAAAGTAGTTGGCTAAATGGATTCTGAAAGTATGTTACGGGGATGCTAATATTGTTTCTTCACCTATCAGTAAACAGGAAGAAGGTGATCAGATTGTCCATGAGCTAAACACTTATATGCTGTCTTAGGTTCCATCTCAAGCTAAAAAGTATTTGAGCTCCGACTCCATAGAGCTGGAAGCAGCACCATACGATGACTGGACAAGCCACTACCTTCAAGAGTATCTAAATTCACTTCAGTTCCCTGGGCTGCCAAACCACATACTATGCTTGAAGGTGGGTTCTCATGTCATGACGCTGCGTAATATTAGCCACGCTTATGGGTTATGCAATGGGACAAGGATGATAGTCAGATATATGACATGATAGTAGAGGTTGAGATCATGACTGGGACAAAAGTAGGCGACCGAGTATTGATCCCTCTGATACAACTTACCCCTCTCACACTTTGCATCCTTTCACATTTTGCGTCAATATATCCCCTTCGGCTCTGCTATGCGATGACAATCAATAAAAGTCAAGGACAAAGTTTCAAAAAAACTGCTTTATATCTCCCTAGGACGTACGGTCTTCATTCACGGCCAGTTGTGCTTTGCGTTATCTCGAATGACATCACCGGAGGGACTTAATATACTAGACGATATCTTTGAGTCATACGGTGCTGATTTAATAACCAATATAGTCTACAAGGAGATTTTCAAAGGCCTCCGAGACACAAACATAGCGTTTTCAACTGTTCTAAGCATAATATTTTCAAATATTTGATTGTGTCTTCTCTTACCATTTTCCATTTACTATTTTGATGAAAATTATCATCTTAGCAATTTAAAATATAATTTACTACTAAAGTATAATCTCTTTAAATTAATAATTATAAATTAATATATACTAAAAATATTTAAAATAATATAATTTTATAGTCTCAAATTGAATTTTTGGTTTAATTAATATATCGATAAATTAATGATTCTATAAATTAATAAAAAAATTATAGTTTTAGTGTAATACCATCATTATTAATTTATAGAGGTTTTGCTGTATATACTTACTAAAAAATCATAAATAAATAGAATCATCCAAATATCAAATGAAGCATTCACTCGATATTAGATAACAATTCCTCAAAAACTGTTGTTCACTAATTGAAATACATAATAAGTAAAGGCTTTACTATTGGGCTTCAAATTTGTAAAAAAAAATATTAACTATAAATTAATGGCCCTATAGACCAAAACTAATCGATATTATTTCCTAAGCAGCAAAACAACGTATCAAACCTAATCCCGGATCATTAGTAATCAAACCAAAAAAATCATTTGTGCCTGTATACTAAAAAATGATATTATTTCCCATATTCAAACTGTATACTAAAGAATTATATTATTAACCACAAAATTCAAATATTCAATAATCCGCAGTTAAAACATAAATCTCCGTTTCAATACTTAAAATAAGACCACAGACAAAAACAATATATCAGACTTATAAGTCTGTGGTCTTTTGAAATTACAATTTCTCAAAAGAGACAAAAGAAAAAAAGACATGGCTTCCCCCAAATCATGCTCCTGCCGTATCAGCTGTAGAAATACTCAAACATTCCAAGCTCCAGCTGTGATCACGCAACAACAGACCTCCTCAGACGTGACCCATTCAACCGATGCCAGCATCCGGTACCAAATCAGCAACGACAATCCAAACATTCGACCGCAGCTACTTATTAGAAAATTCTCCTGACGCAGTGGAGAACTTACACGAACTAATAGTTAATTTACTGACATTTATAAAACCGACAATCAAATCCCGCCCGTAGGGCGGGTCTGTCCTAGTACTTAAAATATAATAGAGAAAGAAAAAAATCTTAGGACTTTATTTAAAATATACTCCTTAATCAAGGGTAGTTATTGTCAAAGATAATTATATAAACAAATGTGAAAAATATGTTAAAGATATCACATGTAGATATTTGAGTAGTTTAGATTATGGGGCAAATATATTGAAATAATATATAGGAATTGTAATAATTGAGAAAATAAATATCTTTTATGATTATAGGGATTTAAATGGTAATGATAATAAAATAAAAAATAGTTCAGTTTGAAAATATATTATTTGTTGACGAAAAAAAGATTGGGGAAATTTTATGTTTACACTTTCTCTCATACTACAATTCAACTATACCACTAGTATGAGGACATTTTTATAAATACACTTTTCATTAATGACCAAATTACCATAATACCCACCATGGTTTCTCTTTCTCTCGTCTCACGTGATTCAACTTCTCCTCTCCGTGTGAGTTCCGGCATCTCTCACACACTACCGGCGACGAAATCGACGACTCCGGCGATGAAATCGATGACTATGGCGATGAAATCGATGACTCCGGTGACGAAATCGAAGACTCCGGTGACGAAATCGACGAATCCGGTAAGAAAACCTTAGTCTCCAGTTCTCAGTCAAGCACGAGCAAAAGCTTCTCAGTGGTGGCTACATGAAGCTTCTCAGTGGTGATGTTGACCAGAAGAAATATGTATAAATCATTTAATAAAATCTTATAAACCTTTTCGGTTTGGTTTTTCAAAGAGCTGAAAGATGTTTACGGGTTTCGCCACTCAAGGTTCTCCTCATTGTTGGTTTTGCATATCTTAGCTGGTCAGAGACGTTTCAAAGAGCTTCAAGTGGTTCTGTAACAGCTCCTCCAAGACGAAGGCAGGTTGTTCAATTCCCACTTAAAGCTTAGAGCTTTGTCTTACATAGGTGCAGATGAATAGATAAAAGAGGAAATATAGTTATGTAATGTAGAAACCTAATGAGTTACTGCTTTTCTTTTTAGGCTCTGGTTCTGCTATGTGAGCTTCTCTCTAATAGCTTCGGCAACTGGGAGTGTACGAACGTAGTTTGGGATATGTTGTTGTTTCTTTCCTCGAGATTTAACATGGTTGATGATTCACTTTATATCCTGGAGAAGATGAAGGATCTGAACTTGAGCGTGTCTACACAAGCATACAACTCAATCCTGTAAACTTCAGAGAAACTAATAAGATGTGGGACGGGTACAAGGACATCGAGTCTAAGAACGACCACACGTACTTAACAGTTGTAGATGGACTGTGCAGACAACAAAAGCTAGAAAACGCAGTTTCTTTCCTCAGTGATTCCGAGTGGAAGGAAGTTGGCGGCCCCTCTGTAGTTTCTTTTCAATAGTATAATGTCAGCTTACTGCAAATCAGGTTTTCTAGATACAGCCAAGTCTTTCCTCTGTACAGTTTTGAAATGCGGATTGGTCTAGGGCTGTTCAATATGGTAAAACCGAATCGTACCGAACCGAACCGAACCGAAATAGACAATGTGGTCTGGATTTGGTATATACCATACAAACCGAATGGATGTATATTTTCTAAAAACCGTAGGATTTGGATATGGTTTGGTATATAACCGATAAAACCGAATAAACCGAATAAAACCGATCAAAAATAGAAACATGTAAATATGTATATATTTTATAACGACGTATGAAAATCATAAGTTAATTTGTTTGCTAATAACTATTACCATATTTTTACAGTAATAAAGAAGTCATGATTTGTAAAACATTTGAAGTATAATTAAATAACAATTCATTGCAACCGATGCTTCTTATTTTTTAGTTTTCTTTTTGATTTTTTTGCTTTATTTTAGCATTGACTAAATTGAAATAAAGATTATAAGTTTGATGAACAACAATTAGTAGAAATTCTTCACAACTTTATTTAATCTATAAATGAACAGAGATTCGTGTTCAATCGAAGAAACATGAATTTGATGAACGATAAATTTGGAAGAATAGGAAAACTTTCTTTAGTGCTTCGTGCTTCTGTTTTGTTTTTAGTTTTTTTACTTTTATTCAAAATTTTGAGCTTTGATTTTAATTCTAGGTTTGATTATTTTATTAGATGGTATAAGCGTTTTTTTATTTTTTTGTTCTTTTATTTAAACATATAATATTTTTTAATAAATGACTGTGTTGACAACATAACTCTAAAATTCATATAATATGATCACAAAATAATGAATTATGTTTTTTGGTACAAAACCGAATAAACCGAAAACCGACAGTATATAAACCGAACCGAACCGAAGTAAATATGGATTTAGAATGGTAGTTATATTTTACTAACCGAAATACCGAAAAACCGAAAAAACCGAACCGATATCCGGATTGAACACCCCTAGATTGGTCCCTACTGTGTGTAGCCACAGCATTAGAAGCATCTGCGTCCAGCTTTATATTAGATTTAAACGTTCGGCCAATACTTCGCAAGTCCTCTTTAGCTGTGATGGTTAAGTATAGCTGATAGTTTACTGAGAGGTAGCTGGTTCGAATCCACCGGGCAGCCTTTAAATTCCTTTGTGCTTCCAGTCCATAAACTTTTGGAGTTTTTCAGGACTGGGCCTGTGGGTTGTTCAGGGTTTATAAAAAAATCATAAAGTTTATAAAAACAATTTATAAAGTTTCAATTTATAAGGAGTTTATGAGGGGTTTTAAATGGTTTATAAATCAGTTTATGTCACTTTTAAAACTTATATTATTATAAATAATTAATTTATAAGATTTTATAAAGTCAGTTTATGAGGGGTATAATTCATTTATAAGAGTTTATAACATCAGTTTATAAGGATTTATAAGGAATATAAATAATTTATAAAACAATTAATAAGACTTTATAAAATCAGTCTATAAGGCTTTTTAAATAAATTATTAAAGTAAAATTCATTTATAAGAGTTTATAAAATCAGTTTATAAGGCTTTATAAGGAATATAAATAATTTATAAATATTTATAAATCATTTTTATAGATTTATAAATCATATAAACCTTTATCAATAGTTTATCTATATATATATTCCTATAAATGATTTATAAACCTTTATAAAATCACTTATAAGAATATATCAAATATTTATAAGGTTTTATATAATCATTTATAAGGGTTTATAAAAGAGGTTTCTTTTCTAATGTGAATTGAAAGTTTTGTCCTTTGTGAATAATATGTGTAGTTGTTGTTTGTGCATGTGAAAGTGTTTGTTTATGTTTGCTAGATTCATGTCTTGAAGTGTGTGTTCATTGTGAGATTACTTACCCGTTTATTGATTTTTGTTTTCGTAGGTTAGGGCTTGTTGGAATTATCAAAGTAACGTTCTTCATCTCTTTTTGTTAATTAAACACACACAATCTTCAAACCCTCTCTCACGTTCAGTCCTCTCTTTTCTGTAATTCAACATTTCACTAACGAGGGCCTTGAAGCTGCTACAGAACAAGGGCAAGCTTACATTGTTCAAAGGAACTTCAGCAGAAGATGAATGCGTCAAGTTCTCTGTCTGATGTTCTTTTTATTTTGACAAGAAGGGGGAAGAGGAAAAATGGATTAACATATTTTCTTTCTGTGATAACAAACTTTCATTTATAAGGGGTTATAAACATAATTTATAAAGTTTATACACTATTATAAATGATTATAAAATAATTTATAAGAGTGTGTAAAATTTTTGAAGCGGTGGAACCTTGCTTGCTGTCCGTATGTGCCTCAGAATCTGCAAGATATCATATCTCTTTACAACGCCTGCACGTGTTCTTTAGTTTTATGAATTTAATATTGTGTATCAAAGTGTTGAGCTTTAAGCCGAAAGAGTTTAAAGATGTTTATAAAGTTTTTATATCGAATTTATAAGGGTTTATAAAGGGTTTAAATAAGTTTATAAAAAGTTTATATAAGATCTGTAAGAGTTTATAAAAGGTTTTAATGGAGTTTGAAGAGTCTATATAGGGTTTATATAAAAATATAAAGGTTTCTAAAACCATTTAAATATTTATATCACTATTTATAAATGCTTATAAAACTATTTATGAACCATTTATAAATTTTATAAGAGCTTATAATACCATTTATGAACCATTTATAAATTTTATAGGAGCTCAACTCTTCAGAGCTATCCTCCTCTTCTCTGCTAGCTTCTTTCGGATCCTTTGGTTTGCTCTCTGTTTTCTCATCCTTGGACTTCTTGCCGGACTTGGAAGCAGGAGCAGCTTTAGACTTGCTGGAACCAGCTCCACCACCCCTGAATCAGAAACAATATTTGCTTATCAATATAAGAACTTTTTAGAGAATTTTCAACACCTTTTTGACATATTTGCTTTTAATTTGAGTTACTTTTTCCCCGACGGTTGCTTGCCAGTCTTAGCTTTCTTTCTCTGGGCCTGCATGCACAAGAAAATACCAAACTCATCTCAAAGAGCATCATATCGATCACATTTAGATATTCTTTCTAGTGCCACATAAACACCGGAACTAGAGTCTAGAGAAGTAACACTTACTCTGTGGAGGCTTCTTTCTCATGACCCGTCTGATCAGCAGCTTCTTCACCCTGCTGACAGAAAATGTAAGTAACATCAGAGCGAAGAACGAAAAAAAATAAGTCAGAGATGAATGAAATACAATGCCCCACCTCTGTTTCTGATTCATCCAGAAAATGCCACTTCTGTGTCTTAAGATTCAAGATTTCTTGATCTCCATCATCGTAGATAACCTGAAAAACGAAGATAGCAACAACGTACAACAAATAAAACATTCCATAAAATGCACTGTATCTAATTAAAAACATGTACAATCAATAGGCTAATGGGTCATTCCAATCAAAAGAGACGGAATAGACAATAGTTATTGAGTAAACTAATAAAACTGGGCTTACCAGATGTTTCTTCTTCGCAGAATCATATGAATCGACCACGAGTCCTCTGTTTAACCCCGAAACCACACTCTGCAACCCACACAACATCATAATCACAAAAGAGATTCTTCAAATTTTAATTGAATCAGCCTCACTCACCAGCAACTTGAGTTTCAGCGATTCGATTCCTTTGCTATCTCCCGATGTCTCCGGTTCGCGAAAGGAGACCTCCCCGACGGTTGATTTCACGATGAGGCTTCTCTTTTCAGGTGTAGTGAAGATTAAATGAGACGATCTCGGAGTGGCGATGAGCACCAGATCTCGTCGGATGTTAGTGTCGTCGATTCTCGTCGTTGGAGTCGTCAATTCTCGTTGTCGGAGTCGCCGTAAACTTCAATAACTTGTCAGACAAAGAAGAATAGAGATCGATGAGGAAGATATGTTTGATTTAATAAATCAGGGGTAGGATATTACTTTATCTTATAAAATTTTAATGGTAAAGTTGATTAGTGTAGTTTTAAAAAGTGGTATCATGAAAATGGTATTAGTGGCAATTTCCCAAAAAGATTTTACCTGTTGAAAACATTTAATTTTTTATGTAGAAAAACAATTTTCAGAACTAAATAACGAAATGTTTATATTTTAAAATATTAAAGTGTAGAAAATATACCAAGAAAATCTGGAAAGAATAAATTACATATATACCTTCACATCTATCTTATTAAAGTAGATTTTTTTTTATTAAATTAGAATTTTGATTGACAAATAATTCTTTTCTCGAGAGTAGCTTCCAACACAATTTTGATTTACAAATTTTGTTATAAATATTAAAATATTACATTAAAAATTATATATTTTGAATTGATTATATAACTGAGTTTTGATATAACAAATCTCACTATTGATATTTATATATTAAAATTTAAAATTGAAAAAAAAATTGTAGGTTCCAACAGCTTTTGATTTGAAAATCCCCTGGTGATATAATAATATTAAATATATTTTGATTTAAAAATATTTAAATACTAAAAAAATTATATTAGACAGAAAAATTATATCGTGAGTTGTTTGATCAAAGGTCAACACTGATCCTATATTAGTTGTCGACGTTAAACTATTTCCTATAAATTGGTTTTTTAGTTACTATGATATTTATTAATAGTTAGTTTTTGAACGAATGATGCAATAATACATTTCCACATAATGAATGTTAATATAGATTAAGTCAATTATTAGTTCCTACATTTATTGAGACTGACTAGGTAATTACCCGCGCTACGCTGCGGTGCTTTCATATGTTTTATTTGTTATTATGTTTTTATAAAATAAAATTATTTTAAATAAATATTTTAAATAAAATATCAATATATATGTATTGTGATTAAGCAAGAAGATAAATAAAATATGTGATATTATAACACGATTTTGGTAATTTATACATTTTCTTAAATATTATGTCTAGTCCAATTTGTTTTAGGAAAATTCTTTCAGATAGTTTTTCTAAGTTTTTGTCACAAAATAGCATTCAAAAAATAAAATGACCAGAATAGATTTGTAATTTTAAAATTTTTAATTTTAATTTTTTAATTTTTGAAACTTAAAACTCCATCTCAAAACACACCTTAACTTTAAACTCTAAGTCTAGATTAGTTAATCCTATTTAAATGTATATTTTCCCCTGTAATAAAATTTCTTTTGGTCATTTCCTTTCTTGAAGACTATTTCCGTGAAAATAAACTAAAAATGGTTATCTGAGAGAATTTCTCTTTGTATTACCCCCATTAAACTTTTCTATTTTGTAAAATAAGAGAAAGTCGATTTTAACTTTTCTATATTTTTTTCTTTTAAATTTTACGATTTTAATTTGTCACTTTTATCTAACATTTCTATATTTGTTATAGATACGTAATTACTTTCACTTTCACGTAAATCTACTGTGTTATCAATGTTTTTGAAGTTGCTCCAGCCCTGTTCTCTTAGTTACTACCATTCTTTGAACTTTCATCCATGTCGTACCAGTAAACAACTTCATTTTTGTTCTTAGTACTCATTCACATGTATCTCTTTTTCTTGTCTCCAAATCTACATATAATTTATCAGCATAGTTCACCTTTTTTTAACACCAGCATAGTTCTCTTACTATCCATTTTTATTGGACTGATTTTGTGTACAAATGAGTTTGGGTACCTTCTCACATTTTGCTTCTAAACTTTGGATCCAACCATACTTAGACCTTCTTACAACTATTTTCCTTCTCTGTATTAAATGAGCAACAGATGTAAGCTCCGTTGTGGACCGTCGAAGCGCTTGAGAGACGGATGATCCCGTTCACGGCTAGCTACCCGGATGAGGCTCACGTCCTCCTCCCTTCACCATTATAGTTGCAACTGTTTCAGTTTTTTAAAGTTGAATGGCAACAATTATAAAAAGCTGAAGTTTAATGACAAAACCAATCAGGTTGGTTAGTATACTTGAACCGTGAAACACTCACGTTTTGCCTTGTTGAGTTACTCTTACAGAGAGATATCTATCTCCTTCTGAATCTGGCCAGAAAAAGATAGAAGAAAAAGGATGATATACCGTCAAAGACTCAAAGATAGAACATGATACTAAATTCATGTATGTGTGAGAAGTGGAATCGTCCGAGAATTAAACCTTGGCGTGGTCTATGAAACCTCAAAGTATTGAATATAGTGTCTCAATTTTGCTGATGTGTAAACTTTGTGTATGAATAAAATGTTTTCATTGGGTTTTCAACTTTTTTCATTTATTGACATGTCACTCTCTCATGTTCTTAAAAATCTGATGTGTCATTCCATGGAGAGAACCTTGTGTTATTATTGTGTTGATTAATTTCTATAATCACTGAGTATTGTTACTATAGGAGATTTTTTGGATGAATTTAACTAAATTATAAATAAATATTTATGACACTTTAGTTCATTTTAGTATTTTACTAAGGTAGTGTCACGGATTTATATCTAAGACTACGTGCATTTTCAGTTACATGATGAGGCGGGCACAAATTGGATATCAAGATTTTTAGAGGTATTCGTGATCCGATTTGTTTCCGTCCGAAATGATCAATTGTCTGATCCGATTTGATCCGCTGCCATCTAGATATTCGGCGTTTTGGATATCCAGAAAATTTAAGGTTTTTAACTGAATATCCGATCCGATCCGCAAAATTAAATAAAAAATAATAATATAGTAATATTTTATTAAAAATCTATATACCTTTTAAAATTCTAATAAATAGTTTAATAAATTTAGTAAATAAAAATACTGTAAAAATTTATATAAAAGTAATTTTTATATAACTTTTATAAATATAATATTTTATAATATATAATATTTATATATATAAATATTATATTTTATATGCATATAACGGATCGAATCATATATCCATTTCTAAAATATTAGTATTTGTGGTTTGCTTCGTTTCTTACGAATATTACATTTTAGTATTTGTTTTACTTCGTAGAGTTACAGATATCCGTAAAAAAGATTTTTTGGTTCAAATAGAGACGGATAACGAACTGAATCAAAATTACGGATATTTTGCCCAGCCCTATAATAATGTATTGACCCATTTCATTTTTAATGGATGTAAAATTTATTCAAATAAAAACAACGAGTTTTACACCTTGGTGCGACCTTTTATAAACTAATTACAGAGGATCAAATGTTTTTTTATTTTTTTATGAATTATACAGAGGTATCTTTGTCCCACAGAAGTGGTTTTGACTAGTCACATGGCAACAGGTGTCGGTCTTCTATCCTTTGCGACGCCGAAATATTAATTCCTCAGTGACCGAGACTCGAACCCTGATGATTTTACCGTATTAAACTTTTGCCATCAAGTTAATCATCACTAGACCACAAACTCTTCCACAAACTCTTGTTGATCAAATGGTTTTTAAATCTTGTAAATCTATATCATTTTGGTCAATAGTTCAAAATTAAAGTCAATATGCTTCTGATCTATTTCTCGGAAGCATATTGACTTTGCTCTGACCAGTCCCTTCGGTGGTGGCCGTCCTGGAAGAGTGAAGAGAAGGAATGAGAAGTCTGCTTCCAAGAAAGCCTTTGGTGGTGATGCAGATGGTGATGACGAAGAGTAATTCTAACTCGCATCTGTTTTAGCTATGGAGCAATCTGCCTTATGATAATTCTGTAGTCTTGTTCTTTTTCGGTGGATTGTTTTGAGTTTTCTTTCACTTCTACAAGTGTTCAAACTTATGCCTATTTATTTCTTACAGACATCATCTCTTTAAAAGTTGTCTGAAGAAAAAAAGTATCTTTTATGCTGAGATCAAATTAAATCATAGAGTTTTTATTTTCCTGAGCAAAAAAAATAAAATAAATCAATATTAATAATTAAATCATTTATTGTTAGAAGTGTATATAAAACATATTATATTCTTACTTGAATAAAACAATGGCAGATCTCCTAAATATTTTTATTAATTTTTTATTAATTTTTTATTCAAAAAATATCTAACAGAAATTAATATTACCAAAATATGTTTTATTGAATGGGTAAATGACAATTCTATTTTTATTTAAAAATTTAGTTAACTAGTTTTAAATATAAAGTAATTAATATTCAAAACTAAAAATAATAAAAGGAAAATATTTTTTCGAATAACTTTTTTCAAAATTTTAAAAAGAAAATTAGTTTCTCAAAACTTTCTTTCAAACTTTTTCTTCAGCTTTGGAAAACAATATTTCTTAAATGTGTATTACATCTTCATGAATTGTAAAAAAAATAAAAAAAAAAATTAGGAATGCTTTTAAATATGTATAATACTTTCTATAAAACGTAGATATCAAATCCATCCATAGACTTTTGAAAGATAAATATAACTAGATTTTAACCCACCCGACTGGGCGGGTCTTTTTTTATGATATATATAAAATTATGAAAAACATAAGGTTAGGGGGTACAACTTCTACTACTTATAGTTTACTGTCGTAAATAATATTAGAGGCTGATCTACGTATCTGTGTGGATATTGGGCGGGTCTTTTTTTATGATATATATAGATATATAAACATTTCAGAACTTTAAATTAATTAAACGAAATTGTATTGCTTTTGTTTATTTTTTAAACTTTGTATTCGTAATTGTATTATGTAATCACGTACTTCCTTGAAATATTGGGAGCAAAAGGAAAAATATATTGAATGTGTCTGACAGCTTATTTATACAGAACTCATAATAGTTTTAAATCTTACCATGCGTATTAAATGTATATTTATTTAGTTTCAAATATTTGAGAAATATAAAATTATAAGGAAATGAAAAAAATTGTAAATCATATTTGGTTACCACGGTCTCTCCTAAAAAAATCAACTTGTATTGATGCGCAATTGGTTGATACTGTCCAAAAGCAGCCAAAACTTTAAAAGTGTTGATAGTCTTCCACTCTCCAACTGGTAAACCACATTGCATATGATAAATCTGATTTTTTTGGCACGCAGTTGCAATCTTTACACCCTATAAAACAGAAAAAGAAACAGATTTATAAAACAGTAGAATAGAAAAAAACTTATAAAACCTTAAATAAACAAAAAGTACAGATTAACTCAAGGTTTTTCTATATTTTTCTTTTTATAGTTAATATATTATTATATAATAATGTTAATTCATTTATTAATCTGCGGTACACTCGCAATCCACGGTTTATCAGATGACTCGGTGATTTAGAAAGTCATTCAGTTCAATGTCCAGATCAGGTTTAAAAACATTGATGAAAATATAACGTGATTTGACTGCAATTGATTTTCTAGTATGAAATCTCACTATAGATATTTATATACTTAAAATATAATAGAGAAAGAAAAAAATCTTAGGACTTTATTTAAAATATACTCCTTAATCAAGGGTAGTTATTGTCAAAGATAATTATATAAACAAATGTGAAAAATATGTTAAAGATATCACATGTAGATATTTGAGTAGTTTAGATTATGGGGCAAATATATTGAAATAATATATAGGAATTGTAATAATTGAGAAAATAAATATCTTTTATGATTATAGGGATTTAAATGGTAATGATAATAAAATAAAAAAATAGTTCAGTTTGAAAATATATTATTTGTTGACGAAAAAAAGATTTTACTTGTTGAAAAGATTTAATTTTTTATGTAGAAAAACAATTTTCAGAACTAAATAACGAAATGTTTATATTTTAAAATATTAAAGTGTAGAAAATATACCAAGAAAATCTGGAAAGAATAAATTACATATATACATTCACATCTATCTTATTAAAGTAGATTTTTTTTTATTAAATTAGAATTTTGATTGACAAATAATTCTTTTCTCGAGAGTAGCTTCCAACACAATTTTGATTTACAAATTTTGTTATAAATATTAAAATATTACATTAAAAATTATATATTTTGAATTGATTATATAACTGAGTTTTGATATAACAAATCTCACTATTGATATTTATATATTAAATTTTAAAATTGAAAAAAAAATTGTAGGTTCCAACAGCTTTTGATTTGAAAATCCCCTGGTGATATAATAATATTAAATATATTTTGATTTAAAAATATTTAAATACTAAAAAAAAATATATTAGACAGAAAAATTATATCGTGAGTTGTTTGATCAAAGGTCAACACTGATCCTATATTAGTTGTCGACGTTAAACTATTTCCTATAAATTGGTTTTTTAGTTACTATGATATTTATTAATAGTTAGTTTTTGAACGAATGATGCAATAATACATTTCCACATAAGGAATGTTAATATAGATTAAGGCAATTATTAGTTCATACATTTATTGAGACTGATTAATTTCTATAATCACTGAGTATTGTTACTATAGGAGATTTTTTGGATGAATTTAACTAAATTATAAATAAATATTTATGACACTTTAGTTCATTTTAGTATTTTACTAAGGTAGTGTCGCGGATTTATATCTAAGACTACGTGCATTTTTTGGAGGTATTCGTGATCCGATTTGTTTCCGTCCGAAATGATCAATTGTCTGATCCGATTTGATCCGCTGCCATCTAGATATTCGGCGTTTTGGATATCCGAAAAATTTAAGGTTTTTAACTGAATATCCGATCCGATCCGCAAAATTAAATAATTTTTTTTTTTTGATTTTCTTTTTCAAAACACATTTAGTTTATTTATAGGTAGAAAATATATATAGTTGTTATTTACCTTTTTTATAATACAATTTTTATTTTCAAGGAAATATAATACAATAATTTTTATGAATTTTTGAGGTTCATTTCTCATAAAACTAATACTTTCCTTGAAAAAAGTATTTTAATTTTGTTTTTTTGTGCAACATTTTAATTTTGTTTAATCTCCAAAATCCTGGGGAATTTCCGGTCACACGTTCTCCATCATTGCACTTTTCACTCATCACCCCTCAAAGTCTCTTCTTCTTCTTCGAGAAATCAACAGAGTTAGATAATAAACCAAAATTCAAAAAAATAATGTCAGACACCAATCCAGAATCCTCAAACTTCAACGCTCTAAACACGGACGTCACCGAATCAATCCTCTCCCTCCTCCCAATCCCATCCCTCGTCCGTTTCTCCTCCGTCTCCAAACTATGGCGCTCAATCATCACCTCCCTCCCTCCTTCCCCTTCCCCATGGCTCTTCCTCTTCGGCATCCACAACACCTCCTCCTTCCACAACCAATCCTTCGCCTTCGATCCCCTCTCCAACTCCTGGCTCCGCCTCCCCTTCCCCCCTTCCCTCCCTTCCCTCCACCTCCTCGGCTCCGATCGCTTCCTCTTCACCACCGCTCCTCGATTCTCCTTCTCCCCCTTCCTCAAACCTAACTGGCGCTTCACTTCCCCCGTCCCTTTCCCCAGAATCAACCCCCTCCTCGCCGTCTTCTCCTCCAACCTCATCATCCTCGTCGGCGGAGTCGGATCCATCGGCGGTTTAGTCAACATCGACGATCGCTCACCCGTTCAGATCTACGACTCCACTCTCGATTCCTGGCAGCTCTGTCCTCCCCTCCCCCAATCTTTCCCATCCGCCGCTCACGAATCCCTAAGCTCCGCTCTCTGCAAACGCAGATTCTACGTCTTCGACATCAACTCCTCCTTCATCTCCTCCTTTTCCTTGGATACTCACACGTGGAGCGACGTTCAAACGCTCAGACCGCCAGGCCTCCTCTTCGCCTTCCTCAATTCATGCGGCGACGACACGCTAGTCCTCGGCGGGATGTGTAATTCTTCGGATCGCGGATTCTCGTTTAATCTCTGGAGAATCGAGGAAGGCTCGATGGAGTTCAGCGAGATCGCGATTATGCCTGAGGCTTTGTTGTTTGGGCTGGTTGGTGGTGATAATGAGGATGAGGATGATGGTAACAGGTTCAGGAGTTTGAAATGTGTTGGCGCTGGGTGTCTTGTCTATGTCTTTAATGAGGATGGTCATAAGAAGTATCCCGCTTGCGTTTGTGAGATTGGTTTGGAGAATGGTGGCAAGTGTAGGTGGAGGAGTGTGCCTCCTTTGCCTTCTCCTGTTAATAAGTTTCATAAGCTTGTTTCTTTCTGCTCCACTGTTTCTATTACCGACGTTTTCCACTCCGATGCCACTCACATTGGTGCTTGACTTTTCCTTTACTTACTACGCCAATGGTATGAATATGATGATCATCCTCTCTTACCATAGGCTTTGTTGTTTTGGTTTTGGTAAAAATTTAGAAAGCATTATAGTTTAGATTCTCTAGGGATCAGAAAGAGATTATGAACTGATTACATGTCAATCTTTCGTGCTGCAGGTTAGCTATTTATAATTCACTACCTATCTTACCATCCATGGGGTACCATTTTTACTTAGAATTCTTCATCCATTGATGTATTGGTATTGTTTACTAATGACTAAATAGTCTTCGCCTCTTGTGAAATTTCAGTTACAATGTAAAGTGGAGATGAACAGAGAAGATATATAATGGAAAGTGTATAAAGATATTATGTAATTAGGTGATATTGTTGGAAAAAAAAACTGATTTTGTAATTCTTCGCTAATATGTTGTTGCTATGTTAACGCTTTTGTACGATTACATATAATGTATATGTGTTTATCTCATTGTTTCTTCCTAAGAACCTTTTTGGTCAAGTCAGTAATCTCATTGATTTCAAGTGTGATGATTACAACGCTAATTGCTAACTCAGACAAAGAGTGGCAAAGTGTTGAAGATGGATCGAACGAAATTGATGTCAACGAATCAAAACTTTCATGGAGATGGATGATGGTGAGAATTTGTGTTACTTTCACTACCAACTAGTAGCTAGGAGAGTGTCTTAACTGCTGACGTAGAAGGGGAAGTCTAACCCAAATAGACTCTAAAAACCGTCGATAAGATTCTAGCAAACTGAAGTTGGAGACATTTACGTACGAAGGTCTATAATATCGTGTCGTGGGACTCTTGCTCGAGGTTTGTCCTACTAATCCTCTCGATCTTCGTGTTTCTTTTATTGCGAATTGGTTTTCGTAGCAAGGATGATACATGTCTATAGAATTTCACCCGGTTTATCTGGTGGGCCTATATACATGTCTATCGAATTTTATTCCGAGATTCGGATCAAACCTTGGTTATGACGTCCAGATCAAATTAAATATTTAAGATTTATTTTTTCTTATTGCAAAAGTAACCTGAAACGATTTACATGAAAGTCGTCTAATTATAATAAAATATTGAAGTTTTTTTTTTTCAGACGACTTACTTGGAAGTCGTCTCTGGTATTTTTGAGATTTTTTTCGTTAACAAAAATAAGTTAATATTTACAAAGGAAGACTTCCAAAGAAATCTGCTATAGAGTAGACTTCTCGGCAAGTCTTCCTTTGTAAATTTTCAATTGCAAAATTGACCCAAATCCAAAAGACTTCGTGGAAGTCTTATGCGTCAATGTTTAATAAACTTTCATTTTTTGCTAAAACTATAAAGATTTTTTAACATTTCTTTGTAAATTCATGCATATTAGTCAATATTGAGGCTATATAATGAAATTTATAATTTAATTGGTGATATTTATGAGGTTACCAACATTCATATTTATTAAAGTTTCTAGCTGATTCGAGAAGACTTATGTGGAAGTCTTCTATGTTAGTTTTTGTAAATTTGTTAAGTAATTTTAAGATGTGTCTTTTTTTTTTTACTTTTAAAAGTGTTAAGTAACTTAATATCATATGGTTTAATGTGTCTTCTTAGATTATAGGATATTCTTTTTAACTTTCATGAAATTTGAAATTTCAATTTAATTTCAATTTTTACTTAAAATTTGAATTTTCCGCTTAAATTTTAATTTTCGCCTAAATTTCCCGCTTATATTTCAATTTCTTGCTTTAAATTTAAGTCTTTCTAGAAATCTTCTGAGAGTAAGTCTTCCGAGAAATCTTCTAAGAATAAGTCTTCCGGAAGACTTCCCACAAGATTTCTAGTGAAACTTTTATATGTTTGAACTAATGTTTGATTTTTTTTTGTGAATTTGACTAACTTTTCTTGTTAAGTTTTTTTTCTTAGTTGTAGTAAATTTGACTATTTTTGTGCTATTGTGTTTTGCTATTGAATTTGAATTAATAACTTCAATAATGTCAAGTACTTTTGGCAAGATAATATTGTAGAGATGAACATATTTATCGAAAGAATTCATTAATATCTTTTCAATTTACAAAATAATTCACAACCAAAAGAGTAAACATACAAATAAAAAAACATACCATAAACAAAACTATTATAGATTATTCCTTGGGATCTATATATATGATTCATTTAGTTTGTTTACAAGAGACGGTTTCAGTTACTGTCATTTTTGTACAAGTGTGAATGTGTGCTGGTATATTTAAATTGTGAGCTGATGTTTCTTGGGAAGTTTGTGCTACAGAGAGAAGATGAGTTTTCGTCACTGGTGGAAAGAGTATGCAGATTGCAGCCAAGGCCCTAGACCACAAGTTGTTCCCAAAAAGAAATCGAATAAGCATTTAACTGAAACTCCTTTAGAAGCTTATGTGTCTTCTACTCTATCTGAAGTTGAAGAGGAGAGAGTTAGTGTGCCTGTTAGGCGTGGGCTATATGAGGTACCATCGTTCTTTGCAGTGTTGTAGAATTTTCATTTAAATAATAACATGTTAAACCTTTAGAGTCCTTATATCTAGCTTATGTTTCTGACCAAGGAACCATAATACTGTTGGTGGACTTGGTGAGGAGGCGTTGTTTACTGGAATGGAGATAATTGGCCTGTGCTGAGAGTCCAGAATCTGTTACCGATCACTTGAAACTTCCATATCATAACAAGGTTTGATATCTTTTACTGGAGTATGTATCGATTTTAACTATTAAGATTTTTTTTCTCTCTTTATCCGGAAGGATGATACTTAGAAATCTTGGCTTAATGTGGTTTGGTTATGCCAGCTCTCCTAAACCAACGCCAGTTCTCAAAAATATTCTGGAATTAAGTCTCATATTTCTTTTCTATCTAAGGTCTATGATTTGAATCATATTTCTTGTGCTTCTATTCAAGAGGACTAGGCCAAGAACTGAAGAGATCGTAGAGCCCAAATCAAGGGTTTGCAGAGGTGTCAAATTGTAAATTAAGATGTTATCTTTTTTCTTTCTTTTTTATTTTTAATAAATGAGATGTTATCTTTTCTTTTGTTTTTGTATATCATTTTGGTCTATGATTTTTAAATCCATGTACAGAAATTCAACTTAATTTGAACGCCTTCCTCTCATTAGTACGATTTTAACAATGTTCGATTATTATCACATGCAAAAAAAACCTTGAGGCTTATACGTATGTTCTCTAGAATCAGTAAAAACAACTTTTATATGATTATGATCAAAACATGACAGTTTCTGTTCAATTTCTTTTAGGGTTTGATTGGCAGAGCATTAGCATAAGCATTATACTCGTTATTATCCAATCAACATTTATTAGAAAAATATTTAGAATAGCATTTACAAAATTCTAATGCTCTCTAAATGCTCTTTGCTCAATGTTCTTATATGAAACTTTTGGTAGAGCATTTGCATTTAAAATATATAAACATTTAAAAATAATTATATAAAATTAATTTATTTTTATTTAATAATATAAAAATTATGTTTATAATAACTGGGAGTAAACAGCTGATTGATTGATGATTTGGTACATTTTAAATTTTCCAAAAGGGAATTAGTTAGCTATGCAACAATTACAATATTCTAGTTTTGTTATATAGATTCAAATAGCGTTTGATACTACCTTACCTCCATATCAGTAAACATATCAGAGTCGACAATACGTCTTTTTTTGGACAATACGTCTTTCTTCACTTATCCTCGGGATATACATAGTTTTTGTAAAAAAAAACTCACAACTTAAAAAAAAAAAATGCTCATGCATAGCTTGATATTGATATATTGTTTGCATGGTCGGTTAATATTTTTTATTTTTAATTCGTTTGTTTATCAAAGAAATGTACTAGCACTATATTTTCGTTCATTACATGTTATTCGATTAGAGAAATATTTCCTCTTTTGGTTTTATGGCTATTCCTCTCTCAAATCTTTACATATTCATGCAAACAATATCTTTCTAGACTTTGAAACATCTCACATATATAATCCAAATAAATTATCCCCAAAAAAAAAATCTTAAAACTCAGTGACCTGATTTTATACTAATAAAAAATTAAAAGCAATTAGCATCCAAAGTTTTCCACATATAATTACAAATAACCAATTAGATATGTTTAGTCAGCATTGTAATTGCATTTTAAAACATTAGAGCTTCCATATCTTTCAAAACAAAATGAAAACTGCCATTAAATATAAAAGATGTAAGAATTGTTTTAAAATAAATCAATTAAAAGAGAAGATGATGTCTTTAAAAAGACATAAATCTTATAAGAATTCATATTTGTCAAAATATAAAGGGAAAATTGCCACAAAGAAACAAAAAAAAACAGCATGGGTTTTCTTTTATTATAAAATCAGTTTGTCCATTTTCTCCATTTTCTTCTTTTTATTTCTGAAAATCAATGAAATAAATATTTTTGTGGATCAAAAAAATTATAAAAATATAAACAATTAACAAAACGCTCATATACACAAACGGGTATTTTTTTCTTCGCTGGAAAACTTAATAAATAAAAAATATAAATTATGTTCTACTAAAAGTAGATTGCGTCTTCTATGAAAAATGGGTTATTAGAAAACAAATTCTAGATTAAAGATGTTCATCTACTTTGTTTAGAACGAACAATCTACTTTTTATTAAACTTCTAAATAAAAGGAATGTGAATTCTACTATTCGTAAAAATAGCCATTTTCCTGTGGAATGCATGTTCTACTTTTATGAAGTATTCTTGAGTTTCGGAAATGTGAAATCTTGAATCTAATCATATGTGTACCTGAGGTAGAAACTACATTCAAGATTTTTGTCATTGTTCTAAAAAAGTAGAAGGTGTCTTCTACAGATAAGAAAATCTGTTATTGAAAAAATTAAGGAAATTTCAGTTAAGTAAATATTCTACAAATATCCTAAAAATATTCTAACTTCCTAAAACGTGTTTTGATCAACGTGTTTTGTCAAAATATCAAAAAAATGATTTTTGCATTTACTTCTTCATCAATATATGATTTCTCCATAGTTTGTCTTGTTTCACAAACTCTTGTTCTATTTATTTAAAAAGTTTAATAAAATTAAAAAGTTTACAAACAGTTTAAACTTTTTATAAAAATAAAACTATGTAAAACTTTTTTATAAAGTTTACCTAGCGTTTTTTACTAAAACCCTTTAGTAAAGTTTTATTTTTATTTTTATAAAGGTTACAAAGCTTATTTTTATTAATTTTATTAAAAACGTTTTAAAATTTTTTATATTTATTAAAAAGTTTACAAAATTTTTAAACTTTTCATAAAAATAAAACTTTGTAAAATATTTTTATACAGTTTATTTAAAGTTTTTATTAAAAACATTTTGTAAAGTTATTTTTTTATTTTTATAAAGTTTACAGAGTTTATTTTATTAAAATTTTATTAAAAATGTTTTAAACTTTTTATAAAAATATAAATTTGTAAAACCTTTTTTTATAAAGTTTACCTAATGTTTTTTACCAAAACCTTTTAGTAAAGTTTTATTTTTATTTTTATAAAGTTTACAAAGTTTATTTTTATTAAATTTTTATTAAAAACGTTTTAAATTTTTTTATTTTTATTAAAAAGTTTAATAAAAATAAAAAGTTTACAAACGTTAAAAACTTTTTATAAAAATAAAACTTTGTAAAATATTTTTATAAAGTTTATTTAAAGTTTTTATTAAAACATTTTGTAAAGTTTTATTTTTATTTTTATAAAGTTTACAGAGTTTATTTTATTAAATTTTTATTAGAAACGTTTTAAACTTTTTATAAAAGTAAAACTTTGTAAAACTTTTTTTATAAATTTTATTTAATGTTATTTATTATAATTTTTACAAAGTTTATTTTTATTAAAGTTTTATTAAAAACTTTTTTAAAAGTTTTTTTTTTATTTTCCCTTTTTAAAACGTTTTTAATTATTTTTTTAATTTTATTAGTTTAATGTGTTTGATTAGATTAATCAAGAATCAGTTTTGAAATTATAAAAACAATTATACTAAAGGGATAATTAAATTATGGTTTTTATTATATGGACAACTATGCTGAATTTGTGTTTCGTTATGGCAGTTTTCCCAAATATAAATTAGCAGTATAAAATAATAACATGATAAAAGTGACCTAAAAGTTAGATTGATATTGATGCTACCTCTTTACAAATTTAACATCGCCAATATTTGAAGTTAAGTTTTAGAAATAATAAAACTTCCATATCATTTAAAAATGGATAAACATATCTAGAGAATCAAAAATTTAAACTATTTAAAAGGTACTAAATTTATATTTAGAACGATATTATGTAAATCAGCACATATATGTGAAAAAATTATAAGATGAAAAATTATGAATTTTAGTAAGTTATTTATACCTTTTGATTTTGCTCAATAGACAGTAAGGCTCTAACTGGTAACCATCAAAGGAATGGTAAGAACGGATAGAAAAGGAATAAGTATGAATAAAATTTAAGGAATGATGAAAATAATGATTCCTTATCAAAATTAATAAGGAATAAATATGTTCTTGTTATGAATATTGTGTGATGTCTATTATGGAATGTTCTAGATTTACTTGTTCCCTACTCCAAGTTATTAGACTTTGTCTCCAAGCTATGTAATCCTATATAAGGAACTCATTACTCATGGAATAACACAACAATTCATTCATCTTTAAGCCATACGTCTCTCTCTCTCTCTCTCTCTCTCTCTCTCTCTCTCTCTCTCTCTCTCTCTCTCTCTCTCTCTCTCTCTCTCTCTCTCTCTCTCTCTCTCTCTCTCTCTCTCTAGTTCGATCTGTTCTAAGACAAGAACATTGGGATTAGAACACGTTATCAGCACGATCCAGCTCCAAGATCAACCATCAAGAGTTTCTAAGAAAGGAACCAAGGAGAAGAATCGGCAAAGTTAAAGGTAAGATCTCAAGAACCCTAATCTTTACTTGTGGTTCAAGCAATTCGGATTTCAAACTTCTCTCCATCTTAAATCCGATTTAAAAGGTTTTGCGATTTGATTTGGTTGATTTTAGTTCTTGTTTTATTTTAAAATCAAAACCTTAAACCATTAATAGTTTTACATGACTTTAGTTTTGTATGGACAACAAGTGATACCCCTTTAAGGATGACACGCTATATGTCCAAACAAAACTTAAGATCAATGTTTAACCTAATCCTAAAATCAGATTTGAATTTTAAACCCTAATCTTTAAAGTTTAAATCTGATTTTAAGAAACTCTAAACCCTAAAATATAAAGCTTGTGATTACATGACTTTCGTTTTGTATAGACAACAAGTGATACCCCTTTAAGGATGACACGCTATATGTCCAAACAAAACATAAGTTTAATGTTTCCACATTCTTTGATCAATGATCCACACCTTAGTGTGGCTAGATTTTTTTTTTTTAGGTCAATGATGCATACCACTAGGTATGACTAGACCATGATAAGTAAAGGTCAATGATACGTACTTATGAGTACGAGTAGACCATAAAAAAAACAATGGTCGATGATGTTCACCATTTGGTGGAACTAGACCATCATCCGCGATGGTCCTCAATGATCCGCGATGATCCACGGTGATTCACGATCCATGTTGATCAGTGATTCCCGATGATCGATGATACGCACCACAGTGCAGCTAGATCACGATCCGCTTTGGTCGATGATGTGTACCGTTCGGTACGACTAGACCACAAGCCGCATGGGTCGATGAAGCGTACCACGAGGTACGACTAGACCATGCACTCGTCCATCTCATTGTTTTCAAGGGATTTATAAATCAAACAAATTGATTAAGAGATGGATGAGTTATGAGAGAATAAAAAAGTTTCTAAAAGACCTAAGCAATCTGATTTTTATTTTCAGATGGCCAAAATCACAAACTTGGACTTTGCACCTCTAAGTGTGAGGGGTGACAATTATCTCCAATGGGCATTAGACGTTGAGATCTCTCTTGGAGCCAAAGGCCTAGAGCAGTGCATCGTTCCCCAGAACGAAGCTACTAAGAAAGAGAACTCTCAAACCCTCATTATCATCCGTCATCACATTGAGGAGAGCTTAAAAGCTCAATACCTCACAGTAAGTGATCCATACGAGTTATGGAAAGAGCTTAAGATGAGATATGACCACCAGAAGACTTTGATTCTTCCGGGTGCCACCTATGAGTGGACTCATCTCAGGATTCAAGACTTCAAGTCTGTGAATGATTACAACTCAGCCTTGTTTAAAATAGTCTCAAAGATGAGGCTATGTGGCGAGATTGTAACTGATAAGCAGTTGTTGGAAAAGACTTTCCAGACAATGTCCTCAAGCAATATGTTGCTTCAGCAACAATATAGACAGAAAGGTTTTCAGACCTATAGTGAGCTCATCTCATGTCCATTGCTTGCAGAAAAGAACAACGAGCTGCTCTTGAAGAATAGTGAGCTTAGACCACCTGGATCTAAGCATGTCCCTGAGGCACATCATGCCTCACATGAGCCTAATGATGGTGCTGAAGCCAACCATGTCCGGTATGACCAAAAGGACCGCAGTTCCTCATATGGAAGAGGACGCGGTCGTGGAGGTCAAGGGCGAGGACGTGGGTGTGGTGGCTATGGCAAAGGGCGTAACACCTCTTATGACCGTCCAAACCAGTCCAATAATGGGCATGGCAAAAGCAAAGGCAATGGGACATCTTCAAAACCACAGAATCCTACAAGCTCACCTTGCCATAGATGCGGAATGATGAATCATTGGGCAAAGAATTGCCGCAAGGATGGTGAGGACGATTTTGATCATGACAAGGACGACCTCATGGATTTTGAGACTTCAGAAATACTCATTATGCTGAATGATGACCCAGTTGAATAATGTGATGCATCAAACGATTTGTGTTTGAATGCTTTTGGTGTTTTTAGGCTTTAAGAATTTTTGTAAGTGCTTTTGCATTCTATGTTTTATTTTAAGAATAAACTATGTTTACTTTCATTTTCAATAATAATATGAATGATTCAGATTATATTTTTATTGTCTAGAATGAAAGGAAGTATGGACACACTTGTGGTTGACAGTGGATCAAGCCACACGATTTTTAAGGATAAGAAATTATTTGTTGATCTAACATTGAAAGATGCCAATGTGAACACAATAGCTGGTGTATCACCACTAATAAAAGGCCACGGCCAAGCCTATGTTCTATTACCAAATGAAACACATCTAGAAATAGATGAGGCATTGTATTCTCCAAACTCTAAAAGAAGCATGTTGAGCTTTAAAGACATTCGCAAGAATGGTCTTCATATTGAAACTGTTGGAGAAGGAGCCAAAGAATTCTTAAATATTTATGAATTCGTCCAAGACCATAAGAAGGTCTTGGAGACAATATCAGCTATATCCACTGTTCTTTACTCTGCTCAGATCAGTGTGGTCGAAGCAAATGCTGTGATAAGCAAGGAATTCAAAGAGAATTTCAACTTGTGGCATGACCGGTTAGGGCATCCCGGAACATCTATGATGCGTAGACTTATCCTAAATTCTAATGGTCATAACCTTAAAGGTAGACGAGTTGTTCCTAAGATCCATACATGTGTGCCTTGTGCACAAGGAAAACTCATAGTCCAACCATCACCAGTCAAAGTGACAAAGGAAACCATAGGTTTTCTGGAAAGAATACAAGGTGACATATGTGGACCAATACACCCACCTAGTGGGACGTTTAGGTACTTCATGGTACTAGTTGATGCATCCACAAGATGGTCTCATGTGTGTTTATTATCCACACGAAATCTAGCCTTAGCTAGACTACTTGCTCAAATCATCAGATTGAAAGCACACTTTCCAGACTTTCCTTTGAAGACTATACGTCTTGATAATGCTGGTGAATTCACTTCCCAAGCCTTTTATGAGTATTGTATGTCCATGGGGGTGGCAGTTGAACACTCCGTGGCACATGTCCATGCACATAACGGTCTAGCCGAGTCCTTTATCAAAAGGATTCAGATGATTGCTAGACCTTTGCTCATGAAAAGTAATCTTCCAATCACAGCTTGGGGACATGCAGTGTTGCATGCTGCGGAATTAATACGCATCAGACCATCTAGTGAGCATAGATATTCACCATCCCAGCTCCTCATGGGTCGAGAGCCAGACATCTCCCATCTTAAGACTTTTGGATGTGCTGTTTATTATCCTATAGCTCCACCACAAAGAACAAAGATGGGAGCTCAGAGAAGGAGTGGAATATATGTTGGATATGATTCTCCTTCAATTATAAAATAGCTTGAACCAACCACGGGTAATTTGTTTAAGGCCAGGTATGCAGATTGCCACTTTGTGGAATCTGAGTATCCACCATTGGGAGGAAATAATAGCAAGCTGGTAAAAGAAATTACATGGAATCATACATCCCAAGCATGGCAAGATCCTCGAACTCAAGCATGTGATCTTGAAGTTCAAAAGATTATACATCTGCAAGAGCTAGCTAATAAATTGCCAGATTCCTTTGCTGACCCAAATAGAATGACCAAGTCATACATACCAGATGCTAATGCACCAATAAGAATTGATGTCCAGAAGGGACAAAACCAAGTTGCTACAGAGTCTATGGAACGTATGAAACATGGTAGACCAATTGGTTCCAAAGATAAGAACCCTCGCATAAATAAGAAAGGTGCAAGACCAACCGTGGTCGAGGGGAAGATGGATCTGGTCGATGTGGTCGATCCGACCGTCCCAAGGCTCCAGGACGTGGACGAACCAACGTCCGGACATGGTCCGGACGTACCAGCATCCACAGACATAACCATTGGTCCGGCTGCTAAGGTATCTAATGAGATTTGGGACGCCAAAACTCAGGATCCTGAACTTTCTGACAATGAAGAGATCTCTATAAATTATATCATGTCTGGAAAACAATGGAACAGAAAACATGTCGACATAAGTGATTTATTTGCATATCATGTAGCACTTGAGATCATTGAAGATGATGAGGATCTAGAACTCACGTCTATTTATGAATGCATGCAAAAAAAAGATTGGCTTAAGTGGAAAGAAGCCATAAACGTGGAGTTACTACTAGGCGAAATGGCCCTTCTCCCTAGGTAAAGGAATTGACAATTGACACAGATGCGAGGGGAGAGACAAGACCTGCGATAGGTCTATCTGATCAGGTTCAGTATCCGATAAAGGGAAGGAAGCAAGTAGTAGTGGATAAGCCATCATTAGAGACCATAAGAGAAGAGCAAACTCTTTCAAGAAGAGAGGTGTTTTGGATCAATACTCCTAACACCACATAATCTAAAACCAGTGGGATACAAATGGGTCTTTGTGAGAAAGAGAAATGAGAATGGTGAAGTCGTGAGGTATAAGGCTCGACTTGTTGCACAAGGATTCTCACAGAGACCAGGAATCGATTATGAGGAGACTTATTCTCCCGTGGTGGATGCAACAACATTCAGATTCCTTATAAGTCTGGCCATAAGAGAAAATCTTGATTTACGATTAATGGATGTAGTAACCGCATATCTTTATGGACCACTGGACAATGACATATACATGAAAGTACCAGAAGGTATTGAAATACCTAAAAATGCTAAAGGTTCTTGAGAACAACATTGCATTAAGCTAAACAAAGCTTTGTATGGATTGAAACAATCTGGTCGAATGTGGTACAACAGATTGAGTGAGTACTTACTGAAAGAAGGCTACAAGAATGATCAAGTAAGCCCATGTATATTCATTAAGAAATCCGGCCAAGGCTATGTGATCATAGCCTTGGCCAAAGAGATTTCCCAAACAGTTGAGTATCTCAAGAAAGAATTTGAGATGAAAGATTTGGAAAAGACTAAGTTTTGTCTAGGACTACAGATTGAACATCTTAAGGATGGAATCCTTGTGCACCAAAAGATCTATACAGAAAAGGTTCTTAAAAGGTTCAATATGGATAAGTGTCATCCACTTAGTAGTCCCATGGTTGTGAGATCCCTTGGTCTAGACACTGATCCGTTTAGACCTAAGGCCGAGGATGAAGAGGTACTTGGTCCAGAGTACCCTTACCTCAGTGCCATTGGCGCCTTGATGTACTTGACTACACATACTAGGCCGGACATCTGTTTTGCTGTGAGCCTATTGTCCAGATTCAGTTCATGTCCGACCATGAGGCATTGGAATGAGATCAAACACATCCTAAGATACCTACAAGGAACTAAGGATGTAGGATTGTTTTATGCTAACCAAAACAAAGAAGATTTGGTTGGTTTTGCTGATGCAGGTTACCAATCCGACCCACACAGTGCTAAGTCCCAAACCAGCTATGTTTTCACATATGGAGGCACGACCATTTCATGGAGATCAGTCAAGCAGACTATATCAGCCACATCATCCAATCACTCGGAGATATTGGCGATCCATGAAGCAAGTAGGGAGTGTGTCTGGTTGAGACTCATGACACATCACATTTGGACAGCATGTGGGATCACAGATGGTAAGGATGGGCCGACCATTCTTTATGAAGACAATGCGGCCTGCATAGCTCAGCTCAAGGATGGATACATCAAGGGTGACAAGACTAAGCACGTTCTCCCCAAGTTCTTCTTCACCCATGATCTACAGAAGGAAGGAGAGGTCAAGGTACTCCAAGTCAGATCAAGCGAGAACTCAGCCGACCTCTTCACTAAGGCATTACCAACATGCACGTTCACGAAGCTTATGCAGCAGATTGGTGTGCGATCACTGAGAAGCCTTCAGTGATGTTCACTTCAGGGGGAGTAATGCGGCTGTACTCTTTTTCCTATCCATGGCTTCCCGTTTTTACCATATTGGGTTTTTGGGTTTACCATGGAAATGTTTTAACGAGGCAGTATTCCAAACGCATTACAAACTCTAGACGGTTATGGCATTACAATCTCGGTTTTTAACGAGATAGCATCTTACACGCTTAATGGACATCAAGGGGAAGTGTTATGAATATTGTGTGATGTCTATTATGAAATGTTCTAGATTTACTTGTTCCCTACTTCAAGTTATTAGACTTTGTCTCCAAGCTATGTAATCCTATATAAGGAACTCATTACTCATGGAATAACACAACAATTCATTCATCTCTAAGCCATACGTCTCTCTCTCTCTCTCTCTCTCTCTCTCTCTCTCTCTCTCTCTCTCTCTCTCTCTCTCTCTCTCTCTCTCTCTCTCTCTCTCTCTCTCTCTCTCTCTCTCTCTCTCTCTCTCTCTCTCTCTCTCTCTCGATATGTTCTAAGACAAGAACACTAGGATTAGAACAGCTCTATAATTCTCTACGAATTAAGGAACAAGAAGGAATGAAAAGGAAAACCTACTCCTTACGAATGGTATATTATTTAAGGAATGTTAAGGAATGATGTGTTTCCCTTGTTCCTTTGGTTACCATTCAAAGCCTAAGTCACATTACAGATATTTTTTTAATTGTTACCTCCAGTATTGATGATATGCTGTTAGATCTGGCCATTATTTACTTATAATGTTCTACAAAATAAGTTTCTACCTATTCTTCAAATAATACTTTAAAAATGCAATCACATGATGTACAAACAAATCTATGATATACAAAAGTAATAAAAATATTAATATTTTTTATAAATAAAATTATCTGAAATTTTAATAAATTTTTTTAACATGATCGCTAAATCTTAATAGAAACTTAAACTAGGTTTACATATAATATAGAAATAAATGATATTCCTAACAAAAAGTTTATCATTTTTCAAAATTATCTCACTCTAATTTATCAGAAACAAATAAATGATATAATATAAACACCAAAATAAACTCAATCTATTTTCAACTCTGAAGTTTGACATATAAATTTTATAGAAAAATAAACCGCTCGTAGCGCGGTAAAATCTCTAATTAAACTAATAAGTATTTATGACCATTCATTAACGCGTGTATTTGGTATATATCGAAGTATATATGTTTTCTTCAGCATTTCGGTATATTTTAAAAATGAGAAACTTTTTTTTGAATAAGAGAATAAATAAAAATGAAAAACTTCATATCAGACTAGCCAATATCATGCAAAGCTTTACCCAAAGATAAAGCACTGAAGGGTAAAAGAAAAAAAAAGTTGTCCGTCTTTTCAGTGCCTTATTCATCCATTGCGAAAGATAAAAGAAAATTGTGTTTCTACGAAGAAAATGACACTTAATCAAAACCTTATTCCAAAAATGTTGTGTTTTTCTTCTTCTTACAATTCTATATCAATGATCCGTAAGTCTTCATGTACATTCACTGAAAAATGGAACAGAAATTTCGTGTCACTTCAAACCCAACATTATTAATTTATATAGAGTTATTTTTGGGTCTGTAATTTCACCAACCAATAAAAATTCATTATTTTATATTTTGTATCTTTTAGAAAAGGAAAAAAATAATTATCAAATGATATTATGGTTTTTTAAAATAAAAAATAAATAAAAATAGTAGTTAACAATAAAACAAATTTAAAAAAAAATTATTGACACCGTCAGCAAAAGCACTATACCCTAAATCCTAAATATTAATCTTTAAATCTTTGGATAAGCCCTAAACTCTAAACCATAAACCCTAAACCATTGGATAAACCATCAACCTTAGGATTTAGAATTTATCCAAAAGTTTAGAGTTTAGTTTTTAAGATTTAAGGTTTATAGTATAAGTTTAGTATTTTACTAATTGTGTTAAAAGTACTTTTTAAAATAAAATTCTTTATTTTGACAACTATTATTTTTTAAATTTATTTTTACCCTTTTTATTTTAAAAACAGAATATAACTTGGTAATTAATTTATTTCTTTTTTTAAAAGATACAGAATATAGAATAACCAATTTCTATTGGTCGGTGAATCTAAGAAAAAAATCATTTATATATCTAAATTGCGTTTTAAGAAACGCCCTTGAAAGTTTGATAAAACATCACTTTCAAGAATAAGGCCAAGACTCAATCATCTACAGAAAATATCGCTGCAAACTCTTCTATAATATTTATGACCATTTTACTTTCTGTCTCCCATCACATGCCATCATTGTAAAATAATTGTCATGAGATCGTTGTTGTTTGTTGTGGTTGGAATCTAGTGGAGGCCTACGATAATTTCCGTAACATTTTTTTTCTTTTCAATTTGACTAGTGAAAGCTACACCACAAAGCATATTAAATGTGTCATTTTATTTAGAGGTGGTCGTTCATGTACTCATTCGGATTTGGTTCGAATCTATTTAGATTTTAGAATTTGGATATTTAAGTCAAAAGATTTAGCTTCATTAAAGTATTTATAAATTTTGACTTGGGTTCGGTTCAGATTTTTACGGCTTCGTTTCGGATTTGAATAACTTTTTAAATTATTTTAAAATTTCTAAACTTCATTATATATTCTAAATTTTTCAAAATATATAAAATAAGATAATATATTACATATAAATTGGAATAAGATGTATCAAAAAATAAACTTAACATATAAATTGGTTTGGTTTGAACATTTGGTTAAACAATCAATAGACATTTAAGTATTTTGATGTTTTGAATATACTTTACCTATTTTAGCAATTTAGTTTTGACTATTTTTACATTCTTTAAGTATTTGAACAATTTAAAAGTATCTTAAATATTTTTGATGTTCTAATATGCATTAAATCTAAAAATAATTAATATATTTAGATATGTAAATCTATTTCGTATACATTCGGGTACCTGAAATACTTTGGTTCAGGTCGTGTTCAGTTTTGATTTTTTAAATGATAAAATTTTGAATCGGATTTTTGTAGATCAGATTCGGTTCAGATTCCGATTTTTTGTTCAACTCTAATTGAGAGAAATGAAAATATATATATATTTTCTCGTGTAACTTCTATTTCTCCTCCTTCATAGTTCAAATAATTGAGGAAATCCCGTTAATATAATTCGTTAAGCCACCTCTTCACGGTTATGTTGGTGATTATAATGAAAACTAGATCATGACCCGCTCGATCGAGCGGAATCAATTTTAATTTCTTTTTATCTTTGTTTGTACTAAATGTTATATATGATTGCAATGTGTATTAATATAAAATTTTGATAAACAACAATGTGTACTAATGTGTTTCAATAAGCAATGTGTTTAATTACTAAATTTGATTTTTAAATTTTATGATAATGTAAAGTAGATTTTTTATATATTATTTTAAATATATAGAGCTATATATTTTGTATTTTCAATATTTATCATACAAAACTTACATTGGGGTATTATTTATATGAAAATATGTGTAACATATTATATTTATATATTATATAAACATATTTACGATTTTCGCAAAGGATAAACATATTATATTATTCTATATTGTTTAGTTTTATGTAGTATCAAGTTTGTATAATTCAATTTTGTGTTTAAAGAACAATACCACAACTGTCTTTCGTATGTAAAAATAACACTTTGCAAACGCGAGTTGTGTCTTTTTATTGTAACACAAAATTTGATATAAAACTTATGTTTTTTGTACATTACGAAGTTTAATTTTTTAAAATAATTATTACATAATTTCAAAGTGAATTTTATCTCTGAGGTCTAATATATTTTGTGTAATGATTCAAAGCATTTTCGATATATATTATATTTCAGTTTGGTTTATTTTTAGTATTATTGTATAAGTATAATACTATACAATATTACTATATTCTATACAATATATAAAGTTATGTGTTATTTGTTTTAGAAAGTAGATTAAGCCCAACGTAGTTAAAGAATAGTCGTATCTTTATGTATCTTTATGTATGTGTCTATGACTTATCTACCTAATGTTATTCGTACTAATAAAATCAATATGGCAAATGAAAATATACTAATCAATTTAAAATGAATTGTATAGGATAATTCTAGTAAGATTAATTTAGTATTCTTAGTATCTATATTATTTAAATCGACTTGTAATAAATGTGAAACCTATATATGGAATATGGACAAAAAGAGGAATTGTATTTAAGGAATAAATCAATGCAAAGTTAGACTATGGTACGTATTATATATAAAGAATGAGACATTTAGTTTAAATATATGAGGTCCACTTTTAAAATCTACCTAGAAAAAGTTGTAATGTTTCTGATTTAATAAGATAGATTAGAATCGGATACGTGGTAGTAGATATCCATAATAAGAAAAAAAAGAATTCCCACAGATTTCTTTCATTAATCTATTTCTAAAAATTTAGATGAACTTATTTGATATGATGTTTACTATTTGAGATTATATACGATAATATACTAACATTTTTGTTAGTGTTTGTGTACACATTAGTGCTATAGCTTCTATTCTTATGTTATATACTTTTATTTTTAATACGTTTACACCACGTATGTAAGCCATTCAAATAGCAAGTAAATTAATATTCAAAGAATAAAAGTTTTGATAATTTGTTTGTAGTCTTAGGATTACATTGTAGACTTATATATAAGGTAATGAAGTCAATAGTTTCTATGCAAATAATATTTTTTATATTTTTATTAAAGAGGATAAAACCATAACAGAAGATTTATTTAGTTAACCGGTGGTGATGGCCTAGTGGCGCTTGAGAGATTTAAAAAATCCAATAAGGCGAACTCGAGTTCAAACTCCACCGGCCACACGGATATGAGCTATTGCTTTCGGTTCATTTGAATGCCCAGGAGAGGATCTATCTGTGGGCTGTATCTCCACCCGGAGGTTAGGCTTGTGTCATAATTGACCCGGGTTTAACCCTTCATTTTGTCAAAAAAAATGTATTTAGTTTAAAATCCTACAAAAATTGTTAGGTCCAAGAAAATGTTTCTGTTTTAATAAAAAAAAAATTGGATGTACATGAAAAGAGGAAAAAAATTACAATAAATGGAAGATACATTATATTGTGAAAATAAATATGGTAAAAGTAAAAGATAAATAAAAATAGTGATAAAGTAAAGATAAAAAAGCTTGTCTAAAAATGGGAGATGGAGATACGGGACCAATCTTTCAGCTCCCCTGCTTTTCGCTAAATGTTGAAGCAAAATATGACATTAGAGTGTTTTCTTTTGACTTAAATATTTATAAATACTTTAATGAAGAACCTATTCTCTTCTATTAATAAAAAAGAACCTATTCTCTTCTATTAGAGTGTTTTCTCAACCGGCATTTTTAGTTTTGGTGGTAAAGAGCTCACGGTTGTAAGTTGGAGAATTTACATGTGACCGAGACCGAAGATCGTTCACAGTGATCCACATGGTGATCCGCGTAAACTAGGTCGTTGGTCGTTTCGATCTCTAGCATGGACCATCTCGTTGGAGTTAGAACATTCAGTTATAAAAAGAGTGTTTTTTTCTTTTATGTATATCATCATAGTATCCCCTATATATTAATCCTGGAACATTGCAACATTGTTTGGTAGCCACGTGTCATCATGAGAATTATTCTAAGGATTGTTAGAGAAATAAGTTGGTTCATCTATCCATATATTATAGTTTTTATTAAATAACTATTAATCAATTATTAATATACAAAAGAATATTCTCTATTGTTTCCTTAAATAAAAGCTACGGAACTTCCTAATATGATTGACATATATATCACCATTAATGATTATGAATAATAAAGATTTGATAATAATTTTTTATCCTCTATACTTTTCGTTTAATTTTATTTGTTAAAATAAATTAAACAATCACATTAAGCATATAATAAAAAAATTATATTTTTTCTTATATGTTGTATTTCGAATTTTTTAAAACGATTATAAATTACTAAAAATGGTACAAGTCTCACATTGAAAATTTTGTGATCAATGGTAACTTTTTTTTCAGTTCAGCCTATCGTTTTTAATGGGTCTTGAATATTTTTTAATGATTAACTAAATAAATCACGTACATAAAAGAAAGTGTTTTGGTTTAAAAATTGTTGCATACTCAAAATCAGTATGAACCATCGTCACTTTCATTTAAAATTTGGTTACAATAAAAAATATATGGTTGGGAAAAAAATCCGAATCCAAATAACCGAACCAAATCCAATCTAGAAAATAGTATAGAACTTTAATCAATTTGGTTAGATATCTGAACATGTTTAAAATTTTGGTATCTAAAAATCAGAACCGAACCCGATTCGGACCAAAATATTTTGGGTATCCGAGTATATTCGAACCAAATTTATATACTTAAATATATTATTTAAAAATTAATATCTAAAAGAAATATACAAAATACTTAAGATGTTTTTAAATTGTCCAAAATATTTATAAATATATAAAAATAGTAAAAATTATATATTTAAAATAACAAAACATTACTCAAAATACCAAAATACTGAAAATATCTATTCATTTTATATCCAAATATTTAAGTTAAACCAATTTTTATGTTAAATTTAAGTATTTTGGTATACATTATTCAAATTTATATGTAACATATTATTTTTATTTTTATGTTTTGAGAAATTTAAAGTATATATGAACTTTAAGTTTTTAAAAAATTAAATGGGTTATCTGAATCTAAGATCAAACTGAACATATAAAGATTCGAACCAAATTTGCAAAGATCCAAACCGAACCTAACCAAACCAAATGATACCTACCCACATGTCATCCCTAATCAAATGTAAAAAAAACTATTGATAACAAAAAAATGTATTATTTATTTAGATACAACATATTTAAAAAAAGTTTATTCCGCGCAAGGCGCGGATTATCATCTAGTTAGTATATTATTTACCTAAACTACTAATTTAGATTATTGTCTAGAAATACTTCCTTTTGGACTCTCAATAAAGTATGAAGATTTGGACTTTCTCACCAGCAAATGGCTCATGCGTTTACCACCACCCAGTTCTTCTTTCAGAGCCTATCCTCTTTTCTCTATTATAAATTTCGTGTTATAGACTTTCATCTACACCATCTGAAAACACGAAACTCGAGCCGCTCATCAAAAGGATCATCATTCCTTTTTCCAAGTCTGTGTACAGTGAACTTATCTCAACATTTGGTGTTCGCATTTCCTATATACAATAAAACCATTTGACTTTTTTATATAAAAATTAGTTTTGCCAGTTAAAAGAGTTCCGAATCAAATCCAAACCGCTCTTAACAACTCCAGATATAAACAGAAAACAAATGCGAAAGTAGATCTATTAATTTTCGAATATTTCACTATACACTATTGCAAAGATCGCCATATATTATGGATTAATTAAAAAAGTGGTGACCAAAATTAATGATATTTGAAAGCCTTTTCAAAAGAAAAAATTAATGATATTTTTGCATATAAAAATTCATCAGAGTATTAGGCAATGCTTTGATCTACGGAAGGTCATCATTCCTTCCCGAATATTTTTCTTTTTTTTATCTTCAATATATATTTTCTTTTAGTTTTCTATTTCTACAAATACTGTTATTTTTCATTTTGCAAATTAACAAACCTGCGGTGTATAGATCTTGTCAAATTTGAATAGCATAAAAAATTAACAATATGAACAGTGCCGTCTTAAAAGATTTGATGACCTTAGGCAAAATATAAAATAAAGACTTCTTTATAAGTTTTTTTCTCAACTTTTATTTATTGCATTTCCTTAAATTAATGATTTTTTTATCAAAAAAAAATATGATTGAATTTATTTCGAGCAAAAAAAATTGTGCTATTCAAAGAAAAAAATATAAAAATGAAGTTTTATGTATAAATTAGGTTTTGTTAAAGGAAATTGAGAATGTTGTAAGGGTAACTTTTTGTTCTTATTGTATTTAGATTAGGTTTATTTAGTTATGGACCTTTTTATTATAATTTCACCAACTAATTGATATTTAACAAACAAAAATAGAGCTTTCTAATTAGCAAAATAACACTAAAATTTCTTTTGGACCTATGGATCCATGGCAATTGTCCATATTACCATGGGTTAGAGCCGCATTGAATGTGAAAGAACAGAAGATATAAACAAACAAAAAAGGAGATGTTAAAAGAAAAACAAAAGAAAAAACAAAACAGAAAGGAGGCCTCAAATGACAAAAATGACCACGACGTACAATCGTTCTCGTTTGGTATCATTCCGAGAAAGCGAGGGACCCATGCAATCCACGTAACGGAGACATGCACAGTCTCTCCGTAATCATATATTATTCTTTGTTCGTAAAATCTAATCGAATATTTCTTTGTTATTAAAAATCTAATCGAATTTAGTCAAAAAAAAAAAAATCTAATCGAATATTATATGTGCTTTAATGATAGAACGAAGAAAAAATATCACTGGATCTCTTCTCCCATACACTAACGCCACCGCCCTAATTTGCGTGTATACTCTTTTTCTTCCCGTGATATGTTTTTATATAGGTAATGTAAAATACACTTTTACCAAAGGGGAATATGCGCTATGCATTGATATATATACGCTATGCAGTATGAACGTCGGTATTCGGAACATCATGCAAGAAGTCGTTGGCTAAAGCCTTGTTCTTTTGGTTGACGCTGCCGCAGCGTCATGCGTCAAAGAAAATACAAAGAAAACAGTTTATTTTACGGGATCCTCATTTAATTGGTGTCCTTGCGTTTTGTAAAAAACAATCGCGTCCTCCATTTTTTCCGACGCTAGATTTCACAGCGTCACAAATCTCTGTGAATTTTAGGTTGCGGTACTGTTAGCGTCTATTCTATAAACACTGAAAGGAAAGATTCATTCACAATAAAAGTCTTGTCCTTTGTATTTTTTTTACGCCGGGCGCTGCGGCAGCGTCGACCAAAAGAACACGGCTTAAATAGTAACTAGAAAATGGAGAGATAGATTCTCACGAAAACCTAAAGAATACTTTATCAAATATGTATCTTACTTAATTATTAGAAAGCTCATTGAGAAGTATTTTATTTAATATATTTAAGTGGGTCTCAACATTTTAACATTTATTTCGAAAATATATTCTTTTTTTTTCTTTCAAAATTATGTGTGTGTGAGAGAAGTCCTACATGGTAAAAAACTAAAAATATTCTTCTAGCTAGATCTGCTTTTTTATATCTTCCATGATAATTTCTGTCGTCTAACAAAAATCTTTCATTACATGCTGTACCAAATTATATTAGGTGTACATCTATATTACAAATTTTCCATTTAAACCAATAATAATTTGAAACCAAATTTCGAAGGTTTTTCTCCAATATTTGTTTTCTCATTTTCTTCTAATTGTGTCAATTCGTTAGATCATACCTGTCTATTAGTCGATACACAGTTGTATCATGTCTTGTATCTATATGACTAGGCTTGGACACGGATTAGATATTCGGGTTTTTAAAAATATTTGTAATTTGCTTCATATGTTATGGATATCTAATTTCGATTTGTTTTGCTTCGAAAAAATACGAATTTTCGAAAAAAGTATATCCGAAAAATAATAGATATTTTTGGATATTTACGGATATTTCATCTCTTTTGATTAATACAAATAATCTTAAAATTTTGATACAAATTTGTTTCATAAAATATGTTTTTGCATGATATATAAGATACAAACTAAAAAAGTGGTGAATCTACATATTTTGTAATTTTTAAAAACTTAGTTAACAATTATACTTAACAAAAAACTCAAGAAATTTTTATAATTGTCATAACTTTTTCTCTTCTTTTTATGTAATACTTTTATATAAGTAATAATGTGAATAGAATTTGTTAAATCATATATTAGAATAATAATTATAAATTTTTATACATTTAAAACTTTAAATATAATTAAAACATACATGTATTTCTATATTATCGGATCGGATATCCGTTTCCCAAATTTTTAATATTTGTGATTTGCTTCGATTTCAACGGATATTGATTCTTAATATTTGCTTTGCTTCGAAAATTTACGAATATCCAGAATTTTCGGATCGAGTCGAAATGAATAACGAATCGAATCAAATTTAATGGATAAAATGTACAGCCCTATATATGACTATATCGTGATGCTGCTGTACCAAAATAATATCGCGGATTACGTTCACATTTTCATATCTTTTTAAAAAAAATTAAACCAAAAGTTCAATTTTTCCTATATTGCTTTCCTCAATTTTCAGTAAGTTGATTTCATTGACATTGTATTATTGTACAGAGGACATATTCGTCGTTTGAAAATAAATATCATATTAGGATATATATAATTTGACTTCCACACAAAATGGGGAAATGATTAATGCATAATTTATGAAAATGCTTAATTTAATCATAAATATGCATTTTCTCGTTGACTAGTACTGATACACGTTGGTATACAATTGGTGTTTAGTCAAAGAAATATTATCTTGGAAAAATAGACAATAAAAAGAAATGGAAAAACTAAAAGAAAAGTAAGCAAGAACCTTGCTTTCTTCCACGTCCTCTCCTTTCATATATGTTATCACCTTCTTCTCTTTTTTTCACCTTTTTCCTTTTGCCTAAGCTTTTAAGATTCGTTACTAATCGCTTAATGACTCAATTACCATTACACGCTTTGTTCTCTTTCATGTGATATCTCGTTCTGCAGTGGCACGCCTACCGACAATTTTAAGTCTTTTCAGGGGCTTAATAGTAATATATGCGAGAGGGAAATCAGAACAACTCTTGTCTCGCGTTATTCAAATCCTAGTTTGAATTCACCATATATGTCCATTCTTTACTGCGCTGCTTGCAAAAAGGGTGATTTGGTAATTTCATACCTCGTGACCGTTCTGCATACAACTTCGGGTTTTACTTTATTAATGAAATGCAAGTGTGTGTGGTAATCTGAAAATCTCTCATTTTTCTCCTTTTCTTAGAGGCTCTTTCTTCTTCTTAACTACTAGATCTCTCTTTTGTTTCATCTCATTCTTCTTCTTGTTCTTTATCATCATCTTCTTATTTTATTCTCTGCTTTCTGCTATCTCGTGGCTCTGACCAGCTCCCGAGTTGTTCGTTTCTGGTTAATGGATATTGAACCCTCTTGGGATCTTGGGGGGTGGGTTATTTCTTTTTCTAAATTGCATGGCAACATCAAATGACCAAACCAATACTAAATCATCACATTCTCATACTCTTCTTCTTTTCATCATATTCTTATCTTTCATTCTCTTCATCAACCTTATGATCCCCATGACTCATCATCGATCCACATCTACGGTTGCTCCCTTCGAGAGGGTTCTTCTCGAATCTTCCGTTCCAGCTTCATCAACAATGGATCTGCATCGAAAGGCTCGCACACGTCGCAGCCATACTTCTAGAAGGAGAAAGTTTGCAAATGATGATCATGAAGTTCCTAGTGGTCCAAACCCTATTTCCAACTAGGTGAGCTGGCGTATCTGGTTTTACCCGTGAGTTTGAAGGATTTTTATAGATCAATATGATATCATATGGGCGATGCTTCTTATCGATGGAGACCGGAGAAGAACTTAACTGTTATGGATTTAGAATATATCTTTGGATGAATCACTTTGGTACCCATCATTTCCTTCTTACGTCTTTTGTCCATTTATATTGCTTGGGTACCATGTTTTAAGTTTTGATTAGAGTTGTAAAGAAGAGGTATACTATTATTCGTTAATCGTTTACATGTGTATGTAGCCACCTATGTTTTTCGTTCACAAACTACTAGGAGCATATAGATCCTTGATCATTAGGTCTAATTTAATGATAGTTTCATTATTATAAAGCTTGGAGAATTAACAGAGAGACCCTAGCCATTTGTAACAATAGTGAATGACATTGAAGATCTCGAGGCATTTCCCAAATAATTGTTACATCTCTTTGCTCCATACAAAACAGTCTCTTTTCTAAATATCATTCTGAAAAGAAAATGCAAATTAGCTATACCATATTTCAATTTTTTTTAAAAAAATATATATATATAGATATCGATTATCTAAAACGATTTTCTTCATTACAGAGAAAGGCTTAGTAATAATCTGTAGAGAAAAATATGATAACACTTTAGGTTACTATGGACCCTGATCATACCCAACCATAGGCTATACGACTCGAGACTGCCAGACAGGGGTGAGAAGACCAATTATCCTTTAATCAATTGTTGTTGTCACAATAAAATAATTATATCAGAAACATGTGAATCAGCTTTTTCGTTCGTTAGGTTGAACGACAAGAGACTGTAGAGGGTAGGGGTGGGCAAAATATCTGTAACATTTGATTCTATCCATTATTCATTTCAATTCGATCCAAAAAATCAGGATATCCGTAACTCAACGAATCGAAGCAAATATTAAAATTCAATATCCGTCGAATAAGAAGCAAATCGCAAATACTCATTTTTAAAAAGACGAATATCCGATCTGATCTGTAATGTACATATACATATATATTTTATATATAAAATTATATATAATTTAATATTTCTATATATATTTTTAGTTATTTTACCACTAAATTAATTATTTGGTCATTAAATTTTTGAAAATACCTAGTTTTAAAATAATTTGTAATGAATTTTATATTAAACATTTTATTTTCCTTTTAATTTATTTGGAAAAAAAATTTATAAATTTTTACCGGATCGACGGATCGAATCGGATATCAGGTAAAATATACTAATTTTCCAGATATCCGTAACACCGAATATCCGAAACATCACGGATCGGATTGGAACGAAAAAACAATTATTCGTAAGGGGCGGATCGGATCACGAATATCCTAAAAATCCGGATATCCGCTCCGTGCCCATCGCTAGTAGAGGGTAAGAAGCAAACTTATTTGACAGGAATAGGTTCCTACATAACTTTTTGTCTTATCAAAGCACAGTGCTCTGAAAGAAGAATTTTGAATAAGAAAAAAAGTGATGATTTGATAATTATAATCATATCATTTGCCTTGTTGTGAATTATATGCCATCAATCATTTGCTTTATGATGTTCCACTTTTCTTCTTTTTCTTACTTTATTTCGTGCATATTTTGGTGAAGGCCCTTGTTTTCTTCTGTATAAATATTTACAAGCGACAAATTTGAAATTAACAAAAATCTCCTCTATATTAAAAGAGAAGCATTATAACATTTGGTGTAGCCATGTGTCATCACCACAATGCTTTTTAGAATCTTTAGAGAAATAGGTTGGTCCATATGAATATATAATAAGCTTTTTATTAAACTAACAATAAATTAATTATTAATGCTCTTCATTATTTCCTTAAATAAAATTACGGAATTTCCTAATGTAGCTAAAGTATATATATGACAATTAATGATTTTGAACAATAAAAATTTGATAAAAATTAGAATAGAGTATCCTTTATCATTTAAAAAAAAATTAACTTATTAAAATAAATTAATAATAAAAATTTAGATTTTTCCGTATGTCTTATATTTTAAATAGAACTGTATGACTATGAAGTCACATTTAATAAATAACTATTAAATTTCGGAATAACCATTAGTGAGATTATAGAATTTCATTAGTGTTCAAAAAAAAAAAAAGAATTTCATTCAAATCTTATATAATTACGTATACTCTGTGAGGTGAGAATATAGAAAGTGTAATTATTGTATAAATCACGGGACCTTAATTACGAAGTCTCATTTAATGAATGATAATAGAACCGTATGACTATGAAGTCTCATTTAATAAATAAATATATATAAAATATATTATTCTTAGAAAAGTAGGTTGGTCCATCTTAACTTATATTACACTTTTTATTAAACTAACTATCGAATTGATAAATAATGTACAAAAAAATTAATCTCGCACTTTCCTTAAATAAAAGTTACGAAATTACCTAATATGATTAACGTATAAATGAAAATTAATTATTATGAATAATAAATATTTGATAACAATTTTTGTATCTTTGTTTTTTAAAATTTTTATTATTAAAAGATATTAAACAATCACATTAACTATATAATAAAAACATCTTGATTTTTTTCTTATATGTTATATTTTAAATTTTACAAAATTTCTATAAATTATTAGAAATTAAAGATCCCATTTTGAAAATTTTGTAATCAATAACTTAATTTTTTTGTTATAATAAGATACAAATGATCATACAGTTGTATTAATATGAATTTTTATTTAATAAATATTCAAATTAAATAATATATATATACAAACGATTTAAAACAACAAAATTGGCTGCATCAATTTAGTCGTCCAGTTAAAACCTTTCAAAACTATGTGGAAGACTAAAGTCAAAGTAATTAGATTTTAAAAATAATAAGATGCTGGTTCTAAAATCATTAAATTGGTTCTCAATTATGTGAAAGTTAAATATTAAAAAATTGTAGAACCTGTTTTGTTAAAAAAATGATTTATTTACCACATTACATTTTTATAGATATAAACAAGATGTAGAATTTTTAAGTCCAAATCGATCAGGCTCATCATAAATTCAAAATAGATTTCGGTCCACAATTACAATTACAAATGTCCAGCCCAACATATCCGCTATATATATTAAAGGAGAAGCATTCTAAGAAATGTGTTTACATTATAATGGACACGTGGCAGTTTCACAATAATTTGATAATGAGCATTTACACTCTCATAAATATTTTCACACTCTACATAAATGTAGTCAAACTATGTATTTTATGTTTTTTTAATATAAAACTCACATATAAGGTTCCAAAAAAATATGAATTTAAAATATAATTCTACAATAGGATATTAAGACATGATAAAAAAAACAATCCAAAACCAACTAATATCCAAATTGGGGATGTTCAATATGCTAAAACCGAAGAGTACCAAACCGAACAAAAATAGATAAATTGGTTTTGTTTTGGTATATACCATACGAACCGAATAGATGTGATTTTATAAAAACCGTAGGATTTGAATATGGTTTGATTAATAAACGATTAAACTGAAACATGTAAATATGTATATTTTTATAACGACGCATGAATATCTATTTGTTATATGAGTTGAATTATAATTATAATTTGTAAATCACTTGAATCACTTGACTATAATGAAGTAACAATTTACTGCAACTGAAGCTTTATATTTTCTTAGTCTTTTTTTTTAATTTTTTTGCTTTATTTTAACTGTAACTAAATTGAAGTAAAGATTATAAATTTTATGAACAACAGTTAGATGAAATTTTTTATAACTTTTTTTATCTTTATACAAACAAAGTTTTGTTCAGTCGAAACATATTAATTTGATGAACACTAAATATGGAAGAATAGAAAAAAATTTATTTTATGCTTCTGCTTTGTTTTTTTATTTTTATTTTCAAAATTTAGAGTTTTGATATTAATTCTAGATTTAATTATTTTATTAGATGATAGAAGCATTTTTTTTGTTTTTATATTCTTTTATTTAAATATATAATATCTTTTAGTTAAACGACTTTTTGACAACATGACTCTAAAATTCGTATAACATATAATATGATCTCAAACTAAATAATTATGTTTTTTGGAATAAACCGGATAAACTGAAAACGACGGTATAAACCAAATCGAACCGAAATAAATATGGATTTAGAATAGTAGTTATATTATACTAACCAAAATACCGAAAAACCGAACCGAACCGAACCAAAACCAATCCGATATCTGGATTGAACACCCATAATCCAAATAAAACCGAACTATTGTTTCATTCTATAAAACATATTAAAAATAACAACTTCATCCCGTGCAAGGCACGGATCTTATCCTAGTAGCTTTAATAAGAGATGAACTGATTGTACATAAATAGAAGTTTTACGTTCAGCATTTGTTATTTTTTTTTGACCAACACAACACGTTCACCATTTGTTACATTTAGAATGTAGGATAGTCTACGCTTCGGGAGCGTATATGTATGCAGAAGGCAAGAAAAAGTCATTATTAGTGAAAAAGTTATATTTCAATTTACCCAAGTTAGGTCTATAATTTTCTTCTTTTTGTAATTACTGTCTTTGAAGTTGTGGGAGAATAACGTTGAAGCAATTTTGCTGAAGAGCTTTGGTAAAATCAAGTAGACGGATTCAGACTCTTGTTCGATTCCAATATTACGTAGTGGAGATATAATCAAAAGATACCATGAAGGGTTTATTTATATTATGCCACAATGTAGGGAAAATGGTTTTTTTATTCCCAGACTATTTCAAATCAGTAACTTTAATCCCCATCTATTAGTTGCTTAAATTTAATCCCCATCTTATAATTGATTGTGCAAATTTAGAATTAAAAAAGTCAACTGTTAACTCTTAGTTAAACATCGTTAAATATAAGCTAAACGTGATCACGTTTTTTATTAAACTCAGAAATCCCCAACTAAACGTGATCACATTTTTTTATTAAACTCAAAAATCCCTAAACTAAAACAAACCCTAATTGACGAACTTTCACTAATTAGTTATTCTCCTCTGCGGACGACGAGCACGACGAGAGTCCGGCGAGAACTCCGACTATGGATGGAGAAGAGACAGTCAATGTCGGTGAAGGAGAGATGACTCTGGGTGAGGAAGCTGCTGGTGATAAACATGTGAATGAAGAAGAAAGTGTTGAATCAGATGAAAATTCTTCACTTGAGGGAGATGATTGTGAAGTTATAGTGGAAGATAGAGCTGGTTATAAGGAGTCTGATCCAGTTCTGCGATCAGATGAAAACGAGTTTGTCGATATAGAAGTTGGTGTGGCAAAAGATATATCTGCTTATTTTGGAGAAGCCGCACGAGACTATGGAAATACAAATGCAAACGATGATGGTTATGACGATAGCGGAGATGATATTTGGAATGATGATCACATTCCAGATCCGTTATCAGATGATGATCGTGATGAGGAAGAAGAAGGTAGGCAATTCAACTATGGTCCTGATGAAATCTTAGCTCTAGGAAAGATATTTAATAACGCAGAAGAATTCAAGTATGCGGTTCTCAAGTACTCTCTAAAGACTCAGTATGATATCAGATTTTACAAGTCATCTTCTGATAGGCTTGGTGCACAATGCACAAAACATGAAGAAGAGAAAGTGTCCTTGGAGAGTATACTGCTCTTTTGAGAGAGCCAGAAACAAGTTGCTGGTGAAAGTCTTTATCAATACACATAATTGTGTAAGATCGGGTTACACAAAGCTCCTGAAGAGTGGGACTATTGCACATCTTTATGAGGAGAGGTTTAGAATTAATCCCAAGATCAGGGCGGTTGAGATGGTTGCTGAGATAAAGCGAGAGTATAATATGATTGTGGGCGACGAGCAATGTCGAAGAGCTAAGTATCTGCTTTCAGTAAAAGGAAGGCTAGACATGAAGCTCATTTTGCTAGGCTTTGGGATTATCAGGAAGAGGTTCGTAATTCAAATATGGGATCAACAATGGAGGTTGAGACAATTCCCGGACCAGTACCTGGAAGCAAGCAAAGATTCCATCGACTATATGTTTGTTTCGAAGCTCTGAAATCATCTTGGAAGCAGGTATGTAGACCCATTATTGGATTTGATGCAGCTTTTATGAAATGGGATATCAAAGGGCAAATGCTAGCTGCAGTTGGTAGAGATGGAGATAATAGGAATATTTCCTATAGCTTGGGCTGTGGTTGAAGTTGAGGATAATCCTAACTGGCTATGGTTTGTGCAACTTCTGAAAAAGGATTTGTGCCTTGAAGATGGAGCCGACATCACAATAATATCAGACAAACATAAGGTGAGTCTCAGTTTGTGTTTACTACTTGTATATGGTTTGTGATTTTTTGTGTTAATAATATTTTTTTTGACAGGGCATACTAAATGCAGTTCATTTAGAGCTTCCTAAAGCTGAGCATACTAAATTTTTTTCACGTTTACTTTACAATTAACGGTGTTTAATCAAAAGTTAACAGTTGACTTTTTTTATTCTAAATTTACGCAACCTATAGATGAAGATTAAAATTGCTGATTTGAAATAGTCTAGGGAATAAAAAAGCCATTCCCCCCCCCCCCCCCCCCCCCACAATGTAAGAGTGTTTAAATATTAAACTATTTTTTAAAAAATTACTGAGATAGTTGGCTACTCATTTTCACTAAAATCGCATTGACTTCTAAACATGAAAAAAACTACGCACTGAAGATAAGAAAGGACTAGGAAAAAATAAAAAGGACTGAAGTGAAGGAGAAGTATCAACCCCGGTGTTACAACAACAAAGAGAAAACACTAACCAGTTTCAGTGTAAACTCTTTGAATATCCTCCCTTCATTGTCAATTAAACCAAAATTTTCATAATTGCATGACATCCAACCACTCAATCTTTCATCTTTCATATATTTGGCATCACGAAGACGAATGATTGAACCCTTTTGACATTCAGATCTATGATCCTTCCGACTAACGTTTGGAGCACTTTAATTAAACAAGAGCTATATAATAAAACCAACGATCTTCATTAGATTGGTTACAATATTATTAGTATTCATCTACATCTTTATGACATACCAAAACACCATTATAGCTGTAGCACGAAATCTCTTTGATACGAGGGAAATAAATTTGGTCCATGTTTGTCTTGAAATCGAAGAAATTGAAAGAACTCATTAACCAGTTAATGAAGTGAAAAGAACTAATTTATAAATAGTAAGAATAGATAAATTGCACCATTTGACGGATGAGGTAGCATGCTTGGTAAGGGTTCTAGGGGCCAATTGTCATGCTCATGGATTCGACGCCAGACGGAGGGGAACCAGGTCCGGCGTTGAACGAAAACATATGATACGTACGTATTGGGTCTACTATTTTTGTAAAAAAATTAGGACCTATTTTTTTAATTGTTATTACCTAAAAATCAATTTGACAATTTGTTATGTGTAAGGGCATCTCCAACCCTACTCCATTTTCTACTCCAAACATCATTTTGGAGTAAAATTCTCTCCAACCCCACTCCATTTTTAACTCCAAAATGGAGTAATGTGAAATGCATAACATAATTAAACAACATAAATAATATAAAATAAAAATAAAATAAGTGATTTAAATGTCCGATTTCAAAATTTTCTTACTCGCTTTAGGAATATCAAAAATAAAAAGCTCATTTTTTCATTACGAAATGCATTAATTGATCATTTGTGGGAAAATATTTTAATGTTTTTATTGAACCAACTTATATATTATGTTTTATTCTATTTTTATGATTTCTTGTACCTTTTAATAATAAATTTTTAATTTAAATAAATTATATTTTAAAGCATTTTTGCAAACATAAAATAGTTGGGGTTAATTTGTAAACTTTTATAAATATAAGATATTATTAACAATTATTAACTATTTTTGGAGTAAAAATGGAGTAATACATTGGAGTAAAACCTTACTCTATTTTGGAGTTGCACCATTTTGGAGTAAAATTTGGAGTAATACATTGGAGATGTTCTAAGTTGTGGGACATCACTAAAATACAAAGATAATTAAACCTTTTGTATTCTGTGTTATTAAATATGAGTGGATTAAAATGAAAAAAAAAAGGAAAAAGTTATAACGACAACAAAAAAATTAAATGGTTTAGCAATGTTGTCGATTGAAAAGGCTATGATCAAGTATCTTAATTACGAAAGTTTGATGGATGATTTTGTAGGAAAAAATGCAAGAAAATCTATATTTAAAAACTGATAATTTTTTTTTTAGTTTTGAAGACATTGTAATTTTCTTATAATAAACTTGAGTTTTTTATGGGTATATTTTTTATATATTATATAGGGGCTTCAATTTTGTATATCGTATTGGACCATGAATATTTCAGGACCGGTACTGAGGGGAACTGCCGATTCTTGTCACCAAATGCGGTACTGGGTGTTGGACATTTTCCTCATCCCAGGTAAAGTCCTCCCGGATGAAGTGGATCGCTGCTTAACCGGGCCCAGAGGAATGACCCACGTAAGTGGAGTAACCCCTAGATTATCAAAAAAAAAAAAGAAATTGCACCATTTTATTTTTCTAGCCACTGAGTTTATATAACTTTCTCCAATCTTTCAAAATATCACAACCTCAGTTGACAACTAAACATCGATGCGGTGATTTATACATTCAGATTTTATCCAAATATAAGACTGCAATTAATACACATCAAGCACACTAAAAGCACCAGCATTGATTTAGTCTCGGAAGTCTAGTCTCTTAAATTTCTTGATGTAAAAGCTCATTAGTTTCTGTTTATCTATGTTTGGTATATGTAGCTTTCTGATTATCATGAAGTTGTCACGAATCAAGTGGATTACAGATGAAATTAGTGATGGAGCTTATTCCAGTTTGAACAATTTGAGGCACTTCTTTTACTTAGACAACTCCTCAATGCTTAGCTCTGGACTTTCTGTGCAGGTTCTGTCCTTGATGCTTTTGCTGCGTTTGAGTTTGCTCCTGTTTTGTTTTGTCATTTTCTTAAGTTTCTCTGATAGCTACCGAAAATTTTGTTACTTGGCATCTTATAGATTCGGGAAAACTAATGCTCGGTGTTGTTTTTGTGCATGTTATGTGTAGTCTATTTCAAAACTTGTGTTTAACTTGAAGTAACTATCGGTCTATTTAAATTTAAATTTGTCTCCCTGTTTGAGTACATGTCAAATTAGTGTTTGAACATCTCTTTGCCATTCTCTGATAAATCTCGCTTCGCTCCATGTTCTCTTATTTAGGGGGATGTGTCTTTAATATGTACAATGAAATGAAATACAAATCAGTAGACACTGTGTACTATTGACACTTATTTTCTCTCTTTGATTTATCATGCCACGTATCTGAAATAGTGTGATTCAATTGCAGGCACAGCAACACAAGAACTTGCGAAAAAGAACTTCAAGAATTTAAGAGAAGAAAGTAATCATGAAAAACCACAAAACAAACAACAAGAGCAGGCAGGATTTGCCAGGAGAGGCCGTCCGTGCAAAAAACAGCCTGAATCATCTTCGATAGGCCGTACTATTTCTGAAATTTCAGCTGATGCACTCAATCCGCGAGGAGATAGTTCTAATAAAAAATAATTATGCTTACATCAAACTGTCAATAATTTTTTTTTTTTTTGTATAAAACAATATATACAAACCTGTCATATTTGTTATATGTCGTTGAGGAATTTAAAAGGCTACAATCTCCATTGAGAAAACAAGTTAGTCATCCATCCTTTCTTTGTAATCACTTGAACACCACCCGTGATCTCTTCCATGGTTACATCTGAGCTTTGATGCACTAGAAAATTCCTTTCTCTTCCTTTGAATCACTACCATGGGTTCCTAAAATAACTGAGCATGTGCTTTCATAAATATCCTTATCAATATCCTTATCCAGAACAACTTGCCTATGCCTACCATTGTTTAGAACAACAGGTTTCTCATCCTCCTCGTGGCTGCTAATACTACTGTCACTAGCATCAACTGCTCTATTTCCCTTCTTGAAAACCAACAACAAATATCTCATAAAAGACAAGCAACAAAGATATGAAGAACCTAAGTAGCAAAGCTACTCATTAGATAGTATACATAATCACAAAATCCACGAGTAGATAGAGAAAAACAACTTTTGAAATCACTAAACCTAAGACGCAGAGCTAACTAAAACTACAAACCAAAAATATACACATATAAAATGAAAATTGTCCGCGCAAGTGCGGAGTAGTATCCTAGTTTACATTAATATTTCAATAGGGGAAAGACAACTAGAGAATTGATTTCTAACAATTGGATCAATGTTTCCTTAAAACAAGCGTACCTTACATTTTCCATTTTCTCTCCTCTTTTTTCTTTCATCATTTATTATATTTTATTTATTTATTTTGCTGAGGTACTGTCTTAGAGACTATCACTAAGAGCATCTCCATTAGTGAAATCGTAGTGTGCTCGATTCCCAATGCAAAATAATTAATTTTTTTTTTTAAACTTCTTTTCGTTTGATTTAAAAAAAATTAACGGAACCAATCGTGGGCTGCCACGTATCGTGGGATCCGCGAAACTCCCATGATATCGTCTCTTCCCGGCGAGACTGCAAGGGGCGGGGTTCACCACTTTTACTTATTATAATATTTTTTTTCTTAGAATTCGTGCATAAACCTTCAATGAAGGTGCTCTAATGATGCTCTAAATATTTTTTTAACTATCAACATCGAATAATGCCTTTCCCTTATACCACCCACAATGGGGGTGTTGAAACTAGTTTTCAACATTTGAAATCCGTGCAGTGAAGGTGTTGATAAATTGTGAGTCTATGTGGCTTCAACATGTGTTTCAAAGTTTCAACGGCTGAAAAAAAAATTGTGTTCAGATTTCTTTTGATTTTTATTTTCACCCAATAATCCGAATGCATTTATTATGTAATAAAACTTAAAAAAATAATATCAAAATTCTAGATTTTTTATCTATAAATAGAGACTACTCTCGTTTTATTTGAATACAGAAAAACAATATTTTCATTATAATCAACTATTTTAGAGTTTTAAACATTTTTTGTTAAATAGATCTCAATAATAAGCCTTTTACAATCAATAGCCCCATGTAATGATAGCAACAACAACCATTAAAAACCTCCTTACCCAATTGCATTGATTTTCTCATACACCTTTCCATGGTAACCTATGAAAGCTACAATCTATAAATACCGGAGGAAGGACATGGCGATCATATCTTTCAATAGAACATTCTATACTTCATCTTTGAAGCTCATCTATCTCCAATGCCCACTTCATGCCTCCTTCTGACTGATTTGAAAGTCAGTCAAACTCCTCTGAAGCAGAGGTATGTCTGTTCTGGGAGGCTCGTAATGTGAAGAAAGGAAGAGATCTTACGGGGGTTGACATTCTATTCTTTAACGAGAAGGTAACACCGGTTTAGATTTTGACTGTTTTTCTATGTTTTCTAATTGACAAAAAAATGCTGGCAGAGACTAATGATATAGTTGCTCTTCCAACATAGTTTACGCTCATCCGCTGGTGGAAATGGCACAGCGAAAAGCAGTATGACACGATCCTTACAATACTGCTGAGTACCAACGAGGAAGTAGCTCTCAAGTACAGGCGCCGTTAACGTCCACCGTCTAAAAACGTTCAGACACATGTTCAGTGAAGGTTCACACTATTCGATAAGTGGGTTCGACGTTACACGGAGTAACAACAACTTCAAACTTTCTGACTCTCCTCTCAGTATCCGCTTCAACAATCTCACGGCGTTTGATCTGTTGACGGATCAGTGAATCTAGTACCTGATGAGCTGTTCAGGTTTCTGACGATGACCATTAGATAACACAAACACTCACCTCCAAGGTTTTTTTCTTAATATATAACTAACAAGACTCACTCTAACATTTCTGATCCTTAACGTTGACAAGTAGAATAACTGCATACCTTATTGGAGAGTTAGCAGCCATCAAAAGCACTTTTAATGATGACTTGCGAGGCAACCAGTGTATAATGGCTAAACTTCAGATGGCATGGTAATTTATTAATTTGTATGCCTTTGAAATCAGAATAGGCAATAACTGCTGTAAAAATATTAAAAAATCTCTCCGTCAAATCAATATTATTAACATCATGAGCTGTCCCGAAATAAAACCAGTTGTTGCTGGTACTTTTTTCACGTTTCCTTCTTATCCTTCGTCCATAACCCGAACTCTGAAAAGGTGGATCTACTGTAGAAACATGCGAGCTGTGAAGCTACCACAAAGCTGCCACCTCAATGACATGGACAACCGGTGCAAGCATTGCTGCCATTACAAGCAGATGAACTAGTTTGTTCTCTTCATCTGAACCAAAGAAAAGACAGCGAACTCTTAAAACAACCTACTATATCAACAATACCGTTTACATGAGCGTATTTCCATCTATATACTTGCTTCTATTTCTCGTTAAAGAAACAACTCATTGTTCAACTTTCAGACTTCAATACCCAAATTAGTTAAAAAGAAAAACTGAAACTAAAAATTTACATCACAGCTCACAGTCTACTATCAAATCCGTTTCAAGTTAAATCTTAACGTTTTGTGCCATCACAACAATATTAGTGCTTCAAAAAAGGTAAATGCAGTAATGCAAATATAAACCTATTATCTAGACCAAAGAATGATCATCCTCCAGTGTCAAATATCAGCAGACTATTACAATCAATCACAATGATTACATCCTTATAATATACCCTATCCATATTAATTAAAACCATAGAATGTGTCACCTGCACGTCAAAATCATAGAGCCACGTACGACCACCTGATAACCCATCTATATTGATGGTCCTTTAATCTTAACCTCAGAAATGGTCCAACTTGATTTACTAAGACCATCTCTAATGGGATATATTGGAAGGTTCTCTCTCATAGTTCTATCTAATTATATATTCAAAATTAAATAAAAAAGAGGAAAAATAGATTCGATATAATCCTAGAAATTAAACTTTTGGAACCAACTCTAAGTCTGGCTCCTTTTGGAAAAAAATTGGAGCTTGGAACCTTTAATTAGTTCTATCATTAGAATTCAGAACTTTTAATTGGTTATATCACTGGAGGAGTTAAAACTAAACAAGTATCTAATTTTTTTAATTTGATTAGTTTCAATTAAAAATTGATTTAGAACTCTAAGATCATATCTATTGTTGGAGATGGTGTAACACATTAGGCCCAAAAAATTGCCAAAACACCACAAGATAATAACTACCGAATGAAGATAAGAGAGAGGACTAGGAAAAAAACAAAAAAAAGGACTGAAGTGAAGGAGAAATATCAACCCTTTATTATAAAAACTAGGGATGGTAATTGGGCTCTCCCGTCCCGTCCCGAACCGCTGCGGGTTCGGCTTCTGGCGGTACACGGCAGGCCTGTCCCGCGCGGGATGCGGTCCTCAAACTAGCTGCCCAATTCCGTACCGCAAAATATGTAGGCCTCCGCGGGCCGTCCCGCTGGACATCGAATATTACATTGCTTGTTTCTACATGTACAAACAAACATAGACAAGAATTGAGTTTCAGCTTGCACATGATCGAGCATACTCATAAAAGATCAATACATTAAGCTTATACAAAAAATGTTTTTATTATCATTTATGATGGCTTGAAGAAGCTCTACCAGTGCAGATCAGAGGCGCTTGGGAGACCGGAAGCATCATCGACCCTGAAACCATCATCAACGGAGCTCCATAATGTCTAATCCTCTTCTCTCTCTCTCTCTCTCTCTCTCTCTCTCTCTCTCTCTCTCTCTCTCTCTCTCTCTATCTCTCTCTCTCTCTCTCTCTCTCTCTCAGGTGAAAGCAGAAATGTTGACTTAGGATTGCGGGTCTTCAAAATCCCGCGGTTTAACCCATCCCGCTTTAGGCCCGTCCCGCTTTGAGCCCATCCCGCTTTCAAACCGTCCTGTTTTGAGTCCGTTCCGCGAGGCCCGCAATTTTGCGGGTTTATCAAATGGAGGCCCAATCCCGCCCCGCAGCAAGCTTTTACGGGTCAGACCCGCGGTCCAGATCCTTGATTGCCATCCCTAATAAAAACAAAGAGAAAACACTAACCAGTTTTAGTGTAAACTCTTTAAATGTCCTCCTTACATTGTCAATTAAACCAAAATTTTAATCTACATCCTCTTTAAAAACGATTATAAATTAATAAAACCTTTAAAATTCAACATAAAGTATTTGCTGATTAATAGTTTAAATCTTTTGTTATAACAAGATACAAATTATTATAAAATTAATGAGTAGGCAGTATCATTTAATAGATATCCAGGCTATATATATATAAAGATGTTTAAATAAAACTATATACCATCTAAAATTAGGAATGTCAAACAGGTCGTCCCGTCCCGTCCCGTCCCGAACCGCAGCGGGCTCATCGAGTTGCGGTACATTGCGGTCCAGTCCCGCGCGGGCTGCGGTACTCCTAAACCCCGGCCCAGTCCCGTCCCACCTGAAGTCTTGAACCAAACGGGCTGTCCCGCGGGCTATCATCAATCTGCATTGTTTTGGGCTGTCCCGCGGGCCGCATGTTCTTTTGCCATTTCTGCAGCAATATGTTTGGACATAAGTTCGTAAGAGACTGTAAATCATCAAACAAAACTTTCTAACTTGTAACTTCTTACGATTACTAGTAACAAATGTAGTCAAGACACAATTATTTTTGAAGCAATGAAAACATAACTCATAATTTCATAAAAAACCAAATGCTATTGTTTTCTGAGTTTATAAAATTAAAACCAAACACCAATTCAAAGCTGCTAGTACTAAAACAATGTCATTAAAAAAACAGCAACTGAAAACACCAAATGAAAAGAAACAGCAAGTCAAATAAACAACAACTCAAAATCACACTTTTGCAACTTCCACAGCTGATTCAACTGATGGGGGTTTATCTTCTTCACCAAATACTTCTTCTTCTGCAAGTATTAATATTGAAGTTAGTAAAAGCCATTTTGATTCATAAAAAAAAAATATATGCTTGATAATCTAGATTAATTACCATTTTGATATGATTCATATCCCCTGATCCAATTCCTAGTGCATATCAGAGCCTGCACATTTTTTGGGAGTAGACGGCTCCTGTATTTGTTGAGGACTCTTGATCCAATACTGAAAGAAGACTCGGAAGCAACTGTTGTGATTGGAATACTTAATAGATCACAAGCCATACCAGCCAAATCACCATAGCGATGAGCATTATCTTTCCAGAAGTCAAGAATATTCAAGCTCTTAAAACTGGAAACTTCCAATGGTGGTTCATCAAGATATGCTTCTAGAGGTGTCTTCCCACTCCCAACACCACTGACTTTGCGAAATGCAAAAAAATCCTATAAAAGTTTTTAGAAAAATATCTAAGACCTGCAGTTCTGAAAAATAATAAACATACTAGTTACTTGTAAAAAGAACACTCACAGTGTAGTTCTCAAACATTTCAGTGGACACTGGCTCACATGTTTTGGGTGGAACCGTCTCACGTGGCTCCGTAGAAGGGGAGTTTGCCTTCGATTTTTTGTCATAAGACTCAAAGAGAATGCTGAGCCTCTCACGCAAGTTCTTCACCTTAACATCTTTTGTTCTCATGTCAAGCTTCCCTAAACAATGGTCAACAATTGATAGCTTAAATCGCGGATCAAAGACTGCTGCCATTGCAAAAAGACCACTGACATCATCCCAATATTTGTCAAACTTCTCCTTCATTGGTGCCACCATGAATCTGACAACCTCATCATCGCTTTCCTCATTATTCCGGAGCCAATTATGGATCATCCAGACTTGATAGAAATACAAATTAGATGTCGGGTAATTAGTGCCAGACATCATCTTTGTGATCACAGCAAACGGCCCCAGAAAATTGCAGATATTACTTGCTCTTGTCCATTCTTCAGCTGTGGGCGCCATTGTAAAACCTCGCTTGTCAAATGACTCAAACTTCTCAAATGCCTTACGGTAATTTACTGCAATTTGCAGCATATAGTAAGTAGAGTTCCATCTGGTCGAGACATCCAATATCAGCCCCCGAGTTTCTTTTACATTCGCAGCAACCACAGCTTTTCCGAACAACACCTCCCGCGATGTAGATGATAACACATACTTCACACTCTCTCTTACTTTGTGCAAAGCGCCTTTAATAACCTTTAACCCATCTTGCATTATAAGGTTAAGTATGTGAGCTGCACATCTTACATGGAAAAATTCTCCTCCACACACCAAGTCATCAGTCAACATTAGCTGGGACTTCACAATATCTTGCATCGAGTCATTACTTGTAGCATTATCCAATGTGACTGAGAAAATTTTTTTTTCAATTCCCCACTCTTTCATCGACTCAAGAAGCTGCATAGCAACATTCATACCAGTGTGTGGTGGCGCTAGAGCACAAAACGTGATGATCTTGCTGTTCAACTTCCAGTTCCGATCAATGTAATGTGCAGTCACACACATGTACCCTTCACGTTTTATTGACGTCCACAAGTCAGATGTCAATGATACTCGACCAGGAAGTGTAGCTAAGTCTCTCCTCAATGCGTCTCTCTCGCTTTCATATAGTCGATATACATCTGATCTAGCCGTGTTTCGACAAATGATCTGCACATCAGGATTCAAATACGTCCAAGTTTCTCGCACTTTCTCATACTCTACGTACGAGTATGGTAGATCATGCTGGACTATCGTCTTAGCTACCATCTGCCGAAAGACGGTATGATCATACTTGCCAGAGTGTAGCTTCCCCTCGAAATTGATCTTCTGCTGATTTCTATTTTTCCTTTGATACACCTTACATCTAAAACGATGCCTTCTCAGCCCACTGGTTCCATGCGAGTGGGAATGCCAAGCATACTCATTCCTGCAATGATTGCATTGAGCTTTCATCGTCCCATTCGGTTTATGGACCACCGTGAAATCAGGCCACACATCTGATCTTTGCCTATTGTCCATTTCGATTTCTTCTTCATTCAACTCCTCTTCTTCATCCAACTCCTCTTCCTCCAATGAGTCATCAAAGTCTGGTATCTCCTCGACCTTCTTCTTCTTTTGCGGAGTGGTAGCCTTGGCTTTGCCCTTTTGCGACTGACTCAATGGCTTCCTTCTCCCTCCCCGAATCACTGATTTCACAGGTACATGCTTCTTCTTTCTACACGCCTGTGAGGACGAGCCTATGCCACCATCTATTGTGGACTGCAACATGGGTTTCCCCGTGGCTGTTCCAAATCTGCTCTTTCTGCGAGGCATGTTTGTTTGGGGTGGTGGAGTGATTTCAACATCAGAATCATCAGTCTCATCGTCAAGGCTCATCACCTTTCTTTTGCTTGCTTGCGTCTTTGCACCAATAGCATCAGAAGTTACACCACCTTCTCCCCTTGGACCAAAGTTCCCTTCAAGCGCAGCAATAGCATCTAGAGTAGCTTGACTCGCGAAGTCCAATGTTGATGGTGGAGTGTAGTTAGTATCCATCGTGAACTGCTCTTCTGAATCGCTCCTTGATCCCATGGTCTCTGTTTCTCTGATGTTTTGCGTTAGGTTTTTTTTTTTTGAGGTGAAGTCGTGTGAACGTGGGACTATTAGCCTATTAGGGTTTTTAATATTTTGGAAATTTTTAAATTAATTATAATATAATTAAAACTTAGCCTATTAGGGTTTTTTAAATTTTGATAATATTTAATTTAAACTTGCTTGAGGACAAGCACCAAAACCAAACACATTCCTAACGATAACCTAAGCAAACCTAGCTAAACAAGATTGTCTATCTATCTATCTATGCTCAACAAGACAGTGATCCGATAACCTAAGCAAATCCAGCTAAACAAGATTGTTTTATCACACATACACGTTTAAGAGACTAAGAGCTTACTAACCTGAGGTTCTTAAAGCGGCTATACTGGAGCAGCTGCTGTATGTACTTGTCTTCTCCTTCCTTGTTCACCATCACTCATCATCTCCTTCATCACCATAACTCCATCATCTTCAAGGCAGCTATAACCGATTGAGCTCCTCCTCACAACATAAGTCTCCTTCGTTGACAAATCACTCATCATCTCGAGATATACAAAACAAAAACAAATATCAGAGAGTGAATCAAGGATAGTTTACATCAAGCTAAGAATTATAGACTACTTACACAGCTTTCAAATCTCTTTTGTAGTAACACTAGCCTAAGTAACACCTTACAATCTTGGAAGCTCCGTGTTGACTCCTTCACTAAACAAGGAGGCAGGTGGCAGTGGTGGATCTAGCTGGTGTACGACCAAAACATACATCAACTGAACACCTTCTAGAGGGTTTTGAGCCTACAGCAGCTAGATCCCCCACCACCATCCGCCTACTTGTTTAAGCTTTGCACTTTCTCCACCAAGCTCGCACGAACAGGAGTACATGACCCTCTGTTGACCCTATTTCACCTGCAAAAACAAAACACTAAGCAGATACTTAACATAACCAGAGACATCACATAGACAAATTGAAAGAGTAAACAAGTATTGAAAGAGTTATTAGCAAGGTTAAACCTTCGAATGTGTCGATGAACAAGTAAATAAAGAGGAGCAATGGAGAAGACGACCATGCTTCCAGCGAGGGAGAATCTCCGGTGGTGGATAGTAGAAGAATACAAGCTCCGGCGTTGCATCTGAGAAGTTAGAAGCTCCGCTGGTGGACCAATGTAGAGAACTCCAGAAGCGCCTGTACAAGAAGATAAAATCATTGGTTAGTGCCGACAATAAAAACCACAACAAACAACAAGAATCTTTCCTTACCTGTGAGATTGTGACATGCATGAACCGCAAAAGATAACAGGAACAACATCGATGAAGACACCATGGCCGGAGCTAGATCTTCTTCGGTGGTAAGATGCTTCGCCAACTTCTTGTGATGGCTCCAAGAAGCTTCCCCGGAGTAGATACACGGCGAATGGTAGATGGGAAGCATCGTCGACCTTGAAACACGGTCACCGGAGCTCCTTCACGCCGCATCGCCTTCATCATCGCGCTCTCTCTCTCTCTCGTTTGTTTCAGGTGGAGGCAGCAAAGGGAAATGAAGTAGGGTTTGCGGGACTCTACAAACCCGCAGGTCAACCGCGGCCCAATCCCGCAAAAAGCCCATACCGCTGCAGAGCCTGCCCGCCAATCCCGCGAAGAAACGGGCCTAAAAAAGGCCGGCCCAAACCCGCCCCGCCACAGGTTCTTCTGGGCTCAGCCCGCAGTCCACAGGCTCTTTTGACATTCCTATCTAAAATACATAAATACTAGATGATAACCCGCGCCTTGCGCGGGGTGAACTTTTTTTTTTAAATATGTTGTATCTAAATAAATAATACATTTTTTTGTTATCAATAATTTTTTTTACATTTGATTAGGGATGACATGTGGGTAGGTATCATTTGGTTTGGTTAGGTTCGGTTTGGATCTTTGCAAATTTGGTTCGAATCTTTATATGTTCGGTTTGGTTTTAGATTCAGATAACCCATTTAATTTTTTAAAAACTTAAAGTTCATATATACTTTAAATTTCTCAAAACATAAAAATAAAAATAATATGTTACATATAAATTTGAATAATGTATACCAAAAAACTTAAATTTAACATAAAAATTGATTTAACTTAAATATTTGGATAGAAAATGAATAGATATTTTCAGTATTTTGGTATTTTGAGTAATGTTTAGTTATTTTAAATATATAATTTTTACTATTTTTATATATTTCTAAATATTTTGGACAATTTAAAAACATCTTAAGTATTTTGTATATTTCTTTGAGATATTAATTTTTTTAAATAATATATTTAAGTATATAAATTTGATTCGAATATACTCGGATACCCAAAATATTTTGGTCCGAATCGGGTTCGGTTCTGGTTTTTAGATACCAAAATTTTAAACATGTTCAGATATCTAACCAAATTGATTAAAGTTCTATACTATTTTGCAGATTGGATTTGGTTCGGTTATTTGGATTCAGATTTTTTTCCCAACCATATATTTTTTTATTGTAACCAAATTTTAAATGAAAGTGACGATGGTTCATACTGATTTTGAGTATGCAACAATTTTTAAACCAAAACACTTTCTTTTATGTACGTGATTTATTTAGTTAATCATTAAAAAATGTTCAAGACCCATTAAAAACGATAGACTGAACTGAAAAAAAGTTACCATTGATCACAAAAATTTCAATGTGAGGCTTGTACCATTTTTAGTAATTTATAATCGTTTTAAAAAATTCGAAATACAACATATAAGAAAAAATATAATTTTTTTTTATTATATGCTTAATGTGATTGTTTAATTTACTTTAACAAATAAAATTAAACGAAAAGTATAGAGGATAAAAAATTATTATCAAATCTTTATTATTCATAATCATTAATGGTGATATATATATCAATCATATTAGGAAGTTCCGTAGCTTTTATTTAAGGAAACAATATAGAATATTCTTTTGTATATTAATAATTGATTTAATAGTTATTTAATAAAAACTATAATATATGTGTAGATGGACCAACTTATTTCTCTAACAATCTTCAGAATAATTCTCATGATGACACGTGGCTACCAAACAATGTTGCAATGTTCCAGGATTAATATATAGGGGATTTTAGTTTCAAAATTTGAAAATATTTTAATTTCAAAATTTTCATTGAACAAGTATTGAGAATTTAATACTTTAATTTCAAAATTTGAATTGAATTTTTAAAAATGATTATGAATTACTATAAATATTAAAGGGTTCACATTGTTCATAAAGTGATTTATTGTACATTGTGAATTACTATAAATCTTACTATATATGTTAATATCATTTATTGTTTAGATATATTTATATAAAGTGATTGTAAATAAACAAGTGTGATTTTTTATTTATGTGTTTGAATTAATTTAATTATATACATAATAGTTACTAATTTCTCAATTATTCAATATATATATATATATTTATTTATTATTTTATAATATGTATAAAACAGAAAATAAATAATAATACATAAAATCATTTGTATATTCAATTTTCATTCCGCGCAAAGTGCGGAGCTTAACTTAGTTTATTTACTATTGAAGAGTACATATAACACATTAAATTAGTCATTGTTTTGTATTTTTGATTTTTTTCACCTGATGGTCATTAGCCAAATGTTTACTTTTTAGGGTTTGTATTTATAATTGGTTGTTTATAAGCGTCATATCTTATCTTACATTATATATAACTTTAACTATTAGAATAAGAGTTTGTGTACTCTAAAACGAAAGTAGAGTTTTGTATAATAAATAGTTGAAAGTAGCATTTGATGCGTGTAGCAAAATAAATCTAATCTTTTTATAAAAAAATTGCCACAGAGGCTTGACACAGCTTAATCTTATTGATTCCAAAACAGAAACAATCACGTCTCTTATCTTCCGGAATCCCTCCACCGTCTTCAGCAGGGCCGTCTTAATTATTTTTAAGACCCTGTTCAAAAAAATTATGAACTATATATTTAATGATATAATAAAATAATTTTAAAAGCTGATAGCTTTGTCTATATATATTTGAGGTTTTTCTTCAAATTATAAACTATAAGTTTAAGAATATATCTAAGATTTTGAAACTTTAAACTAAATTTATGTGTTTATTTTTAGAAATGTTTTAATATTCTTTTTATTTTTAAATTTGGATTCTATTCGATCGCTCCAGTAGCACATGCTATTAGACGGCCCTGGTCTTCAGATCATGTTGTTGTCAAATGGAAGGCATCTTTGTGATTTCCACGCAATCTAGATGAAACCTTGAATTCTAGATCCTGCAACGACTGAAGGAAAAAGCTATATGAGACAAAAAGCGAACCCATCTGTGTAGAATCCATCAAGTTGGTTACTCACAGAGTCCATGAGCATCTCCATAAGTGTCACTGCATTAGTGAAAACAATTCCAGAAGATCTATTACTTCCGCTCTGAGGTTGTGGTTCTTTCCTCCACGACTACTCAATCTTGGGAATGCATTCTCATAGCTTTTGAGACTGAGAACGTCTAGGCATCCATCTATTTTGATACATAGAGGCTTATTTGTTTGTGTAAGCCTAATCAATTCTTTCATAGAGGTCACATCAATGCTAATCATCATAGACTTATCCATGTCTGGGATAATCAAGTTTGGTAGATACCTCGAGGCAGTCATTGAAGAAAAACTTCCTGGTAGAAGACTAAAATCAAGCAAACGACCACTGTGGAGTAATTCTAACGGAGAAATGTGCATCTGGTTTAGTAGTGGTGGGAGATGAGAAAGTGGCTTCCCATGATTTGGCTGCAATGCTTGAAGCCCTCGAGCTGCCAACAAAAGATGTTACTGGATGTTTAATCTATAAGATCAATCACAATGTATGAAAGATGTTTCATAAAGAAAAAGCTAGAACCTCTTCTCTAAGCTGTGCCTTTTCAATTGAAGACTCTGTTCATCAAAGTAAGAGTCTTCATAAACAGGAGTATCACAACAGGTGGGGAAAATGGTGTGTTTGAGAGCCAGTGCCGACTTAGTATAGGGGACGGTCAGTGCGACCGCCCCATGGCCCACCTCCAAATATTCTTTTTTCATTTTTTTTTAGTTTTTTGTCAATTTTTTTTTCATTTTATTAATATGTGTTATTAAATTTAAACCAGATAAATCACAAAATATATTATTTTAAACTTTTTAAAATAGAATATTAATCAAAAGTCAAATAGAATAGCTATTTTATAATATTTTAAATATTTAGTTTTTTTAATAACATTTGTTTTTAAAAAATTATTAATAAAATGGCCTAAAATTTTTTTTTGCCCATGGACCCCTGTTCTATTGAGCCGGCCCTGATGAAAGCTTCTTTAATGGCAAAGTTTTCGCAACAAATACTATCATTCTCTTCTTTGAGTCCACAGTTATCAGCTATCTCGTGTTTTGCCTGCAAGAAAAAATGATGGAGAAGCAAAATGAAAGACTTCTCTTTCTTTTTTTGGGAGAAGAGACAAAGTGGGGGAAAGAGAGAAGTAAAGAGTTGAAAACCTTTTTCTGTGTTCTTCGATTCTGAAATCCAATTCTATCCCAAACTGCATCCTATGTTTCTCATATGAATGTGAGACACTGATTAAAAGGCCTGCAAACAAAAACATAAGAGAACAGAAAGAAAGAACTGGAGAAAACAGTTGAGTAGAGAATAAGAGAGAATACGATTCAAGCCGTTGGATTTGGTGATGTGTGTAGTGAAACGATACTTCTTCATTGTCTTCTTATCCAACATTGGTTAGCTTAATGCCCTTGAGGCACCTCCTCTTCACAATTGGACCTTCCAAAAGCAAGACTTATTGGGAGGATTGATCAAAGGATATTTAATGGGTATCTTGATCATCTCTTTGAATTGTGAGAATGATGAGAATAAGAAGCATTAAACTGAGAATGAGTTTTTAGTCTTATCCACCTCCTAGAAGAGATATGAGAAGCATTGAATATTTTATCTTGCTGAGTTAAGAAGGTTGTTAAAGGCAATGAATCAAGTAACGTTCTAGAGGAGAGGATCATAAGATGAAACAACACAATCGAACTGGACACATAGATTTTTCATGACGTTTCATCTCACTCAACCTCCTGAAACTCTATTGATGGCTTAGGTTGTCAAAGCCAAAGAAGACGATAAAACCTAGTTTTAGATATCACTACCGGTGAGTGCAAAAAAAAAGATATCGCTATCGGTGAAGAAGATCTTGGTCTCTTTTTATCAGGCTTGGCTTGCAGACTGATATTTCAAGACATAAAAAAGCCCGCATTGTATTTCATTTAAATGAAGTGTTGCATTTCACTTGTCTAGGACACGTGTCATTTCCCAGGTGAGTCGACTTACTGACGTGGACGTTAACGTGAAAGCATCAGGAGAGAGATAACTATTATATAGTAATAGATATATATGTATATATATATGTATATATATATATTTTTTTTTTGTTAATATTTTTGTACAACAGGTTAATAATTATTAATTTAATAATAGTAACACTAAAAACCTCTTCTGGATTGGCATTCATAGTACATAGGAAAATATGTGGTCGAACTCCATGTTTATGTGTTTTACAGAGGTGAACGCGACATTGCTAACAGTTTGTTTGCACTCTCAATATTGAGTATGTAAACAGTAAACCATATTTTGCATCTAATTTATTATATTTATTCTGTTTTCAAATCTAATCTTAAATATCTGGATGGATACTTTGCACTTTGTGGATATGTCATCACTATTGAGTGATTCATGTTAAACCTAGAATGACATGTAAATAAAAGATTGTAATTTATAGTTAGGATATACCACATATGTATCTGAGTGAAAAATACAGAGTGATAAATATGGGAAAATGATATCAAAAGCACTAATTCTTTTATTCCTTTAAAATTGTCATACAAAGAAATTCAAAATAAGAAAAATATTTTTTAAGAAGCCCATGGAAAGCAGTTAGGTTGGCCTCCATCGCGTCTATCCCTACATGGTGCTGGCTCGTAAATGCTCCAAATACATTCGCTACAAACTCCAACTTTGCTTTGTGGATTATCATCTCTATCAGCTCTAAAAATATCAAATGTTGCTGTATTGCCAGGCCAAGCAAAACTACAAGTGTATACTGTTGTTTTGCGAAGGTTAACACGAAATCTGAAATCAAAACTATCTCCAGGTCCGAGTGAAATCACTCCCTTATCTTCACTTTTGTTCATGCAATGCACATTCAATGTCGCACGCGTTACAAGTTTGTTGACAATCACAACATGTTTTGCTGAGAAGAGCGCAGAAGTAAATGACATGGTTGCGAGGATAATCAAAACTGAAATTAGCATAAAAGTAAAATTTTGATTCCTTGAGGAAGCCATGGTACTTTTTTCTTTCTTGTGCTGTTATATTTGTTGGAGACTAAAGTAGTATTTATAGATTAAAAGATAATTATTACAAGGCATTTTCCTTAGGGAGAAAGGACTTCAAATCATATATGTTATAACATAATAGTATTGTGTATACATTTATCTTGTTTGGTAACGTATTTACAAATAAATGTGTAGAACAGAAATATCTCAACTATTAATTACTTGCCTCGTTAAGAAAATATTCTTTTACATATAGTTAATTTATTAATTGATAAATCATAAATTTTAGGTGATGTATTTTGACAGTTTTGATAAACTCAAACCCCAATTTTTTGTAAGTTTCTACAAATCTTAAGACATATATAATTTTACTATACTTCTTATAATTTTATTACATAATTTTATACTTTAATATATTAAAGCAGTACAATTAAAATTGGAAACTTTTATTTTAAAAAAGTTGCTTTAAAAATTAAGAAAATTTGTTTACCATCAATTCATTATTGGACTACTAGACTATCTCTTATAATTTTTAATTTTTTTATATGCCTATTATACCATTAAGATTTGTTATCAAAAAATCCTATTTACATAAAATTGTTATTTTTCAACTTAGCAAAAATAAAATAAAATTTGCAATTTGGTCATAAATGAGACTTAGTTTATCAATATTTTTTTGGGTAAAATGTTAATATTGCATGAGTTAGTAAACAAATTTGTTGATTTCTTATCATATAAAGCTTGGTTTTTCAAAGTTACTAATTAACATGATTGTGACATGTGTCAAACTTTTTTTTAAGATTGTTACATGTGTCAAAATATGATATAATTGTTTTTAAAGTATTTAAAAGAGATTAAGAAAAAGGAAATTTTACAAAATAGTCTTTTAAAGTTCAATTTATGAATTAGTATTTTTAGAAAAGGAAATTTACAAAATTGCTTTTTTTATATTACATATTGTTAAAAATATTTGATAGTAATTTTAATTTTTTGATTGCGACATGTGTCACATTTTTTTTAAGATTGTGACATGTGTCAAGATATGATATAATTATTTTTTTAAAGGTTTTAAAAGAGATTAAGAAAAAGGAAAACTCTCATTACAAAAATAGTTTTTTAAAGTTATATTTTAGGATTTGGTGTTATTTTAAAAAGGAAAGTTACAAAATTACTATTTTTAGTATTTTATATTATATATTTTTAAATATATTTGATAGTACTTTTCATTTTTTAAAAAAATCTAACCAAGAAAATAATTGTAAAAATCTATATTAAAGTAATTATCTTTGTTAATATTTTTCTTTTAAAAATTGTGATATGTGTAAAAAACGATACAATTCTCTTTTCTTTATGATTTAAAAAGGTTTAGAAAATAAATCATTACAAAATAGTCTTTTATGGTTCTTTTTAAGATTTTATAAAAATTACTATTATATTGTTTTTAACAATAACATATTGTTATCTTAATTTATTTTTTTAAGCCTAAAAAAAAAAATAATTGTAATAAGCTATTTGAAAAATAACTATTTTTTAAAAAAGTTGTTTTTATAATTTTGTTCTTAAATATTAAAGAAATGAAATTACAAAAGATAAATATTAATTTTCAAAGAAACAAATATTAAACAAAACCGAATTATAAAATCCAACAAGTACAATAAGTTATTTAATAAAAACTAACTAAATAAATAAGATTTCTTTTTTGAAGTCTAACTAAAGAAAATTATAGAAGTACTCTTATTAATTTCTTATAATTAACTAATTTTGCTTTTTAATATATAATTGTATGTTAAACAATTATGACAAAAACGCTACAAATATTTCACATCTATATTTAGTTTTAATTTCCACATATTGTTTTTACAAAACACAATAGTATTTATGTGAAATATATTACATGAGTATTTTCTTTAAATTTCTTTATACAACTCAATTTTTTTTATCATCGTTGTTACATCTTATGATGCTAACATTATTTTTTTATTTATGAGGTGGTTGTTTTACATGAGTATCTGGGAATTTGATGAATATGTGTTTGTACATATAAGACAAATATATAATAACTAAACATAACTTTTTTTTATAAAAACTAATTTATGTTTATAAAAATCTTAAAGAAAAACTAATTATAAAATAATTAATTTTCCTTTTCTAAAATTCTAAATAAAATAAAAATGTAAAATTAATTTTATTTTTTATAACTAACTAACTTTTATTTTTAATATTTTTGTTTTAAAAATTTATAAACCAAAAATAACTTCAAATATTTCACTTGATATCAGTGTAACATGTGTCGAAATAAAAAATTAGATTGTGAATATATCAATAAAAATCTGTTATTACTTTGAAAATGTAAAAATATTAGTGATATTTAAAAAATAAATTTTGAAAATGGCAACTTTTAAAAATGGCAAAATAGTTAACATTAACTTAAAATAATTATTTCATAATAATTCTGTTTTTCTAAATCCTTGAAAAATATAATTGTAAATTATTATGTAATATTAATTTCTTTTTCTAAAACCCCAAAACACTGTAAAATAATATTTGATAGTCGTTTTCCTTTTTTCGTAAAACAAAATTCTAAATAAAAGAGATTTGTATCATATTTTAAAGTCATAACCAATAGAGAATTTGATGATGAACATGATACTAAAAATTATTAATTTTTAAAAAGAAGTGTAAAATTAGTATTGATAGAAATTATAAAAGAGTAATTTTAAAATTATTTATTGGTAACTAGAAATAATTATTTTATAGCGATTTATTTATTTCTAAAATTCTAAAGAGAAGATAATTGTATAAGGTTATATAACAGTAATTTTTCTAAAATCCTAACCAAAAATGTAAAGTAGTATTTAATATTATTTTTTATTTTTTATTGTAAATAAAAGGATATTTATAAAATAGAAATTTTTTTCCTTTTTAAAAAAATATTCTAGCAAAATAAAATTTTAAAAACTATTTAATAAAACATTAGATTAGTACATAATAAAAGGTATAATGTTATCATTTACTTGATTGGCGTTATTCGACTTTCAATTTTCTTATTTTTCAGTCAATTTATTATTTTGGATTGGGTTCAATTCAAAAATTTAGGTATAATGTTTTTTGCTAATCCAAGTAGAAAGTTGATAACAATACATCTATATACGATTATTATAAAATATAAATTTTAACTTGAACTTATGTATGAAATTTTTTTTAGTTATAAAATAAATCGCACACAGCATATGCAAATCAATCATAAGACTATACTAAAATGATTATTATTTTATGTTTTCTATTAAATTAAAACATCAAACAAAACCGTTACAACGCAACGGGCTCATATCTAGTCTTTAATAATTTAAGGCCCAACTTTTCCTTGATATTTTACAGATTTAATTACGTTTCCACAGATTTGTCACAAATTATTTTATTTATAGAAACATATTTATATAATTCTGGTATATTTAATTAGTGTTCAATATATTTTGTTTATTTTATTTTTTTATAATTTTTTTTTAATCTGGTTGAATCAAAGGGAATCGCAAACCCGCATATAGATTTTTTCTCTAGGGCATTCAAATGGATCCTAAAGCATTAACTCATATCCGCGTTAGGTAAACAGAACAATATGACTTAATTTCGCATATCAGAAGGATCAGACCTGAAACGTGTTAGCATCACAGGCCCGTCTACCATCACTTGGCCACAAAACCCGTTCTATTTCGTTTATTTTACACACAAGTTTTCTCTATTTTCTGTGAAAGAGTCGGAACTCCAATGATCGCGCTTCACCTCTAACTCTCTAAGGACTAGAGGTAATTCTTCAGTTGCATAAATGAGACACACCAGTGAAAGGATGGTGACTCCACAAATAAGCACACAACTCAAACGAGCTACCACCAGGGGTGAAGTTCCGTTGATCACTATGGGTGCACCAAGTATATTTTAAATATATATATATATTTTTTTTTTGCATTGGAGAAGTAAGAGATAAGTAAATTTGGTAATACATTGCACCTTTAGTTTCCTAGGAATCTGAGTTCAATGCCCGCTAAACTCCACTTATCGGTTGTTTTGCACCAAGTAAAAAAGAGAGAGTCTAGCTTCATCCTTGGCAACCACCAGGATTGCGCAAATCCAGTGAGGGCTCACCACTCGTCACTGAGCCAGCAAGGTTATTATCCAACAATGAAGAAGATGTTAATGTTCATGAAAATGACTTACCAAAGAATGGCAAATCAGTAAGCAAAGTTCAAAAGGTGATTTGCTCTGTTCGGCACGTAATGGTATCATCTTACATTGTTTTCATTTTCTTTATTGCTGAATTTACCCTTTAGCTTTTCTTATGTACTTATAACATGACGCGTTCTTTTTACAGTGTATTACGAAGGCTGTGTAGTTAGGGGCGGACGTAGAACCTTAACTAGCCGGGAGCACATACATTGTATTTTAATTTCATGGTTCGTACATTCCATAAGCTTTATAATAATTGCTTAAAGAAAACAAAAAATCAGTTGGGGGCACATGACCCCATAAGCTTGGCTGTGCGTCCGCCCTTGTGTGTAGTAGATATGATGGCTCAAGAAAGCCAAAAGATCAAATGTAAAGAGTGTTATGTTTGTGACCAGAGGAGGTTTCCGAAAGTTTAATTTGGTTCTTGAGCAGCTTCTGGAATATTTTTTTCCTGAAGAATACATTTCAAGGAGAAGTGTGATTCAGAAAACGCTTGCAACTAAGTTCTTGTTGTTACTTAAATACACGAGGAATCTATAAACTATATGTACACAGAGAATCATAGTTTTGTAATCATTGTCTCCTGACATGTGGACATTCAAAGCTATCCCAAAATAAGCACATCTCACCAGACGAAAACACAACAACGATCTTCCTTGGTAGGCGCAAGCCCCGCCTCTAATGTTGACGTTCTTAACTATTGTGATTCCTACAATAGGCTTGCCATTTTCGTTTTAAAAAAAAAAAACTATTTTGATCGACCAAAATTTTGAAAAAATAATTATGAAATGAACCGAATTACATTTTGGTTCTGTTTGGTTATCAGTTAGTTTTGGTTTGCAATTTCAAAACCAAAATTAACCAAATTTTTTTTAAAAAAAAATGAAAATCCGGATAAAATTGAGTATTTTCGGTTAAATTTAGTTATTTCGTTATACTTAATTGATTATGGTTAACATTGGTACGGTTTAGTTTTGGCATAGTTTAAAAAAACCGTTAACCATTCGGCTCATTAAACCGAACTGAACCGGTAATCGAATTATTTTTGAAGACCTCACGAACTAAACCAATCTCAAAACCAAAATTGAACCGAAAATAAAAAAAAATTGGTTTCGCACGGTTCGGCCTGTTTTGTTTGGATGGAATCCGCATGGCTACTTATGGAGTAAGTATATTATTATTTTAAACCGGGTTTTATTAATTAGTAGACTTTTTGTCACAATTATACGTTTATGTCATTTGACCTAAAATTCCATAGCGGTATATGGGCCGTTGTGGGCCGTCTTAAGTTATATTATGGATCCTGCCCTTTGATACTGTTACCCAGATGGCAAAACAAAAAAAGAAACCTAAACTCCACATATAAACCTTGGCCGCTAAGCAAAAACATTGAACCTCTCAAATTTCTGATCTCATCTCATCTCAACTATGGATGAGATTACTATGAACGAAGCTGAGCTACAAGAAGAAGAAATCTCCCATAACTTTCTCTGCTGCGTCTGCCTGTAAGCCTTTCCTATTTTCCCCTTTTCTGTACAGTTTTCCTCCGTAGACTTCGTAGTGATCTGGTTCTTTAATGGACTTTGTGTTGCTTCTTTTCACAGGGAACTTCTTTACAAGCCTATTGTGCTATGTAAGCGACTTAAGTCACAAGCAATCTCATCAGTTTTGTTTTTGTTTCTGTTTGATATTTTAGTTTCATTGATGCTTCTTTTGGATTTTAACTGCAGCATGTGGTCATATATCGTGTTTCTGGTGCGTACATCAGTCAATGAGTGACCTGAGTGAGTCTCATTGTCCGATATGTAGAGACCCTTATGTTCACTTTCCTGCTGTTTGCCAAAAGCTTCATTTTCTGCTAAAGAATATATACCCACTTGCTCATAACAAGAGAGAAAACCAAGTTCTTAGTGAGTTTTTTTTTCTTTTTGCTTACAGTACTTTCTGTATGTTTTAGGTGTAACTTTTGTTGATTGTAGTTTTTAATATCATGTTTCAGAGTGGGAACAAGAACTAGATAGTTTTTCTCCTCAGATGGACGAACCAAATACTAAGGATGATTCTCTAGATATCACTGGTGAGTTTAAGCGCACATGAGATCTTTTTTTTTTTGCAAACTTGGGCTTTCCTACTAATCTGTTTTATGTATTTAGATGAACAGAAGGTGGAAGAGGATTCTAATCCAACAAGGTTATTATCCAGCAATGAAAAAGAACCCCTTGAAGATGCAAAAACTGTTAACGTTCATGGGAGTGACTTACCTAAGAGTATCATTTCAAAAGATGATTTTCTCTGTTCAGCATGTAAGGACCTGCTAGTGCGACCGATGGTTCTCAATTGCGGACATGGTATCTTTTACCTTTTGCTTTCTTTCTGAGTTCTCTCTTTTTTTTTTTCCTTATAATATATCATGTGTCATCCTTTTTGCAGTGTATTGCGAAGGTTGTGTAGTAGATATGATGGATCAAGAAAGTGCAAAGATCAAATGTAAAGAGTGCCATGTTTGTGACCCCAGAAGATTTCCCAAAGTTTGTTTGGCTCTTCAGCAGTTTCTGGAGGAAAACTTTCCTGAAGAATACACTTCAAGGGAAAGTGGAATTCAGAAAACGCTTGGAAGTGAGTTCCTGTTGTTACACTGATACACGAGGAATCTATAAACCATATCTAGACAGAGACTGATAGTTTTTTAATCATTTTATTCTGACATGTAGACTTTCAAAGTTATCGTAAAGAAGGCACATCCTCATCAGACGAAAACAACAACAATGATCTTCCTTGGTGGGCAAGCCCTGCATCTAATGTTCACGTTGGAACTGGTTGTGATTCTTGCGGAGTAAGTACATTATTATTCTAAACCGGTTATTAATTAACCAAAACGTGTGAATGATACGTAGATGTGATATTTGCAGGTTTTTCCAATCATAGGGGATCGATATAGCTGCAAAGACTGCAAGGAGGAAGTTGGTTATGACCTATGCAAAGACTGTTACATGACTCCTTCAAAGGTTTCAGGAAGATTCAACCAGCAACATACTTCAGACCACAGGCTTGAGCTCACTGAGGTTAATGAAAGCGAGAGTGAAGAAGATAGTGATGAGAACGAGGAAGGGCCAGTTTAAAGAAGGAATTGTTCGATCATCTTCGTCATCTTAGACTAGTAAAGGCGATTCTTACAGGCTGTTTTTCTTTCTTTTTTGTTCTTTGTTTCAAGATTAGAATAGCTAGATAAATATTTGGAAGAGACGGTGTAGTTGTCCTCCCACCCTATTATGTAGCCATGGAGGTTTAAGTTAACTTGGAATTTCGACCAGCGGAAATATCTATTTCCTAAAAGGAATAATAAATTTTCAGGATCAATATTGGAAGAGAAAAAATCAGGGGTGGGCACTTCGGTTATTTTATGGGTTCGGGTTCGGGTTCGGTTTGATTTGGTTAGTTCGGTTCTAAAAATTTTCAAGTTGAAGAGAACCATATTTAGTTTGGTTTGGTTCGGTTTGTGTTTCATATATATGTCATCATATAATTAATTGTATTGATTCATCATATAAATAATCATATAATTAAATAGTATTTATATATATCATCTTATAAATAATCACATATATTATATTATTAAAGTTTAATGTGAAATATAAAAACTATAATTTAAGTTGGTATATGAAATTAATCTTTTTATTATATTTTTTTTATATATGTTGAAAACATTTTTTAATAGTGATTATTGAAAAATATTTTAGTAAAAATAAAATTTTGAAGTGATTATAATATGAATCTAATTATTATCAAAAAATTACGCAAAACAATTATAATAATATTAATTAATCCACATAAAATAATTATTGTACAGCTAAAATCTTTTTAATACTAAATAACATTCAATTCATTTATAATATTTATTTAATCAATTTAATATAAAATCTGCATTGCTGCTTAGATCATGATCTAGTTATACTAGTAAACATGATTCCAAACAATTTTGTATTTGGTTCTAGTCTAGTTCTTCAAATACCAAAGTTTTATATTTATTCAAGTATTTTACCAGCTTCAACTAAAGTTTTATATTTCTTTAGGATTAGATTCGGTTCCATTATACGGGTCCAGATAATTTACGCGGCCCTAATCAAAGGTATGTAACAAATGTTATTTCTTATTTGTTAAGGTTTTTGATAAATGGAAGCAGGGGAATATAAAGATTAACGTAATTAATGTTGTTTTATCCAAAGTGTATAAGGAAATCAAAAACTAAAGTCTCTTTAGGAGCTACGGCGGTTTGATTGCTTCTCTCAAAAAGGCAAAGACATCGCACCGTCAACTTCTCAGATCTCTCTCTCTGTCTCCCTCTTCGTCTCTCTACCAATGGATTATATGACGATGATAAAAGATGATGAACCACAGGAAGAAGAAGAAGAAGAAATCTCCGATAAGTTTCTCTGCTGCGTCTGTCTGTAAGTATTTCGAATTTACAATCATCGGTTCTGTAATCGATTTCATTGTCTTAAAGAACTTGGATTCCTTAAGAGTTTATGCAATGATTGTGCAAATACGCTTCTTCTGGAACTAATCGTTAGAAATTGACTTATGTGTTGCGCAGGGAACTTCTTTACAAACCAATTGTGCTATGTAAGTTTTTCTTGAATCACAAGACAATCTCTTTCTGTTTGATGCTTATTTGGATTGCAAATTGCAGCGTGTGGTCATATATCGTGTTTCTGGTGCGTACACAAGTCCATGAGTGGCTTCCGTGTGTCTCATTGTCCCATCTGTAGAGACCCTTATCTTCACTTTCCCACTATCTGCCAAAAGCTTCATTTTCTGCTAAAGAAGTTATACCCCATTGCGCATAACAAGAGAGAAGCACAACTTCTAAGTGAGTTCACTTTCTCTATGTTATTGGGTTCAGGTGTTGCTGCTTATAGTGTGTGTTTTAAATGTCAAATGTTTCCAGAGGATGAACAAGCACGAGCTTGTTTCTCACCTCAGATTGATGAACCGAAGGCTAAGCTTGAGTTTACAAGTGTCTCTGGTGAGAGTGTATTTTACACATGAGATCCTTTTTTTCTTGCAAACATATGTAAACTGTTTTATTCTTGTATTTAGATGAGTGCTCTAATCCAGAAGAACCCCTTGAAGATGCAAAAACTGTTAACGTTCACGAGAATGACTTACCTAAGAATGGCGTTTCAAAAGATGATTTGCTCTGTTCAGCATGTAAGGACCTGCTCGTGCGACCTGTGGTTCTCAACTGCGGACATGGTATCATCATCTTATTTACATATATGTTACTTTTCTTTCTTTCTGAGTTTTCCCTTATAAATAATATCATATGTCATCCCTTTTGCAGTGTATTGTGAAGGTTGTGTGGTAGATATGATGGATCAAGAAAGCGAAAAGATCATATGTAAAGAGTGCCATGTTTGTGACCCAAGAAGATTTCCCAAAGTTTGTTTGGCTCTTGAGCAGCTTTTGGAGGAAAGCTTTCCTGAAGAATACAGTTCAAGGAGAAGTTTGATTCAGAAAAAGCTTACCCACAATAGCAGAGGAAGTAAGTTGCTGTTGTTGCATTGTGAGAAAATCTATGAACCATCTGTGTACACAAGAGACTGACTCATAGTTTTGTAATCATTTGACATGTATATTTTCAATACTATGACAAAGAGGGCGGCACATCCTCCTCATCAGAAGAAAACAGCAACAACAGTCTTCCAAACACTACCTGTAATGTTCACATCGGAGTTGGTTGTGATTCATGCGGAGTAAGTTCATTATTATCCTAAACAGAGTTGTTTTTTTTGGTAGTTCATTATTCTAATTGGTGATGTGACATTTGCAGGTCTATCCAATCATAGGGGAGCGATACAGATGCAGAGACTGCAAGGAGAAAATGGGGTATGACCTTTGCAAAGCCTGTTACGAGTCTCCTTCTAAAGTTCCGGGGAGATTCAACCAGCAACACACTCCTGACCACAGGTTTAAGCGTGCATCGTTTCGTCAGCTTCTGCTCAATCTCAATTCTGTCGGTATCCTTCTGGCACCGATGGTCCGTGAGGGTGTGAATGCACAAGGACGTGATGAAAGCCAGGAAGGGCCTCATGATTCTAATGAGTCATCATCACCAAGCACATAATGAAATAGCAGTCTTTGAGTATGCTGGAATCTTATAGGGAGACATGGTGTGTGCCTGTTGAAAATGGTTTGCGTTTGTATATTTTTTATGGAAAAAAAAAGTTATGGTTTTTAAAACATTTTAAATCAATTGTTAATTTATGACCATAAAAATAAATGTTTATATTTGGTTGCTTACACTTACACCCCTGAAGATGTGTAACCCTTCTTGGTTTTGCACCCTTTAAAACACTTGAAATTATATTTTACCAACAAGCCTTAGTGATTTAGTATTTTGGTTTTGGTTACTGAATCCTTGTATCAAATCACTGTGAGTAGAACTGTAAACGGAAGTCATGGGAAGAAAAAAATCTAAATGTTTTTAAGATAATTGCAGCCACAGTTAGATTACAAGAAGAGTTTACTAGTCTGTAAAAGTTACAACACATGTCCTAAGCTACTAAGATTTCATGGAGTTGCAGGTCCAGTACTACTCAACCTTGTGGCCTGGTTTCTGACATTTCAACTTCATAAACACCCTTGGTTTCAGAAGCTTCCATGGCTACCGTCCTGATTAAAGCCTGTTGGATTGCTAGCACCTCATATCTGCAAAATAATTTCCAAAATACCAATCACATTTCCGTATTTTTTACTTATTACATGATGTTCTTTTCATTTATAATAGTTTACACATGGAGCCATCCCAAACAAAACATAGCATGAGAAAAAAGTGCTTACTTGGCAACAATGTTCCTGACAAGTTTGAAGTATATCTTCCAAAACTGATCTTCCTTTAAGAGACGTGGGCATAACTTAAATCTCAGCTGTGAGAGTTCCTGAAGTTACCGAAAAAAACCAATCTTTTTTAAAAAAAAAGCAGCGTCGAAACTCTTCAATAAGACTTTAAGTCTTTAACCCATTTTTCCTAATCTACTGGGGTAAAAAAAAAAAGAAAAAAAAAACAGGTAAACATGAGCAAGCCAACCACATAAAGTAACATAAGCCTAGGGAGATCATAAGGAACATAAGCCTAGGGAGATCATAAGGAGTGCAGCTTTGAAGCATATGCTCTATAAGATTCGACATATATGCTTTGATCCGAGTTTGATTAAAGTTTAAGCAGTGGACCAAGACCCCTATCGCTACCAAGACCAAGTTCATTCCAATTCTTGTTCAAAGTGAGGAAGCAAAGCAAGAAGGCTCTATAAGACACAACACATATAAGCTCTGTTTTGAATCTTGTCTTAAAACGATATATCACTGATCTCATTTGATTAAATCGTTAATCATTCGAAACAAAAGTCGATCCATCAAATAAAAATAAAAATGTTAAAGAAAAAACCTTGGATTTGGATAGTACAAGAACCGCGTGTCTCTGCTGCCAATCAGACAAATCCTTCTTCACTTCTGCCAAAGGATATACACACGCTTCTTCGTCTAGTTTCACAAACATAAACCCCATTATCACTTAACCGATCGGGAAACTTTGTTTTAAGAATCGAATACGAAATTACCGTAGAGAGAGAAGTTCTTAAACGTGTCAATGGTGAAGGACCTGACGTGATCGATTAATTCATCAGTCACTCCTAGCAAATCATCTTCGTTCCCGCTCGATGATCCATTTACACTGGGAAGTTCCTTCTTCTCATCTCCGAAGAAACTTCGTCGAATCCTCCCAGCTATATTCATTGTGGTCAGGAAGAAGAAGAAAACGAATCTGACGACAAGAAAGAAAAGAACACTAAAATAAAAAATGGTTTCAACGTCAGAGGCTTTTATTGGGCCTAAATAACGGCCCATTAACATTAGGTTTAAGACGAGAAACCCTAATGTTTTCTACAAAGCCGCGTCGTATATAATCCGCCACTGAGTCTACTCTTTAACCCTCTGGAAAGGGAGAAGCAGCAGACGGAGAGAATCAATCGAGTAGGGAGGAGAATGGTGTCTGGTTCAGGGATATGCGCGAAGCGCGTGGTGGTGGATGCGAGGCACCACATGTTGGGGCGTCTTGCTTCCATCATCGCCAAGGAGTTGCTCAACGGGCAGAGAGTTGTCGTCGTCCGATGCGAAGAGATTTGTCTGTCAGGTGGGCTGGTTCGTCAGAAGATGAAGTACATGAGGTTTCTCAGGAAGCGCATGAACACTAAGCCTTCTCACGGTCCCATTCACTTCAGGGCTCCCTCCAAGATCTTCTGGCGTACCCTTCGTGGGTTCGTTTTCTTTATCTCTTACATTACTTAATAGTACTTTTCTTGCTTCTGTTGCAAATCTTGAAAATGAAGATCAGTAAATGTGTTATTATCATTATCATTGCAAGACCATAGCAAATCTTTTTTTCTAGTTCATTAGAGTTTGTATCGATGGCTGCTGTTGAAAAGTGAATCATTTTGTTGAATGTTTGAAAATGTATTAGTGGAAATGGTGTGAGAGGATGTTTTTTTCAAGTTGTTTTGTGATTGTGTGACAGGATGATTCCACACAAGACCAAGCGTGGAGCTGCTGCTCTTGCCCGTTTGAAGGTTTTTGAAGGAGTCCCTCCTCCTTACGACAAAGTCAAGAGAATGGTCATTCCTGATGCTCTCAAGTAAAAATTCTGTTACTTTTTTTCTATTTGAATTAAGATAATGTCCAATGGGTTTCAGCTATCAACTGGTTTCATTTTGTTCTTGCTCAGGGTTTTGAGGCTCCAGGCTGGTCACAAGTACTGCTTGTTAGGCCGTCTTTCTTCTGAGGTTGGCTGGAACCACTACGATACCATCAAGGTATGTCCTTTTTCTGTATATAACAAAAGTTTCTTCATTTACGCATTTTCATAAATATAGTATTTAGTTTTGAAGAACCCTCAATCAGAGTAGAGAGTTGATGATAAATTAAAATATTATTTGGGTCTTTTGAGTAGTAGTATGACTAGATGTAGTTGGGGTGGTAGTTTTAACATCTTTCATTGTTTGAATGCTGAGTTGATTATGTATTAAAAAGAAGATTGTCTGCTAAATCTTGGGGGTGTTGCAACTCTTAACTTAGGAGCATATGCAAATCAGTTTTTAGTTATGTGGACATCATCATCTGGAACAAACTGGGATTAACCATTTAAATAATGATAATGCAGGAGCTTGAGGTCAAGAGAAAGGAGAGGTCACAGGCTGTGTATGAGCGTAAGAAACAGCTCATCAAGCTCAGGACAAAGGCCGAGAAGGTTGCAGAGGAGAAACTTGGAGCCCAGCTCGATGTTCTTGCACCGATTAAGTACTGAGAATTCGCATCTGTCTTTTGGTTTAATACTTGCTGCGTTTGTGCTCGTCTCGATTCTACTCTTTGAAATTTCGGTTTTGCATTTGGTAGCTTGTAAACGTAAAGATTGGAATGAGACATTTTGGTTTTGTTTTTATTGGAGTTTTTTTGTTGTTGTTATCACTTTTGCGCAACTCAAATATTTAAATACTGAAAGGTAAAAGTGGTTTTCAACATGCAATACTTGAGTAGGGTTCAAGCTTGTTTGATATTTTCAAGCTTACTTGAGTAGGGTTCAAGCTTTTGCGGGATTTCTTCATAAATTTAATATATAAATAAATACACTTTTGATACTAATCCTAAGTTTTATACTAAGACTAGATATGAGTCCGTGGTTTTGTTTGATGTTTTAATTTAATAGAAAATATAAAATAATAATCATTTTATTATAGTTTTATAATTGATTTGCATATGTTGTGAGATTTATTTTATAACTAAAAAATAATTTTCATAAATAAATTCAAGTTAAAATTTGTATTTTATAATAATGGTACATAGATGAATTGTTATCAACTTTCTACTTGGTTAGAAAAAATATTATACCTAAATTTTTGAATTGAAACCAAACCCAAAATAAGAAATTGAATGAAAAATAAGAAAAATTGAAAGTCAAATAACGCCAATCAAGTAAATGATAACATTATACATTTTCTTATATACTAATCTAATGTTTTATTAAATAAGTTTTTAAATTTTTATTTTGCTAGATTTTTTTGCAAAAAGGGAAATGTTCTATTTTATAAAAAAATATTTTATTTACAATAAAAAAATAAAAAAATCTTAAATACTCTTTTACATTTTATTAGGATTTTAGAAATAAATAGTTACTGTTATATAACCTTATAAAATTATCTTCTCTTTAGAATTTTAGAAATAAATAAATTGCTATAAAATAATTATTTCTAGTTACTAATAAATAATTCTAAAATTACTCTTTTTACAATTTATATCAAAACTAATTTTACACTTCTTTTTGAAAATTAATAATTTTTAGTATCATGTTCATCATCAAATTCTCTATTAAAATGTTTATCAAATAAGTTTTTACAGTTCTCTTTTGGTTATGACTTAAAAATAAGATACAAATCTCTTTTGTTTAGGATTTTGTTTTAAGAAAAAAGGAAAACAACTATAAAATATTCTTTTACATTGTTTTAGGGTTTTAGAAAAATAAACTAATATTACATAATAATTTACAATTATATTTTGTCTAGGATCTAAAAAAATAAAATTACTATGAAATAATTATTTCAAGTTAATATTAACTATATTGCCATTTTCAAAATTTGTTTTTTTAAGTATCACTAATATTTTTACATTTTTAAAGTAATGACAGATTTTTATTGATACATTCACAATATATTTTTTAATCGACACATGTTACAGTGATATCGAGTGAAATATTCGAAGTATTTTTTGGTTTATAAAATTTTTAACACAAAATTATTAAAATTTAAAGTTAGTTAGTTAAAAGAAATTTAAATTAATTTTTTTTTATTTTTTTAGAATTTTAGAAAGGGAAAATTAATTATTCTATAATTAGTTTTTCTTTAAGATTTTTATACGCATAAATTGGTTTTTATAAAAATAATTATGTTTAGTTAATTATATATTTGTCTTATATGTACAAACACATATTCATCATGTGCACACATACTCATGTAAAACAACAACCTCACATTTAAAAAAAAAATTATGTTAGTATCATAAGATGTAGCAAAGATGATAAAACAAATTGAGTTGTATAAAGAAATTTAAAGAAAATACTCATGTAATATATTTCACATAAATACTATTGTGTTTTGTAAAAATAATATGTGGAAGTTAAACCTAAATATAGATGTGAAATATTTGTAGCTTTTTTGTCATAATTGTTTAACATACAATTTTATATTAAAAAGGAAAGTTAGTTAATTATAAGAAATTAATAAGAGTACTTTTACAATTTTCTTTAGTTTAGACTTTAAAAAAGTAATATTATTTATTTAATAGTTAGTTTTTATTAAATCACTTATTGTACTTGTTGGATTTTATAATTCGGTTTTGTTTAATATTTGTTTCTTGAAAGTTAACATTTATATTTTATAATTCTCTTTCTTTAATATCTTTAAAAACAAAATTATAAAAAAACTTTTAAAAAATAATTATTTTCAAATAGCTTTTTACAATTATTTTGATCAATTTTGAAGAAACTATGATCAATTTTTTTAAACAATATGTAATTGTAAAAAACAATATAACAGTAATTTTTATAAAATTTAAAAAGAACCATAAAATACTATTTTTAATGAATTGTTTTTCTACCTCTTTTAAATCATAAAGAAGAGAGAATTGTATCATTTTTAACACATGTCACAATTTTTATTATGAAAACTACTATCAAATATATTTAAAAATATACAATGTAAAATACTAAAAATGGTAATTTTGTAACTTTCCTTTTTTTTAAATACGAAATCCTAAAATATAACTTTAAAACACTATTTTTGTTATGAAATTTTCCTTTTTCTTAATCTCTTTTAAATCCTTAAAAAAGAATTGTATCATATTTTAACACATGTCACAATCTTAAAAATTGATTGACACATGTCGGAATCAGAAAATTAAAATTACTATCAAATATTTTTAACAATCTTATTATATAAAAATGGTAATTTTTTAAATTTTCCTTTTCTAAAAATACAAATCCATAAATTGAAATTTAAAAGACTATTTTTGTAATGAGAATTTTCTTTTTTCTTAATCTCTTTTAAATCCTTTAGAAAAATTGTATCATATTTTTGACACATGTAACCATCTTAACAAAAAGTTTGACATATGTCACAATTATGTTAAATAGTAATTTTGAAGAACTAAACTTTATCTAATAAAATTTTGAAAATGGAAAATTACTATTAATAATATTTATAATAAGGTTTTTAATTACTATTAAGTTATTTTACAAACTTCTCTTCTTTAAGATTTTTAAAAAGGAAATTTTCTAAATATTACTACTAAATAATTTTTAAAATTAAATTTTACAACTAAATATTTTTAATTAAATTTTACTTCAATTTATTTTAATTTTATTAGTATATATATTTTTAATCATGAGATATTCTAACACAACTTCAAAATATTAAAAGAAAAATTACTATCAAATAATATTTCTAAAAGAATATTATTAAGTAATTTTTAAATTTTCTTTTTTACTATTAAATAATTTCAAAATTCGTTTTTGTTTTCATTTTCTTAGTATATATTGTTTTTATCATGATATATTCTAAAACATGTCGCATTATTAAAAAAGGAAATTACTATTAAATAATATTTTTTTAAAGATTTTTAAAATGGAAATTTACTATATAATTAATTTCACCAAAAATTGTTTTTATTATCTTATATATTTATTTTAAATTATGAAGTAGTTTAACACATATCACAATTTTAAATATATAACTGTCATGTCTCACAATCTTGTTAATTAACAACTTTGAAAAACCAATTTCCTATTAAGTAATTTTAGAATATTATTAAGTATTTTTAAAAATTTCCTTTTTACTATTAAATCAATTTTAAAATTAATTTATTTCAAAATTTGTTTTTTTTATCTTAGTATATATATTTTATATCATTATAAATTATAACCTCTTTAAAAATATTAAAAAAGATTACTATCAAATAATTATTTGCAATTATGTTTTGTTTAGGATTTTAAAATGGAAAATTACTATTAGATATACTTATTTTTTTAACAAAACTTGTTTTTGTTATTATCTTAATACATATTTTTAATTATAATATTTTTAATTAACACATGTCGCAATCTTAAAAATTTTATTGACACGTGTCGCGATCATGTTAATTAGTAACTTTGAAGAACCAAGCTTTATATAATAAGATATTTATAATCTAAACAATTATCATATTTTCTTACCTATTTGTTTTCTTGTCCTAATTTGTGATTAAATACTAAAAAGTTAGACCGTTAACAAAAGTGAAAGTTATCTTCTTTTTTGAAAAAACGGTTTTCGAAGTGAAAGTGATATTTTGGTTCACTTGCTCTACGTGTGGAAATTATTTTATGTGTTTGTAATGTATTATATATAACAATTTAAATTTTCTTCTTCTTGCATTATCATATCTAGTTGATTATATTAGTAAAACATTGAACTCCATATTTATATTAAAAAAAATTGATGAAAGATAAAACAGAACTTTTGTATTCTGTAAAAATAATATTAGAACGCTAATATGCTCAGTGTAAAATTAGTTACATGAGTTCCACTACACAAACCAAGTATACATTTATATACCTATAATCTTCTATAAACTCATATAACTACCACCAAAAAATTGTTATAACCCAAACAAACAAACTTCAAAAATATTACATATTCACAAAAATTTCTGAGAAAATTTCTGCTGTTCTGTTCTCTTACACTTAAATATTTTGAGAAATTAATACTCATATACGTACATGGACAAACAGATACGCAAATTAAAAATCTACATAATAATGAAAAGTTTCTTCATATCCGCAAAACCGTGTAGGAGTTTCTTAATATTTGATCAGATCGATATAATCTCATCAACCTGATTCTAATTTTGGATTCTGAAATTGTGTAGAAGTTCATGAGTAGTAATATCATTAATAGTTTAATCCAATCAAACTCGATTCGAACTGATCGAATCACAATAATCGATAAACCAAAATATTTCTGATTCGTTAGCCGGTCCGGTTTTAAAAACACTGAAAAAATTAAAACAAAATTTCCTTGGATAGAACGACTCCGAACGAGTACTCAAGAATCTGTTGAGAATCTCCTACATACTCATAATATATCGTTAATATGTATATATTCTTTTTTTTTTTTGGTAAAATAAGTAATAAGTAGAAAGGTTTGCTGTAAAAAGAGAGAATGAAATGTACTCAAGTAGATAGCAAAGATGAGATGGATAAACCGAATATTTCATATCTTACACAACATCTTATACTACATATTTATATAAGAAAACCAGATTAGTAATCTTTGGTTTCTCCATACCTTGTCCATACTTTTAAGCCACAAAATAAGTACCCCTAGTTGACAATCTAAGATCTAGACTTAGATTAATATATCAAGCAAACTCAAGGATTTTTAACTAACCAAAATAACAATAGCTTTCAATAACTTCCTTGAGTTGTTGCTTTTCTTCTTTCCCATGTTTTATGCTTTTCGTTTGAGAAAAAATATGGGTCATTCAAAAAGTTTCCAATGCAGGATTGAAGATTCAAACAAGTCTTGTTTCCGATTAGTTGCATCATTTCAAAAACGTACTCTACTGTGTCTCTAAATTTAACAAAAAAAAAACTCTACTGCGTCTCTTTCTTTGACTTTTTTTTCTTCACATGAGCCTCCTCTGTTTCACCTTCATCCTCTTCCTCATCATCTTCTAGGATCGCCATCTTCTTCTTTGTTTCAGCCTCAACCCATTGTGTTTACTACAACTACTCTACTTCGACCATAAACCAATCATATACTAACTTAGGAATACAGAAATATATGTGATATGTAAACAGCAAAAAGAAAATTAACCTTCTCCACTAAAGCCTGAGTCAAATACAAGACCTGTACGATGCTGATTCAAGAAAACCTGCAATAACAGTTATTCTCTATTTCACAAATTAAAGAACATTAGTCTCCAGAGGAGTGTACCACAGAGATAAGCTGCTGTGTCTTCACGTCACATTACCGTAATTATGGTCCAATCCTGAACAGTTTAATAAAATAACACACAAATGAGATTGTTGAAACGCATGCATATGGTTTTAAAGTTTATGTGGACAATACGATGCATCTTCTTACCGCAAGGAGCTATCATTTGATGTTGTGGATGTCTAACCACAGATCTTATGCTTCCAAAATACTTCCCTTAGAAGCTTCCCAACAGTTTTCCTGCAACTGAGAGGATGGATTACTTGTTTGATACATCAACGTTGTTTGTGATACATCATACATAGGTAGAGAGAATCAGTGGTAGCTTAGATGTTCCCATAGTCCGTCTGCAGCAAATATGAGAAACTGATCTTGTGGTTAGAGCTCATGCTCTGTTATAGACGGTGCTTACTCAAGTGTCTGAAGCAAATATGAGAAACTGATCTTGTACTACACATATTTCCTCCCAAAGAAGACAAAGTTCTCTAGAATTGATCAATAAGTCCAAAGTTCAAATATTTTAATGGTTTTCTAACTACTAAAGCTACTAAACAAGTAACCATTCCAGCAATCAAACAAGGTGATAACAACAAAAAGAAGTAAGGTATTTACCTCTTCGCGAACCCAAACCATATTGGCCAAGACTTCTTGTGACTCTCTGGTACTGCCGCCACCAGACTTTCTCCAGGGACAATATTCCGATAACACCAATATTAGGTTTGTCAACACCAAGCATTCAAACAATATTAGGTTTGTTGGTTTCTGGCATAGGCTTCTTTCGCCGGAAAAGGTTGTTATCGGAGAAGAGACTTGAAAAGCCGGAACTTTCGTCGGCCTCAGCCACGTAACCGTAGAAGAGAGTGATGAAGATCCCTGATTGGGTCTAAAATTCTTCAGCCTTTGTCTCCTTCGTTGTCTTCTTCCCTAAACGACGGTAACGCAGAAACCCTAAACCTCAATTCTATAGAACTCTACTCATCACCACTTTTCACCTCCGTTTCTACACCCTCCCTGAAACCACCGTTCTCACCTCTCCTAATCCTGCAACCAAACCGAATCTCCAAAACTAACTTCATCGTCGATTTGTTCCTCTCCTCCGCTGATCTCTCCTCTGTCGCTTGCTTCCTCTCACACTTCCACTCCGACCACTAATCCAGCCTCTCCTTTTCTTGGTCCAGAGGAATCGTCTTCTGCTCTCACACAACCGCGCGCCTCGCCAAAAAAATCCTACAAGTCCCGTCGCAGTTCGTCTTCCCTTTGCCTATGAATCAAAAAGTTACGATCAATGGTTCCGATCAATGGTTCCGAAGTTGTTCTCATCGATGCGAAAGAGGGAGAGAGAGAGAGCGAAGAACACATCTGATTTCTCGATCAGGTTGAAAGAGGAAGAGAGGGGGAGATCAAAGAAACCTTTCTGATTGTTGAGAGCGATTTTATCGAGAGAGGAAGAGAGCGTAGAAATGTGACGTGGAGAGACAAAATGTTGTGAGTGGTTCTTACAATTTTTTCATTTATTGACATGGCACTCTCATATTCATTTTGAAGTCTGATGTGTCATGCTACGAGGAGAAGCTTGTGCTATTAGTGTGTTGATTTACAATACCATTATGTTTTAACTTCCGTCTCGTTAGAGTTGATGATAGCAAAGTAAAATTACTGCATGTCTAGATTGACTGGTGGCATATATCTATCTATATATTGTATAAGGGAGAACAAAGTCAGTTGCTCAAAAAAAAAGGGAGAACAAAGTCAGTTGCTCAAAAAAAAAAAAGGGAGAACAAAGTCTTTTCTGCTTAAGCCATTATCTGAAAATTAGACATATAAGCATAGTTTTTAAAAATTTAATCATTTATCCTAAATTTTTTATTTTCTTAACATTTAAACCAAATCAATTAACAAAAATCTAATAACCCATAAACCTATTTTCATCAATATTTCATTTTTCACCCAATAAAAAATATAAACATCATTTTATCTTTTCAAAACTTAGAAATTCTCCTAATTTTTTTTATTTTGATTAACATCTTACCCAAATTGTCCTACAGTTTTTATTTTCTTAATATTTTACCAAAACTAATCAATATTTATTTTAACCCATCAAAATATTGACATCAATATTTACTAAAATATAACCTAAAAACATAAAATTTTAAATTAATATAGAAATTTGAAAAAAAAATTAAAATCCATTACATTATTGTTTTCATGTTTTATCATACTCATGCCTACAAAAATACAAGAAATTAATCTCATGAATTATTTTTCTCCTTTTTGACCACCAAATTTAAGCTTATACAAAAAATGATGAAAAACACACGAAAAATTTAATACATAATCAAAATAATGATTTAGAAAAATTAGTTAAAACTAAAACAAAAATAGTGAAAAAATAATGTAACTTGATTTTGGTGGAATTTTAGTCAACAAGTTATATTTTAATAAGTTATATAATATAATGCAAAAATAAAAAATATTAAGAATAGATGGAGAAATAATAAGAACAAAAAGATAAAAATACGGTTACAATATTTTTCTAATGTTTCATCGAACTTAGGCCACTTAAAAAAGAATGAAATACATAACCAAAACTATTTTTTTACAATAATTAGTTTAGAAATTTAAAATAACAAAATATACAAATAAAACAATAACAATTTAATGAAATACATAATAAATTTTCAATTTGGTGAAAAAATCAATCAATAGATAATAATTTATTAAAAATACATAATCTAATAAAAATATGTAAGACATCGAATAATAATAGAAAAAAATCATAGGTTAGTCGATTCATGCAAAATCCAAATAAACATCTTGAGAAAAAAAAAGATTCATCAGGTTTGTCTTGCCAAAGGCAAACATTTCAATTGAGTGATTGTAACTGCTATCTATCGTTTAGACAAATAAATCTATAATATAATGCCGGAGTTCACTCATTCTCAAGGAGACACGTCATCACCTTCTTTATGTGGGACTCACAAAATATTAAAAGGTCTAATTCGTTGTCAAACCGTCGAATAATTCTATTTCTTAGTCCTAAGAATATCCATTTAGAAAGCCCATTGAATTTTTGTTGGGTACCCAACTGAAACAGCCCATCCAATTCACTGCTCTGTCTTCCTCTTCCTCCGTCACACCGTATGAAAGGTGAAAGGTCAAGCGGCATGCACCCTTTCAATTAGATCCAATTATTTCATTCTCCATCATTAATTTTCCCATAACTTCAACAACTCAAACGTTTCGTAACCGAAAAAGGAGACCACTATAAATAGTAGAGGCCCCAGCACCGCGACCAACATTGGATACCCTCATTCCGACTTTCTCCTCCATGCAAGTTATTATCGAACAGCGTCTGCCGCCGATGGTGCTCTCGCTTTCCCAGTTGTGGTTCTCCACGCCATGTTCGATGATCTTCGTCTTAGATGTTTCAGTGGTACAGCTCCTTATTGACACGTAAGCCCAATATTCATGATTTCAGTTTCGTCGAAGGTTTTGTGTATTTTATCCTCCGGATCTGTCATTGTCAAAGCTCTCAATTTGTCTCACTTTTGTAAGTGTTTGTGATAAAATAATTGAAAATTGATATTTGTTCGTATGATTTGTAGTAAGTATTTTCATATATTTATCCTCATTGATGTGATTTGGTAAATTTCATGCCAGGCAAGGGAATCTTAGCATTTCCAACCAGTCTGAATGCTTCTTCGAAGGTCTCTCTAGCGCTGATGCTAATAAATCTTGAATTTGTTTGCGTCATAATTTATTTAAAGTATGACCATTGATGATATACTAATGACCCGTTTTTTTTTTTGTTGATTTACTGGTACAGAGGTTTGAAGCATCTCTCCGATGAAGAGAAGGACCTACACTCCATCACCACCGAGCGGTAAAGGGAGGAGGAATCAAAACCCAAGCCCTAAATGAGGTAGATATGGAGGTCGTACCAGGCGCTTCATGACAAGCGTTTTGGTTTGGAATCTACACCATAATTGCATGTTTGTTTGACATATCTTTAATTCCCTTCAGCCATTTTGTTAGGACGCCGAACATAGTTAAGCATGAGGTTCTCTTATATGTTGAATTTTTTTCAGAAAGTTAATTTAAATCTCAGTCTCCTCTAATATATTTTGTTTGATAAGTATTTGTTTTATGATAAAAGAAAGAAATCTGAGCGAAAGGTATGAGATGGGATTTTTGGTCATCTAAATTATTGAATCTTCAACGACTGATCTTAGGAAAGCTAAAAAATGAAGCAAAGGCGGCGAAATAGCAATATATCCCTAGGAACAAAGACCACGGTAAACAACTTTTATTGACTTTTTAATTAATCTACTAATAGTTTTGGCATTCATGGAAATTGTAGTTATTTGTACAGTTGACAATAACTCCAATTTGTAATATACTTTTTTCATTTTATGGCATTTGGCAAATTCTGTTTCTCCGCTTATACACCTTTGCGAAAGAAAGATTTCAGGAGGTCATTTCATTTGAGTAGCTTAGTCTTTCCAAAGACATTTAAATAACCTTTTCACTAAATTTAGAAATTATATACATTTGTTTCATTGTGCATGAAGTAGCGTCTTCTTTTTTTAACAGAACAAGATTCAACTGAACCTTAATCTAGAAAAAATAACCATATTTATTACACTACAAAAAGAAAACAGTTTGAATTTAATTAATTCTATAAAATTCACGATATTTTGAATTCAAACATCTACTTGACCAAAAATTAAAGCATCCAAAAATATTTAAACAAAAATATTAAACAAGTTCTTTTGTTAACAAAATATTAAACAAAATATTAAGCACCCTGTCATTTTTTGTTAACAAAATATTAAACAAGTTACAAAAGGAAAACAAAACCTTCTGATCTTCTACTATTATAAATTTAAAATTCCAGAACTTAATCAGCAACTAAATAGAGTGGATTAAAATAAACTGAAAAGTGTATGTGCCATTAACCGTGAGTCAAAAAAAAAACATTACAACGAATAAATCGTCCAACCAGAAACTGGTGGTATAAAATTCCCTACTATGGTAATACATATGTTACATGTATACACGGAAGCGGAATCGTATAGAAACATAGAATTGGAATTTTTTCAAAGAAAAAAACAGAAAGTAGATACGTAGTGGAATCATATAAATGATTCAAATTCAAAGAAAAATATTATTCTTTATTATAATTTTAAATTTCATATTTTATTTGTGAAAATCTAAATAAATTATATCCAGTTAATTTTTTATATTTCATAAATAATTGACACAAATATATTTAAATATATATATGTTGTATCTCTAATTAAAAAATCAGTGCATAAAGATAATTTATAGCATTAGTTTTAATAGTTGCATATTTCTATTCTCTCTATTTTAGTATTATTAAATTTAAGATTTACCACAAAAAATTATATTTTTTAAATTTAGTTATGATGTATTTTTAAAATGGAAGCATGATTCTAAAATGGATTCATAAGTTTCCAATGTGGTTTGGAAGCGTGATTCAATAAGTTTTTACAAAATTTCTATTCCAAAGCGGAAAATGAACATCCGATAAAACTTCCGTACAACATAGCTAGCACAACAACAAATGATTGTCTTCTCCCGGTGATGCCAACTACTACATCTCCATCATTGCATATGTAAATCTGAGAAGCCAAGAAAAGAATCATGTATATACAAAAAGAATCATACATAAGTAAAATATGATAGACAAATCTGTGTGACTTCCAATGCTTTTCTTGGCATTGCGAAGCAATTAAGAAAATTTGTTTTGGAACATGTTCAACTATTTGTTTTAGTTTGAAGTGACAATAAAAAAATTCATCAGTCACTTGAATGATGTTTTACAAACATTCAAAAGGCCAAATAAGTTTTCTCATAGATGAAATAACTCGGGGCACATTTATCCAAGCAGAACTGAAAAGAGAGATTCGGTCCGGGTGTATATATTACCAGTTACCTGAGTGGTTCCAAAATCTGTAGAACCAAAAAAATTGAATAGAACTGGAACTTAATTGACACTGAATCAACAATCGAATGGATGTCCAAATTTCAATAATATAATTTATATACTTATAAATATTAATTATAATTAGGTTTTAGAATAATAAAAAAATTAAAATACTATTTAGAAACTGAAATATCCAAAAAACCCGAAGTACCGTAATATTTAATAGTTAAAGTTAATGTCACATATAATTGAGAATAAATTATTTTTAAGCAAGACGAATAACAAAACAGAACAACCAAATTAACATTTTTAAACCTTCTTTCTTGCATGTCTAACATCTGACGCCGACAAAACCGTGACAAAATCATCTCATACTACAATCTAAATGCAACCGCAAAACTTGATGTTAATATGATCATCACGGATCTAGAAGGAACTGATAGACCCCCAACAACTAAAGAGGAAGATCCATCTACTTTGAGAACTACCAATGTAACCAATATTTCAACCATGAGGCCATAAATTTCATTTTCTTTGCATTGATCATTGGCTTCATACAAATATAAGTTGTCCAGTGTGTCGGGAAAGTAATTTATGAGCCAATACGGACTAATAATAAAAAAACACTTTCAAATTTCAAACTCGGAATTCATTTTCTCATTGCTTACAATTCCAGAAATAATAATCATACAAAATTCCGTAAATCTTCAACAACCTAATCAAATAACAAAATCACGTACACAAAATTACCTGACGTGTCGACAATGTCCCCGGCCCCGCGCCTGCACGGGGGCTATGAAACTAGTAAAAAGAGAAATATAAAGTGGCTTTAACAATCACCATTAAAATTATAGAAAAAACATGATTAGTAAAACTGTTTAATCTCATAAAGTCTCAATAATCTTAACTTCAGTCTGATCCTAAATTTATTATAAAATTACACATTTAACACAAGATAAAACCACACATAAAGTAAATTATTCTATTCAAAAAACAAGAACATTTTCCCTGAAGTTATAAAATATCATAAAACCAAAAATAAAATTTAAAACATACATTATAAAGATGAATAAAAATAATTCTGCGCATCTGCGCGGATCCGAATCTAGTATATCAATAATATTACATATCAATCCTTCTTTTTTTTTCTTGAGGCATACTTCTAAAGAGTGGTGTGATGCTGTGGATAGAGATATTGGCGCTATAAAATCTACAGAGATATAGTCTCCTTCCAGGGAAGAATGCAATGGCAAATGGGTTTTCACTGTTAAATATCTTTTTGATGGAGGTAAATGTTTTCTAGATCTGTTTCTGATTGGCATCAGATGTAAATTTTCTATAATAAAATAAATTTTAAATATAAGGGTGGTTATTAGCCAATTAACACTTTCAATATTTCAAGTGAGAAATATTTTGATATGATCTAAAAGCGTTTGTATTCTTTGATTTGCACTAGTTTGACAAAGAAAAAAAAAATTTGATTCATATGCAAAGTCCATGAATTAATGGACGAACTCACGTGGTCTACCTGTCCCTTTCCTTTTGGACCTAAAGTAGATACGTGGCTCTTCTCTCTCACCGAATACAGGAATCTGCGTCGGCTGTTTCCACGTGGCAACCTCCTACTGGACAGAACGTGAAGTAAAACTATTCTGTCGGTGGACCCACATCTATTTAAATTTAATTTACAAAAGACATAAGAAACAGTAAACTCGAAAAGTGGATGGTTAGCTTAGCGCCTACGCGGACCGTAACCACCGGTACACCAACCAAACAGACGTTTATACAAGTTAACTCAAACACTTTTTCTTTGACTAACCGTAACGTAATCACTGCAATTACCAAAGCATTGACTAAAAAAACACAAAGGTTGACCCACCCCGTTTAATAAGTATCGGTTCGTTTCCGGTTTAATTGAATATCTTACCAGCTAAGCAAAACCGGTTAAAGCTATAAAAATGGCGGACAAAACCGACATGAAGCTCTCTCTCTCTCTCGCTTCTCTCTCTCTTCATCGCGTCGTCTTCTTCTTCTCTGCATTAATGTTTGTTTAAAAACGACGCTTCGTATTCTTTCTCCGGGCTACGTATCTGCATATGTATTTCGTCGTGTATATAAAAAGAGATTTGACTTCGTAATCTGAAAGCTACGTTTCTAGAGATAGAGGGAGAGAGATCGCTTTTATTTTTTCTTTACCTAAATCTATACTCTGCGAGATCGTATATTATTAGGTAAAAAGGTATGAAAAGATCGCGATTTCATTTCTAGGTTTTGCTTTTTTTGGGATCTAACGATCATGATTTGTTCATCAAGGTTTCGTTGAATCAGGAATCGGACTTGAAGCATCTGGGATTGATTCTCTCAGCAAATGCCAGGTGATTTAGCTATTTGATTTAACAAGAATCTGATTGAGTTTCTATAAAGTTTTGTTTTTTTTTTTAAATTATTAATTATTATTATGACAGCTTTAGGTGAGATCCTTTCGGTTCGTGATGAAACTGATAAGGAGGGAGAGATTATTGAAAACTCAGAGGATGAGAAGATTCTTCTTCCAAGAGCTCGTGGTTCTAGATCCTTGAAGAAGAAAGCTATCAAAGCTTCCACCAAACTCACCCATAGTTTGAGGAAACGAGGGAAGCGTGTAGCTGATCAGTACGCAGCTATTGTTATCGAGGATGTGAGAGATGCACAAGAGGAGAAGGCTGTCAATGTGTTTAGAGAAGCTTTGGTTTCTCTCGACTTGCTTCCACCTCGACACGATGATTATCATACCATGTTGAGGTAAATCAATCAATCAATCAAACAGTGTTTCAGATTGTCTATGGAATTGATCAAGTTGTTGGAAGCAGATTCTTGAAAGCGAGGAGGTTTGATCATGACAAAACTCTTCATATGTGGGAAGAGATGCTAAAGTGGAGGAGAGAGAATGGAGTTGATACAATAATGCAGGTGGAATAATCTTTTTTCCACATGGGTCTTTTCTTTGCTGTGTTACTTACTAACGGTCAAAACCAATCATTCATTCATCCTTTTTTTTCCAGGATTTTGTGTACGAGGAGTACGAAGAAGTACAACAATACTATCCACATGGGTACCATGGTGTAGATAGAGAAGGCAGGCCTGTCTACATCGAACGTCTTGGTAAAGTTGACCCAGGAAAGCTAATGAAAGTTACTTCATTGGAGCGTTTCTTGAGATATCATGTACAAGGTTTTGAAAAGACTTTCTCTGAGAAGTTTCCAGCTTGTTCCATCGCTGCAAAGAGACATATCAATTCTTCAACAACCATTATAGATGTGCAAGGAGTGGTTGGTACCTTTCTTTTTATCATTATTATTCCTTGAAGTTCTTTTTTTTTTTAATTTAATAAAGGCTTCTCCTTTGGGTGCAGAGCTGGATGCGGTTGAGAAAATTAGCTCAGGACCTTGTGATGCGTATGCAGAAAATCGACGGTGACAATTATCCTGAGGTGGGTGTAGTGTGAACCTTTATGTGCAGTTTTGGAATGTTGAAGAAGACTTAACATTGGTTTGGTTTATTGAAGACAGACATTGAATCAGATGTACATCGTTAATGCTGGAAACGGATTCTCTATCATTTGGAACACAGTCAAAGGCTTTCTCGACCCTAAAACTTCTTCTAAGATACATGTTTTGAAAAACAAAGATCGAAGTCACCTTCTTGAGATTATAGATCCAAGGTGATAATTTCTACTGAATAATCCAGTTCTGCCTATTACTTGTTCGGAGGCTTGATACGGATAGCTTCTCTTTAACAACAGTGAGCTTCCTGATTTTCTTGGTGGAAACTGTTCGTGTGCAAATGAAGGTGGATGTATTAGATTCAACAAGGGTCCTTGGAATGATCCTGAGATAATGAAAGTATGATTCTCTATCCGCTCAACTGTTTTGTGTAGCCACTAGTATCTCTTTGGAAAGCCTTATATGATATAAACTCTCTGTTTCCGCATCATACTTTGTGTAGCTTGTGCGCTTGAGAGATGCAGCGTACAAAATAAAAGAAATAGAGCTCCCGGAGAATGGGGAAGTAGCTAAACTATTTACATTACCGGTGAGTCTTATATTTGCTTGTAACAGTGATTGGCTCTTGTTGTTTACCTTATGTATTTAATGTCATCTTCCATATTTCTTGCTGCAGCATGTGAATACAGAAATATCGTCACCTGATGGAGGACAAGTTAGAGAGAGAGCATCGCATTTCGAACATGTTAGTTAGTTTACTCTTGTACTCCTCTGTTTTGTTTACCATAGTGTAACGCTGCGTGTCTTATGTTTCCAGGACACAAGTGCTCAGCTAAGCCATCAAGTTGAAGCAGTTGGTGCTGGGAGAATTGTACAGTCTGATTCAACAAGTAGGCTGAAAGCAACTTGAAATGAACTATTTTTTTTAGATAAGATCCTTATAATTTCTGCTTACACTTCTCTGCAGATCAGTTATCTAGTAATCTGACAGAAGAAAGGGGCCTGAAGAAGTCTCTTAAGAAAGTTGCAAGCTCGTTGGCTCGTTTTATCATCCAACTTCTTGCATCTCTATGTTTCATGTTCCGGATCTTTGGAAGACTTGTAAATAAGCAACCAGAGAACCAATTGAGACCACCGGTTTTGGACTCTCCTCCTCTTCCTCCTCCTCCTCCTCCTCCAACTCAGTTGCTGCAGCGAGGAGAGTCTCTCCATCCATGTTGGCTAAGGTTGCAAAATCTGGAGAGCATGGTCACAGTTTTGTTTGATAAACCAACAGACATTCCTCAGGAGAAAGAAGACATACTTCGTGATTCATTAGACCGCATCAAATGCATTGAGCAAGATTTACAAAAGACAAAGAAGGTAGACAGAGACCCCTTTTCTCTCTCCCTAAAAAGAAAACACTTTTGTTTCAAGAAGCATTAGTTTTTTTTTTTTAATTAGGATCTAAAAAATATGTTTGTGACAGGCGCTCCTTTTGACGGCGTCGAAACAAATTGAACTTGCAGAGTCTTTTGAGAGCTTGAAAGAGAGCGCCTCAACGGTAATGGCTTCTCCACTTGTGATCTCTCTTGTTGTGTGTGCATCAATATATGTAAACATTCTTTTTTTTTTTGTTAAATGCAGGGAATGCGCTCTTGCTGGCCAAGACATTGCAGAAATTTCCAAGTTGAATAGACAAAATAAATATCTCTGAATCTCATATCCGATGTCTTCCTAAGCTACTACTACTTCACATTCCAACCATAGTACAGGTGAGAGACATCATACTCCAACCAAATGTATATATGTTTCGTTTGCTTGCTCACGTGGAACTTCTTTTTCCTTTTTTTTTTCGTTTTGTTTTTCTTTGGTCTCCAGATGGGTCTATTATAAAGAAACAAAAATGGTAATGGAGAGGGAGAGGGAAACTGAAGAGGGAAAAGTTTACAATTGTGTACCAGTTTCTTACTGAGCTATAACTGGAATTATACTTTTTCTTCCATGACCATTCTAATGCACATCATTGTTATTAATATAGTATAGAATCCATTTATTGGTTGGGAACCATTGTGTACAATTTACAAATACAATTACATTTTATGGTAGATAGAAAGAAAGAAACAATATTTATAATGTTGTTTTCATCGAACGGAATGAATCTAAAGTTAGTCAAAACTGACATTGTTGTTTGTGCTCTATATTAAAATTGCAATTTTACCAAATCAAATGTTAGGCTGATCAGTAGTTACAGAACACACTCATCTGTAGATCAATAGCAGCTAATCTTAAAACCTAAACTACCAAAAGACAGGAATAAGATTCTCAACATTTAGCTCATACCGTCTCCTGTGTTGAGCTCCAAACACCTTCTCCAACTGCTGCAATTGGTCAAGAGTAGGAAGAAGTTATGGAACCAAAGATACTTTCAGAGGAAAGTCTTGTGCTGGAACTTGGAAACCACCAACTACTTTTTGCTTGTTCCAGAGAGTCAGTCAAATACACCAAACCGATGTGTGTTTAATGTGTTTCTAAATAGATTAACATCCATTAGCTAACTATTCTAATTCTGTTTTGTGGGGTCTGTGGCCAATGCCTCTTTGCTAACATGTAAGGCACGGCTCTGACCAAATGTATATGTTAATGTTCGCTTGCTCACTTGGAACTTCGCTTTCCTTTTTATATTTTGGGTTTTCAGATGGGTTTTTATTTAAAGAAGCCAAAAATGGTAATGGAGAGTGAAACTGAAGAGGGAAAAGCTTACAATACTACCAGGTTCTTACTGAGATTATGCTCTTTTCCATAACGATTCTAATGCATATCATTGTTATTAATATAGTATAGAATCCATTACTGGTGAGGAACCATTTTGTGCAATTGATAAATACAATTACATTTGATGGTAGATAGAAAGAAAGAAACAATGTTTATGAAACCGAAATTTATAATGTCGATTTGGTCGACTGTATAAAGCTTATGTTAGTCAAAATTGACATTGTTATACTTGTTTTTTTAACTGTATGAAAAAATTGGAATTCTACCAAATTAAATGTTAGGCTGATCAAGCCAGAACACACTCACTTAAACATAAACCACTAAAAAATACAGGATATATATTTACTAAAGCTTCTCAATATCTAGCTCATACCATCTAATGTGTTCAGCTCCAAATATTGTAACAAATTCACCAACTGCTGTAATTAGTCAAAATAGTGTACTTCACAAACGAAGTTTAAGAACCCGCAAGTACTTTGCTTGTTCCCAACAAATAGAGTCGACCAATACACCAAACCCATGTAATGTGTTCCAAATTTGATAAAAGCTAGTTATTGTCAAGCGCCTACAAAATGTACATGCCAAGCCCCCAATTAATGTGGGACAAAACATAAGAATGCTTCTAGTGACATGTAACACAACCGGGACATGATAAAAATGCTAAGCCAACAGAGTGATAAACTCGCACAAAACAAGGAAGTGTCGTCAAAAAATTGACCCTGAGACTTGAATTAAAACTTTTATTATCTAAGAATTTATTTTCCAACTTGATAGTTTACCGGGATAATACAACTTGTGTACATATATTGTAAATAAAGCTTAGCTTAAGAAGCAATCATGTACAACTCATCATCATCTACAAAAAAAAAAAAAGAAGCTGAGAATCAAATTTGTTAATGCATGCTCTCAAACCTTTGGCGATCTTGTTGCATGTGAGCCTAAGATGATGTTTGATGTAAAGCTCTGGTGGGTTTACGCCATCAACTTATATATAGGTGTTTCATCATATCTAGTCTCCATATTAATAAAGTCAAGATCCTCCGCATGGTCCACAGAGAGTATAACTTTGCTACTACACATCGCAAAAGCTTCATTGTTAGCAGTTCGGAATTCAACTCGTTGGAGAGTCTTCCTTTCGATATTGAGGTAGAAAGCATAAAGCGGCTTAGATGCATCCTCCATACACAAAACAACGTCACCTGTGGCAGTCACTCCAACAACAGAAACATCCCCAGCAACGATTTGATTCTCCCACAAAGTGGAAACATTTCTACAGCCAACGCATTGATTCGTCTTCCGAAAAGTGTAGACATGTTCCGACCATTCCGAGTTTGGGTCATCAACATCCCTTAGAACTGACATACACAACTTAAGGGAACACTTTCTACCCCTGGAGTTATTAGGATCCCAATCCCAAGGGTTATAATCATACTCTAGAGTAACCATCCCTAGTTTTCCCTTATAGTTTATCATTTTAGTACTATACCGACCACGAATAAAATCTATGTATATAAACTTGAATTCCTCAGACCTAACATCAAAGCAAACTATCAGATAAGAACGTACAGCATTAATCTTTTGTGTAGCGAAGTAATACAAAACCCCATTGATGCATATCCCTTCAGGCAAACCATATGTAGACAAATCGTTTAAGGGACAACAAATCTCCCCCCACGAATCGTCAATTCCTAATGTTAATATTAGATTCGACTTGGACAATACCTTAAACTGTTCGTCAACTGGATCAAACCCTAAACAGTTTCTCAAACACAGCCGCCCTTGTTCAGGTAAATGAACCAACTGTCCCGTGCTAGGGTTAAATATCGCCATCCTCGTAAGCCCACAGAAATAGACCAAACCAAATGCATGCTTTTCATATCTTGTCCATATGTCGTTAGGTAACTTCATGTGGAAGTCGGCTGTTACTACAAGAGATGACGACTTATTCTCGTATAGATTATGAGGCTGAGGCGACGAGAAATAACATGAACAACCATCCCGTTTGACCAGGAATAAGAGACGCGGCCGAGCCGAGGACCTGGTGGAGAACAACTCTTTGAAATATGGACGGTCAAGCATGTCCCTCCATTGCTTCGACAGGCAAGAAAACCTAGCGACTGATTTGGCTGGTAATCTCGAGAATATCTCGTTGATGAGATCGATTGGGATGGAAACTGAGTTTTCTCCCTTACTCATGTTGATTTCGAAAGGTTTGAAAGAAACGAAAAACCTAGAACTTGCTTTAGGAAGAGAAGAGGAAGTAAAGATTATTGATGTGATATCTTTTGCTCTCCTATAAGCTTTGCGTATTTATATCTAAAACTTGACCCAGTAAATAAAAGAAAATGTAGATCTTTTATTAAGTAATTAAAAGGAAAAAAATCTAAAATATCTTAAAAAGTAATTAAAAGGAAAAAAATCTTAAAGTGTTTACTTGCTAATCACGTTAACTGGAAAAATTAGAACGGACGGTTAAAAAAAGATCAAGGCGGAAACAAAAACCCAAAACATATAAAGTCAATGCGCAGACAAAAGCCCAATGATCTGAGGTTTTTTTCGGGTTAAAACTCAAGACAACAAAAGCCGAAGCAACTTGTTGTTGTGCTCCTTCCATGTCATTTGTAATGAAAAATGGGAAACAAAATAAAAACAATTTTTTATACATAAGTTTAATAAAAAATAACAAATTCTGTGTTATTATGGTTTTAAAATTAATAAATTCGAATAAAGAAACTATATTAATATTATTTTCTTTAAATGGGATATATAGTTGAAACTAAGTGTTTGCTCAAATTTTTTTTAATGAATACATTACTAAATTTAAACAAAAAATAATGTTTTTAAAAATTTTGTATAGGATCCCCCCAAATCTTCAGAAATTTCAGGACCGGCTCTGTCTGAAATCAAACCAATGGGAAGAGATCTATGTCGTTGTCTCAGCTCGATCAGCTGTTGAGCGCTCGGGAACACAGTGTCGGCACAAGATGGAGAAGTTCAGAGCATGGAGGAGTTAGATAGCATTCCTGCCAAGGGAACCCTCGTGCTGCTAGAAAGAATCAGACTTTAGGTAACAGCCGTGTTAGTTTAGGTAACAGAGCATGGAGGAGTTAATAAGCTTTCAGTTTGGATCTATAATGTAATAATTTGGAGGCTTTTTTGTCTCTCTTGTAGGTGTGAGACAGTCCTTCAGCCTGGCGGCTTCAGTTGTAATGTTAGGATCAAGAAGGTTATTTCTGCTAACAAGAAGAGGAGCCCTTAGTTTACTACTGCAACTTGTGTTCTCACAGTAATCTCAAGAGAGGAACTGCTAAAGGTCATATGAAAGAGATTTACCCTCCCTCCTAAGCTCGAGATAGGGTTGATGTTGGTGGTCCAAAGTAACATGCTTTCTGAAAGAAGCGAATGCTTACTTTGGAGAGAGAGAAGAGACTAAGAAAATCCAAAAGTAAGAAGCCACTAAGTTTTCCTGAGAAAACAATAACAACAGTTGGTTGGTTTGGTGGTGGATCAAATAAGTGGAAGAGAAAAGCATGGACATGTATGAAGAAGACTACTACAAACATTGCAGGGAATGCGATCGTGCTGGCCAAGACATTGCAGAAATTCCAAGTTGAATAGATACATATCAGAAGTCTTCCTAAGCTACTACTACTAACTTCTTTTTCCCTTTTTTTTTTTCGGTTTCCAGATGGATTTTTATATAAAGAAGCAAAAAATGGTAATGGTAATGGAGAATGAAACTGAAGAGGGGAAAGCTTACAATTGTGTACCAGTTTCTTATTGGTTAGGGACCATTGTGTACAATTTACAAATACAATTACATTTTTATGGTAGACAGAAAGAAAGAAACAATATTTATAATGTTTGTTTTGATCGAACGGAATGAATCTAAAGTTAAGTCAAAACTGACATTGTTTTATTTGTGTACTCTATAAAATAGCAATTCTACCAAATCAAATGTCAGGCTGATCAGTAGTTCAATCAGTAGACCAACTGCTGCAATTAGTCAGGAGTGGGAGGAAGTTCAGGAACCAAAGATACTTTGAGAGGAAAGTCTTTTGCTGGAACTTGGAAATCACCAACTACTTTTTGCTTGTTCCAGAGAGTCAGCCAAATATACCAAAACCCATATGCGTTTTAATGTGTTTCGAAATAGATAAACATCCCGCAGCTAAGTATTCTAATTTTGTCTACGAAGCTCAAAAGAACTTGCAAAACATACATTCCAAACCCCATTTTTAATGTGATAAACCTTTAAATAAGAAGTGGTGTAAAACAATAGCCTGGTCGAGAGTATATGTTATGAAGACAAACAAGCCAAGTGTTTCTTAAATACACAGACACATTCATGAAATAACTCCCAACTAAAACATAACGTGAGAGTTCAAACTAATGTAGGAGAAACACTATGCCACATCCCTATCCCATCATTTGCCATGATCTTCTTATCAGTTTATGTCGTGGAGGTACAAGTTGCAGTATATCATATGTCTTCTCCATATTAATAAAGTTAAGATCCTCTACATGGTCCACAGAGAGTATAACCTTGCTACTACATTTCGCAAAAGCTTCTTCATGGTTTGGCCCAGTTCGGAATTCAACTCGTTGGAGAGTTTTCCTTTCGATATTGAGGTAGAAAACATAAAGCGTCTTAGATGCATCCTTCATAGACAAAACAATGTCTCCTGTGGCAGTCACTCCAACGACAGAAACATCCCCAGCAACAATCTGATTCTCCCATAGATTGAAAACATTGCTGCAGCCAACGAATCCATTCGTCTTCAGAAAAGTGTAGACATGTTCCGACCATCCCGAGTTTGGGTCATCAGCATCCCTTAGAACTGACATACACAACTTAAGGCAACACTTTCTACCATTGGAGTTATTAGGATTCCAATCACGCTCTAGAGTAATCACACCTAGTTTACCCTTATAGTTTATCATCTTAGTTATATGCCGATCACGAATAAAATCTCTGTACGTCAACTTTAAAATTTTGAATTCCTCAGACCTAACATCAAAGCAAACTATGGGATAAGAAAATACAGCATTAATCTTTTGTGTAGCGAAGTAATACAAAAACCCATTGATGCATATCCCTTCAGGCAAACCATATGTAGACAAAGGGTATAAGGGACAATAGATCTCCCTCCACGAATCGTTTCCAGTTCCTAGTGTCAATATTAGAGATGGCTTGTAAGAGTTAAAGGACAATACCTTAAACTGTTTGTCAACCGGATCAAACAATAAATAGATTATCGGACTCAGCCCCTCTTTGTCGGGTAAAAGAGCCAACTGGCCTGTGCTAGGGTTACATATAACCAACCCCTTGTACACACGTAACAGGTGTTAAGCTAGATGGGCTTCACACTTAAAACCAATTGGTGATAAGAGGAGTGACTCACCTATCTTATATATTGTTAAGGATCCTTTCCAATACCCGATGTGGGACAACTATGTGTCTAATACGCCCCCTCGAGATGATGGCTCTCTGAGCATCAATCTCGGAATGCTCGGGCAAAGATCGATGGGCCAACTTTGGGCCAGATCGATGTGGATCGGGTTGGACTGCGTGGATCGTGCTCTGATACCATGTTAAGCTAGATGGGCTTCACACTTAAAACCAATTGGTGATAAGAGGAGTGACTCACCTATCTTATATATTGTTAAGGATCCTTTCCAATACCCGATGTGGGACAACTACAGGAACAAACCAAAGGCATGCTTTTCATTACTAGTCGGCATGTGTTTAGGTAACTTAATGGGGAAGTCGGCTGTTACTACAAGAGATGACGACTTATTCTCGTATAGATTATGAGGCTGAGGTGACGAGAATAAACACAAATCTTCATAACCATCTCGTTTGACCAGGAATAAGAGACGCGGCCGAGCCGACGACCTGTTGGAGAACAACTCTTTGAAATATGGACCGGAAAGCATGAGCTTCCATTGCTTCGACAGGCAAGAAAACCTAGCGACTGATTTGGCTGGTAATCTCGAGAATATCTCGTTGATGAGATCAGTTGGGATGGAAACTGAGTTTTCTCCCTTGCTCATGTTGATTTCGAAAGAAACAAAAAAACCTAGAACTTGCTTTAGGAAGGGAAGGGAAGAGAAAGTAAGATTTTCAGAAAACTATTATATATTGTTGATGGGATATCTTTTGCTTTCCTTACCAGCTTTATTATTATTTTTTAACAACCAAGATTTTATTAATCTCTATAATATTATTTGAGAAGTCAGTTTTCTACGTGTCGCACTCACGTTAACTCTCACGATTGTTGATTACACGGATATTTTTAATGAATTAAAATTATTATTGTTAAATATTTTATTGAACTTTATTTAGTTTCCTTTTTAAAATTTTACAAATAACATATATAATAAAAATGAAATATTTATAAAGTTTAAAAGAAAATTTAAAAACGATAATATATGCCTATATTATATCAGTTAAATATTTTTATTAATTTTTTATTTAGTTTCCTTTTTAATATTTTCTAAATAATATATATAATAAAAAGGAAACATTTATAAAGTTTAAAAGAAAATTTAAAAGGAAAATATATGCATATATTATATAATATGATTTCATTAAAAAGGAAAGTTCACAAAATAGTACTATTCCATTTACTTTTGAAGTAATAATATAATTTATTTATATCTATATTTTTATAGATGAAAAAAAAATTTGTCTATAATTTTATTTCATAAAAGAAAATCTCACATAGATAATCTTGATATTAGTAAAATAAATATTATTTATTTTAAAATATAATTTTAAACAATAAATTTCAAAATAAGAAAAATATTTTTATATATCTATCTATTTTCTTAGATGATTACATAAAATAATTAATATTAATCTATAAGACATGTCATCAATTATATTTTAGATAAAAAATTTTAAGAAGAGAAAAACGATGGCGACTGCGAAGGCGATTTAGGGTTCGACGACAATTACGATGGTTTCGTGGGATTGGGATCCGGGGATTCTCCGGGTGATTATCGGATCTAAAGAAAAAACGGAGGCAGACGGGGAGAGAGGGAAGGTCTCTGTTTTCCTTTCTCGATTAGATACGATTGACTCGATCCGAGTTGAAAGGAACCAGAGAGGGGGCGCATATCGGGGTTGGTTTAATGGACGAGATATGCTGTATCGTGATATGATTATGGGATTGCGAGATAAGGCAACATTCGGGATACGAGAGCTGGTGGTTTCCTCGGTTGGTTGGATTGTGATTCTCTTCTTTATGATGAGGCAATCGCAGGGAGACCAAGGTATTCAATCTAAGATTTCCCAGTTCCAAATGTCGAAAAAGGGTATTTTTTTCCTTTGGAAGATTGGGGGCTGCGAATTTATGGAGGAAATATCTTTGTGGTGGAATCAGTATGTGTAAAATCATTGGTGATAAATACATGATTGATTTGGATTCTGGGGAGGAAGTGAAAAGGGAAACAAGGGAGTACTATATAATTTGCATTGTTTTGGAAGCTCTGCTCATCGGTTCTAACTTGTACTTTATATCAATTAGTTTTCGCGGAGAAAGCTTGATTGAGTTTTGGTTTTCAATGGCACAGGGGCAATTAGTGGGGTCAATGGGGGAGTTACGGAACGGTGAGGGAACACGGAAGAGGTTGAAAATCACGGTGGCCCACTTTGACAATTCCGACTTGATCAAGTCGTGCTCAAGGATCTTGATGGGACGTTGTATGAATCCCCCAGCTCAGGAAATGAAGGCGCTGCTTTCTAACCTTCCGAAGATTTGGAAGTTGGAAGATCGGGTGATAGGGAAGGACTTGGGACTTGGCAAGTTCCAGTTCGAGTTTGAGAAGGAGGAAGACATGGAGGGGGTCTTAAAGCTACAGCCATATCACTTCGATTATTGGATGATAGCTGTGGCTAAGTGGCAACCGAAGAGATCTATTAATTACCCATCGGAGATACCGTTTTGGGTTCGAGTTCTTGGTGTGTCTAAGGAGTTCAGGACGGTGCCCACATTCGAAAGCATAGGAGATGCTATTGGAAGAGTGGTTGAGGTGGATTTGGAACTAATGCGAGTACTCGTGGTGGTGGATGCTTTTAAAGAATTGTGTTTCGAGACCTCAGTGGATTTCACCGGTGGGGAGTTCTACGATGGCGAGGAGGTGCCTATTCTATTGAGGTATGAAAAGTTGTTTGGTTACTGTGAGGAATGTGGGAGTCTATGCCATCATGAATCAGAGTGTCCATTGACGAAAGGCTTCAAGCAAAACTCCGGGAGAAAGACGGAGGTTCGAGAAGGAAGTGGTAGTTGGAATGAAGGATATAAGCATGACGATAGGGCGAGAAGCTATAAGGGAGTGGCCATACATGGGAATGGAGCACAACAGAATCGGGAGAGAGACCCAAGGGAGTACCATGGAAAGGGAAAGGGCAAGATGGGTGCAGAGACTGATGCTAAATGGGTGAGAAAAGATGACCGGAGTAACAGGAAGCCTTACGGTCCCAACGGAAATAATAGAGGTGATGGGGAAGGTTCAAGACCCAGGTCTCAGCGGCGAGAGGAGTCTCGTCTGAGCGACCAGAAGGGAAACAAACCAGGTGGATCAGAGCAAAAAGGTGATCAACAACGCCAGCTATGGTCCCATGAAGATGTTGAGGAGGAAGGAGAGATTAGGCACGAGGGGAGGGGTCACATGATGCTTCCATCTCCAGCCTTCCAGGCGCAGTTGGCCAATACACAGGCAGTTGGAAATCAGGTGATATCGGATCCCACTGATGCAGTAAATGGACTGAAACAGATTCAGACTTTGGTGGAGGGGCACTTAAAGATAGGTGAGGATGAAGTAATGGAATGGGATGATCTTGAGGTAGTTGACAACTTACCGGATCTCACCGAGGAGGAGGTTGCTGCGATAAACGCAGAATTGGAGGAACATGCGGTGCTAGACGATACTGAGGAACCTCCGGTGATGGAGGATGATAAGGGACAGCAGATTGAGGGGGAATCTACAAAGCAAGTGACAAAGAAGCGCCTCTTTAAATCCACTTTGAGTACTGCCGCAAGCACAAAAATGAGAAGTGCAAAAGCCAATGCTTCCCCCCGTAAGAAGGCTCCGGTTAAGGCAGGGAATCGTCCGGGAGACAATAGGTACCAGCAGGAAAGTAAGGTGGCTTCAAACCTTATGGCTGTGCATCAAGAGCCATAGTTTTTATGAATCAAGTCAGCCCTTCTGAGATGTTTCTGAAACAGGAGTTGGGTCTTGTTTTTGGATTTTGCTTTATGTTTCTAATAAGCTCAATGAGCATGAGTTTTTTGTTTCAGTTTTCTGGTCTGTTTGCGTTTCATTGGGTTGTTGTGGTGTCCACATTTCTCTGTGTCAATTTATTTATTCAAATAATGAAATCACAGGAGTATGGTTATTTGAGGTTGTGTATTGGTGATTATTTTCATTTGCGCTTTGGTCTTTTTAATTCAGTGTGGATTATGAAAGTAACATATGGAGAGGTATATAGGGACGATGATGGCAATGAGAATAATATGGGCATTAATGTGGTTTCTGGTTTGATGCATATGTCTCTGAAAGATGGACAGCAATGGGTGATACGAACGGGAAGAATATGTATTAAGGAAGAGAAGTCTTGGAATCAATGGGATGTGTCCTTTAGATGGTATTGTGGGGAATGGTGTATGAAAATAATTTCCAATTTTTTAATTATTATATGGAGAATTGGCGAAGGAGTATTGGTATTGTTTACAGAGTGGCTTGGATTATGGCTTATGCCCGATTGGATACTAAGGAATATGAAATATATTATATGGAAGTGTAGGAACTGTTTGGGTTACAAGATGGCAATGACGAGTATATTTTGGCCAATCAGGCAGAATTTAAACTATGAGTTTTTGTGGCTATCTAATGACTGGAATTCATCTTCTTGGCGATGGTTGGGTCAGATGAAACGTAGTCAGAGTTTTGTTAAAATCGTGGAGATTAGAAATTGGTGTAAAAGAGATGATTTAATATGGAATACGAGGAAGTGGATGGCTGTTTTATTGGCTATTATGAGAGATCAAAATATCATTAAATCTGTCTCTCTCAGCTCTTTGGAGCTATATAAGGAATTTTTAATATGAAAGTTCTAAGTTGGAATTGTAGGGGTGTGGGGAGTAAATGGACTATGAGCTATCTTCGTGAGATTTGGCACAAATATAAACCCGAGTTTCTATTTTTGTCAGAAACAAAACAAGACTCTGAATTTGTACAGGGTCTTCAGGCACATTTTGGCTATGATAATTTAGTTACGGTGGATCCGAATGGAAGAAGTGGAGGTTTAGCACTTTTCTATAATAACGAATTTCAGGTTCAGGTTTTGTACACGAGCAATAGAATGATAGATGTTGAAGCGATCACCCTTGGTAAAAAAGTTTTTTTAACTTTTGTATACGGTGATCCGGTACAGAAGCTAAGGGAACAGGTATGGGAGAGGTTGACACGGTACGGGCTGGCGAGATCGGATCCATGGTTTATTATTGGAGATTTAAATGAAATAACTGGTAACCATGAGAAAGAGGGAGGGGCGTTACGGAGCGCCAGTTCTTTTGTCCCTTTTAATGATATGATCAGGAACAGTGGGTTACTTGAGTTTCCGGCACGGGGAAATAAAATGTCGTGGCAAGGTAGGAGAGGAAAGGGGAAAGGGGCTTTTACAGTTAGATGTCGATTGGATCGTGCACTAGCCAACGAGGAATGGCATACCCTCTATCCGATCTCGTATACGGAATACTTACGAATGGTGGGATCAGACCATCGACCGATAGTGGCGTTCATGGAAGATAAGGTACGTAGGAGAAAAGGACAATTTCGATTTGATAAAAGATGGATTGGGCAAGAGGGGCTTTTGGAATCTATAGCCTCGGGATGGACGGAGTCTGGTCCAGGCATATCGGAGGACATAGTCTCTAAAATTAGTAATTGTAGACACGAGATTGCGGCTTGGAGGAAAAATAATCCACCGTATGGGAAGGAAAAAATAGCGGAGCTTCAAAAAGCATTGGAAGAGGTACAAACTGATGATACAAGATCTCAAGAGGAGATTATTGAAGTCTCCAAGAAATTGCAGGATGCATATAAGGATGAAGAGGAATATTGGCATCAGAAAAGTCGAAATATGTGGTATTCATCGGGGGATCTAAATACTAATTTTTATCATGCACTCACAAGACAAAGACGAATTCGCAATAGGATTGTCGGCCTTTATGATGAGGCTGGTTCTTGGGTAACGGACGTGGATGGAGTGGAAAAGGTGGCCGTGGATTATTTCGGGAATCTGTTCACGACTACGGATCCTTCCAATTTTGATATATTTTTGGACGAGGTAACGCCAGCTATCTCCGATCAGATGAACCAACGTCTTCTCCGGATGGCAACGGAGGAAGAGGTGAAAAAAGCATTATTCATGATGCATCCAGAGAAAGTTCCGGGACCGGATGGAATGACTGCCCTGTTTTTTCAGATTTCTTGGCACATTGTAAAGGATGATCTGGTGGATTTGGTAAATCATTTTTTACTTACAGGAGATATGGATCCAAGGTTAAACCTTACCAATATTTGCATGATTCCAAAAACGGAGAGACCTACACGGATGACAGAATTAAGACCCATCAGTCTCTGTAATGTAGGATATAAGATTATATCAAAAGTGCTTTGTGAAAGGCTGAAAATATGTCTGCCAAGACTTATATCAGAAACACAATCGGCTTTTGTACCAGGAAGGTTGATTTCAGATAATATTCTGATTGCTCAGGAGATGTTTCATGGATTGAGGACAAATAAATCTTGTCAAAACAAGTATATGGCAATAAAGACGGATATGAGTAAAGCATATGATCGGGTGGAATGAGACTTTATTCAAGCTTTACTTAATAAATTAGGTTTTGATCCACATTGGACAAAACTGATGATGGGATGTATTTCTTCGGTTCAGTATCGGGTACTGCTAAACGGCCAACCAAAGGGACTTATTACTCCACAGAGGGGACTTAGGCAGGGGGACCCACTATCCCCATATCTTTTTATTTTGTGTACAGAGGCGCTAATTGCAAATATCAAGAAAGCGGAACAAGGAAAACAATTGACGGGAATGAAAGTAGCAAGAGCTTGCCCATCAATATCTCACCTGCTGTTCGCAGATGATAGTCTTTTCTTTTGCAAGGCACAGAGGGATGAATGTGAGACTATTCTCAGGATTCTAAAGGAGTATGAGGCTGTCTCGGGTCAACTGATTAATTTTCAAAAATCGTCAATCCAATTTGGACATAAAATTGAGGAAGATAGGAGGCAAGAGATGAGGGATATATTGGGGATTCAGAACATAGGAGGTATGGGGTCGTACCTGGGATTACCAGAAAACATAAGTGGTTCTAAGGTACAAGTATTTGGCTTTGTTCAAGATCGAGTAGACACAAGAATTAATGGGTGGACTTTTCGGTTTTTTACTAAAGGAGGGAAGGAAGTGGTTATTAAGTCGGTGGTTACAGCTTTACCAAACCACGTAATGTCATGTTATAGATTACCACAAGCTACTATAAAGAAGCTTACAAGTACGGTAGCGAAATTTTGGTGGAGTCCCGGGGGAAGTACGAAAGGTATGCACTGGAAATCATGGGATAAGGTATGTCTTCCCAAGGAGGAGGGTGGCCTGGGCTTCAAGGATATTATGGATTTTAATACGGCAATGCTTGGAAAACAACTTTGGCGTCTCATAAACAAACCGGATACTCTATTCGCTCGAGTGTTCAAGGGTCGGTATTTCAGGAACGCTTCACCCCTGGAACCAATCCGTTCTTACTCCCCATCTTATGGTTGGAGGAGTATAGTATCTGCACGATCTCTGGTTAGCAAAGGACTAATTAAAAGGGTGGGGACAGGTTCTTCTATCTCAGTATGGAATGATCCTTGGCTCCCAACCACTCGCCCGAGACCTGCAAACAAAAATAATCACAATTTATTTCCGGATCTTACGGTGGATTCGCTTATTATTCCAGGTTCTCGAACTTGGAACCTACAAGCGATTCGGGCTTTGGTAGATCCTTTGGATGCAAAGATTATTGAGAGTATACCTCTCAGTAGGTTTAGTATAACAGACAAGGATGGCTGGCATTTTACCAAAAATGGACAATATACGGTTAAATCAGGTTACGAGGTGGAAAGGGTTTACCCAGATAAAGAAAAGCAACTACCTTTCTATGGACCGACGGTAGATACTTTGAAAGCTTTTTGTTGGCAGGTCAAGTGCCCACCAAAGATGAAGCATTTTCTATGGCAGATTGTCTCAGGATGTGTTGCGGTCAAAAAGAATTTAAAATCACGAGGAATGCAAGGGGAAATTAATTGTGACAGATGTGGAGGTGCTGAGGAATCTTTAAATCATGTATTTTTTGAATGTCCTCCAGCACGGCAAATATGGGCATTATCAGCTATACCAACAAATCCAAATGTTTTCCCCTCGGAATCATTGTTTACTAATATGGATCATTTATTCTGGAGAGTCTTACCCAAAATGACTGATCATCAGTTTGTGTGGATCCTATGGTATATTTGGAAAGCAAGGAATAGCAAAGTTTTTAGCAACCTGGATGTTGATGCTAGGGATACGCTAAAATTGGCTGAGACGGAATCTACTATGTGGGCTGCGGCCCAAGAGTTGACTATCCGACATTCCATATCACCGCAGGTACATCAGCCTCCCTCAATTCCAGGGAGATGGTGCTTCACAGATGGTTCGTGGAAGGATAAGGACTCTTTTTCGGGACAAGGCTGGTTCAGTACTCTGGAAGGTTATGAAGGATTAATGGGGGCCCGAAATGTGCGGGCAAGTTTGTCTCCCCTCCACTCGGAGGTGGAAGCATTGATTTGGGCGATGGAATGTATGAGGAATCTACGTCAGTTTCAAGTTACGTTTGCAACGGATTGTTCTCAGTTGGTGAAGATGGTTTCGGAACCAGAAGAGTGGCCGGCGTTTGCAAGTTATCTGGAGGATATCAAGAGTTTACAAAGTGGCTTCCACAGCTCACAGATCATTCATGTACCAAGGACGGCAAATTTAAGGGCGGATCGTTTAGCACGCAGTGCTAGACAACAATCGTCTTTTGTCATTCACATGGATGCCGAGCTACCGGTTTGGTATACAGAGTCAATATGAGTCTGTATTTTGATGACAAAAAAAAAAAAAACATAAAATAATTAAGTAACATAAACAAATATATTTTTAATTGACTAAAAATAGTTTATAATTATTATTATTGAAATTTTCCATTTATTTCATATATTTATTGGACTATAATATATTTCAATTACAGAAAAAATATCTATAAATTATATTTTTCTAAAACACAATCACAATTGTTTTATTGTTTATTTTTAATAGATATTAGATAATGAAAAATAGATTTTAACAGTAAACATCTTTTGATCAAATAATTACAAAATATTTTAAATTAAAATAACACGATAGACTTTAACAAAGTATATATATTATATTTTATTTTTATTAAAATTATATGTTTTCTTAATATTAAATAATTATTAAATTTGCTTTTAAATTTTATGTTTTATGTTTGTGGAACTTAACATAACCATAATCAAAGTACGAAAGCAAATCTGAATTCAGATTTTTAAGATTATTTAAAATAATTTTCAGTTTACCATTCAATAAATTAAAGGCATAAAATTATTTAGAATTTATAAAATATTTTAATTACTGTAGATATTGATATGTGTTCATGAGTTTCCAAAAATATATCAGTTACTTATGTATGTAACTTCATATTGATCATTGATAAATATATGAAAGTACATGCACATTAAATGATAAATAAAAATAATTTGATATGACTTAAATATAGTAAAAATAATTATATTTCGATTTTAATTTGAAATAATACATGCAACTTAATATATTCACAACATGAGTAACTCGACTAATCCAACTTATATCTAATATCGTAGATTAAACTACAATAATAATATATAATTTTATGGTAATAGTTAATTTTATAAATATAAATTATAGAATGATTCAAAATATATTAACAAATGAAAATAAAATATTAACCAACTATTTCAATTTAGTTTTTTTTTTTGTAAAATTTATATATGTAGGCATGAGACTTCATAATATCATCGTTATATTAATTTATTGAATTTGGAATCCGACACTTTAGTTTATCTCTTATTTTATTCTAAGCACAATATATCTTAATTTATAAATAATCATCCTAAAATATATTTGCATATAAAAGATAACCAACAAACCAAGCAACCTAAATGCAAATAATAAAATTAATCAAAATTAAATATATTTATAATAAAAATATTATAATTGAATTCAAAGAAATAAATGCAAATAAATATATCCAAATGATAACTAAATTGACGGTAAACACAACAAAACTAACAAACTATAACATATCTAAAATCGAATGTCTAATTAAAGTAATATAATATTATTAATATAAACAATGCATACAATTATAAATTAATATAAATTAAGAATAAATAGCAATTAATTATTATAGTATATTTACTTTATAAATATTTATACCCGTGCATGAGGACGGGAAAATCACATGGATGATACGATAAATCAACAAGAGAAAGCCATACAGGAGAAGAAGTGAAAAAATTAAATATGGAAACTTGACCTAACTGATTAAAGAAATTGTATATTTTTATAAAGTAATTAAAAGGAAAAAAATCTAAAATATCTTAAAGTGTTTATTGAGAACGAGATTAAAAACAAACTAGTGTTTTTAAAACCAGACCAAACCGATGATCAGATCAAATTTGATCATGAACCAGTTATATAACTGTGTTGAGTCTATTAACTGGTTCGACAATGAATTGGTCATGTAATCGGATTGAATCTCAAAAATATTAAATTGATAAAAACCACTAAAACTATCTCTATAATAATATTTAAGAAGTCAGTTTTTTATGTGTCGCACTCATGTTAATTCTCACAATGGTTGATTACACTAATACCCTTAATAAATTAAAACTATTATATTTAAATACTACTATTAAATTTTTATTTAGTTTCCTTTTTAAAAAAATTCAGATAACATATATAGTAAAAAGGAATTTTTTTTAAAGTTTAAGAAACAAATTCAAAAAAAGAAAATATATGTATATGTAATATGATTTCATTAAAAAGGAAAGTTCACAAAATAGAAAATTCCATTTAAAAATATTTTTAAATAACATAAAATATACTTTTGAAGTAATAAAATATTTATTTATGTCTATATTTTCTTAGATGAAATACATATATATATATATTTGTATACAATTTGATTTCATAATTTTAAACAATACAAAAGTATATATTTTTCAAAGTAACAGAAATATTTTTATATATCTAGCTATTTTCTAGGATGATTGCATAAAATAACTAACACAAATTGATATATTGAAATGATGTTTTATTTATTTTTCATATATTTATTTGACTATATCTTTCAATTACAAAAAACGAATTTTATAAATTATATTTTATTTAGATAATATGATTCCTAAAATACAATCACACAATTTTTGCAAACTGCTTATTTTAAAGAGATATTAAAAAATAAAAAAATTAACGATAAACAACTTTTGATCAAATCATTACAAAGCATTTTAAAATAACACAATACTATATATTTTAACTAGGTAGATATTATATTTTATCATTATTAAAATTATTTTTTTCTTAATATTAAATTTGATTTTAAATTTTATGTTTTTATGTTTGTGAAAATTAATATAACCATAATCAAAATACCGAAGCGAATCTGAATTCGCAGTTTTAAAATTATTTAAAATAAATTTCAGTATACAGTATAATAAATCTAGTGCATAAAACTATTTAGAATTTATAAAATAGTTATTTTAAATATTGATGTATTCATGAGCTTCCAAAAATGTATTAGTTACTTATGTTTGTACGTAACTTCCTGTTACTCTTAGCTTCATTTTATAATATTTTTTTAAAAAATCAGTGATAAATATTATAAAAATACATGCAATTTTAAAAGATAAACAAAATTGATTTGATTTTACTTAATTATAATAAAAGATAATAATAGTTCAGTTTGAATTTGAAAGAATTTATGTAACTCGATATACTCACAACATGAATGACTCGACTAATCCAACTTATATCTTTTTTTTTTGTAACAAAATCCAACTTATATCTAAAATCATATATTTAACTACTAAAAGAATATAAAATTTGATAATAATAATTTATTTTATAAATGTAAATTATAGGATGACTCAAAACATATTTGCAAATGAAATAAAATGTTAACTAACTGTTACAATTTAGTTCTTTTGTAAAATTTATATATATGCATGGTACTGTAAAGTATTATTCTTATATTAATTTATGTAAATTGGAATCAAACAGTTTAGTTTATTTTTTATTTCACTCTAAGCACAATATATCTTAAATTATACATATATATTAAATTATACATATTCTTCCTCAAATACATTTACATATCTAAGACAACAACGAACATAAATGCAAATAAGAAAATTAATCATAATTTTAATATATTTAAAATAAAAAATATTATAGTTGAATTTAGAGAAATAGATGCAATTCAATATACCTAAATGATAACTAAATCGACTGTAAAAACCTAAACCGACTAGATATAACATATCTAAATCATATGTGTAATTAAAGTAATATAATATTATTAATATAAGTTATGCATACAAATTATAAAATTAATATTAAATTAAAGTAAATAACAATTAATTATTATAGTATATTTATTTTATAAATTTTTATATCCATGCATGAGCATCCATGCATGATTACGGGAAAATCACCTAGTAAAAAGTTAATAAATTATCCATATGAACATAAAACTAGTTTATATTTATGTTTAAAATTTATTTATATTTTAATTATGTATCAAGTTATTATTGTTACTTTTAAAATTCTATACTAAAAATATATAAATCAGATTTGACCCGGTCGATCCATATTGAACCGTGACCCAAGAGTTTTCCGGTTCTAACTTCTGGTATGGGTTTAAAAACACTGGAACAAACCAAATTAGATGTAGATGGTTCAGTTTGATTAAAACCAGATGTGGTTTGGATCAGTCTCAATTTCGTCGGTTAACAACAAAGTCAACGCAGCCCAATGTTAATGCGCAGACAAGACAAAAGCCCAATGATCTGAGTTAAAACTCAACACAACAAAAGGCGAAGCAACTTGTTGTTGTTGTGCTTTCTTCCATTGACACATGGCGACGCCTTCCCCGACACCTTCTCCTCCTTCCGACTCAAACCCTAATCACGCAGCTACTCCGCCGCATCAAAATCCACCACCCTCGAACTCCACGGCGATTCAAACCCCTCCGTCGCCGCAAACCACCGTGGTCGCCTTAGCCGCATCGACCTCCGCCGTCGCCAGAAAGACCCAACCGGTGCTATGGACCGAAGACGAGACTCTCCTCCTGATCGACTCCTACAAGCAGAAGTGGTACGCGGTCGGTAGAGGTCCTCTCAGATCAAACCAGTGGGAAGAGATCTCCGTCGCCGTCTCGGGTCGCTCCGGCGTTGAGCGCTCGGCGACGCAGTGTCGGCACAAGATGGAGAAGCTGCGGAAAAGATTCAAAGCGGAGAGGCAGAGCATGGGACCTATCTCGATTTGGCCTTTCTATTCTCAGATGGATGAGTTGGATTGCAATCCAGCTCCCATCTCAGCTCGTCCCCTCACACGACTTCCTCCAAGTAATCACTACGCTGAAGATGAAGATGAAGAAGACGAAGACGAAGAAGAAGATGAGAGACGAAACAAATCGAGGAGTATCAATCACATAGTGAGAAGACCTGGGACGGTTAACAGATTCGCTGGGGTTGGTGGAGGATTGTTGCAGTGGGGACAAAAGGAGAGATCGAAGAGGAAGAGGACAGATGAAGGAGGAGGAGGTGGTGAGAGGAGGATGAAGGGAGCGAGAGCAGTAGCTTATGAGATCAGGGCATTCGCTGAGAAAACAATGGTGATGGAGAAGAAGAAGATGGAGTTTGCCAAGGAGACGTTGAAGCTGCGTAAAGATATGGAGATCAAACGGCTTAAATTGATTCAGACTTCTCAGGCTCAGCTTCTTCAGTTTCTCAACACTTCCTTTGCTTCTTTCTAACCTTTTTCATGAGAGGTTAACCAATAAAGATGGTGACATTGTTGTTGTTATTCTTCTTCTACTTCATCTTTTTTCATTTCTAAGATGTAACATAGTTAACTATGTAAAACTAATGTCGAGAACTTTTTTTTTTTATGAATGCCATTTGCAAATCTAACAAGAACATAATGTTGGTTATTTAACAAAACAAAAAAACAATTGCAATTGTGTTGTTATTCTATCTTAGAAAATGTAATCCAATGTCACGAACATTTTGTGTGTGGACTGGGAAGCATATAGTCATTTTGTGATTCTCATTTATAACCACAAGGAGAAAAACAATAGTACATTCAAATTAAACTAACCTAAACCCACAAGAGTAAAAAATTAGATGGGGACAAACAAAAAGAGAGCAGACTTCTATACAAAACATTATATAACTGTTTCCACTCTCCCAAACCTAAAGATGGGAAGAACAAGAAGAAGAAAGTGACCTCTCTATGATGCAAGTGCTAATTTACATGCAATACACCTTTCTCTCTTGTGATCAAAAGATATAAAAAAAAGGACCATCATCAATCTATCTATCCACCTTCTTCCCCCCATTTATCTTCCTCTCTCCTCATCAAATCTGCAGAGTTTATAATTTACTTTGGTTGGACCAAAACCATTGTTAAGTTATACATCATCTCAGCAAAATCTAAAGGCCGTCCACTTGATGATGTTTAATGCCACAGTGAATGAGGACCCTGACTCCGTACAAACCAGTTTTTGTACCTGTACAGGGTTGTCGGTAAGGGCCAAGCATAACCCTTTGCAGGATCTCCAGCTACTCCAAGTTCTAGGTTTCATCTGTCGTGCCTCTCACTCCACTTTTGTATCAGGTGGCTTGGAAGATGATAGTTCTTTTGCTTCTTCTAATTGGGGAGACTGCTGATCAGAAGCAAGACGTTTCTGATTTAGTACAGTCAGCTGCTCTGGCAACTTTGGTCTCTCTTCTACTGTTGGTAGAGATTGTTTTCTCTCTATCACGCCCTTGAGCTCCTGACAAGGCAAGCCCCCAGGGAAATGCTTCTGCGCTAGTCCTTGGTTCAGTGTTGTTGCTGGTTCACTACCAGCTGAGTCTGTATTAGAACAGCTTACTACATTAGGAGCACCGCTTTGCACAGAGGCGGCACTAGTTGGAGGTTCCAATCCATTTGGAGAAGCCACAACAGTAGAACCAACTGCTTTTATGTTGTTAGAATCATTAGTCACTTGAGGCATACCCTTGCTCGTACTCATACTAGCTGTTTGTGTGGTATTGGGCACAGACTGCGGAGAGCGTGGCACACTTTCAGCTTGGGACTTCCTCGATAAATCAGAGTTCTCCAAATGATTCTGATGAGCAATTCGCTGAGCTGTTGATTGAACTTGATTACGCTGCTTTTGGTGATGGTTGGAAGGTCCAACTGCTGGTGCAACTGAGGAGCTAGATGTGGATAAGATGTTACATGAGGCCGCAGCTGAGTTCTGGACTTGGATGCTATTGTCTGAAGGTAACTGTATCTGTTGTTCTTGGGACGGAGATGTAGCTCCAGGAAATGATTTCGGCAATTGCTGCGAATGATTTGAGGACTGTGGTGAAACAAAAGGTTTAGACTGAAGATTGGCAGTCCCCACATTAGACTCCCGATCAGGCCTAACTGGAACCATTGCCTCTCCTTTTTCGGTAGCCTGATTCCCGGGGGACATGGTGAGACCATTCAAGTGTGACTGATCAAGAGTAATGTTCTGATGAATCATGTTTCCTCTACCCGTCCCCTTCGATTGTTTATTCTGCTGACCTTGTGATGGCTGCCGCTGGTGTGGGTGTTGTCTTCCAGACTGCTGCTGGATTTGTCTCTGCCGTTGTTTTCCAGCTTGATTGTTCACTCCAGAAGCACCAGACTGAGGATTCCTAGCCAGGCCATGAAGCGGCAACTGAGATTTTTGAGGGTTCTGTTGTGTCATAGCATTGATATTAGGAGAGGTCGACTTTGGGGGCGGTAATGGCTGGGGGGAAACGGGTGGTTGAGTCTGATGGCTGTTTTGCGTCGAAGATGAAACAGAAGTCCCCTGAGGTTGTTGTTGCTGTTGTCCATGTGGCATCAGAGTACCAGATGATGCTAACTGCTGCTGCTGCTGCACATACCTCTGGTGCATTAGCCTTTGACGGAGAGCAAATCCGTCCTGCTGTGCCCTGACGGCATGACTTGGGCTTGGGCTCTGGAGATGAGGATGCTGCGAATTGCCAAGCACATGCGACTGATGTGGCATCTGATGGGAAAGATGGCCTGGGTACGCCTGAACAGGAGTTGTCTGGTTGTTGGTAAATCCAGAACTCAAACTACCGAAAGCTGGGATCCCCTGGCTGTTCCCTTGAGCAGCCTGCATCTGAAACTCACGCATATCAGTTTTCATTTTCGCTGCATTGATCGTAATGATGTCAAAGAGGCTCAAAATGCCAATTGGCAGCGGTAGATAAAAGAATCAGAAGCGCTAAACGCTAGAGTCTAAACCAAGGGAGCCAGATAAACTAGTTACCATTGCAGCAACCAAAAGCCAAGTTGCTTACCCGCATCATATGCTGAACAGCTTCGCGAGGCGGCCTAGACATGGAGTTTACTTGAGAAGGTCCTCCTCCAGAGTGAATATTACCATTGTTTGGAATTCCTACCATACCAGATGAGAGCATGCTACCAGTATTTGGCATTGCTGCTGAGCCAATTGCTTGAAAACCAGGCCTCGACAAGGGTGCTCCTCTGTTCATTCCACTTACACCCATGGTGTTTGCACCAGGAACTATGCGGTGTCCAGATCCTGAGACAGCTCCAGGAGTTGATGAAGAAGGCTGCTGCAGGTTTCTACCGGATGACATTTGATTAGACTGTTGGAGTCGATGTTGTTCATCAAGTGGCAAAGGCCCTCTAGAAACGTTGAATCTACCATCCCTAAAAGGAAAGAAACATATCACAACCAAAAGAAGTACTAAACCTTGAGCATATTGAGCGGAGATGCACAAACGTGGGCATTCGCCAAAACAAACCATTCACTACAGGTCTACCTTGCAGAAGCATTGTGCAGACCAAGTGTGGTTGGTAAACTGTTGCCGGGAACCACACCAGACGATCCAGGAGTGGATGGGTTTGCTCCAGAAGTAGGGAGCACTGGCGTCCCTTGATTCAACATTGGAAGACCTGGATTTTCAAGTGAAAATAAATCTTGACCTGAAGTTGACGCATCACAGAGATCAAGGGGCCTTCATCCGGAGAGTAGCAAGATATTAGAATCGCGGAAGTAGTAAGCAGGAAATAAAGTTATTTATGGAAAACCAAAACTTACGTTAGAACACCTCCATTCAGATTATTCGGGAATACTTGAGAAAGAGCCATGACTTGTGAATTGTGAACTGGTACTATCTGCTTGGGATCCCGACCATCATTCTTGAAGATCGATGAAACAGTAGCAAACAGACAGAAGCAGCATCAAGAAAACAAAATTAGGGCCTCGGAAAATTTAAACTTCCAACTACAATGTAACGGTTCCTAATGATTTCAGCAAATGTTAAGCCAGGTTTGCAGTTATGCTTTGAAACATGCCTTTCACAGCATAAACTTTGACTACAACAAGATAATCCATTCCATATCTCGGATTTCTATAAGCAACAACGTTTACCATCTTTAGTGCAACTTAATTTCGTGAACAAGTAACCCTGAAAACCCTATTTAGAACTATAAAAGTTAGAACCCCTCCAGCATTCTTCCAACAAGGGACTCAAAAGATAGCTACAGCACCCACTGAATTAAGCTCGAACTATCACTATTGATAGACAACGGTTGAAATACGACTACAAAAAAATGCAGAAAGAAACTCCAGTAGTTTCAAATTACAATGTAAACAGTAAAAAGTACTAGGTGAACCAACCTGCGTCTTTCTATAGTGTAACTTCTTCCCAATCAAACAAATCTTCTCAAAATGGGACTTCAGGGTATCTTCCTCCATTGGCCCTTGCAGTCGCTGAAACAACTGTCTTGCACTTCCCTGAATATAACAAATAGAGCATTGGTATTTTAATTGGTCTAAAAAAGATGTTTTATTCAGCGTCTAAGAGCTAAAGAAAAAACCTTTGGGATGCCAGGCAAAGTGGATGGATAAGACTGAGAAGTCCCCGAGTCTTCAGCACTATCAGCCCCATCACTCGCAGTCTTATCCATCAGAATCTTATGCCGCTCCTTGCATTCACTCGGATTACGATATATACACTGGAAAATAAATAAAAGCGAATCAAGAAATGAACAAATCAAGCCAGCAACGAATCCCAAATGTTCATTAACATGAGAAAGTAACATATTGGACAACAATATCCAGTAAACAGCTCACTAGAAATAGAAACAAGCATTCTTATCAAATGAAGTATAGCTCTGCCACTCCGTGGAAATCTACAAAGAATCCCAAGATTTTCAAAACAGCAAGCACTTACCTTAATTTTAAGAGTGCTATTCATTGCATCACTAATGAGCTCCCAGTTAGGGCCCATGTCATGCACCAGGACAACGAGCGCCTAGATGGTATAAAATAATTAGAAACTCACAGAGTAACCTACAATATGTATCCATGTTAAGAAAGATGACAAATAAAATACCTGATCCTCAAATAGTGACCACGTCGTTCCAGAACCATGCTCGCCAGGAGAAATCTGCGTAAATCAAAATTTCAAGTTCAAAAGAGACACCCTAAAATAAAGAGGTTAGCAACCCTAACAGCATATACCTTTAGGCCTTTTATTTTTCTGGCTCTATCACGACCTCCAATAAATTTGATAGATTTGTTGGGGTTGGACATGTTGCTCATCTGGGAAGCTGCCGGAGAAGAAATTGATCCAGTGAGAGCAATGGCACCATCAAAATTATTCTCTACCAATTGCTTGTTGGTCTTTTGCTTCTTTGCATGAGGACCATACATACCTTACACAATGCAATTATAATATGTCACTGAATTATAAACTCATTATAAATCAGCATTGAGACATAAAAGGGAAAATGTCGACAAAGCAACAAAATCATGCTAGTTTCCCGACAGTTGAGCTAATCCAAATCACAACCTTTTACTCTAGGGTTAGAACTCCACAGAATACACTAATGATAAGATGTATGCAAAAAAGTTCTCCTTAAAGCATAAACTCGGTTTGATTGGTAAAAGAAGAGTGACGCTGATGCTTCCCCCAACTGCCGAAATAAAAATACAACGCAAGAAAGAGTAAAAGTGAATTTGCAAATAATACCATTCATATCGAAATGATTCTCTACTCGCTTCTTCCAGTGGTCCTTCTGCCAAAATAAGGACAAGTTAGAAAACTTTTTAGGAAGTCAGTTACAGGTTACATATTTTACCAACTGTTATAACTTAAAAGTTCTCATTTCAAGAAATATGAAACTGTGAAAAGCCACCTCCACAAGATGAAAAATGGAAGCAAATAATAAATTTGTAAGCATTTCAATCCCAAGAATAGATTCAAACATCAAACCAGTCCAGTATGTAACAATTTTTTTTTTCATTTTAGCAAGCTAGTCAGCATTAAAATTGATTACAACACACCACCTGAACTTCTGGCATACTTTCCTTAAACATTTGTTCAAATTAATTCTTAAGATTTTACCAGTGAAATTACCTGTTCAGCATGGGCTGACGAATCGGGATGCCAGGTTTGGTCATAAGCAGATCCCTGCAACAAATGAAATCGAAATTACAGTGCAATGTAGAGTAAAACTACTAACAACCATTTCTCAGCAGGAAAGCAAGTAAGAGATACGCATATTGCAGACTACCAGATGAGTCTTCTTCTTCTTTTTAGGTTTTCCTGACGTTTCAGCCATGTCATAAGAAAACTGCTTCTCAAAATTACCACTTGATTCAACCTCTGTGCCTTTTTGAATTGCTGATCCACCATGCAAACTACTTTGCTCATCCTGAAAAGAACTAGTATCTCCACTAGATGCATCCGTCTTTGAGGGCACTGGTAGACTCACAATCCTCGGCCTGGAAGCAGTGCGCACACGCCTCGTAGGAACTGAGCCGACAGCCCTTTTCGCCATCAAATTCGATGAGTTGAACCCATCTGTGTAGTTCGCGTACGGTAAATCAGCTCCAAGATCATATGACCGGGCAGAATGTGACTTCATCAAATTCTTCCTTTTTTTGTGGCTCAAATTAAATGATTTGCTGCATTCGAAAGCTCCAGGGAGATAATAGGTACTCCTTTCTACTTCATCCTCATCAAATGCAGTGACATCGTATTCTGTAATGGAGATAAAAGATCAGAAAATATTTAAACAGCACGTGAAGCTTAAATAACCAAGAACTGTGCATACCTCCAACAGCATCATAAGCTGATGTATCAACCTCCTCCTGCATGATATTTCCAGACTTCTGAGAACAGAGAAATACTGTCAAATGTCTTCGAATAACAGATACAAAATTTTAAGGCAATTAAGGTTACAATATGAGAGTTCCTAGCACAGAAAAATATAACGTACCTCACAGCGTGCGAGATGGGTCTCAATGGATATTTGGTATACCTTCATTGCACCAGCTGGGACTGAATAAAATAGGCTTTCCTGAACAGTAACAAAGCTCAATCAGCCATATTATAGAGCTACCACAGCGATTATATTGAACTGAGGCTGCAGAGTTTACAAAAGTTCTTACTTCCGATAGCTGATCAACCAGAGATGCATCCAATATTTCTGGGTCGCACATATAGTCGGGTGTTAATGGTGCCGCTGAATGATCAGGGATAGAAGAGTTGTTATACTTCAAAAATCTACTTGCATACTCCCTCACACCCACAGCTAAACATTTTCTGCCATTCTCACAATTAGATTCTTGGCAGGTCTCCTGCATACAACCAAGGTATCACCAAGCAACATACCATTAAATTTACAAAAATCGTAGTGCAGAGAGTAACAGAACCAGGGATTCATGGAGGTAAAACTGAAGACAATTCAAGCAAATAAGAAAGATCCGGGTGATCAATCATATGATTGAATTGGTCGCTTATATCACAAACTTAACAATATGGTTCCAGGACATCAGTGTCGTCAGTACTTTAATCCAACAAGTGTGTTTAAGTGTGTCTGTTTAAGTGTGTATGCATAGTTCTGACTTATAAGAAAATAAAAGAACCATATGATCACTATTGTCAACACAAACCATAACAAAGGTCTGTCCGTCAAATACCTTATCAATTCCCAAGCATGTCTCCTCCAGCTTCCCAGTAACCTCCACAGAACTCCAGAATTTCAATACAGCACTAGATAGGATTGAAGCTATATTTCTCAGCTTTCTGTGCTGAACTTTTTCCTCAAATCTCGACTGGGAAGTTAAAGCAACTCGATGGCAAATTTGTGCAGCAGCAGTCATCTTCCAAAGCCGCTCCTAGAAGACGAAAAGATAATATGTGAGGATAAACAACATGTGGACAAGCTCGTTTAACCATAGGAATGTCCAGATGTCATCGGAAACAAGAAGAATAACAATTCACAAAATGCAGCAATTTCCATGCAAATATATAGAAGTTCAATCAGAAAGCTGAATCAATTAGACCAGACCTGAGCAAAATCATTTGCCAGCCATGTCATTTCTTCAAGGACAAAATCCCATTGACATTTCTCACGGACCTCCACTGGTGCGGTACCATAAGATAACTCGGCAATTCTTTTTCTCTTTGCCTATTAATGTATTATGTCATACAAAAAAATGAACGGGTAATAAGTACCTCAAAAGCTCGCGAGCTTAAGATCATCAAACAAAGTTGAAAAGAAAACCTGTATAATTCGTGCCTCCTCAAGGAGAGAGTCTGCCTTCACAGTATCTAACACTTTTGAGCCATCATCTGAGCTTGGCTGCTGTTTTAATGCTTCAACGTCAGTTCCTGACAATACATTATCACCAACCATGCATGAACTTGCGTCTACAGATGCCTGAGGTTTTCCAGGGTGCACAAAGCTACTAGGATCATCAGCCAAAACACTACCAAGTTTCTTTTCATTTCCAGGTGCAACTAACCCATGTTGAAGCTTTTTCTCAGTGTCAGAACATATCTCTTCATTTAGTAGCTCAGGCACACTTCTGTAGTTTTCATTTTCAATTTTAATTGAATTCATCTGCATTTCACGCACAGGGCTGCACTCACTAATTATGGTGGTAGATCGACCTGCGCCATCCTCAATCTTCAGTTCGCCACCTGTTTGATTCAGCAACCCCTCTACTCTTGAAGCTTTCGGCACAGAGATTTCATCTGAGTTGAGTTTGTCCGCTCTATAAAGATCCCTTTCTGTATCTACATCTACTTCTAAGTTGTTAGCATGAGAAGACTCTGTCTCTGCAGCTGCTCTATCTGTTAAACTTTTTTTTTCTCCTGTAGTACCACCTAGCTCATCCATTTGGGTAGAATTACTTCCCTGGCAAGCTATTGTTGTAGCTTTGGGAGAACCAATCTCTTTACCAGCCAGAACTAGTTGTGCCTTCTCCCCAGCCAGGCCAGCCTCTTCAAGATGCAAATCTGCGGATCTTTTTCTAAGTGTAATGTCTGCTTCATCTTTCAATAGACTAGTTTTGGATCCAGCAGCACTCTCTCGTACAACAGGTCCACCATCCACCTTGGTATTCAGCGTATTACTGGGAGCTCCATTTTCCGAAACAACAGTTCTACTTGAATTTGCAAATGCTGGACATGACACAGAGGTTGTTTGCCTATCCTTTTGATTGGCTGCTTCAGATCCTCTGCGAACAGAGATAGACATTGCAAGACCACCAGGATTCTGAACTAAATCCGTAGAACTTGACCGTGCTGGATCCCGATTTATCTTTGTTCTGTTCCTACGAGCATACGGTCGAAAGATAGCAGAGTCCTCTGTTTCTTTGATATTTTGGTTGGTGTTGGCTTTGTAAGACCGTTCTGACTCAGACGTTCTGTTTTGCCTATTAGGATATCTCAAATTGTTTTCTCCCTCAACTGACTTATTTCGAGAATCAAACAGTAAAAGATTATCCGCTGTATTGGGTTCAGAAACTGTAGGAACTGCGGGTCTACCACTACTCTCCACAGAGTCTCCATGTGGTGAGGAAGCCAGAGCAAAGCTATCCTTGAGCCCACTGTTACAGGTAAAGGAATGAAGAGTTAATCCATGAGAAATTAATGGGGGGGGGGGGGGTGACTACAGCAAACATGAGTGTACCTGTTAACAAAATGCTCGGCTTGCTGATCAGTGAGTGATGTAGATTGGACGCTATATGAAGTTGCAATACCAAACTTGAAATCCAAGGGATTACCTCCCTGAAGTAGTTAGAAGAGTAAATACTTGTCATGATAGGTTTTTCAAAGAAGAGAGAGAGAAATTGCAAATTATGTATACATACTTTCTCCAGAAACTCTAATTGTCTCCTCCTTTCCTCACGGACATCATACTCTTGCCTGTTGAAACAAGCATCTTTGTTACACATTGGAAGAGACCGGACAGTTGTAGAAAATGTAAGGGAAATACCTTAGCTCTGCTTGAGCTTTCTCAATTGCTGTTCGGCGGGGAGACGTTTTGAGACCTCCACCACTATCAATAACTCCTCCCATGGAATCAAGCTCAGCATTTACTAGAAGAAATCCATGCATCAGCACAGTGGATGTCCCATCTAACTGGAAACACAGATAAAGATCAGATGGAGTCATACAGAATAGCAGCACAACACATCAAAGCAAGAAAAGGAAGGTTGGCTCAAGAATGAGCTGAAGTCGATAAGAGAACAAAGGAAGCAAAGTTGAAAAATTGAAATGATCAGCTTAAGCTACATAATGGGGAACTATGATGGCACATTTAGAAGCAGGAAGGAGGCTAAGAATAACCACAATCAACATTCCCCTAATAAGTGGCACCATTACCCCAAAATGCTTCAAAATTTCACAGAAACTGGGACATTAGGGGTTTCAGAAGAAGGGAGAAGGAAGGTAGAGTACCTGAACTTTGGAACGTAAAGCAACGCCTAGGGTTGGGCAATCACGAATCTAAAATTAGCTTATTCTCTCTCTCTCTCTCTCTCTCTCTCCTAGGGTTTCCACGATGAATGAACAACCAAAAACAATTACCCTTTCTTTTTCTTTTAAGCTCTGACGAAATCAATTTCTCAGGGAAATTAAGAAGATGAATTTCTTGTTTACCAGATTTCTAATTCCGCAATTTCTTCTTTTCAATTTTTGTTTCCCTCTCGGGAGAAAAAAAAAAATTTGTTCTTGGTGATGTCTTTTTTGGCTCTCTCTCCTCGACGCAGTTTGCGACTCTCTCTCTCTCTCTCTCTCTCTCTCTCTCTCTCCGACTCCGAGTTCTGGGCCTGGGTTTTCTTTCCCCTCTGCGAAGACAGAACAGGCCTCTTTGTTTTGCTTTTCTCTTTCGGGCGGGCTTTTGTTGTTATGACAGTTTCTTGCAATAATAACTTTGATTAGTTTTTGTCCAAAAAAAAATAATACTAACTTGATTATTTTACAAAAGTCTCACGCATGTTGCTCGTTTTGCATCGGTAATAAAATCTGTGAAGTCGTTTTTCGCAACGGAGCTCTTACGTTAAAAGTTAGACTGATTAACATCAGTACTACTCTTAATGAATAAAAATATAAATTATCTATAAAATAAAAACGAATCTTAATTATTAAATTAGATAATGATTAAAATTAATAATGGTAAGAATTATCTAAAATCAAAAATATTTTAAAATAAAAAGTTAGAGTAGTTAATATCTGTATACAACATATAAATTGGCCACCAAATAAGAATCAAATTTTAATTCTTCTGATTAAATAAATTATTAAAAGTAATAATATTAAGAATTATCTAAAATCTAAAAATATATATTAAAATAAAAAGAGTTCTTATACATATTATGTTGTTTTCTGTAAAAATATTATAATAAAAGAGTTCAAAATTAAAAAACACATAACTAAAAGTTAATCAATTAAGTGATTTTTCGCAACGGAACTCTTACGTTAAAAGTTAGAGTGGTTAATATCTTTTATACCATTAATAAATAAAAATAAAAGTTACACATAAAATAAAAACGAATTTAATCCCTTAATGGAGACAACATATAAATCAGCCACAAAATAAAAATAGAATTATCCAAAATCAAAAAATATATTTTAAACTAAAAAGTTAGAATGGTTAATATCATTTATATCCTTAATGAATACAACGAATAAATTAGCCACAAAGTAAAAAATGAATTTTAATTCTTTTGATTAGATAAATTATTAAAATTAATAATATTAAGAATTCTCTAAAATCTAAAAATATATATTAAAATAAAAATAGTTCTTATACATTTGTGTTGTTTTCTGTAACAATATTATAATAAAAGAACTACAAAATTAAAAAACACATAACACATAACTAAATGTTAATCAAGTCATATTTTTAATTTTTAATAATATTAAAAATTATCTAAAGTCTTAAAATATATATTAAAATTAAAATATTTCTTATACATATTGTGTTGTTTTCTGTAAAAAAGTTTATAATAAAAGAGTTAAAAATTAAAAAAAAAAAACAAAACACATAACTAAAAGTTAATCAAGTAAAATTTTAATATTTATATAATTGAAAAGGGAATTAATTTTAAAATAAAAAGATAATTTATTATTATATTTTAGTGTACAAATAATATCAAAAGACAAAAATTATCTTAGATGACAAAACACATAACTAAATATTAACCAAGTAAATATTTCAATTTTTATATAATTAAAAAGGGAATAAATTTTAAAATAAAGTATAATTTCTAAATATATTTTAGTGTACATATAAATTTACAAGACCTGAAAATTTTAGATGAAAACATAAATAATAATTTTTCATTATAAACTCTATTTAGTAATAAATATATTAATAAGTAATACTCCCTCTGTTCCAAAATAGTTGAAGTTTTAGGTTATGCACAATTATTAAGAAAATTGTTTTTTATTTTTTAAAATATGATTAAAATATAAATTTAAAACAATTAAACCAACTACAAAATATACTATAGAATATCATTGGTTACACAGTTTTTGATAAAATAAAAAGTTACATTGAAAAATAAAAACATCATTTATTTTGAAACATCAAAACTTCCTAAAACTTCATCTATTATGAAACGGATGGAGTATAAATTATTTATGCCCGCATCTGCAGGCCAATCACCTAGTAAAAATTAATCACCTATCAAGAATAGATAATATTTAATTTAAGAAAGAAACATGATTGTTTTTTTAAAAAAAAAAGCAAACAATAAATATATTTCTTCCAAAGTCATAAGCCGTAAATCTCCTCGGAACTAGACAAACTAAATCAATAATGCAAACAATAAAAATATGAAAAATGAAGATAAAGAATACTAAAACTTAAGTTGGATGTCTCGTTCGAAGAATATCTACTATTGATAGCGACAATCGAGGAAAATATATTGTTAAATTACGCAGGGCCGGCTCAATACCAATATGGACCCTTGGACAAAAATATTTTTTGGACCCTATGGTTATTAATTTTTAATATTTAAACACTTACTAAAATGATTTTTTTGGCCCTATAATAACACATACAGTAGAACCTCTATAAATTAATAATGTTGAGACTTTAAAATTTTATTAATTTATAGAGATATTAATTTAGAGAAGTTTCCTTTTATATATTTTTTTCTATTTTTTCTATTTTTGTTTATAAAATAAGAAAACATTTGATTTTACCATATATAGATTTTAATTTTTTTATAAGAAATTTGACTTTAATATCGCTTTATTATCTTATTTGGTGTATATTTTTATGTTTCCTAAAATTGTTATGTGATTTTCGATATAATTTTACGAAATATTATCAAAAAATATTGAAATATTAAGAAAATAGATGTATTTTTATTGTAAATATAAAAATAACAATATAATGTTTAGTTTGTACTTATATAAAAATATATATCGATAGATTATTAATTTATGATTTTAATGGGACTATATATTTACATGGGAGTTTCAAAAATATTATTATCTTATTATTTTATCGATTTGTATCATATTTTACACCGGCCCAAGTTGGGACTAACAAAATTTATTAATTTATAGAGATTATTAATTTATCGAGTATTAATTTATAGAGGTTCTACTGTATATCATTTAACCTTCGAGACCACATGCATATATACGTAAGTAACTAAAACAATTATAGTTGTTCGATTAATATTATGTATGTTAATAAACCGAAAAAAGATTATTTGAAGTGGGCTCTGGGGCGGTCACACTGACCGCCCCCTATCCTAAGCCGGCACTGAAATTACGGATAGAAACAATTCAATCAAACTTTTGTTATGGACTTGAAGAAACTTTATATCCAAAGAACCACTTTGTCGGAGCCTCAAAGCTCGCACAGCCTCAATCGATATCCCAATAGCTCTATCTTGTAACACAAATAAAACCATTTGGATCTTCACATGAGAATCAGGAGAGACACTTTTGTCACGAATCAGAACAGCGACCACCGAAATTTATTGAAACAAAACATAGTATTTAATATATTCCAATATCATTCATACATATCCCATCAGGAAATAAGATAGAGAGAGTATGGAGTTAAATATGTTAGAGATTTAGAACCATGCCAAGCAAATAATTGAAATGACTCGAAATATACATAACCACATATTTTGAACCGGCTATTACCTCCACGTGAACTAGATCAAAGATACAAACTGAGTCCAATCATTCTCATTCTCATCACAAAATCAAGCCACCCACTACCCTAGACCTTAATCTAAATCCATGAGACACTAACTGCGAAGGAAAGGCCAAAAACAGGAGACACTCCAGACCAGAAGTGACCATCTTGCTTCACCGGTGTTGGACCCCGACCAAACAGCCCAAGATCACTGCAGGACTGATGACAAAACACAAGCCTTTTGCTTCTCCAAACCAGCTTAAGCGAGAAAAGACATGTATATCTAACCTAGTAGACACAAACATGGATAACCAAGTCCACGACCACCGTAACGACAACGATGAAACAAGAACTCTTCGGACCAGAACCTCCCATATGATCAGATTCGCAACCACAAAGGAAACTAACAAAAAAAATTCTATAACAAAAGAAGAAGAAGAGAATCAAACTGGACCAGCAATGGCACTAACCGCTCAGCCACCACACGTGGTCATCAGAAGTTGCAGCGTCCGAGGTGAGAGGTGAAAGATGAAGATGAGACAGAAGACATGTGTGGAAGTGGCCTCACTTGAACAATTTTTATTTTGCATATTTATACACTAATTTTGTTATTGTACTAATTTCAATTCACTTATTTTCTTCCTTAACTGTTTTTAAACAAAAAAAAAACTAACTTAGGACATGTCCCAAGATGGATTACAGTCAGTTGTTGGAGCCCAACCCTCCATAACCTCCTGACCCACCCTCATCTCCCATTAGAACCTCCTCCTCCATCAGATCTTTATATCGCATCAAAACTTTCACCCTCCGCAAATCATATCCCATCTATGTAAATTCCATCTTGGATAGACATGTGTTCTCTGACGGATTATGCATCTCCTTCTCACATTTCAACATGATGTCCTATTCATCAGATTCATTTCTGAGTTCAAATATAAATACGAGATTTTATCAAATACCAGTGTGCTCTGCCTCAAGAGTTATTTGGCATTTCATCTCCTCTCTGACTTCGCTCCCATGGATTTTAAAGCTGAGCTCTTATCTTCTCCTTCAATCTTAAAGGTTGGTTTGTTGATGCTTGTTTTGGGTCTTGTAATGGCATTACTGCAACATGCAGTCTCGTCTATTGGTCTTCCTCGCCTCATGTCTCTGTCATTCAATGGATCTCACAGCCTTTTGCGAATGCCCAGAGGTATTCATTGGTTCCTCATCTTCCCATTATTTGGTGGAGTAATTGAAAGGTTGTTCAGTGGGTAGATAGTCTTGTGGATTTGTTCTTTATGTTGTGATGGTCTGAGTCTTGCTTTGTTTTCATTTTTTCCCCCTCTAATGACATTCGTTTTGTCTTAGTTTGATCCTTTACTTTAGTATGCAGACTCAATTTCGTTTTCTCTCTAATTTTATTTGCATTGATATCAATATACTCTTATTTTATGGCATTTTGAACATACAAATTCCTTCAAAATTGCATTTTTCTAGTGAATCTGGATCGTTTGGACTTTTATAGTCTTATTTTCTCTTTTGAGGAGCTTAATCTCCTCCAGGATACTTTACTTTTGTTGAGTGATTTTGTAACAGGAAGAATTATGTTGAAAACTATTTTGCTTGAAGAATAAGCGAGGATGTCGGTCATTTATCGTTAAACAAGTGTTTATTCTGAGACGTTGTTTTCTCTTATCTGTGGTGCCATTTTGGAATACCAAATGAAGTAATTGGTCTTTACCGGTTGCTCTTATTTGGATGCTACCTTGATTGAGATTAAGTTTTCATCTCTATCCGTAAGTTCTTTTTTTAAAAAACTTTGTTACTGTCAAAATTTAGCCGCTTGGTCGTCTACTAATCAGGTTAGCATATATTATGTCGACTCTTTTGTTTTGTCTATTAAAACACAAAGTAGAAAATTACCTCAATACTGCTAATCGATCATATAGAATTTAAATAGCAGATAGAAAATCACATAAGTTTAAGTAAAAAAACCAACTAATATTGATAAGCAAAAACAAAAACTGAAACCAAAAACTTTTAAACAATAGCTGCCACAAAATTAAAGACCATACATCCTCATCATCCCTTAGTGTACTTGTTGCACGTCACTAATAAGCATTTTCTAGAATCCTACAAACAATGTTCCAATTATTCAACACACAATTGACATCTTTTTATTATATGAACAAACTCGTGTTATTTTAAAATAGATATGTTCTTACAGCTTCCTAAAACCTTCAATCTCTGGAATGTTGGGTTCAAATTCAATCTTCGAACATTCTTTAATATTGGTAATGAATTTGAATCTCCCTAATAAAAAAATGTTATATTTATGTAAGGACGTTTAAGTAAAGTGGACATTACAGTTATGAAATATAAATATTTCCTACCTTGGTCCCTTCATTTGCCAAAAACTTAAAACATACAAAACAACATTTGCTCTCCTTTCAATTTGCCAAAAACTTAAAACACACAAAACAACATTTGCTCTGGTAGAATTCCAATAAGCATCTATCTCGAGAGCATTACTTTCATACGCAATATACTTAACATGAGTATACCTGAAATTTTGAAGAGTTCTACAATTTAAAATAGACTACACATATAATTAAACGAAAATATTGGATTTAATAAACCATATCACTTACACTGGACTTACTAAGATAAAAACTATTTTTGGTTTTATCAGGCCTCCAGGCTCTCCAACTTCTTCAAGTTCCCCAACACAAACCATAGATCCATAGATGTCTATTGATTAAGTCAGGAGTACGTGAATTAGTAGATAATCCCATGTAAAATTTACATATTCATATCAGTATCTCATAATAATTAAATTAGTAAAAGAAGATTCAACAGTACACTTTAGTAAACATACCTACATGAGTGTATAGGATGTGCAAGGCCTCCTGGTATGGTTTTAGAATCTTTAAAACCATAATACAATTATAATTTTGATGTAATCCCAACATTATTAATTTATAGAGGTTTCAATGTAGTTGTATTTTGTTGTTGTTGTGACCTTTTTAATAACCATATTTTCTTCCATGATAGAATGGAATTGGTTTTTTGTAGTCCTAAATTTCCTGAAATTGTGAACAAGTTTGAAATTATATATCTAATACCATTCACTTTCACCCATAATGGTTCGATTTGATATCATGATTTTTCATCTACAATCATTCCTTGAATGGTGGATCCATGTAATAAAACATACATTTAGTTATTAGAAAAACTCCAAGGATCAAAATTCTAATTTCATCATAAATATTAATCTAACTTTTTCATCACCAAAGAACATCTATGTTTCTTCACGGTTTCTTGCAGAATCATTCCTCTATTTACTGATAACCTTCACACGCACTGCGGGATTGGTTATGGTAAACTTAAAATTTATAAACATAAATCTTTGAACTTACACACAAAATAGAAAACAGAGATTATAAGCTATATATTTAAAATAAATTCAAAAACTGTATAAAATTTACTGTTTGCTGTATCATTCCAGTCAGAGCTGATATTTAGGCCATATTGATCTGTTGCAAGTATTGGATGCTTGCCTGAAACAGGATGTTGCCTCTTCATAGACACGATTTGACGCCTTTGAGCTCTAGTAGCTCTGTACAAAACTTGTTTATGATGTGGTAGCTCTTCTGTCTTGTTTTCTACACCATCACCCATGTTTGACAATGTGAAAAATTAGCATCTTAATGTCTTTTTCAAAGGTTTTGAAAACGATGTACTATATTCCAAAAATATTTTTATTGTAGAATATATACATAATTGTCCCTCTTTTTGCAGAGTTTGTAGTGTCTTTGAGCTTTTGCAACTTTTTGAATATGTTGATCATAAAAAACAAAGTCTTTGCCCATTCGAACTCCTCTTTTGTCAAAAGTTGTAAAATTGTGCCAATTTGAACTCCTCTTTTGTCAAAAGTTGTAAAATTGTGCAACTCGTAGATCACAATAATACAGTTGTTTGCTTCCACATAGAATCATCGGGATCAACAAATATCACAACCAATTTGGGAATAAAAATTTAGATATCGATTACAATCTCTGAAAATAATTTAGAAATTTAGAAATATAAATTAATCTCTACTCATATCTATATATTTTATCTTCTAAATAACAACTTTAACAATACCAAAATTAGAAATTTTTCCTAATTTATTTAATCATATTATTCGTTTAAAAGTAATATAATAAATTATATTAAGATTTTGAATAGGTATTGACTCAGTTATACTCCCTCTTTTTCGATTTAATTGTCGTTGTAGGGAAAATTTTCCGTTTCAAAATAAGTGTCGTTTTAGAGTTTCAATGCAAAATTTATTAAAGATATTATCCATTTTATTTTTCTATTGGTTGAAATATGGTTAGGTGTATAGGTAATTGTGTTTTTATTTTTGAAATATACAAAATCATATGTTTTCTTAATTTGTGTGCATAAATCTAGAACGACAAATAAAATGAAACGGAGGGAGTACTAGATATGACGCGTAATTCTTGATATGGTCTGTTAAATTTCCTAATATATAGGTAACAAAATTTAATGCAAAACGAGAACATTTATATAGGTAATAAAAATTTATATTTTGATACATCGATTTAGAAATGTTTTTAAAACATTTTAATTTTTTTCGTCAACCTAAAATCTTTAGTAATATTTAAAATAAATTCTTATCCCATTTTATTATCAGAAATTCAAAATATTTGGCATAATAATTAAAGAATATGATAAATTATTTCCAAATTTGGAAGAATATACTTATCAACATATGTTAAATACGAAAAATACATGCATAAAATATTGTATGTTGAATCTTTTGAACATCGTAGGATAATGACAAATTTTTAGACTTTACCAAATTTTATTGGGTTTATAAAGGTTTTAACTAAATCCAAACTGGATTATATACAGCCACCGGATTTATCGTTTGACCGCGAATTTGAGTTGGGTACAAAAATATTTTTAAAAGTTATTAAAACCCTTATAAATCTATACTATTAAATTAGTTCAGAAGATGTCAAATAAACTTATGTCTTACAACTATATAGATAATATTGTAACATAAAATTGTACATACAAAATCTCAAATAGACTAAATGATAAATTATATAATTTTAAAAATAAATCATACTTTTCTTCGATATAAAGCGACTTTTTAACTTAATATTGTACATCAAAACCAAAACACTAATTCACATCAGCCATTGTTATTAGCCGGAAGGAAATCTATATTTTTGAAGCGCTGATCAAAATATAGAAGTGTTTAAAGAATCTCAATTCTCACAAATCAAACCGAAAATCATGGTACGAATGATGTTATGGGTATTAGTCTTGCTCCAACATGATGGTCTTCATCAATGTGTTTGGGCCTTTTATGTTCTGAACAAACGAGGCACCCTCGTTGTCGTTTGTGACTATCACAAATGTTTTTTTGTGTATAAATAACAGTTTTTGTGAAAAGTGGAGAGTAAAACTCTAATTAAATATTAAACTATAACGGGGAAAACATGAAACATATTTATCTCATTAGTGGATTAGTTAGTCCGTAAATATGGTTAAGCCTAACTGAAGTTGTTAGGGGTAGTTGTTGTTTGGTACTGTTTCCTCTATTCAATACTATTACAAACTCTGAAAGCATCGTCATGAGTCATGTTTATCACAAATGTAAAACCGGATCAGTCCAGACCAATTCTTCCTCGTCAGGTCTAACTCGTAGAACAAAGGTTTACGATTAATGAACTTATAATGATCATTTTCACAAGCTGCTGGACTAACAATCAAATCCACAAAACTTTAAATTTAGATTAACACAAGGTATCCGGTCATTAAGAATGTTATAACGGTTCTTTCCGCTGGTTTTTAATGGGTTTTAAAAATAAATGTCCATTTAGATCGATTAAATTTAATGATTTTTAAACGGCTAATTTTGCGAAGACCCATTTATTAAACAAGGTTCTTCTTAGAATTAGTGGAGATCATTTTAACTTAATATATTTAATTAATTATTATTCGTAGGAAAATGTGATTGTGTAGTTTTGGCGAAAAATTCGATTTTGCTGGTTTTGACGGAAAAATTCTGATTTTTCAATTTTGACGAAAAATACAATTTTTAATTTTGGCAAAAAAATCGATTTTACGGTTTTGTCGAAAACACATATTTTTACGGTTTTGGCAGAAAAATCTGATTTTACAGTTTTGACAAAAAAAAAAACTTGACTTCGGAATTTGGCAAAAAAATAAGTCTAAATAAATTTAAATGGATTAGTGCATAATTTGTAGATCTAAATAGATATTCCTAATATAAGTTTAAAATAATTCTAAGCGGATATGAATTTTAAATAGGATGAAATGATGAATCTTGAGACGAATGTAAATGGAGTGAGTTTTACCATTTTTAACATCCAACCGGTCACCAACTTCTTACATACAAATTGTAAGGCCGACAACAACTGCTTATAAAACATATAATAAATGTACTACGCAAATCACGTTTATACCACAATTAAAAAGATTGAAGACATTAACAAAATTTCCAAAATTAATCATGTTATGTGGGTAAAATTTCGGTCTTACATTCTTTTTTTTTTTTGTAAAAAGTCTTGCATTCATTTGGATGAAACAATATTCGTTTGAAATTTCTTAGATTTATATAAATTGGATCATATATAAGGCTTGAGCTTTAAACCCTTTTATCAAAAAAATAAATAATAATAAAACTTGAAATCCGAATTACTTATTTAGGTATTTCAAACTTTATTATTAAATAATTAAAATATAGCAAAAAATACTTGTACTAAATCAATCTTTATCCAAATTAATGAGTATTTAGATAATGATTTTAACTACAAAAAGTTTTTTGACCCTAACCAATTACTCATAATTTATTAGATATATTTTAAGTAATACTTTTTGTATTCTAATTATTTGCTCCTGAATCTTAACTGTATATTTTGTCCCAAAATGTGAATTGTACAATCCTATTAAAACATAAACTAAGATTTTAACTTCAGCGGAAGTACAAGTTAACGGAGAAAACCGACAAGAATCGAATGCAATTGTCATGTGGTTAACAAATTTTCCATTTCCAGACAAGCAAATGACTCTCCATCGTTAGTTTCGGTAGTGTGGGTACAAAACTGTAATAAATACCCTTATGGTCTTATGGTCTTATGGTCTTATGGTCTTATGGTCCACAAGAAAATAACACTAAAAATCAAAAGAACTAGATCTTGACCCGCCCGACCGGGCGGGTATTTATTTTATGTTTTTAATTTTTTTTTAATATTAAATGATATATTTATAATATTTAAATATAAATTTAAATTGGAATTTTTTTTTGTTATAATAAAAATTAAAGTAAAATTTTAATAAAATATTCTGATATAAATTTAAAATTTGCTAATTAAAAAATATAGAGGTGGATCATATTTTTTCCAATTCAAACATCTTTGCTTCCCAAAGAAAATAAATTTATAAATAAATAAAGTATATAACCATATTTGGAACTATAATTTCTATTAAAATAAATTTGTTAAAGAAAAATAATGTTGCTCTATTTTTGTTTCTAGAGCTTGACCCGTAACCGTATAAATATTTCTTTCACTTTAAATTTTTCCTCTGTACTAATAGTATACTATATATATTTGTAAATTAAAATGTATTACATAATTTTTAATATAACATTTTAAAACATAACGATTTTATTTATTATTTTAAAATAATGATATTTTGTGATTTAATCGTCTATTATATCACAGTGTATCATATAAACAAATCTTATATTTATAACTAATTGGACTTATATATGGAATCGTTATGCTAATAATATATGAAACAAAATATTTTATATTTTATTTATATGTTATATAAATTGATAATGATGTGTGAATTTTTATTTTATTATTTATTACTAATACATATTAAAAATATTTAATATGTTAATAAAAATATTTTAGGAAATTTATTTTGGTTAAGATTTTATTAAGAAAATCTATTATTTAAATTAGTAAAACACATTAAATGCTTAAATCTATTATTTAAATTAGGAAAATACAATCATACTTAAATATAGCTTCATTTAATACTTTAGTGGCATGACAATGTAAATATAGTGAAAAACTTAGGGTTAATCTAATTTTGTACTTCAGTTTTAATAGAATAGATTTTAAAACATAACGATTTTATTTATTATTTTAAAATAATGATATTTTGTGATTTAATCGTCTATTATATCACAGTGTATCATATAAACAAATCTTATATTTATAACTAATTGGACTTATATATGGAATCGTTATGCTAATAATATATGAAACAAAATATTTTATATTTTATTTATATGTTATATAAATTGATAATGATGTGTGAATTTTTATTTTATTATTTATTACTAATACATATTAAAAATATTTAATATGTTAATAAAAATATTTTAGGAAATTTATTTTGGTTAAGATTTTATTAAGAAAATCTATTATTTAAATTAGTAAAACACATTAAATGCTTAAATCTATTATTTAAATTAGGAAAATACAATCATACTTAAATATAGCTTCATTTAATACTTTAGTGGCATGACAATGTAAATATAGTGAAAAACTTAGGGTTAATCTAATTTTGTACTTCAGTTTTAATAGAATAGATTATCAATAAAGACACATAAATGGATGGGTAAATAAGTAATTTGAAAACCTGATGGTCCAGTAAATAACGCTTACCCGTTACACCAACACCACCAATCGTGGGCGTCTTCGTGCTTGTACACATTTTTTATATACAGTACTCTCCTTCTTTCACATAAAGATAAAGCGAGAAGAAAAGAGTTCAACTTCAAAGGTATCAATCATGTTATGTAAATAAAGCTATCTCTATATATATATATATATATATTTATATATTCTTCTGTGAAGTATTATGATTGCTGTCTGACACTGATCTTTAAAGAAATATAAGAATCGGAATTACTCTCTCTCTTCTTTTGCCAGAATAATTAAAAGGTATATTCTATTTATTACAGATCTGCTCTTGGATTTCGGATTCTGCTACAAACGAAGAAAGCCAAAGTGTTCATCTGTTCACTGTAAGAAACTCTGGAAATTTTCTCCGGAAACTATGCTTTTCTAACGAAGCTAGCTTAGAAAAGTAAAAATAGTTTGGATTAAAAGGTCAGCAAAATTTCCTCTATGGTAACAAAGTTTTTTAATTTGTGTATGTTATTTACATTGAAAAATCATTTTGTTTCTCGGGAAGATTTCATCTAGGGGTTGATACTCTGATATTTTTTTTGAGCTTCGATTTCAATTTCCTAGATATCTGAGTTAGGGAAGCTGAGATACTGGGTTTATTCCACTCCTCGATTTTCCCGAGAAATCTTTTGTTTTTTGTTTTTTCTAACACGAATTTTCTTGTTTCTTTTCTCAGTTCATATTCTCTAAGCTCAGTAAAAGATGATGCAAATGGAGGGTGGTGATAGGCTGAGAGTGACGTTACTAGATTGTATGGAGACTGGCCGGAGCTCAATACCGGGATTGACTCTTGAAGCTATTCTAATGGCCGACAGAAACGGAGCCTCGCCGCAGCCTCTGCCTTCGAGGAACCAATCAAATCGGACACTTCTTGATGTAATGCAGAGAGAGCACCGACACGACTACAGCCCCCGGGACAAGACCGCTTGGAAGTCTCTCCGCGAAAAGCTCCGCCTCAAACGCAATGCTACCGTTTGGATCTCGTCGAATCCTATCCCGAGTTTGAATACTCCTGTCCTTAACCGGGACAATAGTAACAGTCACCAGCTCGGTTCTCTCCTCTCCAACTCCAGAAACGAAGGGGGACAATCACAACCGGAGTCTGCTCCCAGCGGCGGAGTAACGGCGGAGGGGAGGTTACAATTAGGAGCGGTGTTGGCGGAGGAGAGAGCCTTGTCAGCTAGGGAAGAGGAAACGCCGCCGGTGATGACAGACATGCAGCCGGCAAGGATGTCGTTGATGGAGTTGTTGGATGAGAACGAAGGGCAAATGAACTTGGTAGGAGGAGGAGACGGAGAGGAAGAGGAGAGAGGAGCGGTGGATGAGACGGCGGCGGCGGCGGCGGCGGCGGAGATAAGTTGTTGTGTTTGTATGGTAAGAAGCAAAGGAGCAGCGTTTATCCCGTGTGGTCATACGTTCTGCAGGTTGTGTTCGAGAGAGCTTTGGGTTCAAAGAGGAAACTGTCCCCTGTGCAACACCTCCATTTCAGAAATTCTTGATCTCTTTTAGTCATTTTCTTTTCTCGTTTAATTATCATATTTAGGTTGTCTTATTTCTTGTTGTAATGTGTTGTTGAAAACTGAAGAGAAACTCTGATGAATATCTCTCTCTCTCAGATTCATGTAAGTGTTAAACCTTTTTCTTTTATTGGAAAATAGTTAAAATTATATCAAACTATTACCACTAATCATCATTAATATACATAAAAACAATTAAAATATTTAAATTCATACAAAACATGACAACATAAACCAAAAGTTACACTTTATTTACATATATCATCTTTTTGCAAAATTTCACCATACCCATCCATCTTTTTTACATGTGTAATATGGCAACCAAAATACAATGAAGGAGTTGGGAGAGGAAAACAATTTATGGTTGAACCATAAATTGCATATTTAATATTTCTGTCACTGATGTGTGTTGGAAGAGATTCAATAAGTGGTCGTTCAAGACGTGAACAATCTTCCGACTATACTTATGGCTAACAACATCACCTAACTGAGAGATTCACTGGTTAACAACTCTACTTGCTGCGTGTTAAGACAAGTGTCTTTGTTACACATTTGAATTAACTGATAGCTTTGAAAATTGAAGTGTAACACCTCATAAAGAAGTATCAATGTTAAATACCTTAGCTCCGGTTGAGCCTATTTTGACACCAACATCATCTCTACAATCAATAACTCCTTCCCAAGAAACCAACCTCATCCTTGACTAGAATATGTCCGAAACATTACCTTGCATCACCATCTTGGAATATTTCACTAATTTTAGTTGCCACTGAAAAATGTATAAATATGCTTTCAGTTTTACAACATTCCAAATGATATAGCTGTTAAACTCATTGGAATGTTAGATCCAAAATCAATCCCAACATATATAAGAAAATAGATTTCAGTGACTGGCAAATCATATCGATATGAAAAAACTACCATTATTCATTCAAAAGACAGTCAAAATCCTATAGATCACCTATCCTTCAATTGTTCTAGTTCTAGCACGTTTAACTCTTGAGTATTCTCTGGATGGTTAACCAAAAATGTAAGTGCACTTTATGTCATAGATAATCAAATCAACTCTTATAAGTCATTTCCACCTAATATATTACCACAAACCCGTAGTATTACATATACAATTCACTTATTGGTGCTATAACAACTGAACGTCAGCCCTTGGTGTCCCGTATGACCACAACTTCTTAGATCTGGGAAATACTCTCATCCTCCTATGCAAAACCTAGCAGGGGTACATAAAACAACTTAAGGCACAACTAAAAGATGTAAGAAAGAGAGCAAGACATCAATGCTTACCTTCTACGGCTTACCATACGTCTGTACCAACTTACCATTCTTGTAAAAGGATTAATGAAATATGAAGACCAGATTGACATCATCCTCGAAGGTCTTTTAGATGAGTACAAATCGTTCATCGATCAGGTGGAAGGCCATGACAGACCTCCAACGATAAGAGAACTTCATGAGAAGCTACTCAATCATGAAGCTAAACACTTGGATGCTGCATCCACTCTATCTTCTCAGTTTTTCATAATGGCCAATGATGTTCAACGAAACAAAAACAATCATTCTACAAATCCCGAAACAACTCTCACCAATTATCCAACTACCATGGAAACAATACCAACATAACATGGCAGCAGAACTAGCAATACAATAGGCAGGGTCACGTCCGTCTAAACCATATCTATATATAGTCTTGTAAATGTCTGTGAATAATAAGAATGACATCACATCTTTATTTTATACGTCTGATTATTAATACAAAAATCTCTGAACCGTTTAGATACTTTACATTCACTTTATTGCTGATCAACTATGCAAACAATAATAATGCAAAAATTAGAATCACCGAAAACCAAAATTTGATTTACAAATAACAATGATATGCACATTTAAACTAGAACAACAATACATATATTAAAGTTCCATAATAAATCATTTTGCCACATACTCCATAGATGTATTTTGAATTACTATCAAAATTCAAGACTACAATTTGTTGTGCAATTATGGCAAACATTTCCTCTCATATTATCCTACTTGTACTTGTCCACGTAACTATCCACTTTGCAAAAGCAAAGATATTATCATGATAATCCGGCTATATAATATTTGAATATTTTTTTACAATTTAATAAAATATTTCAACATTTAGTCGAGATTTTGAATGAATATGTTTTTTTTTACCATCCTCGAAGGTCTTTTAGATGAGTACAAATCGTTCATCGATCAAGTTGAAGGCCGTGACAGACCTCCAATGATAAGAGAACTTCATGAGAAGCTACTCAATCATGAAGCTAAATACTTGGATGCTGTATCCACTCTACCTTCCCTGTTTGCCATAACGGCCAATGATGTTTAACGAAACCAAAACCACAAAAACAATTGTTCTACAAATCCCGAAACAAATCTCACCAACTATCCAACTACCATGGCAACAATACCAACATGATATGGCAGCAGAACCAGCAATACAATAGGCAGGGTCACGTCCGTCTAAACTATATCTATATATACTCTTGTAAATGTCTGTGAATAATAAAAATGACATCACATCTTTATTTTATACGTCTGATTATTAATACAAAAATCTTTGGACCGTTTAGACATTTGACATTCACTTTATTGCTGATCAACTATGCAAACAATAATAATGCAAAAATTAGAATCACTGAAAACCAAAATTTGATTTACAAATAACAATGATATGCACATTTAAACTAGAATAACAATACATATATTAAAATTCCATAATAAATCATTTTGCCACATACTCCATAGATGTATTTTGAATTACTATCAAAATTCAAGACTACAATTTGTTGTGCAATTATAGCAAACATTTCCCTCTCATATTATCCTACTTGTACTTGTCCACGTAACTATCCACTTTGCAAAAGTAAAGATATTATCATGATAATCCGACTATATAATATTTATATTTTTACAAAATAAATAAAAAAATACTCTAATATTTTTTATAGATTTTATTTTAATAAAATATTTCAACATCTTGTCGAGATTTTGAATGAATATGTATTTTCCTTGTTAAATTTAGTTATGATAAAGACATATTATAATCTATTAAATCATCGATTAGTTGGTAAAATTATAATAAAAATGTCTATTATTAAATAAACCTACATTTTAAATACAAAAGACAAAAAAAAATTCTAAACTTCATCATTCTTTATTTTTCCATTGATAAAACCTAATTTACACATAAAGATCTATCTTTTTAATTTTTTTTCTTTGGATACCAAATAATAATTTGTTTCAATTTAAAGGAATTGTTTCAATTTAAAAAAATGTAATAAATCTTTTTATAAAAGGGTCTGTATTTTATGTTTGTCCCAAAGCCTCTGAATTATTTAAGACGGCCCTGACTATAACCATTTTGTAATCCAATTTGTTGGTAATTATGCTATGTAACCAATTGACACAGAGAAAAGCAAAACAGGTTATAGTGATAAAATTGTTTGATTTGAAATCGTGTTTTGGAAATTTACAAGGCAGGTTTGTAAACCCAAGTATATTTTATTTTCGGTTAATCAAAATCCGCACAGGTTTGGTATGAAACCGATATAATCCGGTTGGGTAGTAAGATTTTCGTTACCCAAAATAAAGCCCACAACGAGAAGTAATGGGCTTTAGTTACCAGAGGAAGAAAGCAAAGAAGAAAACCCAGAGGGGAGAAGATCGTGGAAACGGCAGTAAGGAGATCTAAGCACGAACCAAACCCCGTATTGTGGTGCAGAGAAGGAGACGAAGGAAGAAAGACAAAGATCGACGAAGATGAACATTTTCAGATTAGCAGGTGATATGACTCACCTAGCCAGTGTCCTCGTCTTACTCCTCAAGATCCACACCATCAAATCCTGCGCCGGTATCTTCATTCCCCTTTAATCACCACCCGATGATTAGTTTAGGTTTAAAATTAACGTTGACCGTAATGATCTAAATGACTTTTGAGAATCGATTCGATTATGGTTATAATTATTTTGTGCAGGTGTGTCACTAAGGACGCAAGAACTGTACGCCATTGTGTTCGCGACGCGTTATTTGGATATTTTCACGAGCTTCGTGTCAGTCTACAACACCTTCATGAAGCTGGTCTTCTTAGGAAGCTCCTTTTCGATTGTCTGGTACATTAGGTATCACAAGGCTGTCCACAGGACTTACGACAGGGAGCAGGACACGTTTCGCCACTGGTTCCTTGTCCTTCCTTGCCTTGTCTTGGCTCTTCTCATCCACGAGAAGTTCACCTTTCTCGAGGTGCTCTGGACGTTTTCGCTGTACTTGGAAGCTGTTGCTATATTGCCTCAGCTTGTCTTGCTGCAAAGGACTAGAAATATCGATAACTTGACTGGCCAATACATTTTTCTCCTTGGGTACCGTAAAAACAATCTCTTTCTCTCTTAACTGTTATTGCCTCTTCCTTGACACTTGTCTTGATTATCATCTTTCTTCTTGCAGTGGGTACAGGGGATTGTACATCCTAAACTGGATCTACCGTTACTTCACTGAGCCCCACTTTGTTCATTGGATAAGTATGTCTCTACTTTAACCTTTCTTCACTGTTAATTTAAGTTAGCGTTTGGGTTTCAATGGATGCGGCATATATGTAGCTTCTTTGCCATGTTGATTCTTGCCTACTAATTGTCCTTCTATTCGTTGTTCTTTGTAAATCTGACATGTTTAAATGGACTGTGTGTGATGCAGCCTGGATCGCGGGGCTTGTCCAGACATTGCTCTATGCCGACTTCTTCTACTATTATTTCCTTAGGTAAAACCCATTACCTCATCTTCTCCTCTTGTTCGTCCTAACTTAATTGTTCCTAACTCTAATTCTGCCTTTTGACTCTTATGTCTGTAGCTGGAAGAACAACAAAAAGCTCCAATTGCCAGCTTAATTTTCTAAAGTTTTTGATGCTCGGAAACCCTAAGGATTCAATTTGGTGCCGGTTAGAGGTTTACCAATTTACTCTGTTGGTGGTTAGTGGAGGAGACAAGCATAGATATTATGTAAACTCCAGTTACTGAACTTACACTCTCTTTTGAACCTTTTTCGTGTCTCAGCTTTTTGCTCGACTTAACTGTTACTAAAGGATTTCGAAGGACAGTACAATATCCCATCACAACAAGATGTGAACCGTTATTACAATCGGGGTGAAAATGCAACAATAATAATAATAATATTTTGGAGATAGTGCGACACCCAGCTTGATAGAAAAGATAATTAAGTTTCTCTTTTTCGTCGGCAGATAATTAAGGCTCTAAAATCTCATCTATCACTTTCGTGACTGTTGTGCTAATTTAGAGAAGTCTTTGAGCATTAAATATGAAGCATGCACACCCATCTCTACCCAGCAATATACGATAGATTACTGTCTTGTCTTTTCGTTAATTCAATACGAAAAGAAAGGGAACACAAATTTAGAACTACAAGTCTACAACTAATATTTACGTCTGTTTTTATTTTATTAGGAAGGGTTATTAGAAGATGAAGAAACTGAGCTTAAACTCAGAGAGAAAGGTGAAAAACTATAGTTTATTATTAATGATCTGATTCAACAGAACATGGTAATATGGTTTACTTCAGTTTGATGTCATCACAGTAACATTCATTACCAGTACATTGTTAACTCTAATTTTTCCCCTCAAGATTGGAAGGAATAGACTATGAAGTCCCATATTGGACATGTAACTCTCGAAGAGACCAGGCTGAACAGCTTTCGTGAAGAGATCTGCAAGTTGATTGTCTGATCGAACATGGAGAGTTTTGAGGAAGCCGCTCTGTAACTTCTCAAAAACCACATGACAGTCATTTTCGATGTGTTTTGTCCGTTCATGAAAAACATGGTTGGAAGCAATATGAAGAGCCGATTGGTTGTCACGAAATAGAGTAGCTCGACTAGTCAAAGGACAATGCAGATCAAGCAACAGAGAAGACAACCATACAAATTCACATGTTGTGTCTGCCATAGACCGATATTCATCTTCAGAGCTATTTCTAGATACTGTGGGTTTCTTTTTAGAGCGTCAAGAGACTAAAGAATCACCCAAAAATAGAACAATCCTTGACCCGGATCATTGAAAAAACGTATCTAGATAATTCAATCCCTCTAACTGCGTATATCCCTTGGCTACTAGGTGCGCTTTGAACCTTTCTATAGTGTCATCAGAATTATATTTAATGGTGAATATCCATTTACAATCAACAGGATGTTTACCCATAGAAAGTTTACATATGGTCCAAGTTCCAGTGGTTTCTAAAGAGCCCATTTCAGATTTCTATCGCATCATTAAACTCCTTAAATTGAACAGTCTCATGAAAGGTTTTAGGTGGTGATGATGTGGTTCTGATACCATATTAGAAGATGAAGAACTAACCTTAAGCTCAGAGAGAAAGGTGAAAACCTATAGTTTGTTATTAATGATCTGATTCAACGTTTTGTTACAGACTATGTATTATTTATATAGTAATATGGTTTATTTCATTTGATGTCATCATAGTAACATTCGTAACTGGTACAATGTTAACTCTAATAGGGTATGAGTTTTATCCCAAACATCATGTAATCCTATGATTTTTAAGGTTGTCTCGTGTATTTTTCAAGTTGAGGTAACAACACTTGGTAATCTTAACATTTCTTCTATACATATATTCTTACTACATCAAATTTTCCACGCACTCAAAATCAAATAAATGACACTCATAGTCGATAAAAGCACCATATTTCTCATAATAGCTATTGTAGAAGAGAGAATATTTAATTAAAAACTACATCTCGAAGAAAAAGAAAGAGAGAATGGTGATGGGCATGGGACAATATAAGAACTGGCGTGTTGGAGATGTATAGAGAATTTGATGTGACTCTAATCTCTTTGTCTCCACCATATCTTTCGTGCTTTCCACTTTTTCAACCTTATTAAACCAGCTTGTACGGGTGCAACACTATAGTACCTTAGAGAAAAATCAAACCAAGATGATGCATACGAAAATCATTGGTGTTTTTGCATTAGCATTATGTATAACAATGGTTGATGCTAGGTTTATCAGAGGGAGAGGAGTCGAGAAATATGTTACTTTCGGTCAGAACTATGTTGTTAAATGGGGTCAAGGTCATATTTCCACACTTCACTCTGGCAAACAAGTTGATCTCTACATGGATCAGTCTTCAGGTTAGTATCTCTTTTATACCCCGATCTTATAAAAATATAAAAAGACAAGAAACTGTTTAGTCCAAAGGGCTCTATTTATTATGATCAGATAGTGTGTGATTAAATATACTAAAGTTATACTGATTTGGCTTCTACGTACGTGAAACAGGTGCCGGGTTCGAATCCAAGAACATTTACGGATCAGGCCTCTTTCAAATGAGAATCAAAGTGCCCGGAGGAAATTCTGGTGGCGTCGTCACCGCTTTTTATGTTCGTTTGTGTGATTGATAATATACATGCGTAGATGTCTAACTCAAAATTCATATTTATTAAACTGTCTATATGTATATGTATATAATGACAGTTGACTTCGTTGGGAAGTAATCACGATGAGATTGACTTCGAGTTCTTAGGCAACAACGATGGAAAACCCATAACGTTACAGACAAATATCTTTGCGAATGGAGAAGGAAACAGAGAACAGAGGTTCTTGCTTTGGTTTAACCCCATCAAACATTACCACACTTATGGGATTCTTTGGAACCCTTACCAAATTGTGTAGGTTCTCGTTACAGTCCTTAATTACTGTTATCTTCTCTATTCATTTCATGAAAAATGATAATTTTGTTTGTTCCCTAAGAATAAAATCAAAGAAATTAAATGATGGTATGATGACTGATAGGTTTTACGTTGACAACGTCCCAATAAGAGTGTACAAGAACGAGAAAGGTGTTAACTATCCATCAAAGCCGATGAAAGTAGAAGCCAGTCTCTGGAACGGTGACTCTTGGGCGACTGATGGCGGTCGGACCAAGATTAACTATGCATTCTCTCCTTTCATCGCCCATTTCCAAGACTTCTCCGGCCTCTCAGGCTGCTACGTAGATGGTCTGAGTGATAACGTTGCCACATGTGGATCTTCCAACTATTGGTGGAATGGAGGCAAATATCAAAGGCTAAGGGGATACGAACAGAAAATCTATGAGCGTTTCAGAAAGAAGTACATGAACTATGACTATTGCACTGATCACTCTCAGTACCAAAGTCCTGAATGTTATTGAAATTACATAACGTTAATTATTATAAATGCCCAGGGAAAAATAAATAAATAAGTCGCAAGGAAGATAAAATACAGAAGAGGTTAGAACGGTGGTAAACAATATCGATAATCGGCTAATAGCTTCAAAATTCTATGACAAAATGTTTTATGTACATGTCCACAATAGACAATAAAATTTATATAGATTATTACGTTTTTAAAATTTAAATTATTATTAATCAGACATTAAAAAAGAAAATTCAAATTATTATGAACACTAAACTAAATTATTATTGCCAATTTGCGCATAAAGCTTTTACGAAGATAGATTATCAGAAGTAGAATTTTTTTGTTGTTACCCCTAGAACGAACAGATGTGCTCAAACTATTGTAAGAAGTGTGACGAGAGAGATGCGCTACTAGTCATATATATGTTGTTCAGGATAATCCTCAATGGTTGGAGGACATGTTTGAAACTGATAAACAGGGTTGGTGTTGGTAATTTCCTTTTTTAGGTGGAGCTTCATGCTCAATGCCTTGCTGTTTTTGTTGGGTTCTCTTTAAATTTTTCAATGATGTTTTAGTACTCTCTGGCTATTTTGCTTTATTAATAAAGTTTGGCAAGCGTTATATATATATATATATTTCTTGTTACTATAAAAATTGCAACCGCAGTTATCTTGCACTCTATCCTGAAACGAAAATGATTAAATTATATCTCTGTAACGTGGACACCAGATATAGCCGCCTTTAAGGTGACGGCGATTAGTGTTTTTCACATTAAAAACTACCATTAATTACATAGAAATATAATACCTCTAATTTTATCTCTAATTTTATAATGCTTATTAGCCTTAGCTTCACTTTCTCGACCTTGTTTCTTTAACACAACTTTCATTAGAAACTTGAATATTTGGGTTACAATAAGAGAGAGAGTCGTTAGAAACTTTAAAACTACAATACATTGAAAAAACAAACTACAATACATTACATCATAAAGGATTGCTAGAAACCTAAAACGCGATGGCAGTGAATTCTTTTTTTTTTTTTTTTTTTGACATGACAGTGAATTCAAAGAAGAACTCTAATGCGTCAACAGAAAAAAGTTGGCGAATACAATCATCACTAGTCAACGTCGTTTGATAGACCTCTCTCTCTCTCTCTCTCTCTCTCTCTCTCTCTCTCTCTCTCTCTCTCTCTCTCTCTCTCTCTCTCTCTCTCTCTCTCTCTCTCTCTCTCTCTCTCTCTCCCTCTCTCTCTCTCTCTCTCTCTCTCTCTCTCTCAAGGTACATCTTTTGCAATCTCTCTGGAGCTCCTCTCATGGCAGTAAGTTTCTTCAAGTGTTCTTTTTATCTTTTGTAAACTCTCTGGAGTTCTTCTTATTGTTTCAGTTTCTTGAATCTCTTAAAAGTTAAAAACCTTTATTCGTAAGGATTTGGACAAAGCGAGTCATATCTATTTCTTGATTACTGCATTTATGGTTCTTGATTGCGATGTAGTAATTATTTAAATTGTATGATTCTTATTGTAAATTGTACTGCACACCGCAATGGTTTAGTGTGTTTGACGTTGTACTAAAAATGATTGTTATTGTATCATTTGTATTTCTTTCTCAAAAAAAAAGGGAGATTCCTATTGTAAGATCAGAAAAGAGTTATGCTCTGTTTTCTGAATCTGCTTCCATACGTAGAATGAAATTAGCCATTTTTGGTGGAGTTTCCATTTCTTACCGACAACGAAACTGCAAAGACCTTGTCTTCTTGCTATTTCTTGGTCTCTGATGATTGTTTCTCTAAGAGTCTTTATTACGATTCTACCCTTTTGTTTCCTATTATTGCAAGTTACATTGTTGTTGTTGAACTGATTTGAAATGTTTTTAACATTATGGCTGCAAGGAACGTCCGAATGTTCCCAAATTTGGAAACTGGGAAGAAGAAGAGGATGTTCCTTACACAGCTTACTTTGAAAATGCCAATAGAGCTCGAGCTCCCGGCGGCATTGTAGTGAACCCGAACGAAACAGAATGTTACTCTGATTCGCAGTCTCAAGCTCCTCCTCCTCCTCCTCCTTCAATAACCGAACCTGAGGAAGTTGAACCGCTTAGAAGATCGCGTGAAAGGATGAGAACCCCCGAAGAGAGCGAGTTGAAGCAGATTAGTGATGCTGGCGGTGCAACAAAAAAAGCTGATAACAAAAGACAAGGAAGGGCTTCTCAAAACAATGGTAATGAGAAGTCACCGTTGCATAAGAATACATATGATGGCATTGGAAGATCAAAGCCCAAACCCAACCTTAGAACTGATGATAGCGTAAGTACAATAGTCAGCTTTGATCTTCTTTGAAGCTCTCTGTTCTGTCTTGGTAGGTACTCTATCTAATTATAACTGTTTTTGTAGCCTGAAAAGGTGACGGTGGTGCCCAAGTTTGGTGATTGGGATGAGAATAACCCGGCGTCAGCTGATGGGTACACACACATTTTCAACAAAGTCCGTGAAGAGAGGAGCTCTAATGTGAGTGGGGGATCTTCAAGAACTCCGCCTCGCCTCCGTGATAACCCTCCCAAAACTTCCAGAGTAAGACATTCTCCTTCAAGCTCATGGCTTCTGATTCTAAAATGTTTCAAATTGTTTTTCTTTAACAATGTTTTTTTTTTGTTTCTGTGATTGACAGTGTTGCTGCTTTGGCTTTTGAAGAAAATGAAATGGAAACGTTTGTTTCGGGAAGATTGTATATACCTATCGAGGAATCAGTGTGTTGTAATCTTAACGATCAGACGCGTTCGTGCTTCTTTTGGATGAAATAATCACACTATGTTTTGTAATTTTTTATTTTGCTTTTGATGTTGTCATGCTACACATTCCAGTTTCGGACTTGCTTGCAAACTCGCTATATCTTGGTATGGGACGGACGACCTATTTGGTGAACCTGTGTGATTGGATAACAGAGATGTTTGAGTACCTCTCAAGTTTTCCCCCCTCAAAATTTAGTCTTGATTATTAACTCACGAATATAAAAACTGACAATGAGGCAAGCCTACTTTGATGCAAGACCCCTGATTTTTATGAATGAAGCCAATATATACCCTACAAACCTGGCAAATAGGGAGATTGATCCTTATATATCATTTAAGAAACATTATAACATTTGAGATATGTCATATGCTATCATTAGAATGAATCTTTAAAGAAGTTGGTTTATACTTCTTACTAAACTAATCATAAAATTAACCTCTATAATATTATTTGAGAAGTCAGTTCCCTACGTGGCGCACTCACATTAATTTTTACGGAAGTTGATTACAATGATACCCTTAATGAATTGAAAATATTACATATAATTACTATAAGAATTTATTTTCCTTTTTAATAATTTCTGTTAATTAAAGGTTTCCTTTTTAGTAAACATATATAACTAAAATATTTATAATTAAAAATGAATTTACAATAATAGAATTTATTTATATATAATGTGATTTAATAAAAAAGGAAAGTTAACAAAAATAATTTTGATATTAAGAAAAATATAATTATTACAGTGATTGAATAAAGTTTATTATTAAAATATCATTATTAGTATTTTAATTAAATTTTTATTAGTTTTTTCAAATCACTTTTTATAAAAAAAGGAAATATCTATAATAAATATACAACACTTTTATGCATGTAATTTAATAAAAAAAAAGAATTTCCTTTTATATAACTCAAAATTGGAATCTAATATAAAAGACAATATCTTTAATATAAATCTATAAATATCATTTTTATATAGTAAAACGATTTTTATGTAAATCAAAAAGGAATATAATATAAATAATAATATATTTAATAGAAATATTTTTTAAAATATATATAAAACTATAATTTAATAAAACTAATTATTTTATATATATTAAAATAATATAATATCAAAAAGGAAATATATTTAATTTATAACAATATAACAGTTTCTTTTATATTTATAACATGTTTTTATTAAAAATGAACTCCCTTTAAAATCTCAAATTCATAAAAAAATATAAATTAGTTTCATAAATAACGTTGGATAAATCAATTTTCTTATGACATTATAATTTATAATATCTCATTAATAAAATAAATACATCAAATTAGTAAGAAATTTATTTTAAAAACATTTTTCTTATTTAGAAATTTGGTCACATTAATTAGAAACATTTTTTAGGATATAATTTTAAAGAATCTTATTTATAAATTTCCACCTTACTTAAACATCATAATTACTATTTAAATTTTATTTAATTACTTTTTAGTTTCTAATTTTTTTTTTTATAATTAAAATTTTTTAACTTAATAATACATGGATGTTCATATCTTTATATAAATAAGAAACTAAATATTTAAGTTGGAACCATCAAAATAAATATTTCAATATCTAAAATGCAATTTCTATTTAGTTTGGAATGCAGTACATGCAATTTCTATTTAGTCTTGCCTTCACAAAAGAAAACCAAATATGTGATTTACAAGAAATTTTTCTAAAACATTAGGTAGCTTTAATTGAATATATGTTTATCATAGTGTAAACTGTATAATGTAGAAGACTTCAAGTAACTTAGTTAACTAAACATTTTTCTAAGAAACATTTATAACATGTAATAGAGCCTACTAAAGATTTAGTGTTGTAATGTTTGTTACTCCGCCTAAATCAATATTTCAGTTTGGAATGCAGTGCATGCAATTTCTTTTTTTTTAACAACAGTGCATGCAATTTCTATTTAGTCTTGTCTTCACAAAATAAAACCAAAATATGCAGTTTAAAACATTAGGTAGATTTAATTAAATTTATGTTTATCTGTAACTTTTAAATGTAAAGTTAATTTAAATATTGCAATTTTAAACTGATTTCAAACAATAAATTTTAATTTTCAATTATGTTTTTTTATAAATTCTATAAGTGATTGTTATAATAAAACAAAATAAGCAAAATAAAAATTACAATTGAAATAACCTTACAAACAATAAAAACTAACTACACTAGATTAAAATCAAACTAGAATTTTCAAAACGAATATCATAACATAATTAAATATTATGCAAAATCAAGTATAAACAATTCAATAACTCACAAGTAACATGCTTAACTAAAATAATATAAAATATGAAACTAAATTAAACAAAAATAAATATTAATACAATTTAGATTCTAGAAAAAATGTTATTCCCGCATATATATGCGGGTGAATCACCTAGTTGTTAATATACAAAAAGTTAATTTTCATTCTTTCCTTAAATAAAACTATAGAATTACCTAATATGATTAAAATATATATCATAACTAATGGTTTTGAATAATAAAGGTTTGATAAGAATTTGTGTATTATTTATCATTTTAATTTAATTTTATATTGTTAAAATAATTAAATAATTACATTGACTATATAATAAAAATTAAAAAATTTCATATATGCTATATTTGAACTTTTTAAAGCGAATACAAATTGTTAAAAACTAGTAACAATTCCACACTGTAAATTTTGTGACTCAATGATTTTTTTTTTATAACAAAATAAAAATGATTATAAAAAAAATGATTGCTAGCTATGTGAAGTACTACCGCATGGATAGTTATGCGGAAAAAATGTATACCTACACAAAGTATATGTTATACATGATAGTATCTCTTAATTTTATGATGTTATGTAGTTAACAATACAAGCTTACTTAATTAATCCAAAAAGTGACATGGACACTGAAAACTTTAGCTTCTTTTAATTCTCATGTTTGATAAATTAAATTCTGACTTACCCAACCCTGATTTAACTAAAACTTGCCCATCGCAAAAAAAGAAAAATCAGAAATTAGTGTTTCAATTCAATATAGAAAAAAATTATTATAGAGATGCATTTGATTCAATATAGTATTATAATAAAAAAAATTATTATTAAGGAAAATATAAAAAAGTTATTTACTTTATTTTTCTACTATATTCTCTTCTATAATAAATGAACACTATTATATATATAAATTAGAGCAAATCTATCGTTATAATAAAGTTTTTATATTCTAAAGAATATATTTGGCTTGGAAATTATTTAAAAGTAACAGAAAACAGTAAAAATAGAATTATGTGGAAACGATATGTTGTAGAAACAATAGTTGTAAAAACTGTATACCCCTAACTAGTATAGAACACATTTTGTTCTAAAAAAGTATACATAGTACACATTTTAACTGAATGATAGGATATTGAGTAATTTATATGTAAAATTATTTAATACTTTTATTTATTTATATAATAAATATATATTTATTATTTATAATATATTTCATATTCATTTATTTAAAAGAATTATATTGATAGTTTGTAGTATCAATTAAAGTTAATAATAAATATTTTTAGAAAATAAATAAATAATTATTTAGTTAAAAATATATTAATACTAATAAAACATTTAAATATTGGATCGTTAGAAATATTTTAAAGCATGAAACTAAGGTGGTATACTCAGAACTTAGGCTATGAGTGGTGGACAAGGAAAGGGCGGAACTTGGGGCGGGACCAAAATAGGTCACCCACTCACAAATAATAATCTGTCGCTTTTATGAATAAAGTAAATATTATAAAAAATTAAATAACAGTAACTGCGGTTCACAATACAAAGAGAATAATGGGAACACACATCACATGCTATAAGATGTGGTTTCACTGTTATTATTTTCTGTCATATTTTTTATTAATTCTTAAGTAATCATATCTATCTATACTATTATTTATGAAGTAATTTTGCTTACTTGTCATATTCTCCCTGATTTTAGCTAATTTTGTTTATTTATCATATTTTTATTAAGTTTAAGTTAAATTATCATTGATGTATTATTTGTTTTGAGCTGAGTCACTAAATCATTAATTTAAAATAATAGCCTTGATGAATATTCTATATTCTATATAAATAAAAACGAATTTTATTTTATTAATATTAAATTTATATGTTATATTAGTTTTTCTTATTTGTCATATTTTTATTAGGTTTTAGATTTTTAGATAGGTTATTAATTTATTATTAGTTTCTAACTATTCACTAATTTATTTTAATGATATAAAGTTTATATGTTATATGCTATATTAAATAATTGATTACAAAATAATATTTTAGAATTATCAAAAAAGATAATTCTTCTATATATATTCTTTTTTTGTACCTATCTGAAAACAATATATTTTCTAAACTATTTCTAAGATATGAGTGTTTTAAAAAAAACTTAACACAATAATAAATATATATTTTGATTAAAAGTATTTGACATATATAAATATTTTGATGTTTTATTTAACTATTTAAAAACATAAATAATAATTTATTATGCTGCTTTTAGATTAATAAGACATAAGCTAATAAGTATTTATAAGAAATTTATGCCCGCATGTGTGGGCAAAACACCTAGTCATCTAATAAAAACTAATATGTTATTAACAATTAACATTACACGTTCTTAGATCATATATGTACCTAATTTTAATACTAAAATTTAGAACTAGGCAAAAAAATTTAATTAAAAAAACTGAACTGAATCCTAGCTAAAAAAATATTACCGACTCTGGATCTAAATTGGCTAATTATTCGAACGGGTTCAAAATTTTGATATCTAGAAAATCAGAACCGAACCCGACACATACTAAAATATTTTGAATATCCAAAATCAGATTTAAATATTAAATATATTAATTATTTTCAGATTTAATATCATAAAGAATGTTTAAAATAGATAAGCTATTTTTCATAATAAATATTCAATAGTAAAATATTGATACTGGTTTCAACGTTCTTTTAACTTTTAAATAACAAACTAATTAATTTTCTTTAAAGACAACCAACTCAATTATTTATATCTTTTACTTAAAAAGATGTTAACTTTTAAATCTCAGTAATAACATATAAAAATTCATATTTCAGACATATTAAATATTTTAAGTGATATATATATATATATATATATATATATATTATATTAGTAACACTGCTTTTAGTTTATAAAATATAAATATATTATATGTATCCCACATTTACACTGTTCGTTACATACGCCACCATTCACATTTTATTTTAAACCGCTTCTTTTTCTAACACAAACCACATTTAAACCACACCGCACTAACCAAATCCGTTTGTCTCGCACTACTCAAAATGTTGTTACCATTCGGAGTTTTAGGTTGTGAGTGTTTAGTGCGGTCCCGTATAAAACAAAATTTGGTTATCATTCAAGAAAACTTTAGTATTGTGGTTTTTATTAAAATTAAAAAATATAAATAAAAACATAGATGTATTATGTCAATTAAAAAAGCACAACTATAACCGTACCATACCAAATACCCAGATTTTTCATACACATGATATAAAACCTAATACCATGCAAATTATTTTATTGTATATCTCAGCATTAACTTTTAAAATTCCTTCCAAAACATCATTCATATTATATTAAAAGTTTCTGGAAAAATGTACTTATTACGTTACATAAAAACAATAGCAAAAACTGATGTGAAACTATAAAAATCTATGACAATCCATAAAAATTACATAGATTCTATAAATATGGATGCACATCTCTATTATTAAAAGAGAAGTACACTTAGGAAATGCCCCTAAGTTTTCAATGTTAATTACATTTCCATGCCACTGAACCTATTAATAATCTTTCCTTAAAAAATTCTTGTCTTTTCCACTTAATTTAATGTATATTTTCTCACTGTTTTTTTTTGCATTATAAACGGATACAACAACTTCTCATGTTCACGATATATGTTTATAATTAACTAAATTACATGAAAACTCTAAATCAACTACAATTATATGACAATCTCTATTATTAAAAGAGAAGTACACTTAGGAAATGCCCCTAAGTTTTCAATGTTAATTACACTTCCATGCCACTGAACCTATTAATAATCTTTCCTTAAAAAATTCTTGTCTTTTCCACTTAATTTAATGTATATTTTCTCACTGTTTTTTTTGCATTATAAACGGATACAACAACTTCCCATGTTCACGATATATGTTTATAATTAACTAAATTACATGAAAACTCTAAATCAACTACAATTATATGACAACACATTAACGAAATTCCTTTCTTCTTCACGTAAACCATGAAATTTTGAATTACTTGAAAAATAAAACAACTGAACACTTTAATCTGCAATTATCTTCTTCTCCAAGAGCTTGATATTCATGTTTAAATAGCAAGACAACTTTAGTTCTTTACAAAGGAATTTATTTCATTTCTATTTTTCATTACTTGTAACTTTTACATTTCATAACTTTGTGTTCATGATATCTGTTTATAATTAACTAAATTAAAATAAATTATTAAACGTGAAACAATATAAACTATCTGTTTTTCATGTTCAACTTGAAACAATAAAAATTATTAAACATTTGTATGGATAATTATAATAAAATCAAACAATATTCGTTTATTAAATGTAAACAGAATATCTTTGCCAATAATTAATTCTATGATATAATCACTGTTAAATATTCGCAGGATGCCTATAAAACAGAGAAACTGTATCCCATAATTGCGCCAACTTATGGCCGTGATGAATAATAAATTATCTTTAGATTTTTTTCCAAAATAATTATTTTTTGCTTAACTTGGGGAACAGTCAAGCATTAATTACGTTGTAAAAGGAAATTTTCCAACTCCAAGCAAATCCCTATATTTTCGAATAATATAGATGCATTTTTTTGGAAAAATTATATTGTTACATTAAATCACGAAATTTTCTCTTTTGCAATGTTTTTAGGTATATTCTCTTCATTAAGGTTTTAAATTCACGTTATATATATAGTGTACCTTGCAGTCATAGTCAATATCACCTCAACAGCTCCTAAACAATTTTATAGTTCGCTTCTTATAGTTCATAGTGTCAAAAAACAAAAGTTTCGCGTTGTTAAAAAACTTGAAGCCGAGGTCCATTAAATAGCGTGTGGAGGTGAAAGTGAATAATCATGGAAGCACTATGCTTCTGATGAAACACTTGAAAAGGTTTTGGCTGATGAGACTGTAAGTTTTACCTACACATCCGTTTAAATGTTCTTTATACTTTAAGTATCTAAACGATTTTTGTTTGTTTACAGGGTGTGAAAATCCAAGTATCATGCGCCAGACCACACATGTTTCGGACCCAGCGAAACTTAAAGTTGGGAGAGTGGGGTGTGACTGAAAACTTTAAGGTATCCGGTGTTGGTAAAAGGAAATACCGACCAACAACTAATCAGTATAAGATGACTATTACCAGAGAAAGCTATATATTTTAAATTACTTCAGGTCTTTTTATTACCAGAGAAAGCTAAATTTACCTTTTTAGGAATTTAGAGAAGGCTATATATTTTAAATTGCTTCAAGTCTTCCTCAGACAAATCGAATTCATTCCAATACATTTACTAAACGTAAACAAAAAATAATTCAGTTTCTTTGTGCTAAGCAATGTAAACGTAATTCAAGTTAAAGATGAGGACCAATATTACTGACCATGATTATACGCGAGTTCTGTTTTTCTCTTTCCCGGAAAAAAATCGGTTAGTCATTGACATAATTTTAATGGACCTTTAATAGTATACATATCCTCCGAATTGTTAATTTAGATGTTCAGAGTCCGAAGGCCATTTAAAATATCTTTAAAAGTTAAATAAAAACTAATATGATAATTAAATTATCTTATAAATTGTAAACTGAATTTTTAAAAAATCACATTTTTTTATTTTTAAACAATTATTTTAATTTCTTTTCAACTTTATAACTAATGTATAATTTTTAATTAAGATAGTAACCATAGTTATTTATTTGATATAATTTTCATTCTACAAATTTGTTTCCAAAATATTTTACATAGACATTTAATTATATAAATTTTAGATTTGTTTCTATGAAACATAGCTTATATGATTTTTTTTGGTAAACACTAAATATAGATTTATTTTATATAATTTGAAGACATGACTAATTAATTTTAATAATTAATGCAAACACAAAATAAAATATGAAAATAAATATCCGCCCGGTCGGACGGGCCAAGGTCTAGTATCTGTTAAAGTCCCTGAAAAGTTTCCAATTCTTTAAAAATCTATCAATTTTTCAAATCCACAAACTCTTCATGAATCAGACTCTCAATAACCTCCCCTAAGTTTGATTGGTCCGTATCTCTCATTTGGATTCTATTTTTAGTTTTCAACTAGTTGAATATATTCAAATAGAATTAATCCACATACTCATTTCTCTTTTTTTTTTTTTAAATATTATCATTGTATTCATTCAACAGTTGAAAAAATATTTCAACTGGTCCATTACATATAGTCTAAGTTAGGCGGAAAGAGAATGTTAAGTTTGGTTCTTATCAAATACAACAACTCCTTTGGTAAAACAATCATGTAAAACTATTAGTACACAAATTGTATGCTTACAAAAAAATATATTTTATGGATGATTCTTAGAGTTCTACTTCCAGATTTAGTGGGAGTAAACGAATTTAGAAAGATGGATCTAGAAATATCCAAATCATGAGAACAAAGAACCAAAACAGACAGAGAGTCTTTTTCTTATTCAAAACTTTGGAATGGACTTCGAAAATTTGATCACCATAATTTCAGAACTACATGCATTACCAAATTTTTTTTATGTTGGGATCAAAATCTAATAATTAATTATTATAGAAATATAAATCTATATTCTGGTTAAATTTAAATCTAAAAACTAATATTTTTAACCAGAGGTGTGCGACAAAAAAAAAAGTAAAAAAAAAAGAAGAAATTAGCGAACGTCGATGGGATAAAGGCAGGGTCATGCTCCGTAGATACGATCCGTAAGATCGTTCCCTCCTCCTTCCACAATTTTCAGCGCCAACGTCAAAGTTTTGGCGGCCGAACAAAAATATTTTGAAATTTTGAAGATTTTAACCTCCCCTAAAATTTCATTACCAGAGAAAGAAGAAAGATACCTCCCCATCCCCACATCTCTATCTTCCTCACTCTCTCTCTCTCTCTCTCTCTCTCTCTTATCTCCATCCCAGGTAGTCGAATTAGGATCTAAGCTAAGTGGGGGAATCATGGTGAGAATCCAGAGCGTAGAATCGTTCTACGCAAAGCTTCGCGAATCGGCGACTTCCACGTCATCCCAGAATCCTCTCCTCATATTCCCTTCATCCTCCGACGTCGATTCCATCTGCGCCCTCAAGGTCATAACACACATCCTCGAATCCGATTCCATCCACTATTCCTGTTTCCCCGTCTCCTCTTTTCTCGAGATCCACAACTACGCTCCTCCCGCGCTCTCCTCCCACAGTCCTCTCACCATTCTGTTGATTAATTGGGGCTGTCACCGTGACTTGAAGCTGGCGCTGAAGCTAGGTCCCGCCGCTCGTGTCTTTGTGGTCGATAGTCACAGACCTATTCATCTCCATAATCTCAGCGATCAGAATCACCAGGTTCTTGTTCTCCACACCGATGATGACGAGAGGCAAGCGGATCTCGCTTACGATTTTGATGTCTTGAAATTGGCCAACGAGAGCTTTCAGATGCATCAAGAAAGCGATGGCGAAGAGGAAGACGAAGACGATGAAGATGAAGAAGAGAGTGATAGACCGAGTAAGAGGAGGAAAATGGGTGATGATAAGCTTTTGAAGAAGCTAAAGAGAGACTATTACAAGATGGGGACGTTCCACGGGAAGCCATCAGGTTGCTTGTTGTTCGAGCTCTCTCACTTATTAAGGAAGAACACCAACGAGTTGCTCTGGCTCGCTTGCGTTTCCTTAACCGATCAGTTCGTTCACGAGAAGTTAACCGACGAGAGATACCGAGCTTGCGTTATGGAGCTCGAGCAGCACATCAACAGCTCCGGGAACATCGACAAGATCGCTTCCGTTACTCTCAAAGACGGAACCAAGGTCCGAGCTCCCGACTGTTCAAGAATCTCCTACGAGGAAGAGCCTAGGCTTATGCTTCTCAGAGAGTGGAATCTCTTTGACTCCATGCTCTGCTCCTCTTACATCGCTACTAAACTCAAGACTTGGAGCGATAACGGGATCAAGAAACTCAAGCTTCTTCTGGCGCGTATGGGGTTTGCGCTCGTCGAGTGCCAGCAGAAGTTTCCTTACATGAAGGACGAGGTGAAGAGGAAGATGAGGCAGGAGTTTGATCGCTTTTTGCCTGAGTATGGGCTTAATGATTTCTACTACAGGAGTTTCTTGCGTCTTCATGGTTACAGCTCGAGGGTCTCTGCAGCTGATGTTGTTTATGGTATCACAGCGCTTCTCGAATCGTTTATCGAGTCAGGTGGCTCCTCTGCTTCTAAACAGTTTGGAGAAGCTTATGATGCTTTGTCATTGAACAATCTTGATAAACTTCGTTCTGGTATGCAACAAGCGATCAAGGTTCAAAGAGCGATACTCAGGCAAGGAAGTGCAGCAATCACCAAAACCGGATGCATTCGAAGCGGGAGGAAGTTCAGATGGGTGAAGGTTGAGGATTCCATTGATGCTAAGTACTTGGGATACCCTCAGGCTTTGACCAAGTTCTGTTACTTTTTGATGGATGCTTTGAGAGAGAAAGGAGCTAGGATGAAGCCGATGCTATGTGCCTGCGCATCTCAGCAATTAGGGAAGATACTTGTGGTTGGAGTTTGTGGGAAGCCGAGGCTCGGTGCAGTAAGAGGGAATGCGTTTGGTAATGCTTTCAGAAAAGCAGCTCAAGAGAGTAGAGCTGATTACTTTCACGAGCTATTCGAGTCCTCGTGGATCGTCTTGGATGTTTCTGCTGTTAACTCTTTCATGATTAGATTAACTGAGAAGCTTTGACATAGGACTCTCAAGGTATCTCTTTTTGTTATTCGACTCATCATTGTGTTTTTTCATTTTCTAGTTTTTCAGTTCTTTATATCTCACATTTGTTTGGAATTTTACAATCCTTTGTAATAGGCAAGAAGAATCTGTTATCAATCATGTAACTTGTTTAATCAAATAACAATAGAGCATTATGGATCCTTTAACTCGTGTAATGTTAACAGAAATAAAGTTTCTAACAGCTCTTATGTCAAAGTAACTTCATTTATATTAAAAAACATCTGAACGAACAATATTTCTGTTTTTATGAGATACACGCAAAGACGAAAGACAAGACCGGAAGACGGTAAGATGAAATGGGTTTGGCTTAAATCCTCAAGATTTGTACAGAAACAAGAGCGAAAACTCAGAAGGTTCCACAAAGACTACTCCAATAATTCCAGTTCTCTCTAGTCTACCCCAAACTTATATTAAAAAAAAAAGAACAATGAGACCTGACTAGACTCGTGAAACAAAACCATCAGCAACACTGAAAGAAACTTGAGAAGGAAGTGGCTTAGAGATTGGAGGGCTTCTTTCTCCAGAGGGTTGTCCCGCGGTTGATCTCTTGACCATCTCCAGACAACCTTAGGAGATGTAAGAACTGGCTATCGTTGTGGTCCTGCGGGGCTGATGTCGCAGAGCCATTGGTCCCACCAATCTCTGAGGTGGTGGTAGTGAGTGAATCCACCACATCGTCTTGTTGACATTCTCTTCTGTAATCCAGAGTTATGACCTGAAGTTCGTGCGTGTCTACAATTTCTTGAGGTATGCTCTGCCATAAAACCAAGAAACAAAATCATATCATTACTCAAAAAAAAAAAAAAAATTATCGAGCTTTATTAGTAGTAAAAATAATCTGGTGACTTACCTCAAGAACCCATCCAATATAGGTGACATTATTGACATGCTGGTTCATGTCGAGATCAGCTCGTCTAGGCTGCAAAGACATGATTACAAAAGTCTTAAGCCTAAAGATAGAGAACGAGTCATATGAATCTGTTATTGTTTTTTTTTACCTTAAGCCCAATCATCGAATACTGAGCTGGATCTTCGAGTTTTGGGATCTTCTTCAAGCTTCTATTATTCTCCTCAGGAAATGCTAATCTACAAGATGTACAAGATATTAGATAAGTTAGCATTCAACATTTAATTGACTAGCAAGCATTTCCCTAGTGACAAAATGTCCTTTTTACCTGAGATCTTTAGGACAGAAGACCAAGTACTCGTCCCGAACATCGTCAGACACTTTCTGAAGCCGTCTTGTGTCTTGGTTCATCATAACCCACTTGCTGAAACATACGTCAACCAACAAATCAGGACAGTAGAATATTTAACTCCAACATCCACGTCTATTATAAGGTCCTAAACCAATACAGAAAAAAAAAGATTAAAAAAAGGAAACCTTGTAGCACGGCCAGTGACTTCACCCGTAGCAACATCCTTAAGAATCCAATCACGCCTAGTCCCGATCCTTCCTTCACTCTGACACCATGTCTCTATCTCAACCACATCACCCCTGCAACCAAAGAAAATATTCCCTCGTTAATTACTTGTCATCAAAACAGACACATAGATTAAAAAAGAAAAAAACGAAGCAGGAAACCAATATACCAAGCAGGGTACTTGTAGATCTCAATGTGCATTCTCGCAGTGACCCAAATGAGATGCAGTTTCCTCATGGTCGGTGTTGTCGCAAACCCATCTGTCGAAAATCCAACGCTCTGAGCATGATTACATCCCACCTCCTATACACATCAACCCAACAACAATGTTCTTGTCTTTAACAATTTTGACCAATCAAAAAAAAAAAAACAATTTTGACCAATCAAGATTCGATTTATACAAAGATTGATACTTTGACCATACATATAACGAATTGATGATTTTTAGAATTAGAAAAAAAAACACGACATGTGCGTGACATTCGAGAAGGACCAAACCAATCATCGAATCAAAGAAAATTAAGAGAAAAGAAATAAAAAAAAACACAACATAATACAATCTGACCTGCAAAAGATTAGCGATGGTTTCGACAGTGGCGGTTTTGTTACTCCCAACCTCGTAGGATCTGACGATGAACTTCTCCTTATACGATAAACCATCCTCCGTCAAGCTACCTAATCGGAGCTGATCCGCGAGAGTACCCAGACCCTGTTCTGCTCGAATCACGCTTCCTTGATCAGCAGATACGGTCGCTCTCAAAGGATCCAAAACCGTTTTCCTCAGATGAGAACACGACACGGAGGAGGAGACGGTTCTTCTCCGATGTAACAACGGATCCGGTTGATGAGAATGCGAGAAGAGGCTCTGTAACTTATCAGTCGCATTATAAGAGAGCTTCAACATCTTTTACGGATCGAAGAAAGAAAATGTGGGAGACGACGAGAAGCTTCTTTAATAATATAAGGTTGGTTTGAATCTCTAGTAGTAAAGTGTTCTCTCCGATGGGTCCGAGGTGAACACGGAAGGCAAACCAATAACGAAGACTTTTTTTTTTAGTTTGCCACTTGGTTGTGTTCGAATTTACGGTTTTGCCATTTTACGCCAATTGTCAAAGACGAGATGAGAAAAAGCCTGGCTCAGTGGCGCTAGTGTCTGCGTTGTCTGTCTCTCTGTTTGTTTTGTAATGTAGCAAGCACGTGTCTTTCACTCTTGTTCTCTCGGTTTATTCACGTGGCTTGATTTTGCGTTTTTTTCTGTTGTTGGTTTCTTTCTCAGATTTGATTTGTTGCATTGTTGACGTTGGTTGTATCGTCCGACACAGTAGGTGTGGTATTGTTGAGATTTTTTTCATATATTCTCTTACGCATTATGAAATAGTGTATTGAAATTTATTGTCTACCTTCCGAACCACTACCACACCTACTGTGTCGGACGATACAACCAACGTCACACAATTTTATTTCAATAACAATATTCTAACACATGTATACTTAATTCTATATATCTAGTTTACTTCACTCATTTTATTCAAAATATTTATAATGATGATGCACATAGTTCAAAGATCAAATAATTATTCAAAATATTTATAATGATGATGCACATAGTTCAAAGATCAAATAATATACATATATTAACGGATAAAGTGATTTGCTTCTCACTTAAAATTCATGTCAAGCTTTTTATTTCGTATATTAACAATTGTTGCATTTGAAATCTCAAAACAATAACCATATTAGTATCTTTTTATTTTCAAAGTTTTATTTCTAAACCTATTACAATTTAGAAAATCAGTTAAGTTAATGGTAAAATTTTAAATACAACAAATTTGAGCAATGAAGAATTTGTTTTTTTTTTCAAATCTAAATATCTGATTCCAATCTAAAATAACCAAAACTCAAACTAAAAATATCTACATTTGATCGGATATATAAAAAATACCTGAACGGATGATAAATCATAATACCGAAATATAAGAAAATTTGAAATATCCGGTCTAAACTTGAAGAGTACCCAAACTTCTATGCCTATCTGCAACATTCGAGAGGACCAAAATTCTCTAAACGCCCCGGTATAGGATTACTAATCAAACCTACATTATTATTATTTTTTGTTAAACCTTAAGACTGTTGTGAAAGAGAGAGTTGATTGTTCTTATTATTCCATAGGTAATAATACATATATAACGGATACAAAGCTAGAGTTTTAGAACTTTCTAGAACATGGGCTTATGGTCTAATGGACATCTACATAATTAGTTCATAACACTTCCCCTTGGATGTTCATTACAAAAATATTTTCTAAAGCGTGTAGGATGCTGCCTCATTAAAAATCTTACCAGGAAAACCTAGTGGAAAAAACTATGGTTAAAGGAAAAAGAGTGCAGCGCGCATCTATTCCCTGATGAGAACATAACTTGAAATATCTAATAAGACACTCTCCAATGTGATGAATTAACTCCTTAGCTTGGACTCGGAACGGCTCACCTCTTTTGGCAGATTTTACACTCTTCACTGAAACTTGAATATCCTTATGATAGTAGGATGAAATGACTTCAAATCACTTGAAAGTCAAATGTAACATCCATGTCTAACTTTAAGCTCCGGTCTGGCTCTGGTAGGATGGAAACATCGAGCGACATATTGAATAGTAAATAATATAGGTATTCTCAGAGAATTTGTACATGTTCCACGAAAACTGTCATATCTCGAGTTCTCTCATATAGAATGATTTGATTCAAATTGGATATGAAATTAGACTCAAAGATCTTTCTCTGGATGCCAAGTCAGTTTTAATTCCATCTTGAAGGTCTCTTTTGCTTTTCAAACTTTCGACCTTCGACTCTGTCTCACAAATAGAATGTGTTCGCACCTTGATTCTTCTTCAAGTATGATTGATCTTTGATCATTCTCTTCTGTTTCTCTCTGTATCAAATATACAATAGAAGAATGATAGATATTCAACACTTAAGTGTTAACATTCCTCTTTAGGTATCTATCATTTGCGTCTTCTTTGTTGTCTCGTTAAAACCTTGACATGGAAAAATCCAATAAGATAAAAACCATGATAAGAAAAAGAGCACAACCACGCACATCATCATATTCTCCCCCTTGAAGCATCATCTTCGGGAGATATATTATCATCATACATATGATCCTTTTAGGAATTGATATAATCACATCCTTAGTGAATAAACTCGTTTGATTGTCAGATAATCTCTTAGACCATTAGATTTCTTGTCCATAGAATTACTGTCGTAGAAGTGATCATATCTTGGATTACCTTCATATAAAATTACTTGTACAGGTGAGTTATTTCCTCTCTTCTTATAAAATTTACTTGTATGACCATTCTTCTTGTCATACAAAATCACATTTTTCAATTATGAAAGAGGCTAGTAAAATTTCAATATCATGGTACTTCATGACCAAGAATTATTTCCTTTATATATTTGATATATTTGCGCAGTAATATTCTCGAGAACTAACACTTACTGATTATAGCAGTCTGAATCCTTATGGGGTTTACTACTTCTTGCAGTTTATATCCTCTTGGATCATTGACATAATTATCATATTCCAGTGGTTTTTAATTCTTGCTAGACTAAAGAAACTTGAAAGTTGATGCTTCCACCACATGATATGTTTTTTATAACAATTTCAGGTCTTTGTGTGAACCCTTGATCAACTACTCTTTTGCATCACAATTTTCATCATTTCATTCATTCTTTCACATAAATACCCGTTTACGTGCCACTAGTTTACACCTTCAGGTGTATGGACTACCTGTCCAAATACTCTCTCTTTCCAAGAGATTTAATCCCACATTTATTGCTTATTTCTATCTTGGCCAATCATTACTTTATGTACAATTTTCAATAGATGGTTCATGATCCTCATTCTCATCAACTGCTACATTGCATGCATATGTACTTATAACGTCGATTTAATATGGGTCCCATATTGTGACATGACATAGCTATTTGAGATTTCTTTATTTTCAGGTACCTGAATTTTTTTCTTGTCATGTTTTCTATCTCGAGAACTTTAATATTTCATTCCTCGGTTCTGCCATTCTCATTCATGGTCCTTTTCTTTTTCGAGGATTTTTATATTTGGAACCGATAAGTCTATCACGCTTCAGGCGCTCTTTAGACTTATTAGCAGTTTGATATTGTCCTTCTGGGACATCCATTTTAACTGGAGCATTTATAGCTGGTACTTGTGAATTAATCACTTTCTTAGGGTCAGTAAATAAGTATGGAAACTCATATAGTAATCTTTGTAATATAATGATCTCCATACATTCGTTTTGGACTTATATTTATGCTCTTTCGTCTAAGGATCAATGAAATTCATATCAACTCATTCATTCTCCAGCTGTTTATTTTCTCTCCCTGATGTTGGATAGACTAACTTTAAGTCTTTAAATGAATCTTATAAAATCTTTTAGATTTTATCATCAATGGAGATCATATCAAACATATTCATAACCTCATTTGAGGTCCCATCTTTTATCGATGTGGTGGAACCATTACAATTTTATCAAATTTTCTAGATGGGGATCTTTGGTTTATGACCCAAAACCAATTAAATGGGGGATAGTTCTTCATTACTCTTTGGCATTATGCGAATCACTGTTGATGCATCTCACATATGAACATTAACTACAATATGTTCATCATGTATCTCCACATACATAAAATAATTATCAAAGGATTGTGAATTCACCAGTATTACCAATTAATCTCGCAAAAATCAGGCTGTGGATATATGACAAGGATACATACGACCTTCTTGTCGATGCACTAATTATAAACATATGGTGGATGATCAGTCTACCAGTGGGTGATCAAGCACGCATCATATAGTACATCATTCGTAAGAATCTTCTGGTTCTTTAAAGAATATTCATATGATTATCTTTCACATCATTACTATACCGGGATGGCATAACCGGCTTGCCAAACATTACACGTTCAGTAAACTTTTTGTTTACTATTACATTTATCTCCATTTTCTAATCATTGTGTAGTATAATATAATTAGTGCCTTGGATAATACTTGTGATTGGAGGTATTCAACATTTCACTTTACTTATTGTCTAAACATTGGTAGATGTAAAATTCCTTGGTTTTACTTTATAAATGATTCCTCAAGTCTGTTTCCAGTGTGAATATACTTCTGGATGTTCCACTTACTAGAGATGTAAGATTCTCTAATTCTGCCCCTCGAGATGATAAGACTACATTTTTGTAAATCTCGAATTGAATCTCAACTAAAAATCAACAACATATCCAACTTAAGGTTATGTGTTATATCTTAGATATTTTTGATCTTTGAGACTTGGGAAAGTATAAATTTCGTTCCCATAGGCATACATGTATCTGCTCTTCTAGAACTTCCAATAATCTTGATACTACACGACATTGTACTCACGTTAATTTTTTTTCTTATAAGCTGAGAGAAATATCTCTTATTTGCTACCCTATTTATTTTCTCACTTCTTGTGAGAATATATTTTTGAAAGAAATTCAGTACACTTTACTTTGACCATATCCATATCCACATTAGTGTCTACTACCATGTTTGTAGCCACTTTCTCATGTAATAATGTGGTCTTTCTTTTTTCAATATATAGTGTCACATTCACTTCAGAGAATGGGGCATAATCAAGTAGACGTGATTATCTTACATCAATAGCTTATTGTTTTGAGTCTCAAAGAGACAAGACACAAGTATAAACTTCTTTAATCTTTTAATGTGTCTATTGGACAATATTATTTGTGTTAAAAATATATTTTCCAATATATAAGCATCATTAAAATTTCTTCGAGATTTTTTTCTTTTTTTTTTTAAATTAACATCCAACATAGTTGACATATAGTTACGTATTTTAAGTCTTGTAATGTTTAGATGCAAAATATATAATAAATTTTAGATAATCACATTCTTGTAGTTAATACATTTCTTTGGATTGTTTTTTCCAAAACTTATGGATCTTTTAAGGTCAAGAATTAATTGTTGATAACGTGTTGTGAATCGAGAGAAAGAGAAAATTGATTGTTCTTATTATTCTATAGTAATGATGGTACATATATATAACAGATACAAAGCTAGAATTTTAGAATCCTCTAGAACATGGATTTATAGGCTTAATGGACATCCACGTAATTAGTTCATAAACATCAAATTTTTTTGAAAGAACTACTTGGCATTGGCATTAAGAACTATGACAAGGTAGCTTTGCCACTCCATGCGAAAGCAGAAGCGTTAAGGTGGGCTCTGAAAGAGACGAGGAAGATGGGTGCTTGCGAGGTGATTTTTGAATCAGATTGCCAGCAACTTGTACGACTCATCAACAAGCCGCAGGAGTGGCCTGCTCTTGGCCCTGAACTTGATGAGATCGACTTCTTATGCTCAGAGTTCTCTTCGATTTCGTTTAATTTTATTAGTCGTTTAAATAATGGCCGTGCGGACTCTTTCTAAGGCAGGACGATCACAAGCTTCAAACTTTTGTTACTTGGGAGATAATACTCCTCTATGGCTGGCTCATTAAGCTAGCTTATGTGAACCTTTAGTTATTTAGTAAAGTTTTTCTTTGGATGACAAAAAAAAAAGTTAACTTTTACGAAAAAGTCGGACGCAATGTTAAATTACCTAAAACATCAAAATTCTTACTTTACTAAAACAGGAACTTAATTATAACGAAATACTGTAATTGATCGAAGCTTATAAGTTATAACTAGCACTAGATCATGACCCACTCGACCGAGTGGGAGACAATTTTTTTCTTTTTATCTTTGTTTGTACTAAATGTTATACATAATTGCAAATGTGTATTAATATAAAATTTTGTTAAATAACAATGTGTACTAATGTGTTTAAATAAGCAATGTGTTTAGTTACTAAATTTGATTTTTAAATTTTATGATACGTAAAGTATATTTTTTATATATATTATTTAAAATATATAATGCTATATATTTTGTATTTTCAACATTTATCATACAAAACTTACACTGGGGTATTATTTATATGAAAATATGTGTAACATAATATATTTATATATTATATAAACATATCTACGATTTTCGTAAAGACCATGCGCACCCGCACGGGTTTTATTTTTAAAATGTATTCTATATTTTTTTAGTTTTATGTAGTATCGAGTTTGTATAATTCAATTTTGTGTTTAAAGAACAATATCAAAATTGTCTTTCGTATGTAAAAATAACACTTTGCAAGCGCGAATTGTGTCTTTTTATTGTAACACAAAATTTGATATACAACTTATGTTTTTTTGTACGTTACGAAGTTTAATTTTTAAATAATTATTACATAATTTCAATGTGAATTTTATCTCTGAGGTCTAATATATTTTGTGTGTAATGGTTCAAAGCATTTTTGATATATATTATATTTCAGTTTGGTTTGTTTTTAGTATTATTGTACATGTATAATACTATACAATATTACTAAAATATTACTATATTATATACAATATATGAAGCTATGTGTTATTTGTTTTAGAAAGTAGATTAGGTCCAACGTAGTTAAAGAGTAGTCATATCTTTATGTATGTGTCTATGACTTATCTACTTAATGTTATTCGTACTAATAAAATCAATATGGTCAATGAAAGTATACTGATCAATTTAAAATGAATTGTATAGGGTAATTATAGTATTATTAATATTATTAATATTTTTAGTATTCTTAGTATCTATCTTATTTAAATCGACATGTAATAAATGTGAAAACCATATATGGAATATGGACAAACAGAGAAATTGTATTTAAAGAAATACATCAATGCAAAGTTAGACTATAGTATATATTATATATGAGAAATAAGACATTTAATTTAAATATATGAGGTCCACTTTTAAAATCCACCTAGAATAAGTTGTAATGTTTCTGATTTAATAAGATAGATTAACGTGTCGTAGCCGGCAATCTAGATCTAAGAAAGTGTCAAGTTGTAGAAAAAATCCATAAATTCCGAAGAAACTAAAACTAATTAGTTACAGAAAAACTTGGATAGTTTTGTTATTTAAAACGTTTAGACCAACCAAATAGAAAATCGTAATTGGCGGAAATAAAATCCTCGCGTAAACACGACTAGATCAACACTATTAAAATTAATTTTACAATATTACTTAGTCTTAGTTTATTCTAAGTTTCTCTAGTAGTATGAGATCCTGCATTGTACATTAATCTGCCTCTCAAGGCTTCTTTAGTCGTGTGCCAAAACAAGTCTACCAATATTCAAACTTTCGAAGTTTTAGGTGTGCCCATAATCAACCATGAATAATATTTTTATATATAGATACGTTCACGGTAGGTCACCATACAACTCGTCTCTAGACGAGGTTTTCTTGAGGCTAAAGAAAAGATTTGGTTTCCCAATAGGAAACTCAAAAGAAGTCCTCTTCAAGTCTCATCTAAACACCACAGAGTTACATTCACGAAACAGCTAACCTAGAGACTAATAATGAATCCAAGTAGTCAAGTCTCTTCCTTGTTCAATCTCCCAAATGATCTTTCAGCGAATATCTTCTGTTCCTGAGCTTTCTTCTTTGCTAAGGCTTCTTCATCGAGTATTTGAATAGGAAACCACTCAGGCAACTTGATTGAATCATTGTTACGGTAGTTCTCCAACATTGCTTTTGCTTTATGGCCGGCATAGTTAGATGCAGTGCCCATAGCAGCAAAAATGACAGAGTAGCGCAATGCACCATATGGACCTCCTGTAGATTAATGATAGAGTCCTTTCAGTAGATTCAGATGACAGAGTTATCATTCTCATTTTCAGCTTCTTGAGAGTATAGTATTAAGACAATCAAATCTTCAGGGAGTATCATACAGAGGAAGACAGAGTGAAATAGAATAGGCGAACCTTGAAGTCTTCCAAGCAAAGCACCACTGAAAAGCCCTCCAATAGTTGAGTTCAACACATCATCATGTGCTGATCTTCGAGTTATCCTCACAAACTCACGAGCTCCTAACAAAAAAGAAAAGAAAAAAGATTACACTGAGATCAAACAATGTCCGCATCGTAAACATAACAGTCGAATCCAATAGTGAGGACACAAATGGAGAAAGAGCAGACACGCTTGAAAGAGATTGTTGTTGCACATTACAGCAAAGATTAGGTACCGCAATAGCAACCAGCGACGATGGCGAAGTTGGTGGCATAAATAGTGGGAATATTGGGATAAGCTTTGCGGTGTTTAGAGACTAAACCAGCTCCTCCTCCAATAACTCCTGCACATTAATTAACATTCTTTTCAGACAACACATGTTCTAGTACTTATATACTATGATTTCTCAATTAATCCTTATGAACATCTTTTCAGACAATACTACATTACATGTTCTACTGCTTATGAGCCTATGATCCACACAACAACAAGCTGCAGAATAATAATCCAAAACCAAAGGCTTCTAATTTGGATACTCAGAAAGAGATGAAAACTAATGTTACAGAAGAAGAAAGAAGAAGCAGTGAGAGCAATGCGCGGAACCTGCGAGAAGGGTAGTGATCAAAACACGCTTCGTCGGAGTAGTTGGCTGCACAATCGGTGTCGGAGGAGATAACGGCTGATTCTTTCGTTCACCGGACGCCATTTTGAGTCTACAAAGGGGCTAGAGAATCCCCTCTCGGAACGCGGGCGGACAGTCCAATCTCACTGCTGTTATTCTTTGATTCGGGTTGATCCGAACCTGACGTTGAACCCTAATCCCGGACTCGAACTTGACTCCATCTTAACTCTTACTTAATTGACATATGATCCTGCTCGATTCTTGAAATTTCACTTTGTTCCCAAATGTTTCAAACAAATTGGAAACTGGCCCTTTTTTTTTCTTTTCCCTTTTGTGGGAAGACTAGCTATTTCCCCACCAAAAACATCATATACGACAATATCTTTCCCAAACTATGACCTCATCTATCAATCAACATTATTATTTTTCAAGTGGTTTTGCTGATTTGTCACATTCTCCATGATTCTAGGTAATTTTGCTTATTTATCATATTCTTATTAGTTCTTAGATTAAATCATCAATTTATTAATTTAGATATAAAGTGATTTTGTTGATTTGTCACATTCTCCATAATTTTAACTAATTTTGCTTATTTGTCATATTCTTATTAGTTTTTAGATTAAATCAATACTATTATTTATGAAGTGATTTTGCTGATTTGTCACATTCTCCATGATTCTAGGTAATTTTGCTTATTTATCATATTCTTATTAGTTCTTAGATTAAATCATCAATTTATTAATTTAGATATAAAGTGATTTTGTTGATTTGTCACATTCTCCATAATTTTAGCTAATTTTGCTTATTTGTCATATTCTTATTAGTTTTTAGATTAAATCATCAATTTATTAATTTAGATAATATAAATATTTTGAACTTTCTAATTAATTTAAATAATAAAAATATCTCAAAATTTCTAATTATAATTATGATTATAATTATTTTAACTTTCACGAGATTCTTATTAGTTTTTAGCTTAAATCATTAATATATTAATTAAAATAATATAACTATTTCAAACATTCTTAATTGGAATTACAATTATAATTATCAAGTTAGGACCAATTCTTATTTTCATATGATGTAAGATGTTTTAAATTCTATAGTTTATTTTTTTCTAATTCATTCCAAGTTGTTTTGATTGTAGTTTTTGACATTTGTATTTATGTACTTTTGATATTTGCATTTTCTTTAGTTGGAGTTCTATGTTTTTCTTCTTTTTTAGTGTTTGAAAGACTATGAACAAATCGTTTGTTACATGGAATTTGAAATTATGTTCATAACTTCGGTAATTATTTCATGTGTATGTTTTATTACTGTTTAATCTATAAGAAAAATATGTTTTGATATTAAGTTTAGTTGTATATGTAATCATGTTATGAACATGTGTTTAATGGTTTAATTTCTAAAACGGCTAAATAGATATATTTTAATGAATAATTAGATTTATCATTATATAATTAACCATAAATTAACTTTAATAATAAAACTGTCATTTTCTATTTTTCTTTAAGATAAGTCGATGTATATATTGATCCAGTAAACAAATGAAAGTTTTTTTTAAATTATCATTTGAACTTTAGTTTTTTTTTCCTTTTTATTTATTTTGTTCTCATTCCGTATGTTTTAGTGTTTTTGGTAATTCAATACATGTTTTTGGTTCAAAAATACAAAGTAGATTAAGAGAGACCGAAATTTCACATTCTTACTTTACTCTATTGTGTGAAATATTTTTGATATGTAACTATGTTCTCATGGTCTCATAGTTTTATAGCATTCCTTTGTGTTAAGAAGACGTAAACCAAAATAAAATTAAGTAAATATGATTAAGAATATAAAAAAATAAGTTATCATGATCTTGAAATTATAATACATATTAATAACTATTAATAAAATGATTATGCCCGCACATGCGGGCAAAACACCTAGTTCTAAATATCTCCAAAATAAAAGTTAGAAACCTAGTTTTCCATGAAAACCTAAGCTTAATACTTATCAACATTATTATTTATGAAGTGATTTAGCTTATGTGTCATCTTCTCCATGATATTAGGAAAATAATATTTTCTATTACAAAAATATTTTAAAAGATAAGTTATATATATATAGTTGTTATCTGGAAAATAATATTTTCTATTATAAGAGATCAAGACTTAGAACAATTTATAATTGAATATTAATAAATCAAAACATGATTTTGTTTATATATCATGTTTCCCATGATTTTAGATATTTTTCTTATTATATATTAAAAATAATTTGAGAAAGAATTTGTTTATGTGTCATGTTCTCCATGATTTAATGTATTTGACTTATTATTTAATTAAAACAAATTTTCTATTAATAATAGTAGGTTATATTTTATATTAGCTAATTGGTTATAAATTAATATGATAAATCATCAAAAATATATTTTAAAAAGATAATTGTTATATATATATATATATATTGTTATCTGAAAATAATACTTTCTATTATAAGAGATTAAGACATAGAACAATTTATAGTTAAATATTAATCAATAAAAAGTGATTTGTTTATATATTATGTTTTCCATGATTTTAGATATTTTTGCTTATTATATAATTAAAAATAATTGTATATTTAATTATATTAGATTATAAGGTATATTAGCTAATTGGTTACAAACTAATATAATAAAATCATTAAAATGAAACATGTTTAAAAAAATTAAGATAATTCTTATATATATATATATATATATTGTTATCTAGAAAAATATATTTTTATTATAAAACATTAAGATATAGACCAATTATAATTAAATATTAATCAATCAAAAATATTTGTATAAAATATTTTCTAAAATATTTCTAATATATAAGTATTTTTAAAAGTTTATCACACTAATAAACATATATATTTTGATGATTTTTATCATATATATATATATATGGTGTTTGATTTAAACTTTATGTTAAACATAAATAACTATTTATTATATTGATTTTTTAAATTAGTAAAACATAAACTAATAATTATTTGTAAGTAGATTATTTCCGCATGTGCGGACAAAACATCTAGTTTCCGTATATTAAAACCGAAACCGTAAAATTTTTAATAATAAACCAAAACTAAACCAAATTCAGAAATTAAACCCAACTAAATTTTAAAAAAACATACTCTACAATTCACATTGAACTTTTTCAGTTGAAACCACAGAACAGAAGGTTTTAAATATTTGTGAACCATAGTGGATGATCATTCAAGGGTTACTTGGATCTATCTTCTCAAAAGTCAAAGAGAGTTTCTTCTCAAAAGGGGATGGAAAAATATAGCAACTCGTATTATCTAATATTCCGCTCTAAAATAAAACAAACTAAAGCTTTTGATCTTTTTATTCCTTCGTCAATCTGTAACCATGGCTGAATCCAAAAATCCCAAAAAAATTCAAAAACCCAGCTTGAAGCCATAGTAGAAGTAGTCAAAGAAATTAAAATCATAAACCCACAAAGTTTCTTCCTTTTCTTGTACTGATTCATTGATGTTCTCTGATCATAAACCCACAAAGTGAAACTTGTCTTCTCTGATCCATTGATGTTTTTGTCTAAATATCATTAAACTCGAGACACCGATGACAGTTTTCTCCAATTAAAAGATTTGATTTATTCCGTAAAATTCAAAACATTACATTAATTTTGCAAAAAAATTACTGGGTGCATGTGCACCCTCTCCCCACTGAGTAGATTTGCCCCTGATCGTTTCTAGATATCTTGATCTTTAAATCTAATTATCCGGATATGGATCTATGGTCACAAACTTCCTTTTCTTGGATCCAACCGGATTGTCGGATCCGTATATTGTACCCACCCATGGCTCATTTTACAAACAATTTTCATCTGGCACCTCCTTGTTTTGTTTCTCTGTTTCATTGTTTCTTCTTCACAAATGCTAAAGGCACAACAAATTTTTCAATACCCTCCAAATATGAAGATTCATCTTTTCCTAAAGGTGAAATATTGGATACTTGATTAATTGGTTCCCTTGAGATTTAGTATTATTACATTAAGTTGCATGTGTTTTTTTCTGTCTGACCGTTTGGTGGAGGAATGAAAAGTGAAACATAATATTGTTACTGCTGCATTCACTAATCACTATATGTAGCACTATCTCATTGATACCATGAGGTATTTCAGTATTGCTTCACTTTTACTCTCTCTCTAAACAACTTTGCTTTTACCAAATTTGTGATCCCAGTGACTAATTGGAGAGAGAGATAAAAAGGAATGGTGGAGACAAGTCCTCTTAAGATACCTCTCGGTTAGTAAAAAGTAAGATTTTAAGGACAAAGAGATTGAAAAAAGAAGAACCATTATGGGTCCATTTAGAAGAAGTAGAAAAGAAAAAGTGACAGACAAAAGAGCTAATAATGATCTGCACTTGAGTACCCATGATGTTTTTCCCATATGCAACCACTAAGAGTCTAGTCTCTTTGGTTAGTTACTTGTATGAACTAACTAACCATCTCCGTGATTGAAGGTGTCTTAGGATAAGAGTACTAGTGTTGTTGTTGTACACTCATTAGAGCAATTAGGACATTCGAACACATTTTTTTTTTGTAAAACTCTAGATTAGTTCTTAGTTAGGTTCTCCAGTGATGATCTAGACTTATAACAATTCACAAAACCGTCAAAACATGATCTAGACTTATCACAATTCTCAAAATGATATTGGCCACTTCCCCTATAGACAATTGTACAAAGTTTTGTATTGTTTTGATAAATCCGTTTAGACGTTTTTGTGTCAAGGTCAGGAACCTATAGACTGAGAAAAGGAAAAGGGTAATGGTGGTGGTTACTGAATTGACCCAACGGGTGAAAAGAAAGGTAACTTTCAAAAGTAGCTTTCTTTTTCTTGTCTATGTTTCTCTCACTCTCTCATGTCTTTCTTATATTCACACCACTCTTGCCTTCCAAATCCTCACTTAAATCTTCTATCTTTGTGCTGTGACAGAGCAAAGCAAAAGAACCAAAAAAAAAAAAGAATACTTGGGTAAGCTTCTTTGTCGCCATTGACATCTCACCAAGGGTTTTTCCAGCAAACAATGTCTGAATTTGCCTTGTCATCATCTCCAGAAGAGAATCAAAACATGAAGAAGATTGTTTTTTCTTCTCTACTTCTTTCTTACTTTCAACTCTTTTGTTCGTTTATCATCTCTCACCCATTCTATTTTTCTTACATACTCTTCTTCTCACCTTACATGTTCAAGATTCTATCTTTTCTCTCACCACTCTTCGTTACCACCACACTCCTGCTTCTCGCTTTACTTAGTACTCTGCATCTTCACGACACTTTTCCCCACACTGAATCACCCGAAACGCAACCAGGCTTCCTCGTTTCCTTTTGTAGTAAGCTCGGTAGTGTCTTGGAGCCCAAGTTTGATGTCAACAATGAGGATGTTAACGAACTGGAAGCGTATAAGATGGTCGTTGAGGCTTGCTCAATGGAATGTGCATCCAAGGATGAGAATATGGAGGTAACGTTTGTTGACAAATTCTGTAGCCATGAGGTCAGCATCACCGTGTCGAAAGCTCTAACCGATGAGAAACCAGCTGAGATCCAACCGCTGAAGTTAGAAGATCAGATGGACTTGGAGAAAGAAGAAGAAACAGAGAAGTGTGAAAAGAAAGAAGTAGAAGAACATAAAGTCAAGCTAGAAAGTGACGTTGTCCTAGATAATGGAGAAGGGCAGTTTTGGAAAGAACCGACAAAAGAAGAATCCAAGGCTCAAAAAGTAGATCTTGTCGGAGATTGTGATGATGAAAGCTATGATCTCCCAAGACTGAGCGACTTTCTCGGAGAAGAGAAGAAAAGCAAAGTGAATGATCAGAAAGAAGAAGAAGAAGATGTTTCTCTAAGGAGCTTTGGGTCAATGAGGAAAGAGAAAGAGTGGAGGAGAACATTGGCATGCAAGCTGTTCGAGGAACGTCACAACGCTGACGTAGGACAAGGGATGGATCAGCTTTGGGAGACTTACGAGACCGAAACAGAGAAGAAGCAAACCGACGAAGAGAAGAAGAAGGAAAACAAGAAGAAGCCAAAGAAGTCGATGATGATGAAGATGAAGAGCATAGAGAAGAAGGAAGTCGTAGTGGAAGAGGAAGATGATGACGATGGGATTGATCAGCAGCAACTGTGTTGCTTGCAGGCACTGAAGTTCTCAACTGGGAAAATGCATTTGGGAATTGCGAGGCCTAACCTTGTGAAGCTATCTAAGGCCTTCAAAGGATTTGGAAGGTTTTACAATGCCAACAAGCATCCCAAGAAAGCATGAAGGAAAAATTTATAAACTTTGTATTAATGTTGATCTTTATATTATAAGTAGTCCGAGGTAGTTGTGCTTTTGTAGTTTCCATAGTTTTTGGCAAGCATGTAATTTGTATGCATAAGTTTCTTCATCTCTTTACTGGGTCTTATCACATTATTAATTTGTTAAACAGATAAAAGACTCATTGGATGGAAGGATCATGCCATCATGGGTCCATTGTTATATTTCTACAGAAGTTTTGTAAGAAAAGAAAATAAAACAAAAGAGTAGATTAATTTATAATTTACATGTTGGTATTATCTCTCTCTCAGAATCACAAATTTATGGTTCATTCACGTTATTAAAATAGTGCTTTTTTACTGAGTTGTTTTTTTAGAAAAAACTGAGTTTATATATAATTGAAATAGTTTATTCAGTATAAATTATAGTAAGACTACACCATTAGTAACACGAACCTGTGTGATATAGCACAGAAACTCATTTTATATAAAAAAATAAGCCATAATTTATTAAAAGAATTTTTTATAATTTCTTTTACAATTCCTATCGAAGAAAAATATATATTACAAAAGTATCTTGCATACAATTATATTTTATTGATATTACTAAAAAAATATATTTGTTTTACAGATTTGGTTGTAACAAAATTTAAAATATATATATACTAAATAACATATACGTCTTATTATCCGTTTGGTTAGATTTTTTTGAGATTTTGAAATACAACTGGGTATTTTAAAAAAACTGGGTATTTTAAATTTCATATCTAAATCATACTATCATTTGGTAGTTTCAAATTTAATAGTATGAAATTTTTGAGACTAAATAATTTTTTTATAGAAACTATCATATATTTTTTAGAAAAAATTAATTTAATTCAGTTTTGAGTCTTTCCGACTTATTTATTTTCGAATTTTTTTAATTAAAAAATTCATAGAAAGTTTTTTAATTTTATTTGTACTGTTTCAAAAAGGTAGAAGAAAATGTTATGATTGTTCTAACATAACTGCTGTGTTTTTTTTTTTAATTTTGTATGTTAATATATTCAAATCTTTTTAAATGTAAAAGATGTCATTATTAATAGTCTAAACATATTTCAAGTTATTTAAGCCAAAAATACAGATATAAACATATTAAACTTTATCTGAAATATAATTTAAATTTAAAATAATAAATTTTTGAAACAATACTCATTTACAATACGGCCGCTAAGTCTAACTAATGATCTGAATGGGTGCTTTGCTTTGTAGCATTAAGAAAACTGCCGTTCTTTTTTTCTCTTTTGTTACTGAGAAAACTGTCGTTCTTCAGTTCATAAAACCGGTTTATTTTCTTTTTATTAATATTTTACTTTAAACCAAATCGAGAATTGATTTTTTTTCTTTTTTTAATTTAGTATTAGATACTGATCCACCCTTAAAAAGGACGGTTATATTTTTTTGTTTTATATTTTGTTAGAGATTTTAATTTTTATATTTGTGTGTGTTTTAGTCATATTTGTTTTTTTTTGTATAATATTTCTCTTAAATGATTAATAAGATGTTTTAATTAATATTATTAAAATAGTTGGAACACACCTATATAAATAGGTCATGTTCCTGTTTTAATAGTATTGATCCAACCAAAGCCTTCTGTTTTTTTTTCTAGTTGTGTGTTTGTGCACACATAAACCTAATTATATAATAGAGAGAACATCTTCCATGTACCACCAATATTGAAAGCATATGTGAGTTAGGAGCCAACACCTCCATAGCACCAACTGGTCCACCTCCACATGCATCTTCCTCTTTCCATTGTTTCTCTTCTCCCCCAACCCTTCTTGCTCCACTTAATTTGTCTTGGTGTCTCGTGGGAAAATGTGGAGTCGCCGCCATTTATCACTAACCATGACGAGTCATCACCACGGGAGTATCAGCCCCTGCCATCACATGCCTCGTTCGATGCCATCCCGTCCACGGCATTGAGGCTTCGTATATGGTCCATATGCGGAGAATGTGAGCCGAGAGGGAAAGGAGTCGTACGAGCCGGAGATACCGTACCTTGACACCAGCGGGACTAATCTTCACCACCACTAGCCGTAAACCATCAGAGTTGTCGCTCATACCGCTGTAGTACGAGAGATACACCATTGTAAGTCCGTCGTAAAGGTTAATGTGTTCCTCATGTGTGTCTTGGGCAGCAAGTTTCTAAAATCCTAAATCGGATATTACTTTGTTATATCATGGTTTTATCATTATCTGTCTAAATCTGTTTTAATAAAATAAAGTGTTAAATAAGAATGAGATTTCGGGCAAATTATTGTACAACACGCACTATGGCTGTGAATGTGATGCATGAGAGACATAGGAGAGATACAAGAGAATTAGGTTTTGAATGTATGGCAGTACCGATACAGGAGAAATGCATAGAAAACTAACATGCAGATTGCTCTGCAATTAACACCCAATCGAGAAAAAAATGCAAAACATCAAATAATAATAAAAAATAAAGACCACTGCATACAGTGGAAATTGTTTGTTAAAAAAATTGTCTTGCAGAAACTGAGAAAAAGACGGTGGTGGAGGACAATGGACCAATGCATGTCCATCTTTTACTCTCTTTTTTTAATTTCTTCTTATGTTTATAAATACAACATGACATATCATTTTGTTCTCTCACAAATCGTACAATCCTCTCCCATTGTAAGTTTCCTTTTTCGTTATATATAAAATTTTATGAATTTCATATTATTGTGTTTAACTGATTTTTCATATTTTTCAGGTTGCTTCAGACAATTATATCCACTAATTTGCAGAACAAAAAGTTAATAATAAAATATTAATAATAAAATATTTTTCATGCAGACAATTTTGTTATTAAAATATTAATAATAAAATATTAATAACAAAATATTAATAATAAAATATCTATTCACAACTAATTTGCAGAACAAAAAATTAATTATAAAATCCTTTATACTATAAAACACAAGTCATTTAAAGATTCTAGGAGTGACACGTGTCTTTTTAAAAATTTAAAACAATTTGTTTTTAATTATTTTGTAAATTTCGTTACTGTCAATTTCTTTTGATATTTCACTAATGTTTTCAGTTTTTCATTATAACTGTTCTTAGTATCCGTCCACTACTTTTACTCCCACGATCTCCACTTTTTGAATCTAAATAAACTGAAATCTCTAAATTTTAAAGATTAAAGAAAACTGTACTTTTTAAAACCCCACTTCAAACATATGTATTTGTTTAAAAGTAAAAAAAAAATCCAAGCCTGCAATACGTAAACACTGGGTAAAACGAAGAACCAAAAGAATCCAACTCTTCAAGATCTAACAGTCAAGGCGATCAAATGTCTAACACACTTCTCATTTTAAAGTTCCGCCTAAAGTTTCTCTCAAATCCATTCAAGTTCATCTAGAAACAGTTTTCCGACTCTTAAAGGTATGCATCTCCGTACTCATCCAAATGGTAATCATTGGATTTAATAAAATTTCAGTATTGTGAATTAAAGTTCATGGCATCAAAATTCAATATTTTTGTAGGTTATTTGATCAATGACATGCAGTTTTACTCAATATCTAAATCATTCACAGTAACGACCATGGCAAAAACATGTTATGTTCTCATACAATATAAATGTATAACTATTTCTGTCACATACTCTTCCTATTCATATTAAAAAAAAAATCATTTGATTTCCGTGGTTATTAAGAGATCTATGTTATTTAATGCATCAGTGTTGTGGTTAAGAATGCAAGAGTGTGACTTTATCAAAATAATATTTTTTGCATCGTTTTGATGTAAATGGCGTTTATATATTCATGTTTTATATTCTCTACAAGAACTTAAATATGATTTTAATATTTATTTCTATTTCCTACAAGCATATAAATATGAATTAAATATTTATGCATTATCTTTTATTTCAGGGTGTGAGAAACTTTGATTAGAACACCTTATATTAGTGGTTCATGTTTCACATAGTTCGATCCATTACAAATCTGCAAGTTTTTTTTCTGTATGTACTCTTCTAAATAGATTCATAGTTTTTTAATTAACTTACTGTTTTCATCTTTAATTTGATAAATATTTTGCCCTTGCATAGCAAGGGCCATAATACTAGTATTTAATAAACTGCATGCAAACAAAGGGTCTGAATGCAAAATAGAACAAACATAGGACAAATGCAGAAGAATTATAAATGTAGAGGGAACTGCATGTAACCCCCATTCACCAAATAAATGTAGAACCTAAGAAAACTAATAAAAAGCTAAAGGCTTCGAATTGTTAATGCAAATCAAAAAATGCAGATCAAACAGAACAAACGCAGATCATGCAGATCATGCAGAACAAATGCAGATTAAACTAAATTAATAATTTCTTATCTTTAAAATAAATGTAAAACTATTTTAATGAAAATTAAACATTTAAATAAAGTGCAAGTTATTATATATATATCACGTTGAATATCACGTTGAAAATAATAACAACAAATATCATCATTTTAATAAATATAATAAAATTTAAATTTATATGATTTTTTTATGAATACAAATCCGGATATCTGACTTTTGGATATCCGCCTGGATATCGTACTATCCGTGGTATCTAGATACAATCGCAATTTTTTTTTTAAATATATATTTTAAAAATACTAAAATGCTAATGATAAAAATTAAATTAAATATCTAAAAAATATTTATAAATATATAGATGTATATAATATTTAAATATTAAAAATACGATTATAAAATTAATTTTTATATATAAATATTAATATGTCAAATATAGTTATTGATAAAATTAAAAATTTAATATATTTAAAAAATACAGATCCAGATATCGAGACTAAAATAAAAATATTCGGATCTGGATTCGATTTTAATGGATCTGAGATTTTATTATCCGGACTCTCCATATTCTATCTTGACATTGATATCCATATATGGGGCCTTCGATCCATATAGTAAATTCTCGGATCCTTCAAAACCGAATCCGAATATTTTGATTTTAATCCGGATATCTGGTTCCTTATTTTAAACCAAATATAAAACATATATAAAACTAGTATTTTGGTTTTATATATTAAACTTACAAGATCTGCATGCATCAATATAAAACAAAATACTTGTTGTAATTAAAAAATATTTTTGAATAATATAGGATTGAGAAAAATAAAAAAAAATAAAAGAAAGATGCATATATGTGTCGTAATAAATTTGATGAGAATATGTAGAAATTTATTAATTAAATAAAAGAAAACTATTATACCATTTAAAGATAATAGATTGAAAGAGAAAATAAAAAAAATGCTACACATATGTTGGTCCCCTGCATATTGCCATCTCTCTTCTGCCCATCTTTACTTGCATGACAAAAAAGTAACACATTAATGAACTGCATGCAGTACATATTTATTTTATTAATTTTTTAGTTCTGCATTTAACTTGTGTGAATGGGGAATAAATACAGTCCTTCTTGCATTGTTATCTCGCCTTCATGTCTACTGCATCCAGATTATTATGATGTTGCTTTTATGTTCTGCAGGTAAAGAGGAGAGGATAGAAGCTGACTAAAAGCAGGTGATCAATGACAGGGAAAAGTGCCTATTCCGATCCGAACAATTTCGATCGTGCCAAATACAACCCGAACAAATGATCAGTGCCAAATACAACCTGAACTTAATTAAAATTCAAAAAACCTACCCGAACTTTTTAAAATGTGCTTAAATCTACATTGACTCTAATAGAAGTTAGTCAACCGTTAACAAAAACGACGTCGTTTTGATACACGGTGAAAAGTGTCTATTTCCACCCAAACAATTTCGGTGGTGCCAAATATGATCCGAACACATGGTCAGTGCCAGATACGATATGAACTCAATTATAATTAAAAAAAATACCTAAACTTTTTAAAATATGCATAAATCTGCATTGATTCTAACATAAATTAGTCAATTTTTAACAAGATAAAACGACATTGTTTTGATATATATATTATTAATATATGTTCATTCGAGGACTTAAAAAATAATGTGGTACTAATTATACTAATTATAGCCAAACATTTTCGATCGTGGCACTGACCACTGACCATTTTCAACATTGTTTTGATATATATATTATTAATATATTTGACATTATTAATATATTTGACATTATTGACTATTATACTAATTATAGCCAAACAACATTGTTTTGATATATATATTATTAATATATTTGACATTATTGGAATGAAAAATAATGTGGCACTGACCACTGACCATTTTTTTTCTTTTTTTCATCTATATTTACTAATTATAATATTTCCTTTTTTATTACAAATAAATACGAATCTATATTCAGTATTACTTAATAAAAAGTTCACGTATTCTTTAAAAATATATTGACATATACATGTATTTTTTATTTAATTGTTTTTATATTTTAACAAAAGTAGTATTTTATCTTATGTTTAATTACTTCTTTTATATATTTAGTTGTTTCATATATCAATATCCATTAAAAATAACTAAAAATTAAGGTACATTTCAATGAATCATAAAAAAATAATATGTTTAAAATAAGTTAGAGTTTATATTCAATGATACTTAGTATTTCTGATATTCTCGTACTCATTTGGTTTTCGGTTCGGTTTCATTTTTCTGGCTACATAAATATTTAACATTCGGTTATTTTTAAACTTTGGTTTCAGGTTCAGTCTGGCTTCTGGTCGGTTTTTGGTTCTCGGATTTTATGCCCATTCCTAATTAATTTATAGTTGATCCAAAAAGTAAAAAAGAACCAAAATTCGAATAAAGATACAAAATAATAGCAAAACAAGCATATTCTTTATAATTTTTGTAATTGTCATGAATTTTCATATAATTTACAATTTTATTATATTTATTAGAATGATGATATTTATTGTTATTTTCAATATTATATTTGTTATTTATTTTGTAATTATTTGCATTTTTGTTTAGATATTTAATTTTCATTAAAACTCAAAATGTATTTAATTATAACTTGACCTGCATTTGTTCTGCTTGATCTGCATTTGTTCTGCTTGATATGCGTATTTGTTTGATCTCTGTTTTTTGATATGCGTTACCCATTCGAAGAAAGAAAAAAAGTCTAGCCAAATGCTGAGGCCCAATGGGTGAATTTTCTTTTTTCTTTTTTTTTTCTTTGCTCTTCTTTTTTACCTATAAACTAGAGTTTGATCCACACACCCGTGTAGGTATATATTTTACGATAGATATATAAAATTTTTAACATAATAATTTGAGGGTTACACTTTCACTACCTTAGTTTATTGTTGAGACCAAGTATTACGATACTGTATCGTGTTATGTAATTTACAAAAAAATTGATATAAGTATTAATATAACATGTGGAATCAAATATATATTAACATTTCTTTCATATTATATTATATTAGTTAAATGTATTATTAGTTTTAACCTTCTTCTAGATTTTATAAAAAAAGGAAAGCAATATATGAGTGAATAATATATATGCAAATTATTTCATTCGTTTGTTTCATTAGCCAATCATCTAAACTTTAGGAATACGTTAGGAATGTTAATTGGTCTCCCATATTTTAGACTGTTTGCTTTAAATAAATAGTTATTATTAAGGTAGTAGCAGAACTTGAAAATATTAAGGTAAAAATAGGAAAAATTGTTTTTGGAATGTTATTGATTTTAAGAGAATACAATTTTTTTTGCGGGCAAAAATATCTTTTGATAGTAACTAAATAAATTAAGTGTTTTAAATATATTTTGCATTTTAGCCCTAAACAAACCATACGATTGTTCCACACAGTTTTAAAAATCGGTTGAACCGGTTGGGCCGGTCCGACCATTGATCCAACTTTAATTCTGAGTCAATGTCCGGTCCGATTTTCAAAAAATTGACAAATATATTATGTTGAGTTAAATGTATTATTAATATATTGTTTTTTTGGAACAAATTTAAAATCAGTTAAATAGGTGAAACTTTAAGATTGTAACTTTAAAATATTTAATAGTTGATATTATTTCATTTATATATATACTTTAAATTGATAAAGTTTTTTAAAAATTATAAATAATGATTTTTAGTCAAAACTTAAAAGTGATTCACGTAAGCATATTCCAAGTCCTTTTTTTGTTGAAAAAGTTATTTCTTGTATCAGTTAGAGAATATTTAGGTTGATAGATAATTAATGATAATTTTAAATGCATAGTTATTATTAAAGGGATTGGCACAAGTTTGTAAATATTAAGAAAAATCAAGGGTTATTTCCTATTTGTACTTCACTTTTAATAGGATAGATACTAGACACAGCTTTATTTTTTGTTCAAAAAGCAAATAACAACACTAAATAATTTTTATGTAATATTATATAAATAAAAAGCATATATGTTATACTTGATTTTTTAATTGATGATGATTAACATAAATAAACTAATTACACTGGTGTATAAAATTTAAATATCAATGGGCAATTTTCTAAAATAATTATTTTATTTTTTATATCACAAGAATAGTTTTCAATGAGAAAAATTAATATAAAATGTTTCATAAAAAGATAAAAGTTTTTATATCATTTTATTTATAGATATGTAAATTAAAAATCGAATTATATATTTTCGAATTTGAACTCTTTTCTTTTTCCAACTTTTTTTCAATTTTTCCTTTTGAAATTCGAAAATGCTTTTGAAACTATTTAAAAAATTTATTTCTTATTTTAAAAAATTTAAATCACAAAAAGTATCTGAAACTATCCGAACGTACACATATAGTTTTATCCAAAATATCAAAAGTAATCCGAAATATTGGAATTATTATCTAAATCATCCTAATTAATTGATATTTTACTCTAAATAACCAATATTTTATCCGAATTATCCGAACCTAAACCAAATGGAACCAATTATTTCTGCGTACTTCCTGGTTCCTAGTTTACTATCCAAACCGAACCGAACATGTAGCTATCCGAACCGAACCGAATCAATAATAGGTTAAATTGTAAATGGATCCTCTAATTCCCTATGCAAATTACCTGATATCCGAAATATCCAAACTGATATCCCAAATGCTCAAGTCTAATAACTTTTGTAACTGTGATGAATTTTCAACATAATATTTATTACTTATTTATAATAAGTTGTACTTTGTTTGGATAAAATAATGTTTATTTTAAAATTCCATATTTATTTAAATCTAATAATTTATTAATTAACTTGATCTGCATTTGTTTTGCTTGATCTGCATGATCTGCATTTGTTTTGCTTGATCTTCATTCATGTTTGACCTGCATTTTTTGATCTGCGTCGCCCATTCGAAGCCTATAGATAACGAATAGGCATAGGCATAAGCAATAGATACACAGAGCGACCCTACCAATTATTGGACTGAAAGCAGACTTAAAAAATGTGACCTATCTTTTTTAATAAGAAAAAAAAATTAAAGAAATATCAGTAGGATACGTTGAACTCCTCACCTCCTCTCAATTAATTCTCAGCTTTACCACTTGAGCTATTGAATCACCAATGTAATTATGTGGCTGGTATAATTAATATTTTAGTGAGGGCCGGAAGCGGCCGCTTCTCCCGCTTCTGTCCAAGGCCGCCTCTGTAGATACATTTTTTCGTATCAGTCTTCATAACTATTAGATGCATGTTTTAGTGATGAAAATTATATATTTAAAACTAACTGTTGCATATTTTTCAAAATTAAGTTAAGCCTATTATATAATTATGAATAGATTTATAACTAAAAATAATTTAAATAACTAATATAACATAAGCAATATATAGAATAGTTTTATTACCAAAGGTTGCTATAATCATGTTATGTTAATGTTGATATCGTCTGTGATTACGCAAAGTTATATTTACATGAACAACCAAACATTTTTCAGTTGAATAATCATATCTTTTCAACAAAGCATTTTTCTGTTTGGTGACAAATATAAATTTTCAATTTCTTTTCAAATAATACAACTTTAGGATGAAAATAAAACTTTTCAACTCAATTGAGATTCATAACCTTTCATATTACTATCTTCTAAAAATTTGTAACTAACTAACTAATTGCACATAACTATTTTCTTCACAATTTTATTTTGATTAGTGAAATTTATGCTTTGACAAAGCCATGGACAGAGGTAATTTACAGATAATCAAAAATTAGTTTGAATAGTCACAACTTTCAACGTAAAGGTGGTTATTTTTTAATATGAATAATCACAATTTTCGAGATAAATAATCACATTCTTTCAATTTAAATATAGTTATTTTGAAAAGATGCTTATATGAATAGTCACAACTTTTCTATTAAAAAGTAGTGTTTCAAAATACATATATAAATTAAAAAAATAACACATAACATTTCAATTTAATGAGATTCACAACCTTTGCAATTAATCGAGATTGCTATTATTAGTAGATATATAAGAACAAATCTAATAAAACAGAAATATCGAAAGTTTAAAATAAGATACTATACTTTCCCATGATATTGAAGTGTTGAGGTAAAAATCCGTTTCATCAGATGAACGGTCAAAACTGTCAAATTAACGATGAATTGTTAATAAACAAGCCGGACATGTATGTTGAAATTTGAATCATCAGCCGGCATATACTATGCCTAACTTACCAATAATTCATGAAACCAAAATTCTACGGAGTATTTCATATAATTGAAACAGAGATATTCAATAATAATAATACAAACCAATGAGGCGAGACTTATTCCATAGTCTTTGATGTGTTTAAACATGATTTGAATCCTTATCTATCACTTAGTTTGTTTTATGTTCAGTATCAATTGGAGGATGGTTGGCCAAAGAGCAAGCACAATAAGTTCTTGGTAAATTGTATTGTACCATCTAATGAATTTGGAGATAAGTTCGGATTTAACGCTCCAACTTTGTTTTTCTGATTTCTTGAAACCTCTGAAATACATGTTTTGAAAAATGAGCCAAAGACATTTTCATTTACAATTCAGAGAAACTTAGGTGATGAAGAATCGAAACCTATTGTGTAACACCCATCTCTCATACTTGACCAAGATGGCAAATTACATTTATAAAAAATAACTTTTCAAGACATATCCGTTTTAATAAATCTATTCCAAAATAAGCATCCGAACAAAACTCACTTTTTAACTTTACTATTACCTGAAAGGTGAGAAAAATGGAAAAGAAGTGAATAATACAAAATCATTCAGTGAAGATGATTATCCAACACTATTAATTAACTAGCATGTATAAATAAGAACTCTATAATAAGTATCACCCAACATATTCATCAATCAAGCAAATCAAGTCATTTATATCAACACACACATCAACACTTTTCATCTCATTACTGTTTCTAATATTAATGTTAACATGACACTTTGACTGGTCATCACCTCGAAAAATCCTAGGTCACTAACATGGGATCTTTAGTTGGTTTTCAAGATTTGACGGAATCACCATGTTCTCCTCCTCAATTCGATTTTTGAACAACTAAAATATACTAACCACATCACAAATCGTCAATAACATGTCACATCATTAATCATCAAGAATCATATCATAATAAACATCATCATTACAAATAATTATCATTTATCAATCATCATTAAACAAAAAAAAATCTCCAAGACCTAACATTTAGGAATAAAATTTGCCTATTGGTACTAAGAATCCACAAATTGCGCTCTTACCTTTGCCTTAAGATTGAAAAGTTGATTTTGGAAAATAGCGGTCTAAGCAGTTGTAACGGTGTTTGGCGATCTAAAATTGTGTTCTAAATTCTAGTGTTTGGCGTTTTTAGAAACTGTGTTTATGTTCAAAATGAAATTAAAGTTTCTAGTTTTTGATATCATATGATTATGATATTGTCATACACTATTTGTTCCTTGAAACAATATCTTTCTAGAAACGATTTATCTGCGTTTTAAATCCTTTTGGTTCGCTGGAAAACCTTCCCGCAGAACCCTTATGTAAATATGAAAAAAAAAACTGGTTTTATACATGATTTATGGATTCATAAATAATGATTTTTCAACTTGAATATCAAATAACAAACAAAATTTACCTTGTAACTGAAAAATATTTTCTATACTCTATAGAAAGCTGAGAACATCAGCTTTCAAATCATAACAATTTTATTACCTAGATTATTCTTTAGCAATGTGAAATTGCCTTCTAATATGGTTTTGTGAAGCTAATTCTTTTTTAAACAGATTGTAGATGATTTTCACTCAACTTGTAGATTGAATAACGAATGTAATGAGCCTAATTGAATGTTCTTGGTGGCTATAGAATTCTGGGACGTCCTCTTTCCAATCCCAATAATCACATCACCTAACTCGTTACTTATCAATGGAAAGTTGTCTCGCAATACGGCTTTGTGAAATCGGAAAACCAAATATAAGCAGATTTCAGAAACATGATGATTTTCCCTTAGATTGTAGATCTAGTAACGAACTGAGATTACCTCTTAATTGAGATCGCTTGATATAGCTTTGTGAAACTAAAAAGAAATCTTGATAGATTAAAGAAACATGATGATTTTTCTCAACTTGTAGACTGAATAACGAATATAATATCTATGTTCATTTCATTAACGCCTCGTTACCGTTGAGCAACTGATATTAACAAAAACGACAAATATTTTAGTTGCAGCATCGTTATAAAGATGCCGCAGGCAACTGTCGGCTCCCCACTAATCATTTCCATGTTTTCATGGCCGCTGTAAATATTAGCGGCTTCCATACATGTATCGACCTGTCGCTAACGTCAAATACTAGCATTATTTAATTCTCTATTTTAACTTGTTGCTGATCTGGCATTTTAAATCCGTTTATATTTTCTTCCCGTTCAATGATGAGGCTGCATCTTGAAAAAGAACAAGGCTAACATACCTCATAATTGAGCGTAGCTATAGAATTCTGGGAAAATAAGCTTTCAAGTTCCAACAATCACATCACCTAATTCATTATGTATCAATAGAAAATTGCCTCACAATATGGATTTGTGAAACTGGAAACCAAATCTAAACAGATTTCAGAAATATGATAAAAGATTTCAGATTGTAAATCTGGTAATGAAATGAGATTACCTTTTAATTGAGATCTACAAGTTGATGTGTGTTCCTGAAGTGATCTATCATTTGAACTTATGTTATTTTTTCTATCTTTTTCGTGTATGGTTGGAACTGTATCTCTAAAATACCAATTTAACATTGATTTCTCTTGGGAACATAGTTGGCAATTGAGTTTTCAGTGATTTTGGCAAAGTTTTTCCTTCACATTTGTATCTCCATTTCTTCTAGATTGTGGCCTTTTTATATAGGAGAAGGAGTTTAGGATTTAAAATAAACAAAATTATTAAAATATCTTTAATTAGAGATTTAAACGTAGGCTTCTACGTTTAGATAATTTGTAATGTACTCTATTTTTTTAAAATAGAGTAATTCTCAGAGTTAAATTATAATCTAATGGTATTCTATTTTAAAATGAAAAATAGAATGATAAACAAATAAATAAATGAACTATTTTACTATGGAGTAAACTCACATTTTATTCTATTTTAGAATAAAAGAATAAAATACTATTTAAGATGATTTAAAGATTTGAAAATTTGTTGGTTTCGACTGAAACGATTCTTCATTACTTAAGAAAATATCCATTTATTTACAAGATTATATATAAGTCTATAATAAATTTTGAGATTTTGAAAATAAATTGTTTAATAATAGTTTATTTTTATTGTTAAAATATTACATGAAAATAGTTTAATATTGAGAATTGTTATATGACTTGTATCTATTTTTAAATGTTTTAATTTTATATCTGTGTTGTATTCTTGTATCTATATCTAGAAAAGGAAAATACTTTAACTGGTTTTAGTATTCCTTGTCTTTGATTATGTCCCGTGTATAAATCTCCAATCGTTTTTGATCTTCACACGATTAAGTTTAAAACTATTACATTAACCTGGAAATAATTGCTGAAATACATTGTCGGTTAAAAAACAATATAGATATTGTATCTACGAAAAAGTCTAAATCTTTTTTTTTGAACACACAAAAAGTCTAATCAAAATTTAGTATCTGGTAAGAAAACACTAAAATTGACAGTGTGAATGAATATAAAAGTCCATATCCAAAAAAAAATTAATATAAGACATGGTTACCGACATTTTGTTTTTCCTTAAGACAATCATTTCAGATGTTGAGAAAGACTCCATTAATAGCTACTATAACTGAATGAAACTCTACTGATCCTGCAAAAAATGGCTACTCACCACCGACTTCTACGCGGCGGCGGCGGATCACCGTCGATCAGCGTCTCCGGTGTCAGATTCAGACTCACAGCTTTGGCTGCCGCTATCGCGCTTTCCTTCTTCACTCTCTCCTTTCTCTTCACTTCCGAGTCACCTGATCTCCATATCCCCGTAACTTCTCAATCCCTCAGACACTCGAATGGAAGAGTCGGATCCATCAGAAGATCCATGTTGGATACCAAATCGGATCCACTCAGGCCACGCCTCCTCCAGATCCGGAAACAAGCTGACGACCACCGGTCGTTAGCACTAGCCTACGCCTCTTACGCGAGGAAGCTCAAGCTCGAGAATTCGAAACTCGTGAGGATCTTCGCCGATCTCTCGAGAAACTACACGGATCTCATCAACAAACCAACGTACCGAGCTCTCTACGATTCCGACGGATCCTCCTCGATCGAGGAATCAACGCTAAGACAGTTCGAGAAAGAAGTTAAAGAACGGATCAAGATGACTCGGCAAGTGATCGCTGAAGCCAAAGAGTCGTTCGATAACCAGCTCAAGATCCAGAAGCTGAAGGATACGATCTTCGCCGTTAACGAGCAGCTGACGAACGCTAAGAAGCAAGGAGCGTTCTCGAGCTTGATCGCCGCGAAATCGATCCCCAAGGGGCTGCATTGTCTCGCGATGAGGTTGATGGAAGAGAGGATCGCTCATCCGGAGAAGTATACGGATGAAGGAGGGAAAGCTAGAGCGGCGGAGTTAGAGGATCCGAGTCTTTACCATTACGCTATCTTTTCGGATAACGTGATTGCAGCTTCGGTGGTGGTGAACTCTGCTGTGAAGAATGCCAAGGAGCCGTGGAAGCATGTCTTCCACGTCGTGACGGATAAGATGAATCTCGGTGCGATGCAGGTGATGTTTAAGCTCAAGGAGTATAAAGGAGCTCATGTGGAAGTGAAAGCTGTTGAGGACTATACGTTTTTGAACTCTTCGTATGTGCCTGTGTTGAAGCAGCTTGAGTCTGCCAATCTTCAGAAGTTCTATTTCGAGAATAAGCTTGAGAATGCGACCAAAGATACGACTAATATGAAGTTTAGGAACCCCAAGTATTTGTCTATATTGAATCACTTGAGATTCTATTTGCCTGAGATGTACCCCAAGCTGCATAGGATACTGTTTCTGGACGATGACGTGGTTGTGCAGAAGGATTTGACGGGGCTTTGGGAGATTGATATGGACGGGAAAGTGAATGGAGCTGTGGAGACTTGTTTTGGTTCGTTCCATCGGTATGCTCAGTACATGAACTTCTCGCATCCTTTGATCAAAGAGAAGTTTAATCCGAAAGCGTGCGCGTGGGCTTATGGAATGAACTTCTTTGATCTTGATGCTTGGAGAAGAGAGAAGTGCACAGAAGAATATCACTACTGGCAAAATCTGGTATTAACCTTTCTTTTTGTGATATATGTTTTGACAACAATTGTGTTTTTGACTTTTGTTGTGTGTTGTTTGAACTGCAGAATGAGAACAGGACGCTGTGGAAACTTGGAACGTTGCCACCGGGACTGATCACGTTTTATTCGACCACAAAACCGCTGGACAAAACATGGCATGTGCTTGGGCTGGGTTACAATCCGAGTATTAGCATGGACGAGATCCGTAACGCTGCGGTGGTACACTTCAACGGTAATATGAAACCGTGGCTAGACATTGCTATGAACCAGTTCCGACCGCTTTGGACCAAGCACGTCGACTACGACTTGGAGTTTGTTCAGGCTTGCAATTTCGGCCTCTGAACTATGGAATTATTTTCTTTATCAACTGAATCTTAAATTAAATCAAATGTTATTTCAGCTATTTGAGGTTTTAACCTTAGTTTTTATGTGTTATTTATCATATATTTTTGGGAATTAGAATAATGTATTTTGTTCATAGATGCCGCAATTCTTCATATATATTATATGGGTACTACCACATTATCTACTTTTGATATTGAAGTCCGAGAATAATCACTGACTAGCTAATTCAGGAGTTATCATATCAAGAGTCAAGATTCTTGAAGAGACAAGCAGTGCCTTGTAAAACAAAAAAGAACCCGGCATTGTCTGAATTTTGTGAATCGAGTTTTAAACGTTGCTAGACGAACAAGAGCTTGCCGAAACTTTATCTGCCTCATAGAATTTGTAACTCCAATTAACAAAATGGGGGATGCAGAGAAAAAGAGAATAATAGCTATTTTTTAGTCACAGCTCTAAGCCTATACTCTCTAAAACAATTCGAGCCTCTTTTTTTTTTGGGGGGGGGGGGGGGGGGGGAGTTGAAACGTTACGCAGTGAGAGACACGAGAGGAGTATCGACAGGTTTTGTAGCTCCGTTTGCATCTATTCCGCCACCAGCACCACGTCTTACACGTCTCGGAAACCCACCACCGTCACCATTTGCTCTGTTTGCATATCCTCCTCTATTGTTTCCCCTGTTGTTACCATATCCGTTGAATTCGTTCCGGCCTCTTCCACCTCCAAAGCTCCCACGACTCCTTCCACCTTCGTTTCTGTAGCCTGCGCCTACACCAAACGCTGAGCGTCCTCTATGATTCCCTGTTTAAACAACCAATGATGATGAATAGATCTGTTAGGTTCATGAGAGTTTCATTCCTTTCTTAAGTGTTGAAAGCCAAACTTGCCTCTTGCCGTCGATCGTTTTTCCTCGATAACTACGTTCTGCCCACTGAGTATGATAGGTGATGCCTATAAAGCCCCAAAAGTATACATATCAGTAACAGTTGAGCAGAGTCTAACGAATATCACTAGTAGCACCATCTGTTATTACCTCGATTGCGCTTTGCATGGAACTCGCGGATTCAAACTCAACAAAGCCAAAACAGAATCCCTGTAAAGCACAAAACTCAAAAGAATAACTAGTGTGCAGATCAATAATTAATATATCTGTTAAGATGGGAGTCTTCTTACCTTCTGGCTTCTTACTTGAATTCCGTTGGTCCTAATAAGTCCAAACTTCTGGAACTCATTCTCGAGCAAGGCTGGTGTTGCATCAAGGGGCAAGCCCTTTAGATAGATGGATGGACCTGGAGCTGTCACGGAATCAAGAAACAAAGATTGCAGCAAGCTTACCGTTAAGAAACAAAGAACAACAACAACATGAGCCAAAAAGCAAATGGTTTAACCTCTTTCATTGTCTTGATCGTTCCCATTTACAGCTACATTTGCTCTTGAATCTGATTTCTCAGACAACGGTGTTGGTAGAGGGACATGAGTGGCTTGATCTTCTTGTCTCTTTGGTTCCACTACCTTAGTTGGAGTTCTCGAAGCAGACATCGGTGCAGCATTCTCTTTCATAACCATCACCTACATATTAAACGGCGTTAAAACTTTAGGGCAGAGTAGCCCAAAGTCTCACAACAGCTTGATAAAGAGGAGATACTACACAACCCAAATGTAAGTTACTTACAATGGATGCATAAGATCTCTTTGGAACTTCGCCGGTCCTAGAATCAGACTCTCCAACCTTCTGAACATCAATTGGAGCTTCATGAACTATTCCAGGCGCAGGAGCGTCTTCTGTCACTGATATCAGTTCCTCTTCAGTGGGAGCGAACACTTCAGGACCATTAATGCTCTTCGACAACACATCAGACTGCTCAACAGCATGATTCTCTTGGACATATGTCTCCTGAACTGGAATGTCTTGAGTAGCAGGTGGATCTAAGGCACAAAAAGATTTACAACGCTTATAAAAGAAACTTGAAGGACGCAGATACATTCAATTCAACTTACCCTGGTGAACGTTGACAGGAACTTGGATGTTATTCACGAATGTGGCTTCATCAATGTATCGGAACATATCATTCAAGACAAAGTATCCATTCTCCTGTGGAGCAAGGAAGAAGGTCTGAGTAAACGTCCTCCTCACACCATCTTTCCCCGTCAGATACCCAGTCACCAGTAGGAGAAAACCACCGCCGTAAGACTCTTGTGTGTCAACAGTTGCAATCTCGGCACCGATTACACCATCTCCAAGCGCCAGTATCTTCTTGTCAATACCCTGCTCTCGCAAATACATACTCGTATTCAGCACTGAACTTCAAGAATGCAAAGTTAGTAGAGAGACTCACTTGCAAGGTAGAAGTGATGCTCATTGTACCATTATTATCTTCAGGGCGGCCTAACTTGCTAATCTCTTGGTAAAATCGGTGAACATGCTGAGGGGAGTGATGCAAAATGTGATAGTACTGATGCACAAATGCATTCCCAACCTGTTAACACACAAACTTGAATTTAAAAAAAGAACAATAAAACTTCAAAAATCTGCTATAAGAAAAAGGATAAATACAATATCTGGAGTACAAGCTGCTGTTTGAACTTGCTGTGCACCTAACATCGCCATAGCTTACTTTACTCCTGGAAACAAAATCCATCAACAATAATAATAGGATTAGATCGCATGAGAGAGTGAGATCTGATCTAATTGAGAATTAAATTCAACTAGCTTTTATCTTCCTGAAATCAATCCGTCACTCGTTATAACATCAACTATTGGCTAAACGAAACGAAATGCGAGGAAGAAACAAAGCGGAGAATCCGAACGGATCTGAGCGGTACAATACAACAATTTTAGAATTCAATCGATCACGTAGAAGACGAGGAGTGGAGAAGTAAGTACGCCATTGCTGGAGCAGATTTCTGAGGAAGAAATTGTGAGTTTACCTGAAGAAAAAACGACGATTAACCAGAAAATCGAGAGAGACGATTCTCTTGTTCTCGCTCTCTCAATCAGGGAACCTCGCTAAGCTATGGCGCTGGTTAGGGTTTTGACAGCTGAATCTCGAATACAAGTGAGAGAGTGCGACTTGAGAGCACAAAAATGCCAAAATGTGGCGTGTATAGGTGTACGCCTGAGATGTTTACTTCTTAGTTTTTACTGCTCTAAGAGGTGTTTTTTTTTGGTTGATGTACAACCAATAAGAGGTGTTATTGGTTAGAAGAACGAGTTTCCTAAATTATAAACTGAAAATAAGAAATATTTTTCTCCTGAATATATAAAAATAAAAATAAGTTAGAATGCTCTTAGAAAGTTGTTTTTTCTCTCTATTTTTTAGTTAAGACTAGTGAACCTATCGATTAACTCGCTAAAACTTGCTTTAGAGAACATCGATCGACGCTCATACCATAGCATCGATCGGCGTTCATACTATAGCATTGATCGACGTTCGATCCATATCAAAACACGACAGCTGAGATATTAGATTTAGTCAATATGATTGATTTACAGCGGAAGCTGGAATACTTTCTCATAATATTTCAGTTCTACGATTGACAACCTAAATATTCTATATCACTATAATCAATGATTACCTGAAACCCTATATTTAACGCTTTCTTATAATAGTTTACAACCTCAAATCAATCAGATGAACAACTACCTTGTTCGCCCTGTTATTTACTGTTTTCATAAGTTACCTAACTTAATCGATCTATTGTGTTTCCTCGCTCCCTGTGGAATCGATCCATAAATACTACAACTGAACCTCTTATCTGAGACAGTAAAATCACTACTTAGGATAATTTGAGTGATATCATATATATATGAGGTCAGAATTGGAGCTGTGCTGATGCAAAAGAAGAGGCGTATAACCTACTTCAATGAAAAATCTGAAGAAGTTAAGCTGAAGTAACCAACCTATGATATATAATTGTATGCATTGGTGAGAGCTCTCCAAACATTGCAGTATTACCTATGTCCAAAGAAGTTTGTATCCACATGGATCAAGTCTCTCATGAATTTTTTTGTCTCTCATGATCATGAGTTTCTCAAGACTTGAAAAAGACAACAAAGGTTGAATAAAAGGCATATCAAGTGGATTATAATTTATCGAAACCTTTCCCTGTATCATTAGGTACAAACAAAATAAATATAATGTTACTGATGGAACACTCTAGAGAAGGTAAACTTTCATTTCATCTATAGAAGAAAAACTCTTAAGGTTTGAGCAGATCTGAACATATTCGGATCATTACCCTGAATTCCATGACAAGTACCAGGCAACTAGAAAACATGCATATGATAAGTTCTATCAATTAGATGATTTTCTTTTTCAGGATAACCTTTTATGTTTGCTTGCTTGTTCTTTAAGGAAATTATATGTTAGGGAAGCACATGGAGTTGGCCTTATGGAACATTTTGGTGTAGCTAATACATTGAGTTCCTTGCAGCAACACTTTTAGTGTCCAAGGATGAAGTTGGATGTTGAGAGATTGTGTGGACAATGTGTGGTTTGCAAATAATTCAAATTCCAATATCAAGAATTGTATGCTCCTTTATATATCCCTATTACACTGTGAGTTGATATTTCCATGGATTTTATTTTAGCACTACAAGAAAACATCGGTATTCTGAGGGACATACCGAGGGAAATGAGTTCCTCGGAATTTTCTGACGAAAAATCGAGGAAATACCGAGGAAACCAAGAAATGTGGTTTCCTCGGTATTTCCTCGAAAAATTTCGAGGAAATTGCGAGGAAGACATATTTCCTCGAAAAATTTCGAGGAAATTGCGAGGAAGACACATTTCCTCGGTATTTTTCGAGGGAATACCGAGGGACAATAGGGTTTCCTCGAAATTTCCTCGGAATGTCCCTTCACGGTTGAGGGGTTTGATTTAAAATCCCTTGTTCGTCGAAATACCCTCGAAATATTTCGAGGAAATTTCGACGAAACAAATGATTTTCGGTATTTCCTCGAAATTCCCTCACAATATTCCGAGGGAATTTCGAGGAATAAGGGGTTTTAAACCGAAAACAACGTTTTGCGGATTGAATAACACATATATAACCTTCATTAAGTGTCTTAGGCAGATTATGAAGTCAAACTTTAGGGTTTTAAACCGAAAATAATGTTTTGCGGATTGAACGGAAACCACACAACATAAGAGAAACACTTATACATTTTAATAAACGTTAAAGGAAATACTTACAATTATTTTTGTAATTGTGTTATTTCATTGTTTATGATCATCTATACAAAGAAACCTCATTACTATGAATTACATTTGTATAAGAAATGACATAGAAGAAAAAAACGATGTTTTCAAAACCCCAAACCCTGTTTCCTCGAAATTTCCTCACAATATGTATAAGAAATGACATAGAAGAAAAAAACTAGGACCGTAAGCTAAAGCAAACTGAACTAGAACCGTAAGCTAAAGCAAACTGAACTACAACCGATTTTCCTTTCAATAACTTCCATTAAATCTGTGTTGGTGTTGGTTGGTCGCTGTGATTAAGTTATCTTTTTTTCAATAAACTGATTTGATGTGCAATGAATGCTCTGTGAATGTAGTTGTGTAATTAACTATGTGATTAATTACAAACACCACCTCAGTAGTTTAAAAACATAGGCAAACCACAAACTCAAAACGCACACAAACTTAGAAACACCAACAAACAAATAACAAAATGGATCCCCACAACCTATTATCTTCACAGAGCAGTCAAACAATTGACTTAGCGTCTGCTGAGATTCCTAGGTTTAGTAGCCAGCAGCCTCATGTTCGCAAAGCAGCAGTGGAAAGAAGAAAGTGGACACCACTAGAAGACACTGTGCTCATCAGCGCCTGGTTGAACACCAGCAAGGATCCGATTGTCAGCAATCAACAGAAGGCGGTGTCGTTTTGGAAGAGGATAGAGGAGTATTTCAATTCAAGCCCTCAGCTAAGTGGCTATGCTCATAGAGAGTGGGGTCAATGTAAGCAGAGGTGGGGAAGGGTGAATGACCTCGTGTGTAAGTTCGTGGGATGCTACGAGACGGCTCTGAGGGAGCAAGCTAGTGGGCAGAATGAGAATGATGTCATGAAGACAGCCCATGACATCTTCTTCAATGACCACGAGATCAAGTTCACGCTGGAACATGCTTGGAGAGAACTTAGGTTTGATCAGAAATGGAGATCAACATCTCTGTCCAAAGATGGTGCAAATGAGAAAAGGAAGGAACCGGCCGGTCAGGTGCCTGGTGAGGATGACGCTAGGCCTGAGGGTGTAAAGGCTAGCAAACGCAAGAAGCACGGTAGAGAAGCAGCTTTTGATCAGATCCAGAGCATACTAACTGTGAAAAATATGATATCCAAACAGAAAATCCTTGATCGTCTCCTAGCCAAAAAGGAAGGAACACTTTCTGATGAACAACTGACTCTACAGAATAAACTAGTTTCTGAAATGAACTCGTTTAATGGTTGATTTGGTCAGTCGTTTTTTTTGATGATTGTGTGTTTTTGTTTACTTGTGAACTTGTTCTAATCTGTTCAACTTATTTGTTTTGCAGGTCACGGGTTGCAGGAGGTGGATGCTTGTGGAGGTTCATGCTTGTTGTTTTATGTATTATGTCTGTCTGTTTAGGTCACGGGGTGCAAGGCTTTATGTCAGTCAGTAGGTTAATGCTTGTTGTTTATGTATTATAGGACGCACGGGTAGTACTGACTTTAAGTCAGTTTCACGGGAAGTGTAGAATTTTGTTTCTTTCTACACTTGTTTTGTACTCAAGGGTGTATGTACCCGCTTAACTTCAATCACGGATATGTAAACTATGACTCTATATATGTCTTATGTTCTCTCTTTGCAACTCTCACTTCTCTTTCATCAATGCCACAAATATCAACTCTCACTTCTCTTTAAAAATCTTATCGAATTTGATCAAGAGCTCATGCGTTAAAACTCAAGCAAATATCAGTCTTCCACTACTTCTTTCATTCTCCCATAGGTATCAAGTGCAACTTCTCTTTCACTTGTAACTTTGTGCAAATAAAATGAAAATGTGTTTGTTATTGTTAAAATAAAAATTTATATACTCAATAAATTTATGTTGTTAAAATAATATAATATACTCTATATATTTATGTTGTTACAATAAATAATGGTAGGATTAAATATCAGTTATAATATTAATCATGAAAATTTTGGTAGGATTCAACAATGTCTTGCTCATCAAGTGATGAAGTAGATGAATATTTAGAAGAAAAGGTCGACGAAGTAGTTGATAATTTTATCGACTCAGCGATGAATGTTCAAGCCAAGAGACGAGCTTATATCGAAAGAGATCGGGAACGAGGACACAATCAACTATGGAACGACTATTTCCGGGAAAACCCTACATACCAAACAGAAATGTTTAGGCGGCGTTTTCGAATGAACAAACCGTTGTTCCTTCGCATTGTCGAACGCCTAAGTACTGATGTTCCATATTTTCAGCAAAGAAGAAATGGCCACGGAAGGTACGGGCTATCTGCACTTCAAAAGTGTACGGCGGCTATACGTATGCTGGCATATGGTCAATCGGGACATACGTATGACGAATATCTCCGACTTGGTGAAAGTACTGCACGTTTATGTTTGGAAAATTTCACTAATGGGATAATACAATTGTTTGGAGATGAGTATCTAAGAAGACCTACAGCCGATGATCTTGAACGATTGCTCGATATTGGAGAGGTACGCGGCTTTCCAGGGATGATAGGCAGCATCGATTGTATGCATTGGGAGTGGAAAAACTGTCCAACGGCTTGGAAAGGACAGTTCACACGTGGTTCAGGAAAGCCGACAATTGTCTTAGAGGCTGTGGCATCCCAGGATCTTTGGATATGGCACGCATTTTTCGGATTACCAGGTACCCTCAACGATATCAATGTTCTTGATCGCTCCCCTGTTTTCAGTGACATTTATGAAGGCCGAGCACCTAAAGTTAATTTCAAGGTCAACAACCACACTTATCAGCTGGCGTACTACCTTACTGACGGCATTTATCCGAAATGGGCCACGTTTATCCAGTCCATCTCACTTCCTCAAAATCCTAAAGCATCGCTATTTGCTGACCGTCAAGAATCCACCAGAAAAGATGTTGAACGTGCTTTTGGAGTATTGCAATCAAGGTTTGCAATAGTTAAAAACCCAGCTCTACTATGGGACAGGGTAAAGATAGGAAGGATTATGAGAACTTGTGTCATATTGCACAATATGATAGTTGAGAACGAACGAAGTGAATACGCGCAAATTGATACATCTGAGTTTGATTCAGGAGAGTCGAGCAGAAGTGCGCATGTGCAAAGGATACCAAGTTTGAGTAGCGGTAATATGCGTGCCGTTCGCAATGAAGTTCGGGATTCGCAGAGACATGATCGTTTGAAAGCTGATTTAGTTGAAAATGTATGGCAAAAGTTTGGTAATGGGGATTAATAATCTTTTGTATGTTTATGAATTTACAATGTATTGAATAAAAACTTCTTTTTAAAATTTGAATTTATGTAATAAAACTTTTAACAATGAAATTACTTTAATAAAAATATATTTTATTTTTCAATTCTCAATGTGCAATTTTTTTTTAAAAAAAAATATTATTTTAATCCTATAAACCCATCCTTCGGGTTCACTAATGCGGATGCACAATTAATAGAGGTTCATCACTATTCATGGTCCCACCAAAAAATTAATAAAAAATCTTATGAACCCCATAAGGGGGTTCATCAATGCAGATGCTCTAGTTCATCTCTCTTCTCTTCCTCTCTTCATAGATCGATTCTTTGGATGTTAGATCTCGAAATTTAAGTTGTTAGGAAGGAAATTCTAGGATTGAATGGATAGCTTAGGATTTTCAAGTTTGGATTGTTGTTATATATTTTTTTAGTTCTTTTGTGTTTTGGGTAAAATTCAAAACGTTTTTTGATTTTTAAAAATGTGTATATGATTTTTTAAAACGTTTTTTGTTTTTTTAAAACGTTTTTTTTTTTTTAAATGTGTATATGATTTTTAAAACGTTTTTGAATTTTTAAAACGTTTTTTGATTTTTAAAACTATTTTTTATATATTAAAACTATTTTGTACTTATTAAACTATTTTTTATATATTAAAACTATTTTTGTAATTATTAAACTATTTTATATATATTAATTTTTTTTTTGTAATTATGAAATTGTTGTTTTATTTTTTTTTTCGATTTATTTTGTGTTTTGGTTAAAATTCAAAACGTTTTTTGTGTTATAAAACGTTTTTATATTTTTTAAAACGTTTTTGATTTTTAATAATGTGTATATGATTTTTTAAAACGTTTTTTGTAATTACTAAACTATTCTTTATATATTTAAACTCTTTTTTATATATTTAAATTATTTTTGTAATTATTAAACTATTTTTATATATATTAAAACGTTTTTTAAAGTTTACAGTAATAATAAAACGTTTTTTTATAAATTTTAATAATATTTAAAAACCTTTTTCTATATTTATAAACGATTTGTAATTTTTTATAAATATATATATATATATATATATATATATATATAAATCATGTATACTATATATAGTAATTATTAAACTATTTTTTTATATATTTATATTTTTGTGATTAAAAACTATTTTGGATTTTTAAAATTTTTATTTATTAAAACTAATTTTTAATATATTTTAATTTGTACAATTTTGAATAATATTATCTAATATATTTTCAATTTCAATTTTTATTTTATATTTTATATTTTCGAATTTCATTAAAAAATTAATATTTATTTTTATTTATTTTTTTGAAAATTCCGAGGAAAGAGTTCCCTCAGAATATTTCGACGACCACGTCCGTAGGAAAATTTTGAGGACTTTTGTGACGAACCCTCGTCCTCACAGTTTCCACGGAATTACTGTTCCTCGAAATTCCGTCAGAAAATTTCGAAGAAATTTCGAGGGAAAATGAAATTTCGAGGAGTTTTTTTCGAGGACCTTTTTCCTCGGTATGTCGTCGGAATACGGTTATTCCGACGACATACTGAGGAAAAAGTCCCTCAGTATCTGCGTGTTTTCTTGTAGTGTAGGATTGCCTAGAAATATGAAGGATCGAGATAGAATTTTGTAGTTGTGGGAAGGTTTTTTAAGAGGGTTCACTTTATAGTTTTCCATAATATTGATGACAACTTCTATAGTAGTGTTTTCTTCTTTAGAGGGGTTGTTATGTTGTATGGATTGCATAAAACAATAGTTTCAGATAGGGATACTAAGTTTCTTAGTCCCTTTTGGAAAAAATTGTGAAAGAAAACCGGGTACCAAGTTGCTCTTTTCAAATATTTGCCATCCATAAAGTGATTGGCAAAATAAGATAAGTTGCTCTTTTCAAATATTTTTCATCTATAAAATGATTGGCAAAATAAGATAGTAAATATGGTCTTGTCAATTTTACGACTTGTCATTATCAAAAGAAACATCAAAGATTAGAAATATTATTTAATTAATGTATAATCTTTTATAGTCATTCAATACATTCAGCTACCAAAGTTAACCCCTTTTTATGTTGTTTATAGTTTCAATTTGTTGTTACTAATAGACTTGATTACTTTGCCTTTGAAAGAACCGACTTATCTTGATGACAAAAAAGAAAGTCGAGTTTATTAAGTCTTTGCATGAACATGTTAGACAGGACATTGAGAAAAACAAAAATGTATGCAAGGAATCTATATATAATAGCAAACCTGCTTTTTAACAATGATGTCATCTTTTTTTATAAGAAAAAAATGAATATCAGACGATGGAGTTTGTTCGGAGTAGATAATCTAATGGCCTTTATTTTGTTTAAGATAAGAGTATAACTTCATTGATTCAATCGGCGTCTTCATACCTTATCGATTCAATCGTCGTCTTCAATTCACAAGTCATAGCTCCTCAAAGCCCCGCTTACACAAATTGGAAAACCGTTATCATCTCCTTCAAGATTCGTCTCTTTTCACAAACTTATTAATAGAATTAACGGTACAGATTTTCAGTTTGTTGTAGTAGTTCATTCATCAGAAGCTCTCATTCGCTCCTTCTCCCTCTCCAGATTTTACTTCTCTCCGCTTCGTCAACATCCAAATCCTGTCTTATGTTTTTTGGTGACAATTCATATATGTGTTAAATCGTTCTTACGTTCATCTTCTCGCAATCCATCTTTCTCAGAATTGTTTCCGACATAACCCGTGCGTTTTATAAATGTTGCGACCAAAAGCAGCGATTGGGAATTACATATATCACCATGGCAAGTACAGAAAAATCAAGTCAACACAGATTTGCTTATTCAGTCCGGCAAGTCAAAGCCAACAAGTAACGAGTAACGACACCGGTAACTCCGCTTAATGTCTCTCTCTGATAATCTTTTTGCTGACTGTTTTTAGTCTCATATCTATAAGTTTGCTTCTCTTTTCATGTTTTCGTATTTGAATGTCTCTATGATCCATTCTCTTTTTGAATGGTTAGTAATGTGGAGAGGAGATGGGGTGAATTGCATCTTATTTTTCGGACGAATTGATTCGTGATGTTCACCAGAAGAACTCATATGCATGTGCATGCGTTTAAGTGGGGAAGTTTGTACTTGAAGAAGAAGTGTAAAGATCGTCAAGTTTCGATCAGATTTCAATATTTATAAGAGAAATTACCTAGACTAATGCAAATCATTCTACTAATTACTAGAATAAATCACATTAGTAACTAATTACTAGATTAAAATTTAAATCAGCTAAATTTACCAAAAACCCAACTGTCTAAACACTAACCACAAGTTTGCCATTATAATTTAATAAATAAAAATATATAGTAATAGAAAAGAAAAAAAACAAATAAAAGAAAAAGAAAAAAACAAAAAAAAGAAAAAAAAGACACTTCCTGTCTCCGACATTTCCTTCTTCGTCTTCTCCAACGACGCAGACGAGGTCTGAGTCATCTCCATTTCTGTCTCCGACACTTCCTCTGCGTCACAGCCTGAAATCCGCCGTTCGTCGTCTCCATCTCTGTGTCGCCGTTCGCCTACAGCTCAGCCTGCACTCCGCCGTTCGTCATCTCCATCTCTGTGTCGTCGACTCTGCCGTTCGCCTGGGTCACATCTCTGCCATCAATTCCAAGTTAATTGAATCTGTAAGTCCTCATTTGTGAGGATCTAGGTTGTTGTTTTTAAAGATTGATTGTTTAATTGGATGATGAAATTTGAGAACCCTAATTCCCAATTTTAAAAATCGATTTTATTTTTCTCAGTGTTGGCTTGATTTTGAAAGCCCTTAATCTATAATTCTCTTAATGCGATGACAGTAAATTTATGTTAATTTGAAATGGAAGAACTCTCATACTATGTTATTTCTACGATTACTGAATAAGAGCACACTTTTTATTGGTTTATAAATTGTATAATACCATTGTTAAGTTTGTTCTACTACTTTTGTGATAGAAAATTCTCATTTCTTTGTGAAAATGTGGCTGAATAATATTTATTTTGTTCTCTTTGTTTTTAAGGAATGGCATCATCTTCGTGTAATAGGAAGTATCCTCCACGGCTTTATGAGAGTGGTAAAACGCCTACTCAAATAAGGAGCATGAATCACAGTTGTTTTCTAGGAAACCTTCAGACGGTGAGGGAGAATATCGGCGAAGACGTTTGGTCTGAGTTGAGAGAATCAGCTGTAGGCGTGATTATCAAGCTGAAGGAGTTGAATTTCACTTGGTCTGCAAAGCATGTTCATTATTTTTTGGTGAATCAATTGGCGATTCAGAGCAGTCATGAAGTTTGGTCTTTGATAGAAGGCCAGTCAATGAGGTTCTCTCTGTATGAGTTTGAAGATATTACAGGGCTAAATTGTGATCCATTTGACACGCAAGAACAGTGGGATGTGCCTCATGAAGAGTTCTGGGTGGAGATGAAAGTTCCAATTTCTGAAGGACCCAAGCTGAATGAACTTCTTGACCTGGTTGGGATCATCGGAAACTGGACTAGAGAGAAGCGTGTAATGTTTGGTTTGCTGTGTGTACTATGCATTGGGATATTTGGCATTTCAAACAATAGTAGGATACCTTTGCATTTGGCGAAAAGGGTGATGGATCCAGAAGCATTCAAGCGCTATCCATGGGGTCGTGTAGGATTTACCAGCCTTGTGGATTCAATTAAAATGGCGACATATGAAGGAAAGGATAGTTACACACTACATGGTTGTGTTCATGCATTGCAAATTTGGATATACGAGTCTGTGGAAGGTTTAGGAGAGATATATGGGCATCGGATAGAGGAGGCTGAGGTTCCGCTTCTGTCATGGCATGGTTCTCGTAAGCGTATCAACTTCCCAAACTTCTGTGCACAAGAAAAGAAAAAATATCAGAAGGTATGATTATTTTCTTTGTAATTCTCTGTTTTTTTTTTCTACTTAATTAGTCTTGTACTTTACAATGCAGATTCGTGTAAGGCATTTTCTTTGTACTTCTCTGTTTTGTTTTTTTTTCTACTTAATAAGTCTTGTACTTTACAATGCAGATTCGTGTAAGGCATATGATTGTAAAGGCAATGGAGGATAGATATCCGAAATGGGATAAAGATGAACACCCTGAGGATTTGGATAACATGATAGTTGACATCCTCAATGATCAGCTAAACGACAAGTTTTGGGATGTAGTGCAACGTACCGAGTGCCTGAAGAGAAAAACTCTAGTTAGTGCACCTACTGTTCCTGATAGAGTTGATGAGAGCCCCTCCACAAAACGAAAGAAGGAGAAAGAAACTGCTCCAGAAATGGTATGTATCAAGTGTTCTTACATATTTTTGTTTTGTTAGTATCTAAACTGTGTTGGTTTGTGAATTTTTAAGGAATAATCTCATACTGATATGCCCATCAACGACATCACAATACAAAAGTTGTTTGAGGCTGTTAACAACTTGACTGGTAAAGTAGAAACCATGGATGTTAGTGTAGCTGAAACGGTTATTAAGACATTGGAAGGTTCTGTACAAGCTCAGATGGAAGCAAGGATGGTTTTATTTGAGACTGAGTTGAAGAACAAGATGGCCATATTAGAGGAACAAATAAATGTTCTTAAAGGGAAGAATGATGAAAAAATTTTATCATTTGCCGGCAACTCCAAAGCACATGAGGAAGACGACGCTTCTAGCAACATGGTATGTTTGATTGTCTACTAATTTTTTTTTTAAACACTATTGTCTACTGTTTATTATGTACAAAATACTTACTGGTTTTTAAACTTGGCAGTCATGGATGGTTCAGAGAAAAAAAAGTTCAGTTGATGGTTTACCAATCCAACGTGTGATAAAAAAGGAGAAGAAAAATACGAAGACGATGCCAGTGAAGAAAAACGAAGTGCCACTGAAAAAAGTGAAGACAGAGAAACCCTTTGAGATCCCACAGCTAAATGACCAATCCATTTCCGCAGAGGGTTGGGAGAATCATCTAAAATGGCAGAAAAGTGTTCAGTGTAGACAGGCTTTGGAAGCACTTGGTACAAGTTTGGAAGAGACTGCACTTGCTTCGAGTTTGGAGGAGCCTTCACGCAGAAGAAAAACCCAGCTGACAAAGACTCAAGTTTGGCCATATGTCGGGAACTCAACAGTGAAGCGTATCATAACTGGTAAAACCATCTCCAAGGCATCTTATGACCCCTTAGCTAAGGTGAATCCAGAGAAATTGCAGAAAGTATTGGACTTCGTTAAGTCTGATCTGTAAGTTTCCTCTCTTCCATCCTCCCTTGTTATTTCTTAATAGACTTATTTTTTTTTTAATTTTCTTCTTTGTAGGGAAGATACTGAGTCTGGTTATGGAGATAGAAGTGCAAGATTTTATTTGCAGTTGATGATACCCAGAACAGCTTGGCCAAAATATGATTATGGCTGGTTGCATGACTCTGTAAGTCTATGGTTGTGATATGTTTGGATTGGTATTCATGATGAATAAATCCATTCTGATTGTGGTTTTATTAATTTCACAGCACATGGCCGCAGCAATGCTTATGTTTCACAGACGTGCCATGCAATCAGAGTCTCAATTTTCTTCTCCTCGAATTGCATTCCTGGACCGCTGGTTCGTGAACTCATGGGTTAACGACTACAAGAAGTATGAAGAGACAAATGAGTTTTCAGAACATTATAGCATGGCCTTTAATGGAGAATACCCAGCTGAATTTGTCACGGGTAAAAAGTGGCTTAAAGATGTAGACTCTCTCTTCCTCTGCCACCATGTCAACGGAGACCACTGGGTTGCTCTTCATATCGAGCTGCATAATGAGGTAATAAATGTGTATGATAGCATTCGATCTGTGGTGAGTGATAAGAAGATGCAAGAGGAGTGCAGGCCGTTCACAAAAATGCTGCCTGCATTGCTTAACAAGATGGTGGATCATAAACCGAGAACAAAGCGTTACAAGCAGTTCACCTACCGTAGGGACAAGAAGATCCCCCAAAACGAAGACCCAGGAGATTGTGGTGTCTACACTCTGAAATTTATTGAATGTCTAGCTCTGGGGTATAATTTTGAAGGCTTAAGTGATCAGATCATACCAGCAATGCGATTGAAGATGGCTGCAGAGATTTATGACGAGGTGGGTATGGAAGATTAGGAAGTATAACTTCTAGTTTGTTTTCATTTGTATGCTTTATCTCGGATGTATAACTGTCGGTTTTTGCTTGTTTTTGGATGGTATTTGCTTGTTTTCGGATGTGTATGCAAGATGTTTAACGTAGATGGTTAGATAATTCATATTCTGGCTCGTCTATTTAACATGTTCTCAGCTGGTTACAAATTACAGAAAAAGACAAAATAATTGGCATGTAACTAAAATACAAACTATAAGATTATATATAAAAGATTATAAAATATATATAGGTTTATATAATTAAATCACTAATATATATATATAAATTTTTAAAATTAAAATTAGATAAGTATTTAAGAATCTCACTTTTTTTTTCATCGACTATAATCTCATTTTTAAATTAATTTGAATAATTTATGAAATGTCTTTTTTTTTAATTTTATTTAGTACTTTAAGAGTGTAAAAAGTCGAAATATATAAATTGGTAATTCAGTTATAATTTGTACTAAATAAAAGTACAATTATCAAAGTATTCTAAAAAAACCAAACGTAATGTTTAAATGAAATATAATGACCAGTCTCAAACAAAATAGAAAACTCATCACTTAAAAGGACATGTAGTAGAATTATGACCACTCTGCTTACAAATTCCACATGTGTGTTCCTTCCGTGGCCGCTTTTTAATTGCAACTTTTTCCAAAATTGATTTATGTCTTGATTTTTTTGGTCTTCCCGGTGGTTGGCGGACCTCGGGGGGTAAACATATCTTCTTGGCAATCTTTTCTGGAATTGGAAGAGCATCATCTTTGGGCATAACAGCAGTGCAGTACGCGTTGTACAAGTATTGCTTCCGATAGTAATGATGACAAAGTGATATACATGACATCTTTCTAGCTTTTGCAGCAGCTATGGCATGAGCACAAGGTAGCTTCTCCAAATCAAATCTACGGCACGAACATTTCTTCTCGGTCAGATTTACAACATGTAAAGACGAGACTCCTGTCACTTGTGACTGATCAATGTCTATTGCTTGAACCTTTAGTAGATCAGCTATAGGTATACGGCCCTGAAAATGTTAAACCTTAGTATACTAGCAAATAGTCTAATGAAACACATAACATGATTCAAAATATATTACCTCCAACACCTTCTCTACAGCACGAGTAAGAGAGGTTTTCATCAACTCGGCATCATGTTTTCTTGTTGCAAACCAGCGTGTCATCATTAATCGGATCGACTCTAGAAGGTGAACAATTGGCAAGCTTCTAGCACCAGACAAAGCTCTGTTTATGGATTCAGCTATGTTACTTGTGAGGAGGTTATATCTATCACCTCTAAAATGAGCTCGTGCCCACTTCCGTACATCAGCACGTTCCAGATATGCATGCAAAGCTGGGTTTAACTCTTTGATTGTCTCAAAGGTTGCTTGAAAATCAGTTAGCCTAAAAGAGTTGGCGGCTTTTTTGACCAATCCAAACAAATCACGCCCTCTGTATCGCAACAAAATATTTTTATATAAGTGGTACGTGCAAATTCCCCTGCTTGCCAATGGATATACCATTGCAATAGCCTTCTCTATTGACTTGTGCCTATCAGAAATTAACGCTAATCCTTCATCATCAGGGATCACACGACTGAGTTGGCGGAAAAACCATGTCCATGATTCATCATTCTCTGTGTCAACCACAGCAAATGCAATTGGAAAGATTTGAAAATTACCATCCTGTGAGGTTGCAATCAGAAGCGTTCCTTTGTATTTTCCTTGCAAAAACGTTCCATCAACCACCACAACCTTCCTCATATATGGAAACCCATCAATGCTAGCGCCAAAGGCAAGGAATAGGTACTTAAATCTGTTTTTAGTATCAACTTCCAGTCGAACTAGAGTCCCGGGATTTGACATTCTAATCATGTGCAGGTAAGTAGGTAATTCCTCATATCCATTCTCTGAAGAACCCATTACAAGATCTCTAGCAACTATAAGTGTACGATGAGATTTCCAGTAATCCATCTGCAATAAAGAATAAACAGGAACCCATTTAAAAAGGAAGTAAAGGCTGAAGACGAAAGTATATTTGAATCACAAGTTTATTCAACCTTGATTCCGAAGCTCATATTCATAGCAGTAGAGACATGACTTGGCAAGATAGATGGATCAACCCCACCAATATAGTCTTTGTACAAGAGTCCAAGAATCTCAGGTGTAGCTTGTCGGGAACGAGATGAGCGTTCTGCTATGGAGCAGGTATGTTCATCTACATAAACTCGGACTGTGAACTTGAAAGAGTCACCTACTGGCGTAGCTCTTAGCTTCCATGTACATCCTTTTAGCCAACATTTTACAAACAGCAGTGTCCGCGTTGATGCAATGACATCAAAATCAATCTTCTGGACAACCGAGTATATCTTCAGACGTGTCTCCAAAGCATGTTTCGAATCGTAACTCTGGCCCACGTCAAAATTGAATGAGCGCAAATCGGCCATACTCATTGGAGAATCCCTTTCTTCAGTCTTTCGTGCATAAATCATCTTTTTACAAGATCCATGAACCTCTTCTACATGGTTTGGTGGAAGCCCATATGTAGTAAAGTCTTCGTCATCAGTTGTTGCTCCATCAGAATCATCGCAGTAATCGAATCGGTCACCCTCTTCGTCTGTATCTTCTTCGTCTTCACCCATACAGTCATCTCCTTCCATGGGTTGTTTCTGATTTTCGCCAGCTCCTTCTCCAAATCTTTTTTTCACTTTAAACTCTACACATAGCCGAATGTTCTCGAGTTTGCAGAGACCCAAGAATGCATGAAACTGTCTATCGTTTCCTATTTTCACAGGTGGTGTGTTGATGCTTTGATTGTGTAGATTCTGCTTCGGAATAAGGTACCTCAGTTCCAAGTTGTTTTCTGCAAAATCAACTCCATAATCCTCAAATATGATTTTCACAAAATCCTCAAATCGAGTGTCCTCATCTGCAGCAACTATTATGGTACCTCGATCATTATCTACTTCAAACAACCACTTAGTTTTCTCAACTTTCCACTTCCCCGAGACAAGAATCATGTGCTCCATTATTCTCCAATCAATGTCAATTAAAGGACACTGTTGTAGATCCCCATGAAAGTAGAGACAAAATTTATGAATGGGAGGTAAGAGGAAGAAGAAGACGACGACAAAAAGAAGAACGTAAACCTAAAATGTGGTCTAATATGATTCTTAAACCAGAAGTTTAAATTAATTTAAACCAAAATTTAAAATTAATTTAAACCGATTTCTATTAAAATTAAACCGATTTTAATTAAAACTAAACCGAAATATTTGGGCACTTGACCACAATTTCGGGTGGATAAATCTGCCACAATAAATTTGTCTTACTCTGGTAATTAGAATTTGTCTTATAAATCTGCCGTCAAAGATGGCAATTTAAAAAATCGGCCACCACATGAAAATAAAAGTCGACCAGATATTTAAATCGGACAAACATATCTGCCATAAAAAAATATGTCTATTACCCATTAAAAATCGGCCGGCCTTATATTTAAATCGATCTTAAAAATCTAACTGATACGATATAAAACTGCCACTTAAAAAAAATCTGCCACTACATTCGATAGACTAAAACCGATAAATATATTGACAACATTAAATCGGACAGATAAATCAGCCATCTCAAATAAATCTGCTGTCACTTAAAAGTCTGCTACCAAATAAACGGCAGATTTAAATTTAACAGCATATTTAATTAACAGATTTAAATTACGACAGATTTGTTTTTTGTTAAATAAATCTGCCGTTGGAAATTTTTCTCAAAATTTAAATGGCAATTTTGTAATATAGATTTTTATCACAACTATAAAAAAGGGCATTTTTGACCATAAAAATAATTTAGTAATTTTAAACTTTTATGACTTACTCTAGTAATTATTCAAGTAATTTGCCTCCTTCTAGTAAACTTCCTTATTTATAATGCTAGAAATCATTGCATTACAATAAATATGAATCTATTCGTAATGTAATTATCCTGCCATCTGTTCCTCGGTAAACTAAGACCACTAATGTAAGTAAACATATTGTGTTTAAAAAAAATGTAAGTAAACATATGATAGAAACCAACGATGTATGTTTTTTTTTTGGACAGCCCCAACGATGTGTTCATTAAAATGTTTATAATGTTACTTTTAGATCAGCCATGCATAAAACTTGTCATGAAAGCTCAAATAGGATGCAGAGAGTGTCAGGCAAAGTGAACATTCTGGCTAAGAGGAAGGTTTAGGTATGCCTTAATGCATAAACTATTTTCTCCAGTATCCAGGCTGGCATGGCCGGCCCTGGACTAAAGCCCATAAAGCAAGGGCTTTAGGCGCCAAAATATCAATATATTTTAGGGGCGCCAAAATCTTGCAAAGGATCCTTTAGTGTGGTGGTTTGTCGACTGTTTCTTTTAATCTGTACAGGAAGGTTCGAACCTTACCTTAACTATATCCTCTCTTTTTCTTTTTTGTTAATGGCAATAAATGAAAAGAAGATTTAATCCTTAAATATTTTCATTACCTTTTCTAACAATTTAGATTTCCTTATATAAACGAATTAGAGTAAATGACATTAAGTTTTCCTAAAGTAAATTATATTACGTTATAAATAAAACAAAATCCAATTAATTTTGTTTCCTTTTTGATAATAATGATAACTAAAATGATTTGATTGTAGATATTTTGATTACATTTTCCTAACAAATTTAGTTTCATTTATCTACGGAATAAAATATTTGATATAACTTATAAGTTATAAAATAAACAAATTAAACAAAAACTAAATTTTGATAAAAAAGCTATATTTTTTTATCATAACGATTTTGGTTACTTTTTGATAATTTTAGTTTCCTTTTAATTTATAACATAAACAAGGAAGCTAAACAAAGGTTAATGATTTTCGTTTCTTTTTTTTTATTTTTGAACCGATTTTATTTTTCGTTTTTTTTTTAAGTTTCTAAATCTCAAAATATGAATTTATCATAAATTAAGAGACACTATAAGAACTTAATAAATTCTTACAAACTAAAACTGGTGCTATTATAATATTTGTCTATTCTTTTGTGTTAAGATATGCGTTCTCTTCTCAAATTTATATTCTTCAATTAATGTTTCTTGTTCTATGATTATGAATGCTATCTAGTTATGGTATATTGACCAAAAAAAATCATGATAATAAAATTGTGAATTTTTGGATTTTCAAAATAAAGAAAAAAAATTAAAATTGCGGGGCAGTATTTTTTTGGTCCGCTTTAGGCGCCGTGTCAATCCGGACCGGCACTGCAGGCTGGGATCCCTGGTGAGAAAAAGAAAATTTAGTGTACATTATCATTGTTTTGGTTGTACGTAGGAGATTTTAAGAGAGAAAAAATATTTATTGCTATTTGTGGTTATAATTTAAGCTTTAAAATGTCTGAATTGGAATACTTATATGAATAGCTTTTAGTAATAATATTTATAACATAATTTAATTTATAGGCCACTTTCAAAATACTTTCAAATTGGAAATAATGATAAATAATTCTATTCTATTTTGTCTAGAGATTTGAAAATAGTACAGAATCTAAAAAAAGTTAGAACTATTTAAAGAAAAAATATCAAATAAAATCTATATATAATAGCAAACTCAAATTCTGGGCCGAAATTCGAGAGAGTTTTAGAGAGAGAAAACTTCCGGTGAACTCATCTGCTCCGGCCGACGGCGTGGGCTCCCACAGCCACCGTCGGTCCGGTTGTAATCGTGATTTAGTCCCCTCTGTTTTCAAGCTTGTGTAAATGAAGTCCCTTTTGCTTCCGGCGCCGCATCCCTCTTGCGGTGGACGTTCGGCTCTGTTCGCCGGCGTTGCATATTTCCGTCAAAGGTGAGCGCGCGGCTTTAGTCTCCGCGTCGGCAAGGCTCTATCGTCGACGGCGGCTCTGTTAGGATCTAGCGGTTTGGTTTTCGTGTTGTTCCGTTCGTTGGTTGGGATGTGGTTTCACGAGGAGCTCTCGGTCTTTGTTTGAAGCTCTCGGTGGAAGGTAGCAGTGATCAGGAAGACGAAGTGTTTGCGGTTGATTTCGATGGCGGTGGATGAAGATCTCGGGTTAGTCCCGATGAAGCTTTCCATGTCTAGAGCTAGTCGAAGATCACGAAGTGGTAGATGCACTCTCCGGCGTGTTCCAGATTTAAGTCCACTCGGCTCCGACGGTTCGAAGGTTCCGACCGCGGCGTGTGTCGGTGCTGCAGAGCGGTGTCGGTCGATCTGTTGCGGGTGCGACGCGTGGCGCCTTCTTTTGGGGGGATGGCTGCACGTGGAGAGTGGTGTCGGTCGTGGGTTGGGTTTCGGTCTTGTGGGCTTAGGCCTTCTTGTATTTGTGTTTTCAATTGCCGGGCCGTCTGTGGTTTTTTGGCTAATGGGCTTCGGTTCTCTGGTTTGTAATGGTTCGCCGGCCCTTGGGCTTTTATAAATATCAATTTGGGTAAAAAAAAAAAGCAAACTCAAATTCTGTACTTGCTGACATCATCTTTTTTTTATAGGAGAAAAAAAATTCAATCAAAAAGCCATAAAACATTCTTGATGATGTCATCAAAAACATGTTATTTGGCAACTCTTCCCAAAACAGTTATATATCTAAGCAACACATCCTTTAGCAAACATACCTTTTCATTACCTATTTAACAATGCATCCCTTATCAAACATCTCAAAATTTTCATCTCAAACAGCACGTTCTTTATGGAGTAGTCCTGGATATACCTTTTCACAATCTATATAATGAACTTTTTACATCGGAAATCTTTAAAAAAATTATACTTGGTTGTTTTAGTAACCATCTTCTGTCCCCTTTTCTTTTCTTTTCTTTTTGGTCTCTGTTAAGGTATGTCATTCCGTATTCATTTGGTATGTTATTCTAAACTTGATAATTGATGTTTAATTATGAGTGTATTTCGTTATAAGACACTTTTTTCTCTTTTTTAACAAGATCAGTCACTTTGTGCTTGTGGAGCATTTTTTCACGGAATCGAGGTGTAAACATGACGAAAATACCCTTTGTTTGTCCAAAGTCACATTCGCTCGGTTAAGCATGTATAAAGGTGTTTTGTTTGTCGTTAGTTAGGATAGTTTAGTTAGAGGATTTATGGTATGTGTATTGAAAAGTGTGATATGCTTAGAGTCGTCTGATTTAAAAAAAGCAAAAAAGATCTAAAGGTTCTGGTGTGTTTGACCTTTTTGCTTTTTGAAAATTTGAAAAGAGGCGTAGTTAATGCGCGCGTTATCTTCTCTTTTGTACAAAATTTGTCTAAACCAACTATTATTATCTTTTTTAATTATCTTTGATGTAAACCATGAATTATTTGTTGTGGATGTGGACAACTTATGGCATATTGTGGATATATAGATGTTAGGGGTACGAAAATGGGTTTCGAACTATAGAGACTGAAACCAGAATTGTGTTTCACGCAAAATTATATATTTTCGTTTGAAATATGTCTTCAAACTCTTTTCCCAAAGCTTGAACTAATTTTGGAGGACATATATGGGTACAATATATAGAACTCAAGCTCCATTCCTATAAACTTAACCCAAAATGTGGCATAAGAGTTTTGGTGAGTATACGTGGCTATGGCTACAAAAGATAGGTCATCCTACATTATTACAAAAGGGGGGACTAGGTTGTGCCATGAAACTTGATCATGGCAATGGAATTGTGGACAAGGGAGTTGTGGACAAAGGAGTTGTTTGTGTGGACAAGAGAGTTGTGGACAAGGAAGTTGGGGATGGATGAGGTGTGAAAAGAAAAATTGTTGACAGTTGAGTTGTGAACATGGAATTTTTGTACGGGAGATATAACAGTGGACATTTTCCCGTAAACAAAGCCACATCTGTGAAGAAACATGACTTTACATAGAAAAAATTAAGTTTACTCGCGATCCATGGGCGTAATATATCATCTCTTAGATGATACCGTTGCTGATACCATCGTCGAGGCTGTTCCTTATATTATCGCAGGATCTTCATTCTCATGCTTGAGTTTTGCCTGGTCCAGATTAATTGGCCGCAATTTGGATAAATTGGACGGTGGAGGTTCACCGGAAGAAACCGTGAAAGTAAAACGCAACATCATGACAGCAAACCAGGAGGAGACCAAGGTGGTTTAGCTCTTTTTTTTCATACTCTGTTATTGTTTATGCGAAACAGAGTGTTAATGGATGGCTTCACATCTTCACATCATTCTACAAAATTTATCTTTACAGAATCAACATCTCTTCACTTTCTATTTCCTTTGTGTTATGATACTTTCATTATGCTAGTTAGATCATCATAGAATCAGAACACTTTCGGTTTATGTTTGTTTTTGTTTTAAAAAACATTTATTTTCTTAGAAGTCACTCGGAAGCTCTACTAACTCGTTCCGTCTATTTTTCAGTGTGATTGTTGCCAGCTAACAGATTCCTGGAATTACGTCTGAAACAACCGACTACTTAGTGACAATGAATTTCATTGTGACTAATTATCGTGGAGAATTGATGAATCTCCGGAGATTATTATGGACAACGTACCAAGAATCCTATTTTTCTGTTACTTTTTGATAACTCTGACCATTTGCCGTTTGTCGGAAAATCCTCGGAGATCATCAATTCCGACGATTATGTGAAGAATATGGCTGTCCGATAACAGCTCTTTTTCTTGTACTGATTGGTGTGGAGTTGATTGTTTAACTTTCTTTGATTTCTTCAACGAATTGAAAAAGATTGAGTCTCCTCTTCTTTGTATTAAGAAAACAACAAGATTTAGACGGGTTTAAGGTAGGACAAACTGGGTTCGTCTTCATCTAGAAGAGAAGAGAAGAAATAAAAGGGATTAGGGTTCTATGAATTGGGAAAGTGATTTTCAGTTGGAATAAAGATTTCTCTTTGTTCAAAAAAAGGATAACGATTCTTTCAATGGTATTAGATTTTTAGTAAATAAATAATATTCATTTAGTTAAACTGAAAAACAAGACATTTTCTTTTCTTTTGGTTAGCGTAAGTTAAGGGTATAAAAGACAAAGAACCAGAGGAAAGTGTGCCTCAGGCACAAAGTGTTTTAGAATATAGTTGATTACATTCAAAGACACTTTTTGTCTTTAGTTTACAATGAGAGACACTTTCTACATTTGACACACTTTCTGGTGGGACCTAAGCACTTTTTTGACATATTTACCCTTCACGAAAAGGAAGAAGAGATCTTTGTGGACATGGATACATGAATATTTGTGGACAGTGAGCAAGTTGTGGACAAACAATACATATCTCATATACACATCTACATTTTGTATGAATATGAATGATATTTGATTATATAGTATGAATAATATTGTTTGAAGCAATGAACTGTGGACATACGAACTGTGGACGGGTTAGCCGTGGATATACTATAATAGATTCACTATCAAGAGATTGATGAAACCATTTTTGTGGATTAGTAAAAAAAATACACTAAATAGATAACAATTTGAGACACGATTCATTATATTCTTACAAGAACTAGTAACCACAACAAAAAAAAAACATATTTTACATCATCTTTTAACTGAATCAATAAGGGTGGGGTTACGGGGTATCAAACCAATAATACAACATTAGAGACCTGAATACAAGATGTTTGAACTCATTTTTATAAACCTCGCGTCCAAGACAACGACTTCACAATGCTCAAACGGTGACATGGTTCCATCATCAGTGTTCATATAAGGATCTAGAGATTAAGTGTTCCACATAAGCAAAGACATCAACCAGAGAAAGAGTAACAGAGAAAAGAAAAGTACCAATTTTGATAGATGTAACTCGAAGACCACAAGCTTTAAGGAGAACACAGATACTACTTGTTGTTACTCTATTGCCTAATCCACTCACAACACTTCATGTTATTAGCATGTACTTCATCTACTTCCCTCTGGTTTCTCTGCTTTTCAATCGAGTCAAAATCTACTTATCCTGTACACAAATCACCTACTACAAAATCAGTCAAAATCAACTTATCCTGAACACAAATCACCTACTAAAAGATTTAACATCCCCTTCGTACAAACAAACAACCCAAACACAGAGAATGACCAAAGATAAAGTTTTATTGGTTCAAATCAGTATTCAAAAGTATGGTTTTTGGACTAAAAGCACTTGCTTTTTACTCTATATTAAACCCAGAAAAAAAGAGAGAGGGAGAGAAGGAGAGTGAGAGAGAGAGACTGGTGTGAACAAGATACCTGCGTATAGCCGATGTTGAATTTAGCAGCGGCTTCGATCTATGGAGGATAAAGATTCGGTGGAGTCACGTGCGTCGAAGGAAGAGAGTTGTAGTCATAAGAAGAAGAACAAAGTGTACGGATGAGAGAGAAACGTGGGAGAAGCTGAAAAGGGTGAAGCTAGCCTTTGTAGAAGAGCTCATTGGCAGAACAAAGAGAAGAAGAAGCTTTTCGCAAAGAATGGATATGTTGAACCCAAACTCCGACGAAGATGGCGACGGAACGATTAAGATTCCGGTGGTGAGGGACGTGGATGTGGTTGACGTCTAATCGCATCTCGTTCTTATGTCTCTGTTTCTGCTAGACTTTTTTCCAGATCTATAAAAGAGAGAAGGAGAGTGAGAGGTTCCACCCAGAGAGAGAGATAATGACTTAATTGTGCAGAGTGATAAAAATAGTTAGAGGGGTAGAAAAGACAAACACTACAACAAATGTGTGTCTCATGCAACATGTGCCTTCCCGTGTAATTAGAAAGTTAGAATGTGTTCCTAGGTGTAAATTTTTCGAGTATATTTCTAAAGTCAAAATGTGTCCGAGTGTGTAATTTTTTCTTTAATTATCGATTCTATAACGGTTGCATAAAGGGAACAAATAGGAATTTCTTTTTACTGAACTAGTCTTTCTTCTTCTCCTTCTTTTAAAGTCTCAGAGTCATTATTGAATTGTTTTTTTCTTTTTTTTGAGAATTTGCATTCTATTAAAATAAAGAAGAGCAAAATGTACGGCGCAATGTGCAGTTACAAGATTAGAGCAGCAACCCAAATAAAACGATATAACATTTTAATAACCCGGGTGACAAAAAAAACATTTTAATAACCCAGCCCAATAAACACAGATTAAGGGAAGAAATCTGATCAGTTTGCAGATGATACGATCCTTAGGAGACATGCGAACATCAGAACCAGTTAGATTGTCTGAAACAAGTGAAAAGAATCAGAGGCAGATGAGAGATGATTATGCGCCATATGCTTGCCAAAAGGAGTACATGCAGGCGGAGGTAGCAGGTAATAATTGAATTGTTGATCTGTTTTTTTTTTTTTGTAAACAATTGTTGATCTGTTTACGTTGACATTTTTTTTCACACTAGAACTTTCATTGAACTTGGAAAGATACATCAGAGGAATACATTTTTGAGATACTAAGCTGACGAGTAACAAATACTCTCAGAGCCTAAAGCTAGCAAGATCAAACAGCATCTTCTAGAAACATAAATCAACAGAATCAACCGATCCTCTGAACCCAAAAAACATTACATAACACAGTTAACTTGAACAAGATAGAGAACCAAGACAAGATCAACCCATAAACATCCTAACAAATGAACCGTTGAAGAAGGAGGAATGGTTAGAGAAACATTGAAAGTCGAACTTTATTTGGGGAAGAACCCAGACCGTAACTCACTCTAATTGCTTCGGAAACAAACCAGAAGCCATGAGACAGACAGCTGAGAATCTATCCCGGGGGAGAAGAGACACACCATTAAAGCTTCAACCACCCACGGCACAATGATAAGGGTCGAAACCCATCTTCCTTGAAATCGAGCCGGAGAAACCAACTCGAGCCACAATAAGAACCAATCACCAACAGAATCTATTTCGTCGCTACCAAGAACAAGGAAGAGCAAAACCACCAAACCTCAACGGGATCAAAGCCAGAGACAACCTGAGAAAAGTACATGCAGAACTGAGATCGAGGCCCACAGGCATGAAGGAGCTGAAACTCCAGAGACCCGCCATCAGAACCCTAGAAGTTGAAGCAGAGATGGAAGACTTTTAAAAGGTCCGATTTCACGTTGGAAGACTTTTAGTAACACAAGATATTAGTTTTTTTTTGTATTTCCTCATACTTCTGTACATAATCATTGTATTTGAAATAACACTATGGGAAGTAAGAACTCCTAAAATTGGTAATGAGGTTATAAGTCTTCATTTCTTACTACTGGATGAAAAAGGTAATGTTTAATATTTTAATTGAATTATTTTTAATACAATAAATAACATCAATTTTTTTATAATCTAGGAATCTACTATTATGGGATCAATTTAAAACCGATACATTCATCAATTTTCTCGGGAACTTTTAGAAGGAAAAATATATATATTCAATGATTATGAAGTATGAAGGGCTGGAAATCATTATAAAATTTCAGAACATCCTTTTATTATACGGTTGAATAGAGATTCATCAATATCTCAAATTCAATAAGATAGTATATTAATAAATTGTGAGAAATTTAGGTTTCGAAATTATGATCAACTTATGGAAATTGCAGACAAAAATTTATCATATGACGTTAACAAAAAATCAATAAGCACAAAACTTATTAATGTAGATAATGTGTATTAAATAATTAAGTTAATTACAGATATTATTGGTGTTAACATTGAAGAAAGGCTGAACACAAAAGATACAAGCAGTGGACAAAGAAGAATAAATCTAGATCTTCATTTAGAAGAGTAAGTTCATAGTTATATCAGTCACAAAAATGATTTATCATTAAAATATAAAAATATTTGTGATTTAACTCCTACTCATAACCTAGAATTTTGACTTAAGGTTGACAAATATATAATAAAATCTTTTCCGAAACTACTACGTCAAATTTAAATAGCCTAATATTTATTTTATTACTACATTTTGAAATCTCATTTTAAATAATATATCACGCTTCTTCTTATTCTTACTGTTTTATACTATCACTAAGTTTCAACATTTTTAATTTTGTTTTAACAAAAAATAGGGAAAGCAAAGTGTGTATTACTATATGGGACAATATGGTAGATGCCTATCAAAAACAGATGAAAAAAAGAAGCAAAAGGTGTAACTCTAATAATAACAAGTGTATCCCAAAACATATTCAGATTTTTGTAATGTATCATCATGCTTAAATTAGATAGAAATTAAATTTTTAAACAATAAATAAAATTATTCTTATAAACGTGAAAATAGGATATCTTTATTTAAATACAATGCCAGCCTCAAAAATATATGGAGATGATCCCTTAGGTACTATTCAGTCTTTCAAAACAAAGTGAATGTAACCGTTGAATATAAATTGAATTTAAATATATTAATAATATTCCATCTGTTTCTAAAAGATCCATGTTTTTGAAAAAACGTTCGTTTTAAAAAGTTTATACATTTTAAATACATTAATTAATGAAAAATTGTACATTTTCAAAAGTATAATTGTATTTACTAAAATCTTATTGGTTCAAATTATGGAGAATTGTTGATTAAGAAAAACAATGCATTACTAACTAAAATTTTATATATTTTTTTAATAAGTATGAAAAATCTAAAACATACATCTTTTTGAAATAGAGAAAGTAATAATTAATTAATTTGCGTCCTGCCCAGAACACCTACAACACAAGTAAAGCTGGAAACAATTTAATGAAGATAGCTAACAACAATGTCAAAATATCATAAATAATGAATTGCATTGCTTATGATTCGTTTGAGGTATCTCAATTAACTATTCTTATAAAACTAGCATATGAGATTTAAAAAAATCAAAATATTAAGAATTATTTAGAAATAATTAAGTACTATGTCCTTCATTTAATGTCATGAGAAAGATTTTATTATTGAACGTGAAATTAAGTAAATTAATCCATCAAATGGATGGAATTACATATCTTGTAATCTGTGTGCAAAAATACTTCAAAAAGTGGGTGGAAAACTTATTTTGCAAAAATGCACAAACATGGAAATTATTGGCATCTTAAGATAACTGAAGAGTATTAAATATTTTTAAAATTATATAATAAACAGATTAATAATACAATGGTAATTAATAATATGTATAAATAAAAATAATTGTCGAAGATGATTCAGATACTGCATTATTAACCACATTCAAAAAGACATGAGAAGGATTATGGGTAAATCTAGGCATGTACATTCGGGGTCCCAATCGGGTTTCGGTTTTATCCATTCGGTTTTTTGGGTTTATTAAAATTAGTCACATTCGGATTATTTGAAAGTTCGGTTCGGGACCAGTTCGGGTTTTATCGGGTTCGGGTCGGGTTTAGTAAATCTTCAAAGAACCGGTACAACCCAATGTACTTTCGGAGTTCGGGTCCCAATCAGTTATTTAGTTTAAAATTATCTGTTTTGTACCTACTTTGTAACCAAAACATAAGTAAAATCGATTTTTTGTTTCAAATACCTAATTTGAACCTTTTTGTAACCAAAAACATAAGTAAAATCGATTTAAAATTAAAAAAATGAACATCAACCATGATCATTTAAAATCAAATGAAAAGGAAATATAGTTATTGATAAAAAAATAAATAAATGAAAACATAAAATAAAAACCACGTTCTCATGAAATGAAAAACATTGTTTAATGAAAACAAAATCTAAATCTAAATATTTCAAAATTCAACAGCCACATTTAACCATCAACCTTCATGTAATAGAACCACCAACCTTCATGTAATAGATAAGCATTTTATATGTTCGGTATATTTTAATGTACTTTGAATACATATTAGGAATTGAGATCATGTTTGATACAAGATATTTCTAGGGTTTTGAATGTTTCGGGTTCTATCGGATATCTATTTAGATTCGGGTTCGGTTCGGATAATACCCATAACCCGAAATACCATGAAACAAGATCCATTCGGTATTTATGTCGGGTTCGGATCTGTTCGGATTCATGTTTATCTGATCGGGTTCTGTTCGGATTTTTGGGTTCAGTTTATTTGCCCAGCCCTAGGTAAATCTGCAACAGACTTGATTAAATTACATGTAACGGTACTACTTATAAATATTATTACACTATAGTGTATAAATAGATACTAACATCTAAAATTAACAAAAAATGCAGGAGCAACCATATAATGATTTAAGTGATAACACTTTTATCTCTTTTTTTATCTGAAAAACTAATTGGAAAAGTTTTCAAACTCAACTTCAGCAGGATTAACAGTCACAAGTATCACAAGCAACCCATTTTGATTAAAAAATGTTTACTTTATCTTTTGTTTCTAATTTAAAAAGTAAATAAAATATATATATTTTTAATAAATATAACATGCAAGTGTTGTCCAAGGAGAAGGAAGTGAAGACATTATTTCTTGTAAAGGAAACCAAACAAAGAAAAGGAGATTAAGAAAGACACCAAATGAGTTAAAACATATTGAAGACAACAACCAAAATGAAATAAATGAGCCAACTCAAGAAATGAAACGCACACAACGAAAAAAAAAATTGAAGATGATTACATTTCTTAATTTTACAATGCTACATTAGAACTATTTAATTTTCGAACACATATAATAATATTCCCCGTTAATATACACATTATATATTTACTTCTAATTTTTGTATAAGTACATTATATATTTACTATTCATTTATTGTATAAGTTTTCAATTACACAACTTATTAATCGACTAAAGTTATGTAAAATACATTTTATATTTAATAACTTGAAAATTATCACATACTCCATTTAGAAGTCCAACTTTTAATTAAACAACTTACATTCACTTAAAAAAAAAAAACTTACATTCACTCTTCACGAGTTCACGCGCGGGGTTGTTTCTTGGTTTTCTTAATAGTGATGGGAAGAAGAACACCACTATTAAGCAGCCTCTGCTCTATTTTCTTCTTCAAGGAGTGGACCTCCGCACCACCAAACATCTGCTTCCTATAAACCTGATGCAACCTCCCAAACAAATCCTTCTTGATAGAGTCAAAAGCCATGTCCAATCTCTCCAAGTGTTCAAGAGCATTCTGATTATACATAAAAAGACCATAATAAAGCTCAAAGCTATCACTCGACGTGTTGTCAACCAAATCAAGCAACGTCTCGTAACCCTGAGTATTAATCGGCGAAGACTCAACCCCAAACTTCTCCAAAACCCTTCCCATAGTATGCGTCACGAACTGCGACCCAGCAGCGTGCTTATCATGCTCCTCGCAGCTCATCTCCACCATCCGACACCCTTCGTTCTCGAACACTTTCAGAAACTTGTCGCACCTCTCGCCCTCCCCGATCCTCACCTTGTCGTAGACAAAAGGCAGATCGGACCAGGAGTGTTTACCGCTCTCGGGTCCGAACATGGGGTGAGTGCAGAGGATGTCGAACTCCTCGGGGAGGTGGTTTAGGAAGAGGGTTTTGGGGAACTCTTTGACGGAGAGGACGTCGACGAAGAGGGTGCTGCGGCGGAGGCGCTGGAACGGGAACGATCGGAGGACGGATTCGGCGGAGAGGATGGAGGTGGAGAGGAGGACGACGTCGGGGTGCTGCTCGCAGAGGTCGTGGGGGTTGTGGAAGAAACGGGCGCCGATCGAGGACGCGGCGGAGGAGTGGTCGGAGCGGGAGTGGGTGATCAGGTCGTGGCCGTGTCGGATTAGGGTTTTGGAGAGGAACTGGCCGAAGTTGCCGAAACCCAGGACGGCGATTTTGAGGGGGAGGAGCTGCGGTGGTGCTCGGATTTGAGCTGGGCGGCGTCGATGGCGCGGATGCGGAGGGGTGGTGGGTTCAGGCGGAGATTGGGTGGTGAAAAGAGGGGTTTCGTGGGAGAGAAGTGGAGCTGGAGCATTCTGCTTAGTGCTGGTATATACAAAGCGTTTGAACTTTTGAAGATTAGAGGAGGGAGAAGAAGAAGAAGAAGAAGAATATACGAGGAGCATCCATGGAGATGCTCCAAATAAATAAATGGAGCAGAAGTTAGCAGTTCAATTTCATTACATCAGAAAAACGTGGTGATGCACACAAGAACCGAACCCATAAAGGAAATGAAAAATGATGTTTAACTTCTTTTTTTTAAAGAGAACAATACTTTTGTCCCAAGGAAACAAACAACTTGAAACACTATTTAAAATATTTATCTGTCTTACTAAATCTGCAGTCACTCGATTCTTTATGTTAATCTATCATGATTCCGCAAAACATTGATATATATTGGTTTGTAACTTACTTTGTTTCAGTGTAATTGTCTAAATGAACTCTTGCAATTGTTTAAAGTTATTATTGTAGTTATTTAGATGAATATCTGTAACTATTTAAATGCCTCAACTTAACTACCACAATCGTTTGTATACACATAAATTATTTGTATCTTTGGCATTATAATAATAGAAAGAAGCTTTTTTATAGCGTCTAAATATTTTTTTTCTAGGAAAAAAACTTACTACTCATTAATCATCTAAACTGATGCTTCATAAAGATCATGATTACTCATTAAATTAATATTTCACCTTTGTTTAGCGAGTTAGACAAACTTTTAATATTAATTGATTATGTAAAAGTGTCCTAATATGAAGAAGATATTTGTAAGTTTGATGGTGGAAATCATAGTTATTTTTAAAAATCGTTCAAAAAAAATCATAGTTATTTTAGAGATGTATTTATATATGTTATTTGACAGTGACAAATAGTTTAAAATATATTAATAATAAGCATTAGTTTGAGATACACGTGTGTTTTTCTCCTTCATGTTTCATTAAAATGAAAAATTGCTGGAAATATCATAAATCGGATGTCATTTTAAAAAAAAATATATTTTTATCGAACTATTTGATTGATGATAATAAAAGAGTTACTCTCTAACCGGAGGAATTACAGAGAGGCTTAAAGCAACCTTACCTAAAGATTTTGCAACAATATTACGCAACACTGTCGAGGCCGAAGAGTTGCACTATGAAGTAACAGAGTAACACTGTCGAGGCTGACAAGTTGAGGAGATTGACGAATGGCTTCGAATCAGATAAGATGTTCACCTGAGAGAAATCATTAGTGACTGCATCTAAGAGAACAACCTTTACCGCAAGCTCTTCTGCCACAATAGAGGAGTCGGTTAGTTGAGTCGTGTCTCACCTCGACACCAGTACAATCAACAAACGTCCAGCTCTCTACTGTTTAGAAACAGGATCTTAAGCTCCACTCATAAAGAACCTAAGACCTGTTAAAGGCGGAGGGAAGTGAGTAAAACACGAGTGGAGAGAACAGGAGCGTTTCTTCCCAACCGTGTGCATCCTTCAAAACTTTAAGGATCAGTTCTGACTCCGTACAAGACTTATTTTCAAAGATTAGTTTGTTGTGGTTCTTCCGTAAATACCAGTAAAGTCAAGAGTAAATAGACTTATGACCCAGACCCGTAGGTGACAAATACATTTAATCATAAATAAATTAACATTTTAATTTAGTTTAAATTTGTTTTTTTTTATAATTTAATATTTAGAAAGTGGAAAGTGCGTTAGGTTTATAATTATCTATATGTAATTTTTAACATTAAAATGATTTAGGAAGGGTAATTTAAACTTTTTATTACAAACTCAATGTATTAGAACTTTAAGTTTTTTTTTAAAGTCATTATCCCCCGCGGTTCGCGTGGGTTTTAATCCTAGTTCAAATAAAGGAGGAAAAAACTCTTGTTAGAACTAAACGATATGGTTTAGATTCATCTAAGGAAAGAGAAGTTTCCAAATGAATGAAAATCAAAATCATGATTTTCATAAATAGAATATTCAAAGTATTAGAGAAGATTAAAAAGTACCTACAAATAATTTGGATTTGAGGTGTGCAGCCATCATTGGACCAAATTTAATTACACTATTTTTATGGGATATGAGTTTCAAACTTTTGATATATTGGGATACGAAACCGAAGATCCGACTTTAGCCCGACCGAAAAATGAAATCCCATTGGAATCGTTATATAAAAATATACGAATGGGACTTAAGATTTTGATACTTTCGGGTTCGATTACAATCCGAACCAAACCGAAATCCAAAATATGATCTAAAAATAGTTAAATATGTTAATGTTTTATATAGATTAAGGTAGTTTAGATATACTAAAGCATTTTTTAAAAAAATTGTAGTTTGTTTTATATGTTATTTTGAATATTTTTAGTTAGTTTAGGTAGTTTAGCTAGTTTTTAATTAGATTTTGAACAATTTATTTATTTTGAGTATTTTTTTGTTAATGTCTTAAGTTTTTTAAAAAATAATTTTTTAAAAATATTAGTTATAATCTAGAAGAAACCAAACTAAACCTGATCCAACCCAGAAATTAAGAAAACCTGAATTGAAACTTATAAGCATAATATTAAAAATATAAAGAATCTGAATCAACAAACCCCCAAAAAATTCTGAATCAACCAAACTGATTCCAACATACCTCTAAACGCCCAGGCTTGGCAAAGATGATCTCTTATTTATTATTAACTAGTTTTTGACCTGCGCGCGGATGTACGTTCTAAGTAATTATATGTTTTTGTTTAGTTGTAAAAACATTTGGTTTCATATGTTATTGAGTTTTGAAATTGATAGATCTTGTTTATTTTGTTTAGAAATCTAAAATATACCGGAAAATGAGAGACCCCAGTCAAAAATATTTCTGGCTCCGTCACTGGTTCAAACTAAAATATTCTTGGCTATTTTTGATACCAAACTTCTCTAAAAATTTTGAAAAAAAAGCAGGAAAATGAAGAAAGAAACCCGTCTCGATTATTTTGAGCATCTAATTTGGTTACAGGTAACTTAAATTGACAAAACAACAAAATGTATCGGTATTCATCTGTACTGATCTAAACGGGCATCTTCAATACAAGCTGACCCTCCATAGCACTGCAACAAATAGTACAGCAGATATCATCAAAATTGCCAAGTCCCCAAATCTGTACTGGAAATATAATAGTCATTTGTAAATCAGATTCACAAAATCTGTGATTACCTTTTGACATAGTAGTAGCAGAAGTCAGCAAGGATGAAGGTTTGAACGGCCTCGGCTAATAGAGCCATCGGGAACCAGAAGTAACCAGCGCCGATCAGCCATAGGTAATGTCCACGAGTCTCAAAGACCTACATTTGCACACCATTAGTCTCTTGAACTTAATAATCGAGGAAGAATTTTACAACTCAAATTACCTGGATAAGCCAATGAGCGCATGCTAAAAATCTAGCGATACCTAGCGCAAACACGTAATGAGCTGTGAAAGGCTCTATGATCTGAAACAATTGTTCTAAAAATATGTTAATACTTGTCATTCTACATATATAGTTGGGTTTATCTTCAGGGGTCAGTATGTAAGTGTAGTTAATAAGACTTGGATCCATGTATTAATTAACCAATGCGACCAAGACGAATACTCAACAAGTAGACCAAGGAAAACATAATTTATAGATATCTCAAAAGTGACTTACTTGAGCATTCTGCATTAATCGAAGCTGAGGCAGAACAGAGACAGATTCCGAGTAAACGCAAAACGCCCACATGACACGGTTGATGTAAGTATATCTCGAACTCGGGTGGATAATGAAAGCAAGGATAGCAGATGGAACAAGCTAGTAGAGAAAAGCATGTTACGTATAATCATCTCGAGAGACAAGAAACAAACAAACAAATCACATTATTTATATCAAAACCATATTACCACATAGTAATGGTGGAAATTGTCCAGAGTCTTCACATAAGATGCTTTCAGCTTGAACCGAATCATATAAATGACCCATAAAGTCGAAACCAAAGTGGCGAAATCGAGAACTGTATGGATATCACCTTCCATGTTTATACTGCAGATCAGCCTCACAGCAAGAAACACTGCTGTCACTTCTTGAGACTTTAAAGAAAGACCTAAAGCATTACGCCATATAACATTATCATCAGCCAAACCAAACCAAACACAGTATAAAAAAAAACACAACGTTCACTTCTGTTAACATTTCACATTCCTTAGGACAAAACAAGCTGAAGTTATAAGATAATTATATCATGATTATTTTACCCGAGCAAGTCTTTTGACGGGTGAGTTTATAGATGAGGATTATGATTCCGGCGGCATGGATGAGCTCAGAGGCAACAAAGAAGTGGTTGTGATTCTTGACGGTGAATCTAAGAAATACGACGAGGATCAGAGAGAGGATGACCCCTAAAGCTATCTTAACCATTTTCGATTGCTGTCTCAGCCACCCAAATACAACGTTGACGGCGGATACGCCTCTTCTCTTCCCCATTTTTGGTTTGATCAGATAATCAAATCTCTCTCTGTCTCTCTTCCTTAGTGTGTTTGTGTATGTTACAAAGCTTTAATGCGACGTTTCTGAAAGTGGATGATACGTTTTGTAGAGTGAGGGGAGACACGATGAGGGCATGCGGCTTGTGATGTGGCTATTACTTTTTATGATCTGACTAACGAATAGAACTATGACACTTGGGAACTGATGATTTTTTTCCTAAGTCTGAAATCAAAATTGTGAATTGGGAAATCCTTTAATTAGGAAATTAATTTATGTCTTTGAATATTTATTTCTCATTTTGTAAGATTTTATTTTAAATCTTATGAAGCCAAAATCAAAATCTTGGACCAGAAACGCAAATGTATTTTTAACGAAAAAAAAAATTGGATACTCCGATCTAACTCAATGCTTAAGTGATAACTGTTGTAAAGTTATTAACCATAACTAGTTTTATAGCATTAAATCTTTTTCAGTCATATTTTACATATACTATTTAATAATTTTTATATTTAAATTTTATTAATCTATAAATTTTCATATTCTTGATAAATTCTACTGTTATTTGTTTAATTATTGTCATAAATTTATTGTTATTCAAATTTTTTTAGATGTTAATATTTTTATAAAAGCTTTAATGATAACTATATATATTAAATTCTTAAATAACTATAGCAATATAATTTCATATATTTTTAATATACAAAACTCTCTCTACATCTTTTACATTTAAAAAGTTTCTAGTTTTTAAAATCAACTAACTTTGTATAATTCAGTCTCGATAACCCCTTAACTTCAACTGTAAAGAACAAACTATTTAAAGTATTAATATTTTGACTTTGAATATTAATGAATCTTATATTATTATTTCATGAAAATTATATCAAATAAAAAAGAATATAAACCTATAAATATATTAAAATTTAAAAGGATAATTTGAAAATATTAAATTTAGGAATTTTTATTTGAAAATAAACCTTTTCTTAAACTACACTTTCTTTTTTTTTTAGCATCAAAAACTACATATTCTTATTAAAAAAAAATACTCATCTACTGGGACGTCATAGTTTACATGGAAAACAAAAAAAAATCCTTGAGACCGAGCACCTTTAGCAAGATGATTAGCTCAGATGCTCAGAATACGTACGTAAAACAAAAAAAAATGCAACAAACAAACTTAGGACATAGATGAACAAAATTAGAACATAGACAATCAAATTCATCAATTTTAGCCATAAGACTTGGACATTCTTCTTCTTTCTCAATTAGCTTGACCAGCTGTAGACATCTGATCCAAACTAGTGAGGATTTAATCGCCCACAACAGAGTGCTAAACTCAACATGTAGGGGTTACAACACTGGATTACTGGCAAATCAATTACTCCCATCCTTGTTTTTGATTATGAACCCTTGTACCGCACCATCATTGTCCTTCCAGGAAGCATATGTAACGCCTTGACCACCCACAACTAATGAACCACCCATGTCCATTTTCTCGGCCTGTGGGCCACATCCAGTTTGAATGATTGGTTCGTTAATTTTTCTAAGACTCGAAATCATTGTTTACTGACCTGCATCACCACATGACCTTCTCCCGTTCTTTAGCCTCATTCGCACATATCGTGAATCACTTTCCGATAGGTTACTCATCCTTACACTAATCCAGCTCAAACACGCCTAACTTTGGAGTTCTAAACGGATGTATGACGGAAAAGGTAAGTCAACTTTGGTGACATAGGTAGTCAAATCAGTACTCTTGAGCCTTTTCATATATCACAACTCGGGATGTTAAAATTCACCCCTCTCAAAAACCGCAACGTCCTCGTTGCACCCCAAGTATAGTAAACTAAAGCCAGTGCACATGAACTAGTCATAAGAGAATTTGAATATAGTATCTTGGGTTTAAGTATAGCTCATGTGTTTAGGTTTAAGTATAGTATTTTGCGTTTAGATCTAAGATTTAAGATGCGAATTTGAATAATAAAAAAATATTTGAGTTTTAAGATTTTAGTTAGATTTTATAATATATGATTAGTTTGGGGTTAAATGTACTACATGTTATTTTCTGTTATATTTATAAATTAATTAGTAGTTTTTTTTGTCACAACAGTTAATTAGTAATTTAATATTAAAATTTTATGGTTCAGACTTTACTTTTGTATTTATAATTTTGTAAGTGTTGAGAGTTGGAGTTTAGGGTATATTTAGGGTTTAGAATTTGGGGTAAAAAGTATAGTGCGTTAATATTAGGATATTTGTGTTTATAGATTTGATTTATAAATGTTAAGGTTAAATAATTGAAAGTAGAAATGTCTTGGATTTAGGAGAATATAAAGTTGAGTTTATATTTAAAGGTTTATGATTTAATGTATAATATAGGGCTTGAGTATGTGTGATATATATATGACTTTTTTGGTATATATGATTTAAGATTTAAAATTTGAGGTTTAGATTTAATATTTGAATATAAATTTGAAATTTGACACTAGAATAAAAATATTTGAGTTTTAGGGGTTAGAGTTTAGGTTTCGGAGCCAAAATATAGTGAGAGGGAAAGTGAATTGAAGGTTTGAGGGAAAATCAAATTTTCTCACTTTAATTATGCATAGCGTTTTAAAAGTGATAGTGCTATGTATATTAAGTTTCAAAAAGCGTTTGTAAGAATTAAATCCGACCAACAAAACATAGCATTAGCATTTTTACGAACACTATCTAAAATTAAAGGGTATATCAACTATAGCACAATCGATAATGTTATCCTGCTCTACTATTAGTACTCGATTTTTTTTTGTAGTGTTGGTGGCGAACGACACTCCTACAGATCTACTCTCGACAAGTTTTTATCAGTCATGGAAAAATCAACGGTTAAAATCCTCCGTGAAATTGTATCTTAAGCAAATATGAGCCAGAAATGTCGAAGAAACTATACCACATAAGGCAAACCAATTAGTATACATATACAAGAACAAACTTCATATATATTTTTAACACAATACATCTGAGAATAATCTTATTTTTTAAAGCATATTTTTATCAATTTATTAAATTAAATTATAATTAATTATCTAATATAACAGATAAATATAATATTAGTAATATAAAATTATTTTATAATTATATAATAAGTTAAATATAGAAATTCATTAAGGGTAATATTGATATTAACCACTCTAACTTTTAAGGTGAGATTTTATAATAGAAAATATTATTTTCAGATAATAACACAGTATATTTAAGAATTATCTTACTTTTAAAAATATATTTTGACAATTTATTATATTAAATTATAATTAATTAGCTAATATAACAGATAAATATAATATGAGTAAAATAAAATTGTTTTAACTATATATATGAAAATTCATTAAGAGTAATATTGATATTATCCACTTTAACTTTTAACGTGAGAGCTTCGTTGCGAAAAATCACTTCGCAAATAATAGTATATATAGATTAAATCGGTTTATAAATTGGTATTTTTACAAGTGAAAATTTGGTTTACATGGTTTACAATGAGAAATTGGTTTAAATCTAATTACAAAACTAGATCTAAATCTAATCTTCTAGTCTACGCCGCAATACACCAAACACCATTAGTGTTCTTGTATCCCTTTTAAACCAATTCTACACAATGTACGAAGGGCAAAGAGAAGGAACTCAGCCCTAGGTGCATGATTTCTACATTGCAAGCTATAGATGTTAAAACAGACTCTATGATTGCCCTCAACTGATCCAGAGTTCTGTATATAAGAAGCTCTCGGATGAGTTGTTGAAGAGGCATAGTTGTGAAGAGAAGAAGATTAGAGAGAGAAATAAAGAAGGGAGAAAGAGAGATTCGGCACAAATGAGGTCTTGGAGAGAGAGAGAGAAACAAAAAAAAAATCTGGACCCTTGAATAGATTTAATCAATGGCCAACAATTGCAATCCACACCTTCACCTTTTTAACCAATAGAAAATTAGAAGTGGTTTGCCCAATACAAAAAAAATTAGGAATTATAGTTTTTTTGGTCGACAGGAATGATTATTAGTTGTGTTTGATTTATTTAAGCTTTAATATATAATATTATTTTTGAACACCGACTTTAATATATATGGAAGACAAAAGATACTGTTTTTATTTAAATTCATTTACTAGACTTTGATCCGTGCGACCGCACATGTATTTAGTTTTACATTTTAATTTTTATTGTACATATTGTTATATTTGTAAATGTATTTCTATAACATTAAGTAATTTTTTTATTTTCGCGTTTTGACGTATATAAGAAATCCAATATTTATATAGTTAGAGCAATATTATTGATACAAATCCATAAAAGGTTCTTTTCCCCCTTTTTATCAATATCTAATGAAATTTTATTATCTAATTAATTTTTTTTTAATTTTCAAAAGCATCAAACCAATAATAAAATGCCACCTGGAAAGGTGATACGCAAAAATGTTCTAATCATCTCTCTGCACTCATCTCGTATCTCTCTCTCTCTCTCTCTCTCTCTCTCTCTCTCTCTCTCTCTCTCTCTCTCTCTCTCTCTCTCTCTCTCTCTCTCTCTCTCTCTCTCTCTCTCTCTCTCTCTCTCTCTCTCTCTCTCTCTCTCTCTCTCTCTCTCTCTCTCTCTCTCTCTCTCTCTCTCCAGAGGCTTTTTATTGTTTATAATTTTTTTTTTTGAAAATACCCACTTTCACCATTTCAATGGAAGTGCTAATCTATGTCTAATATATATAGCGAACAAATTTTTAAAATGAAAAATATGAAAATAGACAATTATGAGTTGGTATGCTATTTTTAGAGGGTATATTACTTATAACATTTCTAAGAAAATAAAATGATTGTTAAACTTCTATCAAATTTGGAACATATAAAATTAAGATTTAAATCAGTAAGAAAATAAAATGAAAATATAAACTTGATGTAACCGATAAAAAATTATAAATGGATTTAAGTATATGTTAAAGGTAATATTGTTAGAATATATGAAATAGTTTGATAGTAGATATTTATGATCTAAATTTTTGTACGAAAGGAGTCAATTATGAATAGATTTCATGCATTAAATTTTCAAAATTTTAAAGTAGATTGATCTGAAAATCAAGAGGAATGAATGATTGGGTAACTAATTATGTGATTTAAAAATCTATATATATATATATATATATATATATAAAGATTTTTTTCCTCCTGGTTCAGACACGTTAGCGCCATGTTACAAAGTCATACTCTGTGAAGTCGACACGTGTCTTTGTCACAATACACTGCATTTCATTTAATATTTTGTGGGTTATGTTATGTGGGCTTTTTATTTATTCTCCTAAGCCCTTAGTGGGTCTTTGTTCATAATTTAACAACCCGAGAGATAGAGAGTAATATATTCTTCTCGAACAACGATATAGATAGTTACGGTTCATCTTCTTCTTTGTTAACTCATGGTCTGCAACAGGGGCGGAGCTAGCTGAGAGGGAGTGGGGTTAGCTGACCCCAGTAAATTTCAAAAAATATTTTAGTTAATAAGGAAATATGAAAAGTTCTGTTGGTTCTGCTGGTAGATGACCCCCTTTAAATATTTGTATGACCCCATCAAAGTTTGATTCATCCGTTTCATTATTTTCTGAAAGAAAAAATAGTTGAAGTGTTGATAATGGGTGCATTATTTCCTTTTTCTGTTGAAAGAAAAAATATGATGTATCTATATGACTCGATTTCTTATTTCATATCTTCTGTTACTAATATTTTCTTTTATGATAATGTATTGTATAGTTTCTTGTACCCTGAATCTTTTTTATTCTTATAAATTTTATATAATTTTATTAGTTTTTAAAACATAATTTATTTAGTTACTTTCTCTTTTTTTCATCAATTACTTTTCTCTAAATATTTTTTTTTTAAATAATGATACTGTGCAAATTAATGAAATAAAAGATTATCATACAATGCAAAATATATATAAATACTATTTTTCATGCAACCATATAAAATTGTTTCTTGAATTTTTTTGTACACATAGTTATTTTGTATATGATTTTATACTTAGTATATGATTTTATACTTATTTGAACATTTATCTTTATTTATATATATATATATATATATATATATATATATATATATTATTTAATTTATGAACTCGGTAAAATATGTTTCTGGCTCCGCCACTGGTCTGCAACAACAATAGATTTCAGGTTGTTGAGTGATACGATTTGTCGTGGTCTACGATAGTCTTTATTTGGGCTATTACAAAAAACTAGGCCCGCTACTTACACTAACTCTCTTCAACAATGGGGCCGTTGACATCTAGGGTTCGAGTTGCTCATCTACTTCTCACTCATCTCCAACAATGGAGTTTCGGGAGAGCTATTTGAGACGAATCGTGATGATGATTCCCTAGATCGAGAAGTCTTGGTGTCGTTTCATCTCTGGTTCTTCTCCCCAGAACCATTACGCGAATTTGTGTGGGTTGATTTTGATTGATATCATCAGTGTAAGATCACTGGATTGGTTTCCTTGCTTCAGGTTCTATCAGACTTGCCATTGAGTGGAGTTTTTTCCAAAGCCGGAATTCCCCTACTCCAGATTATATCTGACTTCATAATAAAAGTGAATTTGATGCCACTGAATATGCCAGTGAGATGCAATGGATTGCAGGGTATTTGGTAGTCAGTAATGTGGATATGCAAGAAGGTGCTCGCTGAGTTGTTAATATTTCAATACGTGCAATTTTGCAAACTAAGTTTAGCACCAAGGTCAACAAGTCTTTCTTTCTTTGTCGTTTGTATATTCTGAGTTTTACCTATGAGGAGATATGATTAGCTCATCCTTTTTTTATCGTACTATATTTGGTTGATGATTTGACGTTTTGCAGGTGGAAATTACGAATTTGAATGCGTTTTCAGCAATTAACATGAAAGTTAACTAGAAGTTCCAGACAATCACTTCTCTATAACCAGGGCCAAGACGACCAGATCCTGGGAAGAAGAAACTCAGGCAGCAAGTTAAATAATATTTTGTCGTAATACCTATATCTACTTTTTTTTCAATTATATCCCCTATCAACTAGCTTGAGTATAGGTCTTCAGAAAACAATAATAATGAGGAAAAATAGCTCACTGATTACAAATACTTTCGAGAGCCATTTCTTCCAGAAGTAATACTCCCCCAAGTATAGCATCCGAGCTTCTTTACTGGAGCTTCCTGAAGCAAAGGGCAGGAGGTAGGAGGCCATGGGTGTAGGGACTTAACATGTGTTCTTCCTCGCAAATGATGCCAATGTAAGTCCCATATGCTCAAGAGTTTGGTTAGGAAACTACCAGCGAGAGCAAAAGAAATGTAACTTTAAATAAGGGTTGTGTGGATATATATAATTATGATTCATATCAAGACGTGCAAAATGTTTTTGGAATCAATGGCTTACATCTATTCCGCTGCAGTTATTGGCAAGGGTGCTGAATTAAAGTTCCCGACAAATTTGCTAAAGAGTGATATCGTTGCTTTCTTTAACAGTGTGAAACCTCAGTCAGTGGTGTTAACCTTGCGTCTAATGATTGATATCATCTTTTTCGTTTTGGATCATTGCTATTTATTTTTTCAGATGATATTTGAGCTCTTGGTGAAAGGTGAAACTGCCCAAGGAATGATAAAAGCAAAAGACTTGGTTTAGGCAAAGTATATGCTATTCAGAGAAAAGTTTACTCCGAGCCATTTTGAAGGTTCATTGAGAATATACTTCAGGCGTACCCTACTTTGAGAGATTTTTCTTCGTCTGTATGTTTCTGATAATCGATCATGTCGAAATAAAGAAAATGGTTATAAAAGTGGACTCTCAATCCCCAACCCAAATTGAGTAGTACCGAATTGCAAAGTCACGAATCAACAATACCTAAACAGTACATATTAGATCAATATAAATCTACTAATTGTTATATTCTTACTTTAGAAAACAAGGAGTCCACCAATATATGCTGCCAAAACTTCAAAGACAACTATATTACAGGAACCTTAAAATTTCAAGAAATCTCATAACTAATCATACTTTACAATCACTATGACGTTTTTGTTCCCAATACGAACCACTCACCACCCAATCGGGCAACCCAAAAAAGCCAGCCCATTATACAAAGCATAATATGGTTAAACAACAGAGAACTCATCTCTGAAAACAGCACAGATTGTAAGGCCACAACCATGGTTATTATAAAATTAAAAAAAAAAACCATGGTTAAGTGTTAAATTCTTACAACATGTCATCACGTGAGATCAAAGGAAACAAACTGAATGAGATTGATAATGTTTTAAGTCTTGAACGGAAACGCTACAAGGCTCTTAACCTTGTGGTCGTGGGTTCGAGCCCCACGGTTGACGCCAACTATTTGAACCAAGTTTGGTCGGGAAACTGGTAAGAGAGATGAAACTCGTCGGTGGGATTTAACAAAGATGTTTATTAGATGAGAAGGCGCTTAGCCGGTTACAAGAGAGGAGTAAATGGTGAAAGTAAGCCGGTGCTCAGGAAGCTGGCCGGGAAAGTACAAATCGGCAAAGAAATCAATGTAAGATAAACCCTAATTCTAGCCGCCAAGTGAGTGTCTTCTGTTTCGGATCCCCTCCACGTTATTACTTCTTCTCCCTTTATAGGCGACCTCCTCCATTTGCCCTAGTACGGACAGGTCCCGATGGGCTATTACTCGATGGGCCTATTAAAGGAGCCGTGGGCTTCTACTCGATGGGCCGAGCAAAGGTCCGTGGGCTTTTACTGGAAGGGCCGAGTAAACGAGCCGTTTGGTGGCTCCTGAAATTGTAAACTTTTAACCGGCCCTTCAGTCGACTAAAAGTACTCAGGCGCCGAACTGAGGAATCTTCTCGCTGAGCTGAGCCGATTTTATTTGTTGGACCTTGTGGAGGGATGTAATCCATCTCCTACAATCATGATTTTATTTGTCTCTAGATTTGATTTGATAACCTGAGATCTAAACTATAGAATAATTGGTACACACCAGAGTGTTATTGGTTACATGAATTAATCCTGCATAGGCTAAATACTTATTTGCAACGGAGTTGGTCTAAGAATTTAGTTAACATATTGAATTGGAGATTAATGCTTGTTTGATTTATCGATTACGCTATAAGAATTGGTATTTGATTAGAGTTAGGCATCTAATAGTTTATCGCAGTGGAAGCGGGATAACTTACTATTAAATTCGAGTTATATAACTATTTTTTTATAAACCTTGATATTTGTTTGACCGCAATTCTGATTTCATGTTTGATTTTCCTAGATTTAGCGCTTTCCCCCATTGTTTACATCTCGCTTTTATTTACAGTTTTTTTGTTTATTTTTTCCATTATTCTGCCTAGCTTGATCCGAAACTAAAGTCTACTGTGTGAACCATAGAGTCTATGTATATTCAGTCTACAAGTGCTACACCAAACCTCTTATTTGAGAGAGTAGCTTAAAGGTTAATTTGAGCACATCAGCCAGCGGGGTGACCCCCGTGCAGGTTTCAGTGTTATCGACGCTAGACATATTTGATCTTTGTATGCATTGCTTTCTACTTCCTCACAGATAGCAACAATTGTTTAATCTTAATTTAGCATGTACTGGAAAGAGTAAAGGCGTTTACTGAATGACCAAAGGTGATTACAAAGAAAGGATAATGAAATCATCAAATTAAGTGTATATGAACTCGGAAATAACAAGTAAAATTATGAAAACCTTAGTTCTCGAGTCAACTTCTCTGTGATTGTAAATGTCCTCTCCTTGATCTTGGTCTTCTACTTCTATAGACAACTTATTTCCTTTTCCTGTAAGTCGGTGTATTTCTTTGACCGCCTTATAGCCAGTTGGTCTGAATAAATGATGGGCCTTGTTCAATGGATATAATCCACCTCCAACACTGCGCATATGAACTAATTTTTTTTTTGTGAAGGCGTCTCACATCCTATCGTTGCTGAAGGTTAGAAGGCTGTTATTTTGGTGCATAGTCTTCCTCTTAAACAGTGATAAAACCCACATTTGATGAGCAAGGATGCCTTAGGGTTCAGCAGTCTTTGAGGCAGATTCATATCTCTGGATTATATAAATATAACTTCGTTGCACATGCAATGTCTCACTTGGCGTTTTTATATTGTCAGGAAATATGCCTGGTAATAAAGGAGTTAATGCCATATTCTCTTACATGAAATCTATGGTATTTGGATTTAGTTTCATGTTGTTATAAAGGCCCATCATTTAGTTTTTGGTATTTGGACTTTAGATTCTGGTTTTTAGTTTATGGTTTTTGATTTTGGAGTAAATTTTTGTTTTTTTGAAAAGCATGAATGGTTTTTTAAAAATTTTATTTATAGTTTTTTGTTTTTTTGCTTTGAAAATTAATAAAATGAAAATATTGTTAAAAACAAATATTGTTAACCGAATAAAACATTATTGTAGCTATATTTAAAAAACTAAAAAAATTTAAATATATTTTAAAAATACAGTAAGTGTTTAAATTTATGTAACTTATATATTAATATCTAAAATGTGAAATAAGAAAATTAATATATCGTAAATTAAATATATAGTAATTATAACTCTATAAAATAATTAATTTTTTTACAATTAAATTTTATGGTAAACATTAGTTAAAAACATTATTAAATAATTTACCTAAACAAATCCCCAAAATTTAAATATTATTTTTCTATTAGGTTTTAGATGTCAAAGAAATGATTATATTCAATTATAAAGATTTAGAATAATTACTAATTTTTTGTTTTAATTTAATTCTCATATTTGTGTTTTCTTTGTGATTATATTTGTATTTTTCTTTGTAATCATATTTGTGTATAAATCTTAATCAAAATATATTTTATTAAATAATAGCAATTTAAAATTGATCTGGTATATTGCCGGTCGAACCCGCTGACCCGTGGGTTTCAATTTTGTTTTGGTCAAAAAATATGATTCGCACAATCCGCAAACAAATAATTGGTACCAGCACCCGCCCCATTTAATTTTGCAGTTATCCGCGGGTTATACATTTTTTAAAAATAATTTTTTAATTTAATTATTGTAAAAATATAAAAAATATATTTATAATAAAAATTATATATTTTTAAAATTTAAAATTGTTTTTTAATTACCATATTTTTAAAAAAGTGTTCACTTTTAATTTTCTTTTTATTTTTATTTTTAATTTTAAATATTTTTCGGTTCGGCGGGTACCCACAATCCAAAATCTACCAGCATGCACCCACTCCAAATAAAATACTCATAACCCACATCCGCAAATCGATTTTTTCAAATAACTGAACCAATTTATGATCCGCCCTTAAAAGGACGGATATATTTTTTGTTTTGTATTTTTTAAGAAATATAATTTTTATAAAATTCAGGCTGTAACCAATTATATCTATGAATATCTAATTTTTCTCTAGGATTATTTAATTTTTCTCTCACATCTCTGAACCTATAAATATAGCTGCAAAAAAATGTACAAATTTTGAAATTGAGATTAGTATGATAAGGAGTTCGATATAGATAGGCCTTTAACATAGGAGTTTAAGTTCTATCATAAGGAGTTCGATATACAAAAATATGAAATTCCTAAAAAGATAGGAATTTATCATTATGGAGCTTCTTTATTGTTGTTGCAGTTATATCTCGGCATATAAACAATTATATATAGGTTGTTGCAGTTATATTATAGGTTCCATGTATTTTTTAAATTGAACTCAACTATTATTAATTGGTCATACTGCTAAATTAATAAAATAGATATGGAGAAAAATATAGAGTTATGGTTTCATTAAAAATAAGGATTTGTGAGTTTTGCACGTTAGAATGTTTACTTATTTTCACTAATTATTAAATGTTTAGATGTTCAGACTAGAACTGAAATTTGATAGTCGGGTAAAAATTCTTATGTTTATAGTGCTATTTATTATATTGTAGCATGAATAATGAATAATGACTTTATAAAAAAAATGAATAATGAATAATATGATTATATAGCGTATGTTACAAAGGTGCGCAAAACTGCAAAAACAGTCGACTATCTATTCTATTAATTTAGCAGTATGACCTATTGATAAAAGTTGTGTCCAATTTAAAAATATAGCTGTATTTAAAAATAACTGCATAATATAATACATAACTGCATCTAAATGGTGATTTTACTTAGACCAACACCACTTAATCGGCAGTTAATTAATAATATATAACTACACTGATCAACAAATATACGCTCACGTTATACCTTCTTTATTTATTTTTTTGTTAGCCTGAAAAAAAAATGGTGTAATCGGGTCGAGCTCCATACATATAAATCCATGTCTGAAAATGCGTTCAAGGTGGTAGATTAAATCTTGGTGAAGAAACTGGATTTGTCAAAAAGAATTAGTTTTTGTTGTTTTCGATACTTAGAAATTGTTTACTCCATACGTAAAACTGGATGTATCAAAGAAACAAAAAACTGTAACATCCAAACTTTTAGGCGATGGCATTAAAATCCAGAAAATCCTAAAAGGAGGAAGACAAAGATATTACAATTTTGCCATTGTCGAAGAAAAAAATAAAAACATCAAACCAGCGGGTTTTATGTCCAATTATTATTTAAACAATACATATCTTTTTAATTTAACTCTTCGAAATTTAATTTCTGATTGTAAACCTTCACATATAGCCGCCTAATAACCAGGGGCCACAAACTTGATAACTGCATCAATATATCTTAATTAATCTATTCTATTAATTCTGCAGTTTGCCCTATTGATAAAAATTGTGTCCATCTTTTTATTTTATATGTAATTATTTTGAGTCCTAAACTATATCTATAACTACTTTAATAACCGTTTGATATATTGTGCCTTAGTGGACTATGGAAAATAAAAACCCGACTCCCCTTTAATAACCGTTATCTACGAATCATTTTTTTTACAAACTTTCCACATGATTTTTAATCATTGGTGCTCTTATTTCAACCATGTATATAAAATGTATGTTCACCATTGTGTTTCTGGTAACAGTCTTTAAGTGGATTTTAATATAAATAAATATTTATATGAACTTATTTGTGTAATGGTTTTAAATAGATTATTTAATTAAAAATATTTTATAAATTTGATTTTCCTTAGAATCATTGAAAACCAAGTTAACCCATTTACATGTATACATATATTTAACAGAATATATTAAAAAGTAAAAAGTTGTTCAATTTTCGATGCAGGTTGTATTTGATATTGGTTTTTGGATATCATTTTAAGAATCGTTCAAGTATATAAGTCATGTCTAACAGAGCATGAGACTTGATTTTCAGATCGCTTCTGAGTCGGGTTTTTAGGGTACAAATATTCTTGACTAATTATGTTAAATAATTACTAAGAAAATATAATATGTTCCAAAATTTAGGAATAAAGTTTAAAAATTATTTTTAAAATGAATATGACACAAGTGTATAATTATGCAATTTGACAGATTTAATATAATTAACAAAAAATTATTAAATTAATATTAAACACAATATGATTACAAAAAATAACACAAATATAAAAATAAATACTATTAAAGTTGAAGTATGACCAACTGATATTAGTTATGTCTAATTTAAAAAAATTTCATTGCTGTATAGAACTGCTTATGTGTGTATATATAACGTTATTTGAAAGAAAAAAAATTGTTCACGGTTACAAACTGTAAGATACAATAACTAACAATTTTTATAACTGATTCTACGTCCTATTATTCCTACTTTTTTTGTAAAATCTAAAAAAATATACAACTATTTTATATACACACGCATATAAATAACAAAAATATTTTCATAACCACTAATATCCTATTTTTAAGCAATACGTACATAACAAATCCTATTTTCACAAAACCAAATCTATCAAACTAAATTCTGATAGTATTTCTTATTGAGATTATATTTACAAAATCGATTTGCAGGTGCAGGTTATGAGTATTTTATGCGGGATGAGTGTGGATTGGTGGATTTTGGATCGCGGCTACCCGTCGATCCTTAAAGTATTTAAAAAAGTAAATATTTTTTAAATACAGAAGTTTGAAAATAATAATTTAAAATTTAAATAATTTATAAAAATTTTAATATAAATATATTTTTATAATTAAATTAAATAATGATTTTTAAAATATATATATAACGGATAACCACAAAATTAAGCGGAGTGGGTGCGGGTACAAAATTATTTGTTTGCGGATTGTGCGGGTCATAATTTTTAACTAAAACAAAGTTGAAAATCCGCGTTTTGGCGGATCAACGGGGCGAATTTGACCCGCAACCCAGCCTTAACCGTACGTATACTGCATTAATTTTTAAATTGCTATTATTTAATAAAATATATTTTGATTAAAATTTTACATAAATATGATTACAAAAAAAATACAAAATAATCAGGAAGAAAAAAAATATCAAAAACTAAATTTAGAACAAAAAAAATACCCGCCCTTATAAGGGCGGGTCAAAATCTAGTTTTGGAATAAAAGAGCTGGTTACAAATCAGTATGTATTCAAAGTAGTCGACAGTTTAGTAGGATAGAGAATTGGGTCCGATTATTTTGGAATAAAATAACTGGTTACAAATCAGTATGTATTAAACGTGTAGATAGTAACTGTTATATAATTAGATTTATATTTTATATTCTAGATACAGTTTTATTCTACTTTATGCAGTTATATTTTAGATTCAGTTATATTTTAAATTGGACCCAACTATTATCAATATGATATGTTAATAATATTGATATGATTTTGATTCGTCCTTAAAAGGACATGTATATATTTTGTTTTACAATTTTTTAAAGATCTAATTTTATATTTGTATTTTTAATTATATTCATGTTTTTATTTGTATATTATTTTTTAATGATTAATAAGAAATTTTAATAATTATATTAAAATAGTTGAACCACACCTATATCAATAGGTCATGTTCCTATTTTAATAGTATTGATATTTTCTATTAAAACATGACATACATTGAAGAATAATGGACACATGGATTTTGGCTTTTGTTTAGAAATATATAGCTATTCTAAAAATTAGTTTCCCTTAATTTTAGGAAATCTAATTCTCATAAATCTTGATTTGATCAAAATGGTTTTTGGAAAATCAAAAACCAAAAACTGTTTTAGATACTACAAATAATCATCCTCTCAGATTATATGTGTGTGTGTGTGTGTGTGTGTGTGTGTGTGTGTGTGTGTGTGTGTGTGTGTGTGTGTGTGTGTGTGTGTGTGTGTGTGTGTGTGTGTGTGTGTGTGTGTGTGTGTGTGTGTGTGTGTGTGTGTGTGTGTGTGTGTGTGTGTGTGTGTGTGTGTGTGTTTGATAGGTGGTTAGGACGAATGTTCATAAAACATCTCAACCATAATAACACACTTATACTAGTATAAACGCAACAAATGAAATCAACTTTTAAGAAAATATGAACTTTTTTTTTGAAAAAAAAAGAAAATATGAACTTGTGAACTGAATTTGAAAGAATAAATGTATAAATAGTGATATAAAATATCAAAGACATCGTGACAGTTTCATATAAAAGAAGAAGGATCAATGCAAAGGAATATCATGTCCAATTTAATCCACGCGTCGGCATCTGTTCATTCTAGAGCAACCGCGCCTGTATTTGTTGGCAGGGACAGGAGGTCCATGATGAGGAGGATGACATCCCGCTGGAGGATTATGACGACGGCATGGGTCAAAGACGTGTGGAGTTAAATATTTTCGGGGTGGTTTAGCCTCCGTTTGCTCCAAAATCGCAGCGGCACAAATCACCAACATTAATATTAGATATGCCTTCATTTTCTCTTCTTAGCGAAATATAATATTGATCCTTCTTCTTTTTGTTTTTTTGTGTGAATTAAGTTAAAAGTGGGTTTATATACACAAAGAATTAGAGCGTACACTAAATTTAGCCACTCCATGTTTGGAAAATCCACAATCTAAATTAAAGATGCTAAAACTGAAAACCTACCGTCTTAAATCCAAGGTTGTACTTTTTTTTTCCAAGGTTGTACTTGGTTTCGGTTCCTATTTTTAGTAATATGGCATGGGTCTTATGACCTCAAATCTCGTTCGAGTCAAGGGAGCGTCAGTGTCTCGATACACCTAAATCCGTGCCCCATGCTGGATATGGCGTTTGTGGGGAAACCACCTGCATCCTTGCCCTTGACTGGATAAGGCGTTGTGATTGTTAGCCACCAGCGTCGTGCCTCAAACTCGACTAAAAGTTGTTCATTCCCTTCGCCAGACATGCCCCCCACCACTACAAGAAAAATAGCTTTTATTAGCAGTGGCGAATCTAGGACAAAAATTTTGTAGGGACAAACAAATAAAAAGGAAATAAAGGGTTGAAAAGGGGATTTGAACCCTGATTTAGAGGGGGCAAACAGACAGTGCCGGTCTGGACTATGGTGGCGCCTAAAGCAGACCTCAAAATTTTTGCTCCATAAACTATGATTAAAAAATATATAATATTTTAAGTGTGTAACGAAAATAGTACCAAATATTTTTTAAACTGTATTTTTTTTAGAAAAGAAATATCAAAACATTATTTACAACTTATCTATTAGAGACAAGCAGTGGTATTCTAAAGATCAATTATTAGTTTTTATATTTTTTACCTGCTTAATTTTAAATTATATTTCTAGATACCTTTTTCTACTAATTCTGAAAAAAAATATTTATAAAATAGAGCAAAACATATTATTGAATCACTTCAATATCAATGTTTCAATTTGTAAAATTTTGAGAAGCATAATAGAGTTTTACTGAATATTGAAATTCTATGATAATTTTATGTGTTTGAATTTCAAAAGTTTTTATATTTACAAAACTAAGAAAGAAAAAATGATAAAAAGACATAATAGAAGATGCAGACATTCCTACTAAAATTAATCACAATTTCAAGTTAATTATTATAATATCTCTTGTTAATGCATGTATTCTAGCAAAGATTAGGTGAAAGAGGTAGGAAAAGAAGAACTAGAAAAAATAAATTGTCTGTTAATAAAGCAAAAGGATTGATTAAATTTGTTTTAATTAAATTTATTATCTAACATATAGCATTTACTATAACATATAAGAAATAAACTAGATTTGTTAAAAAAATAGTAATAAAAGCGTCCTTATCTTTGATGAATATCAAAAAGGAAGAAAAAATATTTAACAAAGAGGAAGAAAGATATAGAGCTCGAAAAGGCTACCTCATGGTGTGGAGAAGAAAGTCTAAGGCCACTAGACTAAGGTGAAACATAGAGCATCAATATTGGGGCTGCCCTTAAAGGAGAAGGGGAGAGGACCGAGGCAAAAAGTGAGGGGAAAGCCCTTGTATAAGGGCAGTCCTTACACAGTTCTTACACATTCATGACCAAAGAAAAAAGAAAGATCGGGGACTTTGATGGAGGGACACCAATAATAATGGTCTTATATATTTGGCGCCCCTAATAAATATCTATAATTTAGCACCTAAAGCCCTTGCTTTATGGGCTGACTACTTGATACGCATTGAGGAACCTGAAAAAGACATCGACCCAATGTTTCTGCACTGTATGAGAGCCCTGGTGCCCGCAACTCAGCTCTTATGAGATGCCCACCACAAACACAAGGACAGTCCTCATAAACCAAGGGTGGCCATCATTACTAATGGCAAGGTTCTACAATTGTTGTTTCAGTGTGTGTGTTTCTTTGCTATGGATCTATTGTCAGCACATTATTATGTTTTTTACATATTTGTAATTTGTTTATCTTTAATTACTGAAAATTAAATTATATTTTCAAATTATATATTTACAAGTTATGCAATTTTATAACCCAAAAAAAATTATTGCAGGAAATCAAACCGACAAGTGTGTCATTACAGAAAATAATAGGGTATCCAGAATTAGTTATGGAAATAAACGTCCTAACACGAGAAGAATGCTACCTAATAATATTTAACAACACACGAAAATTGCTATTATATGTTCACACTTCCGGAAACACAAGAGTTACAAAAAATATTCCATGGCAAAATATTAGTGTGACATCCCAAGTTGTGATATGTGAAAAGACTTAAGAGAATTGATTTGGCTACCTATGTCACCAAAGTTGACTTACCTTTTCCGTAACACATCCATTTAGAACTCCAGAGTTAAGCGTGCTTGGGATGGAGTAGTGAAAGGATGGGTGACCTATCGGGAAGCGATTCGTGATATCGTCCAAGTGAGGCCAAAGCATGGGGAAAGGTCATGTGGTGATTGTAGGGTTAGTAAACAATGATTTCGAATCTTGAAAAATTAACGGACCGACCGTTGGAACGGGATGGGGCCCACGGACTAAGAGAGCGGGCGTGGGTGGCCCATTAGCCGTGGACGGTCGGGCGTTATAAGTGGTATCAGAGATGGTTAGCCGTCTCAGTTCTGACCTGAGAGGCGTCTTGAGACCTGTCATGGGACGCAACATGGACGTTGCTTTCTTTGAGAGGGGGTGAATTGTAACATCCCGAGTTGTGATATGTGAAAAGACTTAAGAACATTTATTTGGCTACCTATGTCACCAAAGTTGACTAACATTTTCTGTCACACATCCGTTTAGCGTGCTTGGACTGGAGTAGTGAAAGGATGGATGACTTATCGGGAAGTGATTCGCGATACCGTGTAAATGAGGCCAAAGCACGGAAAAAGGTCGATGGTGATTGCAGGGTCAGTAAACAATGATTTGGAGCCTTGGAAAATTAACGCATGACCGTCAGATGGAATGGGGTCTACGCACCGAGAGAGCGGACATGGGCGACCCATTAGCCGTGAGCGGTCGGGACGTTACAATAAGAATCCTAATAAACTTTTTATGGCGAGAGAAATACGCCATGGAAATAATTATTATAGCAAACTTATGATGCTATTAAAAAGTATAATATAACACAGGACTAATGCTACAATATCTTTATTTATTATCCCCCTATATATTAAAAGAGAAGTCACTTTAGTGATTTCTGCTTAGGTGGCATTCATAGAGAGCTTCTAGGATTAATTCTCTTAATCTTATTGGTTGAATTTTTGCTAATTTCTTTTTGATTTATTTTGAAATTGGCAGAGAAGAGTTAACCTAGAACCACTTAATCTAGACTTCCAAACACTCTCAACGATAGAATTAGTACATATATATATATATATATAACTCTTTAGAACATCTGTATAAAATATATATACTACTTCTTTAGAACTTTAGTGCATATATATATATGAATTGTGAAATTATTGTGAATTGGGAAATCCTTTAATTAGGAAATTAATTTATGTCTTTGAATATTTATTTCTCATTTTGTAAGATTTTATTTTAAATCTTATGAAGCCAAAATCAAAATCTTGGACCAGAAACGCAAATGTATTTTTAACGAAAAAAAAAATTGGATACTCCGATCTAACTCAATGCTTAAGTGATAACTGTTGTAAAGTTATTAACCATAACTAGTTTTATAGCATTAAATCTTTTTCAGTCATATTTTACATATACTATTTAATAATTTTTATATTTAAATTTTATTAATCTATAAATTTTCATATTCTTGATAAAGTCTACTGTTATTTGTTTAATTATTGTCATAAATTTATTGTTATTCAAATTTTTTTAGATGTTAATATTTTTATAAAAGCTTTAATGATAACTATATATATTAAATTCTTAAATAACTATAGCAATATAATTTCATATATTTTTAATATACAAAACTCTCTCTACATCTTTTACATTTAAAAAGTTTCTAGTTTTTAAAATCAACTAACTTTGTATAATTCAGTCTCGATCACCCCTTAACTTCAACTGTAAAGAACAAACTATTTAAAGTATTAATATTTTGACTTTGAATATTAATGAATCTTATATTATTATTTCTTGAAAATTATATCAAATAAAAAAGAATATAAACCTATAAATATATTAAAATTTAAAAGGATAATTTGAAAATATTATATTTAGGAATTTTTATTTGAAAATAAACCTTTTCTTAAACTACACTTTCTTTTTTTTTAGCATCAAAAACTACATATTCTTATTAAAAAAAATACTCATCTACTGGGACGTCATAGTTTACATGGAAAACAAAAAAAAATCCTTGAGACCGAGCACCTTTAGCAAGATGATTAGCTCAGATGCTCAGAATACGTACGTAAAACAAAAAAAAAATGCAACAAACAAACTTAGGACATAGATGAACAAAATTAGAACATAGACAATCAAATTCATCAATTTTAGCCATAAGACTTGGACATTCTTCTTCTTCCTCAATTAGCTTGACCAGCTGTAGACATCTGATCCAAACTAGTGAGGATTTAATCGCCCACAACAGAGTGCTAAACTCAACATGTAGGGGTTACAACACTGGATTACTGGCAAATCAATTACTCCCATCCTTGTTTTTGATTATGAACCCTTGTACCGCACCATCATTGTCCTTCCAGGAAGCATATGTAACGCCTTGACCACCCACAACTAATGAACCACCCATGTCCATTTTCTCGGCCTGTGGGCCACATCCAGTTCGAATGATCGGTTCGTTAATTTTTCTAAGACTCGAAATCATTGTTTACTGACCTGCATCACCACATGACCTTCTCCCGTTCTTTAGCCTCATTCGCACATATCGTGAATCACTTTCCGATAGGTTACTCATCCTTACACTAATCCAGCTCAAGCACGCCTAACTTTGGAGTTCTAAACGGATGTATGACGGAAAAGGTAAGTCAACTTTGGTGACATATGTAGTCAAATCAATACTCTTGAGCCTTTTCATATATCACAACTCGGGATGTTAAAATTCACCCCTCTCAAAAACCGCAACGTCCTCGTTGCACCCCAAGTATAGTAAACTAAAGCCAGTGCACATGAACTAGTCATAAGAGAATTTGAATATAGTATCTTGGGTTTAAGTATAGCTCATGTGTTTAGGTTTAAGTATAGTATTTTGCGTTTAGATCTAAGATTTAAGATGCGAATTTGAATAATAAAAAAATATTTGAGTTTTAAGATTTTAGTTAGATTTTATAATATATGATTAGTTTGGGGTTAAATGTACTACATGTTATTTTCTGTTATATTTATAAATTAATTAGTAGTTTTTTTTGTCACAACAGTTAATTAGTAATTTAATATTAAAATTTTATGGTTCAGACTTTACTTTTGTATTTATAATTTTGTAAGTGTTGAGAGTTGGAGTTTAGGGTATATTTAGGGTTTAGAATTTGGGGTAAAAAGTATAGTGCGTTAATATTAGGATATTTGTGTTTATAGATTTGATTTATAAATGTTAAGGTTAAATAATTGAAAGTAGAAATGTCTTGGATTTAGGAGAATATAAAGTTGAGTTTATATTTAAAGGTTTATGATTTAATGTATAATATAGGGCTTGAGTATGTGTGATATATATATGACTTTTTTGGTATATATGATTTAAGATTTAAAATTTGAGGTTTAGATTTAATATTTGAATATAAATTTGAAATTTGATACTAGAATAAAAATATTTGAGTTTTAGGGGTTAGAGTTTAGGTTTCGGAGCCAAAATATAGTGAGAGGGAAAGTGAATTGAAGGTTTGAGGGAAAATCAAATTTTCTCACTTTAATTATGCATAGCGTTTTAAAAGTGATAGTGCTATGTATATTAAGTTTCAAAAAGCGTTTGTAAGAATTAAATCCGACCAACAAAACATAGCATTAGCATTTTTACGAACACTATCTAAAATTAAAGGGTATATCAACTATAGCACAATCGATAATGTTATCCTGCTCTACTATTAGTACTCGATTTTTTTTTGTAGTGTTGGTGGCGAACGACACTCCTACAGATCTACTCTCGACAAGTTTTTATCAGTCATGGAAAAATCAACGGTTAAAATCCTCCGTGAAATTGTATCTTAAGCAAATATGAGCCAGAAATGTCGAAGAAACTATACCACATAAGGCAAACCAATTAGTATACATATACAAGAACAAACTTCATATATATTTTTAACACAATACATCTGAGAATAATCTTATTTTTTAAAACATATTTTTATCAATTTATTAAATTAAATTATAATTAATTATCTAATATAACAGATAAATATAATATTAGTAATATAAAATTATTTTATAATTATATAATAAGTTAAATATAGAAATTCATTAAGGGTAATATTGATATTAACCACTCTAACTTTTAAGGTGAGATTTTATAATAGAAAATATTATTTTCAGATAATAACACAGTATATTTAAGAATTATCTTACTTTTAAAAATATATTTTGACAATTTATTATATTAAATTATAATTAATTAGCTAATATAACAGATAAATATAATATGAGTAAAATAAAATTTTTTTAACTATATATATGAAAATTCATTAAGGGTAATATTGATATTATCCACTTTAACTTTTAACGTGAGAGCTTCGTTGCGAAAAATCACTTCGCAAATAATAGTATATATAGATTAAATCGGTTTATAAATTGGTATTTTTACAAGTGAAAATTTGGTTTACATGGTTTACAATGAGAAATTGGTTTAAATCTAATTACAAAACTAGATCTAAATCTAATCTTCTAGTCTACGCCGCAATACACCAAACACCATTAGTGTTCTTGCATCCCTTTTAAACCAATTCTACACAATGTACGAAGGGCAAAGAGAAGGAACTCAGCCCTAGGTGCATGATTTCTACATTGCAAGCTATAGATGTTAAAACAGACTCTATGATTGCCCTCAACTGATCCAGAGTTCTGTATATAAGAAGCTCTCGGATGAGTTGTTGAAGAGGCATAGTTGTGAAGAGAAGAAGATTAGAGAGAGAAATAAAGAAGGGAGAAAGAGAGATTCGGCACAAATGAGGTCTTGGAGAGAGAGAGAGAAACAAAAAAAAAATCTGGACCCTTGAATAGATTTAATCAATGGCCAACAATTGCAATCCACACCTTCACCTTTTTAACCAATAGAAAATTAGAAGTGGTTTGCCCAATACAAAAAAAATTAGGAATTATAGTTTTTTTGGTCGACAGGAATGATTATTAGTTGTGTTTGATTTATTTAAGCTTTAATATATAATATTATTTTTGAACACCGACTTTAATATATATGGAAGACAAAAGATACTGTTTTTATTTAAATTCATTTACTAGACTTTGATCCGTGCGACCGCACATGTATTTAGTTTTACATTTTAATTTTTATTGTACATATTGTTATATTTGTAAATGTATTTCTATAACATTAAGTAATTTTTTTATTTTCGCGTTTTGACGTATATAAGAAATCCAATATTTATATAGTTAGAGCAATATTATTGATACAAATCCATAAAAGGTTCTTTTCCCCCTTTTTATCAATATCTAATGAAATTTTATTATCTAATTAATTTTTTTTTAATTTTCAAAAGCATCAAACCAATAATAAAATGCCACCTGGAAAGGTGATACGCAAAAATGTTCTAATCATCTCTCTGCACTCATCTCGTCTCTCTCTCTCTCTCTCTCTCTCTCTCTCTCTCTCTCTCTCTCTCTCTCTCTCTCTCTCTCTCTCTCTCTCTCTCTCTCTCTCTCTCTCTCTCTCTCTCTCTCTCTCTCTCTCTCTCTCTCTCTCTCTCTCTCTCTCCAGAGGCTTTTTATTGTTTATAATTTTTTTTTTTTGAAAATACCCACTTTCACCATTTCAATGGAAGTGCTAATCCATGTCTAATATATATAGCGAACAAATTTTTAAAATGAAAAATATGAAAATAGACAATTATGAGTTGGTATGCTATTTTTAGAGGGTATATTACTTATAACATTTCTAAGAAAATAAAATGATTGTTAAACTTCTATCAAATTTGGAACATATAAAATTAAGATTTAAATCAGTAAGAAAATAAAATGAAAATATAAACTTGATGTAACCGATAAAAAATTATAAATGGATTTAAGTATATGTTAAAGGTAATATTGTTAGAATATATGAAATAGTTTGATAGTAGATATTTATGATCTAAATTTTTGTACGAAAGGAGTCAATTATGAATAGATTTCATGCATTAAATTTTCAAAATTTTAAAGTAGATTGATCTGAAAATCAAGAGGAATGAATGATTGGGTAACTAATTATGTGATTTAAAAATCTCTCTATATATATATATATATATATATATATATATAAAGATTTTTTTCCTCCTGGTTCAGACACGTTAGCGCCATGTTACAAAGTCATACTCTGTGAAGTCGACACGTGTCTTTGTCACAATACACTGCATTTCATTTAATATTTTGTGGGTTATGTTATGTGGGCTTTTTATTTATTCTCCTAAGCCCTTAGTGGGTCTTTGTTCATAATTTAACAACCCGAGAGATAGAGAGTAATATATTCTTCTCGAACAACGATATAGATAGTTACGGTTCATCTTCTTCTTTGTTAACTCATGGTCTGCAACAGGGGCGGAGCTAGCTGAGAGGGAGTGGGGTTAGCTGACCCCAGTAAATTTCAAAAAATATTTTAGTTAATAAGGAAATATGAAAAGTTCTGTTGGTTCTGCTGGTAGATGACCCCCTTTAAATATTTGTATGACCCCATCAAAGTTTGATTCATCCGTTTCATTATTTTCTGAAAGAAAAAATAGTTGAAGTGTTGATAATGGGTGCATTATTTCCTTTTTCTGTTGAAAGAAAAAATATGATGTATCTATATGACTCGATTTCTTATTTCATATCTTCTGTTACTAATATTTTCTTTTATGATAATGTATTGTATAGTTTCTTGTACCCTGAATCTTTTTTATTCTTATAAATTTTATATAATTTTATTAGTTTTTAAAACATAATTTATTTAGTTACTTTCTCTTTTTTTCATCAATTACTTTTCTCTAAATATTTTTTTTTTAAATAATGATACTGTGCAAATTAATGAAATAAAAGATTATCATACAATGCAAAATATATATAAATACTATTTTTCATGCAACCATATAAAATTGTTTCTTGAATTTTTTTGTACACATAGTTATTTTGTATATGATTTTATACTTAGTATATGATTTTATACTTATTTGAACATTTATCTTTATTTATATATATATATATATATATATATTATTTAATTTATGAACTCGGTAAAATATGTTTCTGGCTCCGCCACTGGTCTGCAACAACAATAGATTTCAGGTTGTTGAGTGATACGATTTGTCGTGGTCTACGATAGTCTTTATTTGGGCTATTACAAAAAACTAGGCCCGCTACTTACACTAACTCTCTTCAACAATGGGGCCGTTGACATCTAGGGTTCGAGTTGCTCATCTACTTCTCACTCATCTCCAACAATGGAGTTTCAGGAGAGCTATTTGAGACGAATCGTGATGATGATTCCCTAGATCGAGAAGTCTTGGTGTCGTTTCATCTCTGGTTCTTCTCCCCAGAACCATTACGCGAATTTGTGTGGGTTGATTTTGATTGATATCATCAGTGTAAGATCACTGGATTGGTTTCCTTGCTTCAGGTTCTATCAGACTTGCCATTGAGTGGAGTTTTTTCCAAAGCCGGAATTCCCCTACTCCAGATTATATCTGACTTCATAATAAAAGTGAATTTGATGCCACTGAATATGCCAGTGAGATGCAATGGATTGCAGGGTATTTGGTAGTCAGTAATGTGGATATGCAAGAAGGTGCTCGCTGAGTTGTTAATATTTCAATACGTGCAATTTTGCAAACTAAGTTTAGCACCAAGGTCAACAAGTCTTTCTTTCTTTGTCGTTTGTATATTCTGAGTTTTACCTATGAGGAGATATGATTAGCTCATCCTTTTTTTATCGTACTATATTTGGTTGATGATTTGACGTTTTGCAGGTGGAAATTACGAATTTGAATGCGTTTTCAGCAATTAACATGAAAGTTAACTAGAAGTTCCAGACAATCACTTCTCTATAACCAGGGCCAAGACGACCAGATCCTGGGAAGAAGAAACTCAGGCAGCAAGTTAAATAATATTTTGTCGTAATACCTATATCTACTTTTTTTTCAATTATATCCCCTATCAACTAGCTTGAGTATAGGTCTTCAGAAAACAATAATAATGAGGAAAAATAGCTCACTGATTACAAATACTTTCGAGAGCCATTTCTTCCAGAAGTAATACTCCCCCAAGTATAGCATCCGAGCTTCTTTACTGGAGCTTCCTGAAGCAAAGGGCAGGAGGTAGGAGGCCATGGGTGTAGGGACTTAACATGTGTTCTTCCTCGCAAATGATGCCAATGTAAGTCCCATATGCTCAAGAGTTTGGTTAGGAAACTACCAGCGAGAGCAAAAGAAATGTAACTTTAAATAAGGGTTGTGTGGATATATATAATTATGATTCATATCAAGACGTGCAAAATGTTTTTGGAATCAATGGCTTACATCTATTCCGCTGCAGTTATTGGCAAGGGTGCTGAATTAAAGTTCCCGACAAATTTGCTAAAGAGTGATATCGTTGCTTTCTTTAACAGTGTGAAACCTCAGTCAGTGGTGTTAACCTTGCGTCTAATGATTGATATCATCTTTTTCGTTTTGGATCATTGCTATTTATTTTTTCAGATGATATTTGAGCTCTTGGTGAAAGGTGAAACTGCCCAAGGAATGATAAAAGCAAAAGACTTGGTTTAGGCAAAGTATATGCTATTCAGAGAAAAGTTTACTCCGAGCCATTTTGAAGGTTCATTGAGAATATACTTCAGGCGTACCCTACTTTGAGAGATTTTTCTTCGTCTGTATGTTTCTGATAATCGATCATGTCGAAATAAAGAAAATGGTTATAAAAGTGGACTCTCAATCCCCAACCCAAATTGAGTAGTACCGAATTGCAAAGTCACGAATCAACAATACCTAAACAGTACATATTAGATCAATATAAATCTACTAATTGTTATATTCTTACTTTAGAAAACAAGGAGTCCACCAATATATGCTGCCAAAACTTCAAAGACAACTATATTACAGGAACCTTAAAATTTCAAGAAATCTCATAACTAATCATACTTTACAATCACTATGACGTTTTTGTTCCCAATACGAACCACTCACCACCCAATCGGGCAACCCAAAAAAGCCAGCCCATTATACAAAGCATAATATGGTTAAACAACAGAGAACTCATCTCTGAAAACAGCACAGATTGTAAGGCCACAACCATGGTTATTATAAAATTAAAAAAAAAACCATGGTTAAGTGTTAAATTCTTACAACATGTCATCACGTGAGATCAAAGGAAACAAACTGAATGAGATTGATAATGTTTTAAGTCTTGAACGGAAACGCTACAAGGCTCTTAACCTTGTGGTCGTGGGTTCGAGCCCCACGGTTGACGCCAACTATTTGAACCAAGTTTGGTCGGGAAACTGGTAAGAGAGATGAAACTCGTCGGTGGGATTTAACAAAGATGTTTATTAGATGAGAAGGCGCTTAGCCGGTTACAAGAGAGGAGTAAATGGTGATAGTAAGCCGGTGCTCAGGAAGCTGGCCGGGAAAGTACAAATCGGCAAAGAAATCAATGTAAGATAAACCCTAATTCTAGCCGCCAAGTGAGTGTCTTCTGTTTCGGATCCCCTCCACGTTATTACTTCTTCTCCCTTTATAGGCGACCTCCTCCATTTGCCCTAGTACGGACAGGTCCCGATGGGCTATTACTCGATGGGCCTATTAAAGGAGCCGTGGGCTTCTACTCGATGGGCCGAGCAAAGGTCCGTGGGCTTTTACTGGAAGGGCCGAGTAAACGAGCCGTTTGGTGGCTCCTGAAATTGTAAACTTTTAACCGGCCCTTCAGTCGACTAAAAGTACTCAGGCGCCGAACTGAGGAATCTTCTCGCTGAGCTGAGCCGATTTTATTTGTTGGACCTTGTGGAGGGATGTAATCCATCTCCTACAATCATGATTTTATTTGTCTCTAGATTTGATTTGATAACCTGAGATCTAAACTATAGAATAATTGGTACACACCAGAGTGTTATTGGTTACATGAATTAATCCTGCATAGGCTAAATACTTATTTGCAACGGAGTTGGTCTAAGAATTTAGTTAACATATTGAATTGGAGATTAATGCTTGTTTGATTTATCGATTACGCTATAAGAATTGGTATTTGATTAGAGTTAGGCATCTAATAGTTTATCGCAGTGGAAGCGGGATAATTTACTATTAAATTCGAGTTATATAACTATTTTTTTATAAACCTTGATATTTGTTTGACCGCAATTCTGATTTCATGTTTGATTTTCCTAGATTTAGCGCTTTCCCCCATTGTTTACATCTCGCTTTTATTTACAGTTTTTTTGTTTATTTTTTCCATTATTCTGCCTAGCTTGATCCGAAACTAAAGTCTACTGTGTGAACCATAGAGTCTATGTATATTCAGTCTACAAGTGCTACACCAAACCTCTTATTTGAGAGAGTAGCTTAAAGGTTAATTTGAGCACATCAGCCAGCGGGGTGACCCCCGTGCAGGTTTCAGTGTTATCGACGCTAGACATATTTGATCTTTGTATGCATTGCTTTCTACTTCCTCACAGATAGCAACAATTGTTTAATCTTAATTTAGCATGTACTGGAAAGAGTAAAGGCGTTTACTGAATGACCAAAGGTGATTACAAAGAAAGGATAATGAAATCATCAAATTAAGTGTATATGAACTCGGAAATAACAAGTAAAATTATGAAAACCTTAGTTCTCGAGTCAACTTCTCTGTGATTGTAAATGTCCTCTCCTTGATCTTGGTCTTCTACTTCTATAGACAACTTATTTCCTTTTCCTGTAAGTCGGTGTATTTCTTTGACCGCCTTATAGCCAGTTGGTCTGAATAAATGATGGGCCTTGTTCAATGGATATAATCCACCTCCAACACTGCGCATATGAACTAATTTTTTTTTTTGTGAAGGCGTCTCACATCCTATCGTTGCTGAAGGTTAGAAGGCTGTTATTTTGGTGCATAGTCTTCCTCTTAAACAGTGATAAAACCCACATTTGATGAGCAAGGATGCCTTAGGGTTCAGCAGTCTTTGAGGCAGATTCATATCTCTGGATTATATAAATATAACTTCGTTGCACATGCAATGTCTCACTTGGCGTTTTTATATTGTCAGGAAATATGCCTGGTAATAAAGGAGTTAATGCCATATTCTCTTACATGAAATCTATGGTATTTGGATTTAGTTTCATGTTGTTATAAAGGCCCATCATTTAGTTTTTGGTATTTGGACTTTAGATTCTGGTTTTTAGTTTATGGTTTTTGATTTTGGAGTAAATTTTTGTTTTTTTTGAAAAGCATGAATGGTTTTTTAAAAATTTTATTTATAGTTTTTTGTTTTTTTGCTTTGAAAATTAATAAAATGAAAATATTGTTAAAAACAAATATTGTTAACCGAATAAAACATTATTGTAGCTATATTTAAAAAACTAAAAAAATTTAAATATATTTTAAAAATACAGTAAGTGTTTAAATTTATGTAACTTATATATTAATATCTAAAATGTGAAATAAGAAAATTAATATATCGTAAATTAAATATATAGTAATTATAACTCTATAAAATAATTAATTTTTTTACAATTAAATTTTATGGTAAACATTAGTTAAAAACATTATTAAATAATTTACCTAAACAAATCCCCAAAATTTAAATATTATTTTTCTATTAGGTTTTAGATGTCAAAGAAATGATTATATTCAATTATAAAGATTTAGAATAATTACTAATTTTTTGTTTTAATTTAATTCTCATATTTGTGTTTTCTTTGTGATTATATTTGTATTTTTCTTTGTAATCATATTTGTGTATAAATCTTAATCAAAATATATTTTATTAAATAATAGCAATTTAAAATTGATCTGGTATATTGCCGGTCGAACCCGCTGACCCGTGGGTTTCAATTTTGTTTTGGTCAAAAAATATGATTCGCACAATCCGCAAACAAATAATTGGTACCAGCACCCGCCCCATTTAATTTTGCAGTTATCCGCGGGTTATACATTTTTTAAAAATAATTTTTTAATTTAATTATTGTAAAAATATAAAAAATATATTTATAATAAAAATTATATATTTTTAAAATTTAAAATTGTTTTTTAATTACCATATTTTTAAAAAAGTGTTCACTTTTAATTTTCTTTTTATTTTTATTTTTAATTTTAAATATTTTTCGGTTCGGCGGGTACCCACAATCCAAAATCTACCAGCATGCACCCACTCCAAATAAAATACTCATAACCCACATCCGCAAATCGATTTTTTCAAATAACTGAACCAATTTATGATCCGCCCTTAAAAGGACGGATATATTTTTTGTTTTGTATTTTTTAAGAAATATAATTTTTATAAAATTCAGGCTGTAACCAATTATATCTATGAATATCTAATTTTTCTCTAGGATTATTTAATTTTTCTCTCACATCTCTGAACCTATAAATATAGCTGCAAAAAAATGTACAAATTTTGAAATTGAGATTAGTATGATAAGGAGTTCGATATAGATAGGCCTTTAACATAGGAGTTTAAGTTCTATCATAAGGAGTTCGATATACAAAAATATGAAATTCCTAAAAAGATAGGAATTTATCATTATGGAGCTTCTTTATTGTTGTTGCAGTTATATCTCGGCATATAAACAATTATATATAGGTTGTTGCAGTTATATTATAGGTTCCATGTATTTTTTAAATTGAACTCAACTATTATTAATTGGTCATACTGCTAAATTAATAAAATAGATATGGAGAAAAATATAGAGTTATGGTTTCATTAAAAATAAGGATTTGTGAGTTTTGCACGTTAGAATGTTTACTTATTTTCACTAATTATTAAATGTTTAGATGTTCAGACTAGAACTGAAATTTGATAGTCGGGTAAAAATTCTTATGTTTATAGTGCTATTTATTATATTGTAGCATGAATAATGAATAATGACTTTATAAAAAAAATGAATAATGAATAATATGATTATATAGCGTATGTTACAAAGGTGCGCAAAACTGCAAAAACAGTCGACTATCTATTCTATTAATTTAGCAGTATGACCTATTGATAAAAGTTGTGTCCAATTTAAAAATATAGCTGTATTTAAAAATAACTGCATAATATAATACATAACTGCATCTAAATGGTGATTTTACTTAGACCAACACCACTTAATCGGCAGTTAATTAATAATATATAACTACACTGATCAACAAATATACGCTCACGTTATACCTTCTTTATTTATTTTTTTGTTAGCCTGAAAAAAAAATGGTGTAATCGGGTCGAGCTCCATACATATAAATCCATGTCTGAAAATGCGTTCAAGGTGGTAGATTAAATCTTGGTGAAGAAACTGGATTTGTCAAAAAGAATTAGTTTTTGTTGTTTTCGATACTTAGAAATTGTTTACTCCATACGTAAAACTGGATGTATCAAAGAAACAAAAAACTGTAACATCCAAACTTTTAGGCGATGGCATTAAAATCCAGAAAATCCTAAAAGGAGGAAGACAAAGATATTACAATTTTGCCATTGTCGAAGAAAAAAATAAAAACATCAAACCAGCGGGTTTTATGTCCAATTATTATTTAAACAATACATATCTTTTTAATTTAACTCTTCGAAATTTAATTTCTGATTGTAAACCTTCACATATAGCCGCCTAATAACCAGGGGCCACAAACTTGATAACTGCATCAATATATCTTAATTAATCTATTCTATTAATTCTGCAGTTTGCCCTATTGATAAAAATTGTGTCCATCTTTTTATTTTATATGTAATTATTTTGAGTCCTAAACTATATCTATAACTACTTTAATAACCGTTTGATATATTGTGCCTTAGTGGACTATGGAAAATAAAAACCCGACTCCCCTTTAATAACCGTTATCTACGAATCATTTTTTTTACAAACTTTCCACATGATTTTTAATCATTGGTGCTCTTATTTCAACCATGTATATAAAATGTATGTTCACCATTGTGTTTCTGGTAACAGTCTTTAAGTGGATTTTAATATAAATAAATATTTATATGAACTTATTTGTGTAATGGTTTTAAATAGATTATTTAATTAAAAATATTTTATAAATTTGATTTTCCTTAGAATCATTGAAAACCAAGTTAACCCATTTACATGTATACATATATTTAACAGAATATATTAAAAAGTAAAAAGTTGTTCAATTTTCGATGCAGGTTGTATTTGATATTGGTTTTTGGATATCATTTTAAGAATCGTTCAAGTATATAAGTCATGTCTAACAGAGCATGAGACTTGATTTTCAGATCGCTTCTGAGTCGGGTTTTTAGGGTACAAATATTCTTGACTAATTATGTTAAATAATTACTAAGAAAATATAATATGTTCCAAAATTTAGGAATAAAGTTTAAAAATTATTTTTAAAATGAATATGACACAAGTGTATAATTATGCAATTTGACAGATTTAATATAATTAACAAAAAATTATTAAATTAATATTAAACACAATATGATTACAAAAAATAACACAAATATAAAAATAAATACTATTAAAGTTGAAGTATGACCAACTGATATTAGTTATGTCTAATTTAAAAAAATTTCATTGCTGTATAGAACTGCTTATGTGTGTATATATAACGTTATTTGAAAGAAAAAAAATTGTTCACGGTTACAAACTGTAAGATACAATAACTAACAATTTTTATAACTGATTCTACGTCCTATTATTCCTACTTTTTTTGTAAAATCTAAAAAAATATACAACTATTTTATATACACACGCATATAAATAACAAAAATATTTTCATAACCACTAATATCCTATTTTTAAGCAATACGTACATAACAAATCCTATTTTCACAAAACCAAATCTATCAAACTAAATTCTGATAGTATTTCTTATTGAGATTATATTTACAAAATCGATTTGCAGGTGCAGGTTATGAGTATTTTATGCGGGATGAGTGTGGATTGGTGGATTTTGGATCGCGGCTACCCGTCGATCCTTAAAGTATTTAAAAAAGTAAATATTTTTTAAATACAGAAGTTTGAAAATAATAATTTAAAATTTAAATAATTTATAAAAATTTTAATATAAATATATTTTTATAATTAAATTAAATAATGATTTTTAAAATATATATATAACGGATAACCACAAAATTAAGCGGAGTGGGTGCGGGTACAAAATTATTTGTTTGCGGATTGTGCGGGTCATAATTTTTAACTAAAACAAAGTTGAAAATCCGCGTTTTGGCGGATCAACGGGGCGAATTTGACCCGCAACCCAGCCTTAACCGTACGTATACTGCATTAATTTTTAAATTGCTATTATTTAATAAAATATATTTTGATTAAAATTTTACATAAATATGATTACAAAAAAAATACAAAATAATCAGGAAGAAAAAAAAATATCAAAAACTAAATTTAGAACAAAAAAAATACCCGCCCTTATAAGGGCGGGTCAAAATCTAGTTTTGGAATAAAAGAGCTGGTTACAAATCAGTATGTATTCAAAGTAGTCGACAGTTTAGTAGGATAGAGAATTGGGTCCGATTATTTTGGAATAAAATAACTGGTTACAAATCAGTATGTATTAAACGTGTAGATAGTAACTGTTATATAATTAGATTTATATTTTATATTCTAGATACAGTTTTATTCTACTTTATGCAGTTATATTTTAGATTCAGTTATATTTTAAATTGGACCCAACTATTATCAATATGATATGTTAATAATATTGATATGATTTTGATTCGTCCTTAAAAGGACATGTATATATTTTGTTTTACAATTTTTTAAAGATCTAATTTTATATTTGTATTTTTAATTATATTCATGTTTTTATTTGTATATTATTTTTTAATGATTAATAAGAAATTTTAATAATTATATTAAAATAGTTGAACCACACCTATATCAATAGGTCATGTTCCTATTTTAATAGTATTGATATTTTCTATTAAAACATGACATACATTGAAGAATAATGGACACATGGATTTTGGCTTTTGTTTAGAAATATATAGCTATTCTAAAAATTAGTTTCCCTTAATTTTAGGAAATCTAATTCTCATAAATCTTGATTTGATCAAAATGGTTTTTGGAAAATCAAAAACCAAAAACTGTTTTAGATACTACAAATAATCATCCTCTCAGATTATATGTGTGTGTGTGTGTGTGTGTGTGTGTGTGTGTGTGTGTGTGTGTGTGTGTGTGTGTGTGTGTGTGTGTGTGTGTGTGTGTGTGTGTGTGTGTGTGTGTGTGTGTGTGTGTGTGTGTGTGTGTGTGAGGGCGTGTGTTTGATAGGTGGTTAGGACGAATGTTCATAAAACATCTCAACCATAATAACACACTTATACTAGTATAAACGCAACAAATGAAATCAACTTTTAAGAAAATATGAACTTTTTTTTTGAAAAAAAAAGAAAATATGAACTTGTGAACTGAATTTGAAAGAATAAATGTATAAATAGTGATATAAAATATCAAAGACATCGTGACAGTTTCATATAAAAGAAGAAGGATCAATGCAAAGGAATATCATGTCCAATTTAATCCACGCGTCGGCATCTGTTCATTCTAGAGCAACCGCGCCTGTATTTGTTGGCAGGGACAGGAGGTCCATGATGAGGAGGATGACATCCCGCTGGAGGATTATGACGACGGCATGGGTCAAAGACGTGTGGAGTTAAATATTTTCGGGGTGGTTTAGCCTCCGTTTGCTCCAAAATCGCAGCGGCACAAATCACCAACATTAATATTAGATATGCCTTCATTTTCTCTTCTTAGCGAAATATAATATTGATCCTTCTTCTTTTTGTTTTTTTGTGTGAATTAAGTTAAAAGTGGGTTTATATACACAAAGAATTAGAGCGTACACTAAATTTAGCCACTCCATGTTTGGAAAATCCACAATCTAAATTAAAGATGCTAAAACTGAAAACCTACCGTCTTAAATCCAAGGTTGTACTTTTTTTTTCCAAGGTTGTACTTGGTTTCGGTTCCTATTTTTAGTAATATGGCATGGGTCTTATGACCTCAAATCTCGTTCGAGTCAAGGGAGCGTCAGTGTCTCGATACACCTAAATCCGTGCCCCATGCTGGATATGGCGTTTGTGGGGAAACCACCTGCATCCTTGCCCTTGACTGGATAAGGCGTTGTGATTGTTAGCCACCAGCGTCGTGCCTCAAACTCGACTAAAAGTTGTTCATTCCCTTCGCCAGACATGCCCCCCACCACTACAAGAAAAATAGCTTTTATTAGCAGTGGCGAATCTAGGACAAAAATTTTGTAGGGACAAACAAATAAAAAGGAAATAAAGGGTTGAAAAGGGGATTTGAACCCTGATTTAGAGGGGGCAAACAGACAGTGCCGGTCTGGACTATGGTGGCGCCTAAAGCAGACCTCAAAATTTTTGCTCCATAAACTATGATTAAAAAATATATAATATTTTAAGTGTGTAACGAAAATAGTACCAAATATTTTTTAAACTGTATTTTTTTTAGAAAAGAAATATCAAAACATTATTTACAACTTATCTATTAGAGACAAGCAGTGGTATTCTAAAGATCAATTATTAGTTTTTATATTTTTTACCTGCTTAATTTTAAATTATATTTCTAGATACCTTTTTCTACTAATTCTGAAAAAAAAATATTTATAAAATAGAGCAAAACATATTATTGAATCACTTCAATATCAATGTTTCAATTTGTAAAATTTTGAGAAGCATAATAGAGTTTTACTGAATATTGAAATTCTATGATAATTTTATGTGTTTGAATTTCAAAAGTTTTTATATTTACAAAACTAAGAAAGAAAAAATGATAAAAAGACATAATAGAAGATGCAGACATTCCTACTAAAATTAATCACAATTTCAAGTTAATTATTATAATATCTCTTGTTAATGCATGTATTCTAGCAAAGATTAGGTGAAAGAGGTAGGAAAAGAAGAACTAGAAAAAATAAATTGTCTGTTAATAAAGCAAAAGGATTGATTAAATTTGTTTTAATTAAATTTATTATCTAACATATAGCATTTACTATAACATATAAGAAATAAACTAGATTTGTTAAAAAAATAGTAATAAAAGCGTCCTTATCTTTGATGAATATCAAAAAGGAAGAAAAAATATTTAACAAAGAGGAAGAAAGATATAGAGCTCGAAAAGGCTACCTCATGGTGTGGAGAAGAAAGTCTAAGGCCACTAGACTAAGGTGAAACATAGAGCATCAATATTGGGGCTGCCCTTAAAGGAGAAGGGGAGAGGACCGAGGCAAAAAGTGAGGGGAAAGCCCTTGTATAAGGGCAGTCCTTACACAGTTCTTACACATTCATGACCAAAGAAAAAAGAAAGATCGGGGACTTTGATGGAGGGACACCAATAATAATGGTCTTATATATTTGGCGCCCCTAATAAATATCTATAATTTAGCACCTAAAGCCCTTGCTTTATGGGCTGACTACTTGATACGCATTGAGGAACCTGAAAAAGACATCGACCCAATGTTTCTGCACTGTATGAGAGCCCTGGTGCCCGCAACTCAGCTCTTATGAGATGCCCACCACAAACACAAGGACAGTCCTCATAAACCAAGGGTGGCCATCATTACTAATGGCAAGGTTCTACAATTGTTGTTTCAGTGTGTGTGTTTCTTTGCTATGGATCTATTGTCAGCACATTATTATGTTTTTTACATATTTGTAATTTGTTTATCTTTAATTACTGAAAATTAAATTATATTTTCAAATTATATATTTACAAGTTATGCAATTTTATAACCCAAAAAAAATTATTGCAGGAAATCAAACCGACAAGTGTGTCATTACAGAAAATAATAGGGTATCCAGAATTAGTTATGGAAATAAACGTCCTAACACGAGAAGAATGCTACCTAATAATATTTAACAACACACGAAAATTGCTATTATATGTTCACACTTCCGGAAACACAAGAGTTACAAAAAATATTCCATGGCAAAATATTAGTGTGACATCCCAAGTTGTGATATGTGAAAAGACTTAAGACAATTGATTTGGCTACCTATGTCACCAAAGTTGACTTACCTTTTCCGTAACACATCCATTTAGAACTCCAGAGTTAAGCGTGCTTGGGATGGAGTAGTGAAAGGATGGGTGACCTATCGGGAAGCGATTCGTGATATCGTCCAAGTGAGGCCAAAGCATGGGGAAAGGTCATGTGGTGATTGTAGGGTTAGTAAACAATGATTTCGAATCTTGAAAAATTAACGGACCGACCGTTGGAACGGGATGGGGCCCACGGACTAAGAGAGCGGGCGTGGGTGGCCCATTAGCCGTGGACGGTCGGGCGTTATAAGTGGTATCAGAGATGGTTAGCCGTCTCAGTTCTGACCTGAGAGGCGTCTTGAGACCTGTCATGGGACGCAACATGGACGTTGCTTTCTTTGAGAGGGGGTGAATTGTAACATCCCGAGTTGTGATATGTGAAAAGACTTAAGAACATTTATTTGGCTACCTATGTCACCAAAGTTGACTAACATTTTCTGTCACACATCCGTTTAGCGTGCTTGGACTGGAGTAGTGAAAGGATGGATGACTTATCGGGAAGTGATTCGCGATACCGTGTAAATGAGGCCAAAGCACGGAAAAAGGTCGATGGTGATTGCAGGGTCAGTAAACAATGATTTGGAGCCTTGGAAAATTAACGCATGACCGTCAGATGGAATGGGGTCTACGCACCGAGAGAGCGGACATGGGCGACCCATTAGCCGTGAGCGGTCGGGACGTTACAATAAGAATCCTAATAAACTTTTTATGGCGAGAGAAATACGCCATGGAAATAATTATTATAGCAAACTTATGATGCTATTAAAAAGTATAATATAACACAGGACTAATGCTACAATATCTTTATTTATTATCCCCCTATATATTAAAAGAGAAGTCACTTTAGTGATTTCTGCTTAGGTGGCATTCATAGAGAGCTTCTAGGATTAATTCTCTTAATCTTATTGGTTGAATTTTTGCTAATTTCTTTTTGATTTATTTTGAAATTGGCAGAGAAGAGTTAACCTAGAACCACTTAATCTAGACTTCCAAACACTCTCAACGATAGAATTAGTACATATATATATATATATATAACTCTTTAGAACATCTGTATAAAATATATATACTACTTCTTTAGAACTTTAGTGCATATATATATATGAATTGTGAAATTATTGTGAATTGGGAAATCCTTTAATTAGGAAATTAATTTATGTCTTTGAATATTTATTTCTCATTTTGTAAGATTTTATTTTAAATCTTATGAAGCCAAAATCAAAATCTTGGACCAGAAACGCAAATGTATTTTTAACGAAAAAAAAAATTGGATACTCCGATCTAACTCAATGCTTAAGTGATAACTGTTGTAAAGTTATTAACCATAACTAGTTTTATAGCATTAAATCTTTTTCAGTCATATTTTACATATACTATTTAATAATTTTTATATTTAAATTTTATTAATCTATAAATTTTCATATTCTTGATAAAGTCTACTGTTATTTGTTTAATTATTGTCATAAATTTATTGTTATTCAAATTTTTTTAGATGTTAATATTTTTATAAAAGCTTTAATGATAACTATATATATTAAATTCTTAAATAACTATAGCAATATAATTTCATATATTTTTAATATACAAAACTCTCTCTACATCTTTTACATTTAAAAAGTTTCTAGTTTTTAAAATCAACTAACTTTGTATAATTCAGTCTCGATCACCCCTTAACTTCAACTGTAAAGAACAAACTATTTAAAGTATTAATATTTTGACTTTGAATATTAATGAATCTTATATTATTATTTCTTGAAAATTATATCAAATAAAAAAGAATATAAACCTATAAATATATTAAAATTTAAAAGGATAATTTGAAAATATTATATTTAGGAATTTTTATTTGAAAATAAACCTTTTCTTAAACTACACTTTCTTTTTTTTAGCATCAAAAACTACATATTCTTATTAAAAAAAATACTCATCTACTGGGACGTCATAGTTTACATGGAAAACAAAAAAAAATCCTTGAGACCGAGCACCTTTAGCAAGATGATTAGCTCAGATGCTCAGAATACGTACGTAAAACAAAAAAAAAATGCAACAAACAAACTTAGGACATAGATGAACAAAATTAGAACATAGACAATCAAATTCATCAATTTTAGCCATAAGACTTGGACATTCTTCTTCTTCCTCAATTAGCTTGACCAGCTGTAGACATCTGATCCAAACTAGTGAGGATTTAATCGCCCACAACAGAGTGCTAAACTCAACATGTAGGGGTTACAACACTGGATTACTGGCAAATCAATTACTCCCATCCTTGTTTTTGATTATGAACCCTTGTACCGCACCATCATTGTCCTTCCAGGAAGCATATGTAACGCCTTGACCACCCACAACTAATGAACCACCCATGTCCATTTTCTCGGCCTGTGGGCCACATCCAGTTCGAATGATCGGTTCGTTAATTTTTCTAAGACTCGAAATCATTGTTTACTGACCTGCATCACCACATGACCTTCTCCCGTTCTTTAGCCTCATTCGCACATATCGTGAATCACTTTCCGATAGGTTACTCATCCTTACACTAATCCAGCTCAAGCACGCCTAACTTTGGAGTTCTAAACGGATGTATGACGGAAAAGGTAAGTCAACTTTGGTGACATATGTAGTCAAATCAATACTCTTGAGCCTTTTCATATATCACAACTCGGGATGTTAAAATTCACCCCTCTCAAAAACCGCAACGTCCTCGTTGCACCCCAAGTATAGTAAACTAAAGCCAGTGCACATGAACTAGTCATAAGAGAATTTGAATATAGTATCTTGGGTTTAAGTATAGCTCATGTGTTTAGGTTTAAGTATAGTATTTTGCGTTTAGATCTAAGATTTAAGATGCGAATTTGAATAATAAAAAAATATTTGAGTTTTAAGATTTTAGTTAGATTTTATAATATATGATTAGTTTGGGGTTAAATGTACTACATGTTATTTTCTGTTATATTTATAAATTAATTAGTAGTTTTTTTTGTCACAACAGTTAATTAGTAATTTAATATTAAAATTTTATGGTTCAGACTTTACTTTTGTATTTATAATTTTGTAAGTGTTGAGAGTTGGAGTTTAGGGTATATTTAGGGTTTAGAATTTGGGGTAAAAAGTATAGTGCGTTAATATTAGGATATTTGTGTTTATAGATTTGATTTATAAATGTTAAGGTTAAATAATTGAAAGTAGAAATGTCTTGGATTTAGGAGAATATAAAGTTGAGTTTATATTTAAAGGTTTATGATTTAATGTATAATATAGGGCTTGAGTATGTGTGATATATATATGACTTTTTTGGTATATATGATTTAAGATTTAAAATTTGAGGTTTAGATTTAATATTTGAATATAAATTTGAAATTTGATACTAGAATAAAAATATTTGAGTTTTAGGGGTTAGAGTTTAGGTTTCGGAGCCAAAATATAGTGAGAGGGAAAGTGAATTGAAGGTTTGAGGGAAAATCAAATTTTCTCACTTTAATTATGCATAGCGTTTTAAAAGTGATAGTGCTATGTATATTAAGTTTCAAAAAGCGTTTGTAAGAATTAAATCCGACCAACAAAACATAGCATTAGCATTTTTACGAACACTATCTAAAATTAAAGGGTATATCAACTATAGCACAATCGATAATGTTATCCTGCTCTACTATTAGTACTCGATTTTTTTTTGTAGTGTTGGTGGCGAACGACACTCCTACAGATCTACTCTCGACAAGTTTTTATCAGTCATGGAAAAATCAACGGTTAAAATCCTCCGTGAAATTGTATCTTAAGCAAATATGAGCCAGAAATGTCGAAGAAACTATACCACATAAGGCAAACCAATTAGTATACATATAGAAGAACAAACTTCATATATATTTTTAACACAATACATCTGAGAATAATCTTATTTTTTAAAACATATTTTTATCAATTTATTAAATTAAATTATAATTAATTATCTAATATAACAGATAAATATAATATTAGTAATATAAAATTATTTTATAATTATATAATAAGTTAAATATAGAAATTCATTAAGGGTAATATTGATATTAACCACTCTAACTTTTAAGGTGAGATTTTATAATAGAAAATATTATTTTCAGATAATAACACAGTATATTTAAGAATTATCTTACTTTTAAAAATATATTTTGACAATTTATTATATTAAATTATAATTAATTAGCTAATATAACAGATAAATATAATATGAGTAAAATAAATTTTTTTTAACTATATATATGAAAATTCATTAAGGGTAATATTGATATTATCCACTTTAACTTTTAACGTGAGAGCTTCGTTGCGAAAAATCACTTCGCAAATAATAGTATATATAGATTAAATCGGTTTATAAATTGGTATTTTTACAAGTGAAAATTTGGTTTACATGGTTTACAATGAGAAATTGGTTTAAATCTAATTACAAAACTAGATCTAAATCTAATCTTCTAGTCTACGCCGCAATACACCAAACACCATTAGTGTTCTTGCATCCCTTTTAAACCAATTCTACACAATGTACGAAGGGCAAAGAGAAGGAACTCAGCCCTAGGTGCATGATTTCTACATTGCAAGCTATAGATGTTAAAACAGACTCTATGATTGCCCTCAACTGATCCAGAGTTCTGTATATAAGAAGCTCTCGGATGAGTTGTTGAAGAGGCATAGTTGTGAAGAGAAGAAGATTAGAGAGAGAAATAAAGAAGGGAGAAAGAGAGATTCGGCACAAATGAGGTCTTGGAGAGAGAGAGAGAAACAAAAAAAAAATCTGGACCCTTGAATAGATTTAATCAATGGCCAACAATTGCAATCCACACCTTCACCTTTTTAACCAATAGAAAATTAGAAGTGGTTTGCCCAATACAAAAAAAATTAGGAATTATAGTTTTTTTGGTCGACAGGAATGATTATTAGTTGTGTTTGATTTATTTAAGCTTTAATATATAATATTATTTTTGAACACCGACTTTAATATATATGGAAGACAAAAGATACTGTTTTTATTTAAATTCATTTACTAGACTTTGATCCGTGCGACCGCACATGTATTTAGTTTTACATTTTAATTTTTATTGTACATATTGTTATATTTGTAAATGTATTTCTATAACATTAAGTAATTTTTTTATTTTCGCGTTTTGACGTATATAAGAAATCCAATATTTATATAGTTAGAGCAATATTATTGATACAAATCCATAAAAGGTTCTTTTCCCCCTTTTTATCAATATCTAATGAAATTTTATTATCTAATTAATTTTTTTTTAATTTTCAAAAGCATCAAACCAATAATAAAATGCCACCTGGAAAGGTGATACGCAAAAATGTTCTAATCATCTCTCTGCACTCATCTCGTATCTCTCTCTCTCTCTCTCTCTCTCTCTCTCTCTCTCTCTCTCTCTCTCTCTCTCTCTCTCTCTCTCTCTCTCTCTCTCTCTCTCTCTCTCTCTCTCTCTCTCTCTCTCTCTCTCTCTCTCTCTCTCTCTCTCTCTCTCTCTCTCTCTCTCTCTCTCTCTCTCTCTCTCTCTCTCTCTCTCTCTCTCTCTCTCTCTCTCTCTCTCTCTCTCTCTCTCTCTCTCTCTCTCTCCAGAGGCTTTTTATTGTTTATAATTTTTTTTTTTTGAAAATACCCACTTTCACCATTTCAATGGAAGTGCTAATCCATGTCTAATATATATAGCGAACAAATTTTTAAAATGAAAAATATGAAAATAGACAATTATGAGTTGGTATGCTATTTTTAGAGGGTATATTACTTATAACATTTCTAAGAAAATAAAATGATTGTTAAACTTCTATCAAATTTGGAACATATAAAATTAAGATTTAAATCAGTAAGAAAATAAAATGAAAATATAAACTTGATGTAACCGATAAAAAATTATAAATGGATTTAAGTATATGTTAAAGGTAATATTGTTAGAATATATGAAATAGTTTGATAGTAGATATTTATGATCTAAATTTTTGTACGAAAGGAGTCAATTGTGAATAGATTTCATGCATTAAATTTTCAAAATTTTAAAGTAGATTGATCTGAAAATCAAGAGGAATTAATGATTGGGTAACTAATTATGTGATTTAAAAATCTCTATATATATATATATATAAAGATTTTTTTCCTCCTGGTTCAGACACGTTAGCGCCATGTTACAAAGTCACACTCTGTGAAGTCGACACGTGTCTTTGTCATAATACACTGCATTTCATTTAATATTTTGTGGGTTATGTTATGTGGGCTTTTTATTTATTCTCCTAAGCCCTTAGTGGGTCTTTGTTCATAATTTAACAACCTGAGAGATAGAGAGTAATATATTCTTCTCGAACAACGATATAGATAGTTACGGTTCATCTTCTTCTTTGTTAACTCATGGTCTGCAACAGGGGCGGAGCTAGCTGAGAGGGAGTGGGGTTAGCTGACCCCAGTAAATTTCAAAAAATATTTTAGTTAATAAGGAAATATGAAAAGTTCTGTTGGTTCTGCTGGTAGATGACCCCCTTTAAATATTTGTATGACCCCATCAAAGTTTGATTCATCCGTTTCATTATTTTCTGAAAGAAAAAATAGTTGAAGTGTTGATAATGGGTGCATTATTTCCTTTTTCTGTTGAAAGAAAAAATATGATGTATCTATATGACTCGATTTCTTATTTCATATCTTCTGTTACTAATATTTTCTTTTATGATAATGTACTGTATAGTTTCTTGTACCCTGAATCTTTTTTATTCTTATAAATTTTATATAATTTTATTAGTTTTTAAAACATAATTTATTTAGTTACTTTCTCTTTTTTCATCAATTACTTTTCTCTAAATATTTTTTTTAAATAATGATACTGTGCAAATTAATGAAATAAAAGATTATCATACAATGCAAAATATATATAAATACTATTTTTCATGCAACCATATAAAATTGTTTCTTGAATTTTTTTGTACACATAGTTATTTTGTATATGATTTTATACTTAGTATATGATTTTATACTTAGTATATGATTTTATACTTATTAGAACATTTATCTTTATTTATATATATGAACTCGGTAAAATATGTTTCTGGCTCCGCCACTGGTCTGCAACAACAATAGATTTCAGGTTGTTGAGTGATACGATTTGTCGTGGTCTACGATAGTCTTTATTTGGGCTATTACAAAAAACTAGGCCCGCTACTTACACTAACTCTCTTCAACAATGGGGCCGTTGACATCTAGGGTTCGAGTTGCTCATCTACTTCTCACTCATCTCCGACAATGGAGTTTCGGGAGAGCTATTTGAGACGAATCGTGATGATGATTCCCTAGATCGAGAAGTCTTGGTGTCGTTTCATCTCTGGTTCTTCTCCCCAGAACCATTACGCGAATTTGTGTGGGTTGATTTTGATTGATATCATCAGTGTAAGATCATTGGATTGGTTTCCTTGCTTCAGGTTCTATCAGACTTGCCATTGAGTGGAGTTTTTTCCAAAGCCGGAATTCCCCTACTCCAGATTATATCTGACTTCATAATAAAAGTGAATTTGATGCCACTGAATATGCCAGTGAGATGCAATGGATTGCAGGGTATTTGGTAGCCAGTAATGTGGATATGCAAGAAGGTGCTCGCTGAGTTGTTAATATTTCAATACGTGCAATTTTGCAAACTAAGTTTAGCACCAAGGTCAACAAGTCTTTCTTTCTTTGTCGTTTGTATATTCTGAGTTTTACCTATGAGGAGATATGATTAGCTCATCCTTTTTTTATCGTACTATATTTGGTTGATGATTTGACGTTTTGCAGGTGGAAATTACGAATTTGAATGCGTTTTCAGCAATTAACATGAAAGTTAACTAGAAGTTCCAGACAATCACTTCTCTATAACCAGGGCCAAGACGACCAGATCCTGGGAAGAAGAAACTCAGGCAGCAAGTTAAATAATATTTTGTCGTAATACCTATATCTACTTTTTTTTCAATTATATCCCCTATCAACTAGCTTGAGTATAGGTCTTCAGAAAACAATAATAATGAGGAAAAATAGCTCACTGATTACAAATACTTTCGAGAGCCATTTCTTCCAGAAGTAATACTCCCCCAAGGATAGCATCCGAGCTTCTTTACTGGAGCTTCCTGAAGCAAAGGGCAGGAGGTAGGAGGCCATGGGTGTAGGGACTTAACATGTGTTCTTCCTCGCAAATGATGCCAATGTAAGTCCCATATGCTCAAGAGTTTGGTTAGGAAACTACCAGCGAGAGCAAAAGAAATGTAACTTTAAATAAGGGTTGTGTGGATATATATAATTATGATTCATATCAAGACGTGCAAAATGTTTTTGGAATCAATGGCTTACATCTATTCCGCTGCAGTTATTGGCAAGGGTGCTGAATTAAAGTTCCCGACAAATTTGCTAAAGAGTGATATCGTTGCTTTCTTTAACAGTGAGAAACCTCAGTCAGTGCTGTTAACCTTGCGTCTAATGATTGATATCATCTTTTTCGTTTTGGATCATTGTTATTTATTTTTTCAGATGATATTTGAGCTCTTGGTGAAAGGTGAAACTACCCAAGGAATGATAAAAGCAAAAGACTTGGTTTAGGCAAAGTATATGCTATTCAGAGAAAAGTTTACTCCGAGCCATTTTGAAGGTTCATTGAGAATATACTTCAGGCGTACCCTACTTTGAGAGATTTTTCTTCGTCTGTATGTTTCTGATAATCGATCATGTCGAAATAAAGAAAATGGTTATAAAAGTGGACTCTCAATCCCCAACCCAAATTGAGTAGTACCGAATTGCAAAGTCACGAATCAACAATACCTAAACAGTACATATTAGATCAATATAAATCTACTAATTGTTATATTCTTACTTTAGAAAACAAGGAGTCCACCAATATATGCTGCCAAAACTTCAAAGACAACTATATTACAGGAACCTTAAAATTTCAAGAAATCTCATAACTAATCATACTTTACAATCACTATGACGTTTTTGTTCCCAATACGAACCACTCACCACCCAATCGGGCAACCCAAAAAAGCCAGCCCATTATACAAAGCATAATATGGTTAAACAACAGAGAACTCATCTCTGAAAACAGCACAGATTGTAAGGCCACAACCATGGTTATTATAAAATTAAAAAAAAAACCATGGTTAAGTGTTAAATTCTTACAACATGTCATCACGTGAGATCAAAGGAAACAAACTGAATGAGATTGATAATGTTTTAAGTCTTGAACGAAAACGCTACAAGGCTCTTAACCTTGTGGTCGTGGGTTCGAGCCCACGGTTGACGCCAACTATTTGAACCAAGTTTGGTCGGGAAACTGGTAAGAGAGATGAAACTCGTCGGTGGGATTTAACAAAGATGTTTATTAGATGAGAAGGCGCTTAGCCGGTTACAAGAGAGGAGTAAATGGTGAAAGTAAGCCGGTGCTCAGGAAGCTGGCCGGGAAAGTACAAATCGGCAAAGAAATCAATGTAAGATAAACCCTAATTCTAGCCGCCAAGTGAGTGTCTTCTGTTTCGGATCCCCTCCACGTTATTACTTCTTCTCCCTTTATAGGCGACCTCCTCCATTTGCCCTAGTACGGACAGGTCCCGATGGGCTATTACTCGATGGGCCTATTAAAGGAGCCGTGGGCTTCTACTCGATGGGCCGAGCAAAGGTCCGTGGGCTTTTACTGGAAGGGCCGAGTAAACGAGCCGTTTGGTGGCTCCTGAAATTGTAAACTTTTAACCGGCCCTTCAGTCGACTAAAAGTACTCAGGCGCCGAACTGAGGAATCTTCTCGCTGAGCTGAGCCGATTTTATTTGTTGGACCTTGTGGAGGGATGTAATCCATCTCCTACAATCATGATTTTATTTGTCTCTAGATTTGATTTGATAACCTGAGATCTAAACTATAGAATAATTGGTACACACCAGAGTGTTATTGGTTACATGAATTAATCCTGCATAGGCTAAATACTTATTTGCAACGGAGTTGGTCTAAGAATTTAGTTAACATATTGAATTGGAGATTAATGCTTGTTTGATTTATCGATTACGCTATAAGAATTGGTATTTGATTAGAGTTAGGCATCTAATAGTTTATCGCAGTGGAAGCGGGATAACTTACTATTAAATTCGAGTTATATAACTATTTTTTTATAAACCTTGATATTTGTTTGACCGCAATTCTGATTTCATGTTTGATTTTCCTAGATTTAGCGCTTTCCCCCATTGTTTACATCTCGCTTTTATTTACAGTTTTTTTGTTTATTTTTTCCATTATTCTGCCTAGCTTGATCCGAAACTAAAGTCTACTGTGTGAACCATAGAGTCTATGTATATTCAGTCTACAAGTGCTACACCAAACCTCTTATTTGAGAGAGTAGCTTAAAGGTTAATTTGAGCACATCAGCCAGCGGGGTGACCCCCGTGCAGGTTTCAGTGTTATCGACGCTAGACATATTTGATCTTTGTATGCATTTCTTTCTACTTCCTCACAGATAGCAACAATTGTTTAATCTTAATTTAGCATGTACTGGAAAGAGTAAAGGCGTTTACTGAATGACCAAAGATGATTACAAAGAAAGGATAATGAAATCATCAAATTAAGTGTATATGAACTCGGAAATAACAAGTAAAATTATGAAAACCTTAGTTCTCGAGTCAACTTCTCTGTGATTGTAAATGTCCTCTCCTTGATCTTGGTCTTCTACTTCTATAGACAACTTATTTCCTTTTCCTGTAAGTCGGTGTATTTCTTTGACCGCCTTATAGCCAGTTGGTCTGAATAAATGATGGGCCTTGTTCAATGGATATAATCCACCTCCAACACTGCGCATATGAACTAATTTTTTTTTTGTGAAGGCGTCTCACATCCTATCGTTGCTGAAGGTTAGAAGGCTGTTATTTTGGTGCATAGTCTTCCTCTTAAACAGTGATAAAACCCACATTTGATGAGCAAGGATGCCTTCGGGTTCAGCAGTCTTTGAGGCAGATTCATATCTCTGGATTATATAATATAACTTCGTTGCACATGCAATGTCTCACTTGGCGTTTTTATATTGTCAGGAAATATGCCTGGTAATAAAGGAGTTAATGCCATATTCTCTTACATGAAATCTATGGTATTTGGATTTAGTTTCATGTTGTTATAAAGGCCCATCATTTAGTTTTTGGTATTTGGACTTTAGATTCTGGTTTTTAGTTTATGGTTTTTGATTTTGGAGTAAATTTTTGTTTTTTTTGAAAAGCATGAATGGTTTTTTAAAAATTTTATTTATAGTTTTTTGTTTTTTTGCTTTGAAAATTAATAAAATGAAAATATTGTTAAAAAACAAATATTGTTAACCGAATAAAACATTATTGTAGCTATATTTAAAAAACTAAAAAAATTTAAATATATTTTAAAAATACAGTAAGTGTTTAAATTTATGTAACTTATATATTAATATCTAAAATGTGAAATAAGAAAATTAATATATCGTAAATTAAATATATAGTAATTATAACTCTATAAAATAATTAATTTTTTTACAATTAAATTTTATGGTAAACATTAGTTAAAAACATTATTAAATAATTTACCTAAACAAATCCCCAAAATTTAAATATTATTTTTCTATTAGGTTTTAGATGTCAAAGAAATGATTATATTCAATTATAAAGATTTAGAATAATTACTAATTTTTTGTTTTAATTTAATTCTCATATTTGTGTTTTCTTTGTGATTATATTTGTATTTTTCTTTGTAATCATATTTGTGTATAAATCTTAATCAAAATATATTTTATTAAATAATAGCAATTTAAAATTGATCTGGTATATTGCCGGTCGAACCCGCTGACCCGTGGGTTTCAATTTTGTTTTGGTCAAAAAATATGATCCGCACAATCCGCAAACAAATAATTGGTACCAGCACCCGCCCCATTTAATTTTGCAGTTATCCGCGGGTTATACATTTTTTAAAAATAATTTTTTAATTTAATTATTGTAAAAATATAAAAAATATATTTATAATAAAAATTATATATTTTTAAAATTTAAAATTGTTTTTTTAATTACCATATTTTTTAAAAAGTGTTCACTTTTAATTTTCTTTTTATTTTTATTTTTAATTTTAAATATTTTTCGGTTCGGCGGGTACCCACAATCCAAAATCTACCAGCATGCACCCACTCCAAATAAAATACTCATAACCCACATCCGCAAATCGATTTTTTCAAATAACTGAACCAATTTATGATCCGCCCTTAAAAGGACGGATATATTTTTTGTTTTGTATTTTTTAAGAAATATAATTTTTATAAAATTCAGGCTGTAACCAATTATATCTATGAATATCTCATTTTTCTCTAGGATTATTTAATTTTTCTCTCACATCTCTGAACCTATAAATATAGCTGCAAAAAAATGTACAAATTTTGAAATTGAGATTAGTATGATAAGGAGTTCGATATAGATAGACCTTTAACATAGGAGTTTAAGTTCTATCATAAGGAGTTCGATATACAAAAATATGAAATTCCTAAAAAGATAGGAATTTATCATTATGGAGCTTCTTTATTGTTGTTGCAGTTATATCTCGGCATATAAACAATTATATATAGGTTGTTGCAGTTATATTATAGGTTCCATGTATTTTTTAAATTGAACTCAACTATTATTAATTGGTCATACTGCTAAATTAATAAAATAGATAAGGAGAAAAATATAGAGTTATGGTTTCATTAAAAATAAGGATTTGTGAGTTTTGCACGTTAGAATGTTTACTTATTTTCACTAATTATTAAATGTTTAGATGTTCAGACTAGAACTGAAATTTGATAGTCGGGTAAAAATTCTTATGTTTATAGTGCTATTTATTATATTGTAGCATGAATAATGAATAATGACTTTATAAAAAAATGAATAATGAATAATATGATTATATAGCGTATGTTACAAAGGTGCGCAAAACTGCAAAAACAGTCGACTATTTTGGAATAAAAGAGCTGGTTACAAATCAGTATGTATTCAAAGTAGTCGACAGTTTAGTAGGATAGAGAATTGGGTCCGATTATTTTGGAATAAAATAACTGGTTACAAATCAGTATGTATTAAACGTGTAGATAGTAACTGTTATATAATTAGATTTATATTTTATATTCTAGATACAGTTTTATTCTACTTTATGCAGTTATATTTTAGATTCAGTTATATTTTAAATTGGACCCAACTATTATCAATATGATATGTTAATAATATTGATATGATTTTGATTCGTCCTTAAAAGGACATGTATATATTTTGTTTTACAATTTTTTAAAGATCTAATTTTATATTTGTATTTTTAATTATATTCATGTTTTTATTTGTATATTATTTTTTAATGATTAATAAGAAATTTTAATAATTATATTAAAATAGTTGAACCACACCTATATCAATAGGTCATGTTCCTATTTTAATAGTATTGATATTTTCTATTAAAACATGACATACATTGAAGAATAATGGACACATGGATTTTGGCTTTTGTTTAGAAATATATAGCTATTCTAAAAATTAGTTTCCCTTAATTTTAGGAAATCTAATTCTCATAAATCTTGATTTGATCAAAATGGTTTTTGGAAAATCAAAAACCAAAAACTGTTTTAGATACTACAAATAATCATCCTCTCAGATTATATGTGTGTGTGTGTGTGTGTGTGTGTGTGTGTGTGTGTGTGTGTGTGTGTGTGTGTGTGTGTGTGTGTGTGTGTGTGTGTGTGTGTGTGTGTGTGTGTGTGTGTGTGTGTGTGTGTGTGTGTGTGTGTGTGTGTGTGTGTGTGTGTGTGTGTGTGTGTGTGTGTGTGTGTGTGTGTGTGTGTGTGTGTGTGTGTGTGTGTGTGTGTGTGTGTGAGGGCGTGTGTTTGATAGGTGGTTAGGACGAATGTTCATAAAACATCTCAACCATAATAACACACTTATACTAGTATAAACGCAACAAATGAAATCAACTTTTAAGAAAATATGAACTTTTGTTTTGAAAAAAAAAGAAAATATGAACTTGTGAACTGAATTTGAAAGAATAAATGTATAAATAGTGATATAAAATATCAAAGACATCGTGACAGTTTCATATAAAAGAAGAAGGATCAATGCAAAGGAATATCATGTCCAATTTAATCCACGCGTCGGCATCTGTTCATTCTAGAGCAACCGCGCCTGTATTTGTTGGCAGGGACAGGAGGTCCATGATGAGGAGGATGACATCCCGCTGGAGGATTATGACGACGGCATGGGTCAAAGACGTGTGGAGTTAAATATTTTCGGGGTGGTTTAGCCTCCGTTTGCTCCAAAATCGCAGCGGCACAAATCACCAACATTAATATTAGATATGCCTTCATTTTCTCTTCTTAGCGAAATATAATATTGATCCTTCTTCTTTTTGTTTTTTTTGTGTGAATTAAGTTAAAATTGGGTTTATATACACAAAGAATTAGAGCGTACACTAAATTTAGCCACTCCATGTTTGGAAAATCCACAATCTAAATTAAAGATGCTAAAACTGAAAACCTACCGTCTTAAATCCAAGGTTGTACTTTTTTTTTCCAAGGTTGTACTTGGTTTCGGTTCCTATTTTTAGTAATATGGCATGGGTCTTATGACCTCAAATCTCGTTCGAGTCAAGGGAGCGTCAGTGTCTCGATACACCTAAATCCGTGCGCCATGCTGGATATGGCGTTAGTGGGGAAACCACCTGCATCCTTGCCCTTGACTGGATAAGGCGTTGTGATTGTTAGCCACCAGCGTCGTGCCTCAAACTCGACTAAAAGTTGTTCATTCCCTTCGCCAGACATGCCCCCCACCACTACAAGAAAAATAGGTTTTATTAGCAGTGGCGAATCTAGGACAAAAATTTTGCAGGGACAAACAAATAAAAAGGAAATAAAGGGTTGAAAAGGGGATTTGAACCCTGATCTAGAGGGGGCAAACAGACAGTGCCGGTCTGGACTATGGTGGCGCCTAAAACAGACCTCAAAATTTTTGCTCCTTAAACTATGATTAAAAAATATATAATATTTTAAGTGTGTAACGAAAATAGTACCAAATATTTTTTAAACTGTATTTTTTTAGAAAAGAAATATCAAAACATTATTTACAACTTATCTATTAGAGACAAGCAGTGGTATTCTAAAGATCAATTATTAGTTTTTATATTTTTTACCTGCTTAATTTTAAATTATATTTCTAGATACCTTTTTCTACTAATTCTGAAAAAAAATATTTATAAAATAGAGCAAAACATATTATTGAATCACTTCAATGTCAATGTTTCAATTTGTAAAATTTTGAGAAGCATAATAGAGTTTTACTGAATATTGAAATTCTATGATAATTTTATGTGTTTGAATTTCAAAAGTTTTTATATTTACAAAACTAAGAAAGAAAAAATGATAAAAAGACATAATAGAAGATGCAGACATTCCTACTAAAATTAATCACAATTTCAAGTTAATTATTATAATATCTCTTGTTAATGCATGTATTCTAGCAAAGATTAGGTGAAAGAGGTAGGAAAAGAAGAACTAGAAAAAATAAATTGTCTGTTAATAAAGCAAAAGGATTGATTAAATTTGTTTTAATTAAATTTATTATCTAACATATAGCATTTACTATAACATATAAGAAATAAACTAGATTTGTTAAAAAAATAGTAATAAAAGCGTCCTTATCTTTGATGAATATCAAAAAGGAAGAAAAAATATTTAACAAAGAGGAAGAAAGATATAGAGCTCGAAAAGGCTACCTCATGGTGTGGAGAAGAAAGTCTAAGGCCACTAGACTAAGGTGAAACATAGAGCATCAATATTGGGGCTGCCCTTAAAGGAGAAGGGGAGAGGACCGAGGCAAAAAGTGAGGGGAAAGCCCTTGTATAAGGGCAGTCCTTACACAGTTCTTACACATTCATGACCAAAGAAAAAAGAAAGATCGGGGACTTTGATGGAGGGACACCAATAATAATGGTCTTATATATTTGGCGCCCCTAATAAATATCTATAATTTAGCACCTAAAGCCCTTGCTTTATGGGCTGACTACTTGATACGCATTGAGGAACCTGAAAAAGACATCGACCCAATGTTTCTGCACTGTATGAGAGCCCTGGTGCCCGCAACTCAGCTCTTATGAGATGCCCACCACAAACACAAGGACAGTCCTCATAAACCAAGGGTGGCCATCATTACTAATGGCAAGGTTCTACAATTGTTGTTTCAGTGTGTGTGTTTCTTTGCTATGGATCTATTGTCAGCACATTATTATGTTTTTTACATATTTGTAATTTGTTTATCTTTAATTACTGAAAATTAAATTATATTTTCAAATTATATATTTACAAGTTATGCAATTTTATAACCCAAAAAAAATTATTGCAGGAAATCAAACCGACAAGTGTGTCATTACAGAAAATAATAGGGTATCCAGAATTAGTTATGGAAATAAACGTCCTAACACGAGAAGAATGCTACCTAATAATATTTAACAACACACGAAAATTGCTATTATATGTTCACACTTCCGGAAACACAAGAGTTACAAAAAATATTCCATGGCAAAATATTAGTGTGACATCCCAAGTTGTGATATGTGAAAAGACTTAAGAGAATTGATTTGGCTACCTATGTCACCAAAGTTGACTTACCTTTTCCGTAACACATCCATTTAGAACTCCAGAGTTAAGCGTGCTTGGGATGGAGTAGTGAAAGGATGGGTGACCTATCGGGAAGCGATTCGTGATATCGTCCAAGTGAGGCCAAAGCATGGGGAAAGGTCATGTGGTGATTGTAGGGTTAGTAAACAATGATTTCGAATCTTGAAAAATTAACGGACCGACCGTTGGAACGGGATGGGGCCCACGGACTAAGAGAGCGGGCGTGGGTGGCCCATTAGCCGTGGACGGTCGGGCGTTATAAGTGGTATCAGAGATGGTTAGCCGTCTCAGTTCTGACCTGAGAGGCGTCTTGAGACCTGTCATGGGACGCAACATGGACGTTGCTTTCTTTGAGAGGGGGTGAATTGTAACATCCCGAGTTGTGATATGTGAAAAGACTTAAGAGCATTTATTTGGCTACCTATGTCACCAAAGTTGACTAACATTTTCTGTCACACATCCGTTTAGCGTGCTTGGACTGGAGTAGTGAAAGGATGGATGACTTATCGGGAAGTGATTCGCGATACCGTGTAAATGAGGCCAAAGCACGGAAAAAGGTCGATGGTGATTGCAGGGTCAGTAAACAATGATTTGGAGCCTTGGAAAATTAACGCATGACCGTCAGATGGAATGGGGTCTACGCACCGAGAGAGCGGACATGGGCGACCCATTAGCCGTGAGCGGTCGGGACGTTACAATAAGAATCCTAATAAACTTTTTATGGCGAGAGAAATACGCCATGGAAATAATTATTATAGCAAACTTATGATGCTATTAAAAAGTATAATATAACACAGGACTAATGCTACAATATCTTTATTTATTATCCCCCTATACATTAAAAGAGAAGTCACTTTAGTGATTTCTGCTTAGGTGGCATTCATAGAGAGCTTCTAGGATTAATTCTCTTAATCTTATTGGTTGAATTTTTGCTAATTTCTTTTTGATTTATTTTGAAATTGGCAGAGAAGAGTTAACCTAGAACCACTTAATCTAGACTTCCAAACACTCTCAACGATAGAATTAGTACATATATATATATAACTCTTTAGAACATCTGTATAAAATATATATACTACTTCTTTAGAACTTTAGTGCATATATATATGAATTGTGAAATTATTGTGAATTGGGAAATCCTTTAATTAGGAAATTAATTTATGTCTTTGAATATTTATTTCTCATTTTGTAAGATTTTATTTTAAATCTTATGAAGCCAAAATCAAAATCTTGGACCAGAAACGCAAATGTATTTTTAACGAAAAAAAAAATTGGATACTCCGATCTAACTCAATGCTTAAGTGATAACTGTTGTAAAGTTATTAACCATAACTAGTTTTATAGCATTAAATCTTTTTCAGTCATATTTTACATATACTATTTAATAATTTTTATATTTAAATTTTATTAATCTATAAATTTTCATATTCTTGATAAAGTCTACTGTTATTTGTTTAATTATTGTCATAAATTTATTGTTATTCAAATTTTTTTAGATGTTAATATTTTTATAAAAGCTTTAATGATAACTATATATATTAAATTCTTAAATAACTATAGCAATATAATTTCATATATTTTTAATATACAAAACTCTCTCTACATCTTTTACATTTAAAAAGTTTCTAGTTTTTAAAATCAACTAAATTTGTATAATTCAGTCTCGATCACCCCTTAACTTCAACTGTAAAGAACAAACTATTTAAAGTATTAATATTTTGACTTTGAATATTAATGAATCTTATATTATTATTTCTTGAAAATTATATCAAATAAAAAAGAATATAAACCTATAAATATATTAAAATTTAAAAGGATAATTTGAAAATATTATATTTAGGAATTTTTATTTGAAAATAAACCTTTTCTTAAACTACACTTTCTTTTTTTTTAGCATCAAAAACTACATATTCTTATTAAAAAAAATACTCATCTACTGGGACGTCATAGTTTACATGGAAAACAAAAAAAAATCCTTGAGACCGAGCACCTTTAGCAAGATGATTAGCTCAGATGCTCAGAATACGTACGTAAAACAAAAAAAATGCAACAAACAAACTTAGGACATAGATGAACAAAATTAGAACATAGACAATCAAATTCATCAATTTTAGCCATAAGACTTGGACATTCTTCTTCTTCCTCAATTAGCTTGACCAGCTGTAGACATCTGATCCAAACTAGTGAGGATTTAATCGCCCACAACAGAGTGCTAAACTCAACATGTAGGGGTTACAACACTGGATTACTGGCAAATCAATTACTCCCATCCTTGTTTTTGATTATGAACCCTTGTACCGCACCATCATTGTCCTTCCATGAAGCATATGTAACGCCTTGACCACCCACAACTAATGAACCACCCATGTCCATTTTCTCGGCCTGTGGGCCACATCCAGTTCGAATGATCGGTTCGTTAATTTTTCTAAGACTCGAAATCATTGTTTACTGACCTGCATCACCACATGACCTTCTCCCGTTCTTTAGCCTCATTCGCACATATCGTGAATCACTTTCCGATAGGTTACTCATCCTTACACTAATCCAGCTCAAGCACGCCTAACTTTGGAGTTCTAAACGGATGTATGACGGAAAAGGTAAGTCAACTTTGGTGACATATGTAGTCAAATCAATACTCTTGAGCCTTTTCATATATCACAACTCGGGATGTTAAAATTCACCCCTCTCAAAAACCGCAACATCCTCGTTGCACCCCAAGTATAGTAAACTAAAGCCAGTGCACATGAACTAGTCATAAGAGAATTTGAATATAGTATCTTGGGTTTAAGTATAGCTCATGTGTTTAGGTTTAAGTATAGTATTTTGCGTTTAGATCTAAGATTTAAGATGCGAATTTGAATAATAAAAAAATATTTGAGTTTTAAGATTTTAGTTAGATTTTATAATATATGATTAGTTTGGGGTTAAATGTACTACATGTTATTTTCTGTTATATTTATAAATTAATTAGTAGTTTTTTTTGTCACAACAGTTAATTAGTAATTTAATATTAAAATTTTATGGTTCAGACTTTACTTTTGTATTTATAATTTTGTAAGTGTTGAGAGTTGGAGTTTAGGGTATATTTAGGGTTTAGAATTTGGGGTAAAAAGTATAGTGCGTTAATATTAGGATATTTGTGTTTATAGATTTGATTTATAAATGTTAAGGTTAAATAATTGAAAGTAGAAATGTCTTGGATTTAGGAGAATATAAAGTTGAGTTTATATTTAAAGGTTTATGATTTAATGTATAATATAGGGCTTGAGTATGTGTGATATATATATATGACTTTTTTGGTATATATGATTTAAGATTTAAAATTTGAGGTTTAGATTTAATATTTGAATATAAATTTGAAATTTGATACTAGAATAAAAATATTTGAGTTTTAGGGGTTAGAGTTTAGGTTTCGGAGCCAAAATATAGTGAGAGGGAAAGTGAATTGAAGGTTTGAGGGAAAATCAAATTTTCTCACTTTAATTATGCATAGCGTTTTAAAAGTGATAGTGCTATGTATATTAAGTTTCAAAAAGCGTTTGTAAGAATTAAATCCGACCAACAAAACATAGCATTAGCATTTTTACGAACACTATCTAAAATTAAAGGGTATATCAACTATAGCACAATCGATAATGTTATGCTGCTCTACTATTAGTACTCAATTTTTTTTTGTAGTGTTGGTGGCGAACGACACTCCTACAGATCTACTCTCGACAAGTTTTTATCAGTCATGGAAAAATCAACGGTTAAAATCCTCCGTGAAATTGTATCTTAAGCAAATATGAGCCAGAAATGTCGAAGAAACTATACCACATAAGGCAAACCAATTAGTATACATATACAAGAACAAACTTCATATATATTTTTAACACAATACATCTGAGAATAATCTTATTTTTTAAAACATATTTTTATCAATTTATTAAATTAAATTATAATTAATTATCTAATATAACAGATAAATATAACATTAGTAATATAAAATTATTTTATAATTATATAATAAGTTAAATATAGAAATTCATTAAGGGTAATATTGATATTAACCACTCTAACTTTTAAGGTGAGATTTTATAATAGAAAATATTATTTTCAGATAATAACACAGTATATTTAAGAATTATCTTACTTTTAAAAATATATTTTGACAATTAATTATATTAAATTATAATTAATTAGCTAATATAACAGATAAATATAATATGAGTAAAATAAAATTTTTTTAACTATATATATGAAAATTCATTAAGGGTAATATTGATATTATCCACTTTAACTTTTAACATGAGAGCTTCGTTGCGAAAAATCACTTCGCAAATAATAGTATATATAGATTAAATCGGTTTATAAATTGGTATTTTTACAAGTGAAAATTTGGTTTACATGGTTTACAATGAGAAATTGGTTTAAATCTAATTACAAAACTAGATCTAAATCTAATCTTCTAGTCTACGCCGCAATACACCAAACACCATTAGTGTTCTTGTATCCCTTTTAAACCAATTCTACACAATGTATGAAGGGCAAAGAGAAGGAACTCAGCCCTAGGTGCATGATTTCTACATTGCAAGCTATAGATGTTAAAACAGACTCTATGATTGCCCTCAACTGATCCAGAGTTCTGTATATAAGAAGCTCTCGGATGAGTTGTTGAAGAGGCATAGTTGTGAAGAGAAGAAGATTAGAGAGAGAAATAAAGAAGGGAGAAAGAGAGATTCGGCACAAATGAGGTCTTGGAGAGAGAGAGAGAAACAAAAAAAAATCTGGACCCTTGCACTACAAGAAAACACGCCGATTTCGAGGGACATTTTCCTCAGTATTTCGTCGGAATAAGCGTATTCCGACGAAATACCGAGGAAAATGTCCCTCGAAAAAAACTCGTCGAAATTTCATTTTCCGTCGAAATTTCCTCGAAATTTTGTGACGGAATTTCGAGGAAAGATAATTCCGAGGAAATTTAGAGGACTGCACTTCGTCGAAGTGGTCGTCGGAATATATTGAGGAAAAGTTCCCTCGGTATATACCGAGGATTATACCGAGAGAAAGGCCTACGAAAATTTTCGAGGAACATGTCCCTCGGAAAATTTCGACGAACACGTTTCCTCGAAAAATTTCGAGGAACTATGTTCGTCGAAATTTTCCGAGGGACATGTTCCTCGAAAATTTTCGAGGCCTGCTCTCCTCGAAAATTTTCGAGGAACATGTCCCTCGGAAAATTTCGACGAACCCATCCCTCGAAATATTCCGAAAATTATTTTTTTTTTAAAAAATAATTTTTTTGAAAAAAAATATATTTAAAATTTAAATTCGAAAATATAAAATTAAAATTTAAATTGAAAACATAATATTTAAAATTCAAAGTCATACAAATGAAAAGAAAACATTTCAAGTTTTTGAAAGAAATTAAACTACGGGTTTCGGGCGTTCGGGTCTGGCATGGTCGGGAACTCCAAGTTCGGGTTCATGCTCCTCATCATCGCCATCATTTGCTCGTTGAGATTCCTTTGTGCCTCCCAGCCCGCCTCTTGACTCGCCACCATGGACTCCAACGCAGTTATGCGAGCATCCTTGTCCCTCATCTGACTCAGAAGGACTTCTTGATCAACATAGGACGGTGGTGGTGCAGAAGCAGACGGAACCGAGCTGGACCGACGAGCCAAACCGAACAAACGGCCCTTCTTCTTTGGAACCGCCTGAAAAAGAAAGTGTCAAATTTAAATAATATAAAAAATGAATTGAACTTTAAAAAAAGAACTTACCGCTTCAACGATTTGGTTGATCCGAACCCGAGGCAAGCCGGTCGATCCCGTCGAATCGTCATCCTCGGTTTGAAGCTGAGACACTTCCTCTTCCATCTGACTGTCGATGAGGGAGACCACATCCCTCACAACACCGTCATCAATCTCGCCGGTCTTCTTGTTGGTATACGCCGTCTTGATTAGGGTGTAATGATCAACCGGCTCCCCCTCATTTTCTTCCGCCTTGAAAAAAACATAAATTAAACAAACATTAGTAATTAAAAGAAATGCACAAAAAAAAATATTAAAATCTTAAATAATATAATAAAAACCGCGAAGCTTACCAAGCGATCCCCCAGACTGGCTAAAGATTGAGCACCCAAGTTATGGACGTACATGCCCTTCCCCTTACGGTCGCTCTTGCGGTTGGTGGAGTTGGTGGAAGAAGTTGCTCTCACTTCGTTCCTACTCCAATGCACACTCAACTCCCGCCAGACCGTCGGGTCCATCCCCTTTGGAACCTTTAAAAAAAATTGTTAAAACAGACTCTATGATTGCCCTCAACTGATCCAGAGTTCTGTATATAAGAAGCTCTCGGATGAGTTGTTGAAGAGGCATAGTTGTGAAGAGAAGAAGATTAGAGAGAGAAATAAAGAAGGGAGAAAGAGAGATTCGGCACAAATGAGGTCTTGGAGAGAGAGAGAGAAACAAAAAAAAATCTGGACCCTTGAATAGATTTAATCAATGGCCAACAATTGCAATCCACACCTTCACCTTTTTAACCAATAGAAAATTAGAAGTGGTTTGCCCAATACAAAAAAAATTAGGAATTATAGTTTTTTTGGTCGACAGGAATGATTATTAGTTGTGTTTGATTTATTTAAGCTTTAATATATAATATTATTTTTGAACACCGACTTTAATATATATGGAAGACAAAAGATACTGTTTTTATTTAAATTCATTTACTAGACTTTGATCCGTGCGACCGCACATGTATTTAGTTTTACATTTTAATTTTTATTGTACATATTGTTATATTTGTAAATGTATTTCTATAACATTAAGTAATTTTTTTATTTTCGCGTTTTGACGTATATAAGAAATCCAATATTTATATAGTTAGAGCAATATTATTGATACAAATCCATAAAAGGTTATTTTCCCCCTTTTTATCAATATCTAATGAAATTTTATTATCTAATTAATTTTTTTTTAATTTTCAAAAGCATCAAACCAATAATAAAATGCCATCTGGAAAGGTGATACGCAAAAATGTTCTAATCATCTCTCTGCACTCATCTCGTATCTCTCTCTCTCTCTCTCTCTCTCTCTCTCTCTCTCTCTCTCTCTCTCTCTCTCTCTCTCTCTCTCTCTCTCTCTCTCTCTCTCTCTCTCTCTCTCTCTCTCTCTCTCTCTCTCTCTCTCTCTCTCTCTCTCTCTCTCTCTCTCTCTCTCTCTCTCTCTCTCTCTCTCTCTCTCTCTCTCTCTCTCTCTCTCTCTCTCTCTCTCTCTCTCTCTCTCTCTCTCTCTCTCTCTCTCTCTCTCTCTCTCTCTCTCTCTCTCTCTCTCCAGAGGCTTTTTATTGTTTATAATTTTTTTTTTGAAAATACCCACTTTCACCATTTCAATGGAAGTGCTAATCCATGTCTAATATATATAGCGAACAAATTTTTAAAATGAAAAATATGAAAATAGACAATTATGAGTTGGTATGCTATTTTTAGAGGGTATATTACTTATAACATTTCTAAGAAAATAAAATGATTGTTAAACTTCTATCAAATTTGGAACATATAAAATTAAGATTTAAATCAGTAAGAAAATAAAATGAAAATATAAACTTGATGTAACCGATAAAAAATTATAAATGGATTTAAGTATATGTTAAAGGTAATATTGTTAGAATATATGAAATAGTTTGATAGTAGATATTTATGATCTAAATTTTTGTACGAAAAGAGTCAATTATGAATAGATTTCATGCATTAAATTTTCAAAATTTTAAAGTAGATTGATCTGAAAATCAAGAGGAATTAATGATTGGGTAACTAATTATGTGATTTAAAAATCTCTATATATATATATATATAAAGATTTTTTTCCTCCTGGTTCAGACACGTTAGCGCCATGTTACAAAGTCACACTCTGTGAAGTCGACACGTGTCTTTGTCACAATACACTGCATTTCATTTAATATTTTGTGGGTTATGTTATGTGGGCTTTTTATTTATTCTCCTAAGCCCTTAGTGGGTCTTTGTTCATAATTTAACAACCCGAGAGATAGAGAGTAATATATTCTTCTCGAACAACGATATAGATAGTTACGGTTCATCTTCTTCTTTGTTAACTCATGGTCTGCAACAGGGGCGGAGCTAGCTGAGAGGGAGTGGGGTTAGCTGACCCCAGTAAATTTCAAAAAATATTTTAGTTAATAAGGAAATATGAAAAGTTCTGTTGGTTCTGCTGGTAGATGACCCCCTTTAAATATTTGTATGACCCCATCAAAGTTTGATTCATCCGTTTCATTATTTTCTGAAAGAAAAAATAGTTGAAGTGTTGATAATGGGTGCATTATTTCCTTTTTCTGTTGAAAGAAAAAATATGATGTATCTATATGACTCGATTTCTTATTTCATATCTTCTGTTACTAATATTTTCTTTTATGATAATGTACTGTATAGTTTCTTGTACCCTGAATCTTTTTTATTCTTATAAATTTTATATAATTTTATTAGTTTTTAAAACATAATTTATTTAGTTACTTTCTCTTTTTTCATCAATTACTTTTCTCTAAATATTTTTTTTAAATAATGATACTGTGCAAATTAATGAAATAAAAGATTATCATACAATGCAAAATATATATAAATACTATTTTTCATGCAACCATATAAAATTGTATCTTGAATTTTTTTGTACACATAGTTATTTTGTATATGATTTTATACTTAGTATATGATTTTATACTTATTTGAACATTTATCTTTATTTATATATATGAACTCGGTAAAATATGTTTCTGGCTCCGCCACTGGTCTGCAACAACAATAGATTTCAGGTTGTTGAGTGATACGATTTGTCGTGGTCTACGATAGTCTTTATTTGGGCTATTACAAAAAACTAGGCCCGCTACTTACACTAACTCTCTTCAACAATGGGGCCGTTGACATCTAGGGTTCGAGTTGCTCATCTACTTCTCACTCATCTCCGACAATGGAGTTTCGGGAGAGCTATTTGAGACGAATCGTGATGATGATTCCCTAGATCGAGAAGTCTTGGTGTCGTTTCATCTCTGGTTCTTCTCCCCAGAACCATTACGCGAATTTGTGTGGGTTGATTTTGATTGATATCATCAGTGTAAGATCATTGGATTGGTTTCCTTGCTTCAGGTTCTATCAGACTTGCCATTGAGTGGAGTTTTTTCCAAAGCCGGAATTCCCCTACTCCAGATTATATCTGACTTCATAATAAAAGTGAATTTGATGCCACTGAATATGCCAGTGAGATGCAATGGATTGCAGGGTATTTGGTAGTCAGTAATGTGGATATGCAAGAAGGTGCTCGCTGAGTTGTTAATATTTCAATACATGCAATTTTGCAAACTAAGTTTAGCACCAAGGTCAACAAGTCTTTCTTTCTTTGTCGTTTGTATATTCTGAGTTTTACCTATGAGGAGATATGATTAGCTCATCCTTTTTTTATCGTACTATATTTGGTTGATGATTTGACGTTTTGCAGGTGAAAATTACGAATTTGAATGCGTTTTCAGCAATTAACATGAAAGTTAACTAGAAGTTCCAGACAATCACTTCTCTATAACCAGGGCCAAGACGACCAGATCCTGGGAAGAAGAAACTCAGGCAGCAAGTTAAATAATATTTTGTCGTAATACCTATATCTACTTTTTTTTTCAATTATATCCCCTATCAACTAGCTTGAGTATAGGTCTTCAGAAAACAATAATAATGAGGAAAAATAGCTCACTGATTACAAATACTTTCGAGAGCCATTTCTTCCAGAAGTAATACTCCCCCAAGTATAGCATCCGAGCTTCTTTACTGGAGCTTCCTGAACCAAAGGGCAGGAGGTAGGAGGCCATGGGTGTAGGGACTTAACATGTGTTCTTCCTCGCAAATGATGCCAATGTAAGTCCCATATGCTCAAGAGTTTGGTTAGGAAACTACCAGCGAGAGCAAAAGAAATGTAACTTTAAATAAGGGTTGTGTGGATATATATAATTATGATTCATATCAAGACGTGCAAAATGTTTTTGGAATCAATGGCTTACATCTATTCCGCTGCAGTTATTGGCAAGGGTGCTGAATTAAAGTTCCCGACAAATTTGCTAAAGAGTGATATCGTTGCTTTCTTTAACAGTGAGAAACCTCAGTCAGTGGTGTTAACCTTGCGTCTAATGATTGATATCATCTTTTTCGTTTTGGATCATTGTTATTTATTTTTTCAGATGATATTTGAGCTCTTGGTGAAAGGTGAAACTACCCAAGGAATGATAAAAGCAAAAGACTTGGTTTAGGCAAAGTATATGCTATTCAGAGAAAAGTTTACTCCGAGCCATTTTGAAGGTTCATTGAGAATATACTTCAGGCGTACCCTACTTTGAGAGATTTTTCTTCGTCTGTATGTTTCTGATAATCGATCATGTCGAAATAAAGAAAATGGTTATAAAAGTGGACTCTCAATCCCCAACCCAAATTGAGTAGTACCGAATTGCAAAGTCACGAATCAACAATACCTAAACAGTACATATTAGATCAATATAAATCTACTAATTGTTATATTCTTACTTTAGAAAACAAGGAGTCCACCAATATATGCTGCCAAAACTTCAAAGACAACTATATTACAGGAACCTTAAAATTTCAAGAAATCTCATAACTAATCATACTTTACAATCACTATGACGTTTTTGTTCCCAATACGAACCACTCACCACCCAATCGGGCAACCCAAAAAAGCCAGCCCATTATACAAAGCATAATATGGTTAAACAACAGAGAACTCATCTCTGAAAACAGCACAGATTGTAAGGCCACAACCATGGTTATTATAAAATTAAAAAAAAAACCATGGTTAAGTGTTAAATTCTTACAACATGTCATCACGTGAGATCAAAGGAAACAAACTGAATGAGATTGATAATGTTTTAAGTCTTGAACGGAAACGCTACAAGGCTCTTAACCTTGTGGTCGTGGGTTCGAGCCCACGGTTGACGCCAACTATTTGAACCAAGTTTGGTCGGGAAACTGGTAAGAGAGATGAAACTCGTCGGTGGGATTTAACAAAGATGTTTATTAGATGAGAAGGCGCTTAGCCGGTTACAAGAGAGGAGTAAATGGTGAAAGTAAGCCGGTGCTCAGGAAGCTGGCCGGGAAAGTACAAATCGGCAAAGAAATCAATGTAAGATAAACCCTAATTCTAGCCGCCAAGTGAGTGTCTTCTGTTTCAGATCCCCTCCACGTTATTACTTCTTCTCCCTTTATAGGCGACCTCCTCCATTTGCCCTAGTACGGACAGGTCGCGATGGGCTATTACTCGATGGGCCTATTAAAGGAGCCGTGGGCTTCTACTCGATGGGCCGAGCAAAGGTCCGTGGGCTTTTACTGGAAGGGCCGAGTAAACGAGCCGTTTGGTGGCTCCTGAAATTGTAAACTTTTAACCGGCCCTTCAGTCGACTAAAAGTACTCAGGCGCCGAACTGAGGAATCTTCTCGCTGAGCTGAGCCGATTTTATTTGTTGGACCTTGTGGAGGGATGTAATCCATCTCCTACAATCATGATTTTATTTGTCTCTAGATTTGATTTGATAACCTGAGATCTAAACTATAGAATAATTGGTACACACCAGAGTGTTATTGGTTACATGAATTAATCCTGCATAGGCTAAATACTTATTTGCAACGGAGTTGGTCTAAGAATTTAGTTAACATATTGAATTGGAGATTAATGCTTGTTTGATTTATCGATTACGCTATAAGAATTGGTATTTGATTAGAGTTAGGCATCTAATAGTTTATCGCAGTGGAAGCGGGATAACTTACTATTAAATTCGAGTTATATAACTATTTTTTTATAAACCTTGATATTTGTTTGACCGCAATTCTGATTTCATGTTTGATTTTCCTAGATTTAGCGCTTTCCCCCATTGTTTACATCTCGCTTTTATTTACAGTTTTTTTGTTTATTTTTTCCATTATTCTGCCTAGCTTGATCCGAAACTAAAGTCTACTGTGTGAACCATAGAGTCTATGTATATTCAGTCTACAAGTGCTACACCAAACCTCTTATTTGAGAGAGTAGCTTAAAGGTTAATTTGAGCACATCAGCCAGCGGGGTGACCCCCGTGCATGTTTCAGTGTTATCGACGCTAGACATATTTGATCTTTGTATGCATTGCTTTCTACTTCCTCACAGATAGCAACAATTGTTTAATCTTAATTTAGCATGTACTGGAAAGAGTAAAGGCGTTTACTGAATGACCAAAGATGATTACAAAGAAAGGATAATGAAATCATCAAATTAAGTGTATATGAACTCGGAAATAACAAGTAAAATTATGAAAACCTTAGTTCTCGAGTCAACTTCTCTGTGATTGTAAATGTCCTCTCCTTGATCTTGGTCTTCTACTTCTATAGACAACTTATTTCCTTTTCCTGTAAGTCGGTGTATTTCTTTGACCGCCTTATAGCCAGTTGGTCTGAATAAATGATGGGCCTTGTTCAATGGATATAATCCACCTCCAACACTGCGCATATGAACTAATTTTTTTTTGTGAAGGCGTCTCACATCCTATCGTTGCTGAAGGTTAGAAGGCTGTTATTTTGGTGCATAGTCTTCCTCTTAAACAGTGATGAAACCCACATTTGATGAGCAAGGATGCCTTAGGGTTCAGCAGTCTTTGAGGCAGATTCATATCTCTGGATTATATAACTTCGTTGCACATGCAATGTCTCACTTGGCGTTTTTATATTGTCAGGAAATATGCCTGGTAATAAAGGAGTTAATGCCATATTCTCTTACATGAAATCTATGGTATTTGGATTTAGTTTCATGTTGTTATAAAGGCCCATCATTTAGTTTTTGGTATTTGGATTTTGGTATTTGGACTTTAGATTCTGGTTTTTAGTTTATGGTTTTTGATTTTGGAGTAAATTTTTGTTTTTTTTGAAAAGCATGAATGGTTTTTTAAAAATTTTATTTATAGTTTTTTGTTTTTTTGCTTTGAAAATTAATAAAATGAAAATATTGTTAAAAAACAAATATTGTTAACCGAATAAAACATTATTGTAGCTATATTTAAAAAACTAAAAAAATTTAAATATATTTTAAAAATACAGTAAGTGTTTAAATTTATGTAACTTATATATTAATATCTAAAATGTGAAATAAGAAAATTAATATATCGTAAATTAAATATATAGTAATTATAACTCTATAAAATAATTAATTTTTTTACAATTAAATTTTATGGTAAACATTAGTTAAAAACATTATTAAATAATTTACCTAAACAAATCCCCAAAATTTAAATATTATTTTTCTATTAGGTTTTAGATGTCAAAGAAATGATTATATTCAATTATAATGATTTAGAATAATTACTAATTTTTTGTTTTAATTTAATTCTCATATTTGTGTTTTCTTTGTGATTATATTTGTATTTTTCTTTGTAATCATATTTGTGTATAAATCTTAATCAAAATATATTTTATTAAATAATAGCAATTTAAAATTGATCTGGTATATTGCCGGTCGAACCCGCTGACCCGTGGGTTTCAATTTTGTTTTGGTCAAAAAATATGATCCGCACAACCCGCAAACAAATAATTGGTACCAGCACCCGCCCCATTTAATTTTGCAGTTATCCGCGGGTTATACATTTTTAAAAAATAATTTTTTAATTTAATTATTGTAAAAATATAAAAAATATATTTATAATAAAAATTATATATTTTTAAAATTTAAAATTGTTTTTTAAATTACCATATTTTTAAAAAAGTGTTTACTTTTATTTTTCTTTTTATTTTTATTTTTAATTTTAAATATTTTTCGGTTCGGCGGGTACCCACAATCCAAAATCTACCAGCATGCACCCACTCCAAATAAAATACTCATAACCCACATCCGCAAATCGATTTTTTCAAATAACTGAACCAATTTATGATCCGCCCTTAAAAGGACGGATATATTTTTTGTTTTGTATTTTTTAAGAAATATAATTTTTATAAAATTCAGGCTGTAACCAATTATATCTATGAATATCTAATTTTTCTCTAGGATTATTTAATTTTTCTCTCACATCTCTGAACCTATAAATATAGCTGCAAAAAAATGTACAAATTTTGAAATTGAGATTAGTATGATAAGGAGTTCGATATAGATAGGCCTTTAAAATAGGAGTTTAAGTTCTATCATAAGGAGTTCGATATACAAAAATATGAAATTCCTAAAAAGATAGGAATTTATCATTATGGAACTTCTTTGTTGTTGTTGCAGTTATATCTCGGCATATAAACAATTATATATAGGTTGTTGCAGTTATATTATAGGTTCCATGTATTTTTTAAATTGAACTCAACTATTATTAATTGGTCATACTGCTAAATTAATAAAATAGATATGGAGAAAAATATAGAGTTATGGTTTCATTAAAAATAAGGATTTGTGAGTTTTGCACGTAAGAATGTTTACTTATTTTCACTAATTATTAAATGTTTAGATGTTCAGACTAGAACTGAAATTTGATAGTCGGGTAAAAATTCTTATGTTTATAGTGCTATTTATTATATTGTAGCATGAATAATGAATAATGACTTTATCAAAAAAAAAATGAATAATGAATAATATGATTATATAGCGTATGTTACAAAGGTGCGCAAAACTGCAAAAACAGTCGACTATTTTGGAATAAAAGAGCTGGTTACAAATCTGTATGTATTCAAAGTAGTCGACAGTTTAGTAGGATAGAGAATTGGGTCCGATTATTTTGGAATAAAATAACTGGTTACAAATCAGTATGTATTAAACGTGTATATAGTAACTGTTATATAATTAGATTTATATTTTATATTCTAGATACAGTTTTATTCTACTTTATGCAGTTATATTTTAGATTCAGTTATATTTTAAATTGAACCCAACTATTATCAATAGGATATGTTAATAATATTGATATGATTTTGATCCGTCCTTAAAAGGACAGGTATATATTTTGTTTTACAATTTTTTAAAGATTTAATTTTATATTTGTATTTTTAATTATATTCATGTTTTTATTTGTATATTATTTTTTAATGATTAATAAATTTTTTTTAATAATTATATTAAAATAGTTGAACCACACCTATATCAATAGGTCATGTTCCTATTTTAATAGTATTGACTAGATTCTGACCCGTCCTTTGAAAGGACGGGTATATTTTTGTTTTCATTTTTTTGGGAGATTTAATTTTTATATTTATGTTTTCTGTAATTATATTTGTAATTATATTAATTTAATTTAATATATTTTGGTAACATTTAAATATGCCAATTGCATAATTATACACTTTGCCATATGCATTTCAAAAATTATTTTTAAATTGTATTCATAAGTTTACAACATATTATATTTTTTATTAGTTACCAAACATAATTAGTCAAGAATATTCATACTAAAAAAACCTGACCTGGAATCGACCTAAAAATTAAAGTCTCGTACTCACTATTTTGAAACCCGACCCTTATTCGAGATTGAACCAGTAAACCGGATGACCCAAAATAAATCAGGTTTGGGTTTTGTTAAAAACTAATATTTTAAAAATCAAAGAATCACTAAAACTTGGAACCTCGTTACCTGAACCACTGGTTGAACCAATAGATAATTTCTATTTTTTATTTAAGTTTTTAATTATATTTTTAAAATCTCTTTTGTATAACTTTTAGTAAAGAAGTTAGGTTTTTTGGTTTTGTTATCGAAAATTTATTAATAATGTTTTCGTTTGGTTTACTTTGGATTTAAAGTTTAATTTTATCATTCATATTACACATATAAATAAATAATCTAAATTATTTTTGACATTTTGTATGTTAAATGATATAAAACATCAAATAATATTTTGGATATGTATATATTTTATGTTTAAGAAACATTTAGAAAATACTTAACTTTAGTTTTTATATATTTATTTTCATAACTAATATATTACTATATAATTCCTACCAAAAATATATATTACTATATAATATTTGATAAGTATTTTATATGTTTGTTGGAAAACCCATAAAAATGTACTCATAAAATATTAATAATAGAACTAAATATAATTAAAAGATCAACATGATTAAATAATATTTAAGATCTTAAGAATTCTTTTGTTTTTGTAGAAATAGAATATATTTAAATTTTAAATAAAAAGTTATTAAATTACATGAATGCGATCTTACCGAAAAGATAAGGTGTTTATAACATAGGCAAAATGAAAATGTGTTGGTCATATATTAAACTTACAATATAAGTAATATATACAAATTATATAAAAGCATCTCTCTGTTTTATTTTTTTGTTAATATTTGATAGTATTTAAAACATGCTATTTGCTATATTGATAATTTTGTTGCATATTTCCAATGCAGAGCTAAATGATGATGCGTTGAATGTGATTGGGTTGATGATGATATGGTTTGACGACGATGACTTGGATTGGGGTAGTAAAGAAAGCCAAATATATGTGTTATGAAATGAAATAGAAAAATAAGAATAGAGTTATTGTATTGACTGATTTCTTGGAGATATATTCCATGTCGTTAGCTATGTGGGTAGTTTAGTTGGTCTTTTTTTCATTTCTTATTTTACTCTTAATGAGCTTTTAAATATTAAGCAAATCCATGATGGCATGAAAAGTAATATTCCATGGAAAAGTGAGGGTAAATCTAAAAAAAAGATCCTGATTTAATTGTATTGATATTTTCTATTAAAACATGACATACATTGAAGAATAATGGACACATGGATTTTGGCTTTTGTTTAGAAATATGTAGCTATTCTAAAAATTAGTTTCCCTTAATTTTAGGAAATCTAATTCTCATAAATCTTGATTTGATCAAAATGGTTTTTGGAAAATCAAAAACCAAAAACTGTTTTAGATACTACAAATAATCATCCTCTCAGATTATATATGTGTGTGTGTGTGTGTGTGTGTGTGTGAGGGCGTGTGTTTGATAGGTGGTTAGGACGAATGTTCATAAAACATCTCAACCATAATAACACACTTATACTAGTATAAACGCAACAAATGAAATCAACTTTTAAGAAAATATGAACTTTTGTTTTGAAAAAAAAAGAAAATATGAACTTGTGAACTGAATTTGAAAGAATAAATGTATAAATAGTGATATAAAATATCAAAGACATCGTGACAGTTTCATATAAAAGAAGAAGGATCAATGCAAAGGAATATCATGTCCAATTTAATCCACGCGTCGGCATCTGTTCATTCTAGAGCAACCGCGCCTGTATTTGTTGGCAGGGACAGGAGGTCCATGATGAGGAGGATGACATCCCGCTGGAGGATTATGACGACGGCATGGGTCAAAGACGTGTGGAGTTAAATATTTTCGGGGTGGTTTAGCCTCCGTTTGCTCCAAAATCGCAGCGGCACAAATCACCAACATTAATATTAGATATGCCTTCATTTTCTCTTCTTAGCGAAATATAATATTGATCCTTCTTCTTTTTGTTTTTTTGTGTGAATTAAGTTAAAATTGGGTTTATATACACAAAGAATTAGAGCGTACACTAAATTTAGCCACTCCATGTTTGGAAAATCCACAATCTAAATTAAAGATGCTAAAACTGAAAACCTACCGTCTTAAATCCAAGGTTGTACTTTTTTTTTCCAAGGTTGTACTTGGTTTCGGTTCCTATTTTTAGTAATATGGCATGGGTCTTATGACCTCAAATCTCGTTCGAGTCAAGGGAGCGTCAGTGTCTCGATACACCTAAATCCGTGCGCCATGCTGGATATGGCGTTAGTGGGGAAACCACCTGCATCCTTGCCCTTGACTGGATAAGGCGTTGTGATTGTTAGCCACCAGCGTCGTGCCTCAAACTCGACTAAAAGTTGTTCATTCCCTTCGCCAGACATGCCCCCCACCACTACAAGAAAAATAGGTTTTATTAGCAGTGGCGAATCTAGGACAAAAATTTTGCAGGGACAAACAAATAAAAAGGAAATAAAGGGTTGAAAAGGGGATTTGAACCCTGATCTAGAGGGGGCAAACAGACAGTGCCGGTCTGGACTATGGTGGCGCCTAAAACAGACCTCAAAATTTTTGCTCCTTAAACTATGATTAAAAAATATATAATATTTTAAGTGTGTAACGAAAATAGTACCAAATATTTTTTAAACTGTATTTTTTTAGAAAAGAAATATCAAAACATTATTTACAACTTATCTATTAGAGACAAGCAGTGGTATTCTAAAGATCAATTATTAGTTTTTATATTTTTTACCTGCTTAATTTTAAATTATATTTCTAGATACCTTTTTCTACTAATTCTGAAAAAAAATATTTATAAAATAGAGCAAAACATATTATTGAATCACTTCAATGTCAATGTTTCAATTTGTAAAATTTTGAGAAGCATAATAGAGTTTTACTGAATATTGAAATTCTATGATAATTTTATGTGTTTGAATTTCAAAAGTTTTTATATTTACAAAACTAAGAAAGAAAAAATGATAAAAAGACATAATAGAAGATGCAGACATTCCTACTAAAATTAATCACAATTTCAAGTTAATTATTATAATATCTCTTGTTAATGCATGTATTCTAGCAAAGATTAGGTGAAAGGGGTAGGAAAAGAAGAACTAGAAAAAATAAATTGTCTGTTAATAAAGCAAAAGGATTGATTAAATTTGTTTTAATTAAATTTATTATCTAACATATAGCATTTACTATAACATATAAGAAATAAACTAGATTTGTTAAAAAAATAGTAATAAAAGCGTCTTTATTTTTGATGAATATCAAAAAGGAAGAAAAAATATTTAACAAAGAGGAAGAAAGATATAGAGCTCGAAAAGGCTACCTCATGGTGAGGAGAAGAAAGTCTAAGGCCACTAGACTAAGGTGAAACATAGAGCATCAATATTGGGGCTGCCCTTAAAGGAGAAGGGGAGAGGACCGAGGCAAAAAGTGAGGAGAAAGCCCTTGTATAAGGGCAGTCCTTACACAGTCCTTACACATTCATGACCAAAGAAAAAAGAAAGATCGGAGACTTTGATGGAGGGACACCAATAATAATGGTCTTATATATTTGGCGCCCCTAATAAATATCTATAATTTAGCACCTAAAGCCCTTGCTTTATGGGCTGACTACTTGATACGCATTGAGGAACCTGAAAAAGACATCGACCCAATGTTTCTGCACTGTATGAGAGCCCTGGTGCCCGCAACTCAGTTCTTATGAGATGCCCACCACAAACACAAGGACAGTCCTCATAAACCAAGGGTGGCCATCATTACTAATGGCAAGGTTCTACAATTGTTGTTTCAGTGTGTGTTTCTTTGCTATGGATCTATTGTCAGCACATTATTATGTTTTTTACATATTTGTAATTTGTTTAACTTTAATTACTGAAAATTAAATTATATTTTCAAATTATATATTTACAAGTTATGCAATTTTATAACCCAAAAAAAATTATTGCAGGAAATCAAACCGACAAGTGTGTCATTACAGAAAATAATAGGGTATCCAGAATTAGTTATGGAAATAAACGTCCTAACACGAGAAGAATGCTACCTAATAATATTTAACAACACACGAAAATTGCTATTATATGTTCACACTTCCGGAAACACAAGAGTTACAAAAAATATTCCATGGCAAAATATTAGTGTGACATCCCAAGTTGTGATATGTGAAAAGATTTAAGAGAATTGATTTGGCTACCTATGTCACCAAAGTTGACTTACCTTTTCCGTCACACATCCATTTAGAACTCCAGAGTTAAGCGTGCTTGGGATGGAGTAGTGAAAGGATGGGTGACCTATCGGGAAGCGATTCGTGATATCGTCCAAGTGAGGCCAAAGCATGGGGAAAGGTCATGTGGTGATTGTAGGGTTAGTAAACAATGATTTCGAATCTTGAAAAATTAACGGACCGACCGTTGGAACGGGATGGGACCCACGGACTAAGAGAACGGGCGTGGGTGGCCCATTAGCCGTGGACGGTCGTGCGTTATAAGTGGTATCAGAGATGGTTAGCCGTCTCAGTTCTGACCTGAGAGGCGTCTTGAGACCTGTCATGGGACGCAACGTGGACGTTGCTTTCTTTGAGAGGAGGTGAATTGTAACATCCCGAGTTGTGATATGTGAAAAGACTTAAGAGCATTTATTTGGCTACCTATGTCACCAAAGTTGACTAACATTTTCTGTCACACATCCGTTTAGCGTGCTTGGACTGGAGTAGTGAAAGGATGGATGACTTATCGGGAAGTGATTCGCGATACCGTGTAAATGAGGCCAAAGCACGGAGAAAGGTCGGATGGTGATTGCAGGGTCAGTAAACAATGATTTGGAGCCTTGGAAAATTAACGCATGACCGTCAGATGGAATGGGGTCTACGCACCGAGAGAGCGGACATGGGCGACCCATTAGCCGTGAGCGGTCGGGACGTTACAATAAGAATCCTAATAAACTTTTTATGGCGAGAGAAATACGCCATGGAAATAATTATTATAGCAAACTTATGATGCTATTAAAAAGTATAATATAACACAGGACTAATGCTACAATATCTTTATTTATTATCCCCCTATACATTAAAAGAGAAGTCACTTTAGTGATTTCTGCTTAGGTGGCATTCATAGAGAGCTTCTAGGATTAATTCTCTTAATCTTATTGGTTGAATTTTTGCTAATTTCTTTTTGATTTATTTTGAAATCGGCAGAGAAGAGTTAACCTAGAACCACTTAATCTAGACTTCCAAACACTCTCAACGATAGAATTAGTACATATATATATTTAACTCTTTAGAACATCTGTATAAAATATATATACTACTTCTTTAGAACTTTAGTGCATATATATATATTTAAATTGAGTATAAAATATAATTTTGGTTTTCAACCTGCGATAATATATTTTCGCAAATCTAAATTGTATATGATTTTTTGTAGGTAATTTTTTTCTTATCCTTTATATAATTATTGTTAGAAAAACACACAGATACATTTTATACTAAAATGTGTTAAAAATTTAACTAAATACTACATAAACGCTATTTCAGAATTTAAGTATTACTAAATAATATATGTTTACAAATAAATTAGCCACCAAAATTCCACATTCATTTTTAAAATATTTAAATACATTATCGCAGGTTGCAAACAGAAAATATATTTTTCTAAAATATATAACAAATTTTTAAAATACTACATAAAAGCTATTTAAGAATTGAAGGATTAATAAATTATATTTATTTATTAAATCATCGAGAACACTTAGAAGGAAAGTAACAGTAAATACTTACCTTTGGTGTAAGTATAATTATTATTCGTAAATATCCTTTAAATTTGAAATATACTGAAATATTTATCTTAAATATATTTTACACGAATTTTGCTTGTAAGTGATACTTTCTCAAAACTACGTATGTGATATTTAATGTAAATAGTTAATGACAAAATATATATGCCATTAAGATACTATTGAAAACGGCAAGTTCGTAAGTATGTGATGTTTTTACATCAAAATATATATGCCATTAAAATATATATGCCATTAAGATACTTTCTCAAAACTGCGTATGTGATGTTTTTACATTTAGATTGCTTGTCACGCAAATCAACATTTATAAAGTTGAATGTAAATATTGTAATTAATGACAAAATATATATGCCATTAAAATATATACTATCAAAAACGGCAAGTTCATAAGTGATACTTTCTCAAAACTATGTACTTTCTCAAAACTATGTAGGTGATATTTTTTTATATTTGGATTGCTTGTCACGCAAATATATATATTTAAACTCATGACAAAATTAATTTTATTGTTGAGTATTAATATTGAAGTCATTAATGATTAAAAATAAAAGGAATAAAATTATTATTGGGTTTTGACTAAAAAATGAATGAAATTATTATTAAGAATATTTTATTTACAATGAAACACAACTCATGGAGTACATGTCATGTAAGTATATTTCAGTATTTAATACTCATAACAACCTTACGTAAGCATCACGTGATTTTCTCAAACTCTGGTATATATAATGATAGTTACCACAACATTGTGCAATGCATGCATTTTATTCGTCCTTAAGAAATACAAAGCTTTTTGTAATGTTGATTATAGCTTAAAAACTTTTTTTTCCTTTTTAACGACATTTTGATGAAGCTGATGAAAAACAAAAGTTAAAGTGCAGATTCTTATACTTTGGAAGGCCTACTAAAATAAATCTGCACTTTGGAAGGCCTACAAAAGTGCTCCTGGAAATACCTTTGAAATGGTGTTGTCGATGAAGAGGTTTGTTCTTAATCGAAAAAGATAGTGTATTGTATTTAATAGCTTTGCAAGTTTATTTTTAGTGTTTTTCTGTTTCTTCTCTATTAGGATTCAAGTGTGGATCTTCTTCGATCTAGAATTACTTAACTTTATGTTTGTTACAAACTTTTCCATTCTTATATGCCAAAATTCGTATTTGATTTCTTCTGTATTTTAATCAAAATTCTTTTTTCAAAGAAAAAGAAAAACATTTTAATTATAATAAGTTATGTGTCTATAGGGAATAAGGATTCATCTTCAAGTTGAAGAAGACTCAATCAAGAAATACCAAAATATTTTGACAGAAGGTCAAGCTGTGATCATCAACAATTTTCTAACTGAAGGACTATCGTAGAAACTTTTGGGCCAATCCTTATTCTTACAAGATAGCAAAGGTTAAACTTGCTGATATTTTTTTCTGAAAAATATCCAAAGACATATTTTGAATCCAAGTCATTTTAACCGTCTATTTACTTTACTGGTATACAATGTGCCATCAAGATGCTTAATAGCAGAATCAGAGTGCTCCATCAGTATCTTGGCTCAATGCAGAAAGGGAAATTGTATTCTTGCTCAAGTCCCCATTCTCTGTCCTTCTTCTGTATATTGTATTTTTAAGATTCATATTGCTGTGCTGTTAGGCGTTTTGTCTGGGATCCAAAAGCTAAAATATGGACACCCAAATTTGAGATTTGAAGATTGCTATAAGATTTTTTAGTAATTTGATGTATTTTTCTTTTTATTAAGGAACTTATCTGATTATATTTTAATTACTTCTTTGGGCCTTTTTAAAATGTTTATATTAGAATTATTTATTTGTCTTAATTATTATTCCATTTTTGAGGAAAAATGTTATACATTATATTTCTACTATGAATCGATATCATGTACACCGAATATTTATGTGTTCTGGGGAAGATATGTTAATTAAATTGTTAAAGTAGTAAGGAAAAAAGCTTGCAAAACAAACAAAGTAAATAAATAGTTGATAAAATGACTCGGATGTTATTTGAAATTGATATATTATATAAAAATGCTAGCAAAACAAGCAAAGTAGCAAAGTTGACGAAATCCCTCTATATATTAAAAGAGAAGTCATTTTGCGAGATAAGTTATGTTACTACCAAGTAATATAATATAATATAATAATTAAAATTTTTAATCCAATAATGAAAAAGCTACATATTGTATATATTTTTAAGTAGCCAAAATACATACAATATTTGTTTTTTACAATATGTATTATTGTACTATATATTTAATATATTTTAAAAAATTATTAATGTTCTTTCTAATATTTGCAAGCGACTAAGAAAAGAAACCAAACCATTGCAGTCACGAACTAAAGCAAAGTATTTATAGGGATGAAAGAAATCCTTGCATTACATATAAAATAAGTTATAAATTCAAGAAGAGCATCTTCATCTGCTATCAGTCGTCGTCCGGGAAGGTAGTCTTCTTAGACTTCTTTTCATTCAGAATGGGTTTGGGCTTCTGACCACAAAGGCTTTTTTGGAGAAGGTTATCTTCGTACCAAAGTTTCTCGGCAAGGTCTGCAAGCTTGTACTTGGGTTGGAAAGGATATGGAGCAGCTATCTCAGTAGCGTAAACACAAGACTTGCGAGTGTTATAATTCTTCCGCACCGCCTTCTTCGCTGCGTGGGCAGTAGCCATCTCAACAAAGCAACAGCCCACATGTTCACCCCTGCCGTCTACAATAAGTCGAACACGAATAATTGCTTCTCGAACATCTTCGAAGAAGTTGATGATATCAGATATGCTTGTGTTGTAAGGGAGTTCGTCAACAAAGACTGTCTTTTTTCTTACAATTTCCTCAGTAAAATGGGGGGGGGGGGGGGGGGGGGGGGTTTCATCGAGTCCTTTTTCCACTGCCGCCACATCTTCGTTTATCTCAAGGCTTTCACGTTGAAGGTAGTCTTGGTACCAAACCTTGTGATCTATGAAGTACTTGGGTCGTCGGTGGTATGGAGGTGTCTGAAAAATAGTGAGGAAAACATCCCTATCGTTCAAATATTCACCGTTTTTCTTTCTCAGCGCCTTCATTGCCAAGTTAGCAGAATCAAACTCAACAAAGCCTTTCCCCTGAAGGTTACCCCAGCGGTCTACAATAAGTCGAACATGAACAACTTCTCCAACATCTTTAAAGAAACTGATGATTTCTGATATTTTGGTTCGGCGAGAGAGACCGGAAACAAAGAGCGTCTTATTTCTTACAGTGGCAGCTTCCTCAAGAGAATGGGGAGTTTCATCATCAAGTCCTCTCATCAACAGAATCTTGTGATCATGCAAATATTCACCATTCAACTCTTTCAGAGCCTTCTCTGCTTGGTAAGAAGAAGCAAATTCAACAAAGCCATAGCCCACATGCTTACACTCGTGGTCTACAATAAGGCGAACTGAAACAACACTTCCAACATCTTCGAAGAAATGGATGATATGTTCTGTTTTAGTTGTTTGGGGAGAAAGATTGGCAATTAGGAGTACTTCCTTATTAGCAGAATGGGGAGTTTCGTCAGGTCCTTCTTCTTGAAGGAAGTCTTCTTCTTCGAACCAAACCTTGTGGTCTACACAAAACTTGGGTGGAAGGAAACTAGCTCCACTGCGATCAGCAAGAATAATCTTGCGATCGTGCAAATATTCACCCTTCTTATTTTGCAGGGCCTTATTTGCCTGGTTGGCAGAAGCAAACTCAACATAGCCACAGCAAAGAAACTTGCCTCTTTCGTTGATATCAAGTCGAACACGAACCACTTGTCCAACATCTTTGAACAAGTCGATGATATCTGATATTTTAGTTGAATGGCGAGATAAAGAGGCAATAAACAGAGTCTTTACTGGTACGGCAGCTTCCTCAACGAAATCGGGAGCTTCATCTAGAATAATCTTGTTATTATGCAAAGATTTACGGTTTTTTTTTTCCAACGCCATCTTTGCTTGGTTAGAAGAAGCAAATTCAACAAAACCATAACCCACATGCTTGCCCCGGGCGAGTTGCGGGAGACGAACACGAACAACTTGTCCGACATCTTTGAAGAAATCAATGATATCTGAAGTTTCAGTTTGGCGAGAGAGATTTGCAACAAAGAGGATCTTTGAAAATTCCTCAGGAATTTCATCAAGTCTTTCTTCCACTGTCTCCGACAACTCTCCTTCTGTTCCTTTGAGAGTACTATCATCTAATCCTTGCCTAGTCTCTTTCTCCTTATGCCTCCTCAGAAGCGGTTCTGTCTTCAAACCATACTCCGCCTTTCGTTTAGCTTTGTCGGCCATTGAAAACTGCGGCTGTCTATTTTTCCGGCAAAGAGTCGAGAGAGCAGCTATTATTATTAATGTTCTTTCTTAACCTAGAAATATATACTCCCTCCGTTTCATAATACTTGATGTTTTAGAAGAATAATTTTGTTTCAAATTAGTTGAAGTTTTGAGATTTTAAGGTTACTTTAACTTTATTGGAAACTGTTCAACCAATTAGATTTCACAGTCTTTTTTACTATTGGTTAATTGATTTTAAAATTATATCTTTAAAATATTTTTTATTAAAAAATACAATTTTCTTAATCTTTGTGCACTATGGTAAAACATCAAGTATTATGAAACGGAGGGAGTATAAGTTATACTCCTTTCGTTTCAATATAGTTGATGTTTTAGAAGGATAATTTTGTTTCAAATTAGATGAAGTTTTGAGATTTTAAGGTTAACTTTAACTTTATTGGAAACTGTTCAACCAATTAGATTTCGCTGTCTTTTTTATTATTGGTTAATTAATTCTAAAGTAATATTTTAAAAATATTTTTTTTAGAAAAATCTAGTTTTCTTAATTTTTGTGCAAGAAGGCAAAACATCAAGTATTATGAAACAGAGGGAGTATAACATTAGAAATAAACCAGTTATGGATCTTTTGAAAATATTCATTAATTGAACACAATATATATGCAAATCTGTTTTCCTTATTAGTCTTAGTCATTAATCCTTAATTACTACTATACATTAATATATTGGAATATACCAATTATATTGTGTATTATACATTAGTGTACTCAGATATACAAATGATATTTGCATTAAATATAGTTTTCCTAAATGTTCCTAATTGTTTAAATCGTTTATCAATAACTTACCTTATTTTGTTATTGATTTCTTATGCAAGTTGATATGATAGTTACCTTATTTTGTTATCAATCACTTGCGCAAATTGATATGATAATTGTCGCAAACCAGTTAATGACAATGTAGATTTAATTAATATTTAAGTTGTTTAGTGATTTATTATGAAAAAATATTTATTATGGCATATACATATGTTTCTTACGCAAGTTTTTTTTTCTCTTACGCAAGTTACTATCACATTATTATATTTTCAAATGCAATTTACCTTAATGTTTCTAAATTGTTAATTCGTTTTTAATGACTTACCTTATTTTAATATAGTTTTTACTTTTTCAAGTTCTTATATATTAAATGCAAACCAGTTGATGAAAATATAATGTTAATATCTTTTTTTAATCTATTTCATTATTTATAACGAAAAACATTTCTCAAACTTCATTTATTATGAAATATATGCTCATAATAACTCTCCCACATGGAAGATCGACTATATATAAAGATACTCCCAAAGTCTTAAACTCATAACTTTATATATTTTAATGAAATTTACACAACCGCAATTTTAGTCTGTTTTTATTCGATAAAAATTTTAAATTTATAAATTCTTACAGTTGTTTGTTTCTTCTATTAACAGATAAATAACACAGATGAAAAGACTGGTTGTGGTTGACTACAAACCAGTTTTCAGACTATTTTGATACTGGTATGTAAATTTCATATTGTTTTCGTTGCAGTAAATTAATTTAGAAATCTATTAAATTATTTGATATTGTACAATTGCTAACAAAACTAAATAACTTTTTGCAGGTTGCGATGAGATTTTTTTCGAGAATTGTACTTCTTATTTTATATTACTTATGGATTATATTTCAATTTTTATCATATTTTCTTTTAATATATCACTATTTAAAAAAAACTATAAAACATAAATATAATACTTCACCTAAAATATACAATTATATCATTTATAGAACACAATTTCACTTAGTCATAATATACAATATGTAACTTCTAAAACTGAACACTATATATTTTCTTATATTTTGAATATTTTTATGCATGCACAGGGTGTTTTCGGAAGAGCAGCTATGCAACTCATTCTTTATCTCTACCATACTGCATCTAAAAGATTTACGCAAACACTATCTCATCATTGAAACTCTCACTTTTCCCACTTTCTCCCATATTAAAAATGCACGTTATATGTCAGCGTCAACTTCCGTACACTTATAATACATTGAAATCAGTGAGTTCACTATCAAGATTCAACTAAGGCAATACCACATTTAATGTGATATTGCATTAAATGTGTTTGGTGATCTGAGATTTAGAAAAGCCCAAAACTATTATCTTCATTATATATATATATATATATATATGGATATTAAAAAAAGAATTTACCTTGATGTTTCTAATTAGTTAATTCGCGTAAAATAATTTCCTTTATTCATGATTACTTGCGCAAGTTAATTGATGAATCAATGATAGTTTAAAGGTAATTTACCTTAATGTTTTTAGTTTATTAATAACCTAACTTATTTTGAACACAGATTACTTGTGCAAGTAATCATATTTATCACATCGTTTTAATGCAATTTACCTTAATGTTTCTAATTTGTTAATTCGTTTTTAAAAACTTACCTTATTTTGAATATGATTTAATTGCACAAGTTTATATAATATTTATTGTAAATCATTTAATTACAATATGACTTTAATATTTTTCTTTGAACTGTTTCGTTATTTATTATGAAAATATATTTCTAAACATCATTTATTATGAAAATATCCCCTAATAACACAAGAAAAAGGAAGGTAGAGTATATATAAATAAGACACCTAAGAGATGTCAATAATAACTTATTAGTCTATTTTTATTCGATAAAAAATTTAAAATTTATAAATTCTTACATTTGTTTGTTTTTTCTATTAACAGATAAATAACACAGACGAAAGACCAATTGTAGTTGACTACAAACCATTTTCAGTATGTTTCAATAGCGATATGCAAATTTAATAGTAAGGTAAGTCTCAATAAAATTTTGAAATCTATTAAATTATTTTATATTGTTCAATTGCTAACAAAATTTGACAATTTTTTGCAGGTTTCTATGGGATTTGTTTAATTCATAATTGTTCTTCTTATTTTATATTACTTATGGATTATATTTAAAAAAATTATCACATTTTCTTTTCAGGTTTCTATGGGATTGTGATACCTATGATATTTTTATCATATTTTTTTAATACATCACTATTTCCTGTATATTTTTCTTGCATTTGTTTTTTTTATTAGTTAACTTTTATTAAAAACATACTAATGATGTTGATTTTCTTTTACTTTAGTTAACATTCATTTGTTTTATTCTTATATACTTTTGTGACTTTTATAGTTTTTGTTTCAGTTTTATATTGAATTTAGTTCACATAGTTTATGTGTACATAATTTATGTTTTAAAACATAATTTTTATTTCAAAAAATTAAGCGACAAAGAGCCTAATTAAACCGATTAAAAAAAAAACAAACCGAACCGAATATAAAATAAACTGGACATAAACCACACCAAACCAGACTAAATATTGTTTACTTCAGTTGAAAAAAATATTAAAATCGAACTAAACAAACCAACCGAACCGAAAAAGTAACGAATTCCACCCCTATTGCATCTTGAAAATTTGCGCAAATCATGTCTCAGCATTGAAACTCTCACTTGTTCCACCTTCTCCTACATTTGAACTCAATCGATATTATACAATGTGCGGGTCGGTCACCTAGTAGCACATTAAACAACGCTATGATAGAAGGGTCTATTATAGGTTCGGCTGTCACTGCATTTTTTGAAATACTATGAAAACTAGATCATGACCCGCGCGACCGCGCGGATTTTATTTTTTTTATCTTTAACATATAACATATATTCTATAATAGTTGATACAATTTGGAATTTTTCCTTTTCACATAATGTGGTTTTATATAATTTTGAGTTTGTCTAAAACATATTGTTTAAGAACAATGTTAAAACTGTTTTTTCTATTAATAATTTTTCATTGGTGTATTAGAGATATACAGTGAAACCATAAATTAATAATGTTGAGACTATACCAAAACTATAATTTTTTATTAATTTGTAGAGATTATTAATTTATCGAGATACTAATTGAACTAAAAACTCAATTTGAGACTATGAAATTATACTAATTTATAGATATATTAATTTATAGATTATTAATTTAAAGATGTTATACTGTAACTATATAGTGAAAACACTAATATAATATCAACCAATACGATTTGGTTTTGACATTGTGCTTTTTGAGATTTTTTTCTAAAAGTTTTGTGAATGTCCAATGATGAATACGAAGACAAGTACTTGTACACACATTTTAGTGGGAGAAAATGAATATTTTCTAACCTATTAAGTCATATATAATAAATACAAAATCTCTTGACATCGAGATTTTATGTATAGTAGAATAAACTTGGAGAAGAGGGTTTTCCATATTCATGATTTTTCAAGTCTGACAATTTGATTGTGAATATTTGATTGTAACCAAGATTTTAGACATAGTAGACTCAACTTGGTGAAGAGGTTTTCCAATAATCGTTTTTTTTAAGTATAAATTGATGTTTCTATTATTTAAGTAAGAATATACGTTAGTATATTCTATTTAGTGTATATTCAAAGCAGACCTCGATTGTTTGAACATCTAAGAAAATGTATTCTGATATCTTTATTATTGAGTTTCAAAAGTTCTGTATCAAGCTATTTAAAATTTTAAGATTCATCAGTATTTGATTCCAAATAATTGTTTTTTAATTAAAAGAGGTTTTGTGTTTAAGATAATTATAGTTTAATGATGGGAGGAAACGTGTTCTTAAGTTATTTGGTTAATTGAATCAATTGTTTAGGAAATAACCAGAACAAAATAGTCAAAATTGTATAATGACTAGCTAAGGATTCGTGTAAAAAAGGATTCATGTAATATTTGTATCTTTTTGTCAACCTACTCAGTTTAAGTTTGTATAAGTTGATGACAAAAAAAAGGATTAGCGTAATATTTGTATTTTTTTTGTCAACCTACTCGTTTAATATTTATATTTTTAGTAACATGTGTAATATTTATTTTTGTTTCTATCTATTTATAGTTTTATTTTTAAGAACTTAGACTCGTGTTATATTTATATTGGAGACATTTATTGTATTCATTTGACTATAATAAAGGAGAGGGATTATTATATTTTTACTATGATATAATATAAATATGATAATGTGAGTATACTCTAACGAAAAGAACAGATATTTTGTTTAATAGATGCATAGAATAGATCTTATAGTGGAGTTAATTGATAGATAGTTGATATTAAACTCTTTAAGGAAATATTTAAATGAAAGGTTAGACTAAGAATAATAATGTGATGTCCAATTTAAAAATCTACCTAGAAGAAGTTATAATGTTTCTGTTTTAATAAGATAGATGATATGATAGCGTTTTCTTGGCGTTACTAATGCCAATATTTTTTGTAGTGAAACACAGTTTCTTAAACGTGTCAAACTAATCACGAAATTGGGTGATGTAAAACGTAACTATAATTTAAAAAAAAAAAAAAAAAAAACAAACGTAACTGAAATTTGTCATGACAAATCAGTGACAAAATCGTGTCTTTTTATTCACGTTTGCATGTTTCGTGTCTGTTTATGACCATTTGTGACTAACTCATAAAAAGTCACGCACCTTCGTGACAAAAATGTGGCTGTCATATATTTCTATTAGTGATATTACATAAAACTTACCAAAGCTAGTTTTGCAGAATTTTATTTCGAAAATACTATTTAGTTTGTTTTAAGAAAGATGTTTCATAAAACTTGTCGAGTTAGTTTTACGGAAGTTTATTTCGAAAATCATTCGTAGAGGAGAGTGGGATACGTTTTGCTCCTTTGCCAGATTAATACCAACCCGGTGATGACATGAAGTCTAGTTCTGGAGTTGATGTCTGAAACTTGGTAATTGTGGCCATATAGATTCTGTTTTATCTAGGTTGTGTGAATGGACCGATTTTTTTTTTTAATTTACGATTGTTTTTTGTATCTTATCTCCATTTATGGGTCGTGGAACGACTGTTCAGAAATTATATTCCTCTTGCTTTAGTACTCCGAATCTGAAATTTAGAGTTGTTTTATTTTATTTTTAGGTGAATGGTTTACACAAAATAAACCGCCGTAATATTATCAAAATTGGTTACGGATCTAAGAAAAGTATGATCGTATCGTTTATTTACAATTAGAAATAAAGAAACTATGACTTGAAGTTTGAAAGCTTGAAGAAAGTGTTGGAATGCTGAATGCATAGGTTGACATCAAATATAAATTACTCAAGTAACTTTCGGTAAACATAATACAAAGCATCTTTGTAATTATTCCACAAACCACTAACCACGGTTAATACCATTTCAATAAATCCGTCGACAACTTTCGGCCATTCCTCAAAAAATTGATTAAGCCATGGCATTCCTTTCTCACTCACATGACCGATCGTCAATGAAATCGAATCTGATATTCTCATGACTCTTCCTTTCGCCAGATCAAACAACGTAGTAAACATTTCACTGATTACATCAACACCTAGTTTGCATAATTTTATAGAACAAGACTCGAATGTATCTCTTACCAGCTTTATAAAGGCATAAATGGCTTCCCCTGGAATCTTGAAGGTTTGAACAAATATACAGAAAAAACATGCTGCGACGTGGAAGATCACATAAGAAATCGAATTGGACAAGAAACTTACAGTTGAGAAGATCAATTTTGCTAAAGCAGCTATCATCTTCTTTGATTTTTTTTCTCTTTGTTTATTTTGAGAAAAGGGAAAACAAGTTAAAAAAAAACAACGTGCACCGCTTATGACTATTTCTATGTCAATGCTTGGATCCTTAAGGCTATGTAAGTGGTGACATTTACAATTTTATTAAGAGGTTAGTTTATTTTCTTTGATTATTAAAACATAATTAGTTAATTGACATTGAGCCTTTCAAAGACCGACTATATATTACTTAAATAAAACCATAATATACAACACATATATGAAGATGTACTGTATCAGTTCACGAAGTAATACAAGAGGTAGTACATGTGTCATGAAGATGGAGCTGAATGGGAGTTCGGGTTTTGTGATGAGCGTGGGCTTGTTGAATTTGGAAAAGAAAAAATATATGTGCTTGAAAACATATGGACGTTTTTCATAAAGAATAAAAAAATTTGCTTGAAGATAAAGTTTTTCATTAAAGAAAATGGAAAGTTATCTAGTTTATTTGGAAAATTTGAAAAGCAAGTTGAAGATTTGGAAAACAAATTAAAGACTTAGGAAAAAAATTCTAGTCTGCTATATAAGGAGGGATGCAGTACCTGTCCCGTATATTTTGGTGGCCTAAAGCATTTCAAAAATATGTAACCTATACAAAACAAATTTTAATTTTAAAATAAGGTTAGAAAATACTAATATATTTATATATATATAACAGATCTTATAGTTTTTCTTAGAAAAATTTCATGCACAATTTTCCATAAACTGTATTTATCAACCATACTTGAATACATATTATTAATATTTATTTAATTATTCTATGATTGACTGAATTATAAATACATTTTATTAGTTACGAATTTTGGAAAAAAATTTTGTAGAGACAACAAAAATTAGGATTTTCACTCCATAATAATATCAAAATATGAGAAATGCAAAACTTGCTAAAATCAAAATCCAATCATTGTGAAGAAAACGTAGATGCAAAGCTCCGAATTAATTCTGTGAGATTTCAAGACAATCATGTATCTATGAAAAGGGTCGATACTTTGTAAATAGTGAGAAAGTTCTAGTTTGACAAAATGGCATTTTTGTAGTTTATAAAAAAACATAATAACGTAAAGAATTGATATTAATCTAAAGAATAAAAAAGCTTCTAAACAAAAACCTGAGTTGTGGCCTAAATATTATTGTCAGAAAATGTGGCCTAAAGCCAATGCCTTACTTGCCTTACATAAGGAACGGGTCTGGAGGGATGTGTCTTATGAGAAAGCCAGATCTGATAGAAGAGCGAGAGGGGTCTCATTGTATATTGGTGGTGTTGCTTGGTTTGAAGCAGTTCCTGATGGATTCCGATGTTGACATAGTGTGGTGGTATTTATGTTTACGCATTGTGTGAGGAATTAGCCATCGTGTGTACTTCGTGGTGAGCTTCGTGTGTGTTTGGGGATCAAGAATTTTGTGTCATTAGTGTGCGTTGGGTGCTGGCGTACTTGGTAATATACTTCCAAGGTGTGAAAGATTAAAGCCTAGACTTAGCGGGAGTTTAGTACAGGCAGTTTCATTGAAGTGGTCTGTAAAGATTGTAGATATAGAAGCCAGTGAGCTCCGGTGCGCCGGATAGTCACCTATGCATGCGTTCTTGAGGCACCGACATCGCCTTAGTAATCATAAATACATTTATTTAATTTAATAATTAATATTTCTCCATGTTTTTAACCTGTTTTGAATTTTATTTGTTGTTAAATATGTTTTAAGATATTATACCATCTAATTTCTTCTACTATGGTTTCTGTTCAGTAAAAAAAAAATCATTTTTATTCTTGTATACATTTGATCATTTTTGTTCATATTGTAGTTGAAATGAGGACATATAGTTTTTTTTTTTTTTGATCAAGTCAAGTTCATTGTTTCTATCTCTCTCTCAGTTCTTTAATGGTACCGATCGAAACTGTGGTTCCCAAAATAACGTTGAAGTCAATTAATCTTCGATCTAACTTTGTGTTTCTCAAGACATGTATAAGGTTTGCTATGTCAATCGGCGGAAGGTTAAAGGTTATACCTTAATTCTTATTCGAAACTTTGTAGATCACATGGTGATTTGAGAGATGGAGTCATACGAAAAGTCGATGTTCAAAGCAGCAAAATCAAAATCATTCTGCAATGTTGCAACGAAAGCGAACTTCATTAAGCCAATCGTGAATACTAAAAAGGTTAGTTTCTTAACTTTCTTTGTAAGTACTCTGAATGTTCAACTCATTTGATAGATGGATAGTTTTCATATAATATCTATTCTATTAAGTCTAACAAAAGAGTAAAATATTTTTTTTATATTCCATGATTCAGATATATATCGAGAAATAAATATGGCAACCTCTGTTACGATGAAGATTAGAAGAAAACTTTACCAATCTGAAGGCTTTATTACAAATTGTACATACTTTAAAATGGATCCAATCTCAGAGTTAAATATATATAATAGGGTGGAGCTAGAATTACATCATATAGTTTGATATTGAGATTATTGAAGTATGTAGACTACTAGACTTAACGATATAGAATCTAGTGATGCTCTTATTAGTAGAAGTTGTTGTGAATATCAGAGAAGGTAAGTCTCGTACTGTTATTTATTTTGTTGTTCTGACCTATAGAAAAATGTAACTAATTAGTATCTAATCTTTTTCAGAGAATGTTCAGTAACATTTTGGATATACTGAAGAAACATAGACAAATGTTAATTCAGTACTGATGCAAAAAGGAACATTAAAAAGCTCTCGACGATCACCAGACACTAAAACGCTTAGTGCAGTTTTGTTTGTATAAGGTCTGTGTACTATAGGTTCAGTTTGAAATTCAAACAAAAAGGTAAGTCTAGATATTGTTAGAATGTTTAATATGATGAATGATGAACAAACATGAATTGATATGAATTGATTTGATTATTGTATGTTGCAGGTGAAGTTTGTAAACCGAAGATGAGCAAATATGAGGTGTATACTAAGGACGGTCTATTATTAGTTTGGTTAAAAAATCAATACTATTAATTTTGGAACATGACCAGTTGATATGTGTTAGATCCAATTTAAAAAAAAAATACAATTGCTACACATGCCTATATAATTGTATGGTTACATAACGATCAAGTAACTGATCCATGATGCCTATAACTCCCCTTTATTTCCTACAATTTCGGATGCCTTTGTTTTGTTGTGAAAAAAATCACGTATACATTAACTATAAATATATATATATATATATATATATATATATATATATGCAAAGCAAAAATATTCAACTACAATCATTGACAGCAAACAATTCATACATTAGATGTTTTGATTTCTCCATGCCTAATATCATTCTATATATATATTATCAATAACAATTAATAGCATTTATATTCATGATAGAAAAAATATCAAAAATAGTTTAGATTTTTTTTTGTAACAAGTTAATTTGTGACATCTAACAAATAATATCAAAACTTAAAAATTCATAAATATTTATATGTGTAATGTGAATAATAAAATTAAATTTCAAATCCAAAGTAAATCAGAAGTAAAACATTATTAATAAATTGTCGATAACAAAAATAAAAAACCTAATTTCTTTATTAAAATTATATAAAATAGATTTTTAAAACATAATTTAAAACAAAAAAATAAGTAAAAGTTATCTTTTAGTTCAACCAATAGTTCAACTAGCAACCGGATTTTAGTGATTTTTTGCGGGTTCACTGGGTTTTTAAATATTAGGTTTTTCACAAAACCTAAACTGGATTTATCTTGGATCACCAGATTTACCGGTTCAACTGCGGGTCAGGATCGAGTTTCAAAACACAGAGCATGAGATTTTGATTTTCTGGTCGATTCTGAATCGGGTTTTTAGGTACGAATATTCTTGACTAATTATGTTAGGTAACTACTACAAAAGTATAATATGTTGTAAACTTTAGAAATAAAGTTTTATGAAAATTTCTGAAATGCATATGAAACAAGTATATAATTATGTAACTTGACATATTTAATATAGTTACCAAAAATTATATTAAATTAAATTAATATTAATTACAAATATAATTACAGAAAATATAAATATAGAATTAAATTTCTAAAAGTAACTAAAACAAAAATGTACCCGCCCTTTAAAAAGGCGGGTCAGATTCTAGACTTTAAGGAAACTTACGATAAAATATGTTCATTTAAAAATCAGGGTGGGGTTGGTAGATTTTGGATTGCGGGTACCCGCCGATCCGAAAAGTATTTAAAAATAAAAATAAAAAAGTAAACACTTTTTAAAAAATATGGTAAATTAAATGGGGCGGGCCCGGTACAAATTATTTGTTTGCGGGTTGTACGGGTCATAATTTTGACCAGAACAAAACTGAAACCTCGGGTTGGCGGGTTCGACCGACAATATATCCGCGGGTTGGCGGGTTCGACCGGCAATATACCGGATCAATTTTTAAATTGTTATTATTTAATAAAATATATTTTGATTAAGATTTATACACAAATATGATTACAAAGAAAAATACAAATATAATCATAAAAAACACAAATATGAGAATTAAATTAAAACAAAAATATACCCGTCCTTTAAAGGGTGGATCAAAATCTAGTGTATTGTTAATGAATCAGTAGATAACCAAAGTCTGGTTTGTCTAATCAACACAATAATAACACAAGTGATTCTCAAGGAGATGACACATCAGATTTGAAAAGCACTGTGAAGATGACATGTCAATAAATGAAAAAAGTTAATACTCCAATTAAAACATTTTGTATGTACACATAGTTTTACACATAAGCTAAATCTTTTTTCCCAAGAAAAAAAACAATGGAAGCCCATTATATAATTACAATTTACAAAACGTACATAGAGAGAGAGCATACGGATTACCGGATCGGAATTTTTCGGATTCAGATATTCTAAAACTAGAAAAAATGGTACCGACCGAATAATTTAAAATTCCGATTCGGATATGGTTCAGTATCTGTCGGACCCGGTTCAGATTTGGTTACATCTGAAGTAACCGCAGAAAAGTCGGTTTTGGTTTGGGTTTACGTGTATTTATCCTCACAGATCCAAAATGAGTGTTTTTACCCGACTTATCCGAATAAATGAATCAATTATAAGTTAGTAATACCTATAAATACTAGAACTCTGAAACTAAATAAAAGTAGACTTGAACTAATTCACAAAAAAAAATAAAAACAGTTTTAAACAAACTAAAACTACCTATATTAAACGAGTAGATGAACTAAGAATTGGATATTTTTGGATAGCTATTCGGATCTCGGATAATACCCGGTCCAACTCTGTACCCGAAACATAAATGAAAGTATATCCAATCGGGTATTTCATCATATCCAGATCCGATCCAAAAACCGATTTTTGGGATCGTTACCAGTTTGGATCTTTGGATCCCGGAAATATGCCCAGGCGTAGCGAGAGATCCCCATCCCTTAATTCATAAGTTACCAATATAATACATTCCAGTTTTTAAAGTTACATAATAGTAACTTCATCATAAAAATTAGGTGAACGAGACTTTGATCTAAATATAAAAAAAGTCAAATGTTCAAAAGTTTTAACCTTAGATATCTGGCCAGATGTTCATGCAATAACAAAAAGTGAAAATATTTTCAAATAACTAAAATTCAAATTAAATAGGTTTAGTTCATAAAAACACAATATGGATTGTCACAAACATTATTTTAAGCTTATAGGAAAATTACCAAATTTTAAGAAACTAAAAATAATAATAAAAAATCTAATCTTAATTTAAAATAGCAGACATGTTTTCCAAAAACCTCTTTTTTTTACATATAGGTTGAAAAATCGTATAGGTCTTTTATTCATCAGGTCAACATAATTTTCTTATTTATTCATAAACAATAGGTGCTTTCCGCATATGCAGACGTAAATGTTTTATAATTGTTTATTAATATATGTATTACTAACTAAAATTATATAATGTTAAATTTTTATTTATGTTTTTATTTGTATTTTTTATGTATCATAATTTTTGAAAATTTATTTGTAAACTATATTAATTATTTATTAATAATAAATAAATCTCAAAATTATACAATTTTCTATTTTCAAATATATTCAATTAAGAATATCATTTAATATTTAGCTATGCGTTTTTATGTTTTTTTAACTTTTAACCTTTTTACTAAAAGATATATTTGGATAATAACACAACATATATATGAATTATATCTTTATTTTACATATTTTTTTTAGATTTTGGATTATCTTTTTATTTTTAGTTTTAATCACTTATCTAATCAAGTATCTTTTAAATTCATTTTTGTTTTTTATCTAATTTATATATTTTATTCATTAAAAATATGAACGATATTAACTGCTCTAACTTTTAACGTTAGAGCTCTATTGCAAAAATTGCTTCATAAATAGTAGTACAAGTAGATAGATATGATTTATTAAGTAATGTTTGTATTAATCTGACAAAGATAAAACAAACAAAAACTACAATTTTTAACCAAATTTTTAAAATTGGATATAAATTAAATCTTGTATAATCTTTCAACCATAGTCTCATGACAAATAAAATGCATGAATCCATATGTAAAACTAATTTGTATTATGATTTCCGCGGCGTAGCGCGGGTATCTACCTAGTGTTGGTTTAATATATGAGGGAATATTTTGTATGGTGAGCGTCAATAATAAATTGTAGAAACTAGAATAGGTCCAAAAGTTTGACAATATTTTTAAGTAGTTAAAAAATAGAATTCTGTTTTAATAGATTAGAGTAGATCTCGATCTGCATAACTGTGGGGGTTTTATTTTCAGTTTTATATGCATATATATTTATTTAGATCATTAGTAGTTTATATTTTTAATTTTAATCATATATTTAAATATCTATAAAGCTATTTCAAATACAATAAGGTATAGTTTGCATGTTATAAATAAACAAATGTTTAAACCGTTATACGTATTTGTTGCTTTTTATTATATATTTATCTTATTGTGTTTGCATTTAGTTATTAGACATATTAATATGTGCATGAAAAACATATTTTTCAATTATTTTTAATTAAGTTATGTTAAATTTTTACCCGTCTTTTAAAAATGGATTTTTTTAGCATTATTTTCTATGTTTATTCATTTACATAATATATTATTATATTTACAAAAGTGAAAGATCTGTTAATTTTTATACATGTAGTATATAGTCTGCTAATTTTAAGCAGCTTATATTTATGAAAATAAAATTTAAAAATTTATTAATTTAATATAATAAAAAATTTATTATATTAAGTTCAATATGATAAAAAAATTAACATGATTGATTGTGATTATATAATACATAAAATAAGATATAATATTTTGTTTTTCGTTTTATAAAAAACATCTTAATATATTAATGTATAATAATATTTCAAAACTGATTACAGAATTAGTAAAATATTTATATATAATTTTGAAAATTAAGATCTTGTTAAGATATTTTTAATAGATTGTTCGAAATTTAAAATACATATATTTAAATGAAAAGATATCAAAAATATCAATCTTATTAACGTAGAAGTACCTTTTGGAAATGTTTGGAAACAAAAATAGTAGTAAAAAAATATAATTTTATTTGGAAACATAGATAACACTATATTAAAAAAACCATTAATGGATTTAACTTGAATCATAGATTATTACAGCCCAAAGTACAATTAATGTTTATTCTTGGATTTGTATGATTGTTATTAATTTGTTAAGAAAAAAATATTAGAATTATTTATAGTTTCATTTTAAGTTTTTTTTTGAATAAATAAAGAACATAATATAATCTATATAATATATATTTTGTATTATTACTTTTTGTTTTTGTATATTTTAAATATATTTTCCAAAATTTCTTGATATATAATTTAACAAATACAGTATAACTATATAGTGATCCACTTTATGAGCTATTTTGTGTATTTAAGAATGATACATTATTATTAAGTTACAAAATTATTAAATTACAAAAAGTATATATATTTATAAAATTCTTACTATAATGTTTACGGTTCACAATATTTTACGGACGTCCCTATTACACGAAACAGTAATGAAATACATAGTTTAAACAATAAACAAAAGTAAAACTGAAACCGTAAGATTTTAACTTTCTAAAGTTTGTATATACTAGATATATACTATCAAACATGCACCCGTACAGTTGTGCAGGTCAAGATCTAGTTATGATTAAAGTAGTTCGGAGATTCTATATATTATTAGTCTCATTAAAATATATTTAATAAAAAAATTTAAAAATAGACCAGCATAAAAATTACACATAAAATGAAATTGTGACTTCTATTTTAATAGAATATATATTTTAAATATTATTTTCGTCTATATATATGTGCTCATTACATTTTACAACTGTTTTAAACCACACTTTCTGTCATTCCTCATCATCAAGTATTATTTAGAACTATATGTAAACATACAATTGACGTGTGGAAAGACTACTAGTTCTTATAAAATAATCTTTAAAAAAATCTAAGTTTGTAAATTTACAAACATTGTAAGTTAATTATGGTTTAGAATACATTCATAATTTAGTATAACAAACAGAATTACTGATAGAATGGCATTAAATAAGTATTAAGATAATTAATTTAATAAAACTTTGAAGTAATTCTTTTCACTAAAATAGCTAGGCCTGGGTATTCGGATCGTCGGGTTCAGATCGGATCCTTTCGGGTCAGAGTTTTTCGGATCTAGGAGCTTAGGATTCAATAGGATAATTTCAAATTTTCGATTCTAGGTCGGTTCGGATCGTACCGGGTCTGGGTCGGGTCTTAGATAGTTGGACTCATTTGGGTAATTATAATTTATTGGTTCAATTCCGAGTCGGATTAGGTTCGGGTTCGGTTTGGATTCGACCTAAAAAATTACCCAAAAATATAAAAAATATCTGAAAATATTTATATATCCAAAAATATTCGAAATTTTATTCAAAATTTGTGTTTTTATTACATTAAAATGTGTATATATATTAAACTATGCCAGATACAATAATAATTGGTTGTCTCCTAATGGTTGACCTCCTTGTTCTGTAGACAAACAACCATTCTTCGACTTCTTTTTGATTTATTTTATTTAATTTACATTATTAATTCGGATATCCATCAGGTTTCGAGTTCGAGTCGGATTAGGTCTAAGACCCGCATCATCTACAACAAGACCCGATAAGATAATTTGATCGGGTCGGTTCCCTACCCAATCCGAATTTTTTTGGGTCAGTTCCGAGTCGGGTCTTCAGGTCTGGGTAAAATACCCGGACCTAAAAATAAAGAAATAAATAATTATTGTCAAATTTAAAATGCGATAACCCTACCAGAGAACTAGTCTCTTTGGCTTTATCCAATCTGTAATACGAACAGGGCCACACTGGACAATAGCTTCCTCACCAGAAACAAACGCAAGTCTTGTTCCTCCGCCGCCGCTGGTACGATGTCAGCAACCCTCCGTCGCATCATACTCCTCTCCTCCGTAAAGCATTTAACTCCGCCGTACCTTTCCTCCGCCGTGAGTCGCCGCCTATCTATACCTTTCTCCTCCGTCTCATCTCCAAACCCGCCGTCCCCTTCCCGGATCCGAACCCGGACTCCACTCGAAACTCAATTCGAAACATGGATCCAGAATCTGAAACCAGGATTCACGCACTCCGACGTGGCGGCGGCGCTGCGTGCCCAATCGGATCCGGATCTCGCGTACGACATATTCCGCTGGACAGCTCAGCAGCGAGGGTACAAGCACAACCACGAGGCTTACCACACTATGATCAAACAAGCGATCGCCGGAAAACGAAACAAGTTCGCCGAAACCCTAATCGACGAAGTCGTTGCCGGCGCCTGCGAGATGAGCGTTCCTCTCTACAACACCGTCATCCGATTCTGCTGTGGCCGTAAGTTCCTTTTCAATCGAGCTTTCGATGTTTACAACAAGATGCTTCGATCAGATAATAACGAAGCGAGACCTGACCTTGAGACCTATACTTTGCTTCTAAGCTCACTGCTCAAGAGATTCAACAAGTTGAATGTTTGCTATGTCTATCTTCACGCCGTTAGATCGCTCACTAAGCAGATGAAGTCTAGTGGAGTGATTCCAGATACGTTTGTGTTGAACATGATAATCAAGGCTTATGCGAAGTGTCTTGAGGTCGATGAAGCTATTCGGGTGTTCCGTGAGATGGCTCTGTACGGTTCTGAGCCTAATGCTTATACTTATGGTTACTTAACCAAAGGGCTTTGTGAGAAAGGGAGGGTGGCGCAGGGTTTAGGGTTTTACGAGGAGATGAGAAGCAAAGGAATGGTTCCTAGTGGGAGTTGTTACATGGTTTTGATTTGTAGTCTTGCGATGGAAAGGAGATTGGACGAAGCCGTCGAGGTTGTGTTTGACATGTTGGCGAATTCTCTGTCTCCGGATATGTTGACTTATAATACGGTTTTGGCGGAGTTGTGCAGAGAAGGTAGAGGGAATGAAGCTCTTGAGCTGCTTGAGGAATGGAAGAAAAGAGATCCGGTGATGGGCGAAAGGAATTACAGAACGTTGATGGATGAGGTGTATTTTTTGAATAAGGGATGATCGGGGTATGCTCACCTGAAAGGCTAAAACGTTTATAAGAGATGGGGTTTTTATGTGAATGACACCCCACAACTCAGAAATGATCTAAATGATATGGGTTATAATCAAGTTTTGGTATTCAAGATTCTGTATTCTTTATAGATACATTAGAGGTTGAAGCATAGTGATTGAAACACTGAATAATCGAGCCATAGGGTAGAGATATTCTGTTGTTTTTATTTAGCCAATGAATCAAGATCATGTTCTAAGAATGATGTGTAAGTGAGGTCTTATGACCATATATATTTCTCTTCAAGGGTACGCCAACTTGGTGCCGTGGGGAGGGGGGGCGGATGGATACCCTTGGGAATGTACCCGACACGCCGAAGGAGAACCCGTGACGGGTTTGGTCAGAAACCGGAGACGCCTCCAAAACGTTTCTAATCATAGTAGACGTATCCGTTTGACTTTTTATGTGTTAAGAAGTGTAAAAAAGTTAAAATCATGATTGTTTCTAATTTGTTTTGGGATCATTTGTTTATTGTATTAGTCTTTTCCACTCGCACTTTCATCTTTTTTTCCATGTGACATACATGCCTTATCTCTGCTTTCTTCTTCTTGTATCTCTTCTTATCTTTAATGGTGTTTTGTTTTGTTGTTTCCTTTGCATTAGACTATCCACATTAGTTTCAACCCGGGTTTCAACACACATCACTCTTCACATCATCTTCTTTTTCTTCCATATCAGTTTCTTTCTCTTCCACATAATAATTCAACACTCATTCATTTCTTATGGCATGTCCATCAAAGACTCAACGGAAAGGATCACACGCATCCCCAAAAAAAAATATTATAATAAGGAATAGTATTGAACCCAACTCGCCTCACCCCTTCGAGATAAACCCGTATCACAACTGTTTTGCGGGCTCCACGCCACGTGGCTGCCCGCTATTGGTCAGTTCTGTTTTTTAAAAACAAAAAATAATCAAACGAAAAAAATAAAAAGTAATAAAAAATGATTTTGTGAACTCCACTCCCGGTTCTTTGATGCAGATGGTCTTATACTCCATAATGGTTTGTTTAATAAAATTCAACATCCTTATTTTGTTTTATATCTTTTATTCTGTAATTACATATTTATTCTATAATTTGGGAGGTTGGTTTTGAAATTGATAGTTGTTGGAATTTAGATAGTCGAAAGGATAGTTTGAAGAATTTTAGCTATAATTAGAAGAGTTTCTGTTGGGATCTATTTTTCAAAAAGATAGAAAAATTTAAAAACGAGAATTGTTTGAGAGGTTAAAGATGATTTTTTCTGTGTCCAAATCTAATGAAACAAGTCTCTATTTATAGAATATGAAAAATGATAAATTTTGATATAATTATTTTTAAAATACATAATTTAATATATAAGAATTGAATCAAATAATGTAAAAAAAAACTATCACTTTTGTCCATTTCCCAGCATCCATTAAAACTATGACACATCTCCTATACCTCCTCTTTCTATCAATTTTCAACGCGTTCAAAGTTTTCAAACATGTTGAGTGACATGTCATTTTCAACAGCCTATTCAACTCTCCATTGGAAGGAGTCAACTGTTTAATTTGCAAATTAAACGCACCATTATAAGTAGTCTTATATTTGCAGGTATGTTTAGTTATTTGAATAGTATCGTTTGTTTAATTATTTATTTTAATATTGGTGGTATAACTTATTGATTTTTTTACTCTCTAAGACACTTTATGTCTTTATGTCTTATGTATTACTCAATAAGACACTTCATACTTACCACACATATTATGGCTGTAGAAAGTCATTCATGTCCTCATTTCTGACCACACAACACTAACCTAACCAAATACAAGTAACCATAGTTCCCCTTTTTAAGTTAAAATTCATTTTCTGTCTATCAAACCAAAACACGTGAATACGTGATTTCAAAACATAAATCCACTTTCACTTTCCCAATTTCAAAACGCTTATTTCCGTTTTCTCCATATCTCGACGGCGACGGAGATCTGTCTCACAAATTTTAGAGAATTGAAGGCAAAATCGACGAAGAACAATGGCGAAGAAGAAATCCAGAAACTCCAATCTGTGCTCTACCGTGACTCTCTGTTCCCAATTTCACAGATCTTTCTGAAAGATTCAGTTTGGATTTCAAAAAAGTTAATTCACGAGATACGAAACCAAATCCAGGAAGAAAATCATATTTCATTTTAAAGGTTTAATATTTCCTCTGTTATCTATGAATATAATGAATCTGTTATTTTTTGTGAAACTGATCTTATCTATATATGAACTAGTGGATCTTGCAGCAGAGGAAGAAATTGGAATGGCGGAGAAAAATGTTAGAGGTTTGATAAAGATCTGAGAATGTAGACAAATTTTGTCACGAAAGCTCCATCATTCCACTTGTTGAATTACTCAGGTTGTTTATTAATTTCTAGTGGTTAGTTTTGTTGTGGATGTTAAATCTCACTACAAGAAATATCAACATTGTTAGCTCACGATAAATGCTATCGTAGGGTTTTCATAGCGTTTTACGATCTGCTATGTCATCGGCAGCCATCATAGGTACCCCTTCTACGATAGTACTTTTCAATGACGCTATTTAATGTTTCATACGATAGCAATAGTTTAATGCTGTTATTAACTTTAATATAACATTATTTTTTTGTTACAAATTGATTACGATTCATATATTTGTGCTATGATAGATCTTTCTGTAATAAATAAAAAAATAATTATAATTATAATAAAATAATTGAAAATTAAATCAAAAATTAATTTATACTGAAAATGAAATAAATTTTATTTATAAATTAAAATTGGATTACAAATTAACTTGGGTTTACATTACTAAACCAGAAATTAAAAATAAATTTAGACCACTACAATTTCCCCAACCCGGTTTACACTAAACCAAATTTAAAAAGAAAAAAAAAACTAAACCTAAAAAACTAAGACTGCAGCCGCCGCCTCCTCTACGGCCTTGCAGCCCTTGCCCCTCTTCCAACAGTCATGAGTTTGCCTCCTCCTGGCCGCCGTCCTCAAGCCGCCATGAACCTTGCCTACTGCAGCCACCAAGATCCTTGACTCCTCACCTATCTTTACCAAAAACAAAATAAATTCAGATTCATAAGAGGAAAACAGATACGAAAAGGGAGAGAGGGAGAGAAGGCGAACGTGGCGGTGGTGGGAGGGCGAACGTGGCGGTGGTGGGAGGGCGACCGCGGTGGTGGTGGTGGGGCTGCGATGCGATGGGAGTGATGGGAGACGAAGAGAAGATGCGACGGGAGAAATATGGGAGAGATGAGAGAGGCGTGCAAAGAGATAGGAGTGATGAGAGAAACAGTAAGCTTGGAGAGAGATGGGAGTGATGAGAGATATGAGAGATGAGAATGAAGAAGATGAAGTTTCAGATCTGTCGTGGAGAAAAGAGAGATAGAGGGAGAAAAAATAAAAATAAAAAGGAATAAATCTCAACCCTTAGATCGAATTTAATCTAATGGTTCAGAAGTGTGATCCGTGTATCTCAATCTGATTGGTCAGAAAATTTTGTTTTTTCTTTTTCTATTTTTGTTTTTGTTTTATCCTTTAATATTTTGATAATTTGTTTTGCAAATAATTTTTCTTAGTTATGTCTTATTTCAGAATTTATATTTTGTAGGTTATAATTTAAATCTAAAGGTTATTTTTGAACATAGTAAATTGTTATTTATTTAGGAATTGATGTATAATTAAGTTCGAATATATATTAGATTAATATCAAAATTATGATTTTGGTGATCATTTTAAAAATTTATATGCTTACACAGAAATCTGATATATAATTCATTTATAAATTTGTTTGTTTGATTCAAAAGTTGAAATTTTTTAAATTTAAATTTTATGGTTTATAAAAAACATTATGATTAAGAGTAAAGTTTAGTTTTGTGATTTAAGGTTTGGATATTGGAAATGAGATTTAGGATTAAAATTTAGTATTTTGGATTAAAATTGGAAAATAATAGATTTGAAGACTAGATACAATATTTATAGTCAAATATTTAACAATCTAGATTATAGGTTTATATTTAGAGTATTGAAAGTATAGTTTATGTTTGAAGTTAGGAGTTAGGATATAGAATTTGATTAAGGATTAAAGATATGTGTTTAGGAGATTATAGTTTTAAAATTAGAAATATTAAATTATGAGTTTAATTTTAATATTTGAAGTTATAATATGAAAATATTAGATTTATAAGGGTTGTCTTAAGAGTTAAGGGTTTAAAACCATGCTTAGGGTTTAAAACATGTTTAGGGTTAGGAGTTCGAATAGCTTTTCTTAGCATTATAAAAATGCTATTACATGTTTTTGATAGCATTACTAAAGTCGTTTCAATATTATCTTTGGTGCTTGAATCTCATTTCCCAGTAAATATTGGTGGAATCGGTGACTTTAAATTCCCGCTCATTTAATTTTCAAAATAACATTAGTTAATTGTTATTTTAGGTTTCGCTCTACCATAGCGTTTATCTAACGCTATTATAAAATATAAAAATATTTAACTTATCTACGATAGCAGTTCAGTAAAACGTGCTATAATAATCTGCTATCAATGTAGACTTTTTTTGTAGTGTCTGATTCCACATTTTGAATTACTCACGAGTTTACATGTCTTATTCATGAGTCTACATTTTTTTTCTTTATCATATATGTCTACATTTAACTTGTCCATAAAACACAACATCCACAACTTTTATGTGCATTAATATGTTTTCTTTCGGTTTTGAGAATGTGAACAAGTTTTCTCATGAGATCTCCATCATCTCACTTGTTGAATTACTTTGGTTGCTTACTAATTTTAAATGTTTAGTTTTGCTGTAAATGTTAAATCTAAGTCCACATTTTGAGTTACTCACACAATATCAATTTTGGCGTCCACAAAATTTTATCCACACTTTAATTTTCACATTTTGAATGTTCTCTATATAATGATGCTATGTCCAAATGGTTGACTAAGTTATGATTAAGAACTTCCTCATATTACGTTTTTCATCTGTTTATAAACAGAGTTTCTGATATCCACATCCACAGTTCCACAGTCTATCTGAATAATAACATTAAAAACAAATCATTTATTATTTGAAACCTTATCCTTAGATCCTTAATCAGATCTTATCCTTAGATCCTTAATCAATCACAGCCGTTGGATGAAGTTTATTTGATTCATATCCAGAGTGACCCATAATAGTTGGATGTTTCCACAATTGTTTTTTGAGAATTGTATCCACAACTTTTTTATCCACATTTTTTATTTGTACCTTTTCAAATATAACAAAAAAATATCAAAGTGGATATCAAATTATAGAGAATAAAAAGATAAAATTTACTGTATCAATATATTTCTCAAATATATCTTTAAATTTAAAATAAACAAAACAAACTATAAATAGATAAAAATATTTAAAGACAAACTTTAATAACTCCTCAAAGGAAACTTATTGGTCCCCACATACTCGACACCATTTTAAAAAAGAAAAAAAAAACTAATCAGCCTCTACTTTCTCTTAACCAAAAGTAAAGAGTAGTGAGGTAAAAACATATGGATGTTTAAGCTGGGAAATCAGCCAATTCATATCTCAACAGAAGGCTGTGGTCCCAATCAGTACATACACTCAGAATCATGTGCTAAAACATACATCAAGAAGTAATATATTCAAATTTTCATACATCAACTAAGAAAATCCGGCTTTTACATATATTGATCATTTATCCGTTAGTAATAAAACAGAGGCTGAACAATATATCAACATGTCCTTGAACCACTATGACAAACAATATTTGCTAATTGTATTATCCATTATTTTAATAAACAATGAAAAATATTTTTTTTTCTCTCAAATAAATGTTGTCGAAATATTTTTTTTTAAATTCAAAATTTTTATAAAAAAAGATTTCCAATTTTCTTTTCAATGTTTGGAAAATTTTTAAAGGGCAATTCTCCTAAATAAAATATTTTCAAGTTTTGTCATAAAAAGAGAAAATATGGAGGAAAATGACCAAATAAATAAATAAAATAATTAAAAAAATTATAGTTTCAGATTATATGTTTTCAAATTCGGATTTCTTTATATTTTGTTTTTGAAAATTTCTTTTTAGAAACTTTTTTTGTTTAAAATTTTCTTTTTTAAATTCAAAAATACTTTTTGAAACTATTTTTAAGATTTTTCATTTTCGAATTTCAAATATATTTGTGACAACAGAACATTTTTAGTGCTATTCTATGGTATTTCTCTTTTTTTAAAAAATATTATTTTTTAGAATTCAAAACCTCCTCTCAACTCAAAACTATAAGTCTATATTAGTTAGTCCTAAGGATATAAATATATATTTACTTTAATAAAATCTCCATAGTTGAAGAATTAGAGTTCTAGCTGTAATATAATAAATTTAAAATAGTTTCAGAAATTCAGAAATTAAAAAAAATGAGAAAGTTTGAATTTAAAATCATATATTTCGAAAACTGAAACATATTATTTTTATTTTTTATTATTCAATTAAATAATTATTTGAGAAAATTGTCATGGATGTAATATTCATTAGGTATAAATAGGAAACAATAGAAAAGGTAATCAACAAATTGTGTTTGGCACAATTTTTAATGGACCTCTTGTAATATTGTTTTGACCCAGGTTCGAAGGACTATTTATTTAAAATATAAAAAGCCACGTAATCAATATTTAACGGATAGTTTAGACTCTGCTTTTTTACTAAAAGATAAACGGTCAATGTATGTAAAAGCCAAATTTTATTAGTTGATGTATGAAATTTAAATATATTACGTGTTGATGTGTGTTTTAGTATAGGGTTCGATTGTATGTACTGATCGGGACCGCGATCATCTGTTGAACTATGAATCGGTCGATTTCCCTCTTTAAGCTCGTTCTTGCTTCAACATGAGAGATTCTATATTTTGATTCGTAGGTCATTTTATATTTTTTAAAACTGTTGAAACTATGATAACATTTGCTGTCCATCATGTTCTAAGACAAAAATAACATTGGTTGTGAACGCACTTTCTGATATTTCCTGTTGATAATATTGGCTTTTTACAAAACTCTGTCGTTTCTCATCTTTTTTTATTTTTGAAATTTTGCTTGCATATATATTTAAAAGTGGCAAAGGCAGTTTACAATATACCCACCTTAGAAATATCTTACGAAACCCATACCAAAGAACAATTCCATTTAAACTTAAACCCATTAAAAGTGACTTCCCAGAAAAGGATAGACCCATTAGAAACCCAATAGTAATCATTAGAAAAGAAAGAAGTGAGCCCAAAGCCCACTAAAGATCAATTTGAAGACAAAACGACAATTGCCCAAGTTAGTGGAGCGATTGATTCACAATCCAATAGACACAGGACGGGGATTTTCAAACAAGTGATAGCCAAATCTGCATTGTGGCACTTGCCTCTGCTCGGTTTTGAGGTATGGAAGCTGTGATCCTGTTTTTAACAGTTAGTTCAATGCTCTTTTGAAGCGAATCAGGAGGCAGTCTATTGTTTCTTTCGCGCCCAGATCTCAGCTTGCCAAGCTAGCTTTTGAAGGTAACTGAGATTCCTTGAAGCCGAAGCTTTGAGGACAGATTGTACCAAATCGATGAGGAGTATGTACACTCGAAAGAAAGGAGTTGCAAAGGAGACAGAGCGCATCAGTTTGCAAGCCCCAAGAAAGAAGCACCAGCCATGTAAGTGAACTATGCTTTGGAATTCCTTTCCTGATTCAAACTAGATTACACCAGTCGACTAATGGTTTCTGGTCCCTCAGCTCATTATAGATAACCCTTGAGGAGAAATAAGAAGATGAAGTACCACCATTCACCGTCCATTGCATTCTATCATCTCTGTCTGTTAGGGATATTGAATTCATAAAAATTTGTACTTCCAGCATATTGGGGGATCTCGCAGGAGGGAGGATCCAATGGGAATCATGCCAAAGAGATGACAGGGTTGCTGATAGTGGAAATACCGGTTTGATGAGGACCCAAATGGACATGTCTTTGATGACATTTCTGAAGAGGAGCATCCATAGCAGTTCCATCGCACAGGTACGGTTCCAGATTTTTAATTCCAAGACCTCCTTCCTGCTTTGGCCTAGTTACAGTAGTCCAAGAAACTTTTGATGTGAATCTTCCCTCTAGGTTTCCTTTCCAAAGAAATGCATTACACATTGAATCTATCTTGTTGATGCATTCTTGTGGAAGGATGAAAGCACTGCACCAGAAAATACTGTATTGGTCAATACTTGCCTGCCCGCAAAAGATAGGAGCTAAGAAGTCCAAGTACATATTTTATTTTTCACCCATTGCAATAGAGGTTCACAGTCATTAATTTGATAACTTTTTTGTGCACAGAGGCAGCCCCAAGTAAGGAATAGGAAGATGTCCATGCGGAATACCAGACAAAGATTCTGTTGAAGCGATCTCAGCATCAGAAAGTCCACAGGAGAGAAGCAGGACTTTTCCGGACTGATAGCTAGACCAGACAGGTTTTGGAAGTTAGAAGGATAGCTATTAAAATTCTTTTTGTTCGTGTCTAGAAATTTAGTAAACATTGGATTAAGTTTTTTCTCTACTGGGTAAAAGATTTTCACAAATCTATGATCTTTCGTTACAATGCTATACTAAAGCTGATATGAATCTCTTTATGTTGATTGCATGGATGCACAACAAGTTATAGTTATTGTGTTGTTTTATTTATAGTCATTTATATTGTGGTATGTTTGTTGTTGTAGTTCTTATTAAATTTTTGTTGTCTACAGGTTACATATGCATGAACATTTTTAATAAAACGATAGAATGATGGTTGGTCAGGATTTAACAAATAAACTAGCATAATGTGATAATTTTAGTTTTATTCTGTAACGATTAAATTGTATCATCTAAATGCGAGTTTATAATATATTTCTTTGTATAAATCAGTTTTATGTGTAGAATTTGAATGTGTTAATGTTTTTGCAAAACTTCAATTTATCAAAAGTTAAGTTGTAATGGTTGATCACCAATATGTTAGAGAATTGGTGGTCAATCAGATGCCAAAGTAGCTTATAATACAAATCATTTAGAAAAACTATTAAACATGTGTATATAAATTTAACACTTTATAATATTTTTTAAGACTAACAGTATGGTATATATGAAGGATGCTCCAATTATCTAACTATTTATTTAGTTTAGCTATATTCTCTATTCAAATATACATAGAGAGAATTGAAAAAATTGTTGCAAGAATCCAAATTTTCAAACTTTCCTGCTATTTGATTCAATATTCATTAAATCAACTGCACAATATTTGCATAATATGATTTATGTCAAGTTTAGTCTGTGAAGATGGTATTGCTAAGCTGTAAGTACCACGCATTAATTCAGGATTTTATTTCATGAGGTCCTACAACCCATGTCAGTCTCTTTGTTATTCGTTTCGGATGATATATGATGGTTTTGATATCTTGTGCCTGTGTCTTTATATTGCCTTGATATGTTTTTTTCAGTTCACTCTGATTATGTATGATTTTCTCCCAAGAGTCTTGAAGTGATCCTTTTGCTTAAGCGTCTCATACGGAAGGAGCATATGCCTACTTGTGCTGTAAAGTTTCTTGCCGATACAGATCTCCAAGACACATTATCTATTAACTAGTGGAATGCAACAAAGTATCATTATTTTGAAAAAGATTACTACTAGCTTTTTATGCATAGGAAACAAGCTAGGGATAAGAAGAATGTTGATAGAAGGCTTGGAGACTTGGGAAATTGGAAGGCAAGGGGCAGGAGTAATAACATCTACATTGGTGTGTAGCTGGTAAGCATCAAACAGACATATGAACTAATAAAAGACGAAGTTAAAACTGGATGGTCCCAATTCGAGTACACAAGCTTTTCCAACAAGTTTGAGAAAATCTGTGTAACCCATCTCATCTTTGCCAAGATATCTGAAGTGGATTATCCTTCTGACATCAGTGAAGAAGAAACAAACAAGAAGAAAAAGAATCTGTAGGGGTCATTGGTGAACTTGGAAGAAGCAGCTTCTAATGTGACATGGAGTGGATTTGCTACTTGAATATTGAGGAAGATGGTCTGACAGTTGATGAGTTGTTGGGAGATAGTGATTAAGAAAGACGCTAGAAGATTAAATGAAGCTCTTCTCGTCTTCATGTAGCTGAACTTGTTATGTTTTGTCTTGAGACTTCTCTTATTATGCTTTTTTCTTGAGACTTCTCTTCTTGAAAACAACTTTTACCACGTGACTGCATATCTTCTACTTCCAGATTAGTGGTACCGAGAAATTAGCTTGCACTCATAAATTTGAGCTATAGAGAAATGCATCACTTTCTTATATTTATCTATGTGGATAAACTTTGCACATCATTTAAAATTTCCCCAGAATCTTGAGAAAAACAAAATTGGAGTCTCCAATTTGTTTAGAAAAACTTTAACTCCATTGAAAAAAAAACAGATTTACTTTCTCGCCATTTAATTGGGCCAATTCTAATTCCAATGAGACTCCAAAACATCAAATTTGGCGTAATTTCATCTCTAATCGGGCACTAAAAATAACACCATCCCATCATAATTTGGTATAGAGTGAATAATGTTTGATGTAACACTATTTATCACACCAAATATTTAATATACATGTATCATTATGCTTCATTTAATAATATAGTTCAATTATTATTGTTAACCATTTCAAATTTGTAACTAAACATAAATGTACTCTATTGTTAATATTTTAAAATTATTTTATATGATTCAAATATATTTATTTTATTTTCAAGTAAGAGATCACTAAGTGATTGTTATCATTTTCTTTATATTGTAAAAAATAAAATATTATAGATTTTTTAAATTTTATTTCAGTTTAGAAATCACTTAATGTTTATTATTGTTTATTTTATACTAGGGCAAGTTGGTTCCACGCGGGATTTGATGTATCGGTTTTATGAAACATATAATTTGTATAAATTGTCTTCTATGTTCAGTTGGTGATAAGTGTAATTATGCTAAGAAAATGAGATTGAGTTTTCAAATACCATAATTCTTTTTTATGTCAGAGCATCTAATACAGTGGAGAATAAGATTTTAACTTTGAGGTAATCTTAATCAAATATATTTTGTAATTGTTTAGGACAATGTCAGTAATTGCTACTATTAACACTTGTTGTTGTTGTTTTTATATATTTATGTTATATTTGAGAATTTATTTTTTGCTTTATGCTATGTCAGTAATTTGATAGAGATAAACTAAAACAAATGTAAAAGATACCAAATAAACAGAATAATATGCTTTGATGATTATATATAGGCCTGGGCATTCTAATATGGACCCAGGAATCAGAACCGGAACCGACCCGTAAATATCCGACACAAAACCGAACCAAAAATTTACAATTTTTTGGATCTAAATTGTTTTTACCCGAAAGAACCGGAACCGAAAAGACCCGACCGGAATAGACCTGGACTCGAAAAGATCCGATCCGGATAGACCCAATCCCTTAAGAACCGATTTGTACCCGACTTAAAACATATATATTCAAAACTATAATTTTCTGTGTTATACTTTATATATATATATATATATATATATATATGATTTAGTTGAAATATCTTTTGTTAACAATATTTGTTATTATTTTGTAACATTTTAAGTAATATGAAGTTTAAAAATGTTTTATTTTAATTATTAATAGTTTGATTTAAGTAATTTGTAAAATTTTAGATATATATGATAAATATTGATTAAATATAATATCTCATGTTTTTCAAATTCTAAATATCCGAACCCGATTCAGATCTGATATTGGCCCGAAAATTATGGATATTTTACAGGTATTAGAAATATCGATCTGAACCCACCCATACCTGACAAGACCCGATCCGATCCGAACCGACCCCCAAAAAATTATAGATACTTATTTGGATCTAAATTTTCAGGATCTAAAAGATCCGGACCCAACAGGACTTGACCCAAACTCGACCCGAATATCCGGATGTCCAGGCTATTTATACTTACATAAAATTTTAATCTGGCTACTAAATATTATTCACAAACAGAATTTATGCTGACCTATATATTATTCTGTACAAAAAAATATTATAAATCAGCAAAATACATATTAAACTAACTATTATTTTTAAATTAGTTTATTACTCTATAGTACATGTTAGTTAATAGAATAATTATATATGCTTTTCAATATTTGTGGTCTAGTCGATGATTAGAACGATGATATCTCGATTCCACAAGCAATGCCTTATGTTGGACCTTCAATGGGATCGTATCCCACGAATCTGATGGAACTGTATAACTTTATGACCTGCTCCGTGCTAGGGTTACATACCATCAACCCTCCATGAACGGCAACGGTGAGAAAGCCATGGAGATAAGCGAAAGACTCTGTGATGGAACTCAGTCCCACTTGCTTTGCATAAATTGACAATTTATATACCTTTTTTTTTTTTTAAAAAGACAATTTATATACTTTGACGTGCTTTTTAAAATGATTAGTTAAAACAAAAATCACATCTAATCTATTAAATTTAAGTCATCTTTTTATCTATTTAAAAATGTTGTTGAACCTATTCCTTATTTTGTTAATAGTAATTAGTAAATATAGTTGACCTTGAATTTGGTTATATTAACACAATCTGTTTTGCACTTATAGTTATTGGTATATACAAATTAAATATCTTAACTAATTCTATATTTTGTACCATCGGATTTACATAGAATCTTGGTGATTCTCATATTTGTTTTAAATATACAAATGTCAAGAAAACGGTAACCTATACACTAATATGATCAAATAAAATACAACATAACTTAACCAAAAGATAATTAAATTCATCGCATAGATTTCATATACACTTCATACTAACCGAGTCTATCCAAGGGACCATACATAATTTGTGATATGTTTTAATAAAATTTACATATTAATTTTTTTTACAATTGTTTACTTACCATATACTCCTGATATACCATAGAATTTATCCACTTTTAACCATGATATATAAATGTTTTAAAATATAATTACTATGTTTTGGAGTATATTTAGTATGTTTACCGATTCATGAGTCATTTAGAGTAAACTAGAGATTTTGGAACATTTCAGAGTAATTTAGAGATTTCATCTGAGCTGACCATCGACCAACACAAATGGTCGACAGAGAGACATTACAATCGATCGATACACACCATGTGGTATAGATCGATAGCAAGTACGCAGAAACCCACTTTGGTCACAGCCGACTTGAAGCCCAAGATCATACTAAACTACAAGAATACCTCTGGCGAATTTTAACCTAATATTTATGTGCACTGCCATTGTATTTGGCAATACATGCTTACAATTCTTTCATCGCTTTCTTATTTTTCACAGTAAAAACTTTTAGGTTTAGAGTTGGAGAGAAGAGAATAACTCCTTCAGAAATTTGTCTTGGAACTCCATTACTTTCTACCTATCTATCTATGAAGTTTTCTTTATCTATTGATATGCTTTACTCTACTATGTCTTAGTAAACCACCTTGTTAGGTTTAGGATTCAAATAGAACATGAGGAATTAGTCCAAAATATAAAAATTGCTAAGTTGTCAAAGATACTCATCATGAGAGTTGTGCTTAATGTTTGTTTCTAGAATAACTAACTAGAAACTTGATCTTAGGATAGGAGGCGCAAACGGAAGCTTGGTTTTCTCTCTGAATTGATTCTCTGAGCTAAGTTGTTAGATACATACGGAGGTTGGTCTAGGAAGATTAGTGAACATAGTTCAGCTGATCTTAAAGCTTCTCTAAAAGCGTATCAATTGATAGTCAAATAGACTAATCGATCGACACGGCAAAAAGTGTATCGATTGATACTCTAATAGAGTAATCAATCGACACTTTATTCATACCAACAAGCGGAAACTGAAGTTGAAGATAATAAATCGTCTAAAAATACATAAGTTGATCGACTATCGCTTTTGTTGAGTTTTTATATATCTTGCATGCATCATAGTATACATATCTTTATAATCCTGAAATCCTGAATAGAAATCCTAAACTTAGGTCATTTATCATTGTTGTCTAAAACTTCAATCAACTTATCTGAACAATTACTTATTCACCACTGTTTGTTTTGATTTATAATATTCGACCTAACTTAATTACTGATTTTAAGATTTATTGTATGTCCGAGTTTTCTGTTGATTAGATCCCTAAGTATTACAATTGATCATCTTATTTGAGAGAGTAATTCACTCTTTATTAATTTGAATGAGATCAACTTGATGATGTCAATATGTAACATATAGAGCACAATTAAGAAATATAACTTAACAATTACAATGTTAAAAGAATGTGGCGAAGCCTATTATTAATATTATATAAAACAAATTTCAATTGGTTAAAATTAATAGGTATTTAAATTATTTAAATTCAGTCATTCTTTTATTGCAAATTAAGTATTTCAATCTTTATGTTTATAGCTATATTTTTGTGACACCATATATATAGATTTGTTTACAGTAATATTGAATTTAAACAAAACTATCTCATAATATAAGTAAAAATATATGATTAATCAATGGCCGGATCAAAACACCAAATTATTACATATGAAACATTACACTTAAGAAACTGGAACCATCTGTAACACATATGATAACACAAACCAATTTTACACATGTAAAAAATTATATAGAAATAGTATATAACACAAAATATAATCTACGAATTGGAAAACTGTATAATATAAACTGAACAAATATCTACACTTTAGCGAGGATTCTTCTCTGTTATTTATTTAAAATAACAATCAATATCATTAATTGAGAATGTAATTAAGTGAACGTGAATGATTTCATTAGTTCTTAAATGTAATGGGGCTTAAATGTTGTGTACTGATGATGTAATTGTGACTCAGCCACCTAAGACAATTCACTCTAAACTTGATAACATGGCTAATGCGAGATTACATAGCCTACACTATTTTTAGTTACCTAACCTAAACCATTTTTAATGAGAGATTGGAAGCACCTCTAAGCCATAATATCCCTACTGTATATATTTGATTGTGCATGAATCTCCTTTGATTGGCTAGCTCTTTTATATTTTTACTGATTTCTTCTTTCTCAAACGGTTTTTTTTATTAGGTCGAGTTCATCGTCTCATGGGCTCTTAAGTCTCTGATGAAAGAGCAAAGTCCATCCCTAACAATTATTACAATCATATCTAAGAGTTGTTTTTTAAATTAATTTTTATCTAAGAGTTGTATTCACGCAGTTGTAGTAAACGCGAACGAGACCATTCTGTTCCATGTATTATTCTTTTCTATCCTTGAATTTTATTAGTTCAAAGTTAAAATCTAGATTGAATTTCTAAGTTTTTAGTATATTTAGTCGATAGTATTTAATTACGTTTAATATAATAGACTTTCAATGACTCAAAATTGCAATAACTAAATGCAACTAGAATTGATTTCAAATAGTATGATTTACATAACAAGATGAATATATCATTAACATGATGATCACATTGATCGTTGGTTTTACATATAAGCAAATTAATTAAGAAGAAACTTAAAAGAAAAAGAAGGAACAATTAAGCGTGTGAATTATGAGCAGAGAGCATGTCACTGACGTAGCCACCAAGCCAAGGATCCATGGTCAATGACCTAATCTCCCATGTCGGATCGAACGCTTCCCATGGTATTCTCTTGAGATCTTCCACCGAAACACCCAACTCCTCAAGTGTCACGTGTCGAAAACCCTTATTACTGCTGTTAGCACTCTCACCGACATTCTTGTCCTCTCCAAAATCAATGAAATCATCACCATGATGATGATTTGATGATGATAATTGACTTTCGTAATCCTTGTTCGTCTCTCGAAGACCAGTAGATCGAGAAAGAAAGCAGGAATCCGCAGGAGTTACGATGTCTTTGACGTAGCCGCCAAGACTTGGAAGCGACACGTGGCCGTATCCTAAGCAATCTTGATATTCCTTGTTGTTACTATCAGTGTAACCAAGCAAATTCTCATGATGACTTGAAGACAAGGATCTCTTCTTATGCTCCTTCGTCTTCGTCTCGGGAAGATTAGTTGAAGAAAAGCATGATTGCACAGTTGGTAACCCCTTGACCACGCAACTTAATTGGTCGAAGGCATCAACGTCGTCCCACCAAGACCCCAGTCTTGGCTTCTTCTTTGTAGGCTCTAGGGTAGAGTCGAGGTGGTTCCGCTTCTTATTCTTCTTAGAATCTAGGGTTTCCTCTTCGTCATCGTCGTCGTCGATGATGATGACTGCATTAGTAGAAGGTAGCAACGAGTTAGAATCGTTTGTGTTCTTTATTTTAGACACTAGGGTTTCATCCTCGTCGTCGTTCATGGTGATGATTGCATCAGTAGAAGATGGTGATCCCACGGATATGAATTTCTGGAAAACGAGAGAGAGTTCGTCGTTCGAACGAGACCACCACTCTTCTTTCTCTATCGCCATGTTTCGCTTATTGAACCGAAAATAGAAGAAACTTGGAGAGAAACAAAACTAGTTGTGACTTAAGAGAGACTAAAGAAAAGCTCTTAATCTGGTTTTTGGTGGTAGAAAACGTATGCGCTATTTAGTTTATATAGGAAAAGATTATAGGTTGAAAAGAAAAAAGGAAATATAACGCAACCTTATAAAAGGAAATTCTTTTCTCCGATAAGGCAACTAAAAGGAAATTCTTTGATATCGTTTCTTAATATATTTTAATAAAGATTATTGTGCCTACTATCCTAAACTGTTAAATCTATGGCACATTTATTTTTATCTGGATTTCAATACCAAAAAAATACTATAGTAAGTAGTATTCCTTTATTCATAATTAACTCTAAATAATTAAATATCGAAAAGAAACACTAATAAATAAGTCAAACCTATTTTTATTTGTGTCATACAATATGGTTAATGATTAATATTAAACTTGGTTAAAGGAAGCTGTTCGACCAAGAAAAACTACATTTACTTTGTTTCGAAAGATAAATATATAGATCTGCATATGCTACTTCAGACTACATTTAACTTTGTTTTGAAAGATAAATATCTTCTATATAATGCTACTTCAGACTATTTTCGTTAGTGAAACTTGAAAGAAGCATACAATATTCTTGGAGATATGAATCTAGAAACAAAAGTGAATTATTGCATAACTTATTACATTCATAAGGCAGAGAGTCCCTTGGAGTTAGCAAACAAGTGTTTGCGGCTGATAAGCTCCGGTTTTTTTGGGGCGGTTATGAGAAGACTGGTTAGCAGAGACGGAGGACCGGTGAACTTGGTTTGCATCATTTCCCTCACATTCACGTACCCATCGAGTGTCATCAACTCCAGAAGCTTCCTACAGCTCTGAGATTGCAAAGAGATACATATATAATGTTATCACAGATCATATATATAGAGAGACACAGACAAGATGAACATTAAGAGATCCGTTTGAGAAGAGGTTTTGGATAAAGATGTGCTTGTAAATTACCTGAGGATTTAGTACATCCATTAGGTTTATGATCTCGTCCTGCCACAAAAGGAATGTTTTTGATTAATAATTTCAGCCATATTATAGTTGAGAGGAAAAGGGAGAAGTTTTTTTTTTTTACCTCAGGTATACCGGGATTCTGCATCACGGTACCTAGAACACGGCGAACGAGTCCATCAAAGACGACTTTATTTATGGACCCATCTGCGTTTACCCATGGATATATTGGCACAGGTGGTGATTTCTCACAAGTCGATTCCTTTGTTTCACCTCCAAAACTCATTCCAAATGTAACAGATGATGGACTTTTCATAGATGCTTCGTGCAAACCGCTTGTCTGAGCCGTTTCAGGAAGGTTAAGAATTGTAACCTTATGAACTTTGTTGCCAGCAACGTGCTCACGCTCGTCCTGTGAAGAAATGCTGATCCTAGAATCGTTTGACCTATGTTCCCCAACAACTTTCTCTAGGTAATTCACTGGTAGAGGCCGCTGAAGATTATTGTCTGAGGTTTTACCTTCCTCAAATGTCAAGAAGTACTTTGATCGGTAGAAGGAATGGACAACACGGGAATTATCATACCCATTTACCTGAATGTTGTTAACATATAATAACATTTAGAAAATGAAATATCAACATGGAAGTTTTGTCAAATAAGAGATGTGAAGACGAAACCTTCAAAGCTATCCGAAATGTTTCAAGGACATTTACAATACAATCAAAAGTTTCCTGGCCTGCAGATGAACAAGTGGCAGAGGTTAGAAATAACACTGAAGAAACTAGTTTACACATGCGTGCAATCCAATTTGCCTGATGCCGTTACCTGGAATATCAATAAGACGCTGGACCTCTTCAATGCTCAGACCTTGGTCACCAGCCTTCTGAAGGGCATCGGAAACGGTTTCAAAAACATCAGGACTGAATACACTCACTTGCTCGCCTGCAGATTTGGCCATGACAACACTAGCATAACTGGCCATTGCTTGCCAGGGAGAATCACCTAGACTGCCCGGTACGACTGTAGCATCTGTAGAGTCGAAAATTTCCTTCAAATCATCAGATTCACAACCACTATTTGCTACTACCCGGTTGAAGTGAAGTTCACCAGTGCGAGAGTCATCGTCTTTAAACAACTCTATTGCGTCAGCTGTTGATAGACTTACACGGCGAACAGATACTGCTATACCAGGAAAACCCTTTTCCTTTCGAAAGTTGATTTCACCTTCGCCCAGTAGCTTTTGTTTCTTAGCACTATCAGCTTCTGATTCTTCTATCTCATCAGCTCTACGTTTCAAACCTCTACGATCTCCGGGCTCTCCAACACCTTCTTTAGGCAAGGATACAGATATAGAGAGTTCACCGGAAGAAACCAGTGAAAAGAAATTTAAAACATCGCCACATTGCAAATCCGAAGTAAGAGCGACTCCCTCATCCATCAGGTCTCTTTCATTTTCGAGAAGCCAACTGGAGAACTTGGCTGCTCTTGTCCCAGTATTAACCGGGAATGGAGACTTTGAAATACTATGCAAGAAGCTCTGCGAAAGCACAAATGGCTGTCCACCACTTCCACCAACCTGGAACGTATTAGTAAAAATAATGACCTTCAGTTTAGCTTTGACATAGAGTAAGATGAAAACATCAAAGTGTGGTCAAGGAAGGTATTTATTATCCACCATCTCATCTAAACATGAAGTATGCACGCAATGTGGTTTTTGACAGCAAAATCAAACTAACAAAAGGAAGAAAAGATAATACATCAAAGTCAAACATGTGCACATATGCCTCTTCATAAATTCTAGAAGCATATATAAGAAGCCAGCAATTTTAATTCTGGGATAGGAAAGTGATCAGTAGTTTTACCAGGAACTTCTTGTCTCGGAGGTAGCTATAGGCTGTAAACAGGTCTCTCTCTGAATATCGTCTTAAGGTATCTTCCAGCAGATTTGGCATACCAGGTGCAGTGGGCATGCTCAGAAAGACAAGCTTTAACAGCTCTACAGCAGTAGAAACTGCCAGAGCTTTCCTTACTTGTATATTACCATTGTCGTTTCCATCTAAAGGGTTAATAGTTTGATGAAGACGATAGTGTCCGGATCGTCGAGATGTATCTTTAACTTGATCCATAGAAGGATTTTGAATGTTCTCTGAGCGAATTGCAGGTGGAACAGTTTCACTCCCCTGCAAGTTTTTAATTTTAGTTTATCATTAATTGCCAAAAATAAAAGGACGAACCATTGAATTGAAGACCTTCCAGGTGAAGAGGGTGAATGAGATGGCAAATGGTTCCAGTAAATGTAGCAATAAAATGAAATATCAAAGTGAGGCGAAGCAATTGTAAGGATGGTGAAAAACAAAAGAAAAGGAAGCAAAAGTATGCACCTCATCAACTATATCTCTGTTTGACCATTCCCGAGAGCTGGGCTTCGCCCGTTTAGGGGCCACCAGTTTAGCCATCTTCTTGAGCTCAAGAATATCACTAAAGGCTTGACGTATACTATTTTCACTGAAGTCATCCCATTTTTCATCGTCAGAAAAAATATCTTTACCATGCTCAACAAAACCAGAATCCTTTCTAACAAGAACATGTGAACTACTGCTCTCAGGCAAACACTTCTGTTTCGTCTCTAGATGTTTTGCATAGCGCTCACTGAGTATATTGCAAAGCCTCAAGACCGCCTTCCGAAATTTATCATTCTTCATCAATGTTTGAGTCCGTCGCTTGCAAGCTAAAGGAGGTGCGGGCAGTTCACGAACTTGAGCCCAATTTACTCCATGGAATTTTGCCCCCAGAGCTGCGCGGTGTCTAACATATTGACTCAACAATTTCCTGACCAGAGAATATTTGTCAGTGGTGTAACCCAATCAGCTATAATCAGATAGGAGAATGCCTAAAGCATGAATTAATGAATTCTCAATCATATGGAACTCTTAAGTTATTGAGCCCTCCGAAGCATAAAGTCCCCGAAGATAGACTCCTAAAACCAACATTGCATTGGACAGCTTCAACAAGAACACGTTGAATTTTTTTCTATCACAACTCATATAAACACATAGCTATACAAGCGTACCTGTCCGCCTCATCTGTCCATGAAAATCTTTGTGCAGGAGTTGATGCGGTCTTTGAACTTGCATACCGGTTGATCAGAGAAGAACACTGGCCCTCATCTTCAGTAAGATCCCCTATCTCCTCATTTTCTTGTTGATTCATCGGAATGTGGGATTGGTCTTCTTGTATGGTATTTGGAATATTCTCACTATTTGAGGCATCAATAGCATCTGAATATAGAACCTTTTGTTCATCTATTATTTTGGACCCGACACCTATTCCGGTAGTCTTTACGGGAGTTTCTCTTTTTCTTTTCCCAGAAGATGGAGAAGGGCTATTTTCTACAGCGTGATTTTTATCTTTTGATTTCAGGCGTCTTCCACGCTTCGCTTGATAGACATGCATAACCTGAAGTATGCAACCAAAAATACAAGGTTACCCAAAAATCAAGAAGAAAAAAAACAGAGAACATCTAGGTCAGTTTTATTCCTGAACCAGAGATGAGAAAGCTTTAAATCGAACTTTAATAAGATTCAGGCTGAAACACTAAAGAATCAAGGTTCCCAGTCGGCATGATTCTAAGATCAAAAGACCATAAGAAACTATTGGCCAAATTACCACCTGGTCTCAAATAACTAAGTGACCTTGACAATTTTAACAATATATACAGCACTGCCACCGCACATAACATATATTTACCTGCTCTAAGGTCAGGTTCAGATCCTTAGCAATCTTCTCACACTCTTTGAATGAGAGTTTTTCCTTCTCATCAGCTGAAATACGCTGTAAGAGCTTAGCACGCTGTTCTGCTGTCATGACGCAATCTGAGGCCCAAGAACGAAAACGAAAAACCTAGAAGAACTGACAGTTAGAAGCTGTTTTCTAAGTACCAGGCAGCTGAAAATTAACATCACAGGATAATATAGCAGAGATATACGCGTAACATACATACATATTATGAGTATATCTAGTTATTTTTTTGTCTATGGAAAAAATATACACTCAGCTGTTGGATCCATATAATAAGCCATGCTATAGAAGATCAAGCTTATACCTCTTGAACAACAGATCCCGGAAATGCTTGCTTAGCAGCTCTGTGATCAGCAGCGGCATAGCAATACTCTAAAGTTAGCCAATATTCATCGACAGCATCTCTATTTGATAGAATAAAGTCATGCCGAATACGAGGGCGAAGATCAAGAGACATGACACTTGGTGTAGCAGCAACAAACACAGGTTCTTCTATATAAGGCATAAGCTCCATTGCATGTGTCAAATTGGCATACTTCTCTTCAATCTCGTCATGTCTGAATCTATTATTTACCATCTGAATCAACTACAAAACAAAAATAGGCACAAGCAATAGAATTACATGGTTTTTGAACTGCAAATTTTCATGAATTAATATACCTGAGATGAAATCCGATTATTATTACCTTTAATCGGCGCAAAATATCAATAAGCATTGATAATCTACCAGTCGCAAGAGTATCCATTAGAAGCTTATACTCTTCGCTAGGAAGCTCGGAAAGACGCATACCCTGTCTGCATTTCTTCATCATATCATCAGCTTTTTGAGTAGATCCAACAACTTGTAAAAACAGTTCGAGTGGCATGGCTCTAAAAGCATCTTCAAGTGCAAACAAATTCTCATATTTATGATCATGTGAAGAAGAAAAGGCATTGTCCCAGCCAGGTAAGGAGCTAAAATAGTCCCAAAGGAAACAATGTAGGAGCTTCACGCGAACCATCTTTGCAAGCACGAACCCGTTGGCTCGCATGGCTCCTGATTTGCTAGCTCGTGCATCCAAATCCACATTACTTTGACCTCTCTGAATGTCATTCAATATCGGAATTGGTTCGTTGTTTTTTCTCTTTGACACACTCAGGCCACGGAGTCCCAGTTCAAAAGACCTAATCTTATCATGAATAATACCAAATTCTTCTGGAGTCAATCTTTGAACAGATGGATGCAAAACTATCACAGAGCTACGGTTACGACCACAATTAGTTACATTTGGTACACTAACGGCGATGCATTCACAGAGTCCTTCTTGTTGAAGCCTTCTAAGAAGTCTGTCAATGGTTTTTCGATCTACCTTGGTGCTCCTGTCTTTCTCAAGACTGACAAGCCATTTGTGTAGTTCTGCTCTCAAAACAAACTTCTCCTCCTTTGACCAGCCAAGAAAGAAGAAACAATCAGTTAGTTGGAAGGGAACAGAAGAAAATTATGGAGAAAAAATATAGTGAACAGTGAGTACATTCAAGCGCTCAAGTATCCTCCGTTCTCTTCGAGCGTTTTCAACAGTGATAGGAAGTTGTTGATGCACTTTTGGTTTAGACGGCTTCGGTAGAACGAGATGATTCATTTCTGATAAAGCCAAATCAGTGGATCCCATTGCAGTATCAACAACCTTATCATCGATCTCATGGAACGATTCTTGCAAGCTGCGACATGCAAGCACATTTCTTCCTGTGGCATTAGATGGGGAACAATGGAGAACTCCTGAACTTCTTTCAGAATCAGTTAACCTTACAGGTGTAGCAACTTGGCCCGAGTTGCATTCAGAATCAGTTAACCTTGGAGGCGTAGCAAAGTCCGTATCAGCCACTGCAAGACTTTGTTCCATGAAAGGCTGAGCCAATCCACCAGTAACAGGAGGTGTGCTGGAATCATTAGTCGGTGCGTTACTTTCCCGGCTAATAGTTTCAGCTCTATCAGGAAACAAATCAGCAGAATCGGTCCCAGCATTACGAGAAGTCCAAACTCTATACACTGTAGTCTTTTTGTGGCTTTCTGCCTGTAGATGCATCCCGACTCGTGAACAGATACTATGAAGCCGAGCATAGCTCTTCTTTTTATCCATGCCAAGTCTTTCGCATACCTGGTAAAAGTAACAATTTAAGACACTCTCAAGTATTCAACTTTCTCCAAAAAACAGTAAGCCAAACTCATCAAATGAATACCTCCATCACAGCTAAGCCTTTAGATCCTTCAGCATCAACCATATCATAAATTTGATTATCTATTGGAAGTTCCAAAGTTTGTTCTGTTTTTTGGGTACTCCTTCCAAATTTCAAGAATTGCTTTTTCCCACAATAGGTAAAATCTTTTTCTGAAAAACTTTTTAGCAAACGGAGGCATCTTTCCACCTACAAAAGAACAACCGACATGGAAAACAGTTTTGAATTCAAACGAAACAGGAAAGAAATGCTACATAAAAAGGGCAAATGGCCAGCATATATGGAGAATGAAGGAATGAGATACAGATTATATAGCTCACCCTATTGTTCACCACAGCATCAAATTCCTCTACTACATGAGACTCTGTCAATCGGCGACAAACCTGGTGTCATTCAGAATATCATAATTGAACTTGAGTTAAGTTTTAAAGATATGTCTATATGATTAAACAAGAAGAAAAATATATATTACACTTCTCCAAGCTCTATGCCTTGAATGTGAACCCAGATAACCAAGGTCTTGCTTAACGTCTGAGACGACTAGAACCTGCACAACAAGAAAATCTTCATATGGAGCTAGAAAGATCCAGCTTGATTTAAAAAAAAATTTGCAAATTGACCTTATCAGTAGCTTCTTCAAGCTTATCACAAATTGCCTGCATTGCTGGTAGAAAATCTTTGATGAGCGTATCCTCTTTTGAAATCTCATCAGATTGAGTAGTATCTGGGGGAGAAGTTGGGTCTTCTTTACAGATTTCAAACCTCTGCTGAGAACCCAAAGGCTTGGAGTAACTAGTTAAGTAAATCATGTTGGTGCTAACGCACGAGGTGGTTTTAGAATCTCCTTCACCATCAACTTCCTTGGTTCTCACAATCGCAGGTTGCCTAACAATCAAACCTCGAGACTCAAGTTGCTTCACGATATAAAAGAAGTTCCTCCCTTGGATGTTGAACTCTTTCGCAAGTAGATTTTGTGCAACGCCGTTGGATCTGCAATTACAATCAATCACACAGCTGAGTAACTAAAACTGAATTTTGAAAGAAACCTAAAAAAAATAGAAAGCTTACCGAGCAACAGCTAGACGCTCGAGAACATGTCGTTGAACGGCTGAGATAGTCGTGTTATTGGACTGAGCGTCGTACAAGCCAACGAAGTTACCTCGGAGCTTCTCATTCGCGATGATCCTCAAATCGAGTCTATGAGCATCGTCCAGGAGTTGAATCGAAGGATCTGATGATCCGTACACAGTGTTCTTCGCCTTGAACTGGAGCTGAGGGATTGATAGCAGGTTGCTCCAGACGTGTGATTTGACGGAAGGAGATAGAGGAGGAGGAGAGAGGCGTGACCAGAGGGAAACTAGAGGGATCCCTGTGTTTCCCTGACAGCAGATTTCCTCCAGTGCGGTGCATACAATCGAGTCCATTCCACCCTAACTCCGGTGAGTTAGGTCAACGTGAAACTCTTCCGCTGGGAAAAGGTTCTGGCCGGAGAGGTTTTTTGGGAAAGGTTACGCGATGATGATGGCGGGGTCAGAGGAGGGTCGAGAGAGAGACAATTTGAGTTCTTGGTGACGGGATCGATCTCGACTGCGAACAATAACTTAATTATTAGGTTATTATCAATTAGGATTTAGGGGTGGGAGTAGGCCTGGCGTTCGGGTACCCGTTCTGGTACAGATCGTTTCTTTCGGATATTAGGTTTTCCGGGTTTCGAAATTAAATTTTATTTGGGTATTATAAAATGGGTTTGGTTATTTACATCCAAAGTAATCAAAATACTCGATTCGGTTCAAATTTTTGTATTCAAATTATTCAAAAATAACCAAAAGTAACCAAAAATAATTATTATCAAAAATTATTCTACATAGTTTTTTGGGTAAATTTTTATCAAAAAAACTCAAAAGTACTGAAAAATAATTAATATAGTTAACTTATAATATTAATTTAAAATCTTAAAATAATTATAAATATAATTATAACATATATTTTTAGACATATATTCACATTTCAGATATCTTCGGGTATTCATTCGGTTCTCGGTTTGGATCGGGTTCGGGACCGGCTCTTTGGATATAGCAATTCAGAACACATTCAGATATTTATCCCGGATCTGATCGGATTCGGGACCTTGATTTTCGGGTCGGTTTCGGATCGGTTCTCCGGGTCCGGATATTATGCCCATGTCTAGGTGGGAAGGAGAGATAGAGAAAAGCAAAATGACAATAATGCACCTATTCAATTGATTTCATGCATTCATTTGCATCCTCAAACTACGTGATGTTTATTTATCTCGCAACTGCAAACTGTTCATGAATAAAAGTAACTTTTAAGGACCGACTAGTTTAAACGCAATGCGGTTTCGGGTGCGGGAGTTTGTGGATGCGGGTGGTTGTGGTTTTAAACGTTATTAAATATTTTGTATGACTAACACAACATTTGAAAATCGTTGCGTTTACGAGATATTTGCGACTGATTATAAGATATTGTAGCGGTTTAATAATATTACTAATTTCAACATATTATAACATTATAAAAATATAGAATGCATACTATTATAATAAAATATAATAGTAATCAATATAGTATGATTGATAAAAATATTATGTTTATTTTTCTGTTTTTTTATATTAGTTGAAAGTTGATAATTTTAATAAAACTTGTTTTGAAGATTTAATATTAAATTTTTAAAAACAATATTTTATTTTATTTTGTTTTATGTATGTGTACATCTTTATATATGTATGTCTATTATTTTTAAAAAATTCTAAATGAAGTTTACCCCGGAAAAAGAAAAAACAAATGACTCTTGATCAATACTATTAATTCTTCAACATGTCCAATTGATATGGGGTTATGTCCAATGTATTTATATAACTGAATCAAGATATACAAATGAACTAATTAAAAAGACTAATTAACCATGCCTGTTTCAATATAACTGCAGCTTAAAAAAATATAACCACCGGCCTATTAAAGATACCGTACGTAATCTCCTTCCACAACCACTTAACTCCTATTTTATGGGCTACATATATGACAACAAACAACTAATATTGAACTCCTATTTGGTACCTAATTAAATTGCCAATATATACTAAATTTAAACTTATGATCTACAAAGTATGGTATTGAAAGTAAATTTAAGTTCATGTTATTGTGGGAAGTATTATTTAGAAAATATATATACATATGAAGAGACCAGTTACATGAAAAGATCTTATGATAGTCAATATGTGACTTCGTCATCCATCCATGTATTGTGTTATTCGCTTAATTGTTACTATAAACGGTGAAGATGACAAGTTTTAGTTTAGCAGGTTTTTAATAGGTTATTTTACTAAAAAATATTACGTGAAGTTGATATCAATATTATTAAAACAGTAATGTGAGCTATTGATATAGGTGTACTCCAACTATTTTAATAGTATTGATTAAATTCTTTTATTAATCATCTAAGAGAAATATTATACAAAAACAACAAATATGACTGAAACACACAAATATAAAAATTAAATTTCTAAACAAATGAAAAATAAAAAATAGCCGCCCTTAAAATGGTTACTGATCCGTCTTTAAAAGGATGGATATATTTTTTGTTCTATCTTTTTGTTTTAGAAGTTTAATTTTATATTTGTGTTTTTAATCATATTTGTATTTTCTTTGTATAATATTATTTTAATGATTAATAAAAAGCTTTAATAATTGTATTAAAATAGTTGGACTACACATAAATCAGTACGTTATGTTGTTGTTTTAATAGAATAGCTATGCACTGATTTAAATACTTAATGATTTTAAGAATATTTCAGAGACCCAAATAACTAATATATTTGATTTTGTAATTTTAATTTCAATATTAATATTATTATAAGTATACTTATAACTAATATAAATTTATATGTTTGTATACTTATTCGGTTTTTGATGCGGGTCTGATTTGATATTAGTTTTTCGGATATAGTACTTTATAACTCATTCGAAAATATAAGACATGTCTACTTAGATCCACAATCCTGATTTTCGGATCAATTTCGAACAATTTTGTGGGTACAAATATTTTTTACTAATTACGTTAATAACTCAAAATGTTAATAAATGCAAGAAAAACGTAACTTTAGTTTGTTCATATTTGATTACATATTTTAAATTTCTATCAAATAGAGTGCATATCACCAGTAATCAAAATTATTTCCATTAGAAACTTATGTTTACAATAATTTTACAAATATCTTTGTAACATTTAAATGTAGATACACAAGAAAAAAATTAAAATTTATATCAAATAAATTTATTAATTATCCACCTCTTACATTGGGTCAAAATTTACAAAACTCACTTCTAATTGCATGACAAATTATTATGTGTAATAATAACATTATATATTTTATTATATCAATACTATTAATTCTTCAACATGTCCAATTGATATGGGGTTATGTCCAATGTATTTATATAACTGAATCAAGATATACAAATGAACTAATTAAAAAGACTAATTAACCATGCCTGTTTCAATATAACTGCAGCTTAAAAAAATATAACCACCGGCCTATTAAAGATACCGTACGTAATCTCCTTCCACAACCACTTAACTCCTATTTTATGGGCTACATATATGACAACAAACAACTAATATTGAACTCCTATTTGGTACCTAATTAAATTGCCAATATATACTAAATTTAAACTTATGATCTACAAAGTATGGTATTGAAAGTAAATTTAAGTTCATGTTATTGTGGGAAGTATTATTTAGAAAATATATATACATATGAAGAGACCAGTTACATGAAAAGATCTTATGATAGTCAATATGTGACTTCGTCATCCATCCATGTATTGTGTTATTCGCTTAATTGTTACTATAAACGGTGAAGATGACAAGTTTTAGTTTAGCAGGTTTTTAATAGGTTATTTTACTAAAAAATATTACGTGAAGTTGATATCAATATTATTAAAACAGTAATGTGAGCTATTGATATAGGTGTACTCCAACTATTTTAATAGTATTGATTAAATTCTTTTATTAATCATCTAAGAGAAATATTATACAAAAACAACAAATATGACTGAAACACACAAATATAAAAATTAAATTTCTAAACAAATGAAAAATAAAAAATAGCCGCCCTTAAAATGGTTACTGATCCGTCTTTAAAAGGATGGATATATTTTTTGTTCTATCTTTTTTTTTTAGAAATTTAATTTTATATTTGTGTTTTTAATCATATTTGTATTTTCTTTGTATAATATTATTTTAATGATTAATAAAAAGCTTTAATAATTGTATTAAAATAGTTGGACTACACATAAATCAGTACGTTATGTTGTTGTTTTAATAGAATAGCTATGCACTGATTTAAATACTTAATGATTTTAAGAATATTTCAGAGACCCAAATAACTAATATATTTGATTTTGTAATTTTAATTTCAATATTAATATTATTATAAGTATACTTATAACTAATATAAATTTATATGTTTGTATACTTATTCGGTTTTTGATGCGGGTCTGATTTGATATTAGTTTTTCGGATATAGTACTTTATAACTCATTCGAAAATATAAGACATGTCTACTTAGATCCACAATCCTGATTTTCGGATCAATTTCGAACAATTTTGTGGGTACAAATATTTTTTACTAATTACGTTAATAACTCAAAATGTTAATAAATGCAAGAAAAACGTAACTTTAGTTTGTTCATATTTGATTACATATTTTAAATTTCTATCAAATAGAGTGCATATCACCAGTAATCAAAATTATTTCCATTAGAAACTTATGTTTACAATAATTTTACAAATATCTTTGTAACATTTAAATGTAGATACACAAGAAAAAAATTAAAATTTATATCAAATAAATTTATTAATTATCCACCTCTTACATTGGGTCAAAATTTACAAAACTCACTTCTAATTGCATGACAAATTATTATGTGTAATAATAACATTATATATTTTATTATATCAATACTATTAATTCTTCAACATGTCCAATTGATATGGGGTTATGTCCAATGTATTTATATAACTGAATCAAGATATACAAATGAACTAATTAAAAAGACTAATTAACCATGCCTGTTTCAATATAACTGCAGCTTAAAAAAATATAACCACCGGCATATTAAAGATACCGTACGTAATCTCCTTCCACAACCACTTAACTCCTATTTTATGGGCTACATATATGACAACAAACAACTAATATTGAACTCCTATTTGGTACCTAATTAAATTGCCAATATATACTAAATTTAAACTTATGATCTACAAAGTATGGTATTGAAAGTAAATTTAAGTTCATGTTATTGTGGGAAGTATTATTTAGAAAATATATATACATATGAAGAGACCAGTTACATGAAAAGATCTTATGATAGTCAATATGTGACTTCACCATCCATCCATGTATTGTGTTATTCGCTTAATTGTTACTATAAACGGTGAAGATGACATGTTTTAGTTTAGCAGGTTTTTAATAGGTTATTTTACTAAAAAATATTACGTGAAGTTGATATCAATATTATTAAAACAGTAATGTGAGCTATTGATATAGGTGTACTCCAACTATTTTAATAGTATTGATTAAATTCTTTTATTAATCATCTAAGAGAAATATTATACAAAAACAACAAATATGACTGAAACACACAAATATAAAAATTAAATTTCTAAACAAATGAAAAATAAAAAATAGCCGCCCTTAAAATGGTTACTGATCCGTCTTTAAAAGGATGGATATATTTTTTGTTCTATTTTTTTTTTTTAGAAATTTAATTTTATATTTGTGTTTTTAATCATATTTGTATTTTCTTTGTATAATATTATTTTAATGATTAATAAAAAGCTTTAATAATTGTATTAAAATAGTTGGACTACACATAAATCAGTACGTTATGTTGTTGTTTTAATAGAATAGCTATGCACTGATTTAAATACTTAATGATTTTAAGAATATTTCAGAGACCCAAATAACTAATATATTTGATTTTGTAATTTTAATTTCAATATTAATATTATTATAAGTATACTTATAACTAATATAAATTTATATGTTTGTATACTTATTCGGTTTTTGATGCGGGTCTGATTTGATATTAGTTTTTTCGGATATAGTACTTTATAACTCATTCGAAAATATAAGACATGTCTACTTAGATCCACAATCCTGATTTTCGGATCAATTTCGAACAATTTTGTGGGTACAAATATTTTTTACTAATTACGTTAATAACTCAAAATGTTAATAAATGCAAGAAAAACGTAACTTTAGTTTGTTCATATTTGATTACATATTTTAAATTTCTATCAAATAGAGTGCATATCACCAGTAATCAAAATTATTTCCATTAGAAACTTATGTTTACAATAATTTTACAAATATCTTTGTAACATTTAAATGTAGATACACAAGAAAAAAATTAAAATTTATATCAAATAAATTTATTAATTATCCACCTCTTACATTGGGTCAAAATTTACAAAACTCACTTCTAATTGCATGACGAATTATTATGTGTAATAATAACATTATATATTTTATTATATCAATACTATTAATTCTTCAACATGTCCAATTGATATGGGGTTATGTCCAATGTATTTATATAACTGAATCAAGATATACAAATGAACTAATTAAAAAGACTAATTAACCATGCATGTTTCAATATAACTGCAGCTTAAAAAAATATAACCACCGGCCTATTAAAGATACCGTACGTAATCTCCTTCCACAACCACTTAACTCCTATTTTATGGGCTACATATGACAACAAACAACTAATATTGAACTCCTATTTGGTACCTAATTAAATTGCCAATATATACTAAATTTAAACTTATGATCTACAAAGTATGGTATTGAAAGTAAATTTAAGTTCATGTTATTGTGGGAAGTATTATTTAGAAAATATATATACATATGAAGAGACCAGTTACATGAAAAGATCTTATGATAGTCAATATGTGACTTCGCCATCCATCCATGTATTGTGTTATTCGCTTAATTGTTACTATAAACGGTGAAGATGACAGGTTTTAGTTTAGCAGGTTTTTAATAGGTTATTTTACTAAAAAATATTACGTGAAGTTGATATCAATATTATTAAAACAGTAATGTAAGCTATTGATATAGGTGTACTCCAACTATTTTAATAGTATTGATTAAATTCTTTTATTAATCATCTAAGAGAAATATTATACAAAAACAACAAATATGACTGAAACACACAAATATAAAAATTAAATTTCTAAACAAATGAAAAATAAAAAATAGCCGCCCTTAAAATGGTTACTGATCCGTCTTTAAAAGGATGGATATATTTTTTGTTCTATCTTTTTTTTTTTAGAAATTTAATTTTATATTTGTGTTTTTAATCATATTTGTATTTTCTTTGTATAATATTATTTTAATGATTAATAAAAAGCTTTAATAATTGTATTAAAATAGTTGGACTACACATAAATCAGTACGTTATGTTGTTGTTTTAATAGAATAGCTATGCACTGATTTAAATACTTAATGATTTTAAGAATATTTCAGAGACCCAAATAACTAATATATTTGATTTTGTAATTTTAATTTCAATATTAATATTATTATAAGTATACTTATAACTAATATAAATTTATATGTTTGTATACTTATTCGGTTTTTGATGCGGGTCTGATTTGATATTAGTTTTTCGGATATAGTACTTTATAACTCATTCGAAAATATAAGACATGTCTACTTAGATCCACAATCCTGATTTTCGGATCAATTTCGAACAATTTTGTGGGTACAAATATTTTTTACTAATTACGTTAATAACTCAAAATGTTAATAAATGCAAGAAAAACGTAACTTTAGTTTGTTCATATTTGATTACATATTTTAAATTTCTATCAAATAGAGTGCATATCACCAGTAATCAAAATTATTTCCATTAGAAACTTATGTTTACAATAATTTTACAAATATCTTTGTAACATTTAAATGTAGATACACAAGAAAAAAATTAAAATTTATATCAAATAAATTTATTAATTATCCACCTCTTACATTGGGTCAAAATTTACAAAACTCACTTCTAATTGCATGACGAATTATTATGTGTAATAATAACATTATATATTTTATTATATATGAAATTAAATCATGAAAATTTAGTGAAAATATAATTTTATCTATTTAATTACAATTTTATTAGTAAACAAAATTATACTATACTTTGTTTTTTTTTTAAATTGCTGTTTAGGAATAAAATACAAAATTAATGTGTGAAATGGCTATGACACAAGTGTATAGTTATGCAACATCAAAAATTCAATAAAATTCTCAAAACCTCTTACTAATAATTTTTAAAATATTATACACAAACATATAAATTAGATTTCTTTAACATATAAGAAAAAAATACAGAAAAAGTTACAAAGAAACAGACGTACAGACATATGATTACAAAAACAAGTGTATGCCGGGTCAATTTTTAAATTGCTATTATTTTATAAAATAGATTTTGATTAAGATTTATTTAAAAATATGATTACAAATAAAAATATAAATATGAAAATAAAAAATTTTAAAAAATTTAAAACAATAAATATACCCGTCCTTAGAATCTAATCAGAGTACTATTAATTTTGGATCATGTCCCATTGATATTAGTTGAGTCTAACTTAAAAAAAACAAAAACACTATATATAAAATAACTGCTAATATGCCAACTGCTGGTACTTATATAACTATCTATTAGCGTAACTTTGGTATTCTACAATCTCTCCTTTGCTTTCTCTAATATCGGACCGATTATTTTTTTGGTAAAAAGAAATCTATTATTTCATTTGATGTAAGATAAAATGCATGTATATGTTATTGTGATAATAAAGAATATGATCATCAACTGTCCGAGTACCATAGATATATAATTTTTTGTGCACTCAACTCTTCACCTATGGACCAAAGAAAATGAATCAATACATTAAGAACCGTTCGAATATATAGATCATGTCTAATAAAGTAAGAGATTTTTATTTTTGGGACGATTGGGGTATAATTATTCGTGACTAAATTATGTTAGGTAACTACTAAGTAAATATAATATATTGCAAACTTTAGGAATAAAGTTTTAAATAGTTATTTGAGATTGATTGCGGGTCGAATTTTTCAAAAAAAAAAAGTTTTAAAATAGTTTCTCAAATGCATGTGACACAAGTGTATAGTTATGCAATTTGACATATTGAATATAGTCACCAAAATATATTAAATTAAATTAATATTAAACACTAATATAATTATGAAAAACACAAAAATCAATTAAATTATTAACAAAAAGTTAAAACAAAACATATACCCGCCTTTTGAAGGGCGGATCAAAATCTAGTAGTATTCTTAAAAGTTAAAACACAGAAAATTTGAACAATCCTGTTTGGGCTTCAAATACCAAAAGATACTTATGTTAAAGCCCATTTGGATCCCAAAAGGCCAAAACTGACCGGTCACACTTTCTAGTCTTCTTCGCTCGGACGGCGCCGCGTCTTCAATGGTAAGTTGGTAACCGAATTTTCCGTCTTCCACGCTTCCTAGATGCATTCGAAGAAACGTCATTCATGACGTCACATCTCTAGAAGCAGAACGTGTTTGTTTCAGACACAACGGGGAACATTCGGTGTTCACCATTAATAAAGCATATATTTATTCTTTTAAAATAGTTTCAGATCTCAAAAGCTTAACCAGGTCAAACGCATGCAACGGATCTCATGCGATTTTTCGCTTTCTCTTTTCTGACTTTCTAATTTTTTTACTTTACCAATTTCAAATCTTCCCCGGCAAGGCAAGGCGAGAAATCAAAACAGTATTTAAAAACTTTTATAATAAGGAGTTGTCACCAACTACCACATAATCAAGAGAGAGAAAAAGAAAAAACAAATCTGTCAGTCCTAAAATCCCAAAACGTCGGCGTTTCTCAAAACTTCTCCGATGCAGAGCCCGACTCTGGACTTTAATCGATTAGAGGTCCTGTCATTGCTTGGTCGGGGCGCGAAAGGGGTTGTGTTCTTGGTTAAAGACAATGAAGACGATAAACTGCTTGCTTTGAAGGTTATACTTAGAGAAGCGATCGAGAAAAAGAAGAAGACCACAAAGAACGATGAGTACAGGCGCGTGAGTTTCGAACAAGAAGTATTGAGCAGATTCGATCATCCTCTCTTTCCTTCTCTTCGTGGTGTAATATCAACAGATAAAGTGATCGGTTATGCGATCGATTATTGCCCCGGTAAAAATCTCCATTCCCTGAGGCTTATGCAATCCGAAAGCATGTTCTCCGACGAGATCATCAGGTAATTATTAAATATTATTAATCAATATTTCTTGTGAAATATAATCAATCTCGGTTCGTTGCTAAATTTTTTGCCGGTTTGATTTCAGATTCTACGCGGCGGAGCTTGTACTCGCGTTCGAGTATTTGCATAATCAAGGAATCGTCTACAGAGATCTGAAGCCAGATAATGTGATGATCCAAGATAACGGACATTTAATGCTGGTGGATTTCGATCTCTCGACGAATCTACCTCCGAGAACGCCCTCACCGTCACCATCCACCGCGACAACTCCGTCGCCGGGTAGGAGGAAGAAACGTCTCTTCCGATTCGCTAGTTTCTGCAGCTCGGGAATCTCGCCGGAAGAAGAATCGAACTCGAAGCGCTTATCGTCGTCGTCGTTGGCCGTGTCGGATTCTTCGGGAGAGAAGTCGAACTCCTTCGTCGGAACAGAGGAGTACGTCGCGCCGGAGGTTATTTCCGGAGGTGGTCACGATTTCGCGGTCGATTGGTGGTCGTTAGGTGTGGTTCTGTACGAGATGCTGTACGGGACGACGCCGTTTAGGGGATCGAACCGGAAAGAAACGTTTTTCCGGATTTTGTCTAAACCGCCGAATCTGGTGGGTGAGACGACATCGTTACGGGATCTGATTAGAAGGTTGTTGGAGAAAGATCCTAGCCGTAGGATTAGCCTTGAAGAAATCAAGGGTCATGAATTCTTCAGAGGATTAGATTGGGAGAAAGTGTTGTTGGTTTCTAGACCGCCGTATATTCCGGCGCTCGATGGTGGAGGTGATAAGGGTAAAGATGGAAGTACGAAAATGGATGTGGAGAATATTGTCCAAGAGATATTCGCTGCTCGAGAAGAAGGTGAGAAACAGAAGGATGATATTAGTAATGCTGATGTGAAGACTAAAGGTGAATAAAATCAAATAATTTTAATTGAATTTGTTCTATTTTGTTCTCTCGGATTTGTATAATAAATTAATGAAATTTTGCACTTTCATATATTTTTAGCAAAAAAAAAAAAGACTAAAGGTGAAAACGGTGGAGAATGGGTGAAGGGGTTGAATAACAATAACAATTTGGAAATTGACAATAATTTTTTGGTATTTTAATTCGATTTGTTTCTTTTTTTCATTTTTAACACGAGAATATTTATGTTATGCGGATAATCAACTATTATGTGTATATTTAATTAGTGTTAGGCGATTCTTCCAAACTTTATACAGATGTAACTATTTAAAATAGTCAATTTGTTAATATATTATTGTAGAAACATTACAATATTTACGCTTTAAGAAATGTCACTACGAAAATAATTTTCAGAATCATTAGAAAATAAAATTGGTCTCTAAACATATTGTACATTTAAATTAAATTAATTATAAATATAAAACATACTCTTTACTCTTTTCTTAAATAAAAGATACAAAATCCTTAATTTGATCAAAATATATATAAAATTAATGAATTTAAATAATAAAGATTTGATAATAATTTGTACATCATCTATCATTTATTTTATTTTATTTTATAGCACCAAAATAAATTAAATAATCACATTAACCATTTGATAAAAAATTGAATTTTTGGTATATGTTATATTTTGATTTTTAAATGATTATAGATTAATAAAAATATTAAAAAACACTTTGGAAATTTTGTGATCAATGGTTTAAGTTTTTAATAACAAGATGTAAACTCCATAAAACTATATAAATAGAAAGCCTTATTGAATAGATTATACATATATATATATATCGTTTAAATTAAATTATATACCATATAAAATGCATTGAAACAAGTACTAAAAATTAAATATTTTAGTTTAAGAATTTTCGTTGAATTTGTCAAAAATGATTATAAATTACTAATAATATTTAAAATTCTTATTAAAACTTTTGTAAATATCAATGATTTAAAAATTTGTTACACGAAATACAAATAATTATATAACCATATGAAAAGGAAATTTTATTTAATAAACAGTCATACTAAAAATGTACTATATATCTATATTAATATCATTTAAATTTAATTATATATCGTATAAAAAATATAAAAATGTTTGTTTAGATTATTACCATAAAATGATTGTAAATAAATAATATTGACTTTTTATTATATACGTAATGGTTAATGATCTCTAAATTACTTAATATATTTATTTTTATTTAATAATATGTAAAAAACTCAAATAAATAGTAACACATAAAAAGATCTGTATTACAATACTTAGCCTGCGCAAGGCGGATTTTAACCTAGTGGTTATTATTTTTGTTTTCATTTTTGATAAGTTCCAAATCCTTTTATCGTATACAAGTAAATATGAGATTCGGTTAAATTACATTTTTCTTAAATTTAAACATTCAAATAAATAGAAATCCAACAAGGCCTAACATGATTTTTTGACCAGATCGGAGAAGATTACAATCTGATTTATTATAAAAGAAACAGCAACAATACATAGAATATGATGTCTAAAATAATTGAGAACTAGATTAGGACCCGCCCTAAAGGGCGGAACATGATTTGTAATATTTTAGTTATAGTATATGTTATATATAATATCTGTATATAATATTAGAAATATTTTTGTGCAATATATATATATTTGACATATACATAATATTTTATTAAATATATATAATCGGATGGTGTTAAAATTTGTTTTGTACATGCTGTTAGTTTGTATTTAATCTTGTTTCATTTTTAGTATAATAGTTTGCTTTACAATACTTTTTAACTTATATTTTTAAAATTTAAAATATTTGATTTTGTTAATACAATATTACCCGCGCTTTCTATACACAGTTTTTTAGAATGAAATATTTTCATCGTAAAAAACGTATTTAAGCATATGTTGTTCACATTTTGTTCTATGCCAATATTATGTTATTTTGGAAGATCAATTCTTGTTCTTAACAAAATGTGTACGATGAACGTATGTGATAAAAGTCTTTTGGAAGATAAATTCTTGTGCTTGAGCTAATTTGTATGATATTATATGATACATGTGAAGATCAGTTTAGATGGCCGTATGTGATAAGCTTCAATTGATTTGAGATTGGTTCAGTTATGTATGATCTAATTATATTAAGAAATAACCAAACATATTAAAGCCGGTATTGGTTAAGTTCAATTGGATCTGCGCATGTATGGTTTAATTTAAGTTGGTATGTTGCATTAGAAAAGAAGCGTGATATCCTAGTAACAATAATAAAAGAGCCCAAAATTTAAATGACAACTTCTAGTAGTAGATAAAAACCAATCCCTAAATTAATAGATTAGATGGCTCATTTATTTTCTTGGTATATTAGGTTGCATCTATTATTCTCATTTTAATTATAATTTTTTGGTTCTAATTAGATTAAAATCAAATAATTTTAATTGAATTTGTTCTATTTTGTTCTCTCGGATTTGTATAATAAATTAATGAAATTTTGCACTTTCATATATGTTGATTGTAGAAGAAAACAAAGTATTCATGCAACTGAAACTGTATTAGTAAATATATAATTTTAGGAGTTTTTCCCAGATTTTATGGAATATAATTTTTTTCTAATATATCCTTTGTATTAGTTCACTAGATGTGATTTAATAGTTGTTGTTTTAGAACGTAAAGATTAAGTGTGTGACTGTTTTACGTGTTTCTCAGCTACATAAAATAGACCTTGGATTTATGATTAGAAATTTTAATAAAATAATACAATACAATAAAAAATAGGAAGGCAGGTGAAGCTCTAATAGCTCGTACTTTCTTTTTAAATAGATGTTGAGTGACTGCAGAATAATAGAATCTTCAATTTTCTGGAAAAATGCTTTCCTAGGTTGGAAAGATAAATCGATCTATAGTCCGATGCAGTATAGATCGAGCATTATAGTCTGACAAATGTTGGTTCAATAGCAAGGAAATAAAGCAAGTTACTCTTGAGTGATAGAACTCATCAGATCTCCGAATGAAGCCAATATTATAGAGCACATCTCAAGTTGCCGCAGAGCTCTGAACCAATGGCGGAGGCAGAATGATTCAAATCCAGAGAAGGAATTGAAGGATCTTAAAAAGAAAAGGGTTTCGGTTCAACCCCTAATCGGACTAAAGCGTCCCAATCCGGACACATGCATACTCCAGTGAGGTTCCTATGGTTCAACCATGACTTAAGCAGGCCAACCAGTCTGTTTTTAAGGCTATATTCTTTAATATTGAATTCATTAATCAATTTTGTGATTCAAATGATAGAGTATATGTGCGAGTTTTTATAGTCAATATGCTAAGATAAACTGATTTATTTATTTACATAACAAGGATTTGATACTAAACCAGTCTATCAACCACCCATCCATCCTTGGCTGCGAGTCTTCACAGCTAAGTCAGATCCTTCCCACGATCACCATCAGTTCTTGAAACCACCAAAATATAAGTTTCTATCCGATCACCATCTCTACATGTCGTGGTATATCTTAGTCTAACCAGGATTAACCAAAAATGGAAGAGTGAGCTTGGTTCAATATCTTGTCCTTCAGTTCTCTATCACTCGGCACACTGACTTGACAACTGACAAGGATCGTCCCATTTTCGGATGTGTGGTACTTGGTCTTGTCTTTCTAAGCAATTTTTTCATGTTTTTATCCTTGCCTTGAGCTATCCGGATCCTTGTGAGTAGATCCACTTGGTCTCCTGCACTCCGACCCAATGGTTCCTGATCCTTAGACAATGCATTGAGATGTAAGGTCCGGATCATTCTTTCAACCCTTTCAAACTCATTTTCTGCAGAAACATCAGCCCTTCTACTTCTCAATGCATCCGCGACCAAGTTTGTCTTGGCCGAATGATAAGAAATATCTAGATCATAGTTGGCCACAAATTCCATCCACCGTTTTTGCCTTAAATTTAACTCAGTCTGAGTGAAAAATGTATTTGAGGCTCTTATGATCCGTGAAGATCTGCACTTTGGCTTCATACAAATATGAATGTCATATCTTCAAGGCGAACACCACCATACTCTTTTCAAGGTCATGGGTTGGGTAGTTCACTTCATGCTTCCTCAAATTGCCTTGATGGATAGGCAATCACCTTGCCCTTTTCCATCAGAACGCAGCCAAGCCCGTTAGACTGCATAAGATTCATTCGTATCAGGCAAGGTCAAAACCGGTTCACTCATTAGCATATCCATCAGTGCAGAGAAGCACTTCTCACACTCTTCTGACCAAGTGAATTTCACATCTTTCCCGGTTAGTCGAGTCATTAGTTGAGCCAAGCCCGCAAACCCTTTCACAAACTTTCTGTAGTATCCGACCAATCCAAGGAAGCTCTCACCTTGGTGGCATTCTTTGGCCTTGGTCAATCCTCGATGGAATTGATCTTCTCCGGGTCAACCGAGACTCCCTGATCTGACACAATGTGCCCCAGGAATCCATACTCCTTTGCCAAAAGGAACACTTGCTGAGTTTGGCAAAGAGTTTATGTTCCCTTAATCGATTCAGGATGACTCTAAGGTGACCTTGATGCGATTCTTGATCTTTGGAGTAGATGAGTATATCATTTACGAAGATGATTAAATCTCATCCAAGAATTCCCGAAAGATCCCATTCATAATCTTCATGAATGCAGCCGATTCATTGGTAGTCCGAATGGCATGACCACAAATTCGTTGTGTTCATACCTCGTCCTGAATGCGGTCTTCCTGACGTCCATCGGCTTTATTGGGATCTGTAATATCTCGAGGCTAGGTCGATCTTGGAAAATAAAGTCGTCCCTCTTAGTTGGTCTAGTAGTTTGTCAATCTGAGGCAATATGTACTTATTTTTCACAGTAACCCGATTCAGTCCTCGATATGCATAGATGGAAACTCTCATCCTTCTTCTTGAAAAATAGGACTGGTGCTCCCCACAGAGAGCTACTGGGCTTATGAAACCTTTCTCAACCAATCTAGAGTGCATGTTACTTGCACAACCAGTCCATACATAAGATCACTTCGTTATTCTTAAGACGGACTATCACTAAGTCCACATGCATACTCTTTCCTTGAATTCACAACCTAGATGTTCTTAACCAGCCATAGTGAATGCATAACTTGCCTACCAGCTGCATTCACTATGCCAAAACACCTGTCTCGTTCCTTCTGGAACATTTCTCTTGCATCTGTGTGTCTTAAATCTCTGTGCACCAGTAATGCCCAGACTTTCCGCAATGGAAGCATGATTTAGCATCATCACTGTTCACTTTTCCTTGTCCCTTGTACATCTTTGGACAGTTCTGGATCGCATGGTCCTTTCTACCACACCTGGTGCAAGCGCCCATTTCTCTCCAACACTCTCCCGTGCCTCCGACCACACTGAGAGCATTCAGATCTACTTCCTGAAGAATTATTGCCTTCATCGACTTGATCTCTCTTCCTCTTTCGGTCGCTTGACTTGCTACCCGAAGATTGATTGGTGTGAGACTTCACACGATTCTCTCTAGCAATAGTGGAGCCTAGCAAAGCCACCCTTTCAACCAGATCTGAGACGGTACTGAAGGTACGAACAAAGCAGTGGGTACTGAGTTCGACCCTAAGACCCTGGAAGAACCGACGTACCAGCACTGCTTCATCCTCAAGCTATTTCCCCACATACTGCGAGAGTCTGTTGAATTATTCTTCGTACTCACGAACAGTCCTGCTACCCTGGGCTAGCTCCAGAAAATTTGACTCAAGCTGATCCCAAGCTTCAGCCGGAGAGTACTTGCGATTAAACTCATATTCAAAATTTTCAATCTTCTCCACTCGCCCTCCCGTGCGTTTGTCTAATTCCAACAACCAATTGTGTCTATCTCCTTCCAGGAAGTGGATCACAATGTCTTTCTTGTAGTCATCCGAAAAACGAGTGTATTCAAAGTTTCAGATCAGTCAGCTCCTCTACTCGTCTGCCTTGATCGGATCAGTACTACCTTTAAAGTGTGTGGTTACCACCCGGTATATGTGTTCCAGAACCCTCAAGTAGTCCACCGTTTTCGCAGTCCTAACTGGCTTTGGATCAATCTCGGCCACACCGACGATTTCTTTGACTTGTTCTTCCCCGAATAAAGAAATAGTCGTTGGGATCCGAGTCATCTGCCCCACGAACGAGTTCACCAATGGTGTGAATGACTGGGTGAGTATAGTTATCTGAGTTTCCATAGCTGTCAGTGCATTCAACACATCCCTCATTGACAGTTCTACGGCCCGACTCCTACCTCTCGCGGTTTTATCCCCCACCCCCCCCCCCTCCACCAGCCGGAGCAGAGTGATGTGCCGCACTATAGGATTCAACGACTTCCTCTTCATGCTGATCCTAAACGCGATTATCAGGATCCTCAACCTGAGTTTGAATCTCAACAAGGTTGGTCTGAACCGAAGGCGTTTTTCCTAACATTTTGTCCAATCACAGGTCCGATTGGTGTTGGATTCAATAAATGGCATGCATCACTTTTCTCAGTCATTGAAAAAATATTCGGAGTTTGGAAAAAGAAATAGAGAATCCTTGATAACTTGCATCGCTATGACGTCAAGACCTAAAATAGAATTGTTCATGCAACAATGGTTCTTCACAATTTTATCAGTCTTCACAAAATTCCAGATGTTGATTTGAAAAATAAATATAAAAATGGTCAAGCACAACAAAGACGACAGATTGAAGAAAAAGAACTTAGCAGACTTGAAGAAGAAGAAATAACAACGGATGGTCAATACATGAACAACGTACGAGATGAGATTGCAAACATAATTTGGAATATTTGTAATTTATTTTATTTTATTGTATTTTTTTAATTTAAGGGTCATGTTATTATTATTATTTCATTTAATTTATTTTATTACTGATATTAGAATAAATCATATTTAGAAAATTATATATATTGAAACTTTTTTCCAAATTCAATACTTCTTCAAAAAAATTATAGTTATTAATGGTTTATTTTTTTAATAAATATTTCACTATTCATATGTTCATATATTCATGTATCTATTATTACACTACTAAAAGGAAGATATGAAGCTCTATGAGAGCATCCACGTCATTTAATTAATTAGGCCAATAGAAAATAAGATCATCTGCCACGTTGGACAGCTGGAGGTAAACAGGCTTCGCGTTGTGTTGGGCTGTTAAGTCTCTTACTCTTCGTCTTCTCCGAACGACGACTCTCATCAATCAATACAGTCCTTTACTTCCAATCAATACATTCATAATGATTTCGTTTCGCCTCCCTCTTCTCCTCCTTCTTTATATACAGCTCATCTTTCGCTTTTTCTTTCTCTCTAAAACCTATTGCGATGAATTCTGACGGCAAATCCAACGTTTCCGACGAAAGCAAACGGCAAAACCTTTGTCTCCTCACCCGTTCAGATCAATCGTCTCAGTGATTCCGGAGGAGACTCCGTCGTGTCGACCAAAGCTACCAGTCAAACCGGTGTCTCCTCCGCCGGCAAACCTGGTGTCCCCTCCGCTCCTCGGGTAAGCCAAACATCAAGACGGGTTTCCCCTCCGCCAAAGGTGACTACGTCAGCTCCGGTGGATCCTCTGCAAATCCGATCGAAGCAAATCAAAAGACCTGTGTCTCCTCCCAAGTCACTTTCTTCAACGACGTCACATTCGGACCACAGCAAGGCGAGTTGAGATTTCGGTTAATCCACTTCTGGCTCCCGAAACGCACACACTAAGACGATTCTCATGGTATATTCCTGAATTTGGGTTTGTTCTTGATATATTTTGTGTCTTGCGGATATATATGGTTATATATCTGGATTTGCTCGTGTTCCAAAAAAAAAAGGATTTTCTCCGTAAGACACAGCTTCAATTTATTCTGAAACTCAAGTGAGTTTGGTGATTGTCGAATCTCTCAATAAAATTTAGTGTAAAAATTTGACATATCTTTGGTTAGCATAAGTTTATTTTCAATTTTTTCTTCTTTAGAATATCACCTCCCCTATGACATTCAAACGCTTTTCCTTCATCCAAACTTCTCCTATATATATAGGCAAACCCAAGATCATTTCTATGTGTTGCAGAAAACATATAAATCCACCGTCGATGTCTCTCCGGCCGTCCTTTTTGAAAGTGTTGTTACCTGAGTGTCTGAGAAGGCGACGTTGCTTTTTGGGATGTTCGGAATCAAGCAAAATCCGCCTGGATGATGCTATGTCTATGAATCGGTGATGAACTAATGTGTTAAACGATTTCATAATGTTCTATCACAGATTCATGGTATCTCGGTCCAACAGGAAATCATTTACAACAACAGAAAATCAGCCATATTTAACTGTGAGTTTGTGTATCCAAACGTTATGTCCTTCAATCAGTTTCATCTTATTTTGTTAGATGTCTTTTATGTGTGTGGCTAAGTTAATTTATGTGATGTATCTTTGTTTTTGTTAGATTCTGAATAAAAAATATGGCTCTAGATTTCTGGAGAATCGCATGTTACTACGGCGAAGTGGAGACATGTGGGCATATTCGTGTTCAAGTGTTGTTAATTGGAGTGGATCTAAATAAAAAAAATCGGGGGTTAGCTTCTTTCTATTTAAAACAGTCTTTTCACGGGTCAGTTGTATTTGGTTCCGTGACCAAGCTTAAATTGTTACTGTAGTAGGCATATGGGTAACATATCTTACAAAGTTTGGCTGATGTAGGGAAGACAAAGCTGGAGCGGGCGAGAGAGTATGGCCAAGCAACCTATGAAAGTTTATGAAAGTTCATTCCACCAAAAAGGTTACTGAAGGACAAGTGTCACACGTTTGACGTTCATCATGGGAACGAAAACACATACAAAGAAATGCTTCGGGTCAAGAGAAGTTTCCGCAAGTTGCAATCAGGTCTGCTCTCTAATCTCTTACAGTCAGGTGACTTTGTGACGGTTTCCATTGTTTCAGCTCATTAATTATTAGAGCCCATTTGTTGTATTTATCAGTTGAAAGCTGAATGACCCGATCATATTTTATATTTTTTGTTTCAGATTTTTTTCATTCTGCAATAGAACATGATGCAAAAGGACAAAATAGTAGATTTGGAGGAGGCAAAAGACGATCTGATGAAGATGAAAAGGCAGCTTTGGATAGGCAGCTCATAGCCCCAATGTCTGCCACAGTTACATCAGAAGATGGTGGAGGGCAACCAGGGTCTGTGAGCGTAGGAGTCATCTCAAAGTCAGGTGAAAATGAGGGGAAACCAGTGACAGAGAATAGGGAATATATTGAGCTTCCTTAAGTGAGTAGTGATGAGTCTGATGGAGAGGGGGGGAGAGGGGGGGAGAGGGGGGGAGGGAGAGGGGGGGAGAGGGGGTTTCTTTCAATGAAAATGAAGCTCTAATGAACAAAATTTATTGAACATGCAGCCTCTTTCAGAAACACCAATCCTAAACTTTATTAAATGTTGGATTTAAAAAAAAATTAACCATGTACAATATATTCTTATAATAGGTTGTTGGACCTAAAATAATTTTAACAGGAGATTTGCTAACGCAGATAAAATAATAAAAATCCAAAGATTCATTAGAACAAATTCCAGTTGAACTATAGTAGAAAATAATACAATAATAAGTAAACTAGCACTCTTTATTAAGTGATATTAATTAGAAAAAGAAATCATTTAGAAGAATAACATCGTGAACTATATAGTAAAGACTTGAGATAATCTGCATTAGTTTTCGATTAACGTCAATTTTCAGGATATTTTTGGCACATTTGATATCATGTACTCAATATTTAATTGTTATTATCATGTGTAAGGTTATTTTTTCCCACCAACATTAAAAATATGTTAGTTTCTCAGGGTGTTTTTATTAAAAATATGTAGATGTGGATAATTAACTATAACAATTAACAAAAACAATAATTTAAAGATCAATTAATAATCAATATTATATTTAATTTATACTTTAATTATATTTTAATTTAATAACTACATAATTTTATTTGGGAAAATTGTCTTTTAAATCACGAACTTTCAAATTTGGTTGAAAAAAAGCCTGAACTTTCTCTTGGACCATTTAAAGCATCAATTTAATTTGACTAGCCATTTTAAACATCAATTTAGTTTGACTAAACCAAATTAAGCACGACGTTAACTCGGATAACAGAATGATTAAACAGAGTTAAATGTCGTCTCTAATCTCCGTTAAGTCCAAAACGACGTCGTTTAAAAATCTTTTAAAAATATGCATTTGAGTGGAATCGAACCCGTGACAATAGACACACACATGTAAGGCTCAAACCACTAGACCACTTAAATATTTTTTAACATGATTGACTAGTAATAGTTAGTATTGTGAAACCTCCAAATCATCTTATTCAACCCTAAATCCCTAATTAATTTTATAAATATTAAAAATTGTAAATAAATTATTAACTATTCAAAAATTTGTGAACATTACTAAAAATATTAAACTTATAATAATTATTAACTTAACTATAATATTAAGTTTTATTTACAAGTATTATTAAAAATACTACTTATAATAAAAATCATTTTGTTTTATTAGTAATTAAAAATCATCTAGTAATTAAAATTATAATTAACAATCATTTGGTATACTATTAATTAAAAATTATAATTAATTATTATTATAAATCAGACAAGTTATTATTAACTATAATTGTTTATTATAATTTTTAATAATACTAAAAGATTATATTTTTAAAAATCATAATTTAAAATCATTTTGTATTATTATTAGTTAAAAAATATAATTAAAAATCATTTAGTTATTTATACTCACAAAATTTCAAATAACTAATAAGCTATTTACAAGTTTTAATATTTATAAAATCATTTAGGGATTTAGAGTGGAAGAAGATGATTTGGAGGTTTCACAATAATAGGTATTATTAGTCAATAAAGTTCAAAAAGTGCAAGTAGTCTAGTGGTTTGCGCGTTACATGTGTGTGTCTTTGGTAACAGGTTCGATCCACCCAGATGCGATTTTTTAAAAGATTTCTAAACGACGTCGTTTTGAACTTAACGGAGATTAGAGACGGCATTTAACTCTGTTTAATCATTCTGTTATCCGAGTTAACGTCGTGCTTAATTTGGTTTAGTCAAACTAAATTAATGTTTAAAATGGCTAGTCAAATTAAATTGGTGCTTTAAATGGTCCAAGGGAAAGTTCAGGCTTTTATTCAACCAAATTTGAAAGTTCGTGATTTAAAAGACAATTTTCCCAATTTTATTTGGTACAACATAACTTTAATTTTGGTAAGGCAGGTTTTTAAAATACATGCTAAAAAAGTTTAATCTAAAACATATGTAAGAAAAGGACACAATAAAAATACATAATATAAAAATAATCATAAATACATTTTCAGAAAATTATTAAAATAAATAGTAAAGACCAATAAAATATTTAATATATAACATAAATATAATTTGATGTTGGACAAATGATGCCAAGGTTTAAAATAATGTATTCAACATATATTCCGTTTCCCATGGTCTCACTTATAAATAAAATATTCTGGTATTAAATAACCATATGCAATGTTTAATGTAATTATTTAAAGATGTTAAAAACAAAAAAATAGCTATTTAATAAAAAGGTTAGTTATCACTTTAAAACTATTTAACATGACAAAAAAACAAAAAGAAACTATTTAACAGAAATGTTAGTTATCACCATAAAACCAGTCAAGATTTTATACATATATAAAACTTCAAGAAAAAAAGTATGAAACAACTTTATACATTTATTTTTACCCCCCAAAAAAACTTTATGCTATACTACACTTGATTCGTATGTTTTCAAAATGTAGATTTTTTTTTTTGGAATTAAAAAAAAATTATATGAATTTATGTATAAAATATTTTAAAGACGTGTATACATTTATCAGAACCAAAAAAACAAAATCAAAATTGAACCAAATTCATAAATAATCAAACATGTCACATAACTCTATATTAAAAAATAAACAAAAATTTACCCTTAAATAGTATTGCAATAAAAATCAGTAAAATGACAAAAAGTAACAAATACATAAAAGTAAAAAAAAATAAAAAACACAAACCGTGCGTAGCACGGTTCGAAAATCTAGTTTTATTAAAAAATGCATAATGCAACTTATACAGCAAAAATATTACCATAAAAAATAATAACTCTAATTTTTACTGCAAACTTACCACATAAACTTACATTTTTTACTATATAATTTTTATTCTTATATCAATTTACAAATCATATTTCAGAACAGCTTTTTTTTTTGATCAAATATGATTTGTAATTTCAGACCAGCTTTAATACTACTTATCATCACTTGGACCTACTTCGGGACCCATTTATCTTTTATCACCTGATAGGGCAAAGCCACGACACAGTAAAAAGATGACTGCCACGTGTACGAACCTCGATAAACCGGTACATATCTGTACAACAAGAAACATCCGGTAACCGGTCATCTCTCTCTCTCAATCAAAAGTCTCTTTTAAGGAATCGAATCAAACAATAATAAAATGATATCACATTTTCTTCTATAAATCTTAGATATCTCCTCCTTCTATAAGATATCTAAGTGAGTGTTTAAGGGTTTTGTTTCTGTGTAAAATGGACATGGGGGAAGAGAAGGAAAAAGTTTCTCTTGAAACTCTGAGTAAGAAGATGGATGATTTTGCAAAGGCTAGAGATTGGGAGAAGTATCACAGCCCAAGGAACCTCCTTTTAGCCATGGTATCTTCTTTTACTCCTTCGATTTATCTGTAAATCTCTAGTTAGTGTCTTATATCTTCCAGCTACGATACAGTTTACTGGGTTCTCACATGGAAATTGAACTTGGGTCTTGTCTGATAAACAAAAAAAGTTGTCTTCTTTCGCTATGAAATGGAATATCTTTTCTTTTTGTTTGTTAATTCTTTACATGTCATGGATCTTCGAGTTGGTTATAATGTCTGGTTTTCTCCTGATCTTGTCTTATAAGCTGGTCTTGGGTCCATGAAAATTTGATTATGTAATTAAAAACCCATAAACAAAAATAATTGGAATATTGTGGTTTTGTACCAACTTTGACATGATTGCAAGTAATAGAGAAATGAATTTCCAACGAGAAAAACATGTGACTTTTGACTCTATGTCAACAAAGCAAATATAAAAGGTCAAAACTTTTGTCCTTCAAAACCAAGTGCACACTAGTTTCTTGTTGTTTTGTTGCGTTAGAAACAATATTTTAATATGAAATGCAGGTGGGTGAAGTGGGAGAGTTATCAGAGATATTCCAATGGAGAGGGGAAGTGGAAAGAGGACTTCCAGATTGGAAAGAGGAAGATAAAGTGCATCTCGGAGAAGAATTATCAGATGTGTTGTTGTATCTGGTGAGGCTTTCTGATGCATGTGGGGTTGATTTGGGCAAAGCCGCTCTGCGCAAACTCGAGCTCAATGCCATTAAGTACCCAGCACCCAAACAGACTGATCATTGTGGTGATTCAAGCGACAATACTAAGTTGAAAGAAGATAATTAATCTGTCTTTTTTTCTCTTAAATAAACAATTCTAATGTGAGTTGTTGACTCTTGCATTGTACAACTTTCCCATTGGTCTCTTTATATTTGGTTTCCCTGTCTTGCACTGAATTGGATATTGATTGACATAAGCGTTCACTTTTTATATCATGAATTAGTGGACTACATAAATGATGACTGATGAACACTTACATGTAATGTGAGCACGTCTACACTACTACCTATACCATCCCTCCCCTCTAATCTTTACCTTCCCAAATGCTCTGCTTGTACCTCGAAATCAAAACCTGAAAGAATTTGCGATGAATGTCTCAAGGGTGTGGTTTCCTTTGCTTTACAGGTTTGTGTGGTGGCTCTGCTCATGATTCAGCGGTATCGCCACTACTTTGCGGTGTTAGTAGAGACAGAACGTCCCTGATACGAAACCCATTGCCCCAGAAAGAGGCAAGGCATAGACCCATTATGGCCATTACAACCACAGAGCATGCTGCTGGCACGGCTTGGCTGCTTCCAAGAAACTGGCTTGCAAGAAGCCCAGCTAAGGTCGAGCTTTGCATTCCTGTGCAGAGAGATATCGTCCTGCTTACTTCTTCCTCTTGCCTTAAGCCTGGGATCTTGGAAAACCAATACCCCAAAACAAATGCTACCGCGTGGAAGGTAATAACTGGAAGAATCAATCTAAGACCTTCAGCTGAAAGAATCTGACTTCGGTTAATCGAAAGCGGGCTTCCGATGCAGAGTGAAGTGCATACCATAGCAACAAACGGCATCACAGGCCGAAGAAGAGTGACCACAGGCTTTGCGTAAGTATTCAGCACAAGACCAAGAGTGACTGGAACAAGCACAACCTACAGATGTTAAATCAAAGCTTGACCTCAAAAGAGAAACAATAATCAATATAGCTAAATAAAAAAAACCTTTGGGTTACCTACCTGGAGTATAGATTTGGACATGGCAAGAGCGTCAACGGGAACAACAGAACCAATAAGAAGACCGCTAAGCAAGGGAGTAAAGAGAACAGAAGCAATAGTAGTAGAGCTAGTAAGAAGAATGCTCATGGCAACATCAGCTTTGCTCAGAGAGCTGGCGTAGCTAGACAACTGAGCTCCAGCGACACAACAGGTGAGTACGAAACCAGCGTAGAAACTCCTCGGCATCCCAAAGGCATTAGCAACTAAAACCCCAAGGAGCGGTTTCAGAACGTACTGAGCAACAAACCCAACAGATAACGGCACTGGTCTGCAACCAAAACAAACAAACAAAAAAATGTCCTAAAAAAAAACTAAACATCCTCAAAGAAGAAACATGTAAGAAACCAACTCAGTGGTAAAGGGATTACGGCTGTAACTACCGCCAGGTTCAATTCGCCGTGGGAGGAACTATTTACAATGTTTGGGTTCCCGGCAAAGAACCGAAAACACTTTTTTAAGTTTACCAAAAAAAAAAACATGTAAGAAGAAGAATGACCTTTTGAAAGCAAGAGCAAAATCTTGAATAGAGAGCTGGATTCCGATAGATAACATAATGCCACCAAGAGCAGGAGCATAGAGTTCTTTAGATACCCTGCAAACATTTCATAACTCTCATCAGATAACTTGAAAACAGAGCAATGAAACAACAAATCTTGTAAGAGAGAGAGAGAGAGTGGAAACCAGGTGAAAGTGGATGGATGGGAGAGAGCAGCGAGGGCGGTGAGAGCGACGACGAAGGGAAGCAGAGCGGACAAGACCTGAGAAGAGGAATCGGAGTTATGAGGAGAATCGTTACCTCCACAGAAAGATAAGAGAGACATGTTTCCATCTCTCCACTGCAATCCAACTCTTCCCGTAAACGGCGTCGTTGAGCACGCTACTTCCCAGTCCCGTCTTTGGTAGCTACTACGCGATGGCCAAACGATCGATGAATGAGAAGAGCGTAATTGACAATTAAAGAACCGAGATTTAGCGGCAAGTGTTCGTTTGGGTATTGCTGATGGCGAGAAAGCGAAAGAGAAAGAGGTGATTGAAGCCATTCTTTCTCTACTTTGAGAGGGTGAAGTTTGGAGTTTGAAGAAGAAGAGCAGAAGCAAAAGGGATAATATAGAAAATAAATATTGTTAAGGTTATTTAACTAATTAATTAACAACTGTATTCCAAACTCACGGCGTGGTCCTCTAATAGTCATTTGTTTTTAGCAGGTTGGTTTTAGACTTTAGTCTATTTAGATGATGCACAATTTGGGTGTAAGAACTTTGTTTGTTTGATCGAATTACTTCGGAATTAATGGGCTTGGTTGGTAACTATTAGGTTTATAAAGAGTAAAGTCGTCTTTCACATGATTAACCCCTAGATTCTAATGAGTTTGTGTCAAAATAGAGTATCACAATCCCCTATATATTAAAAGGGATGCATTGTCATTAAATACTTTCACACTGTCTTTGACACGTGGTGTTGTCATATTCATTTGCAAACACGAATGCTGACGTGTCGTTTAGATAGAGCTCCTCATTATTTTGTTTCCTAATTTGGTTAGAAGATAGATCAAATGAGAACCGTTAAAAAAAAAACTTACATTGGAAACTTTTATCTACCCATACGAGATAGTATATTGTTATTTCGTTTTAGATCGTCGACATGTTGCGAGCTTCATCTGAATATCTGCCTTCTTCTCCACCTTATTGACGGAGCTCCCATCAGCTTTTAATAAGAAAGCAAGACCCTCAACTCCCAATAAGAAAACAACTTCCTATCTTTTCAGGGATGAGACTCACAGTATGTCCACGATTTTATTGAGGAGAGAAGCAGGGAAGACTGTTATTGTATATATGACTCCTTCGAGACGCTGCGAAGTCCAATTATATCTCTGTTGGATAGATGTTATGTCATATTGTCAGTATATTAAGGAGCTTGGTTTGAAGGCGGTTCTTGTTGCATCGTGTATACCGTTGACTCTTATGTTTTGTAAGTATCAAAAGTCGACTTTGACGTAGAGAATCTTACCAGTAACACTCATCCACCAGTTCTCATCCACGCGGTTCTCTATGTCTTTGTTTGTTTCAGAATAGAGTGTTTCAGTACGTCGAGACGTTGCAAGCTCGAACTGCATATCTGTCTTGCTCTCGGAGCTCCCTTCAACTCCCAATAAGAAAGCTACACGAGGAGACATATCATGGAGTTGCATAATGATCTTTCTCTCTTTTCATGTAGAGGACTGGTAATGATTTCAATCAAGCAAGTAGTCTGGTAAACATTATTATCGATGAAAGAGCTCATATAATGGACCACATTCATTCGTTCGAAATATCAAGGGGGATTGCTTATAATATTTAACAAGGTGGTCCATTACATTGTGGATACAAAGAGAGCTACTAAGCCGTGATAGATTAACCATTCTTATGTTCAAAATTTTAATGCATCCTCGATTACTTACAACAAAATGAATAAAATTTCTTATAATTTTGTGGTTCGATGATACTACAACGTATGATCGTCCTTGCATGATTGTAGAGTAGTAAGATATCAAGTTGCCGACATGGCACAATAGTTTCTTTCAAACGATGTTCGCACGTAGAATATTAAATCAAAACCACTTAAATATTAATTGAGGAACATTACAACTTCTAAGTGTAGCCACATATAATCACCAGAATGAAATTCAGAATCCTTAGAAAATATGTTGGTCTACTTAAGTATATATTATAATTTTCTTTAAACTAATAATAAAATTAACTAAAATATACAATTACTATTTTATTTTCGTTTCTTAAATAAATACTACAGAATTATCAAATATGTCTAATATAATAATGACAATTAATAATTCTAATAATAAACATTCGATAACAGTTTATATCTTCTCCATCATTTTTTTGTTTAATTTCATATTATTAAAATAAATTAAATAATCAAATTAGCTGTAAAATTAAAGTTTAGATTTCTTCGTATATATATGTTATATTTCAAATTTAAAAAAACACAATAAATTACTAAAACTGTTAAAATTATTATGTTAAAAATTGATGATCAATGTTTAACATCCCTTATATATTAATTAAAAATATTACAACATTGTTTTGTAACCACGTGTCACCATGAAAATGAAATACAATTTTTTTAGAAAAATAGATTGGTTCATATTAACTTAGATTATACTTTTTAATAAACTAACTATCAAATTGATAAACAGTGTATAAAGAATATTCTCTCAATTTCCTTAAATAAGAGCTACGGAATTACCTAATATGATTAACGTATATATGATAATTAATGATTATTAACAATAAATATTTGATAATAATTTTTTATCTTAGTTTTTTTGTTCAATTTTATATTATTAAAAGATATTAAACAATCACATTAACCATATAATCTTTTAATTTTTTCTTATATATTATATTTTAAATTTTTTAAAACCACTATAAATTATTAGAAATTTTAAAATCTCACTTTGAAAATTTTGTAATCAATTACTTAATTTGTTTTGTTATAACCAGATACAAATGATCATAAAATTCTATTAATATGAATTTTTATTTAATAAATATTCAAAACTACAATGGCAAATTCGATTCTGGGTTGCATCAATTTAGTCGTCCAGTTGAAATCTTTCAAAACTATGTGAAAAACTAAGATCAAAGTAATTCAATTTTAGCAACAATACTAAAGCTGTTGGTTCTAAAACCATTGAAATGGTTTTCAATGATATTAAAATAAAATATTTAAAACAAATTGTGAAACCTATTTCTATAATAAAATTTCACTTGATGACTACATTACGGTTTTTATAGATATAAACAAGGTGATAAAAATTTATACTCAAATCGATCAGGTTCATCATAAATTTAAAATAATTTCGGCCCACAATTACAATTACAAATGTTCAGTCCAACATATAAATGATTATACGAAGAAAACATAAATGTATGCATATTAGAAAATTCAAACACATATACATATTTAATTTGTTAATACTAAATATTTTTAATTTTTATTATATAATCTCACCCTGCGCAAAGCGCATGTCTTATCCTAGTCTATATTATTAAAGCTGAAATACACAATTAAATTGCTCGGAAACAAGAATACTAGAATAAATGAGATATGTTTGGAAACATGGATAATAGAATAAACGACATATGTTTGGAAACATAGATAGTAGAGATGTGTACTTTTTTTTATTTACACATTTAACCATTGTATTTTCGTTGCACAAAAAAAACAATTGTATTTTCAATAAGTACACAATTAAATTGTTTGGAAAAAAGAATGGTAGAATAAATGAAATACTAGATTTTGACCCGCGCTTTGAAAGCGCGGGATTTAATATTTTTGTTATAATTAAAGACGATATGAATATCTAATTACATATATATTTTTATTATTATTTTATGTATTCACAATAGATATTATCTATTTCAAAATCAAAATGTGTTTTTTTCACTTATTTTATATCGGTCTTAGTGAATTGACATCGCTTCAAATCATACTCATCAGCCTCTTACAATATATATATATATATATATATATATATATATATATCATAATCTAAATTCTGATATGACTATAAACTCAATAAATTATTTATTGATATTTATTGTGTAATTTTTTATAAAATTACAAAAATAATTTTATAAATACAAACTAATTTCTAATAATAGAACTTTTCAAAATTTATATTCATTTTATTATATTTAAATTTTTAAAAGACGTGTAAATCCTTTATATTGGTTAACAATACTTCACATTAAAATAGCAGAATTTTCTATTCTAAATATTTTATAACTTAAAACTTTTGCTTAAGTTTTTTATAATGTGATAACTAAACCCGAATGGATAATATCCGAACCCGAATAGATATTTGAAGATAGCCGAACATATATGTATATATAACTTTATAATCTTAGTTTACTTCTCTCATTTTTATTCAAATCATATAATATACATATATTTGCGGACAAATAAGTGATTTGCTATTCACTTAAAATATATGTCAAGCTTCTTGTTTCATACATTAACAAAAGTTGTATTCAGATTCCAAAAAAACAACAACTAAAGCAGTGTTTTCTGTTTTCAAACATATTAATCGTTCAGCCTATTAAAAGTTAAAAACAATCAGTTAAACTAATTATAAATTTTAAAGTATTCAAAACTTGAGTAATGAAAATTTTCATTTTATCAAAATTCTAATATATCCGGACCCAAACCGAACTAAAAGTATCCTATGTTGATCTTCTTGTTTCATACATTAACAAAAGTTGCATCCAGATTCTAAAAAAAACAACAACTAAAATAATGTTTTCTGTTTTCGAACTTATTACTCGTTTAGCCTATTAAAAGTTTAATATTAAAAGTTTAAAAATCAGTTAAACTAATTATAATTTTTAAGTATTCAAAACTTTGAGTAATGAAAGTTTTCATTTTTACAAAATTCTATAATATTCGGACCCAAACTGAACTAAAATTATCCAAACCCGACCCGATATATAAAAATACCCGATCAGATTATAGATCCCTATACTGAAATATCGGAAAATCATGTAATCTTTGTCATATCATAATTTTAATATCATAATGAATCAGCGTTAAAAAAATATATCGAAATATCTAAAATATCCGACATGAATCCGCACGCCCATACCTACCTAATATTATTGATGCAGTCTAATGATGACCAAAATTCGGTTACCATATATAACATAATCGTATAATATAGTTAATGCCTAATTATTCAATTTAAAACACTGATATTTAACACAATATAAACATGCCATATATTATTTTTACTCCATTTTATGCTGTATATATACATTAGTTAAGATTTTAGTATTGAATGAAATTTCTACTTCAAAGTTTTTTAAAATACTATAGAATTTTGATATCTATCCGTACTATACAAAATAATGATTGATAACTAATTTAAAAATATCAAGTAGATTATGAGTACTAAAGAAGGGGTTGGTTTACGATTATACTTTGAATAACAAAGGGATTAATTCAAAATTTACAATAAAATATATATTGTAAGCTTTATAGCATTTAAACTAATCATTTATGTCTGAACTATATATAATAGTAGGTTAAAATTCATATTTTCATTCGCTATATTAAGATTTGTATTATTTATTTATATGTATGTTAAGGTTTAGCGTTTTAATATTGTTGTGGTTATGGGTTATAGATCTTTGTCGTTTAGGGTATGTATAGTTTTTTTACATATTGTAAAGTGACATCTAAATAATTATAATATTTGACAAAAAAATAGTTATAATATAGGGTTGACCGTGTTCAATTGCGGAGATGTTATTTTATTAAAAAAAAGATGGCCGAATTTTTATTTGATGAAATGCATTGGTGATGAAATCTGATTGGTATAATTTATAAATTTATTTAAAAAAGAAAAAAGGTAATGGTATAGACTTGTAAATAACTTGAAAACTTAAGGGCAGAATCCTATGAGGGATTCTGCTTTAATAGTATAGATAGATAAATGTGATTCAACTTCGATTTTTTTTTGTTGGTAAATGATGTATTTTAAATAAGTTTAAATATGTTTGTACCCAAAATTATGTATTTAAAAATATATATGTTTTCATTGCAATAGATATTTTTTTTTGACTAAAATTTGCAATAGATATTTGAAACAAAAGTAATGTGTATTTGTATATATGTAATCTATATTATATCTGAAATGTTGATCTATTAATGGAGGAGAGAATATAAAATATATGGAAATGGTTTAACTTTCCAAATGCTACATAGTTCGTTTGATTGTGATTTTGTGCGTATGGAGTTATTTATGGAAGCTGTTACAATGTGATTTGTTTTGAAAATCTTTGATTTTGATTGGCTAAATTTTAATGGGCCAAATTAATATAAAAATTCTTAAAATTTAATAATGGTATATCATGGTAAATAAGTTGAAAAACTAAGAGCAGAATCCTATGAGGGATTCTGCTTTAATACTATAGATAGATAGATGTGATTCAACTTCGATTTTTTTTTGGTAAATGATGTATTATAAATAAGTTTAAATATGTTTGTACCCAAAGTTATGTATTTAAAAATATATATGTTTTCATTGCAATAGATATATTTTTTTTGACTAAAATTTGCAATAGATATTTGAAACAAAAGTAATGTGTATTTGTATATATGTAATCTATATTATATCCGAAATGTTGATCTATTAATGGAGGAGAGAATATAAAATATATGGAAATGGTTTAACTTTCCAAATGCTACATAGTTCGTTTGATTGTGATTTTGTGCTTATGAAGTTATTTATGGAAGCTGTTGCAATGTGATTTGTTTTGAAAATCTTTGTTTTTGATTGGCTGAATTTTAATGGGCCAAATTAATATAAAAATTCTTAAAAATTAATAATGGCATATCATGGTAAATAAGTTGAAAAACCAAAGGCAGAATCCTATGAGGGATTCTGCTTTAATAGTATAGATGTTTGGAAACATGGATAATAGAATAAATGACATATGTTTGGAAACATAGATAGTAGAGATGTGTACTTTCTTTTATTTACACGTTTAACCATTGTATTTTCGTTGCACAAAAAAAAGCCATTGTATTTTCAATAAATTAATAACAAATGAGAACTTTATATACATTAAAACTAAAATAATATATATATAAGTACATAAATCTTTTTCGGATACATTTTGATATCAAAAATACTTCGGTTCGAATTGGTTATAGTTTAGGTTGTCTAAATATCAAAATTTTGAATAATTTAGATATTTAATCAATTTTGGTTCGGGTTTGGTATTACTCTTTCGGATTGTGATCGATTCGGTTCTTCAGATTTAAAATTTTTATCCAGTTTTAATATTGACATGAAAAATAAATTGTAATAGATTTAAAATAAATTTTTTATCCAGTTTTATCCAGTTTTAATATTGACAAGGGTGCTATTGTAGAATATCACCAGAAACCTAATAAGCTTTTCCACAGCTTTCCAGTTCCAAGCTTGATGATTAAAAGAGTAAGTAAGTTTGATGATTTCAAAAAAAAAAATAGTTAAAGGCAACGTTATGATTCATAACTTATGAAGAGTAAGTAAGGATGATTTAAAAAAAAAGTATACCTTATCACAGAAGTGCTTAAAAGCAGTACTTTCAATGAATGAAAGTGGCAATTCTGCTAACACCACCAGCTCGTTGCCAGCTTCTTTGAAAACCGATTCAGTCAGTTTGGATACCTTCAGGTTGCCTCCATTGCCAATCTTCTGTTGATTCTTTGTCTGAGAAGTTAACCACGCTATGTGTTCTTTGCAAATTTGCAGATGCTGCTTCAAGTTAGAAGTTCCTGACTTGGAGGCACATGAAAAGATCTTCTGGCAATGGTGACAGACACACTTGTTTCGGTTCTCTTTGTTTCGGGTGAAATGCTCCCACACAGTAGACCTAGGCACAACCATCTTCTTCACCTTCTGCGCCTGAGATGATTCTCTAGATGTTGCATTTGCAGCCGCAAATGTCTCTTGGTACTCTTGCTCTTCAGATTGCATTTGAACATCAGTTGCTTGGTTATCAAACGCTGAGGATGTCATCTGCAAGAGAAAAAAAATAGTATTAGCTTTAGAATTATTTAACTACCAATACAATAGAGCATACGAGTTCTATCAACATCAAAGTACCATTGCAATATATACTAGATTGAAAACGAAGATTGTTTTTTATTTAACTGTTGAGACCTCTCTCACTTTGATACTAGAGACCAACTAAGAGCTATGACCAAATCCGAGTGAGAGAGGTCTCAACAAAACTACCATTGCAATATATGATACTAGAGACCAACTAAGAGCTAAACCGTTTAGCTTTTGAAGTAAAACCACTTGTCTTTTGAACATAGTTTAAGAACAGAACAACTAACATCATTGATCCGTAGATAGTTCAAGTTACAGAACAGAAAAACTAAGATCATTGATTCGTTTTTTAAACCAACACAAGAACAGCTGAATTCTTTTGAGACTAAGAAAGAATAAAAAGCTAAACGGATTAATCACCAATAAAAAAGAACAAGACATAAGCGGACCGATTCCTATCAACTATTGAGAATAAAAATTAGTACCTCGGATTGATTACTTTCTGTCTAAAGAGGTGGAATGGCTTCTCAACTATAAGGAATGCAGAGATATATATAGGATTAGGAGCTGAGAAAAGGGTTTTCGAGTTTGAATCGATGAAAGAATCATTGAGGATATTTGATTTTCGGGTAATGGAAAGGATTTCGGATTGCATGATACGGAAGTTGAGATTTTGGAAGGTTTGGTTGAGATTAGTGGTGAGAAAATCGCGGTGAATATACTCATCGATTCGAAATCGAAAGAAAGAAAGAAGAGGGGTTAGGGTTCTGGTCGGGTATCGGTGGTAATGATTCGGTTGTCGGGTTTTAACCCGATCCGATCCGACCCGACATCCATTATAACCCAAAATCACGAACCGAACGGTATATTAACAAAATCCGAAACCGAATCGAACCACTTTAATTGGACCGGATACCGATCGGTTGTTCGGTTTACGGATATATTGCCCAGGCCTAAAAAGGAGGATATCAAGCCTTGTGAGCGTGTTCACGTCAGATGGAATAATCAACCAATCACAATACACTATTTCATATCCAATTGCCATGTCACATAAAAAATGGGCCAACGATTTCTGCAACATACTATGGGCTAATAATATTATAATTGGGCCACTTTAAAACCAAACCCATCTCTTATTCCCCTTCGTATCGTGTCGCATCTTCAGTACCTGAAAATCAGACGTTACTGTAACTCTTGCTTAAATTTCTCTGTAGTTAATTCGTCTCCACATTACTTACTACTCATTAAACTCAATCGTTTCATCTCCTTATATTTCTCTCATTCTATAGCCTGATTCTACGGGATCACTCACCACAAATACACCATTGGCTTTCGGTCACATCTTAATCTTCTTTGATTTTTTTCTGTTCGTATTGTTTTTGTTCTTGCTTATGTGTAGCTGTAATCCAAATTATTTAGAAAGATCTTTTATGGTATATCTATTCTCTGCTTATGTATTTCTTCTTCCCAGTAAATTTTAAATCACAGTTATTTAATTGCTTATAGATTCATATCATAACTGAGAGATGCTATGTCTATGAATCGGTGATGAATTGATGTGTTAACGATTTCATGATATGTTGTATCAAAGATTCATGGTATCTCGGTCCAATATAGGCAATCATTTACAACAACAGAAAGACAGCCATATTTAAGTATGAGTGAGTACATCCAAACGGCAAACGTTTTGTCCTTCAATCAGTTTCATCTTATTTCTTTTAGATATCTTTTATGTGTGTGGGTGGCTAAGTGAATTTATGTGATATTTTCATTTTTGTTAGATTTTGATTGAAAAATATGGATTCAGATTTCTTGAGAATCACATATTATTATGGATACAAGATGATTACAACTTACAAGTATCTCCAATCCTTTTTTGGTTTTTACATCCATGAATACAGTAACCTTTTGACGGGATATTACTTCTGTCAAGCACCGAGAGAGGACTACTTTTCAGCGAGCCGAGCCGAGCCTCACAAAGATCATCCCCTACTATTGCAAGGTATCCTTTTTCATCTTGATGCACCTTTGATACTTAGATTGTGGTTTTTGTACTTTCATCAACACGGAAGATGTCATCTGGAGATGTATTCGTTATATAGTTGTGCTTTAATAGTTGGATATGGGTTTCTACTAACACATGACATGATGCAGAAGCTGGCAATGGATCTGAGCGTAGTAATATTGGTTAGCTTCTTTATGGTATGGCGTCGTCTTTGGCGTACTGGCTGAAGCTCTTATTGAACTTAGGGGATTTGTTTTCTATCTCAGTGTCCTGCAAAGGCTTTGTACATGCGCATTTGGAAGCAGCTAACCGCAGAAACTCTGATTTCAATCATATTTTGCAGGTTAATGGTCTTCCCACGAGTACATGATGTAAGTAACACTGCAGCTGGTATGGTGATGTTCCTGATCTATTTTGGCTGCTTTACTCTTCTGTTTTGTTCTCTCTTTTGCAGCTGGTGTCTCAACAGAAACTTATACACTAAAGAGTACCATTGTATGTTCTTATCATATCACCATATCCTTTGCTTCACGATGTTGGCTCCTTTAATGTTGATACTTAACATGTTTCTCTGTCTCCTAGAATCCAAGCATCTGCACTGAAGAAGTCAAGGCTGGCTTAGCAGCAGCAGACATAATCGCATTTTTTTGGAGATCTTAGCTGAAGCGAGAGACTTTCATTTCTCAATGATTACAAGTACGTGTGATGAACACTCTTTTGCTTAGCCTGATGGAAACCTACTTGTGGATTATAAACACTCTTATTCTTTAAATTCAGTTTGTAGGAGACTTTTCGAGTTTGCTTGGTGCTCTTGCCGAACTACCGTCAAGACATCCCCTGTCTCCTCCGCCAATGCTCACGAAGTTGTGTTCTCCAAAGGGAACACCACTTTACATCACGTTGCTTTATTGACCAGATATGGTTCTTCAACAGAGAACCGTGTGTGGATACTCATCTCAGTTTAGGTCCAGGTTACGATTATGTTTCTGGCACAAAATAGAATGCCCTGATGAAGGTCACAAAGAGTAAGGAGTTTGGTGCTATGGTTGAGGATCTAAGGACACCAGATTGTAAACATAAGGTATAAGTTTCTTCGGATTTGAGTTCACGATTCCATAACAAAAATGGCTGGTTGGAACAGAAACAAGGAATGCTGGAAGTGGATTGCAGGTAAAGGGTGGATTGCAGGTACGATGAACTTTAGAATCTTATACCTGATAGAACTTTTATTCTTTTTGCATTTGAAAACAAGATATGTGCCACTGTCTTATTTTCAGACATGTTAGAAGAATCAAACATAGAAAGTTTATCTGGTCCAACTTCCAGCCTTGGTCTCATTCTTTTCTTTTGTTCTTGATTGTTTTGATCATCATTAATGATAATCTCGATGAGCTAAAGAAACTTGGTTCTCTCACATTCGGTACAGTGTATCATGTCAAATGGAGAGGATCAGATGTTGCCATCAAAAGAATCCACATACCAAAGTGAGAAAGTAAGGTCGCTTTTATTTTTTATCGTCAAACTCATGCCAAGAACTTGAAAAAGATATACATATATGTATATGTCCTCATTTGTCGTTCTGTTTTGGTCTATGTAGGTTCTGTTACAGTAGCAGAGAGGATTGTTAAAAGAAGATGTTACATTCATCTTTCAGAGATATAATTATTTATTGTGCTGACTAAGCACGTGTGGGAGGATGAGTATGAGTCTGTCTGGAGTTGTTCAAGTCTTTTTCTATCTTTTCTTTTGCCTTGAAATTTCGAAGGAGACATTGGATTTTATCATTTTGTTAAGATTTGAAAAACTTGTGTTACATATATTTCTCTTGGAAGAATGTAAAATCTTGGTGTGTTAGAGAAGTTAGAAAAATAAAGACACATTCCCATATTTAGTGTGTTCGTCAAATTACTTTATCTTTTCATTCAAAATCGAACCATTTCAAATATTTATAAATTTGAGTTTGTTATATTATTTTAGTTTTTGGTTGGTTCGAGTAACATGGTTAGGCACATCCTAAGATCTGAAAATGTAATAGCTATATTACTTTTGATTTTCAAGGATATTTTCGGTTAGTTAGGATAATTTTTAAATGATTTAGATTTTTACATAAAAATATAAAGTGGTACGAGACTTTCAGATAAAATACTGGATGAATTACATTCCCCATATTTGGTGTGTTAGTTGTATTAATTATGTTTCGAACTAAAGTTGTAAATCTATTTTATAAGAACACATAATGTGTTAATTAATAAAATGGAATTCATGTTTCGATTTAAAGCAAAGTTAATAATTATAAAAAATGTGTAACATTTATAAAATTTAGTAAAAAACCAAACAAATAACTGCTATAATAAAACTTTTAAAAAATTAAATCATATAATCCGTACGTAGCGCGGTTAAAAGAATCTAGTATTTCTAATAAGCATTAGTTTTTGATAAATAGACCTGATTCTAATGCGTGTTGACCCAAAATAAAATAAAATAAGACGTTTCATGCTTTTCATCTTTTTTTAATGTATCAACTCACTCAACCGATCTAGCCAAACTATTTCTTTCCGTAAATATTTTTTTTTTTTGGAAAAGGCTTTCAAAATCATATTATGCTGTTCTAGTGGGATCGAACTCTTGGCATAAGGACCTCCATAGCCACCTACGTTTACCACTGGACAATTCAAACATCATTTCTTTCCGTAAAGATTTATATTTTATTCTGTTACAGAAAAAAAGATTTATATTTTATTATTTGTTCAATTTAGTTATTTAGATCACCTAAATGTCTAAATAATATGAATAATTAGAAAATATTCTATGTATATTTTAAAAATTTTAAAATGAAAATCTCATAAAACATAATTTAAAACAGACAAAAAGGAACATTGCCAGAAAAAATGTGTTATTAAAGCGGCAAAAGCCTATTTTACTCTTTACATATATAAATAAAATAAATATTAAAAATAACTAAAATAATTTTTATTTTTAATTTCTGAAAATAAGTTTTCAGTTTAATTTTTATAAATTTATTTTCAAATTATTAGTTTTCAAACTTTTTAGATTTTTATTTTAAAATCTTGAAATTATTTTTAAAACTAATTTTAGTTATTTTTTTAAATTTTAAATATTTTCCTTTAAAAAAAAAATTAAACCCAAACCTCCCCAAACTCAACCCTCTCAAATATAAACTCTAATTATGGATCAACCATAAAGGTATAAGTGTTATTTATTTCTTTGATAAAATATTTTGGTCATTTTGACTATATGTGCTTTGTCTATGATTAAAAAAGTTTTAATACTATTATATAAAATTTCTCTTCTAAAATGCATTCAATATTATTTTTGAAAATTACACTTGTCATATGTATAGAAAGACATTTAAACCATACGTTAAAGATTATCTTTTATGATTTGATTGGTGACCACTAGATGAACGATAAAAAATAAACAAAATAAAAAAGTCATTTGACGAATTGAAAAATAAAATAAAAAGATTTTTTTTTCTTTCATCAGAATTGTAGGAAAAAAAATTTTCTTTATAAATTCATTCCTCCATGAAGAATTTAGAAAGAAAAAAATGTGACCCACCTATCAATAATTTGGCCAAAAATTCAACCTAAATAGTATAAAAATATAAATCTTATATAAACTAAAACTTTTACGTAAGAAAGTTAGAACTTTCCTAATGCAAAATATAAGATTTTACATGTTAAAACTGACTATCTCATCAAACCTGAAACTATGAAAAACTTTTTTTCTCCACTAAATGATTATAGAACTAGGGACAAAACACTTTCAAGTGATAAATCCCATGTTTTCGTGAATTGTGGATTGTTCACTAGTATTCTCAAAAATTTCAATAGAGGGAAAATATGCAAAACTTATAAAACACAAAAACTATATAAAAATTTGGTAAGTTTCAAGCCTTTACAAAATAATAAGTTCCAAAAGACTGAAATTTCTTCACACAAAGGATTGTCACTATGTTGATGATGTTAGACAAATCAATTTTTTTTTTAGAATCATCATTTGACGTAAGGGATTTGGAGGATTTGAAGTATTTCCTTAGGATCGGGTTATGTAAACTTTGATGATGGATTGTTCATTTCTCAAAAGATATTCTTTGAATTTCTTACCTAAAACAATGAAACTTGGTTCAAATAGTGTAAGACATCGTTTAAAAGAGCTATAAGAATGTTATTGAGGAGGAAACTCTACTAAATACAAAGCAGTATCAACATATTTTGGGAAAACTCATATATATTACAAGCACTAGGCCATACATTTGTTTTGCGATAAATCAAGTCAGCCAACATATGCAAAAACCTAGTATACATCATTGGAGGATGGTGGAGAGAATTCTAAAGTACATGAAAAGCACGCCAATGAAAGATATGGATGATTGTAAATGCTAGCACATATATTCACTACAAGAAAACGCATGCCTAACGACCAAACGTTACGACTACCAAAAAGTGGTCGTAAATTACGGACTGCTTTACGACTAATTTACGACGAAGTTAATATTAGTCGTAATATCGACGTAAAGTTACAACTAAATTTGCTAGTCGTACTTTAGTCGTAAAGTTACATCTAATTTACGACTAAAATTTTATGTAGTCGTACATTAGATGTACCATTACGACTAACTTACATCTAAATATTTTACATCTAATTAACGACTAAAAGAGTCATAAATTAGTTGTAATATTACGACTTAGGTACATCAAAAGTTGTTTACATCTAATTAACAACTGATTTACGAGAACAAAGTTGCACTTTGGTAGTTAAGTTATAATTTAAACGTAAATTAGTTGTAACATTGTACGTACCAAAATCGAAATTTCTCTATAAATATGATCTTCTCCCTCATTCTTAAGATACACAAAAAAAAAACAAAAAAAGCAAAAAAAAAAACGGGAAATAGTTAAAAAATGTCCGAAAATATTTATGCGCTTCGGAGTTGGATGTATGCGCAAAAAGATTCAACAGGAAAAGTAACAGACGAATTTCTGAACGGAGCAGAGATATTCATGTACCAGGCCGGACAGACGCCTCTCACAAAGGAAACGGGTAAAATGTTCTGTCCATGTCGTAAATGCAAAAATACGAAGTTTGCTGCTAGTGAAACCGTTTGGAAACATATAGTAAATAGAGGATTTACTCCACATTACTATATTTGGTTTAACCATGGAGAGGATGATAATAGGAATGAAGCTAGTGGTAGTAATCATGTTGAAAATGTTCGTAACAGAGATGAACCACATTTGCCTTCTGAAAGTGTTATTCAAGAAAATCATATGTTAGATCATGATAGAATGCATGATATGGTTACTGATGCATTTCGTGAAACAACATCAGTAATAGAGGAGGTTGAAAATGTAGAGGGGCCTAATTTGGATGCAAAAAGATTTTATGAAATGCTAGCAGCAGAAAATGAGCCAATCTATGAAGGTTGTAGAGAAGGTCTTTCTAAATTATCTTTGGCAGCTAGGATGATGAATATCAAAACTGATCATAACTTACCTGAAGTTTGTATGGATGCATGGGCTGAGTTGTTTAAAGAGTATTTGCCTGAAGATAACTTGTGTGCTGAATCTTATTATGAGATTCAGAAACTTGTTCATAGTCTTGGCTTACCTTCGGAGATGATTGATGTGTGTATAGACAACTGTATGATATACTGGGGAAAAGATGCAGAATTGTTAGAGTGTAAATTTTGCAAGAAGCCAAGATATAAACCGCAAGGACGTAGACGAAATAGGGTGCCGTACCAGCGGATGTAGTACTTACCAATCAAGGATAGACTCAAGAGATTATATCAATCTGAAAAGACGGCAGCGTCGATGAGATGGCATGCAGAACATGATCAGAAGGAAGGAGAGATCAATCATCCCTCTGATGCCAAAGCGTGGAAACATTTGAATAATGTCTATCCTGATTTTGCAAGCAACCCCCGCAACGTTTATCTTGGGCTCTGCACAGATGGCTTTAGTCCATTTGGAATGTCTGGAAGACAATACTCTCTCTGGCCAGTCTTCTTGACGCCATACAACCTTCCACCAGAGATGTGTATGGAAAAAGAATTGCTTTTCATGAGTATATTGATACCTGGACCCAAACATCCCAAAAGATCCCTTGATGTTTTTCTACAACCTTTGATTGAAGAATTGAAGGAATTGTGGTCAACAGGCGTGCAGACATATGATTGTTCAACGAGAACAAACTTTACAATGCGAGCAGTTCTACTGTGGACTATTAGTGATTTTCCTGCATATGGGATGTTGTCGGGCTGGACGACGCATGGGAGGCTATCTTGTCCATATTGTATGGGAAGCACAAACGCATTTCAGTTGAAGCATGGTAGGAAGACGTCCTGGTTTGATTGTCATCGGAGATTTCTTCCCATTAACCATCCGTACCGAAGGAACAAGAAACACTTTCGGTCAAAAAGGATAGTAAGGGACACCGCTCCACCATATTTATCTGGAGAGGAAATCGAGAAGGATATTGATTACTATGGTGGACAAAGCACAGTTGTCAAAGGCGGTAATTGGCATAATCCTCCGAATATGCCTAATGGTTACGGGACTCAGCATAATTGGCACAAGAAGAGTATATTTTGGGAACTTCCATATTGGAAAGATCTGTTGCTGCGCCACAATCTGGACGTGATGCATATAGAGAAGAACTTCTTTGACAACATCATGAATACGTTGTTGAACGTCCCTGGGAAGACAAAAGATAACAAGAACTCAAGGTTGGATTTACCTGCATTATGTTTTCGGATTGAACTGCATATTATGAACGATGGGAGAATTCCAGTTCCCATTTTCAGATTGTCAGCACAAGCAAATGCTGCGTTGTTCAAGTGGGTGGCGTCAGATGTGAAGTTTTATGATGGATATGTTTCAAATCTATCAAGATGTGTTGATCATCAGGGACAAAAGTTTTCAGGAATGAAGAGTCATGACTGTCATGTTTTTATGCAACGACTTCTGCCATTTGCACTTGCGGAGTTGGTTCCAAAAGAGGTTCACGAAGCACTTGCAGGTAACAAATAATTAAAGTTATTATTTCTTCTTGTTGGAAAAAAACTTATGATTGTAAATTATGTGTAGGCATCGGAGCTTTTTTCAGAGATCTTAGTGCACGCACCTTAACTGTAGACGTCATCACACAACTTGATGCGAATATCCGGATCTTGATGTGTAATTTGGAGAAAATTTTTTCTCCGTCCTTTTTTGACGTCATGGAACATCTGGTTATCCACCTTCCGTATGAGGCAATGCTACGTGGACCTGTTCATAATGGATGGATGTATCCTTACGAACGAGCTATGAAATATTTGAAAGGCAAAGCAAAAAATCTGGCAAGGGTGAAAGGTTCAATAGTTGCTGGGAGTTTGAATGAGGAAACATCTCACTTTACGTCCTACTACTTTGCGTCACAAGTCCGGACCAAAAAAAGAATACGAGCAGATATGATGATGGTGGTGTTATGCCGACATATATTGTTGAAGATGTTCCAGACATATTTACTCAGATTGGACGGCTTGGTGGAAAACTAAAAGAAGTTTGGTGGTCAAGTTCTGAAGACGCACATAGTGCCCACACATATATACTTCTTAACTGCGAGGAGATTGAATCATTTGAAAGGTAATTGAAATTATTATTTCTGTTAAATTTTACCACACATATATAACACTTAATGATAATTTTCTTTTAAAACAGTGATTTTGTTTCCCAAGTCGAAGAAGCTATACCAGGAATATCAACTGCTGATCTCAACAAAAGGAAAGACCAACACTTTGTGAAATGGTTAAAAACGCAGGTACGTCGTGTATCTAATTAATTAACATAAAAATTAATTATATGATTGGTTAAGTCTTTATACAAATAAATGTTGATGTTCCAGGTTGATTATGATGATCAATTTTATCCTCAATGGTTTCACGAATTGATACAAGGTCCGGTCGGTAAGGTCACCATTGCATCTATGTATTTCACAAGAGGATACACTTTTCACACTTACGAATATGGAAGTCGACGAGCAACAATGAACTATGGAGTATGTGTGAAAGGTGAAACAGATTTCTATGGAATCTTAAAAGAGATCATCGAAGTGGAGTTCCCCGGTGTAGTGAAGCTGAAATGCGTGCTCTTCAAATGTGATTGGTTTGACCCCACAGTCAATAGAGGTGTTCGATATAGCAAGTTTGGTGTTGTTGATATAAATGCTTCACGGAGGTACAACAAATTTGAACCCTACATATTGGCTTCTCAAGCAGATCAGGTTTGTTTTGTTCCATACCCGAAGATCAGACAATCTGGAATATCTTGGTTAGCCGCTATAAAAGTTACACCTCGGGGCAGAGTTGTGAATGATGACCCACCGCCATTACAAGAAGATACAGTAAATGAAGTTGAAGTACCCGAACAAGTAGAAGATGATATCTTACTTATTGATCCGCATAATCCGGGATACGAAGAACTTCCAGACGACGCAACGAATGAAGCAAATGAAGATGAATTTGAAGAAAATGATGAAGCAGATGATGTTTCTGATGACGAGTGTCAAGTTCCATTATGTTAGAACATTTTTTTTCCATTATGTTAGAACGTTTGTGTTTAACTTTATATTGTAATGTTATGATAATTATATATATATGATTTTTGGAGTATGAAAGAGTATTAAACTTATGATGTTTATCTATGATGTTTGGGGTTTGGGATTTTGAGTTTAGGGTTTAGGGTTTAGGTTTTAGGGCTTAAGTACGACCACTTTACGACACTATGATGTTTGAGGGTTTGGGGTTTCGGGTTTAGGGTATAACGAAGCTAATTAGTCGTAAGTACTACTCATGTACGACTACATTACAAAGTAGTCCTAAAGGAGTCGTACATTTACGACTCATATACGACTAAGTTGACAATTAGCCCCTCATTGGTCGTACAATTACGACCAACGTACGACTCACGTGTCGAATGTGCCCCTATATATACTCCCTTCTGGTGCAGCCTGGGTATGGCTTAAACTCTGGATCACTTGAAGGTGGGTGGATATGGGTTGTTCTAAGAGGCTACTAGCACTCCTTTGAACTATGGACGTCTCCCTGAGCCTATGGATTGGCGACAAGGATGGTTTGCTACTCAAAGACACAAGATTACCTTGTATTGTCTAAGATGGGGTTCACTAGGAATTCCTTCCTTTAAGTGTGATCAATGTTCTTGAGCTGAACAGAGAAAGCTTGAGACAAGGCAAACAAGTTGCTGTAAAATTCTTAGATTCAAAGTTGAAGAAGAAAAACAAGCTGCGTGGTCTTTAAGTAAAAGAGAAAACAATGTCTAACCTAATCCTTAACCAATTTGGTTTATGAGAACTAAACCAAATCGACAGGACATCTAATCCTAATTAAAACTGGTTTAACTAATCCTAATTTGTCTTGGTTTGAAATAAATGAAAACCAAATAAACCAACTTAATTACATTGAAATCAAATTGAACCAACAAGCTGGTTTGTCTTGGTCTTCTCCCTTAGAACTTGCTCCCACGAATTTGGCTAAGTCTTGGAGGGTCTTCTCTTGTGCCCTCAGCCTTGATCTAGTTACTGGTCCACTCCACACATTGGCTGGTTCATTGGATTGATCTCTCTTGCTCAGGTTCACTTCAATGTCACTAGCTTCAAGCTCATCTTCTAAGTCAGTCTCTTTGGTATCACCTTTATCCCCTTGCTCAGGTTCAATCAGCTCTTCCTCATCAGACTCACTCAGCTCCTTTTCAATGTCTCTGCTCATGGCTACACCATCCCCTCCTCCTTTAAAAGGATTTGACCTCAAATCCAAATCATCTGCAACAAAAGGGATCAAGTCAGAAACATTGAAAGTAGAACTTATTGTGTACTTACCTTCTAGATCAATCTGGTAGGCATTGTTGTTGATTCTTTTCAACACTTTGAAAGGTCCATCTGTCCTTGGCAGTAGCTTTGATTTCCTCTCAGCAGGAAACCTATCCTTTCTCATGTGGATCCAAACAAGATCACCCGGTTCCAGCACCAGTTCTTTTCTGCCCTTGTTCTTTTGCCTCTCATACATCTTTGTCCTCTCCTCTATGTTCTTCCTGACCTGCGCATGTAAAGACTTGACAAACTCGGCCTTTTGCTTGCCATCAAGGTTAGTTTGTTCTTTCAAAGGTAAAGCAAACAAATCAAGAGGAGACAATGGATTGAATCCATAAACAACTTGAAAAGGGGAGAGCTTGGTAGCTGAATGCACTGCCCTATTGTATGCAAACTCTACATGAGGTAAACAATCTTCCCAAGTCCTAATGTTACTCTTAATGATGGCACGCAGAAGAGTAGACAAGGTCCTATTGACTGTTTCAGTTTGTCCATCAGTTTGGGGATGACAAGTAGTTGAAAACAACAGCTTAGTTCCCAACTTTCCCCACAGAGTTTTCCAGAAATAGCTAAGGAACTTAGAATCCCTATCAGAAACTATAGTCCTAGGCATGCCATGCAATCTAACAACCTCTCTAAAGAAAAGATCAGCTACTAGAGATGCATCATCAGTCTTATGGCAAGGTATGAAGTGTGCCATCTTAGAAAACCTGTCAACAACCACAAAGATACTATCTCTACCTTTCCTGGTTCTAGGCAATCCTAAAACAAAGTCCATAGAGATGTCAACCCATGGTTCAGTAGGGATAGGAAGAGGAGTGTACAAACCTGTTGGTTGGACCTTAGACTTGGCCTGCTTGCACACGACACACCTAGCACACACCCTCTCCACTTCTTTCTTCATACTCGGCCAGTAGAAGTGTTCTTGCAAGGCTGAGAGTGTCTTGGCGACCCCAAAGTGACCCATCAACCCTCCTCCATGAGCTTCCCTGACATACAACTCTCTCAAAGAACCACAAGGAACACACAGGCGGTTATCATAGAAAAGAAATCCTTTCACTTGATAAAATTTACCACTAGCATGTTTCTCAGACTCCCTAAACACATCTTTAAACTCAGGATCATCAGCATAGCAAGATTTGATATGTTTAAAACCTAAAAGTTTAGTTTCCATTGAAGACAACAGAACATACCTCCTGGAGAGTGCATCAACAACTACATTCTCCTTACCTTGCTTGTAGTGGATGACATAAGGGAATGTCTCAATGAACTCCACCCACCTAGCATGCCTCTTGTTCAGCTTCTGTTGCCCCTTGAGATGCTTAAGAGATTCATGATCTGTATGGATCACAAACTCTTTTGGCCACAAGTAATGTTGCCACACTTGCAAGGCTCTCACCAAGGCATACAGTTCTTTGTCATAGGTTGGGTAGTTCAAGGTGGCGCCTCCTAGCTTCTCACTGAAGTAAGCTATAGGCCTCTTTTCCTGCATCAACACAGCTCCTATCCCAATACCAGACGCATCACATTCAATTTCAAAAGTTTTAGAAAAGTCAGGGAGTACAAGTAAAGGAGCACTTGTTAACTTCTCTTTTAGCATATGAAATGCATCTTCTTGGGCTTGCCCCCAAGTGAAACCAACACTCTTTTTGATTACTTCAGTGAGTGGGGCAGCAACTGTACTGAAGTCTCTCACAAACCTCCTATAGAAGCCAGCAAGTCCATGGAAGCTCCTGACTTCTCCAATGGATTTAGGAGTCGGCCACTCCTTGATAGCCTTCACCTTCTCCTCATCAACCTGTATGCCCTGTGAGGTCACAACAAAACCTAGGAAAACAAGGTTATCTGTCCCAAAAGAACACTTTTTATAATTGGCATACAGCTTTTCTTTCCTAAGCACATCTAGAACTTGTTTCAAATGGTTAACATGCTCTTTCATGGTCTTACTATAGATCAGTATATCATCAAAATACACTACTACAAATCGCCCAATGAGAGCTCTCAAGACATGATTCATCAACCTCATAAAAGTACTAGGTGCATTGGTAAGACCAAAAGGCATCACAAGCCATTCATACAATCCTAGCTTAGTTTTAAAGGCAGTTTTCCACTCATCTCCTTCTTTCATTCTAATCTGGTGGTAACCACTCTTTAAATCAATTTTAGAAAAGACACATGAACCATGTAACTCATCTAGCATATCATCTAAGCGAGGGATAGGATGTCTGTACTTAACTGTGATGTTGTTGATGGCTCTACAGTCCACACACATCCTCCAGCTTCCATCTTTCTTAGGCACCAGCAGAACAGGTACAGCACAAGGACTCATGCTCTCCCTGATGTGCCCTTTCTCCAAGAGATCATTGACTTGTTTCTGAAGCTCCTTAGTCTCCACAGGATTGGTCCTGTATGCTGGCCGATTTGGTAAGGTGGCTCCTGGTACAAAGTCAATCTGATGTTCTATCCCTCTGATAGGTGGTAAACCAATGGGATTGTCATCTGGAAACACATCCTTATATTCCTGCAAAAGACACTCAATCTCCACTGGAATCACAGGGTCAATGTTAGTAGAAGAGTTCAGCAATTCTTTGTAAACTACTAATATCAAGTTTGATTGTTCAATCATGGCAGTTTTGATATCTTTAGCAGTAGCAAAGAGGTTGAGCTTACTTACCTGGTCGCCCTCCTCTAGCAACAAGGTCTTGCCGGCTGCTTTAGTCTTCTCCCTCTTCATCTTGAGGTGCATCTGATCCTGGTGTACCTCTTGAGGTGTCATGGGCGCCAGTGTGACTTGCCTCTCCTTGTGAGCAAAGGTATATCTGTTGGTGAAGCCATCATGTACTGATTTCTTGTCATACTGCCATGGCCTTCCAAGGAGAATGTGACTAGCTTCCAAAGGTGCCACATCACAAGTGATCTCATCCTGGTATTTTCCCACTGATAATAACACTTTCACTTGCTTGCTGATCTTTAAACCTCCCTCTTCATTGATCCATTGCAAGAGATATGGTTTAGGATGCTTGTACACTTCAAGACCCAGCTTCTTTACCAACTCATCACTTGCTACATTAGTACAACTTCCTCCATCAATGATCAAGCTGCAGACCTTGTCTTGGATCAAACACCTGGTGTGGAATAGGTTCTCTCTCTGATCATCCTCCTTGGCTTTAGGTTGAGCATTGAGAAGTCTCCTAGTAACTAGTAGCTCTCCTCGGACAGGGTACTCCACTCCCTCATCATCAGTCTCTTGACCAGCATCTTCTTCCTCAGAAACCACTTCTCCATTGGCTAGGATAGTCATCACCTTCTTGTTGGTACACTCATTGGCATAATGCCCAAAACCATGGCACTTGAAACACTTGATGTTCCTGGTCCTAGTAGGCGTGGCTATCCCTTTTCCCTTGTCATCTCGTTTGGCTTCCCCTGAGGTAGATCCCTCCTTTGGTTTATCAGATGGCTTGTCATCCTTGGAGTAAGCCGGTTTGGAGGCTGCATTGTATGGAGACTTGTTGGAACTCTTTCTTTTAATTTGCTGCTCAATCAGGATGGCTTTGTGCAGTAGTTCATCCATGTCCTCATACTCTTGTAGTTCCAATCTATCCTGGATATCTCTGTTTAGACCTCCTTGGAATCTAGCCATTGTAGCTTCTGCTCCTTCTTCCAAATCAACCTTCAGCATAAGTGTTTCCATCTCCTGATGGTAGTCTTCTACACTCTTGGACCCTTGAGACAGCCTTCTCAGTTTCTGGTGTAGATCTCTCCCATAGTGAATAGGAACAAATCTTTTCTTCATCACAGTTTTCATCTCAAACCAGGAAGCTATCTGAGGCTCTCCATTGCGTCTCCTGGTAGTAGCAATCTGATCCCACCAGCTAATAGCATAACCACAAAACTCAGTGGCTGCTAGTCTGACCTTCCTCTCCTCAGTGAACTGCTGGCAATTGAAAACCAATTCAATCTTCTTCTCCCACTCCAAATAAGCATCAGGATCATTCTTGCCATGGAATGGAGGAATTCTAAGCTTGAGATTGCCTAGGTTATCAGCTGGTCGCCTGCGGTTATGGTGTCTGTTGTGCTGACTAGCCTGAGACTCATCATCACTTTCTTCAGCTTCATCATCCTCTACTTGCTCACCATAGAGCCTATGACCTCCAACCTCAAACCGTTGTCCCCTGATAGGTCCAATGCGTGCTCTCCTAGCTCCAGCAAGAGCTGCTGCTCTCTCCTGTCCTGCATTATCATCAACTAAAACATCATTAGCTTGTTGAGTTCTATTGAAGTTGACTTGCATTCTCCTGGTTATCTCAGCCATCATAGCCTCAAACTGGACTTGATTGAGATTGATCTGTTGAACAGTTGGCTCTCCTGACCCTTCAGGTTGCTTCCCCTCTCGCCTCTCATCTCCCATTGTTCCTGAAATAGTTAGAGAAAACACAAAGCCAGGAACAAAATATCTCTCTCTCACTCAAGTTTCAAGTCGCCAAGTCTCAGCTCTTCCCACAAGTTCAGTTGAAAAACAAAGTTCTAAACTTAAGATCTAGAACTAAAACCCCAATGAACCAAGATAGAAAGTCTTAAGAGATTTGGCACCAGCTGGCTTTACCACCCTGAGCTGGATTTCTCTTCAGCTATTCCTATATATATATATTTTTTTTTTGATTTGGATCAGAGATCTCTTTTCTTTTCTTTTTTTTTTTTGATTACCAGGGTTGGCCCAGCCGGCTTACAACATATAGATAGAGAAGAAAAGTGTTTGATGGAGTGATTGAGAAGAGTAGACAAACCAGAACCCTAACCTTCAAGTGGCTCTGATACCACTTGGTGCAGCCTGGGTATGGCTTAAACTCTGGATCACTTGAAGGTGGGTGGATATGGGTTGTTCTAAGAGGCTACTAGCACTCCTTTGAACTATGGACGTCTCCCTGAGCCTATGGATTGGCGACAAGGATGGTTTGCTACTCAAAGACACAAGATTACCTTGTATTGTCTAAGATGGGGTTCACTAGGAATTCCTTCCTTTAAGTGTGATCAATGTTCTTGAGCTGAACAGAGAAAGCTTGAGACAAGGCAAACAAGTTGCTGTAAAATTCTTAGATTCAAAGTTGAAGAAGAAAAACAAGCTGCGTGGTCTTTAAGTAAAAGAGAAAACAATGTCAAACCTAATCCTTAACCAATTTGGTTTATGAGAACTAAACCAAATCGACAGGACATCTAATCCTAATTAAAACTGGTTTAACTAATCCTAATTTGTCTTGGTTTGAAATAAATGAAAACCAAATAAACCAACTTAATTACATTGAAATCAAATTGAACCAACAAGCTGGTTTGTCTTGGTCTTCTCCCTTAGAACTTGCTCCCACGAATTTGGCTAAGTCTTGGAGGGTCTTCTCTTGTGCCCTCAGCCTTGATCTAGTTACTGGTCCACTCCACACATTGGCTGGTTCATTGGATTGATCTCTCTTGCTCAGGTTCACTTCAATGTCACTAGCTTCAAGCTCATCTTCTAAGTCAGTCTCTTTGGTATCACCTTTATCCCCTTGCTCAGGTTCAATCAGCTCTTCCTCATCAGACTCACTCAGCTCCTTTTCAATGTCTCTGCTCATGGCTACACCACCTTCTTACCATCTCATATTATAAACAAAATTTACAAATCTTAAAAAAAAAAGGAAGTGAAGAGAGATTTGGGATCATAAGTGGAAATAGAATTCGGTTATCTATTCGTTATGTTGATTCTATTTTCTCTTGTGATTCCATCTCTTTTCTCTTCTTTGTTTTTTGTAGACTTTAAAAATTTGTTCACATAAAAATTAATCCATATATACAAATTTTAGAAAAAAAAAGAGGATAAAGATATGGAAACATAAGTAGAAATAGACAATTCCTTATGTTTCGTCATTTCTACTTGTGATTCCAGTATCTTTCTTCTCTTTTTTTTCATAATTTATGTAAAATTGGTAATAGAGGTTTATCATAATTTTTGATAAACCTCTTCGAATTTTTTTCTAATAAACGTTGGTCCCAATGTGGTCGTGAACTGCATTCGTCGTAAACGGGTTGTAGATTTACAACCAATGTACGACTCATTCGTATTAAGTTGGTCATAACTGTACGACCCGTGTACGACTATGGTAGATTTAGTCCTTAATTAGTCGTAAAATTACGACTAATGTACCACTATTGGTCCCTCTTTAGTCGTAATAGTACGACCAATGTACGACCACAACCAAATCTCTATATAAACTTCTCACCGCGAAGCCATTTCGTTGCTCATTCCATTCTCACTCCCCTCTCTCTTACAACCTCAGAGCTTCTCCCTCTCTAGGTAATTTTTTTTTTGTTTTAGTTATAGGTGGTTAATTAGTTAGGTGATTAGATTAGGTTTGGAATTTAGTTAGGTTATTAGATTAAGTTTGGAATTAGTTAGGATGATATTAAAATGTGTTTATAATTTTTTTAATTAATTATTTGAATTGTTTTTAATTTTTAATTTTTAATTTTTTTCAGATTGACGATCTTATATGGCTACTAGCGGTAGAAAGAGACTTAGAAACCGTGGCGGGAGGACTTCTTACGGGAGTACTTTTCTCGGCCAGACGGATCCATCAGCTTCTACCTCCCGCACCCCCGAAACTGTCCCCGAAAGCCAAATTCCTAGCGTCCCGTATGTGCTGCAGGCGCCATATGATCCACATGCATACTATCCGCAGCCGTACGTCGACCCGACTACATACTTTACTTATGAGGAGGGTCGTGATCATCAGCAGCCTCATGATCAGCAGCCTCATGATCAGCTCTTTTATGATCTTAATGCTTAGTTTTCGGTTTTAATTATTTTGTATTTTGAAAACTTTGAATTTATGAATGTTATATTATTATGTTTTTATGAATTTAAATGAAATTCGTAAAATATTTTATTTTTTAAAAAAATCTTTTTTTTTGTAAAATTGAATTATTAAAATTAATTTTAATATTTAAAATCGAATTACTAAAATTACAGATTCGATGTAAGGTAGTCGTTATATTACGACTAATTTACCTCTATTTAAAAAATACTTTACGACTACTTAACAACTAATATATAACATCTACTTTACGACTAAAATCTTATGACCCACTTACGACTACATTTATTACATCTACTTTACGACTAATGCTTTACGACCAGTGTACGACTACATTTATTACATCTGATTTACGACCAATTATATTAATCGTAAAGGTACGACTCCCTTACGACTAATATATTTAATCGTAACTTTACGACCAAAGCCCAACCATTTAGTGATTACGACCAGCAGATTACGACCAATCGTTTTTAGTTGTTCATTGGTCGTAATACCCTTTTTACGACCAATGTACAACTAATCCCGTAGTCGTTAAAGACATGTTTTCTTGTAGTGATTGTGGATGCTGTGATGTAGATTATATAGGAGTTAGCATTGATAAAAGTCTACAACCATCTATTATAACTTCATAAGAGGGAATTTGGTTACTTGAAAGAAAAGGAAACATAAGTTATCTAAAGATCTAGTGTTGAGGCTGAGTATAGAGCAATGGAAAACATAATGGTGAGTAGTATGGTCGAAGAGTCTACTGACAAATATTTTTAATGAATCTTCTGAATTTACTATGTTGCATTCTGATAATCAAGAAGTTATGCACATTACTTTTAATTCAATGTTTCATGAAAAAAAAACTAACCATATAAAGGTGGATTGACAATAAGAGAAGGTTGAAGCTGGTATTATAATTTTTTCTAATGTAAAGAGCTTGAATCAAATGGTGTATTCATTAAAAAAAAAAAAAAATTGCCAAAAGAAAACAAAAAATCAAATGGTCCTTTTTTGTCCAATTTTTCTCCTTTTTACTCTTTGTATTTTTGAAAACTAATGAAATAAATAATTTTGTGAATCAAAAAATATTAGAAATATAAACAATTAATAAGATATCCATATACACAAGCTGGTATTTTTTTCTTTTCAAAAAGTTGATAAATAAAAATTTGAAATTACGTTCTACTAAAGGTAGAATGTGTCTTCTACAGAAAATGATATAGTAGAAAACAATTTCTAAAATAAACATGTTCATCTACTTCTTTTAGAACGCACATTCTATTATTTACTAAATCTGTAAATAATTGGAATGTGCATTCTACTAATCGTAAGGCTATCTACTTTTCATCCGAATGCATCTTCTACTTTTATTAAGTATTCTAAATTTCGGGGAATGTGTTTTCTACAATGTACTCTTACGTCTACTAAAAGTAGAAAACATGTTCAGGATTTTTATCAATCTTCTAAACTTTTAAAAAGCGCATTTCTACGGATAAGAGTACCTGATTTGTTTTGCGAAAATTAATGAAATTTCAGTTAAAGAAATATTCTTAAAATCTCCCTAAAATATTCTAACATCCTAAAACGTGTCATGGTCGATTTTACTTGTGAAAAATTTTTAAAAACTGATTTTCCTTGTCTTCTTCATCAATCTATGTTTTTAATAGTTTTTCTTTTGTCAAAATATCAAATAATGATTTTGCATTTTCTTCTTCATCAATCTAAGATTTCTCCATAGTTTGTCTTGTGATTTTTACATACTCTTCTTCTATTTTATATTTAATTTTAATAAAACTAAAAAGTTTACAAATGTTTTAAACATTTTATAAAAATAAAACTTTGTAAAACGTTTTTTATAAAGTTTATTTACCGTTTTCTGCTAGAACCTTTTTGTAAAGATTTATTTTATTTTTAAAAAGTTTACAAAGTTTATTTTTATTAAAGTTTTATTAATAATGTTTTAAAAAGTTTTATTTTTATAAGAAAGTATAATTAAACTAAAAAGTTTACAAACATTTTAAACTTTTTAGAAAAATAAAACTTTGTAAAATTTTTTTGTATAAATTTTATTAAAATTTTTTGTAAATTTTTATTTTTATTTTTATAAAATTTATTTATTAAAGTTTTATTAAAAATGTTTTAATTTTTTTTAAATAAAACTTTGTAAAACGTTTTTTATAAAGTTTATTTAACATTTTTATTAATTTTTATGTAATTCTTTTTATTTTTAATAAAGTTTACAAAGTTTATTTTTATTAAATTTTTTTTAAAATTTTTTTAAAAAGTTTCATTTTTATTTTCCCGTTTTAAAATGTTTTTAATTTTTTTTTAAATTTTTTTAGTTTAATGTATTTAATTAGATTAATCAAGGTTAGTTTTCGAATTATGAAAAAAAATATACTAAAAGGACAACTAAATGATGATTTTTATACTATAGGGACAACCTTGCTGAATTTTTGTTTCGTTTTGGTAATTTTCTCAAAAAAAAAATTAATGTTTAAAGTCTATTATGAACTTTATGAAAAGATTGGCTTATTGGATCTCCACCAACCAGCCATCTTGAGGGGAATTTTTAAAATGAAAAAATTGTTACCTACAGCTTCAAGTGGTTGATGGCATAACCTACATTGGTCATTTTGATGTTATATGGGTTGATCGTGCATATCATTTATTTTGTCGTCCATAATTAACTTCTTATAAGTCAGTAACTCTTAAAGTCATCATGGAAGGAACAAAAATTACGTTCACCCTAGGGGGTGAATCTCTAGATTTACCCACCAATAAAATTTAGTTATTTGAGATTTGATATTTTTAAAAAATGAAACTAAATAATAAGTATTTAATAAAACAAAATAATGTTTTACATAAAAAATAGTAGTAATTATCAAAAAAAATAGTAGTAATTATAAAAAAAGATTTTTTTTTATAAAATTGATAAATCTGTCGGCAAATACTAAACCATAAACCTTAAATTCTAAACTCTTGGGGAAATCCTGAACCCTTGGGCAAATCCTATACCCTAAACCCTTAAATTTAAACCAAATCATAAATCATAAACTAAATCATAAGCCCTAAACTCTAAATCATGACCCCAAATACTAAACCCTAAATCTTAAATTCCAAAATAGTTTATGGTTTAAGATTAAGAATTTAGGATTAATATTAGTCCAAGAGTTTAGAGTTTAGGGTTTCGTGTTTAGAATTTAGGGTTTAATATTATGGTTTATGATTAAGGGTTTAAGATTAACAGTTTAGGATATAGGATTTTCCCAAGGGTTCAGGATTTCTCCAAAGATTTAAGATTTAGTATTTAAAATTTAGGGTTTAGGGTTTAGTATTTGCCGATGGATTTATCAATATTAAAAAAAAATTGATAATTACTACTATTTTTTATTTGTCTAAAACATAATTTTATTTGACTAAATTCTTATTATTTGGTTTCGTTTTTAAGAGATATCAAATCTCAAATAACTAAATTTTATTGGTGGGTAAATCTAGAAGTTCATCTTAGAGGATGAACCTAAGTTTTGTTCTTATGGAAGACATATAATCTCTCTTCGTACTCTCTCTTCATGTAAGGCTGGGCACAATACTTGGAGCTAAAGAACCAAACTTAACCCGACCTTAAAGTTCGGACCTATATATGGACGTGTAGCCTTATTGTAAAACCATATTAAAACAATGTGCCAGCTTTATTTAGAAGGTTAAATTATGGGCCAATTATATAAGCATTTCTATTTGTGCATACAAACAACATGGTGGGAAATTACTTTGAAGAATCCACGTGTCATAAGGAGATTTATTAGATACAAAAACTATACTTTATTGATAGACTACCGGCGGGATTTGATGTATTTTTTGTTTAAAATATACTTTTTGGAAATTTTTATTTGTTTGTATTTGGATTTATCGATTGTATGAATGTTCTTAGTTTTTGAAAATTTGTTCACGATAAGGTGATTGATGTTGGACCAAATGAAGGAGTAATTTATTCTAGTGTGAGTGAGTTCAAGAGATGGTGAGATTAATAAAATTCACAAAAACTGGTTTTTTTCCGTCTGATAAAATTTTATTCCAGGTGAAATACACGTTCTGATACAAAAACTGGTTATAGTGTATTCTTTTCTGTTTAGAACGCACTGTTTACATTTGAGAAGTATTATGAATTAACATTTAGTAAGAATAGGTGGGCCAATTGGACTTTTTGAGATTAGTAGTCGTATACAGGCAGTGGCGGAGCTATCCAAAATGTTTAGCCGGGTCAGTTTAAAAGTCAACATATATATTACATGGGTCAAAAGCCTATTTCACTATATTTTTCTAAGTTTTCTCTGTAAAAGCACAAGTAAAATTTGTTTTTCCTTGATTGGACATGGGTCATATGACCCACCTCACAATGAACTACCTCCGCCACTGTATACAGGAGTAGATACGAAAGAAGACAGATCATTTTAGGGTGATTTAGTAAAATGTACATGTGTAACATAAGTTCAATGTAAGCACTGAATATTTGCATTAGATATACGAAATTATGTTGGCTATTACGGGAGTTTCTCTTACAATTACATGCCTCAATAGTTCTTTCATAAAGTCCAAGTTTTTTTTTGTTGTTGATAAAATTGTATGAGCTAGAAATGTTAGATAATTGAATGCAGTTTAGAGATGCGAAGGCATATAATATGTTAGTTACTTTTTCGTTTTGACCACTTGCTTATATTCGTTAATCATCTTTTACAATACTTTAGCCGGCTGCATTGAAACTTTTTTATTTAGACCCTAATAACATAGTGATTAGTGTAAAGTTAACGTATGTTTTTCTTCAAAATGTATCGGCATTAATACATGGTGCCTAAAACATCTTGCCTCTTAGTATTGGTAAGACAATGTGTATGAAGTTTCTAGTGAACTTTTATTATAACTATTATAAATGTATAAACCCGATAAATAATCCATCATTTATTTTAAGATATTTTTTGTCGAAGTCTTATTTAATTTTACTTGTTATTATAATCAAAGTAGAATGAACATGTAAATTTTCAAAAAAAAAGTTTTAAATATTAATGATAAATTAACCATGTAATCTATAGAAAACAGTCAGTAAATGGCGCAATACTGTGTGACTAATACATGGTATAAGACACAGATGATATGTTTCACCAGGATATGTCAAAAACCAGTCAGTAAACAAAGCACTCTCTGAGATTTTATGGTGGTGGTATTAAAGAGTAACCACTTTGCTGGCGAAGACCTTGAAACTGGAACGTCCGAGTCTCCAATAGGAAGTAAAGATTAGGATGATAGATGCGTAGTCCAATAATCCTTTATTCCAGGCACAATCCAAAACATCACGTAACTCATAAAACTGATTTACACTTGAGTCAAACATTTAATGTATTTTCTGTAACTTAATACTATTAGACACAAAGTGTCCCACATCGGAAGTTGGAACTAATATTCACTAGTATATAAGATAGATAGGTCAATCCACTTATCACCAATTGGTTTTAAGTGTGAAGCCTATCTAGCTTAACATGGTATCAGAGCCCACGATCCACAAAGTCCAACCCGATCCACATCGATCCGTGCCCAAAGCTGGCCCATCGATCCTTGCCCATAAATTCCGAGATTGACGCTCAAAGAATCATCATCTCGAGGGGACGTATTAGACACAAAGTGTCCCACATCGGAAGTTGGAACTAATATTCACTAGTATATAAGATAGATAGGTCAATCCACTTATCACCAATTGATTTTAAGTGTAAAGTCTATCTAGCTTAACAAATACTGCCATGTTTCACTCTCAGATTTATGTATTTTGTTTCTGTTTTGATTTAATGTTTATTTTATTTCTTTTAAACAATTTTTGTGGTAGTATCTCCTTTAATGGTTTTTTTTTCATTTTTTTGTTGTAAGATTCATATTATTAAAACGAGGATAAGTCAGACCATTTTAAAATCGTTTCGGCCCCTGACACTATACCACCTTAACCTTGCGTTGCAAGCTTCGTAAACTTATATTCTCCTCTTCCTTTACCACTTTCAGTCTACTACTCTATTTGTTTTCTGTCACCCGTGCTTCTCAAGCAGCGCACGCGAGCGACCATCGCTAGAGCGACCTTGCAAGTCCTTGAAGAACTTGGATTCCTCAAGATACCGAACATATCATCGATGAACCATATATCATCCATTTGATAACATCAGATTCTTAATCAACATAATCATGAGCAAGTTTCAGATCTAGAAATCTATCCTTTACCAAACCAACAATCATGCATCTTCAAATGGTTATGAACGAATAACTTGAAACATAAATTGTTCTTACAGACGCAACTTTGCTATTACTGTTAAAGTCCAATTATTCTCTTGGAATCCTAATAAACCCCAGATTGATTGTCCCTGGGTGTTTAGATTGAGCTTCTCTTCTTGGAAAATTACATTGCACAGAATCACAAAAGATATAGCAACATGACAATTTCATAATACCTACAGAAAGCTGATCCTCCTTCGTTTCGTACTTCTTGTCTCTCCATCATCATCACGTCTAGATTCTTCTCCTTGTTGAGTTTTATCTACATCATCCTTTATATCCTCCTCAACCCCATCATTGTCACCATCACCAGCTTCATCATCTTCATCCTCGTCACTTCCAGATTCTTCTTTGTCCTCCAAAATTTGTACACCACAAGCTTTCACCTTCCAATATTTATGAAAAACTTTGAACTCAAACTCAAGCTCGCTGAAAGTGGTTTCTTCGGCTTCAGGGAAATCCTGGTCTAGACAGAAAGAATCTTCAAATGTATACAGACCCTCCCATCCACGTATATAAGGCATGTCGCGCTCGTGTGATCCATATTGGACAGCCAGGCCATTCTGTTTACCCCTAAACCTACAAGACACACACATCAATAAATTCTCTTCATCTTCACCAAAGAGATCACTGAAGCTCCAAGAAACACTCTCTACATAGTCCTGGATATTAATATTGACTCTTTCCAGCAAGATGCAAGCTTTGAATCTAAGGGATGGAGGAAGAGTTTGTGGAGTCAGATTGATCGTTAGGGAATCTGAAGTAGCTTTGTAAGTGAAGTGTGCAGGCACTTCTACACCCGGCTCGATCGTAGATTCATCTTCACTTTCATTTTCGTCAATAGTACAATCAGAGACCAAAAGTCGTACACCACAGCCTTTCACCTTCCAGAGGTGACCATTGCCTATGAACTCAAACACAAGCTTGCTCAAAGTGCCTTCTACGGCTTGAGGGCAATCCTGGTTTAGACAGAAAGAATCTTCAAATATATACAGATGGTCTTTATATCCGTCATATCTACATGGCATATGGTGCTGATTTGATCCATATTGGATAGTGAGGCCATTTTGTTTACCCATGACACGACAAGCAACAGCACCCATCAGTAGTTTCTCCTTCTCTAAAATAATTTTGCTTCTTGACAGAAAGATGCAAGCTTTGAATCTCAAGGATGAAGGAAGAGGTCTTGGAGTCAGATTGATCGTCAGGGAACCTGAAGTAGCTTGGTGAGGGAAGTGTGCAGGCACTTCTTTACCCGGTAAGAGCACATATTTGCAGTCTGATGTGTAGATGAGCTCTTTCACGTTTTGATTCAGGCGGACGCAGCCAGCAAAGTTTAGGCAAATATTTGGATTTTGAAAACAAGAGTCTATTCTCTCTAATTTTCCACAACCTTTTGCATCTAGAGAGAGAAGGGATCCTGGAAGCTGTGGAAGTGCTGCGAGATCTGGGCATCCTGTGACGTCAAGCTTAGTTAGTCCCGAGAGACGTTTGATGCAATCTGGAATTGTTCTGAGACGATAACTCCTTAAAAATAATGTAGGCGCCTTCGCGGGTAGACATCTCGGTAAAAAGTAGTGAACTTCCAAGTCTGATAGTAATGTCCAACTGCGCTTAGAGTCGGGGCCCTCCCATTTAATTACTGCTTCAGATACATATTTAAGTTTCAGCTCACTTTCGCCATTCTTACGTAGACCAAGAAACTCAAGATTCTCCAACTTAGAAATATTCGGAGATATCTTTTTCAGCTTCTTGCATCCATACATAATTAGTTTACGCAAACGAGACAGATTCTCAATCCATGGAGGTATTTCCTCTATCCCTGTCCGGCACAACACCAACTCTTTAATGCTGTCAGGAACATTTGGGAACACCTTGAGGTTTATACACCCAGACATATCCAATTTATTAAGACAAGACCAATTAGATCTGATTGATGATGGCACTTCCCATATGGCAGTCCAGCTCAGATTGACTTCTTTCAACCTCAAGCAACCACTGAGTTTTGCAAGTTCTTTCAAACCCGTGCTCGTGAGATCCAATTCCTCCAGATTGATTAGCCTACCCATAGAAGAGGGGAGCTCCTTCAAACGAAAGCAATCACTAAGTTTACACCTTTTAAGCTTAGTGGCATAGCCAATAGTGCTTGTGAGCTCTAACAAACTTCTGCAGCCATGAAGATCTAGTTCCTCGAGACTGGTTGCATTTGAGAGATCTGGAATCTCTTTCAGATACCAAGAATTACTCAAAACCATCCGCTTGAGGCGCTGGAGAGGCTATACAGAATAAAAAAAAAGAGAAATTGACTAATCATGCTTTACAAGCAATACAATATATATATATAAAAAAAAGTGATAAAAGACTATTATTACCTTGATTCCATCCCAAAGCTTTTCAAGTTTGCTTTCTGTCATGATAAGTTCGATAAGAAACTTGCCAGAGAACATGGAAGGCAAAAATGTCAATGGACAACTGGGCCACTCTAGAAGTCTGAGTTTGTCGGGAAGACAGCTGAGGCCTTCTTCGGGTATGCGCACGTTATCAGAATCGACTAGTAGAAACTGGAGATTCTTCATCCTCTGGAAGGCAATTTTACTTATTTGGATATCCTCTCTCCATGACAATAAAGTTTTTAGCTTTATGCCTAAAACTTCTTTTCCAGTGCCCTAGAATACATATTATTCAAAAAGAAGTTAATTTCAGCTTATTAAGAAAACCAATTGGAGACAGAAGACGACTAGAGAGAAACTTACTTACAGTATATTCATCATCACCAAGTACATCAGAAATTTCCGTGGTATCCCACAAGAACTGTCGCTGTCCAGGCTCCTTCAAAGACTCTTTCTTGACAATATCTCTACCCATTTGTTGCAGTAACGTGTGCATCTTTACGTATCCATATTCTGTGGATATGAGACTTTTCTGCTCTAAGTTCTGAAGCCCATGGTCGACTTGTAACTTACAATCTTCAAGAACACGTTTAACGCGATCAACCTCGAAACCAACAAAGAGACATGCAATATACAGAAAAAGAGCTCTGTCTTTATCATCACTTAAGCCGTTGTAGCCAAACATTAGAATTGATTCAATTCCTTTGTCGAGGCTAGACTTGAGCCTTGGTATCGCATTTATCCACTCGTCCCTGGACTTTCCTCGCAGAGACGATCCCAAGACTCTCAGGCCTAGCGGAAGACGACCAGCAAGTTCAGTAACTTCCCGAGCAAGCTCATAAAAATCATACCGATAATCAAATATATAATCGGGGGAGCCAGGGAGAGAAGACATGTCAAGGCTTTCTACGAGACCAAGAGAGAATTGGTTGTGCCAAGCGGTGGCGGTTCTCGTCTTAGGATCAAAATTTATAGACTTTCGCCCGAAAACATATTGGCCTGAGGTCTCATCGAGAGAAGACATCTCAAGAGGGAATTGGTTGTGCAAAGCTGTGGCATTTCTTGTCTTAGGACCATAATAATCTAGAGACTTTTGATCGAAAGCATATTGGCAGAAGATCTCAAACGCCGGGAGAGAAGACATCTCAAGACTTCCAATGAGATCAAGAGAGTTTTGGTGGTGCAAAGCTCTGGCAGTTCTCCTCTTAGGACCATAATAATCTAGAGACTTTTGACCAAAAGCATATTTGCAGAAGATCTGAAATGCTTCAACTCCATCTGGAAGTTTGATATCGTAAACACATTTGATGTTTTGTGCCTTGAGAAGGTTTCTATCTTCGGTTGTAATGATAATCATACTTCCGGTACCAAACCAATCAGGCTTGTTTGCCATTGCCTCCAGTTTCAACAAGCAGTCCATTTCATCAAGAACGATCAACACTTTTTTGTCACGCAGCTTTTGTTTAGCCACTCCCAAGTGATCAACCTTAATATCCTTTTGGTTAAAAATCCGAGACAGTAACTCTTTCTGACAGTCTAACTGAAATTGATGATGGGAGCCAGACAGAGAAGGCATCTCTTTACTTCCTCTGATATCCTCAATAAACGTGCTGTACTCAAAACCACGAGAGAATCGGTGGTACAAAGCTCTGGCAGTGCTCGTCTTACCAATCCCAGCAGGACCCAAGATCCCTATGATCTTAACTTTATCATTTGATTGTAGGCTCAACAAGGACTTTATCTCCGTAATACGAGCTTCCATGCCAACAAAGTCATCAAAATCTTCTGATGGTGTAATCCCCAACAGTTTCATAAGATCTCCCGCAATTTCGTCAATCATCTTAGCTTCATTGTCCCTAACAAAAAAAAAAAAAGAAGCGATCCGTTAAAGCAGTCATCAAGATCATACAACGAGAGTATAAACTATTACAAGAGAGAAGTATTATTTGTCATAATAACACCATATATATTATATGACTGTAGTGAGAGCTTTCCGATAAATCCTAGCTAATATGCTTTTCCATAACTCTAAGTGGAAGTGAGAAAGTAAACAAACCAGTTGCGAGAGTGATAACCAGCGATACTCGCGACAGCCTTCAAAGCTTGCCTCCATGTCTCCTTTACCTCATCTGTTCTTCCCACACAGGTTTCATCAAAGCCGTCTCCAAAATCTCCCGTCTGGTTTCTAACATTAGATGGATCCACTCCGTAGAAAATAGTTATCACTGTTTGTTGATCCTTTTCCCTGCTGCACTTCATGATTTCCACCAACTCATCCAAACACCAGCTTGAAGAAGAGTAGTTACGGGATAGCAAGACAATAGCAACCCTTGATTCTCTGATCGCTTGTACGAGCTCGGGACCGATGGACTGGCCTCGCTCAATGTTATTATCAATGAACGGCCTGATTCCTTTGCTTTCCAGCTTTACCAGTAAGTGACTTAGAAAATTTTTCCGGACGTCTCCTCCACAGAAGCTCGGGAAGACGTTATGCTTCCAAGTGAGAGAAGAAGAAGAAGAAGAAGCCATGAATAGAGAGAGAGAGAGCACTCAAGAAACTGAAGAACGGGATCACAGTGATTTTTCAGCAAAGAGAGAAATAACAAGCAAAAATACCCAAAAGAATCGAGTAATTAGATCAGAAGAGGAAGAATCATGGAAGATTCAACGAAATTGTTACTCCCTTTTTTTTAATTTTACCAGAAGAGACGAGTGGAGAGGAAAACTATTGCATAAAGTGATAAAACTATAAAAGAGTCCCAGAACGAGTAAATAGGCTAGAAGACACAAAGCAGGAAGATTCATGGAAGATTCATGGAAGATTCAGCGATGTTAACTTTTAATAAAGTTGTAGTCCTTCAACTTCCCATTTATTATGAAATAGGTGTTTTGCCCGCACATGCGGGCATAAATTTCTTATAAATACTTATTAGTTTATGTCTTATTAATCTAAAATCAGCATAATAAATTATTATTTATGTTCTTAAATAGTTAAATCAAACATCAAAATATTTATATATGTCAAAATATTTTAAATCAAAATATATACTTATTATTGTGTTAAGTTTTTTTAAAACACTCATATCTTAGAGATAGTTTAGAAAATATATTTATATTTTTTGGTTGACTAATATTTAATAATAAATTGTTTTTTATTTTATTTTTTTTTAACTTTTATAATAAAAATATTGTTTTGAGATAGGCACAAAAAGAATATATATAGAAGAATTATATTTTTTTGATAATTCTAAAATATTATTTTGTAATTAATTATTTAATATAGCATATAACATATAAACTTTATATCATTAAAATAAATTAGTGGATAGTTAGAAACTAATAATAAATTAATAACCTATCTAAAAGTCTAAACCTTAATAAAAATATGACAAATAAGAAAAGCTAATATAACATATAAATTTAATATTAATAAAATAAAATTCGTTTTTTATATAGAATATTCATCAATGCTATTATTTTAAATTAATGATTTAGTGACTCAGCTCAAAACAAATAATACATCAATGATAATTTAGCTTAAACTTAATAAAAATACGACAAATAAGCAAAATTAGCTAAAATCATGGAGAACATGACAAGTAAGCAAAATTACTTCATAAATAATAGTATATATAGATTAATCATTTTAGTTCCACTAAAAAGTTCAATATAAATATACGGTGAAAATGTGCAAGTGATTTGTCTAAAAGCATCTCCAATGTAAAACTTTATATTTTCCTCTAAAATTAAATAAAGTGAATATGAAATAAAAACGCTTCAACGATACTCTATTTTCTACTCCATAATAGAGCAATGAACAAAAAAAAAAAATTACTCCATTTATAGAGTAAATTTCGTTATAGAATAGGATATGAAGTTGGGTTGGAGCATTTCTTACTTCATATTCACTTTTACTCCATTTTAGAAGAAAATATGGAATTAGGTTAGAGGTACCCTAAAAAATGTGATTACAAGAGATGTCTCTAAAGATATGTCATTTCAAACAAATAATGACTCTTCAAGATGATTGTGCCTTTTAAAATATGTGTCATTTTGAATAGATGTCTTTTGAAGAAGAGTTGTCAAAAGATTTCATAACATCATCAAACATAAAAAAGAGAGTTTTGTATCCGTTAGATCAAACAATTGAAACAATTATGACCTTTTTTTTTTTCCCAACTGATATTTGATTGATGAAACTTAAAAACATACAAGGGTGAAATCCAAATGCCGACGGAAACAACTTAACATCCCTGGAAACATAGCCCACAAAAGAGAATCACAAACCCAAACAACAGGTACCATACATCAACTACTAAGATCACTAGAATAATCTTCACTCTTACATCCAAATCCATGAACAATCCTTGGTAATGAGAATAGTGCTGATATCTCTTGGTTTTAACCAGCCGGAACTCTTCCGAGAGCCAGACAAGAGATAGTAACGATGCAATAGCCTTCACAACAACAAGGCTAAACTTACCCGAACCTTCAGTTCCAGGTACCAAGCCAGAACCACAATGACCAACACCAAAACCAACTTGAGAAGCAAACAAGCAAGCGCCTGTGACTAAAGCTCTCTTCTCAACTGAACCTTCATCGGACAATCTAAAAGCCTCAACCTCTTTATAATGCTTCCATCAACAGAAGCCACCGAGGAACGAGAGACGCAAACAACAACCCGGAAAACACACTTATTAAAAGGCCAGGAGAAGAACTCATAACAGAGAGATGGAGGCGACAAGAAACCTGAATCTTCTCTTCTCAAAGGTGTTTGACCTGTTCTGCTTACCACACACCACACACCACTACACCATCAACACCACCGCACCATCAACACACCACAGCTTAGACCGTTCCTGAAATAAAACCAAGAGAACAAACACTAAAACCCAACAAGAAAGTCTCAGATTTTCAACCTCTCTGTCAAGGAACAGACAACAAATGGGATAAAAAGATGAAGCACAAGCCAAGCCAAAGCAAACCAGACTGACCCAAAACAGCACCATCTGAAACAGAAATCTAAAAGGGAAACAATTCAAGATCTGTAGATCTAAAAAGTTCCAACCCCAAAATTTCTAGATCTGTTGAAAAACAAAGAGGAGATGAAAAGAGAGGAGAAGAAGAAACAAAATACAAGAGGACAAATCACTCCGGTGGCGGCGAGAAGCGCCCACCACCGGAGAACGTAACGCACACTGACGGCTGTTCTTGAGCTCTCGACTTTTCATATTCTCGTTATTTTATGATAATTTCGTATACCTTTCTGTTTATCTCTAAGAAAATTTAGGAACCTCTACTTCCTCCAATTATGACCTTTGGATGCAAATTTTTTTTCTTACAAAAAAATGCTGATGTCACATGAGAACAAAAAATGGTTTGCTATTATATATAGATTTTCATGTAATCTATTTTTGGAAACCCAAACATCATTGGACTGGTAATCGTTTTCTAGAGTTGAGAGGGTATGTGTTTGTACACTTGTTTTGCTTATCATTCTTGTAATGTTAAACGCATGAAACATTATATCATGAATTTAGATATACCAAAATTACATGAGAGCTCTTTGGAATGGTCATTATTGTTATTTTTATCTAAGAGGCTGTTAAAGTTTTGATAAAATCATTTCCATGGTAGAATCATTTTACAATTATTAGGTGTTTGTTTCCTAATGTATGTAGGAACTTTTGGGCGAGTTTTATTTGTCTCAAAATCTAAAGATCCAAGATTGGATGTGTATCGGTTTTAGTGGTGGTATACCAATGGGCTTCTCGAGTCATCTTCTCATTTTGTCTCCTTTACAGTGGAATATTTTGTTATTAGATAATAGTTTGACTAACTTTCAAGAGGGAGACAAAGAGAGAAGATCCTTCCACTATCCTCTTATAACAGAGATGATTTAGGGCATCTCCATCTCCACTCCATAATTTACTCCATTTATAGAGTAAATGGAGTGAGAAATGGAGTAGTGAACAAAAAAATAAAAGCATTACTCCATTTATAGAGTAGTACCTTTATTTTTTGTTCACTACCCCATTTTTCACTCCATTTACTCTATAAATGGAGTAAATTATGGAGTGAGGATAAAGATGCTATTAGTAACTCAGTTTTCATAACAGAGGAAAAAAAACCATGCTTTCTTTTGATCGAAGAATTGGACGGAGAGGTTAAAAACTTATCTTTTCAGTTAGATTAAGTGATGGGTTTCCTACAAAAGCAGACATTGATGGATTTAAAGGGGAAGAGGTTGAGAGATAATCATATAGAGATTGAGAGCTAGTCATATCGCGATTGAGAGAGATTAGTCGGCTACTGCGTACAGGTGAGAAGATATACATTTTTGTCGCCTTTTCCACTAATAGAAAAACTCAAGGATTACAAATAGTGATGTTCGAACCCAAATAAGTTTGGTAACATACACCCAAAAGAAACCCATCAGAAGTTGATTAGGCTTAGTAAAACGAAGCGACGTCTTAAAACACATGTTACAAACTCGGGATAACACAAAGTCTCAGACGGTGTCGAAGAATAGGACTTCCTTAATGCCACCGGCGAGCATATCAAACATCACGAAAGATCCTTCCACATGAGCACCGGCACTAGCAGAGTAATAGTCTTGAATCATCGATCAATTTCTTAAAAGAGAAGTAGGAGCTCTCATCCTCATCTCAACTCCATTTCCTCACAGGAATCTTCACAATACACTTCCGACGAAGTCCGCTTCACACAGAACGGCGGCGGCAAAAAAAATTCTAGCTCTACATGGTTTGTGTTTATCCAATGGTAGATAAGACAAAAACGATGGAAGCGATTTGTAGTATTTATTAGAAGATCGGCGAGGACAGAGAGACAAACAAAAACGAAATTAATAGTTTGATAAACACAAATCCAAACAAAGTGGAAGTTTTATTATTAAATCTGAATTAACAAGATGATTCAGAGAGAAACAAAAGGAGATTTGACAGACCCGATAGCAATCATGGAAGGATCTGTCGAAACTTAATTTTTTTCTCAGGAAAAGAGGTGGTGAGCGAGATAGAAGAGCTTACGACGATAGCTCATTTCAGAGCCTCCATTGTTAGTTGACCTAATCAGAGCTTGCAGTAGAAACATGAACCCTAGAAACAAAAGGTCACAAAACCCCATAAACAAACCAGATGAAAATAACGAATTGTCAGGATAATGTTTGAGGCATGGAGGTTTACCTTTTTATAAAGTGGAGACCCACTGCCTATAAGAGGGATAAGTAACACTGAATTTGAAATCGTGACTGGAGTGAATCGATGGAGTTAAGAAGCTTCTTAAATGCTATGAATCAAGACATCATTTTGGAGGATAAGAACCAAATATGAAACGACTTAATCGGAGCTTTCAGGACGATATGTCTCCTGACACTCCATTGGTGTTTTGATCGTAAAGACAATGAAACATCACCGCTGACTTTCACAAAACAGAAGCCCAATAATAAGTGAATACTATAAAGCCCATAAATATGTAAAAACAGAGGCTACAAAACGCAGAGTTTAGAAGAGGGACAGGTGTCACACTCACAAGCATCAAATTGATGACGTGGCATAAGGAGAAGAAGAGAAACTCTTCTTTATAGTAATAGATAGATAGATATATATGAGCAAAAATCATCTGTTTTGTGAAACAGTTCTTTAACTTAGGGAGTTTTTATCTTAGATTGAACACAAAAAAAATTATATGCCTTATCGCAAAGAAGGAGAGGCCGAGAGAGATGGCCAAGTTTAAACCTATCAGATTCTTTACGTAGGTTACATGATTATCTCAATACTTTTGAGAAGATAATTAAGATGATTCTGCCAAATCTGATTTCAGAGATACAATTTTTCGTTTTGGCAATATTCTGCAAACGCAAGAAATTTTCCACGCCCTTTGCTTCTCACACACTCTAGAAGTAGATTTTAATTCATGGCCATGAGTGGAATGAGATTTTAAAACTCTGATGTCATAATGGGTTTTGCGGAAAAATGGATTAGTTTTCTGGTTTTTTGCATTACTTCAGTCTCCTATCAGGCGATCCTTAATGGAGAACCTAGAGAAAATATTACTCCCACGAAAGGCCTGAAACAGAGTGACCAGCTCTCTCCTTCTATGTTCACGGAGCAATGGAACGAAAGCTCTGATCTCCCTCTTAAATGGAGCAATGGAGCGGAAGTCAAAAATTGCATAATGGGATTACGAGTTGTGAGGGCTACTCCTTGGATCACAAATATTTTCTTTGCGGATAATCATAAAAAAAATTGGACTCTTGTGGAAAGCTCATGTCCTCGTAATTTTTAGTGATAAAATGGACCATACTTTGCAACAAGATATTAAAAGTTGCTCTTGGTATTTCAAGGGAAGGATACATGGAAATGTACTTAGGACTACCAGAACATGTGGCTCAAGCAGTTCCGACATACACTATGTCATGTTTCTTGCTACCACAACTACAATGTACTGTGGAAAAACTAAAAGTGCACTCTCAAACTTCTGGTGGAGCTCGAGACAAAATAGTTGAGTTTCATTGGATATTATGGGATAAAATTTGTGTACTCATGGTTAGAGTGGGCTTAGATTTCTAGATTTGTATGACTTATTCTTCACATAATCATATTGATAGAATTCAATCTAGAAATAATGAAATTTATATTTTTTTTACTGAATCACATGAAATTTGATCCAACTCCAAGATATATGGAATGTATGAAATCCATATGGACTAATGTAACATTATAAGCAAAATAAATATAGAAATTAATACAGTTTTCTAACTCAGTACTGGCCCCAATACTTAGAAGACATTAATACAACAAATCATGCTCTTTGAAAGACCGAGAGGTCTACTCACCTTCTTATGGTTTCATATTATTATAGCAGAGAGACCACTTATGAAGTCACACTTGCGGAAGACTATCGGGGCGAGCCTCAACACTAGTGTATGGAAAAAACCTTGGATCCCAGACACCAAAACATGGCCACCGAGGGTATCCAACCGAGTGACTAACAGACACCCAAAACTCATTGTTCATTCCTTTATTAAGTTTGATACCATAGAATGGGATACTGCTCTCTTACAAGATTATTTTCACCTCGAGGACATTCTTCTCATCCTTGGGTTGAAACCTAGTAACATGTGTTCCATGGACATTTATGCATGGAACATACAATATACATAGTATAATCAGTTAAATACAAATACAATTTGCTATGTAAGAATAAACCCTCACACTCAAATTGATCAACCGAGTATCACTGGTTTATAGAACTATGTGTGGAGTGTTTGGGATCCACAAAAGATGAAACATTTCATGTGGAAAGCCCTCACATGATGTATTGCGATGACAGAAAGACTTTCTTTTAGACACTTGGGTACCAACATGAGCTGTTTTAGATGTGCTGATCCACATGAAGCTATAAATCACTTCTTTTTAAATGTCCTCCTGCCTTGCAGTTTTGAGATTTATCGGACTATCCATCTCTTATGGGTCTCTTCCCGAGTAACTCTGTTTACCAAACCATGGACTTCATGTTTTGGAGGAAAAATGATGTGGCCTATTCAAAACCACTTATTGGCACCTTCCCTTGGATCCAGAGTAGGCCATTGGGCCAAGCCAAGGAAGCAATGGCCTCCGGCCACATTATTATAAATAAAATTTCGGCCACAAATTTCGAGTGGTATCCTTGTGGTCTAGTGGCAAAATCTGCAGGCTACAAGTTCTCTACGCCAACCCAAGTTCGAAACTCCTGCAATGCAGCCAATTTTTTAAAACTTGCTTCTGGTCATGGATTCCCTAAGACCGGCACTGCTTGGATCTTGTGGTATAATTGGAAGGCGAGGAATGAGAAAGTGTTTAATGGAAATGATTTCTCACCTTTAGACACCCTCCAACTAGCCTAGCTTGAAACAGAATGCTGGAGAAAAGCTAATCTTTTTGAAAACGAAGATGAAGATGATACATTACCGGCTCAGCCCCTGCTTTGACTCCCCTGTGGGACCCTAAATCTCAACTTTCCAAATTGATGTCTCATGGATTAATCACAGTGCGGTTAGTTGACCAGGATGGGTCCATTGGGATCAGATGGGAACTTAACACCTAAGACTACAAGGTTGCCGCAAAAGTCTTTAGACTCTCCATGCTTAGATGAAAGGACTTCTATGAGTGTGTCAATGTTTAGAAGATTTAAATATTACTACGATACAAGTAGAGACAAATTACTCAGACTTTGTGGACATGATTGCTAACTCAGTTTACTTGCCAGCATTTACTTACGGGTTAGTCTCATTTCGCCTTCTATGAGACAGTTTTCAGGTTTCAGCATTTTTCATATCCCCAGATCCAAAAATAAGCGTGCAGACTCTCATGCTAAGAGGGCGAGAAGTAGCGGTGTTCTTTTTCCATGTATAGTAGATCTGGTTGGAGCAAGTGTATCTTTGAAAGAATTTAATCTCGATTACCACTTGATTTTATAAAAATGGATGTTGGCAAAATAATAATAATTAAAATAGATGACAAATAAAATAAAATTAATTAATACACTAAGTATTATTATTTATTATAAAATTAAATTTAAATAATTACACAATAAATTGTATCAGGTGTAATAAACACAATATCTATGGGAGCTTATGATGAACAAAAACATTAGGTAGAGAGAACAATTATGCACAACACTTGACAAGTTACTGTTTTACAATGAAATTATTTAAAAAATATTATTATAAATGAAAATATTTCAGTTAGCATTTATAAATTTTAATTTAAATATATTTAAATTGATAATATATATTAATAATTACTAAAATACATTATTTATATGATTATACGGTGGATCGATACAATTGATGTTTTTATGACTGCAGAGTTTTACATCAAACATGCAATATATTTAGATCCATATGAAATGATTATATTTTACTTTAATAAAATACTAAAATAAACCTTGATAAAAGTAATAATGGTTAAAATGATAAATTTGTATCTATACTATTAAAGAGGATCATCTTATACTTACAAAAGATTATTACACCTATTTATTAGAAATTTGACATGTCTTTTTATATAGTATCAATATTATTAAAAATAATTATACATTCATTAAGGGTAACATGGTCATTTGATTTTGGAGATTTAACTACATTTAAACTAACAATAAAATCAACCAAATTAATTTCATTTGACCCCACGATAAATTTTAAGAGCGTAAACCGGTCTAAATTTTTAGTCATTTCGAGTTTTAAATTAAATCACGTACAACAAATACTTATTCTAAACATGGACTAAGTAAACATATTAAAAAGGTACTAAGAGTTTCATACTAGAATTAACAACGTATCTATGGTCTTTTTCTGCAATTCAAAATCATTCAGAAATAAAAGAAATAAAATGGTATAGATTAAAAAACACAATAACATCTAATTATTATTATTTTTTTAAATATATGTATCAATATTCAAAATAAATTATTCGAATATTATGAATATATTCAATATAAACTAAAATCCTATACCCTAAACTATATATAATTAGCATAATTGAAAATCATTAATCTTAATTTTCATCCATCAGCAAAAAATTAACATAATAAATAATTAAATAAAAATTATTACAAAAAATAATTTTTAAATCTAAAAATAAAAATTATAATAAGTTATTAATTAAAAAATAAACTAATATTGTCATGTCAATGAATATTTTTCCGTGTTAACATTTTTCGAGTGACATAATAAAATTATTATCAAAAGCTAAGAAATCACAAATTTATTCAGTTTTTAGTAATTTTTAAAATATATGAAAACGTTAATCAAAAATTTAGTATCAAATTATTTTGAGTTTTTATGGGATCAATAAGTTTCGGATTACAGGTTAATAGGAGATTTTGGATTGTTGCCGGATTTTATCGAATTTTTCATTAAATAATAGCTGGTCTATATCCTCGGGTCTACTAGTTTGACCATGGATCTAGGTTGAATATGAAAATATTGTGTAAAACTAAAACATTATATTAAAACAATTTTAAAATTATTTATTTAATAAACATTTAAATTCAAGGAAATTTATCAGTAGGATTAACAAAAAATATCTGTGTTTTCAAATCGCGGATCAAAATTTAGTGTTTCAGTTATAAATATATTAGAAACCAAACCAATAGAAGATAAATTAAATACATGGGCTAGTTTTTCCAACAATATTTTTACACTAAACCCCTTCAAGCAATTTTTTTTCAAAAAAATATTTATTTGGTTAAAGTAAAATTTTGTCAAAATAACTATACACTTTAAAACGGTTAAGAATATTTTCGCATTTTATTCACAGTCATACTTTTAAAAATCAAGAAAATTTTAAGAAAAAGATAAATTAATCTCTTATTATCATCTTGTATAAATAATTTTGTATTTCAAAATTAAATATTGTAGGAGTTCCATATGCGTATATGAAACAAAAGTATTTAACTTGATCATATTTTTATTTCTATTATATTTACTAGGTCTTTTGTCTGCACATGTGTGCATAATTTTCATAAGAATATTTATTAGTTTATATTTTATTAATCCAAAAACCAGTATGATAATATATCACAATGTTTTTCATCAATATATATATATATATATATATATATATATGTATATGTTATTGTGTTGAAATTTAAAAAAAGTCAGATATTAGAAATATTTTAGAATATATTTTTTATAAATGTTTTTGTTTGATTAATATTTAATTATAAACTGTTTTATGTCTTAACTTTAATAGAAAAATACTATTCTCAGATAACAACAAAGTATATATATATATATATATATATATATATAAGAATTATCTTACTTCTAAATTTTTATTATATTAACTTATAATCAATTATCTAATATTATTAACATAAAATTCATTTTTAAAATAGAATAAATTATATATAAATTTATTAAAATTATCGTTAACTCTAACTGTTCTATTTTTTAACATGAGAGACTGAACGCGGAAAATCATTTTGTAAATAATAATAGTATATATAGACAGATATGAATATAAAAGATCTGAAAGTACAATGACACAAAAATATTTGACTGGAATATTTTGTAAAGTTATCTCTATTAGTAGTATGAAAATTTGACTGGTATATTTTATAATAGTATCAATATTTTCTTGTAGATTTGTTTCTCTGTTTCTTGCTAAAATCTTGTACTTCTTTTATTGCTATATTTTTTACCATAACTAGTGCTCTTTTCTTGTTTTTTTTTTTTTTTTTGAAACTTATAAGATACATAGATTTCAATTGTAGTTGTGGGTCTCTGATCGTTATCAAAATGGGTTGGATAGTGGAAACTCTTCTTGCTGCTTCAGTATTGTTGTCGTTGTGTTTTTCAGTAACAGAGTCTGCCCCTGAGTCTGCTCAGGTCACCAAACTCTCTGGCTTCAGTGGCACTTTTCCATCTAAACACTATGCCGGGTAAAGTCAGTTGAACTGCTTATATTTCACACAAAAAAAATCTCATATTTTTATACAGTTTTATAATTAGATTTTCTTCCTAAAGGATTTAATCTCTCTTTTCAAATGGACGTTGGTATGTGATCTAAGGTATGTGGCAATAGATAAGGAGCGTAATAAGAATCTGTGGTATTACTTTGTGGAATCAGAGAGAAATGCTTCAACAGATCCAGTTGTCATTTGGTTAAATGGTGGTCCAGGTTGCTCTAGCATGGATGGATTTATCTACGAGCACGGTAAGTTTCATACAGTGTTTACGTTAGCCACTACAAAGTTTAGTTTATTTTGGACTCAAATATTTATCTCGATGTTATCAAAAACATAATTAAAACATACTTTGCAGGTCCTTTCAATTTCGAACGAACAAAAACAAAAGAACCTCGTTTGCATCTCAATCCTTATAGTTGGTCTAAGGTGAAAAGAAAGAACAACGACTATTGATAAACCATCAAACATGTTATTTTCATGTAATAGATTAAGAAACCGTCTGAAATGTTTTGTTTTTTTTTTGCGTCAGGTTTCTAACATCATATACCTTGACTCCCCAGTTGGTGTGGGGTACTCTTACTCTAAAAACAAGTCTGATTATAAAATAAATGATTCAAAAACCGCGGCTGATTCTTATGCATTCCTAGTTGAGGTGAAATAATAGTGTTAGAGATATTCAAACAATGTTTATTGTGTAGTGGGTGCGTTTCAACGAATTAACCATTAATTGTTAATTTTTGACAGTGGTTCAAGATTTTTCCAGAGTTTCAATCAAATCCATTCTTTATCTCAGGAGAATCATATGCTGGTGTCTATGTCCCAACTCTCGCTTTGGAAATTGTTAAAGGTCATCTAACTTTTGTAACCTCATGTTATTGAAAAAACAAACCCCTTTTCATATGCTAGCAGAAAAAAATGGTTTCCAGTATTTCTCTTCAACTCTTGTTATGTTGTAGGAAATAAGAATGCAATGAGAATAAATAACAGAGACAAAACGACTAAGCATAAGAAGAAAGGGACAAGCCCGGTTATCAACTTGAAGGTACAACTAATGGAATTCAATAATTGAGATAATTTATGTTTCAGATTCAAAGTTCTTTATTGTTTCGGATCGTCAATCTTAATGTCCTATACATTGTATATAGGGATATTTGGTGGGTAATGGAGTTACTGATCCAGTGTTTGATGGTAACGCACTTGTCCCCTTTGCACATGGGATGGGACTCATCTCTAATGAACTCTATGAGGTCTGGTTTTGCTGCTCAATATCTTATAATCCTTGTTTTACTCGTCACTGCTTTTATCCTAATGTGCAACAAGAACTGGCAGGATACTAAAGCAGCATGCAAAGGAGAGTACTATAAAGATCCACATGTAAGTGAAGAATGCGGTCACTTGCTTGAGAAAGTGTCAGATGATGTGAGCTTATTAAACATATATAACATTCTAGAACCGTGCTTCCACGGAACATCGATGTCCCCGATTGATATGGTGGGATCCATTCCTACGAGTTTCCTTAAGTTGGGAAGAACAGAAAGGCCATTGCCAGTGCGAAAGAGAATGTTTGGACGCTCGTGGCCCCTAGGTGCTGTTGTGCGTCCAGGCTTTATCCCTAGTTGGCCTCAAATCCTTGCTGGCTCCTCAGTTCCTTGCATTGTGAGTACTTAACGTCATCATGAACCTTTCCTCTTATATATGTTTTGGTTAAGTATAATTGCAATTGCATCTTGTTTATAGACAAAATTACATATGTACAGTTAGGTTTATCCATTTTATACGAAAGGATCGTTGATCATTATACACAAATATAAGCTAATTTCATTTAAAAGTATATATTTATTTTTAGTTCTAGTATACATTCCTTCTCATATATATGTATTTCTCCACTTCTTATAATGTAAGAGACTTGGTATGGATGCAGGATGATAGAGTTGCAACGGCATGGCTGAACGATCCAGCAGTAAGGAAAGCGGTTCATGCTAAAGAGGTCTTTATATCATCCATCATACATGTTCTCTCTTTTTTTTTTTTTGCTATAAAATATTTTGACATCTAATTATTCTGTCTGAAACGTTGATAGGAAAGCGAGATTGGAAGATGGCAATTGTGCACAAACAACCTCCATTACATTAGTGATGCTGGAAGCATGATAGAATATCATAGAAACCTCACTCTTAGTGGCTATCATGCTCTAATTTACAGGTACGTATATATTATATTAACTGTCAAAGTAAGACTAAAACAATGTCTAATCAAGGTGGCGTGGCCCGATGGTGTTGTTCTGGAGTAAAACATAAGATATCGGCTTTTAGATGTTTAAACTAGCAGTTTCAAAATCTAACCAAGTAACCAAATTAAAGAAAGTGATCCAGTGTAAAATTTTAATATGTACAGCGGAGATCATGACATGTGTGTACCATATACTGGCTCTGAAGCATGGACTAAGTCAATGGGATATAAGGTGGTCGACGAATGGAGGCCATGGTTGTCAAATAGCATGGTCGCTGGGTAATTAATTATTATTTTCTCCATAACTCTTATCTCTCGTTTGAATGATTTGTTTCTCAGCTCACCATTTCTACAATAATTTTGGTACTATAGGTTTACACAAGGGTATGACAACAATCTTACATTTCTAACTATCAAGGTAAAAATCACTCTTTTTGTTTGTATTTTACAGATGAAATCGTTGCTTTTGTTATGCGCTTTTGATGTTTGATGTTATGTTTTGTAGGGTGCAGGACATACGGTTCCTGAATACAAACCACATGAAGCCTTGGACTTCTATAGCCGTTTTCTAGCAGGAACTAAGTTTTAGCTCATCGTCTTGTTCTATGGAAATAAAAATCATGCTTCTTTGAGCTTAAAACATCCATTCTAATAAAAATAAAGTTTCCATTGAAAAAAAAAGATTCAAAATATTTTTAGGGACTAGATCTCATCTCCATAAGGGTCACGTTAGACATTAATTGTTAACTAATCTATGATCATCTATGCATTTCTCCGTATTTGATATAGTTTTGGTCATATAAGTTGAGATCAAGAGGGATAATAAGTGTGCTCGAGTTCTTGGACAAAAAACATGGGGACAAGCCTAGCTTCTCTTGGCTCCCAAGACGAAGAAGAAGCTTTAATACACTGCTTCATCTGTTGACAGAAAACGAGAAACAAAAGTTAGAATCATTTCTCTAAGTATATAATCGTGAGTGTAAAGATGATGCTTACTATCATTATCCTCTGGGCCGTTATAATCGTCGTCGTCATCATCAAACTCTTCATTCTACAAAACAATAAAGAAGAATAAAAAACTTTAACTAAACTTCAGAGCCAGAATAGTTGCATGTTTCCATCGTTTCACCAATTAGTTAAAAAAAGAACAAAAAAAGAGAAGAACCTTATCATAGTCTCCGTTATCAGTATCTTCTCCCTCAGATTCCTCAGCTTCATCATCACCTTCTCCTTGTTCATTATCTTCCTTCCCTTCAGCCTATAAACCAAACAAAACAATCAAACAATGTGGGCTCCTTAATAATGAACTGTATTTTGTTATACCTTAAGCTTTGCTTCAAGCTTCTCCAAAACCTCCAACTTCTGCAGATCTACAAAAAAAAAAAACAGAACATAAACTTTGAGTTTATTTTATGTGTAAAACATTGTTGAAACTCATTAAAAAAACAACAATAATGTGAGTTACCTGCGTCCTGAGTCCATTTAGCTCTCTTCACAGGCCGTTCTCTTGAAGTATCTGAGAGATTGCACCATATGATCAAAAACAGCTATATAAAAGATGAAACACAGAATGCCATTTCTCAAAAAGATAAAAGATGAAACAAAAAGTATAAGACTGCGAACCTCCAAGAAGTTCTTTAGGGAAGTTATCAGGTCTAAGTACAAGGTAGTCAAAGAAAGATCCCCTCTCATGAGACTTCTTCTTCTTTGCTTTCAACGTGTCTGAAAACCTCTCAATGTCTAAACTCTCACTCTCTGAATACAAAAAAAGAGAGAAAAGATTAAAAAACAATGTCGAAGAGAGTTTATGTATGGTTTTGTAAAATGAAGATACCTTTCGTTGAAACTCCATCGCTTAAGTGGTAAATCGAAGTCCTCCAAAACCTGTCAAAACGATCATTGAATTGATTGACTTCTGAGATTGATTTGCGGTCAGGTAATGTAATGTCCTGCAACCAAAAAAAGGTTCAGCACTTTGCATATGATATATGGGAGGAGATGAATCTAAGCGAAAAAAGTTTTAAACTTACGGGGAAAATCACGAAAGGCTCTGCCTTTGCATACTCAACGCCACACCCAGCTCTTCCTCGTCCTCTTCCTCCTCGTCCTCCTCTGTAAGCCATCTACGAGGACTGCCTAACCAACAATGGGGTTTTCGAACGTCTTCTTTCAGAAAAAAACGATTGTGGAGAAAGCCAGTTTAGGGGTTCCCTTTATATTTTCCCTTTTTTTAATTATTATCGTAAGAATTATATTTGAGTCAATTAGAAGATTGGTAACTTTTAAGTTTGAATTAAAAAATTGGGTAAGTCCAAGTTTTAATTAGGTTATTGGACAACCTAGTAAGAGAAAGAAAAAAAATGGACGATTTTAACTTTTTTGTCCAATAATCTTGAGCTAGAAATCGTGAAGACCGACACACGCGCGCCTAGATGCATTGAATATTATATTATTTTAGTTTCAAAAGGAAACATGCTTTTGGGCTTTGTTTTTGGGCTATTTGACCCTAAAAATTGAAGACCTTATATGTTCTGATTTTTTGCGGAAAACAACAGCTTCAAGGTGGACGAATGGTCATTAATGACTAGTGATTTTGGAAAACATGTGTTTTACTTTAATTTATTAATTAAAACCAGAGCAAAAATTAATTATTTAATACATAAACGTACGAACCCTATCTATTTGCCTATCTCCTTGTTGAAGAGTAAAATCAGCTACTGAACAAGGAAACTTGAGTTAACGATTTTGGAGAACAACGCAACGAATTTTACACACAGAGGCATGAGCTGCATCCGATATGATAAGAGAGGAAAGGGTATGGCAGATGGTGGGTCTGCTGTATCTAGCATTGAAGATAAATCCTATATAAGCCGTACACCCATGGATTTATGACATTATAGTTATGGCTGAAATCATTTATTACAGATTTGTGTTCGGAATTCAGGTGTTTGTTTGTACGAAACTATATTTATTGCTTCTGATTAGCACATTTAATCAAAAAAAAATTAAATTCAATTTTTGTAGGTGTTCACGATTCATACATCGTTGTAATCTCTGGACGGTGGATTATGTACGACACTGGTGACTGGGATTTTAAACTTGATAGCGACCGTATGGGGAGGGCTGTCTATGCGAAGTTGATAACTTCTGTTGAAGACTTGAAGCGGGCCATTATTGAGTCATACGGTCTAGTTGGAATGTTTGTTGTCGTTGAGATGTCATATTGACTTGGTGAAAACGGATCTGGTGCTATTGGTGAAAGAGAAGCTCCTGTTCAAATTTCCAACGACAAGGATTTCGAGTTGTTTATTTCAGCACGTAAGGTGGACAAGTACATTAACGTATTTGTCACATTCAAAGAGGAAATATATGGGAAAATGAATTTTCTGAGGCCAATGGGGAATCTTTTGAAGTCCAAAGAAGTTGCCAGCAGCAGCGATATGCAAGTTGGGTACGTCTACTGATGTGCACACCCGGAATGAAGTTAATGACGGTGAGACTGATTTGACCGAAGATGAAATAATTCTGATGCGAGTTGCGGAAATTGAAGCAGTTTATGCCTCAAATGGTTTTGGGATGCGTGAAGTGGATGGAACTGCATGTGAAGTTCAGAATAAAGTGGACACGACTGATGATGCTGCGTTAGGGGAAGGCGAAGATGACGACGATGAGGATTATGATTACAATTTATAGCATGATTTTGTTGGACGAAATTGCAAATGGGACGATGATAAGGATGAGGATGGAGGGGTAGGTGGTAGTGCTCGAACGAACTTAACATATGGAGGTGTACATGGTGAGGTGGCGACTAAAACGAGGAGTGGACGAACTAATCCTTCTTCAAACAAAGGCAGTTGTTCATCCACAAACAAACAACATACCGCAAACCCACCATCAACTTTTGAAGATTACGTAGATCAGGGTAGAGATTACATAGGCTCATCTAGGAATTCGATGGAAAATACTGAAGAAGAAAGTAAAAATTCAGGTGTCAAGTCAAGTGATCAAGTGCCCGACACTAAGAATCATTCAGATCCAAATCAAGAAGAGGACCCAAGTGTGGACAGCAGCTCACAAATTTTGGTTCTCGTGACTCTTCCAAAGTCGTTCAACATGCATACTCGGGAAGTTGACGACAGTGATGATTTCGTTGGGCAGGTCCCTCAGTGTGTTTCGTCAAGGCCTACACATGATACATCTAATGGAGAAGACGAGGAAGACGATTTTGAGGAACCGGTACCTAAGTGTATTTCGGTTGGTCAGATACATGAAACTCCGGATGGAGAAGACGAGGATGACGACTTTGTCGAACCGGTACCTCAGTGTGTTTCAGGTGGTCAGACACATGAAACCCTGGTTGGAGAAGACGAGGATGAAGACTTTATCAAACCGGTACCTCAGTCTCGAAGCCGTGAGGAAGACGCAAGAAGACGTCGTGAAAAGGATAAAGCTGATGACGAATCACTCAAGAAATCCGTTAGAGCCGTTGAGCTTTATGGATTTGAGGATGTAGAACCTTCGTCTAACAACGAAGCAGTTAACGATTATACCGTCGATGATATTGACTTCACTCTAGCAGATGCTGATATGTACGTTGGGAAGCTATTCAGTAACAAGCAAGAATTCAAGATCAGTTTGCACATTTATGCCTTAAAGCAGGTGTTCAGGTTCAATTTCCACAAATATGCGTTTAACTACGTCGCAGCGAAATGTATGGATAAAAACTGCAAATTTTATGTTATGGCTAAGCAATTGGGGGAATCTTCGACATATCAGGTGAGGAAGGCGTAACTGAAGCATGTTTGCACATCTGATGTTAGGGCGTGGTATAAGAAACATGCGACGTCGAATGTAATAGCTGCACTAATGAGATGAAGTATGAAAGGCTCCAAGCTGGACTGCGCGCATCTGAATTACCAGAGATGCTCCGGACTGAGTTCTTGTTTACGGCCACATATTGGAAATGTTGGAAAGCGAAAGAGTTAGCAACTGTTGCTGCATAAGGAACATAAGAGAGCTCTTACAAGCTCCAGCCGAAATATTTTTATGTTCTAAAGTATGCAAATCCTGGGTTCATTACTGATATCAAAACTGAAAAAGATGATAAGAGAAAGACAAGGTTTAAGTACGCGTTCATGGCGCTGAAAGCTTGCATTGACGGGTGGAAGCATCTATGGAAGGTTCTTGTGGTGGATGGTACTCATATGTTTGGGAAGTACAAAGGGTGTTTACTAACTGCAAGTGGGCAAGATGCCAATTTTCAGGTATTTCCTATAGCGTTTGCTGTTGTAGACAATGAAACAAATGAGTCTTAGAGTTGGTTTTTTGAGAAGCTGACACAGATCGTAGAAGATGGCTCCGATTTATCTATTGTGTCTGATAGAGCACTTCAAATATGTGTTGCTAAAGATCAGTGGTATCCTCTTTCACACCATGGATGCTGCCTCGTACACCTACAGAGAAACGTCGATGCAAAATTCAAGAAAAGGAATCAAAAGCAAATGGTTGGCAGGACAGCTAAGGTATTTAAGGTATCCTACTTTAAGAGACTTTACGCGGAGATCAAACTTACAGATAAGCGTTGTTGGGATAATCTTGAGAAGATCGATCCTAGACATTGGACAAAGTCACACTTTGAGGGCGAGCGGTACAATCTAATGAGCTCAAATATAGCTGAGTCTCTCAACAAAGCACTAGTTCCTGCGCGTGATTCCCCGATAATGGCGCTATCAATTTGGAAACCAGGTCTTACACATGTCTTGAATTCTAGAAAGTTGGAATACCATGTCGACATGCCATTGCTGCGGCTATGTTTCGGGACTTGCAGCACTCAGAATTTGTTGCAGACGCCTATCTAAGAAAGACATGGAATGAAACAACAAAGGGTGTTACACTCCCGGTTCCAGATCCGCAAGATCTTTTCATACCTCCGGAGGTTAGTGAACTTATCATGTTACCACCAAAGACGAAGAGACCACCAGGACGTCCACAGAGCAAGCGTAAACGTTATGCATGAGAAATACCGGTACGACATAATCTCATCTGAGTGTAGTCATGGATATTTTCTGAATAAAGTCTTTTATGTTTTTTACAGGAGGGGCCGAAGAAGAAGAAACAAAACACATGTAGTCGATGTCATACCTCAGGTCACAACAAAAAGTCTTGTAAAGAACCGCTACCATGATGGGTTATGGATAGAGGAAATTTTATGTATTGTTGACAAGGGAGTTCTTGTTTTTTTGGAAATTTAAGTGTTTACGTGTTTCCTAATAATACATCTATAATGTTATTTTACGAACTGATGAGATATGGATTACACAGTGCTTCTTCTTGAATTTATTAGATATGTATGGTTTTATTGTCATTCCTTAATATGGTGTTCATGTTTATAACTTGAGGTGTACAAAGTCACTACATCGTATACCTAACATGATTTGATGTAACTTGTTTATAACTTGAGGTGTACGATTTCTGTGTAGCCAATCTAGCCGTTAGAAAGACATTTAAATACAATGTAGCCGTTGTATTGTGGTGCAATAATAATATAGCCGTTACAATCTAAGTCTATTTAAGTATGAGTGCTTGTGTCGTATATATTTCAGACTTTTTGTGATTCTCTCTTTTCTCTCATTTTTATACTAAAGATGGGACTTGATTATAGCTATACCCAGCCTTCGGAATCAGAGGACTATTGTGGGAATTACTCCAGCGACACAGAAGATCGTGAGGTTGAAGATCTTATTCGTCCGGACCAAACTGAGCTAAATTACAATTATGCTGCCACGGTTCAGTATCCTCCGCATCCCGAGGTTGAATTTGGATTCCCGCAGACATGTTACTGTGGTGGTCGGCCTAAGCTCGCAACATCTCGCACTGTAAATGATCCAGGTAGAAGATACTACACGTGTGATAATGTTAATGATGGAGACTGTCATGTTCATAAATAGTGGGATGAGGCGGTTATAGAAGAGATGAGAGCCAGGGATACTCACACACTTCAATTGGCTGAAAAGATAGATTATCTAAAATTTTTGAATGACTATGACCCACAACTTAACCAGTTTAAAGATTTCCAGAATGAGACTGAGCAGAAGCTGGTTAGGCTAGAGAAGATAGTGTGTGAGTTAGCTGAAAAGAGATTAAGGTTTACCAATGGTTTTGAATACTTTGTTGGTGGAATGGTTATTATATAAGTTTTACTTGGTTTGGTTATCATATTCAAGTAACTCTTTATTTTGTAATGTAATAAATCGGATGAGTTATGTTTGATGTGTAATGTGTAATGAACTCTTGATCTGGTTATTTGTAATGTGTAATTTGTTATGATTCTAATAAAATTCTATGCACCAATAAACACGTTTCTAATTAAAAATGGTGAATACATCCCTCTCAAAACAACAAAACTCAATATGGCCGTTGTTCAATAATATAGCCGTTGGAACTAATTACCTTTAGAAATGCTTTTGAAATATAATATAGCCGTTACTATCTTACCCTATTTAAGTAGAATTCACAACACTCAACAATCTCTCTTCACAACACTCAACAATCTCTCTTCACAACACTCACCAGTACCACAAAATGACGGATCCTTACTATAAAGAGATGAAGCATCAGAAAAGGGAGTATGTCTGGAAATTTGATTGTGTCTATGCCAATTACAAAATTCCAACGAAGTGTATCTGCGGTGGAGCATAACTGTGGAAACTGATGAGAGAGGAAGAAATTATTACGTATGCAAAGATTTTAAGGTAATATTGGAGTTCAAAATAAGAAAAATTTTCTCCATTGTTAACGGAAATGGTTTCTTTTAAAATCTAATATATTTTCTTGTAGAACGATGGTTTGCACATCCGACATGACTGCCTTGCCCCCCTCGAGGAAGAGCTGGATTGCTTGAGAAGTCAGTATGCTGAGGAGGTATCGCTCCGCCGTGAGCTGCAATTTGAACTTCCGCAAATGCGTGAGGAGATCAAAGAGCTTAAGCAATTAATTATGGTGGGTCGCTGATCTTAGCATTTCTCGGATCTCGTCGTTGTCATGTGCTTTAATTTTAAGTAGTCTTCTATTATGTAATTTTATGTAGTGTGTTTCCATTATCTTTTCAATTTTCGGATTTCGTTATTGTGATGTGGTATCTTTGATGTACTCTTCTATCAAATTTGAATTGTTTATCTCATAATGGGCCTATCCATTTCTAATAAAAAAAACATAACCATTTGAATTAATAAATTAAACACATAATTTGAATTTTCTAAAACAACAATATGAATTACACACATAAATTGAATTTCCAATTGAAAAGCATACCCATTTGAATATTTGTTCGAAAGTGTACTAAATGCCCAAACTACTATATTGGTCAATAGTAGGAGATATATAGCACAGCGTGATGTGTGAAATTAATTATTATAAATATAGCACAATACCCATTGATGTGTAAATGTAATGTATTTACTCATTTCTCTTTTAAGGTGTACGAAAGTCATCATTATACCCCCTCGGTTACGTAAGCTTCATAATGTAGTTTGAAATTACTACCTTCTGACACGGAGAAGACATCATCTTTATCCATATTTATACTAATTAATGTATGAACTTAAGGTATTCTCATCTCTCTCTTCGTTGGTGTACGAACACGCGTACACTTATGAATTCTATACGAAAATAAATTTAAGTAAACTCTGCCTACGACAAGAAAGTTTCCTATTTTATTTCGCATGGTCTAATCAGTCGGATTAGAAAGAATCTCGAGAGATTTAATTCTATTTATTTAAACTAAATAAATAGTTGGCCTGTAACGATGTTTCAACCGAGGAGTCGCAATGGAACGCCACGTCTGTTACCAAATAATTAATTATTTTGGTAATATATATACTACTCTTCACCTCTGTTATCATTTAATATCTTTCTTCTTCAGTTCTCTGCAAACCTCTTTCCATTCCTTTTGCTTCCCAATTTCCAAAAATGGTGTAAGATATCAGCCAAATTTCAGTTAAAAAATACGAGCGCTACTTTTACTTACTGCCTATTGTCCGCCAACGAAGCGAGCAGGAGTTGATCCAGATGGCCAAGGAAAGGTTAAAGGAAGAGATCCGAGAAGGTCTGCAAACTGAGGAATTTCCCACACTCGATGCCCTGTTCGAAGAGGCAGAGGAAGTCGATGACGGATTAAAGGAAACACTTCCATCCAGCCCTCGCAAACGCCGCCGCAGAAGCCACGATCACCGCACTAGCAAACGTGCTCGCAAGGCGGCGAACAAAGGTGACCCGGAGGATGAGGGTTATGGATATGACCGCGATGAGGACGTCGATGAGGAAGCTTCGGACAGGAGCGACGATACATTGGGTTCAGGGCAGTTCAGGATGTACCATTGAACTATCCTCCTCCGGCTCCGACTCCGACTCCGACTAGGAACACCTCTTTTTTCTATTAAATATGTTAAATGTTTAGTTATTTCTGTTTTTTCTGCTTTATTTCTGTTTAATATTATAACAATTTCTAATTTGTATTAATGTTTAATATTATTGCTTATGTGTTAAGCCGGTTTATTCCTAATTTTAAACTCAAGAAATTAGTGTACTAATTATGAAAACCTTAGGTATACGAAATCCGAAGATATACGAACTCTCAAATACTTAGGGTATACGAATATTTAAGGTATATGAATACTTAAGGTATACAAATACTTACGGGAGTATGAATACTTATGTCAACGAATACTTAAGGTATATGAATACTTAAGTCAACGATTACATAAGGTATACAAATACTTGACGTTTATGAATACTTAAGGTATACGAATACTTAAGGTATACGAATACTTGAGGTTTACGAATACTTAAAGTATACGAATACTTAAGTCAACGAATACTTAATACTTAAGTCAACGATTACGTAAGGTATACAAATACTTAAGGTATAAGAATACTTGAGGTTTACGAATACTTAAGGTATACAAATACTTAAGGTATACGAATACTTAATGAAGTATGAATACTTATATCAAACTAATTAATACTAAAATAATTAGAAACATAATCCGGTGAACTAGTAAAAGATAGAAAACAGATAACATTGAGAAATACCACATAATTAGAAACATAATCCGGTGAAACATAAACCGGTTAAACATAATCCGGTGAAACATAAACCGGTTAAACATAATCCGGTTAAACATAATCCTGTTAAACATAATCCGGTGAACTAGTAAAAGATAGAAAACATATAACATTGAATAATAGCAACGAATACTGAGAAACATAATCTGGTGAACTAATAAACGATAGAAAACAGATAACATTGAGGAAAACATAATAAACTCCTAAAGCATGTGAGAAATGTTGCAGCATATCCAAAATAGCCTGCAGTTTTTACAAGAACCTTCAAAATAGACTGTGTAATCATGGCCATAAAGACACCTTGGTGACTGGATTACCTTATCATCCGGAAATTTGAAAGATGCACTATATATGTTCATGTATGGCACTCCAAATGATGTCAATCGCCACTCTAGATCAGCTCCCATTCCAACTATCGCATCCGAGCGAAGGTCATAGTGATTAGCTGCGAACTGCTGAAACAGTTTACTGGCTTCCTTGTCATTGCCAATACATACGTTGAAAATGCCGACTGCTAAGGTTGATAAAGCATGATTTGGGACATTTGGTTGCAATATTCTAATACTCTCCTCAACTCCTATGATCAGTGCTGCATAAAGCCCTTCATAGTAGATAGCGTTTGTGTTGCTAGCTGTTACGCACTTGATGAAAAACTCCCGAAACTGACCACCAGTGCAGATTTGACATGTTGCAAAGGTGACCATTGGCTGAACATTACACTTCCTTAAGACGGAGGGTTCGTGGACAAGTGCATAACCGCGTTTCCCAGCCCGCAAAATACCACCAAGATAGTAAAATGAATCCGCTCCGACCATCTCGATTATTTTGCACATAATTTCGTCAGGAAGATTGGGGATGTTTAGAGATGCCATACTATTTGATTTTTGTTAGAGATGTTTATCAGAAGCATTGAACAGGTATAAGACAGCGTATACCAATATATATAAATAAAGAAATCAACGAAGGAAGCTTATGAGTTAATAGGAAAGTTATTGTCCCTCCCACATTTTGTACCTAACACACTCAAAGAAACAGTTATTGCAATCAATTTTTAAATTTTACACTAATACTTATTAAATGAAACAGTAAAAACACCAACTACTTCTGAAATTGTTTTCATTTGAAACAAATAACTAACACACTATGGTGAGATCTTGCATAGATATTATACTCCAATATATCTTGCCTAAACCCTAAACCCTAAACTTTAAACCATAAACCCTAAACCCTAAACCCATGAACCCATGAACCCTAAACACTGAACCTTAAACCCTCCGACGATGCAACAAATAAGAATTATCAAAGAAAGACTTCTCATTCAAGTGTTCGTACAGTGCAGTCAAGTCTGAAATTTTCAAGTTGGAAGCTAAGAAATAGGCCTGGCACAAGTTACATAAGAAACAAGTCTCAGTAAAAGATATAAGAAAAACGATGTTTAACCATCGTTTTGAACTTTTGCGTTTCCAATAAATTCTTCATAGGTATCCATCGCGTATTTCTAACAGAACATGTCCACCTTATTGTCATCGATCTGCCCCATATCCTCATAGGAGTATTCTGCTTCATGCATTTCCAGAAATTTAACCGCGCATGGTTCACAGTCGCCAGAACATTCGTTGAAGTAAATATTGTCTGGACGCACCCATGAAAATGCTTGGTCTTCTTCATGATGAATCGGAAGGAGGCGAAAACGCAGCTAAGACATGAGGCAATACGCGTAGAAGATAAGCCATGTGCTTGTTCACCTCATTATCGGACTCATTATGGGGAATGTTGCAGTCCAAAATCTCCACTTGTCTGGATGTCAAGTTGATCACAAGACCAACCCAATGATCTTTTCCCCACATCATTGGGGCGTACACCCTGTCCACATCAACCAACAACACCTTTTTGTCATTCCGACGCGGCGTTTTTCCGGTGATAACAGAAACTCACAAGCCCTCCCCACTTGAATCCCAATTTATCTGAGGTCTTCTCAAATCTGCAAACTTTGATATGATGCCCGCAATACTGAAGTAGTCTACAAATCTGCACCTCTCACTCAGATAATTGCCTCCATGTCGCCTTACTAGCATACTAATTAGCACAGAAATGTACTGAAGAATATGTACAAACCATTAGAACATTAAATCGGTGGAAATCCGTGTTGTAACTTGAATAAAACGGATTAAGTTCAGATGTATTACCTCGGTAGTGACCCAATTTGTTGGCCTCGCCAACAACAGGAAGAACTGATTTGAGACATGGATCCCAATAACAATTTCGAATTCCCTGCAATTTGAAAACAAACAAAAAGTCAATATTAAACATTTGCAGTCCGTCCAAGAAATTTAGACAGTATATCCAAACAACTTACTGTTTCGGATTCTCGCGGAGAATATTTTGAAACTGCGCTTTCTCCAAGTCTGCTAAGGGCGTATATTTGGGTTTCTTGCAGCTTTGGAAAAGGGTCTTCAATCTCTTGTCTGGGATGTACACTCCTCCAATCTTTATGGAACGTCTCGGAATAAGCTTCGTGTGGAGATCATCTTTTTTGGTTGAGCTTATTGGAATACATTTCCCTTCTAGCTCTGCTTTTTTTGGATGACCTAGTCAGATATCGACCCAGCTTCGTCATCCCAACGCCTGGTGTGCGAGATTTAGTCATCGGATCATCCTCTAGCGGTGTCTTGTAATCTTCAGAATGTGTCGCTGGCGCTTTACCAGCTTGTTCCTCGGTAACATCCTGCAATGTCATGATTTCAACCAGTTCAAACGCACGAAAGGACATATGCTATAAAGAACATTACAATCGCACCTCTGGCGGAAGGACGTAAGATTTAGGATGAGGCCAAACGGTAAGCATCCTACAAGTGTTCTTCTGTGGATCTTTATAGACATTTTCACTCTGTGTCCCCTTTTCAACCTCTTCTACTAACAAATTTGGCCCTGATATTGGAGACTCATCTTCCCCCTCGCTCTGACAACGTTCAGATATAGCTCATTCAAATACTTAGAATCAGATGTAGTTTAAATGTAAATCTGTACACCTAACAACTTGGGTGTATACCTGACAAACTAAACTGAACACCTGATAAAAAACCTGAATACCTAATCTACCTAATCTGTACACCTGTCAAAATAAGCTGAACACCTGACTAACTTAGATGAATACCTCAGAAACTCACCTGAAAACTTGACCAAAAAAATCTGTATACCTGACTACTTAAGCTAAACACCTCATAAATTCATCATGAATACCTGACCAAACAGATCTGTATACATGACTACTTAAGCTGAACACCTCATAAATTAACTTGAATACCTGAACTATTAACCTGAATACCTGACCAAACAAATCAGTATTCATGTACACCTCATAAATTAACCTGAATATCTGACCAAACAAATCAGTATTCGAAGTCGGTTTTGCTGGCTTTGATACAGTTTCTGGTCCAATCGGCGTTGACACATCGACTTCTGGAATGTTTGCTGACTTCGAGAAAGAGGGACCTTCGCCCGCCATTGAATCTACCTACACGTTGAATTTTCCTTAAAAAAGTTAGACCGGGATCCTTACATTGTTTATCATTAAAAATTGTAGGAGCAGTTTGATTACCTTTTCCCAGAAGCGATCATTTGGCGTACGACCACCACAATGATTATCATGCATTCTCATCGTCTCATCGTCGCTAAACCCATCGCCGTTGTTCTTTTTGTGTTTCTTATTATCAGACCCACATATTTCAGCTTCATCATTAGCATCACCACTGTACGGACGTCGCTTCTTTGGAAATTCCATGCCGGTAGGGTCATCATGACTGTTGTCTCTGTTTGTTTTACCGTCTGCTCTGTTTTGCGGAACCGTGAACAAGCATCCCCTATCATGATGCAACCAGTCAAAAATCTCGTTCCGCAATTTATCCAACTGGATTTTCAGTTCAACTCGTATCCACTCTTTCAGCTCTTACTCCTTATCTGATAAGTTTCCTGGTTCAACCTGTTTACGAATACCACGACGAGGTCGAATAGGACGCTGAGTCACTGATGTTAGGAGTTTTGAGGCTCCTAAGTCAAATGATAGTATAATGGTAGTAAGTTGTCGAACCAAATCTGAGGGATTCAAATGCAAAGAGAATGCAAGTATTTGCCTAATCTAAGTGCAACCAGTGAATTGGATGGTTTTTAAACTAAAACAAAATGCAAGTAACAGAAATGATACTTTTAAGCTATTGGAAAGGAGAACTCATGGGTATAGGGATTTCAGACCTTGGGTGATCAAGTTTCGAACTAAGGATGACAAATGAATCAATCAAACTATTAACCTTAAGCCTAAACACAATTCTAAGCAAGCTCTATGTCTAGATGAATGCTCATTTGCTAACATGTCTCAAACATCAAATGTCTTTGGTTGAATAACATGCAAGCAATCATTATTAACAAGTCTATTAGCTATCTTAGCATCTTTAACAACAAATATCTTTGGCAAAGTACACTAAGAGCCTAGGAGAGTTGACTCAGGCATTTCATCAAACACCTTTTGGGTGGGAAATGCCTAGAGATCACCCTTTGAGTGGCCTACTCAAATGATGCATTAAGATCACTCTACTATGCAAGGAACAAGCATGATTTACACCTAACACATCCTAGAACTAACCTAATCACCCTTAATCACCCTAACCCATGAATTCAAAAGGTGATTACTCACTAATCTCCATGATTCCTCTTAAACCCATGATGGATTTCAGATTAATCATGTAGAGAAATAGATGAGAGATCACAAGAACAATAACAAACCAAGTCAAAAAGAGATTAATTTCTTGAGAGAGTTTGTGTTCTTCAATAGATCAAAGATCATCTGCCAAAAGGTGGCTACCACATCCTTAAACATTAGGTTTTTCAGAGTAAAAACGTGCATAAGAAATTGCAAAAAGGTCCTTGAAAAATCATAAAATCGTGTAGCAAAAGGGGCTGGAGCGACCTTGGGGGGTCGCTCTGAGAGGTCGCTCCAGCCTCCATTTTTGTGTCTCCGGGCGATGAAAACGCGAGCTACTTAGGTGGGTCGCTCTGGTTGGTCGCTCTGGTTGGGAGCGACCTTGGGGGGTCGCTCCGGAAGGTCACTCTGCGGTTCTCGACCAGGATGGATATGCCTCTAGTAAATTGATCATAACTCCTTCATTACATCTCCAAATGACTTGAAACCACTTCCATTAGAAAGCTAACTCAATTTCCTGTGTCTCCACAAAATCTTAGCAACAGAAGATTTTTCTAAGGCCTCCATCCGTGCTCATCTTTCACCTCCTTTTTTATCACATTGCTTCCAAATGTCTCCAAGAACTCCATGTGGTGTTCCAATACCTGATAGAGACATATGTATGCCAAATGCAACCTAAACATGTCTAAATCCTAATCTATATGATGCAAATGCTTATGAATGAATAGCTAAAACAATGCAAATATGCAAGATATCAACTCCCCCACACTAGTCCTTTACTTGTCCACAAGTAAACTTTCAAGAACCAAGGAGAAAAAGTTTGAAGGTGGGGACTCATAACCAAAAGAAACTCTTCTTAGTTCTCAACCTAACAACCTTGCATAATCATACCAAATAGCAAGAGCAAAGATTTTATCCATCTCTAACTTCTCTAGGCCTATCTCAGCTCCTTTGATCTCTACACTCATTAATCATGCATCTACAAACCACAAATCCACATCTCTCTAACATTTATGAAGCAAACCCAATAGACATCTCACAAATGGTCAACTGGTCCAAGTCATTTGGTTTGGTAAGACAAAGGCTTTAATGCAAGTGAAATCAGAGGTTCAAAATGATCTTTTAAGGTGGGTTACTCTCAAAACAAAGTAGCCTTGACATTACACATAATATATCTAAGAAAGGGATCAACTCATGCATACAATGCTCAATCTCCATTGTTCTACCCTTTCCCAAACACACAAGATATTCAATTATTCTTCAATGTCAAACCCAACTCACATCTCTCACCAAAAGATCCCAAGAACATTCTTCACATCAGACTCTTTCTTTTTGAAATCAATAAGGGATTTTCACAATTTTAAAACAAATCTCAGCTCCTAACAATTTTGCTAGCCCCCTTTTTATTCTCTTTTTTTTTTCTTTTTTTTTTCTATTTTTTTCTTTTTTTTTTTATTTGGGGACCAAGACTTTTCACAATAAGAGCTAGATACTTCTCCACTTATCCCATAAAGACTAATCATTTAAGCACAAAGAGTCAAACCTTTCATATTTCCAAATCACAATCACAACACTCACCCCCTTCCTATAGCTAGACAATAGAGTGACTAATCTAGCAAGAATGGAGACTAAGCATTGTCGTTCCCAATACTCTCAACATTATGCACATGTAAAGCTTTCCAAAGAGGCCTCACTCAACAAATAATGATGGTTTAAAAATGAGGTATGGGTTTTGGGAGTGGAGTACCACTTGAGTTTGTCAAAAAGATTGGTAAAACAGATGGGACAATTCAAGTGTGTATATCCATGACTTAGTACACAAGGGACCATATGCAAGAGACATTAAAACAGGAGCTTGCTTCAAAGAGAGAGTATCAACAGTCAAATGAGTTTCAAGAGGAGCATTCAAGGCGCGAAGTTTACAAGCTTTCTAAAGGGTGCTCAAGCTACTTGTCATGATTACAAAGGTCAACAAATTCAGTACTTAGCATGAGCTCTTTGCAAGGTTGAAATCCCCCTAATGCATGAATGCAACCTATATGCTTCTAGACTCAATCCTAAAAATGCAAATGATGCAACTAAATGATTCTTTTTGTGTTTTTCAATTTTTTTTATTTTTTTGGATTTTTCTATGCAAATAAGAATGTAATATGCAATGCATGAGACTCAAAATCATGGAAACAAACATGATCAAATACTTGGTACCTCCTCCACACTTAAATCACACAGTCTCTGTGTGAGTGAGGTACCCAATGAAAATGTGAAATACAAAGAAAAGTGGGATTGTGTGTTACCTTCCGTGGAGCGAGGTATGGGGGTCGCTGCGGCAGGTCGCTCCCAGCTGGAGCGACCTCGTGACGTCGCTGCGAGACCTCGCCCTGACTGTGGTTTCTGTGTTTCCACTCGCGTGTGACGCGAGCGACCTCGGCATCTCGCTTGAGCGACGTCGCTCCCAGCTGGAGCGACTTCAGTATGTCGCTGCGGAGACCTCGCTCTGGTGTCCGACTTTCTGTTCAATACCTGCACACAACTTCACTTCCCATTGTTTTATGCAATAAAATGATAATGCAAATACTAATGCAATATATACAAGGATACTCATGGGACTTCCTTCCAAGTGAGCTTGTTTTAAGTCTCTAGCTTGACTTTGCGTCCTTTGGATCAGGCTGGACTAGAGGCAGAAAGTGGAGTTGACACCCCATCTTCCTCAGGTGGTAGCTCAGCAAAGTGATCATCAGCAGCAGGAGGATTCATCTCTTCAATGGTGAAGGCTTGTCCAAATAGAGTGGGGTTCCTCATTTTCTCCTTGATGTCAAAGTGGAGAATGTTCTCCTTACCCAAATGGAGGTCAATCTTCCCTTCCTTCACATTCACAATAGCTCCTGCAGTAGCTAAGAATGGCCTTCCAAGAATCAATGGGTCTTGAGCCTCCTCACCCATCTCAAGCACAACAAAATCTGTAGGTATCTCATACCTTCCAATCTTCACATGGAGGTTCTCTAGGATGCCCACAGGGTACTTCACTGAACGATCAGCCAACACCAGAGAGAGTCTACACTTCTTGTATTGAGTGAAACCAAGCTTCTTTGCCACAGACAAAGGCATCAAGCTGACACTAGCTCCCAAATCGCAGAGACATTTCTCAAATACCATAGGTCCAAGAGCACAAGGGAGTGTGAAGCATCCTGGATCCTCTAGCTTCTCTGGAGCATCAAGCCTCTGAATGATGGCATTGCACTCATGACTCAGAACCATCATTCCCTCCATCTCCTTCTTCTTAGCAGCTACAACATCTTTCAGGAGTTTGATGTATTGAGGAATCAGCATGAAAGCATCAATGATGGGCATTGTAACCTGAGCTTCACTCATCTGCTTCTCAAACAAAGCCTTGTACTTCTGTAGCAGCTGCTTCTTGAATCTACCAGGGAATGGAAGCTTTGGTTCATAGGGAGGGGGGACAGGAGAGCTCTCACTAGCTGGAGCAGCAGATTCACCCTCTTTTGTTGTTTTCTTCTCTTCTCCAACCTTTCCTTTACCCTTGGCTTGCACAATCTTCTCCAAGATCTCAGCATCTGTTTTCTCATCAACAATGACCACTTCATCATCTAGGTTAATGGCCACCTCCTCACCTTGTTTCTCAGCATCCTTGGTGAGGGTTACAGGAGTCAACTGCTTACCACTCCTAAGTGTGACAGCTTTTGCTTCCTTGGGGTTTTGATCTGACTTTCCAGGTAGAGATCCTTGCTGGCGGTTCTGGTGGGAGCTCATGGAAGCAAACTGATTCTCCAAATTCTTGACAGAAGAAGCAAGGTGGGAGAATTTGTTGTTGAGCTCATTGTAGCTCCCATCAATCTTGGAGTGAAGGTTCTTCAGCTCATAGCCCACATGCTTCTCACTTCTAGTCTGAGACTCCAAGATCTGTTTCAGTAAGGCATCAGTGCTGCTCTGTTGAGGGGCAGAGGAGCTAGGAGAGGAGTTTTGCTGAGGCTGATAGTTGCTCTGCTGGTTGTTTCGAGGTTGAAAACCACTCTGCTGGTTGTTTGAATAGGGCTTCTGTTGGTAGTTGTTGTACTGAAAGTTTGGTTCCTTCTTGTACCAGCTACCATTACTGTTGATGAAACACAATTCTTCTTGCCCTTCCAAACCGTCAACCTCATTGACAGTAGGAGGTATCTCCTGGCTTGGGTTGCCAACAAAGTTCACCTGCGCTTGTGTGGCCTTATCAGCAATGAGTTTGTCAATCTTCTCCTGAAGAGCCTTTATCTCATTCCTTGTTTGATTGTCATCACCTCTGCTGCTTCTGTCATGGTCTCCACTGTAGACTGCATCACTCTTAACCATGTTGTCAACTAGGGCCTCTGCCTCTTCCTCAGTTCTCCCCAAAAATAACCCATTGCTAGCTGTATCCAGTCTGGCTCTGTACTTAGGAAGAGCACCTCTGTAGAATGTGCTCAGCAAGCTCTCCTTAGAGAATCCATGGTGTGGGCACTGAGCTTGGTAACCATTGAATCTCTCCCAAGCTTCACTGAATCCTTCCAAGTTTTTCTGTTGGAAGCTGGAGATCTCATTCCTCAACTTAGCAGTTCTTGAGGTAGAGAAGAACTTCTCCAAGAATGCCCTTTTGCAGTCTTCCCAAGTGGTGATGGAGTCACTTGGTAGAGACTTTTCCCACTGACGTGCCTTATCCCCCAAAGAGAAAGGGAATAGCTTGAGCTTTAAGGCATCCTCTGACACACCATTAGTCTTTGACATACCACAGTAGCTGTCAAACTTATCCAAGTGATCAAATGGGTCCTCCACAGCCAGACCATGATACTTGTTGTTCTCAATGCAGTTTAGCAGTCCTGACTTGATCTCAAAATTGTTAGCAGCCACAGCTGGTGCTCGGATTCCAAGTCTAGGACCATGGATGTTGGGGCGGTCATAAGTGCCAATGGGGCGAGCTGCTCGCTGTTGTGCCCCTTGGGGTGGAAGATTGTTGACTCCATTGGGGTTCTGAGGATTTTGTTGTTCTTCCATTGCAGCTTCCAGTGTCTGCAGTTGAGCTTGTTGCTCTTCTTCTCTTCTTTTTCTAGCACACTCTCTCTCTAAAGCTCTGATGTCTGCGGCTCTTGGAACAAGGTTTGATGTACCTTTGCTCCTCAAGTTCATACACCTGAAAATCACAAAGAGGTGAAGAAGAGAATCAGTAACTTACAAAAATAAAAATGACTTAGTCTCAAGCAAATGACTAAATCTCAATGTTCAAATCAAACTCAGAATTTGGCAACGGCGCCAATTTGATGTTAGGAGTTTTGAGGCTCCTAAGTCAAATGATAGTATAATGGTAGTAAGTTGTCGAACCAAATCTGAGGGATTCAAATGCAGAGAGAATGCAAGTATTTGCCTAATCTAAGTGCAACCAGTGAATTTGATGGTTTTTAAACTAAAACTAAAATGCAAGTAACAGAAATGATACTTTTAAGCTATTGGAAAGGAGAACTCATGGGTATAGGGATTTCAGACCTTGGGTGATCAAGTTTCGAACTAAGGATGACAAATGAATCAATCAAACTATTAACCTTAAGCCTAAACACAATTCTAAGCAAGTTCTATGTCTAGATGAATGCTCATTTGCTAACATGTCTCAAACATCAAATGTCTTTGGTTGAATAACATGCAAGCAATCATTATTAACAAGTCTATTAGCTATCTTAGCATCTTTAACAACAAATATCTTTGGCAAAGTACACTAAGAGCCTAGGAGAGTTGACTCAGGCATTTCATCAAACACCTTTTGGGTGGGAAATGCCTAGAGATCACCCTTTGAGTGGCCTACTCAAATGATGCATTAAGATCACTCTACTATGCAAGGAACAAGCATGATTTACACCTAACACATCCTAGAACTAACCTAATCACCCTTAATCACCCTAACCCATGAATTCAAAAGGTGATTACTCACTAATCTCCATGATTCCTCTTAAACCCATGATGGATTTCAGATTAATCATGTAGAGAAATAGATGAGAGATCACAAGAACAATAACAAACCAAGCCAAAAAGAGATTAATTTCTTGAGAGAGTTTGTGTTCTTCAATAGATCAAAGATCATCTGCCAAAAGGTGGCTACCACATCCTTAAACATTAGGTTTTCAGAGTAAAAACGTGCATAAAAAATTGCAAAAAAGTCCTTGAAAAATCATAAAATCGTGTAGCAAAAGGGGCTGGAGCGACCTTGGGGGGTCGCTCTGAGAGGTCGCTCCAGCCTCCATTTTTGTGTCTCCGGGCGATGAAAACGCGAGCTACTTAGGTGGGTCGCTCTGGTTGGTCGCTCTGGTTGGGAGCGACCTTGGGGGGTCGCTCCGGAAGGTCACTCTGCGGTTCTCGACCAGGATGGATATGCCTCTAGTAAATTGATCATAACTCCTTCATTACATCTCCAAATGACTTGAAACCACTTCCATTAGAAAGCTAACTCAATTTCCTGTGTCTCCACAAAATCTTAGCAACAGAAGATTTCTCTAAGGCCTCCATCCGTGCTCATCTTTCACCTCCTTTTTTATCACATTGCTTCCAAATGTCTCCAAGAACTCCATGTGGTGTTCCAATACCTGATAGAGACATATGTATGCCAAATGCAACCTAAACATGTCTAAATCCTAATCTATATGATGCAAATGCTTATGAATGAATAGCTAAAACAATGCAAATATGCAAGATATCAGTCACCTGAGTCGAACATCCAGGTTCATTAGAGGCTTTCCCAAACCGCCCAGACGGCTTTAGACACTTCTTTTTGACACCAACACCTCCACCCTTTTCGGCTAGCTTCAGAGGTGGAAGGGATGAATCACCTCCTCTAAAGTCTGTTGCTTTGAACTCGTGCCCTTCCCGCATTCCACGAACTAAGTTATCTATTCGGGGATCGATTACTTCTTTCTTCCACTTTGGATCCACACCTTCATCTGGGATTGAATATGTAACAATAACCTCAAACAAAGAACACAAACATTCATAAGTACACAAAGTTTGAGCGTCTTAACTGCTGTTTTTCAAATAAGATAGACAACATAATTGTACCTCAGTTTGGGTTTCCACAAGAAGTATGTCTTCAAAATTTAGAAGTGTATTTGTTGAGTCGCATCCTTCTGGTTCTTCCAAGAAAGTAGACGTTTTATTAGGTTCATGAATTTTCTCAAGAAATGAGGGGATAGCTTTAAAAGCAAAAAGTTGCAGCGCCAGAGGGAACCCATAACACGCTGTTGACTGCTGTTTCAAACGAAGGCGCATGACCGAAAGAGATTTATCCATTTTAGAAGGATCAGAAGGTTGAGGTGGTGTAAATCTAGACAGAGTGCTGACGAATACCTCTCTCCCCCCATGGATATTGAAGAAATGATCTGGTGTCTTCCAGCATCTCGACGTAAGCAGGCGTCAAACGAAGAAGTTTGTGACCACAAACCAGGAGACCATCTACAAGCGCAATGAGAACTAGTGGAAACCGCTTCCACTCAGGAAGACTTGGCTGTTCAAGCATACGAAGAACATCTGGTACAGTCACGTCTTCATCTTCAGTTTCAAACAACTCTTTCCACATACGTCCAGGTGTGGCATCGCTAGATTCTGAACCGTTTCCAACTTTTTCCCTTTCATGCTCGCATTTCAGACCCGTGATGTCTCCGAACTCACGCAGAGAAAAGCGTAGTGGCTTGTCTGCAAACAAGAACCAGAGCTCATATAGGCGGATCGTAACCAGCTGACGGCTGAGGAGAGAATGTACAAGTTTCGAAGAGTTTGAGCAGCGCGATACAGGTAAGTGGAACAGAGCTCCAAACTGACTTCCTAGCAGACAGTTCATTTCAGGGGAGCCTCTAAGCAACTTCACTAACGATCCAATGATACTCGCCTTTGAATAGATTTTCAGTCGAGGTTTGCCAGGATAGCAATTACGTGCGAACAGTCTTTCCGGGAAAGTCGACGTGGTCCCAATAAATTCCGGCGTGGTGGATGCAGCTTCGTCTTGTTCGGTTGATGCAACTTCGTCTTGTCCGGTGGATGAAGCTTCTAAAATACAATGACAAAATCCAGACATTTACCCAACGCTTTATTTTTTAAAACTTTTCCCTAAGAATTTCAGAGAGAAGCTTAGTGAGAGGAGATACCTGCATAACGAGGCGCAGTTTTGCCTACTCGGGGAATTTTCTTGGGATTTGGTTCTCTATCACTGGCAGATTGACTACGAGTCACCCTCCTCGAGGGCGTTACGCTGGAGGGGGATACCATCTCTACTGGAGTCTACTCGCGAAAGTAGTCGTCGTCGTCTGTAATCGGTGTGTCTTATCTGGTCGCAGTCTCCAATTCGTGTCTCGAAATTGTGTCTCCGATCTGGGTACAGTCGAGGGTGGTTCTTATGTTTGCTTTTCAGTTGCAGTTGTTTAGAGGTGCTTTTGGTCAAACCACAAGATGACCAGAAGTTCAAATTTTTAAAATTTTCAGAATTTGGTAAATTTTGTTTTTTCTAATTCTTTTTATTATTTTAATAGCTCTTTTCTTATTTTTAAATAAAAATGCGTAATGGTACGGTCGTAATATCAAGAACAACGCACGCCTTCTGTCGCCATTTCACAAGTCTGGAAAAGGCGATTTACCCAATTTGCTAATTTAAACTTGAGGTCGCCCAACTCCCTAATTTCAAACTTGCGATTTGCCCATTTTAACAATTTTTTTCATTATATATTTTACTACGTATTGCACTATAGTCCCTTTACGAACCATAGTGTTGAAATCATCTTAGTTCATCCGAGGCCAAAATATGGTAAGTATTGTCTCCTTTGTATTTTGAACCACTCTGAATAATTCTTATAGTTCAAAACTTCTAGAAGCTTCATTTTTGTGTAGAGACTCCCCTGGATGTGAGCTGGTCTTGAATGAGCTTTGGCCTTTATGGGCAGTGGATTTGATGCCCAAATCATACCCTCCTCCTTGAAAAAGTTTTGTCCACAAAACTTGTTCATGCGACATAGTGGTGTCCCTTGAATGTTGTTGGACCTCTTGTGATGGCTCCTCCTTTTCAGTGAGAATTGTTGGCAAATGATACTCATCTGGTGGATCAAGCGGTTCATGTTCTTTATTCTGATACCAAATGATACAGCCTCAGAATCATACCTTAGTTTATCTCACATGAACCACTTGATCCACCAGATGAGTATCCTTTGCCAACAATTCTCACTGAAAAGGAGGAGCCATCACAAGAGGTCCAACAACATTCAAGGGACACCACTATGTCGCATGAACAAGTTTTGTGGACAAAACTTTTTCAAGGAGGAGTGTATGATTTGGGCATCAAATCCACTGCCCATAAAGGCCAAAGCTCATTCAAGACCAGCTCACATCCAGGAGAGTCTCTACACAAAAATGAAGCTTCTAGAAGTTTTGAACTATAAGAATTATTCAGAGTGGTTCAAAATACAAAGGAGACAATACTTACCATATTTTGGGCTCGAATGAACTAAGACGATTTCAACACTATGGTTCGTTTTAAATCAAAATAATTAAAATGTGCTACATTTATCGCCACTTAATTTTTCACTCCATATAATTATTTTACTTGTTAAAAGCCTCATTTTATTTCACTTAATTTAGCCAAACACATAAAAGAGTTTTTTTATTATTTTATAAAATCAGTTAGACATGAATATTATCTGTCCATTTAGGTACATTATGTTCCTTTCGGGTATCGTTTTTTTTTTGTTTTGAAACCAAGTCCCCCTTGAATATTATAAACTTATGTGTAGATTTTGAGTTGGATCATTCTGGATCTGGATGAATTCGGTTCTGATATATATGAACCTAAAAGTATCTAAATAACCAATGTATCTAAAACGGGTTCGGATATTTGTAACAAAAATAGCCATATAACCTAATTAAATCCAGGTTTTTTGAATATCGTTAGTTATATTATGATACATCTAAAATATATAACACTAATTATGAAAAAATAAATATCGATGCATAAAAAATCTTTTTTTATTTCACTTAATTTAGCCAAACACAGAACGAGTTTTTTTATTAATTTATAAAATCAGTTAGATATGAACATTATCTGTCTATTTGGGTACATGTTGTTCCTTTCGGGTATCGTTTTCTTTTTGTTTTTAAACCAAGTCCCGCTTGAATATTATAAACTTATGTGTGGATTTTGAGTTGGGTCATTCTAGATCTGGATGAATTCGGTTCTGATGTACAGAAACCTAAAAATATCTAAATAATCAATGTATCCAAAACGGGTTCGGATATTTGTTAGAAAAACAGCCATATAACCTGATTTGGTCCAGGTCTTTTGAATATCGTTAGTTATATTATGATACATCTAAAATATATAACACTAATTATGATAAATAAATATTGATGTATAAAAATATATTTTAGGGGTCGATTTAACAAAATATTAGTTGTTTCAGTTGAAATAAATATATTTAAAATATTTATATGAACTGAAAAAATATAAAAGTATTGTACATTTGGATTCAAAATCATTTCTTGTAATAACAAACTACACAAATATATTGAATTGTATACAAATTTAATTACAATGTAAATATTTAATTAATATAGAATATGTCACATTGTTTAAACAAAATATCAATGTAAAAGTTTTGTTCAGTTGCTTTCTAAAATCATGTATTTTAACAACAAACCAAATAAATATGTCGATTGGAGAGGGAATAAAACAAAGCCAGAGAAACACATAGTTTACGATAGACACTCTATGTGTCGAATTTGTTATAAAGAAAGTTTTACTAAGATAAATACATTCAATAATTATAAACAAATAATATATTTCATAAAAGTGAAAAAATAAAAGTACCGATCAAAATCTAGTTTTTTGTTTTTAACCTATAAATTAAAAATCTCCAAATTTTACAACAACTTAATCCTAAAAACAAAAAAAAAGAACTCTCTAACCGCAAAACCTTTTGAATATTTAACTTTTTGAAACTTTAAATTTTCAAAATTCCTAGATTTTCTGAAATCACCACGTTCAAAAGTGAATATCATCTACATTTCATGTTTTTAAACTGTTTCTTTCTTATATATATAAATTTCAATCAACTACTTTTTTAAAAAAAATTGTATTTTGTTTGCTCTTTTTATATTAAAAACAGAAATCGGTTAACAATTCTGTGAGTGACATGTGTCATATATTTTCAAACAAAAATATTTTTATTAAAGAAGAATGTTTAAAGTTAAATATCTATAACTGTTTTTTCCTATTATCATATGATTGATGGAGAATCACAACCAACATATATCCCTAACCTCCTTTAAGGCTCTACCTTTGTACGTTGGGTAGGTGCAATTGGCACATTATTAGATGAGAAATATTTAGTTCTCATCCAAATGCTAACTATATTGGGAGTTTTTGTGATATGCACTTGGTCTCACCCGAATTAGTGCTTATGCATGCAAAATAGCATGTCTCCACACAAAGGTTGGGATTTTAGATTTCATAATCAATGGTCCTGCAATCAGTTGCAGACGTTTAATTAGTGATTCAGCCAAACCATTTTGTGTATGAACATGAGCAACAAGATGTTCAACATTATTTTAGTTATCATACAATAGTCATTGAATGCTTGGGAAGTGAATTCACCGGAGTCGTTTAGTCTAACTCTCTTTATTTGATAATTAGGAAACTGAGCTCTTAATTTGATTATCTGAGATAAAAATCTCGCAAATGTCACATTTCGAGAGGACCATAGCCAAACGTGTGACCATCTACTCGACACGTCGATCATTACCATAAAACAATAGAATGGTCCACAAGGTGGATGTATAGATCTACAAATATCGCCTTGAATTCTTTCAAGGAACTATGGTAACTCTTTATCTATTTTGGTTGGTGATAGTATTATAATCAACTTTCCAAGAGAACACACAATACATGTCATTTTATTCCCCTGGTAAACTTTTTGGAGTTTCAATAAATGACCATATGGGTTCTTGATGATTTTTCGCATTATTGTGCTGTTTGGGTGACAAACAAGATCATGCCATAGTGTAAAATTGTCAGAATTTCTCTTAATCACCAAATGTGATTCGATGGCACTTATATATCTATGATTATATATGTTGGAAAATAGTTTTGATAGTTTTCCAACACCTCTTGTTTTCTCAATTTCTCAAGAGTTATATACATATAATTCTTTCCATCCTTAGTTGCAGACTTAATATAAATTCTTAAAAATCTATAATATAATGAACGAGTTTCTTTCCTGCTTATGTGACACGTGTCATTTTTTAGTTAATGGGCTGTGTTTTTGTCTGGGCTTAAGCATTTGTTTAAGTTTGTGTTTTGATATTTTTGGCCCATAGCATCTCTGTTCTTCTCGACGGCTAATAAATTAAGTTTGACGATATTTTTTTTTTCCAGATCACTCGCGATCCCTCTTCATCTTCCTCTTCCTCTTCCTCTTCCTCTTCCTCTTCTCCAAATATGAGTTTCTTTTCCTTTTGGTTTCAAATCTGTTTTTTTTTTTGCTTTTTTTATAACCTAGGCGGCGGTGGCAGCACCGGCGGGTCTTCATCAGCGAGCGAGATTCCGGTTGATAATCAAGGACTGGTTTCGGATCCTGGATCGGAATCTGGAGAGCCGGAGCTTGGATCCTCTGATCCGCAAGCCATGGATGCGGAGAAACATGTTTTAACTGATGTGCCTGTGATGGAGATCTCTCTTGAAGCCGCCGCAAACCCTGAAGCCGATGTCTTGGAGATATCTACAATAGCAGGTTTGGTGGTCTGTCTCTTGATTTTGTCTGATTAATTATCATTTCTAATGTCTTTGTGGGTTTAGGCGAAGTGGTGACGGATGGTGAGAAGTCGAAGGCAGGGAAGAAGCAAGCTAAGACTCCATCGGCAAAGCTACTTTCTCAGTATTCTCAGCCCATTCCTCCATTCCTCCCACTCTTTCTCATCAATTCCGGCTCCCAAACGGAACGGTGTACGTAACCGACCCAATCTCCACCTATTAATACGTTTTCTAAAAGCGATGAATCATTACGTCTGAGGTCCGTCTACTGAGGTCTTGGAAGGGAAGCTCGGAATATCAAGAAAGGTGGAGAGCTGATGAGTATTGACATGCTTCTCTCGATGAACAGGTAAAGTCGACGACTTTCTGTTCTTATTATTGGCCATTGTATATTTCATAAACCAGAAATTCTTACTATTTTTCATTCTTGTCGCTCAGTCTATGCTTGTCCAGGGACCATCAGTTCAACCCGCGTTGATACTTTCCGGAATCGTCTGAGGGAAGGCTCCGTGTACTCGCTGAGTGGTTTTGAAGTAACCCTAAATTCCGACTCTCTGACTGCATACCAACAAAGAATTACCAGGTTTTGCTCTTCTTTTTTCATTAAAATTATCCCAATAGTATTATTCAGCTATTTAACGTCAAATATTTTATAGATTTGATTCATCCAAAGAGTTTGAAGCGAGTTGTGTTCTTAAAGGCGATCTCTATGGTAAGGTTTAGGTTGTGTTGTCGAATAGAATTAGTTATGCTATGGCAATCCACGGATTATCAAGCCCTATATTATGTTGCGATTTTATTTAATTATTTAAACAGCGTTACAAAGGTATGTTTCAGAATCTTGAATGGATCGTTTCTCAAGTTATGTTGTTGTTGCAGTCACTGAATTTCTTTGCTTACCAGAGAAAGCGCTACTGAAGATGTGAAGGAGTTTGGTAGATCTTCAAGACTCTGCTTTTGAGTTATGCTGATGCAAGTGGGAGCTGTAATAAAAGTATGTTCTTTAGCTGAATCACATTATTTTCATTTATTGTGGTATTATAGCTCAGGTGAGAATCTAAATAAGATCTCTAAAGATGAAAATTTCTTCTCCAGGCTCCTTTATATAGAGGTCGTTGAAGGTCAGGTCTCATTTACCTAATTTTTCTCCTCCATTTTTTTTTCTTCTAGAGAAGATATGATCTCTAACGATGAACTGAAACCAGGAGATCACATCTGTTCCTGGCGCAAGGCTTATATCTGTTCCCATCACGGTACCAATCTCCTTCTCTTCTCTATCTAGATTTCTTCTAGGTTTATCCAAGATCTGAGCTTTATGTTTGCAATCTCTCAGGAATCTACATAGCAGTTGGAAAGGTCATTCATTTCACTCGTGGAGGTGGGTTAGAGATCGAAACAGGGACTTTTCTAGACAAGCTCATCGTTAGCGCTGTGACCAATCACGGAAGAGACAACCCTTGTCCTAACAACTGTGGAAAGCAATCCAACACGCATAGAGTTATCTCTTCTGGTCTTGAATGCTTTCTCTCCGTATGTGATCTCCTTCTCTTCGAATACGGCGTCTCTCCGGCTCTGTTCATGGTCGAGCTCTACTTATGGATTTGTCATTGTGTTATGCACCTAGCTAGAAACTATACCTGATTACATTCATTTTTGCAGGTGAGGAGGCTTTAACGGCTTTAGGAAGCAGAGTTGACCGGTTAGAGAAATAGATCAAAGAGCTTGTCCCTGGAATCCGACACGTTGACATCGAAGCACACAATCCCATAGACCAATCTCTATGATCTGAAACTTCCCTCCAAAGGTCTGGGTTATCAATGGATTCTCTTGGCCTCAAGAAATGGAACCCACAAGCCTGGCACTTTTGGAGAAATGGAAAAGAGAACTGTGTCAGGTTTCTGATTGGGAAATATATGCTTATGAATTCTTCTCTGTCGTGTTTTTTAATGTCAGAAACTCTCATGTGTTTGCTAAGGAAAAAGGTTGTGTGAATGATTGAGCTTTGTTTAGTGAAACCAAACCAAAGCGTCTGTATATCTACTTAACAACCGTTTACCTTTACCTGTTCATTAAAGTAATACAAGTTGTTTAAAGAAAATCAAGTTGATTTATACTTTGTAAGCGCAACAAAAGGACACCACAAGAGGAGGTTGCCATTGTCTAAGAATATATATACAGAGCTGTTATAGTGATTTACAAGATCCTATAGATGAAAATTATAGTTTCTGCAATTGTCATATCTAACGTGGGGATGGGTAAGTTGATATTCATAAGAGAAGATGACTTTTCTTTGAAGTTGTCATTGAAAAGTTCCTCTGCTCTTTTGTATTGACTTGAGTGACTCACAAAATTTATTTAGTTTTCTGTAATAATACATTTGCTTGACTGTTTACCAATGAAAAGATTGGGTCACATTATTATTTTATCAACAAAAATGACTACAAAATAAAATTCATTAAAAATCTTATTTTTGGTTATGAATTTTGAAACATGAATATTAATATATTCCATTACACATTTTTATTTTTACAAAGAGTATCTCTCTAGCCAAAGCTTTTGGATGCGTTATCTTTTTAACAACTCACGTTAACGTATTTTAATTTCCATTTAAGTTGAAAAATTAACCAACTCTCACTAACACAGCTAAGCCCTAACTTAATATATCTATTCCTCCACCAAAGTAACACAACCAAATATGCACAACAAGAAAATTCAGAATTCTCTTTTCAGGTAGACTAAAGGCCACAAGATCACCGCCAACTTTTCAGTTACATTGTCTTCTAAATTGGGCTTATAGGTCTATTCATACCATTCAGTTTTTTCTTCTTCTAAAAAAATATATTGCACTACATTTTTGTCCGGTAAAGCCCCAACAAACACTTACAACCTACTATCTTCATTTATCAACATTTCCAACAAAAGAAAATTTAATTTCCAGCATTAGGACTATACTTATTATTTGCAAATATAACCATAACAAATACAAAACATCGTCAGAAAAAAAATTAGCATGTTTATCAATACCATGGCTAAACAAAAACTTCACAAACACCGCAACACATAAACATTAAGATAGAGCAACAACTACGTCTACGACCTCCGCGCTTGCGCGGGGGCTCCGCCCCTGGTATATATAATGTCACAGTTTTCTCTTTTATGAGGATGTCCACATCAGCGTTTTTAATGTCTGTGGGCCCGATGTTCTTTGGTTTGGTTTTGTCATAAATTTTCGAGTCTGGTTTGATTATTATCATGTCTGGTTTGGTTATCATGTCCGGTTTGGTTATTTAAATACATATGTTGATTTAGGGGGGCTTATTGGAGTTGGAGTTTAAGAAGATTTTGAGGATTTTAAAATTTAGTGGAATTTAGAGAGTTTTGTTAAATTCAAGGGTTTTGATGGAGATTTAAAAGGGGGTTTTGGTAGAATTTGGTAGGATTTGGTAAGATTTTTTAAAAATATTTTAATAATAATTTTAATGGCTAAACTACAAATAAAACGTCTGTTTGTTAGATTTATATTACATACATATATAATAGAGACTTACCAATAATACTACTATATGATATAAAGAAACAAATGCATGTAATGAGACATTTGTAAATATGATGAAAAATTTGAAACGTTCTTTTAATAAAATGAAGAATTCAAACAAAAGTTCATTTCTTATTTTCCTAAAAATCCAAAATAAAATTTTACAAACTATTTCGCTTCGAACTTAGCTTCATTGTGAGTGTCTTCTTAATAAATCCTGCCAATAATGCAATAAATCATCTCACACATATCAACCAAGTAACGCATTGTAATTTATCAATGTCATTGTCAATCATAAATATTTATATAAAGAAAAATTTATACCTTAATTTATACCTTAATTTATACCTTCCCAGAGCTGATGAAAGCATCCACAAGGATGATCCATGCTCGACGCCAACGCCAACCACAATCAAACACACAATGTTGTGTATGGGAGTACAATGTGGCCTAACTATTCTCAGATGGTATAACACCACTTAGTCCATTGCTAGACAGATCTAAACCATACATATAAGGAAGAAGTGGAGAGAAACTTGAGTTAGTCCTCCAATAAGGCTCGTGAGGGTCAAAGGAAAAGTCAGGACTTGCAGAGTATGATCTGTCTGATTTTGCAGCTACACAACAGAGCGAACCCATCTGAAAGCTCACAACAGCTTTTGTCTAAAGTCTCTCCAAATCAAAAGCTTAAACATATTTACAGTCGGCTTTGTTCCTCGTCTTTAACGTTAGCTAGGCACGCCTCTGAAATCAAGTAGCACACAAAAAGTTTCAAATTTTCAATCATCAAAACAAGCATTCACGAATCCACAGGAAAAAAAGAAAATCAAATCTGAAAGCGAATGAATCAAGCCCCACCAACCAATAATCTCTCACTCATCCTATGACAAGCAAAGATCTGACCTTTAGTTATCAAAATGCTATTTTTTCTCCACCAAATAAAGCCAACATTTGGTGAAATCTGGGTTGCGAACTAGACATATGAACCATCTCTGAGATTGATGATGGTGAGAAAAGTGAGAATTGACTCTCTTCCCATCTCATTTATTTTTTCCGTCGTAAGAATGAAACAATTGTTTTAAAAAGAAATTCCATCTCTGTAGATGGTATTTGATTCTACTGATTTTGAAGAGTAAATGACAGTTTTTAATATCCAAAATACCTTTTGATGAATCTCATTTATGAAATCCATTTTTTCCAATAAGGGGTGATTTACTAGCATTTCTATAAATGATATATCCAATAAGGGGTGATTTAATAGGATTTTTATAAATACTTTGTCCAATAAGGGAGGATTTGACAAAATCCTAAAATTTTATAAAATCCCAAGTTCAATAAGCCCCCCCTTAGTTTCATAAACAGACGTTTCTGTTCTTCTTTTTCTTCTCCTGAACCGTCTTCATCATCTCCACTCCTTACCAAGCGATCCAAGGTCAAGATCGATGCCACTATTGAATACGTATGTTAGTTCTTGTCTGAATCTGAGTTTTTTTTTACTTTTGGTTTCAAATCTGATTTTTTGTTATAACCTAGGCGGCGGCGTAAACCGGCGGGGTCTTGCAGGCGAGCAAGGTTCCGGTTGATAATCAAGGACCGGTATCGGATCCTGGATCAGAATCTGGAGAGCCGGAGCTTAGATCCTCTTATCCGCAAGATATGGATGCGGAGAAGCCTGTTTTAATTGTCTGCCTGTGATGGAGATCTCTCTTGAAGCCGACACAAACCCTGAAGCCGATGTCTTGGCGACACCTACAGTAGCAGGTTTGGTGTTCTGTCTCACGATTTTGTCTGATTAACCAGTGATCAGTTGCAGAAGAGGTGAAAGCAGTGATAGGGAAAGTAACGGAAGAAAAAATGATAAGTTCTACTTCGCAGAGATCAGTGAGCGTTCTTCCGGTAGGCTCGAAACAGTGTTGGAGAAAATCTACAACAAGCACAAATGTCCTCCCATAAACGACCAGTCGAGGCAGAGACTTTCTTCGATCCATGAGGAGTTAGCTTTCGATTTGCTCAGGAAAGCTTTTAATTCCCCGGTGATATCGAACCTGCTTCATCCTCCTCTCTAAGCTTACCGTTATTGTTTCAATCTCTCCGTCAAAGCCTTAAGGTAAAGTAAAAAAAGCAGTGTCTTTCTATTGTATCATTTGTAATTGACTGTGATTATTACTCTGGTTGTAGAAGAGATATCTGTTGATTCTTTGAGAATACAAAGCTACGGTGAATCTCTGCACATTCCTCCTCAGCTCTTAGCTTTGAGTGAACTTGAGTTTAACAAGGAATTTCTGTTGCTTAGCTACATTCCTGGGTATGTGTTTGTGCCTGCAAGTTTTTTACTTTTCTTGTCATCAGTTTGATCTATTTTATATGATTAGTTGTGGTAACATTTATCTTTTTGATGTTAAATAGGTAAGATCTGGGTCAGGTTAAAATAACTGCTGAAGAAGAGGATGGAAGGATTTGTCTATGGTTGCATTTGAAGCTGCGGTTTGGGAACGCTTGGGAAAGGATTATTGTTCCCCAACTGACCGTAGATTGGTATGTCTGCCTGATTTTGAGTTCTATTTGGTGGATTGAGAACCAAAGTTTACTACATGCATATTTTTCACTGTTGGGGTCTTACATGCTTCTTCTGTTTCTGCAGTCACTCGATTGGGACACTGGCAAGACTCATCATTACTATCAGTATCATTTCTGGGAAGTCAATTTATGAAGCTCGCATGCATTTTATGCACGTGCACACATTGCCATCTTTCACATGGGAAGGTACTTCAGTTTCTTCTCTATGTTTATTTGATAACTTTTACTTTTTAATTTGAGTCCCTGTGTATTTTGTAGATGCTTCAGGTTTTCTTTGATTCTGTCAAATACTAAGAAGCTTGAACCTTGAAGTTGACACGACTGAGATAACCTTCGAAATTATTGATGATATAACTAGAGATGGCAATTGGGCTCTCCCGTCCCGTTCCGTCCCATACCGCAGCGGGTTTGTCGTCGAGCGGGTCACGGCGGGCCTGTCCCGCGCGGGCTGCGGTCTTTCAAATGGCTGCCCAATCCCGTACCGCATAATTTATAAGCCTTCGCGGGCCGTCCCGCAGGACGCCTTCTTCAGTTTTCTTCATGAATGTTAAAAGTAGAAGAGTTGTGTAAGAGAGTTGAAGAGACCTCAACAACATTGATCGCAACAATATCCAATGTGATCACTCGCCGGTTTAATGGTCTTGAAGTAAGTGAGAACCATTTGGACAGTGAAATTCAACTCTTTCATGTATATTCCTTGTTTGAGTTTTTGTAAAGCAACGTCTCTACATAGCACCAATAACTTAATACTAATGGTTGCTTCATCTCCTTCAACCAAGCTGTTGAACTTAGAGTATAGAGACAAGATTCTGCAGTAACTCAAACATCAATTCGAACAGTTCAAAGAACATGCAGTAGCTCTTCAACAAGCAGTAACTCTTTAACAACATCATTGTAACCTTTTTTTTTAAATCATCAATTGACAATACTGAAAACAAAACTCATCAATTTAAACAAAAAAAATCTCACATAGTAATTATAAAACAATTTATAGTACTAAAAAACAAGCAGAAATGGGAACTTATGGTTGCGGGTCTTCAAAATCCCGCGGGTTAACCTGTCCCGCATCCGGCCCGTCCCGTTTTGAGCCCGTCCCGCATTCGTCCCGTCCCGTTGTGAGCCCGTCCCGCGAGGCCCGCAATTTTGCGGGTTTATCAAATGGAGGCCCAATCCCGTCCCACAGTAAGCCTTTACGGGTCAGGCCCGCGGTCCAAGTCCTTGATCGCCATCCCTAGATATAACACTGCCATGTTATTTGTTAATTCTTTTGTCTTTTTGGGAACTGTGTCTTTAATTTATGTGTTTGTATATTTCTGAGAATCCTGTTTTTTTTTTCTTAAAAAGGCTGGTGTTGTGTGATTTTTCATTACCAAAATAGTGTAATTATATTAGTGTACTTAGTAAAATACAAATAGAGAAGTAATTTTACAACTTCAAATTTACTTATAGTTTAGGATTTTCTCAACTTGAGTTTTCAAATACTTTATGTGTATAACACGGTAAAGTTTCATTGAGATCATTACCTGCAGAAATTGAGATAGACCAACAGCCATGTCAACAACCCTTCACTTGCGCTTGGTGTTTGTTCATTCATTCAATATTAATAACTATTGCTAACTAACGTCTCCGCGCTTGCGCGGAGCTCTGCCCCTAGTATCTATAATATTAAAGAAAAATTTCTACTACAATTATCCTTAGTTGCAGATTGAGTATCAAATCCTTGACAATATCTTTAAAAGTGCATTATTTATCGACGATATTATACCATTAGGTAATGTGAAATGGGATTTACCAATTCTTTCAATCAAGTCTGCATAACCCGATATTGTATTAACTGTGATATTTGTCGATTTTAGTTCAGAAAAACATTTTTTGTGTTTTAGAATAGTGTGTGTTGTTCTGTTCCACTTTCTGGCATAAAAATATATCTAGCAATGATTAGTGTTGATATTTCATTTGTAATGTCTATTTCTAAGACAAACAAAAAGGATTAACCCAAATAAGATAATATTATTCACAAAATATTATATGCATTAGCAAACATTAAACACACAGTAATTATACATAAATAAGTGAAAAGCACACAATAATTATACATAAATCTTCCACAAGTAACAATTAATTATGGTATAATTGTGGAATTTCAAGATTCAGATGATGGACATTTAATTAAGTTTCTGTGATAACGGTCTCCTCGAAATCATTCACAAAGTCAGACGCATCGAGGTGTACCCTCAGAAAGTTCCATAAAGTTTACCTCATTTTCTTTCCCTTTGACAGACTCTTTGTATAGAGGCACATAGGTGTGCAGTGGTATGACATATACGAGAGCAATGTCCCTTAACAACTCATCTGCAAGAAGCATCTTCTCGCTTCTAGGAGGTATTTCCTTGGTGTTATTTTCCCTTAGAGAATTGCTCAGAGCGGATCCATTCCTATCTTGTGGATTGTATTTCCTTTTACGTCTATGGTAGTTTTGACGACAACGGCCCAAAAAACCTTATTTTCTTCATTGGTTTCTTCGCATCTAATGCGTTTGCTACATGAAGCTCTTTAGAAAAAATAGGACTAGTCATGTGATTCTTGATCAGAAGTTCATTTTTCTCTTCTTCAATGAGAAACGCCACAATTAAATCTGAAAATTTGGCATATCTCCGCAACCTATATTGTTGTTGCAAGCTAATGTGGCTCCTGTAGAGTGTGGTGTATGTCTTCTGAAGCATTTGAGATTTAGTGATCATATTTCACCACAATATTTCATTTTGGCCACAATTCCTAACATATCAGAATTTTAATTCATCACTGCGAAATCTTCGAATCTCAGACTCTGCCATTCATAAGTGGAAGTGTTATGTCTTTCTGAAGATCAAAACGATCTTTCAAAGACTTCTATACTTCTTTAGGATCTCTCATGTTGGCATAGTCATAAATAATACTTTCATCAAGGTTTCTTTTACGGAAGATCAGCGATTTAGCCTTTTCTTGAGGCATTGAAGTATTATTCTCCTTAACGGTTTGAGATAAAACAAGAGATTCAAGGTGGAGTTTGACATTGGTAACCCAAGAAATGTAGTTGGTATCAGTGATGTCTAGCGCGGAAAATTGGAGTTTCTCCATGTTTTTCATTGAATTTCTAAAATCAAATAGTAATGAAAAACATTACAAATATAATTTCATAAAATATGCGAGGTACGTGCATAAGTAGTATGATTACAAGTAATACAAATGTATAAAAAAGTAAAGCTAAAAGAAACACATTTTCTTCGGGAGAGACTTCTCCAACGATTAAATTATAAAAAGAAACAAAGAACAGATTAAGCATTTTTAATGAATGTTTTGTAGGATAAGATTTGGAGAGATATGAATTGAAATGAATGAGTTGTAAATGTATTTATAGATTTTAAAAACACTGTTCATTAGCTGTTAACTAGCCGTTTGGAAAGTAATATAGTTTGTTTTTTCAAATTTATTTATGAATATTGGAAGTAAGAAGATATGATAAATGTTAATCATATATTCTAAAACAAAGGGAATAAAATAATGCCAACAATTTTTGACCAGAGCATCACACAAATTAATGAATTTCTTAGAATAAGATTACATTTAAGAAAAACAATGCTCACTTAGAAAATATATAAATGATTAAATATTGAAGAAGTAAATCTTAACACACTGTTCTTTTGCAGAATATAATAAGTAAACACCAAAAAGTAACAGAAAAAATACCTTCATTAATTGGTATATATTCGTAGCCATTGTTAACGGTTTCTTCTTCTTCTTCTGGTGGAATTTCGTTTAAATCAAACAGAATATCACTCTCATAATCTTGAACTGAAAAAATTTAAATCAAAATCAGAAGCCATATGAAAGAATAAGTGACCATTCTTGGTTCCAAGCTTAAATAAGCATATTTTAAATTAGTTCAAAAGTTTGATTTTCGCTCTATCATAAAATTTTGATTTTTTAGTTTAAATTAGTTATACAAAATATTTGGCTCCAAAAGTGTTGAAATTTTTCTTAAAAACCCAAACGTGAGATTGTTTGTATTACTTTCAAAGTTTTTATTAATTTTATTACTAACAAAAATTTCTCTCTAACTAAATGTTGCAGACAAAATGACTTGTGTGCAATAAACAAAAAAAAAACTTTTTTGCTGCTTAAAAAAGATTTAAATTACTTAATATCCTGCGCTTTTAGGAAAAACTACTTACATACCGAAACAGAGAGAGTATAAACGACTCTAAAAGTTTTCTCTCCGACGCGATTCCCTAGACCGACTTGGTTTCACCCATCTCCGACGCCGGAAGATCTCGAGCTCGCCGGCATCGGAACTCTTCGTCTCATCTCTGTACTTCTGTCGCATATCTAGTCTTTGTTCCGATGATGACTTCTCTCTCCACTGTTAGTCACTCTATGTTTGTGTTAATCGGGTGGATATGCTTCGCCTCCGCCGCCAGACTCACGGATCTATGTCGATGCTGCCTCCTCTGGTTGTTGATGCTCAGTCTGTAGTCATCTACCGGCTTTCTCCGTCTTCCCAAACTCAGTGTTCAGAAAATCTCCAAATCTGAGATTTTGCTCTTTCACCGGCTCCCCTGCTGTAGTCACCATTGTGAACAGACTTGGCGAACTCTATAAGCTATCACATCTACTCCCAACACAGTCTCTTCTACATGGTTCTCAGTCACCATTCTACCGTAAACTCTGTTCGCGCAACTTTTTCTCGTTTTCCAGATCTGAAAGCATGTGCTTCACCAGCGTGCTTCACCACCGCGAAGAGGCCTTTCAGTGTCTACACCCAACGGCAAAGCGGATACTGATGGTTCTGATGAGTCTCACATATCCCTCCTCCATCCTCATTGATGCGCCCCGAATCAACAGCAGAAACAAATCAAGAAGGTTTGGCTTATGGGCTTGAGTTTTAAACGAAATGGGCTTGATGATTGATGAAAATATGTTTATGGACATGCTTAACCCAAAGAAAGAAATGCCCAACAAGAAAATACAAGCTATGGTCGAATAATATATCAATCTGACGGCAATTCAGAGACGGTGACCATGCGGAAGCACGAGACCAGCCGAAGAGTTTGACGACTACAGTCCTTCGATTTCAGTCAAGTCAAGACATTTATGATTTTTGGTCAAATCAAAATCTTTGGTCAAGTCTTCCTTGTTTTTATAAGTTGATAATTTATATGTTTGACTAGTATTTTGTATTTCAAATTTTTGTATACTTTGCCTATTATGTAAAAGGTCATTTGATCAATGAAATAAAATAAATCTTTGACTGATTATTTTTGGAACCTTGAGAGGAAATCTCACTTTTTTTTCTTGGTGTGGTTGGCTCCAAGTAACTCTCTCTTTCTCGTAGGACCGGTGCATTATATCCGGCAACAGATTGAGACTGCCATTTTGTTGGACCGGTGCCTCACATCCGACAACAAATTGGCTTCGGGAATATCAGCAGCCTTCCGCATCTATTGTGCGACCCTTCGATCCATCTATTTCTCCTTTTTGTTGGACTTGTGCATCATATCAAGCAACAATCAGGAGTTCGGGAATATCAACAGCCTTCCGCAACTGTTGTGCGACCCTTCAATCCATCATTTCTCATTCAATATGTCTGAGATCATATCCCCTTATCAGTCCGGTCGAGTGATCCTAATTTAGGGTGTATCACTTATGGTGCTCCGTTTTCATCAGTCCTCCTCATGATGCTCCGTTTTCATCAGTCGACAGCTTTGTCTCTGATGTACCTTGCCGTCTCAGCAACACCGGCCAAGCTCCCACGACACACCAATGGCTCTGTGCTCAGTCTGGACGACGAATCTCACCGGACTTCATCACCTTCCGACGGAAAAAAAAACAGATTATGGCGCCTGTAGGTTTCAGTGCTCACCACAAACCCCTAATTTTTTTTTTGGGCCTTCTCTAAATGGATCTTTTCCCAAAAGTGATTGGACCATAAATCTTCTCACAAGTTCTGGCCCATTCCTCAAGTTTAAGCGTCCAATGATGCGATGTTCCATTTGAAAAATCCTTCCAGCTTCAACCATTATATTCGTTTCAATGTCAAATTCACCAATGGAATCAGAGATGAAAATAGTATCAATCGCCTCACCATCTTGCTTATCAAGATTTTTGCTACCTGGATCTATTGAGATTCACATAGTATTCTAGGGCAACAAAGACGATTATTAGAGTTGTTCTCTTTCATTTAACGGATGCACTAGTCCTCCGTCGAGATTTTCCACTCCTTTCAAACTGTTTTCATTAGGGTATTTCAACGTTTTTTAGACTATTTAAAACTCTTTCGAACTGTGGTATATTTTTATGATATTTACAAAAAACATAATTACAAACAAAAACATAAATATAATTATAAAAATACAACTATAAAATTAAATTTAAAAATACAACTACATAAATTAAATTTCTATAAAACAATTAAAACAAAAAAATAGACCCGGTCTTTCTAAAAGCGGGTCGGAATCTAGTTGCCATTTGAAAACAAATCATGCACATCATTTAAACAAATAAAAACATACAGACCATTGTAGTCAAAACACTTTTGTTTTCCATGGCTTTTTTGCTTGATTTATTTCAGTTTTCCGTTACAGGAAATAAACTGCATTCACATAATCACTCTGTTTAGATTAAAGAAGCTTGAGCAAAGCATGGTAGAAAAACAGTTTAACAAAATATCACTCAATTTACTATAAACAACATTAACAAACCTGTATAATATGTTCATAGGAGAAGGTTCATATCTACGAAATGAAAAAAATACGGTGAAACCTCTATAAATTAATAATGTTGGAACTACACCAAAACTATATTTTTTTATTAATTTATAGAGATTATTAATTTATCGAAATACTAATTGAACCAAAAATTCAATTTGAGACTATGAAATTATATTAATTTATAGAGATATTAATCTATCGATTATTAATTTAAAGAGGTTATACTGTATGGTGCATTAATTAGAAGGTGTTGTGACATGTCCATACGACAATATAGTGAGTCAGCAGTTAACAATAAATATAATGAATCTACATTTTTCTATAATAGCTTATATACGGTCAATAATTTTCTCAAATATAAATTCGATTCAAATAACAAATATATAACGAGAGGTTTTATATGAAAGAAAAAAAACTACATGTCACTATACGAAGCTCTTTGTTTTTCACATTTGAGGAAGAAGACCAACAACATAATAAATAATAACTACAACAGACCAAACCCCGCACAAGCATGAAACCTTACTACCTTGAAGGCCAATTTTTAATTTAAAAATTGCCACTATTATTTGAAAACAACAATTTTAAACAGATGTGACATACCCAAACATTTTAATAAAGAGCCAACAAGCATCATCCAATTGCCCATTGCCCATTCTAAAGACTCACAAATAATTGTTTTGATCTACAACCAACTTTGAAGAGCCAACAAGCATCATCCAATTGCCCATTGCCCCTTCTAAAGGCTCACAAATAACTGTTTTGATCTACAACCAACTTTGAGAAAATAATATGATTATGATCATTTTTAAAAATTTGAGTACATATAGATGGTGCACTGCAAATACATCAAAACAGATGTAGGACGAAGTGGGAAAAAAATCAAAAGAAAAAATTTCTAACACCGATGAAAGTTATGAATTCAATGGTTTTAAAACTAAAAGAAAATGTAGATTTACAATATTTTACATAAAAAATTCTACACATAAAGATAAAAAATTATCTATATCATGGGTCTATTTAGTTGGGTTATAATGCAGAAATTTTGTTGTAAAAATTTTGTTTACGGATATAGTTGTAAGTTTTTTAGCCGTAGAAAAATAGTATAACTTTTAAATCGTTCGTTTAAAGAAATTAATAAAACATGAACAAAAAAAATCAGGACTGTCCATTAAATTACTTAAAAAGTTATTTGAAACAAAAGTTTTTAAAAACTATAAGGTAATTGAAAAATTTCTACAATCAAGGCAATCAAACTAAAATTTTACAGATTTTCTTTTTGTTCTGCTCATCACCTTATATGTAATTTTCAAAAATGAAAATATTAGAAGTTTAATTTTGTTGAAAATATGAATAATTTAAAATAATTTTAAAATTTTCTATCAACTTATATTTTAATAATATCTTATAATATTTATATGCTAAAATTTACACACAAGATTAAATATATATAATCAACATTAAAATTAAACAAAAACCCCGGGCGTATCCCAGGACAAACCCCTAGTTGTATATAAAGTGACCTTTAATTGTATAGAAATTTGGGTATCTAACATTCAACCTATCCTGAATTAATTTTTTGATAAACACTATGCTCATAAGGAGCTGTCCAAAATTTTGGACATAATTACCCATATTTAGATAAAAACACTATTTCTTAATTTTGTAAATCTTTATATATATATATATATATACGTGGCGAAATAGTAGTCAAAATAAACTCTCAATTACATCAAGAAAACATATATGTTTTCTCGGGGAGGAGCTTTAGTGGTTGATATACCATGAATTTAAGATATGAGCATTTTAGAGATTTCACCCGAAATGGCCATATCGACCAGCGTTGGAGGTCGACAAAGAGTAATGCATATCGATCGATGCACACTACACTCTGTGACATTGATCGATGGCGAGCACGCAGAAGTCAGATTTGGCACAGCCGACTTAAAGCCCAAGATTCCATATAATTACCATATTACCCCTAACGAGTTTTAACCTAAGTTTTTATGTGCTCTGCCATTGTATTAGGCAACACCACGCTTTCATACCTCTTCTCACACAACAAACAATTTAGGGTTTTTAGAGTTTTTGGAGAGAAGAGCAGACTCCTTCAGAGATTGTTTTGAAACTCCTGATTTTCTATTCTATCTATTATATGCAGTTTTATTTAATGCTTATGATGTTTTGCTTAGTTATGTCTGAGTAAACCAATTGTTAGGTTTATGGTTCAGATATATTATGAGGGATGATTCCCAAATATAAATGCTTAAGTTGTGATATTCATCTTAAAAGATTGTTCCTAATACTTGTTTAGGATTAGCTAACCTGAACTTGAATAGTATATCCGTCCACTGATCTTATCTTCTCTGAGCTAGGATTGATAGATACAGAGAGAATTGGTTTATAAAACCTAGTGAACACATTATCAACCAGAGTCCAAAGCTTACTAGAAGCGTATCGACCGATCTCCTATAGAGACATCGATCGACGCGACGAAAGGCATATCGGTCGATTCTTCTATAGAGATGTCGATTGATGCATACTTTCTTAGATTCGACAACGCGAGTTGGAGATCTTGGATCTAGTAATTAGATAACCTAGAAAACAAACGTTGATCGGTTATTCTTATTGTTGAGTTGTATAATATCATGCAAACAACTTATCTAGCTTCTATATCTAGTGTGTGTTCCAGCTCCTTCTGGATTCGATCCCTAAATACTACAACTTGACATCTTTTGATGAAAGTACGGTTGCTCTAAGGTAATTTGAGCATCGTATCAGTGGTGAGGTCAATGGTGAAGTCTTGTCAGTATTATTCTTGTTTACTTTTGCCAGTTGGCTCTCTTGCTTTGAGTTGAGTTTTCTGATTAGGTTCTGTTGAAACTTATGACTCCTTTCGTAAAGATTTATTAGTTCACATTTGATTTTTTTATCAATAAAGGTCCATATATGTAATGATTTATGTTTATTTCTACTGAGAAAGCATATATTGTGAGAAAAGAAGGTTTTGTAACCAATAAAGGTAACATCTGGTTGATTTTTCAGCGTAACTATTATGTGTGCAACTCCACCGATAGCTAAATGAAAACAAGAGAATAAGAAAACAATCAAATAGAAAGTGACAATAAGCCACCTATGTGAATATGTACAAATATACATTTTAGAAAGTCTTTTATTAAAAAAATTCATGTATAATATTTTACTATTTTGTATTTCCGTTAATTTAAAATCAATTTATATTAATATTTAGTTTTATTTTGTTTTGTACTTAATTTCTTTTTATGGGCCCCGTATTTTTTAATATGCTTTAGTCGCCAAACAAATATGGACCGACACTGCCCATATGCCAAAAAACTCGTGGGAGAGAGTGAAGTTGCCTGGAAACTACGGGAAGGCTCTTGAAAGCATTGACAACACTTGGTAAGTGAAATTGGATGTTATTACATAGATTGATGTAACAAGAGTTGGAGTTTTATCTTGTTTCGTTTGGTTGTGTTTGTTGTATTGGCCTAAGTTGTCACCGGACAAGATTAAACAAAGAATGACCAAAATGATTTAGATGCGAATGAGGAAGCTTGCTCTTAGAGATGTTCAATTTGGCAAAACCGAACATAATAAAAACGGATAAGGTGGTTTGGATTTAGTAGTACTGAATAAAACGAATGCTGTTATTTTAAAAAACCATACTATATGAATATGGTTTGGTATATAAACCAAATAAACCGAATAAACCAAAAAACAATTAATTAACAGTATAAGTGTTGTAGAATAGTGAGAAAAACTTATCTTATTCATTAGCCAAAGATTCTATATACATATACAAGGTTTATACCGTCATAAATAGACATTCATAAGATAAATGGAAATATAACAATTTCTAATCTAACTAGGAAAAGGTAAATACAAATATGGAAAGAACATAAACCAAGAGTAATATGGAAAACATAGATGTGGCTGACTTCTCTCTTCTTCATGGGCGCCGGCTCTCTCATGGACCGGACATGGTTATGGTTCATCCACCATATGATTCATAACTACTCCCCCTTGGATGCCATAACCGTTCAGGTTTTATAGTATGTTTAATGTTGCCTCATTAAAACTTTACCAGGAAAACCCAGTTGGAAAAAACCATGGTGAAAAAAAAAAGTACAATACATACTACTCCCCCTGATTTGAACATCACTGAAAACTTGGACGTGATGTGCTTCTTTTGCTGTCGACCACTCCATGATTTGGTCAGACATGGTGCTATGGTCCTCGACCAAAAAATATTTCACAGATGCTTCATGATCCCTACGGATGTGTTTGGTTATCCCATTGACTGTTCCATGCTCTCGACCACACACTCGATGATGCGTATACCACCATATACATAACCTGTTTAGAAAACAAATTAACAAACCAAATGGCCCTTCTTTTGGGCTGGTTAGGTTATAAAATAAACACAAGGTTTTTTTTTATAAGGATACATGGACTGATTTAAATCATTCTCATAGCTCTCATTCACTGAGTATTTACTTAGTTTATATGCAGCTGTTGTGTTTTAGTCCATAAATATGTTTGTTCATCTTAAAACAATGCTGTTCTTGAGAACTTCTTATCTCATTTTGAGCTCAATACCTTTTGGTACCTTTATCATTATTATCCAGTGGACCATATATAGCTTACTACATCCTTAATCTATTTTCTTTCTTATGACCAGACCTTATCAGTTTTGAAAAATATGTAGTAGCATTCACCACCTTGGAGTATATCTTCCTTATAATCTGTTCTTGGTCTTTGTGAGACTCCTTGTGTAACAAGCCATGCTTGAATGCTGTAAGTAGAACCATGAACAACTTGGACCACATGATCATCTTCTACATCCCACGATTTTCTTTCCTCACAAGACCCACTTATATCCAGTTGTTTATCATAGGGCGTCCCAATACGCCTCTCTTTCTTTTAGATACTTTAACCCCACATTCCTTTTAAACTATTCTGATCTTACGAGTACTCTTTCGTGGGTTCATGATCCTCGCTTATATCTTTATATTCAAGTGCTACTTCCTTGCGCATCCTTGTATGAATATATCATCTGTGTGTCGACACTCTTATGTGGTTCCATTGTGTTCCAGACATGTTTTAATCAGTTTGAAATTATTATCTAGGACCTTTATTACCTTGCAGCTTGGCGTTCCAAGCTACATGGTTTGATACCTTAGATGTTCAGCTGACCAGCCTTATCTCCATGTCTTGTCTGGTTTCCTCTGAACTCGGATTTGTCATCATTCTATGCACCTTTCTCTTTTCTTTCCAAGGATTCTTTATTTTATGGAATTCGTTGGTCTATCTTGTATAGACTATGTAGCAACTTGACTATGTCTCTTTAGGACATTAATTTCGTGATGCAAGCTGGTTTATAACTTAGTTATACTTTCTCTTTTCTTTTCGGGTCTAATCTGTCTGGCATTTCAATTAGCTAGCTTTGTATAATATTTGTATTATCTCTTTCTTTTTCTGGACGTCTTAAATCATATTCTTTAGTCCAAGGATCTTGCCAAGATAAAGATGGTTAATACCATTCTATTTCTCTTTACACTTTTACAAGCTTATTTCTTTCTCCCCCTGATGTTTGATAATCGGATTCATTAGTCATGCAATCCGTGTACCTGGCCTTAATCTGATCACCCATATTTGGCTCAAGGTTTCTTAAAATTTGTGGGAGAAAGACATATTCATATCCAACATATATTCCCAATCATTTCATGAGGTTCCATTTTAGATGGCACATATGTCTGTGGTGGTTTCAAAAACGACATTCTTAAGATGGTATGTGTCTGGTTCATGACCCGTATTCAATCTGAGATGGAAATACATATGCTCACTTATATGGCCTGATACATATTAATCTTATATATATGTAAAACTCGTGATGTCCCCAAGCTTATAGACTTCAGAGTCTGAACCTTATAGGTAATGGCCTTTACGGCCAAGCTGTCATATCGGTGTTTATAGTATGGTCATGAACCATGGGTCAGTCCTCACTCCCCCTCATGAACATACTATAATCTTTTAGATGCTTGGGATAAAATAGCCTGATGAGTTTCCCTTATGTACATGTTACACACGTGAGATTCTATGGAGTATGGGATAACTCTTTGTGCCCTTATCAATTTCGCATCATGTTTTGGACCAGGATGGCTAATCCGGTCATGCCATAAAGTGTATAATTTCGTGGGTAAACCATTCTGGTTACCATGGCTTTTGCCTCTGTCATACTGATCTTGGCATAGTATAGATCAATAGAGAATGCAAGTACAGTCTAGATCTTCGGCGATATTCATAATTCTGAAAGAACTTTTGTTTTCTTTTGCCCATTGTATCATTGTGGAAACCATTCTTCTATCTCTATATTTTATAATCTCAATGGGTTTTTCTGGGTGAATATAAAGCATCTAAATGCTTGCCCTTATACATGTCTGGCCGTAGCCTTTAATGTGTACCATACCCGCAATTTTATCTCTTATCTCTTTGGATAATTTAATTAAAGGAACTCTTTTCCTTTGCCCTTAGTTTCATCCGAATGGGCATATCTATTTTTCTTATTGTTTACGTCCATGTATATGTCCATGTATCACAGAGTGTTCTACACTTACCCCCATAGACATACAATAGCCATTAAAAACTTTGGAAGTGAACTTATTAGCATTATCAAGATATTTCTTATCTCTTTGGACTATTTAAATTAAAAGAATCCTTTGTTCCCTTTTGCCCACGGTTTCATTTGTGAAACCATTCATTCATTCTTTAAAATGAAGAAACTTTAGGTGATTTATTATTATAGATTTTATTATACTTATATATATATCATTAATTTCGGATTATATAGATATAATTTTGAAAAATTTCAGAGAAAAAAAAAGAAAACTTTTATGCATATAATAAATTCAAAGAAGTCATAAAGACAAAGAAATCATCAAAATACAAAACATGATATCGAAATCAACTTTATTCTTTTAGACAATCAGAAGTCTCATAATCCATATCATCTTTTTCATGATCAAAATCGTTCTCATCATCTTGGATCATCATGTGGGTTTCAGGATTCTTACCTTTCAAACTCTCTTGATAGAGATCAACTAGATGCCTGGGGGTCCTACAAGTCTTTGCCCAATGGTTGCTCATTCCACACTTATGGCACACTGATTTGGTCAAGTGCTGGGGCTTGAAAGAATTCCCACGACCATGGCCTCGGCCAAACGAGCTGCCTCGACCACAGTCTCTACTAATTAAATATTTGATACGTATGATTCGAAAATATTTTTCTGCAGTACTTATGACATTCCTGTAAATCATAATTTACATATATAAATTATTTTCGACATATAATAGTTATATTTTTATGCAGTATTCGAAAATATGTCAAAAATTGTATCGTTTAAATAATTTATATAATAGTCATCTGGACTTCTTGTAAGTCGTCTGGACTTCCTGTAAGTCGTATGGACTTCCTGGAAGTTTTCTGACGCTGTCTTCTTTCATATCAAGTGGAGTCCAAGTTTGTCTTTGTAGAGGATGATCTATTATAGTTTTGTTTGTGGTCTATTTTGTGATTTGCATGTGTACTCCTTTAGTTGTAAATTTTTTGTAAAATCAGTAATATTGTTTCCCATGATGTAATATATGTGCTAACAATGTGTTTACACATTTACAAATCAATGAAATAGTAGACTTCAATAGCCTTTTTCTCATCTTTGGATATCTCATATGTAATAATAAATTCCAATGGCCTTCTGTTCATCTTAATAAACAAAAATGTTGGTAGCCTCATATTGATACAACATTTTAAAAATCATTTTAACCCTTCTTCCAACAAATCATCATTGGTGTCAAAGCATATTACATGTTTTACAAGTTTGTGTTGAAAAACTTAGTCAAATTTAGTAAAACTAAGGGAGAAAACCTATTTTGAAAATTTAAGATTTACATATCTTGAAGTTATTTAACACTCTTAAAAAATCAAGAAAACTTAGTAAAATCCACAGAAGATCAAGCATTACACAAATTCAAAAACTAACACATAAGATACTAAACCACAAAACTTAATATTCTTGAAGTTACTTAACATTAATTAACAAGAAAATGTTAAAAAGAATTTTTAGTTTGAGAGAAAATGAAAATTTATTAAATATCAAAACGAACAAATACAAACTAAGTCATCCAGACGACTAAAACATAAGTCGCCTGGTCAATGCAGAGGTTATTTTTGAAATTGACTTTCAAATGTGTTTTATGAGACTACTAAAACATAAGTCGTCTACTTTTGTTTGGTTAAAAAAATCTCCAAAAACTTAGACGACTGAAAAATAAGTCGTCATAGGTTAGTTTTGCATTTGACTGGATTATTTCACAAGTTTGACTTTCCTGGATGACTTACATTTTAGTCGTCTGGAGAAAAAATGAAATATCAATATTTTATTAAAACTCGACGACCTAAAATTAAGTTGTCATAGATTAGTTTTGCAATTTAAAAATAAAACTTCAATATTTAATTGTATCCAGACAACTTACAATTCAGTCGTCCGTGAGACGACTTACATGTAAGTTGTCCAGGATTTACGAGGTTTGACCAGAATCTCAGAATAAAATCCTGGTTGACTTATATGTAATTCGTCGGCCGCACAACTGAATTGTAAGTCGTTTGGAGGTAAATAAATTTTGAAGTTTTATTTTTCAATTGCAAACTAACCTACGACGACTTATATGTAAGTCGTCGGGTTTTAATAAAATATTGATATTATAATTTTCACCAGACGACTGAAAAATAAGTTGTCCTGGAAAGTTCCGACAAAATTCAGTCAAATGCAAAACTAACCTATGACGACTTATATTTCAGTCGTCTAGGTTCTTTCGAATTTTTTTTTTAACCAAACAAAAGCGGACGAATTATATTTCAGTCATCTCAGAAAACAGATTTCAAAAGTCAATTGCAAAAATAAGCTTTGCATTGACCAGACAACTTCCAGTTAAGTTGTCTGGACGAACAGATCTGGAAAAAATCTCGATTTCATAGTTTTAACCAGTAAGATAACTTGTTTAGCACACAGATGTCTTCTCCAAGCACCCATAATCTCAAACAAAAGTGACCCACCAAGAATCGTAAGCTTCAATGGCTCTTTGAACCATAAAAAAATTTAGAATCAAAATCTTGGATTTTCTGGAAGAATATGGAGAAAATTGAAAGAGATTTTGTTTTTAGTTCATAAGAATTGAGAAAGAAGAAGTGTAAATCGATTTCAGGTGCACTAAGAGATTCAAATTGGTTGTTCATGGTGGTTGGTATATTGAAGGTGATGGTGGGAGTTTTCAAGGCTCCCAAGTCAAATGATAGTATAGAAAGGTTGTCGAACCACAGAGAACTAGAGACTTATAACACCAAGAATACACAAGCTTTCCTAATCTAAGCAAACAAGAAGATGGGGGATGATTTGTGACAAGCTAAGATCCTAAAAATAAAAACAAAGTGATCTCAAATCAAATCAAGAAACAAATACAAGAACTCAATCAAAAGCTAAGGATGGATCCATGGGTAAGGATAATTGATATAAGGTGATCATGTTTCGAACTAAGGAATGCAAATGATCAATCAAACTATCAACCTTAAGCCTAGACACAATTCTAAGCAAGTTCTATGTCTAGATGAATGCTCATTTGCTAACATATCTCAAACATCAAATGTCTTTGGTTGAATAATATGAAAACAATCATTACTAACAAGTCTATTAGCTATCTTAGCACCTTTAACACCAAATGTCTTTGGCAAAGTGTACTAAAAGCCTATGAGGGTTTTCTCAGACATTTCATCAAATACCTTTTGGGTGGGAAGTGTCTAAAGATCAACTTTTGAGTGGCCAACTCAGAAGATGCATTATGAATACTCTACTAGCAATGATTAAGAAGGATCTACACTAAAACATCCTAGAACTAATCTAATCACCATAATCTACCTTAACCCATGAATCCAAAATAATGTCTACTCCATAATCTTCATGAGAAACCTTAAATCTACATGAGATTCAAGGCAAATCATGTTAATGAGCAAGAAAAACACAAATATATGATGAAGTACTTCTTAGATTGATAAAAAGATTCAAGCTTTTACAATGGAAGCAAAGTCTAGAGAGAAAAATGAGATAAATCTAATATTTTTAGATCAAAATCTATTTAAAGAGAAGTAGAGGTCGTGCTGGTTTGGACACATTAAACCGGGTCAACCCAGAATTAACCGGGTCAAACTCAAAATAACGTTTCTTGTCCTCTCCACAGCGACATTTTCGAGTCGCTCCATCAAGTCGCTGGTGAGTTCCCCGTCTTTGCGAGCGATGTCTCGTCCCCGCTGCCCTTGGTCGCTGTGAACTACGCCCACTTCCCAGCGATCTCCTTCCCTCATTACATCAAACCGCTCTGAAGCTTTGGAATCGAACGCTGCAAAGTTGTCACCTTCTTCGTCTCAGACTTCGCTCGTGGTGGTGTTAGATCTTGTGCTCCGGCCAGAAGCACCGGTGCTCAGCTCCTCCACGCAACCCGCAGGAATCAAAGCTCCTCACCGCAACAGGCCCGTCTCCTAATCTCGAGCTATCATCCTCTGCGACCTCTGGAGCTTCGTCGTCGTCTCCCTCGTGATGCTCCTCCACGGCCATGGCTTAGATCTGCGACAATTCACCATGAGAAGCGCTGGTTCAAGCTTCTCTTCCTTGCGTTTTATCCCTTTCAGTCGAGCTTCAAGCCGTCGTGGTGGCCGTCAGAGTCGTCGGCGTTAACCAGAGAAGAAGATCGAACAACAACAATGGCTGGTTTACAAATTTTGCTGAATCAGGTCCCTGAACTTCTTGTTCTCTAAATAACGGCCCCAAAACTATTGAAGTTACAACAAGGTCCACCCGAATCAAGGCTTGAACCTTTAATTTTGCAGAATAGACCCATCATATTTGCAGAATGATCCCTTGACTCTTGATGGTTTCCATATCGACCACAAACTTTGTGATTTGCGAGAATAACCTTCTGATTTGGCCCCAAACTTCTCAAATGTGCAATCCAACCCTGTATATGCAAATGGACAAATGTGTGCACTATACACATATAAATGCAATCTAAAATGACTTATATGAACTAAAATGAAAAGATAAAAACAATGAAAATCATGAGATATCAACTCCCCCACACTAGTCCTTTTACTTGTCCACAAGTAAACTTTCAAGAACTCAAAGAGCAAATGATTGCAAATGGAAGCTTATAACTAAAAGTTACACTTTCTAGCTTTCAACTTGACATCCTAAAGAAACATAACAAATAGCATGAGCAAACACTTTTATTACACTCTAGCTTCTCAAGGCCTATCCATACTCCTATGCCTCTACACAAGTTACAATGCTCATCCATCAACAAGCTCTTTAGACCAACTCTCACATTCATTTATACAACACAAAAGGTGAATACTTGCAAATGGGGACTTGATCTCAATCATTTGGCTTGGTAAGAGTGAAAATGGTCTAATGTGAAGCAAGAGGGGTTTCAAATGCATCTTTCATGGTTACTAACTCTCAAGAAAAGGAGCAAGAACATTATGCAAAATTTATCTAAGAAAAGGAGCAATTCATGCATACAATGACTTGTTCTTATCATTCTACCTTTTTCTAAATGATTACAAGTTCTACCCTTCTTCTTTTCATCATCCCAAAACCCAAAAATACCACTTTCATCACTCACCCAATGAACACTCTTCTTTTTCTTATCTTAACCAACTAGGGATTTTTTTTTCTTACTAAACTCTTCTTTTCTTTTCTTTTCTTTCCCCCACTCTTTTCATGTTTCTTTTCTTTTGACTCTTAAGGAGATTATATTTATGCACTCTAGAGCTTTTCTCTTTTTTTTTTTTTTTAGATCCCTAGTGGTTTTCTTTTCTTTTCTCACTTTTTGGTTCATTTCTTTCACCTCTATCTCACATCCCAAGATCAAAAACAAGCTTACAAACCCAACAACCATCCTAAGTGCTAGCTCAAATGAGGTCCTAGTGCTAGCCAAAGATAAGAACAAACCATTGTCGCTCCTAATACTCTCAAGATTTTGCACATGACAAGCTTTCACAAAAAGGCCTCACTCAAGCAAATCAATGATGGCTTCAAGGAATGGTAAGGGTTAAAGGGTATGGGAGTGCCATTTGGATTAACAAGAGGATAATGAATGAAATAAGATAACCCAAATGTGTATGAGATCCATGACTAAGTATGCAAGTGCCCATATGCAAGAGAGAATAAGTTCATTACATTCAAGTTCAGTTTGGAGTTGGTTTTCAAGAACAATGTCAATATCAAGCAAGCAACATGTTTCAAGAAGAGTTTTCAAGGCTCGAAGCGTGCAAGGCTTTCAAGAGATGCTTAAGCTACTTGATATGTTTAGCTAGGGTGTCAAGTTGAGTTCTAGACATGTGTTCTTTACAAGGTTTCTCCCAATGCATGAATGCAATCTAAATGCTTCTAGACTCAATCCTAAAGATGCAAATGATGCAACTAACTGCTTTTTTTTGTGATTTTCAAAATTTTCAAATTATTTTTCTAATGCAAAAATGTATGGAATGCAATGCATGAGACTCATAACAAGTAAACAAAACAGAAAACAATATGAAATAGTAGACTCTCCCCCAAACTTACTTCACACAGTCCCTTGTGTGAGAGTAAGCTCAAAGAAGAGATCTAAATGAAAGAAATAAACATGATAACTAAATATTTACAAGGGTGGAATGGCACTTACTTGGAGTTATTGGCTGAATTGGGTGGTAAAGGACCCTTGACCTCAGATTTGTGCCACTGGGAGAGATTGACTGAAGTGGAGAAGTGAGAGCAGCTGTCTAGAGTCACAATGCTTGGCTGCCTTTCTTTTCTTGTCTAGCCTTAGACCCAACCTGAAAAACCTCAACTATCCTTATTAAAAAAAAAAAAAAACTTCAAAAGAAAGAAAAATAATATATACAATGGATAAACATGGGATTTCCTCCCAAGTGAGCTTGTTTTAAGTCTCTAGCTTGACTTTGTGTGCTTGCTAATCATAAGTATCAAAAGGCTGAGCCAATGCACCTTTGATCCTTCTCCTGCAAACACAAGAAACAAAATGTGCAAAGGAGCACACTACTGCCCATAGATAATAGACAGATTTTTCCTCAGAGAGCTTCACTAAAGATGTATCATGAATCATGAGATGATCTTTGAGGTTCAAATGGTCATGACAAAGTCAACTACAGGTTCAAACGAAGTTTTAACAAAGTAGTCAACTCTATCTCCATCAATCAAATAATACACAATTTTCACATTCTCATAATTGTTTTTGATATGGGGGTTTTCTATCTCAAGCAAGAACTTATCCACATCAAGTTCATCCCCTAAATCAGCAATTTCAAGAAGAGGTCTAGGTTCATTAAGCATAAAAAACTCAGATTCAAGATCAATTGAAGCACAAAGATAGTTCTTGTCAAAACAAACTTCAATATGATCTCTAGCAAGCTTTTCTATTCTTGATTCATCTAGTTTCCTAGTTTCACATATCAGATCAAGACATTCATTTATGAACACAAGAGAATCAAGATCATGGGCAATATTCTCACCACAAGGCAAGCATATTTCCTCAAGTTGAAGTTTTAAAGTGGAAATTTTTATACCTTCCCGCTGGAGTGGTGGAGCCCAACACATTATCTCTTTAAGGTCATAAGCAACATTAAACTCATAATGTGTAACTTCCCTTCCTTCAAGCTCTGCTCGATCTCTAATAAGCTCCAGCCGGATCCTTCGTGCTAGGGATGTCTTTGCTGACCCCGGGTACTTCTTCTGAAGCTCATTTAACGTCACAAGCTGTGCTGGTGTGAGTATATTTGCATCAAAGGGTGGCTCCACATACACATATGGCTCATCTTCAATGTAATCTTCCTCTTCTTGTGGCTTCTCAAAGTAGCTTGAAGCCATCTCTGCCAAGAACAAAAGCTAGAAAAAAAATGTTAATAACTATACAAAAGCAAAGCAAAGCAAGAAAATAAAGCTTAGTCTCAAGAAAGATTGAAATCCTAATGATAAATCTACTAGTTCCCCGGCAACGGCGCCAATTTGATGGTGGGAGTTTTCAAGGCTCCCAAGTCAAATGATAGTATAGAAAGGTTGTCGAACCACAGAGAACTAGAGACTTATAACACCAAGAATACACAAGCTTTCCTAATCTAAGCAAACAAGAAGATGGAGGATGATTTGTGACAAGCTAAGATCCTAAAAATAAAAACAAAGTGATCTCAAATCAAATCAAGAAACAAATACAAGAACTCAATCAAAAGCTAAGGATGGATCCATGGGTAAGGATAATTGATATAAGGTGATCAGGTTTCGAACTAAGGAATGCAAATGATCAATCAAACTATCAACCTTAAGCCTAGACACAATTCTAAGCAAGCTCTATGTCTAGATGAATGCTCATTTGCTAACATATCTCAAACATCAAATGTCTTTGGTTGAATAATATGAAAACAATCATTACTAACAAGTCTATTAGCTATCTTAGCACCTTTAACAACAAATGTCTTTGGCAAAGTGTACTAAAAGCCTAGGAGAGTTTTCTCAGACATTTCATCAAACACCTTTTGGGTGGGAAATGCCTAAAGATCAACTTTTGAGTGGCCAACTCAGAAGATGCATTATGAATACTCTACTAGCAAGGATTAAGAAGGATCTACACTAAAACATCCTAGAACTAATCTAATCACCATAATCTACCTTAACCCATAAATCCAAAATAATGTCTACTCCATAATCTCCATGAGAAACCTTAAATCTACATGAGATTCAAGGCAAATCATGTTAATGAGCAAGAGAAACACAAATATATGATGAAGTACTTCTTAGATTGATAAAAAGATTCAAGCTTTTACAATGGAAGCAAAGTCTAGAGAGAAAAATGAGATAAATCTGATATTTTTAGGTCAAAATCTATTTAAAGAGAAGTAGAGGTCGTGCTGGTTTGGACACATTAAACCGGATCAACCCAGAATTAACCGGGTCAAACTAAAAATAACGTTTCTTGTCCTCTCCACAGCGACATGTTCGAGTCGCTCCATCAAGTCGCTGGTGAGTTCCCCGTCTTTGCGAGCGATGTCTCGTCCCCGCTGCCCTTGGTCGTTGTGAACTACGCCCACTTCCCAGCGATCTCCTTCCCTCATTACATCAAACCGCTCTACGCTGCAAAGTTGTCACCTTCTTCGTCTCAGACTTCGCTCGTGGTGGTGTTAGATCTTGTGCTCCGGCCAGAAGCACCGGTGCTCAGCTCCTCCACGCAACCCGCAGGAATCAAAGCTCCTCACCGCAACAGGCCCGTCTCCTAATCTCGAGCTATCATCCTCTGCGACCTCTGGAGCTTCGTCGTCGTCTCCCTCGTGATGGTCCTCCACGGCCATGGCTTAGATCTGCGACAATTCACCATGAGAACGCTGGTTCAAGCTTCTCTTCCTTGCGTTTTATCCCTTTCGTCGAGCTTCAAGCCGTCGTGGTGGCCGTCAGAGTCGTCGGCGTTAACCAGAGAAGAAGATCGAACAACAACAATGGCTGGTTTACAAATTTTGCTGAACAGGTCCCTGAACTTTCTTGTTCTCTAAATAACGGCCCCAAAACTATTGAAGTTACAACAAGGTCCACCCGAATCAAGGCTTGAACCTTTAATTTGCAGAATGATCCCTTGACTCTTGATGGTTTCCATATCGACCACAAACTTTGTGATTTGCGAGAATAACCTTGTGATTTGGCCCCAAACTTCTCAAATGTGCAATCCAACCCTGTATATGCAAATGGACAAATGTGTGCACTATACACATATAAATGCAATCTAAAATGACTTATATGAACTAAAATGAGAAGATAAAAACAATGAAAATCATGAGATATCAGAAGGCAATGGCAATCTTGTAAATATTTGAAGATGGGGAGGTTGAGAAAGTAAAAATGCTATTTTCAAAAAGAAAAATAAAGTGATGGCATTTTCGTGAATAATCTGAACTTGTGGGATGAATAGGGCAAAAAGAATTAGATCTGAATATTTTTAACTAGTTTTCAATTTTAAGAAACATTAGTGATAGAACCAAATTCGTGAAGGATCACTTTAGCCAGATGTTGGATATGAACCGAGAAGGCGAAGGCACTTCCGAAACTGGAATGGAAGGAATGGATCGTCAAGAGGTGCGGAATGACTCTTGATATACCCTCGATCTAAGGCTAACTACCAAAGAACGGATGTAGTGCGTTGGCTAACCACCAAATAACACACAAAGATGATTGGCTGACAACCAAATCAACAAGCCGGTTCAAACCGATGAATTAGCTAAGAACTTTCTCTCACTCAGAGAAAAGAATAACAAAAATAAACTCCAAAATGATCTGATTTTATTCATTGTAGAGATTACATATTTATATTAGATGTAGTCAAAGAAAGAAATAAAGAAAGTGCGGAAAAAATGTCTAGAAAATACAACATTTGACTAGATAATTATTAAAGAGTCAAAGTTGTAGAAATTGATGCATTCTTGGTCAAAGTTGCGGAAAATGATGAATACCAGTCAAAGTATTTTGAGACAGCCTAGTCAAGATTCGTCCAAGCGTCCAGATGCATCCGAACAAGATGGATGCATGGGGTAAAGATAAGGACGCATGCAGGACTGTCCAGATGGTTTGCCGGATGAGAATGCATGTCCGTCTTTGGTTTCCTCATGACCCAAGCTAAGTCTGGCTCGACCGTGGGTCTTAGAAAGTCGAGTTGGTCTGGAAAGACGAGCTCTGGTACGGTCAGTTCGGTCTCCTGGTCGTGGCTCCAGCTGAAGCTCCATTCCGGATGTACGCGGGTCAATACGGTGGACATAACATGCGGTTCGATCGGTGTGATCAGCAGGAACTGGTGGAGAAACCTTGGTTGGGTCGAGCTGGTTGACAAGATCGCCACTTTGGACCGTGTCCATGAACCAAAAAGGACGGTGCTCGATTTTGGTTCTATCATACTCTCCCTCTTCAAAAAGATTTGTCCTCAAATCTGGAACATTAAAAGGAAAAGGGGTATAAGCAAAAGAATCATAATCAATACATTGCGCACCTTGGGTTTGGTCTGGCTCTTGAATGGACGAAGATCCTTCTTGGTTTCTTTGATGACCACGGTTTTGCTCTCCTTCTGACCCTTCCTTCGGTTCATGTGGATAGTCATCGAAAATTGGCAATGGATCTGAAAGTCCTTCCTTTTCTGGCTCGGTTTCAACTTCCTCCAAAGTCACCAACGCTTTCTGGTTTTGGCACTTGTTAGCATAATGACCGATCCTATGGCATTTGAAGCACCTGGTAGAATGAGCTTTGCTTGTGGGTTTCACAGCTTTGCTTTTATCAAAAGAAATCTCATTAGTTTTCAAATCAGAATTTGAAAGATAAGAAGACTTACATTGATGTTTTGGTGCTGAAGAAGTGTTGGTGTTTCTCTTCTTTTTGAGTTGCCGGATAACATGAATTGCCTTATGCAACATCTTCTCCAAGCTGGCATAATTCTGAAGTTCGTTCTGATCTAGCACATCACGGTTGCTTCTTTTGGCTTTGGTGAAGGGACGATAACCACTTCTGACCCACTTCTCATCATCTTTGGACCTGTTTTGTCTCTTCCTTTGTTTCTGTACAAAATCAAACCCATCAAAAGCAAACTTTTTCTTTTCAAAAATCAATTGCTCCTTTTCAAAAACAGTTTTAAAAGGAAAGTAGATATCTTGTTGTGGTTTTGATTTCTTGAGAAGTCCAAAGATCTTAACCTGAAAAATTCTCAACACAAAAGATTAACAAATAAAAATATTCCTCACACTCTTAAGTGTTTGATCTCACGATTTTTAGGTGATCACTCAAAGTTCTTTCACTGGTTCAAAGGATGATAGGCAGTCAAAATTCAGCAATCAAAACCAAAACAACTTTTTATGGGTAAAAGAAAAGAGAAAGAAAGATGAAAACTTTTTTGTGTGGATCCGCCTAAACTGTCCTAAGGCCGGATTTCTCCTCGGCCAGCAGGCTTTCTCTTCCACCACTCCCCCTGGATTTCTCTTCAGAAGTGATTCAAGCCAAAACTTTTACTTTTTTTTTTTTATCGATTTTTTTTCTTTTTTAAAAAAAAATGGCGATCACAAGGGAGTAAAGGAACAGCCCGGATCCAAAAAGAAATAAGAAAAGAAAATGATGAAGAGATGAGAAGATGAAAAGAAGAATGAAAACAAACCAGCCAAAGTGGCTCTGGTACCAAATGATAGAACCAAAATCGTGAGGATCACTTTAGCCGGATGTTGGATATGAACCGAGAAGGCGAAGGCACTTCCGGAACTGGAATGGAAGAATGGATCGTCAAGAGGTGCGGAATGATTCTTGATATACCCTCGATCTAAGGCTAACCACCAAAGACCGGATGTAGTGGATTGGCTAACCATCAAATAACACAAAGATGGTTGGCTGACCACCAAATCAACAAGCCGGTTCAAACCGATGAACTAGTTAAGAACTTTCTCTCAGTCAGAGAAAAGAATAACAAAAATAAACTCCAAAATGATCTGATTTTATTCATTGTAGAGATTACATATTTATACTAGATGTAGTCAAAGAAAGAAATAAAGAAAGTGCGGAAAAAGATGTCTAGGAAATACAACATTTGACTAGATAATTATTAGAGAGTCAAAGTTGTAGAAATTGATGCAATCTTGGTCAAAGTTGCGGAAAATTATGAAGACCAGTCAAAGTGGTGATTTTGAGACAGCCTAGTCAAGATTCGTCCAAGCATCCAGATGCATCCGAACAAGATGGATGCACGGGGTAAAGATAAGGACGCATGCGGGACTGTCCAGAGGGTTTGCCGGATGAGAATGCATGTCTGTCTTTGGTTTCCTCATGACCCAAGCTAAGTCTGGCTCGACCGTGGGTCTGGAAAGACGAGCTCTGGTACGGTCAGTTCGGTCTCCTGGTCGTGGCTCCAGCTGAAGCTCCATTCCGGACGTACGCGGGTCAATACGGTGGACAGAACATGCGGTTCGATCGGTGTGATCAGCACGAACTGGTGGAGAAACCTTGGTTGGGTCGAGCTGGTTGACAAGATCGCCACTTTGGACCGTATCCACGAACCAAAAAGGACGGTGCTCGATTTTGGTTCTATCAATTAGATCTTGATCCGCACAACCGTGTAGGTGATTATTTTCATTTTAAACATATAGATACTTTATTTACATGATTAGTGGTATATAATTTTAATATTTACCATATTGCTAATAGTTAATATAATATTTTTAAACACAATAATTTTATAGTTTGCAAGCAGTAATTTAATTTATTATTTCTTGTTAAAACATGAATACTAAGGAAAACCTTATATTATGTGATATTTACGACAATTTTTGTTCAATTTAATATTAACTTAGATATTATTTTCCTTAAAATTGTACTTGTATTTTAAGTTTTTGTCATACATATATGTTAACCGAATTAATTGTATGAATTAAATCTTTGTCTGAATAACCTATATTAAATGTAATTTATAAACCATCCGCTTCATTTAGATTTTTAAACCAGAATTTGTAATGAATTGTGTTTGTTTTTGTCCTTTTAAACCAAAATTTTCTTTTTATTTTATATGTTTTTAAAGTTTGTTATATTGTCTGTTAGTGATTTAAACTTTTCTACCCCGAAAATCTTTGATTATTTACAATAATTTTTTCAATGTTAAAACTTTTATTTGAAATTCTTCATCTATCATACATCATATATATATATATAATCTATCTTATTAAAATTGAAGTATACTTTGGAGTTGTTTGAAAACAAGATTAGTATTATATGAAAAATTTTGTTTGGAAACAAGGATATCCATCCCATCAAATTCTGTTTGGAAACAAGGATACTCATTCCATTAAATTACTGAATTAATATTTACATTTATTTTAGATTAAATATCACTTAATAACAAAAAATATTTGCTGCACATAAATTAATTCCAAATACGCAACTAATATTTAATATCTCATCTTGATACTCAAGCTACTGTATACATATCATAAAAATATACCTATTAAATATAAAATAATATTTCTTCTTGGTCTAAAGTAATATAAGTTCCGTCCATTAACTTTTTGTTTTTCAAAATGTATACATATCATAAAAATAAAAACCCGCCCAGTCGGGCGGGTTAAGATCTAGTTAACACTTAAACCTACAACTATATTTGATAATAAACACATTGAAAATAAAAATATTCACATAAATATATTTTTTCAATCATTCATTTGTCATTTTTGTTAATGACATTAATTGTTACACTATCTACTGCACTTTCAAAATTGCACAAGATAAAAAAAAACAGTTACATTAATGAATAATATATAAGTATGATCTATATAAAAATGAGCTTGATTATTTTTTTGTAAACAAAACAGTCAAATATTTCTATTATTCAAATATAACTTAAACCAAATACTATATTTAATAACATAAAATAAATATACTTTCAAAGTAGCATTTGTAGACTTATCACTCATATCGATAGCATATTTTCAATAATGTGGTACAAAATTCTGAACTAACAAATCTTAAATTTTAGAGCTCAAATATTTAATTGAAAAATATTAGTTAAATTAATATCACAAATTTAATACAAAATAGTACATGAATTTAATATAATTACATACTTAATTACATATTTAAAAGGCTTTTTTAGTAAAAATGAAATATACATTTAAATTTTAAACAATTACAAAATTATTTAAATATTTAAAAAAAATTTTGAAGTGAAAAACGAAATATACATTTATATTTTAAATAAATAGCAAAGTAATTACATATTTTAAAATGTTTCTTTTGGTAAAAAAATGAAATATATATTTCTATTGTAAACTAAAAGATATGAAAATATTTTGTTCAAATGTAATTCATAGAAAATCTAAGAATATCTATTTGATTTTTTTGAGAATAATTAAAATATTTATATGTATACAAAAGTTCATTTAAGTAATTTTCTAAAAGATTGTCCAAATACAAAAATCACACTGAAAAAATCATGAGTTCAATCCTCTTTTAATAGAATATATATCGGATGTATTGGTAACAATTAGCAGATAATCCTACTATATATTAATTGAAAAGTTACTTTAGTTATTTTTGCTTACGTGTTGATTATAGGTGAATTCTTACAAAATTGTTATAATTTGATTGGTCGATGATTTTTTATTTACATTTATTTTAATTAGATCTAAGAAGAAAAGGTAAGTGTATAACCAATTAATATCACTTACCAAATAATCTACATAATACTGTAATAATGTTTAAATGATAATAACATATTAATTGAGAAGTTACTTTAATTATTTTTGCTTACGTGTTGATCATAGGTAAATTCTTAAGAAATTGTTATAATTTGATTGGTCGATGATTTTTTGTTTATATTTATTTTAATTAGATCTAAGAAAAAAAAGGTAAGTGTACAACCAATTAATATCACTTACCAAATAATCTACATAATACTGTAATCCCTCTATATATTAAAAGAGAAGTACATTTGCCACATGTCGCTCATACAGAGTTTCTCAGTCAAAATCTAACTATTCTATTGGTTGATTTTTTGGAATTTTTTTTTTTGATTTATTTTTGTGGTCGAGATGCTAATAGGAAAGTAACACTAATTGTTAATCTCATTAATTATAACTTGCGCAAGAATAATAATAAATACGTGTATTAATAAGTTTCCTTATTACAAATCCGGTAAACCACTTACTCTTGATGTCGACCATTTATTACATGTCTTAATGGCATAATACAGATTCTATCTAATTAGGAAACTTATTTTTATGAACATACCTTACTTATAGTGATTACTTACGCAATTATTACATTATTACTTGCGGAAGAATATTAATAAATACGTGTATTAATAACTTTCCTTATTACAAATACGGTAAACCATTCACTTTTGATGTCGACCATTTATTACATTGCTTAATGGCATTTAACGATTTGTATCTAATTAGGAAACTTATTTTCATTAACTTATCTTAATAATATTGATTACTGTTGCAAGTTTTACATCATATCATATGCATATCATTTTATGACAATACAAATTTAATATCTTTCCTTAAACTATTTAATTATTTATTGTATGAATATTACTTTGGCGTCATTAATACTCTTCACGCTCACTTTAAATATAGAGGTGAATGTCGAGGTCTTAAAACACAAATATTCTTCTCTTTTTTAATGACAGCACAAACATTTTGTTAGCACAAACATTCTTATTTTGTTAGATGTTGAATGTTTGTTGCTTTTGATTTCATAGCTTTATATTGTTTTGAATGTCAAAGTTTATATATATTTTCTCCATTTTTCTAATTTTGATTTTGTTATATATGCAGATAAACTTTTGATTTTGGTGGTCCTATACCATTTGGAAACGAAGTTCTCAAGTTTTTCAAGACCTCGACATTGATGGTTAAATAACGAAGCTCTCAAGCTTTTCAAGACCTCAACATTGATGAGACACCACTTGGGATCTACCATGTATTGGAGCTCCGAAGAACAAGCAATTCTCGAACATGGTCATGTTAGGTTAGTGACTTCTCTCGATCAATACTAGGTTTCCCAGTTTCATGATTTATTGTTGTGATGATTGATTTTCTTTAATTTTATTTTATTTTGTGTAAGAGATAAGGATTGATCACACAGTTTTTTTTATTTTGGTCAATTTGTATACAAACAACCTGAAACAAGCAGTGTATCTCGGACCTTTTTGCTTATTAATATTATTTTCTTAAGATAAATACCAAATATTATACTTTTCTAACGCTAACTACATAATAACACAGGCTAATGATACCCACAACAACAAATCTCCTTTTATTGTTTCTTTTTGGGTGGTAAAATCTCATTTTATTGTTATATAAATTATCTTAGTAATAATTTATCATATGTTTGACTCTTTAATTCGTTTAAATATGTAATTTTGATGCAGATAAGAATCCATAAAGACACAAGTTAAGAAGAGCCGGTTGAGTTGATCACCATGGCGTTATATTATTTTGGGGAGCATCAACCTAGAAGACAAAGTTCAACTTTAGAAACCAACGTGAAAATGTTTATTTGCCTTGCCACATGGAGTATGTGATTATATTTCTTCGGAAATTTTGAAAATTTAATCAGTTTAATTTCATACACAGAGGAGGACAAATAACGAACCCGTGTCATATATTTCATAACTAAAAATTGTATCCACCTCAGTTGTTGTATAACTTATTGTACGAATGATTTATTTATACACTTTCTAATCTTTTTTTGAGCAAATACACTTTCTAATCAAAATATACAAGACTTGATTGAAAAGAAAAGAAAACCTTAGGGTCAAATGTGCTTCTAATAATGGCTGATATTGACTTTGTCTGAGCTGATTCGGAGATTTTGGGTATACTCAAGGGTTTACAGTTTAGTGTTTAGGATTTACCCAAAGGTTTAGGGTATATACAAGAATTTAGGGTTTAGTGTTTGGATTTTTACCCAAGGGTTTAAGCTTTGGCCGAGGGTTTAGGGTTAGTGTTTAGTGTTTATGATTTACTCTTTTGTGACGGTTTTAAAATTGTTTTAAAAATCATCTTTTGGCAGCTACTAATATTTTTCATTTATTTTAAAAACTTAACACAAATTATTATTATTTTATTTATTATCTTTAAAAAAACTGTATATTAATTGGCAAACTATGATTAATTGGTAATTCATCGAAGAAAAATTCATAATAAAATATTAAACTAGGAAACATTCCCATATAAATCAAAATTTTGGTAGTTAAAAGATAATCGGTGAATTAAAAGAATGTTTACATATTTATATTTTTCAAAAAAAAGGTTTACGATGAGAGAGAGAGAGAGAGAGAGAGAGAGAGAGAGAGAGAGAGAGAGAGAGAGAGAGAGAGAGAGAGAGAGAGAGAGAGAGAGAGAGAGAGAGAGAGAGAGAGAGAGAGAGAGAGAGAGAGAGAGAGAGAGAGAGAGAGAGAGAGAGAGAGAGAGAGAGAGAGAGAGAGAGAGAGAGAGAGAGAGAGAGAGAGAGAGAGAGAGAGAGAGAGAGATTTAGTATTTTGATTATACCCAAGGATTTACAGTTTAGTGTTTAGGATTTATCCAAGGGTTTAGGGTATATCCAAGAATTTAGGGTTTAATTTTTGAATTTTTACCCAAGGGTTTAAGCTTTGTCCAAGGGTTTAGGGTGTAGTGTTTAGTGTTTATGATTTACTCTTTTGTGACGGTTTTAAAATTGTTAAAAAAAATTCATCTTTTGGCAGCTACTAATATTTTTCATTTATTTTAAAAACTTAACACAAATTATTTTTATTTTACTTATTATCTTTAAAAAATCTGTACATTAATTGGCAAACTATGATTAGTTGGAAATTCACCCAAGAAAAATTCATGATAAAATATTAAACTAGGAAACATTCCTATATAAATCAAAATTGTGGTAGTTAAAAGATAATCGGTGAATTAAAAGAATGTTTACATTTTTATATTTTTTCAAAAATAAAGGTTTACGATGAGGGGGAGAGAGAGAGAGAGAGATTTAGTGTTTTGGGTATACCCAAAGATTTACAGTTTAGTGTTTAGGATTTTTCCAAGGATTTAGGGTATGTCCAAGAATTTAGGGTTTAGTGTTTGAATTTTTTCCCAAGGGTTTAAGCTTTGTCCAAGGGTTTAGGGTATAGTGTTTAGTGTTTATGATTTACTCTTTTGTGACGGTTTTAAAATTGTTAAAAAAATTCATCTTTTTGCAGCTACTAATATTTTTCATTTATTTTAAAACTTAACAAAATTATTATTATTTTATTTATTATCTTTAAAAAAAGATGTACATTAATTGGAAAACTATGATTAGTTAGTAATTCATCCAAGAAAAATTCATGATAAAATATTAAACTAGGAAACATTCCCATATAAATCAAAATTGTGGTAGTTAAAAAATAATCGGTGAATTAAAAAAATGTTTACATTTATATATTTTTCAAAAAAAGGTATACGATGAGAGAGAGAGAGAGAGAGAGAGAGAGAGAGAGAGAGAGAGAGAGAGAGAGAGAGAGAGAGAGAGAGAGAGAGAGAGAGAGAGAGAGAGAGAGAGAGAGAGAGAGAGAGAGAGAGAGAGAGAGAGAGAGAGAGAGAGAGATTTAGTATTTTGATTATACCCAAGGATTTACAGTTTAGTGTTTAGAATTTATCCAAGGGTTTAGGGTATATCCAAGAATTTAGGGTTTAGTGTTTGAATTTTTACCCAAGGGTTTAAGCTTTGTCCAAGGGTTTAGGGTATAGAGTTTAGTGTTTATGATTTACTCTTTTGTGACGGTTTTAAAATTGTTAAAAAAAATTCATCTTTTGGCAGCTACTAATATTTTTTATTTATTTTAAAAACTTAACACAAATTATTTTTATTTTACTTATTATCTTTAAAAAGCTGTACATTAATTGGCAAACTATGATTAGTTGGAAATTCACTCAAGAAAAATTCATGATAAAATATTAAACTAGGAAACATTCCTATATAAATCAAAATTGTGGTAGTTAAAAGATAATCGGTGAATTAAAAGAATGTTTACATTTTTATATTTTTCAAAAAAAAAGTTTACGATGAGGGGGAGAGAGAGAGAGGGAGATTTAGTGTTTTGGGTATACCCAAAGATTTACAGTTTAGTGTTTAGGATTTATCCAAGGATTTAGGGTATATCCAAGAATTTAGGGTTTAGTGTTTGAATTTTTACCCAAGGGTTTAAGCTTTGTCCAAGGGTTTAGGGTATAGTGTTTAGTGTTTATGATTTACTCTTTTGTGACGGTTTTAAAATTGTTAAAAAATTCATCTTTTTGCAGCTACTAATATTTTTCATTTATTTTAAAAACTTAACACAAATTATTATTATTTTATTTATTATCTTTAAAAAAAGATGTACATTAATTGGAAACTATGATTAGTTAGTAATTCATCCAAGAAAAATTCATGATAAAATATTAAACTAGGAAACATTCCCATATAAATCAAAATTGTGGTAGTTAAAAAATAATCGGTGAATTAAAAAATTTTTACATTTATATATTTTTCAAAAAAAAGGTATACGATAAAAGAGAGAGATAGAGAGAGAGAGAGAGAGAGAGAGAGAGAGAGAGAGAGAGAGAGAGAGAGAGAGAGAGAGAGAGAGAGAGAGAGAGAGAGAGAGAGAGAGAGAGAGAGAGAGATTTAGTGTTTTGAGTATACCTAAGGATTTACAGTTTAGTGTTTAGGATTTATCCAAGTGTTTAGGGTATATCCAAGAATTTAGGATTTAGTGTTTGAATTTTTACCTAAGGGTTTAAGCTTTGTCCAAGGGGTTAGGGTATAAGTGTTTATGATTTACTCTTTTGTGACGGTTTTAAAATTGTTAAAAAAAATTCATCTTTTGGCAGCTACTAATATTTTTCATTTATTTTAAAAACTTAACACAAATTATTATTATTTTATTTATTATCTTTAAAAAAAGTTGTACAATAATTGGCAAACTATGATTAGTTGGTAATTCACCCAAGAAAAATTCATGATAAAATATTAAACTAGGAAACATTCCTATATAAATCAAAATTGTGGTAGTTAAAAGATAATCGGTGAAATAAAAGAATGTTTACATTTTTATATTTTTCAAAAAAAAGGTTTACGATATTTAGGAATTAAAAGCCTGATGTTTTATCCCAAAGACGGTGGTCTTATGATATAAAATCCGTTATTTCCAAACATGAGTACTATTTTGTCCGTAATTTGAAACTGTACAATGCCCGCATAGGGTGCAGACCAGTCACCTAGTAATGTTTAAATGATAATAACATAGATTAACATTATTACTCTTTTTATAATTTCAACAATTAGATATAAAAAACTGATCAACATTATTATCTAAATAATTATAAAATCATATGAGTACAAACCTTATTTAATAAATATTCATATTAAAATTATAATATATATCTATATTAATATCATTTGAGTTTAATTATACATCATATACATAGATAAGATTGATTATTTTGATATGTGCACAACAATTTATTACATAATAGTAACTGATTTCTTAGTTATTTAATATATAATAATTATTTTATTATTTTATAATATGAAAAAAACATAAAATAAGAAATAAATATAAATTATTTTTTTGCACAAGACGCAGATCTTAATCTAAGTATGTATATCTTTAATAAATTTAAATCTTAAACATTTATAAATCTGAAGCCAAAAAAGAACAAAATGAGCATAAACTCCAAAATCAATATTTATATCGAGCAATAACAAAAATGAATAAAAAACAACATAAAAATAAAAAATATTGAAGATAGATATGATTGGGACGTGAACTTAAAATTTGTATAACCATAATTAATTTTTAAATTACTAAATCATGATATAAAACCGTGACCTCAGCTTCATTGTAACCAAATATTAGGTCAAAGATTCTTTGGCCTAAACGTTAGATTCCTATGCGATAAGTGATTTTTTACCTAAAATATTTATAAAAATGAGATCAGCTAATCAGCAAACAAATTATGCAATTAACAAAAATGTTCTAAAAAAATTGTTTAAGAGCCAAAAAATATTAATTCGATCAAGAATATAGATTTTATTTTTTCATAAAATATTTCTTAAACAATTTTCATATAAGTTCACAATGCGCAAGGCACATGTCTTATCCTAATCTTTTGTTATTAGAAAAGTTTTAGGGGAGAGGGGCGTAATTAGTAGAGGAATTCTAGTAAAATTATTAAATTTTGAGATTACATTGTTATTGGTTTATGAATTTTTAAAATCAGAGTAGAATCCATTGTAACTGGAGTGATAACTTTTAAATTCCACTTAAAATTCTTTGTGAATAGAAAAGTTTAGTTTTTATTAATTTTAAGAATATATTAATATATATTGTTATGGGGAAATATTTTTTTTTTGTTTTTACTCATAAGACTCAACTTTGAGAATATCAAATATAGCCATAAGATTTTTGAAATCTATGTAATAAAACACACTCACATACAAAACACACAAAATTAAAGAATGAAATAATACAAATCACAACTTTTAAAAGATGGAAAATAAATATTAAAATTTTAATTAAATTAAAAAATTAAAAATATATTTAAAAATAATTTCTAATTTTAATTTAAAAATTTTGAAAAAATAAAAAAAGTTATATAAGAAGTTCAAATTTTAAAACATATATTTCGAAATTATAATATTTTTTGTATTATTTATATATCTATATATAAAGGGTATAGTGACATTTTGCCTCTTTAATGATTGAAATGATTCTCTTTCCATTTTTCTACCATTATTAATTTCTTGTTTACAAAGTTAATAACAATCAATAAAAATTTATAAACAAGTAATGGAAATCTATGTAAAAATATTTGATAAAATTTGTTAAATTTAGTTAACTTGTAAAATCATCTCAACTATTAGAATCATCAAATTCCACAAAGATTTATGTTCCAATAATCCCCCCTAAGTAATTAACAGAATATTGAGCCATAATTTTCCAGGTATCTTAGATGATGATTGGTGATGGCTGTGAGTACTCCACACAGCCATAAATCTTTCTAAACCAATAAAACCAAAGCAATCGAGCTTTATTAACAAAATCTAAAGTTACAGCCCAAAATTAAAGCCAAAACAAAAATCTTACAGCCTATTTTCTAAAGCAAAAAATCTAAAGCTAAAGTAACAACCAATCAACCCCTTAACATATTCATTCTATTTTCAACCAAACCCCTTTCTAAATACCCCAATATATTCCTCCGATAAATGGATTTGTCGGTTTTCATTTTTTATTTTGATAAAAGAAAAAGGTGTAAAATATTTTTTTTCACAATGAATTATATTTCAAAGGTTTCAATTGTAATAAAGTAACTAGATTTTAACCCGCACGTTCGTGCGGATATGTTTTTATTTTATAATTATATTTTATATTATTAAAAATGTTTTAAATATATAATTTCTATTTTAGTGTTATATATTGTATTACTATATCATATTATTGTTTATATTTCTTATTTAGTATTATTAATATATAATGATTTTTTAAAAACATTTTACTTTGTTATAGATTTTTATTACTTACTAATATATTTTCGAGTTAGGTAAAATAAAATAAAAATATGTAATACTCAAATAGAGAACCCCATTCAAAATATGTTTTTTCTTTAATTTATACATTTTGCATATAATACATTTTAAATTTTATTTATTTATATTATAGAAAAGAAATATAAAATAATTATATTTACATGTTGTGTTTAAGAAAATATACTTTAACATATCTCATTTTAGTATTTTACTGGATTTATTTATTTTAAATAATATAATCCTATTGTTTTAGTAAACTTTATACATAGTAGTATCTATCATACTATTTTATTAAATTTATCATATAGGATATTTGTTTTGCATGTTATTATATTAAGTTCTATTTTTTTAAAATTAAGACGTCAAAACAATAGGTTACTTCAAATTTTTACAACATATATAGTTAGTTTTTTTCAGGTACATTTCAAAAAGTTAATCTTTATTATCCATGATTTTGTCTTTTGTAAAATTTAAAATATTATCATTTTGAGTTTGAATATTTATTTTCAAAATAATATATTTTTTCGAGACAACTTTGAAAAATTAATTACACAACTATTTAAGTTTGAAATAATACATGAATTTTGAATTTGTTTTGGTACTACATTAATGTATTATTTTATAAAATATTTGAATTTTTGGTAATATTTTTAATTGTTTTATTAATAAATTTTGTTACAATTAAAACAAAAATAAATTTATAATTAAAATTTGATTTTTGTCACTAATATCTTAAATGAATTACTAAAATTTCTTAGTTTACTAATAACATATTTTTAAATAGTATATGAACTAAAGGTTATTATATACTATTATAGTTTTGTATATAAACATTTTTAAGCAATATATTGCTAATAGTTTCAAAATAAATAAAAATATAATATATGGTTGTAAATATAAAATTTTAAATTATGTTAATACATTTATTTTAAGATAAAAGTATTATATAGTTCTCGAAGTTTAATCCATTATAATGATGATCAATAATTTATTTAAGTTAAAAAATACAATAAAATTGTTAATTTACCTATTTAATATATTTTAATATTTAATTCATATAGCACTGCTATTTTTATATAATACGGAATATATCATAGAATCTATAAAAAAGTTATTATAAAGAATTTTTTAATTTCTTTTTATAATAAATTTTAGTTAAATTTATTTATAATAATATTCTATTACTAATTTCGAAATATATTAATGTGTTATTTATAAAAAAAATTATATAAACTAAGATTTTGTTAGATTCTTTCTCCACAGATTTTATAATAATTAAAAAATCAAATTTATAGTTGGTTTATTGTTAATATAAATAATCAAATATGTCATATTGACTAATTCTTTAAGTGGTCCTACTATGACTAGTTAATAGTAGATAAAAATAGGAACCCAAATTAATAGATTAGACTTTTCATATAATACATTTTTAAATTTTGTTTATTTATATTATAGAAATGAAATATGACTAAAATAATTATATTTACATGTTGTGTTTAAGAAAATATACTTTAACATATCTCATTTTAGGAATTTACGGGATTTTTTTTTTAAATAATATATCCTATTGTTTTAGTAAACTTTATACATAGTAGTATCTATCATACTATTTTATTAAATTTATTATATAGGATATTTTTTAATGATGTTATGATACTAAGTTCTATTTTTTTTTAAAATTAAGACGTCAAAACATTAGGTTACTTTAAATTTTTACAACATATATAGTTAGTTTTTCAGGTACATTTCAAGAAGTTAATCTTTATTATCCATGATTTTGTCTTTTGTAAAATTTGAAATATTATCATTTTGAGTTTGAATATTTATTTTCAAAATAATATATTTTTCAAGACAACTTTGGAAAATTATACAACTATTTGAGTTTGGAATAATACATGAATTTTGAATTTGTTTTGGTACTACATTAATGTATTATTTTATAAATATTTGAATTTTTGGTAATATTTTTAATTCTTTTATCAACAAAATTTGTTACAATTAAAATTAAGAATTTATAATTAAAATTTTATTTTTGTCTTTAATATTTTAAATGAATTACTAAAATTTAATAGTTTACTAATAACATATTTTTAAATAGTATATGAACTAAAGGTTATTATATACTATTATATTTTTGTATATAAACATTTTTAAGCAATATATTTCTAATAGTTTCAAAATAAATAAAAAGATGATATATGGTTGTAAATATAAAATTTTAACTTATGTTAATACATTTATTTTAACATAAAAGTATTATATAGTTTTCGAAGTTTAATCCATTATAATGATGATCAATAATTTATTTAAGTCAAAAGTAATAAAAAATAAAATTTTTTGTTAATTTACCTATTTAATATATTTTTAATATTTAATTCATATACCACTGCTATTTTTATATAATACGGAATATATCATAGAATTTATAAAAAAAATTATTATAAAGAATTTTTTTATTTTACTTTTATAATAAATTTTAGTTAAGTTTATTTATAATAATATTCTTTTACTAATTTCGAAATATATTAATGTGTTATTTGTAAAAAAATATTTAAATTTTAAACTAAGATTTTGTTAGATTCTTTCTCAAAAGATTTTATTATAATTAAAAAATCAAATTTATAGTTGGTTTCTTTTTAATACAAATAATCAAATATGTCATATTGACTAATTCTTTCAGTGTTCCTACTATGACTTGTTAATAGTAGATAAAAATAAGACCCTAAATTAATAGATTAGATTTTTTCGTTTGACAATCTATAAAAAGCATCATACTGAAAACTAAAGTTGTAGGATTTGAAGGAATTGAAAGTGGAGGTATATATAGAGCAATTAGTAATAGTGGAACAAAGTCTTCTTTTGTTTTATTTTCTTTTTTCTCTACTAGTGGAACAAAGTCGTCCCGCCATCCTGTCTTCTCCGATTGCTCATAATAGAAGCCATTTCCATCTATTGACCAAACAAGCTCTTTCGAGGCATTTCATCTTCCCTCGATTTTACTCCAATGGATTCGTCTTTTCTCCTAACGGTGTGTACTGCTGCAACATGCTTCTTCACATTTTTGGGTACACTGTTTTTCATGCGTTACAGAAAATCCAGGTTCGATGAAAACAACGAAACTGTGAATTCCTCTTCTGTATCACCTGTGGCTCCCCCATCTTCTTTATCAGTTTCGCCTCCACCATCCTCTTTATCACTTTCGTCTCCATCATCTTCTGTGTCCCATAATTGGGTACACAATGTCTTCCCTAGCTTCCACGGGGAAGATGTCCGCACATCCTTGCTCACTCACATTCTGAAGGAGTTCAAAAGCAAAGCAATCTAACCCGTTCATTGATGATACGATGAAGAGGGGAAAATTTATTGGCCCTGAGTTAAAAAAGGCTATCCAAGGATCAAAGATCGCGGTTGTTTTGCTCTCGAAAAATTATGGTTCTTCGTCATGGTGTCTGGACGAATTGGTGGAGATTATGAAGTGCCAGGAAGAGTTAGATCAAACGGTGATACCAATCTTCTATGAAGTGAATCCAAGTGACGTCAAAAGCAGAGGGGGGATTTTGGAAAAGTCTTCAGAAAAAATTGTGAGGGTAAAACAAATGAGATTATTGATAAATGGAGTCAAGTCCTGGCGAAAGTGGCCACAATAACTGGTTACCATTCAATCAACTGGTTAGTCTTCCTTTTGATTTCTCATATTCTACTTCTTTCTAATCACATCAATGTATATATATAACAAATATGTAGCCAGGAAATAGAGATTTTTTGAATATGATGATTTCTGGGAGACTATATATTTAATGAATGTATCCATCCCCTACTTTGTTAGGAATGATGACGGGAAAATGATTGAAGATATTACCACCGAAATTTTGAACACGTTGATTAATTCCACGTCATCAAGAGATTTCGACGGTTTAGTTGGGATGGGAGCTCATATGGAGAAGATAAAACCCTTGTTACGCACAGATTTGAAAGAAGAAGTGAGGATGATTGGAATTTGGGGGCCGCCTGGTATTGGCAAGACCACCATTGCCAGATTTCTGTTTCACCAACTATCCTCCAACAATGACAACTTCCAACACATAGCATTTTTGGAGAATGTCAAAGCAATGTATACAACAATACCAGTTTCTTCAGACGACTACAATGCGAAGTTGCATCTGCAGCAAAATTTAGTGTCTAAAATAATCAAGAAGGATATAGAAATTCCACATTTAAGAGTTGCACAAGACATGCTGAAAGACAAGAAAGTTCTTGTTGTTCTCGATGACGTTAATCGGTCAGTACAACTAGATGCCATGGCAGAAGAAACTCAGTGGTTCGGTAATGGAAGTCGGATAATTTTTACAACCCAAGATCGAAAACTTTTGAAAGCACATGGGATCAACGTCATTTACGAGGTGGGTTCTCCGTCAAGATATAAGGCTCTTGAAATATTTTGTGCGTATGCTTTTCATCAAAAGTCTCCTAAAGCTGGTTTTGAGGAGCTTTCTCGGGAAGTGACCAAACTTGCTGGTGACCTCCCTTTGGGACTTAAGGTAATGGGTTCTTGCTTGCGGGGACTGTCCAAAGAAGAGTGGAAAAATGAACTACCAAGTTTAAGGAACAACCTGCACGGGGATATTGAGAGTACTTTAAAGTTCAGCTATGATGCCTTGAGTAGAGAAGATAAAAATTTATTTCTTCATATAGCTTGTTTTTTCAACCATGAAGAAATTGGAATTTTGGAACATATTCTTGTCAGGACGATCTTGAACGTTAGGCAAGGGCTTCATGTCTTAGCTGAGAAATCTCTCATATCTACCAACTCAGGACGTGTTGTGATGCATGATTTACTAGCACAACTAGGTAGAGAAATTGTGCGAAACGTGTCTACTAGTGAACACTTGATTCGTGAGCCTGGAAAACGTCAGTTTGTGGTTGATGCAGGCTGGGGCGGATCTAGAACAACTTTTTACAGGGGTCACAATGTTACTTATAACTAAACTCGTTTATAAAATAAAAATTTTAAAAGAAAAACACTTTACAAATTAATAATTGAACACTTATCCGGTTCCGCAAAGTAGTTTTCACAATCTTCATCGCAGAAAAACATCTCTCAACTGTAGCAGTGGCAACTGGTAAAGTCAAAACTAGCTTTAAAAGCCGATAAACCTGAGGATGTGAAAGATGTTTCTTTGTCTCCACCATCATACGTGCAAGATCTCCAAGATTCTTCAAAGTAGAAAATCTTTTATCTTCACGGATGTTATCAATATAGAGACCAAGCTGATGTTCAAGAGGCATCCGCTCCATATGACTAAAATCCTCAGGATAAAACTCAGATAATCTCATAACTTTCAAGTGATACTAAAACTAAAACAAGATAATTTAATATGGACAGAAAAAATAACAGTACTGATTTAAAAAGCAATGATATTTTAATATAGAATTCGTTACCTCAGTCTGATTTGGAGTTTTGCTGTGATTGGAAGCAAGAAACTTTAATGGGAAAAGGGGAAGAAGACAAAAAGAAAGAAGAAACGCGACTAAGTCAACTTTCAGAACTTGTTACCACTTTTTCGTTATTTTTCTGGATTTTTTTAATTGGGCTTTATATTTTAAAATTGGACTATACACTACAAGAAAAATGCGTTTTAATAACAGACCAGGATATCGTTTTTTCGCTTTCTGCTATGGTTGATATATCTGTTAGTTTTAGATAGCGTTTGTATTTTTGGAAACGCTATGATAGAGAGGCCTAATTGGAAACGCTATGGTAGCGTACATTTAATAGCATATAAAATAATAAACGCTATAATAGTGTATTTTTTGAATCCCTAAACCCTAAACAAACTTTTGAACCATATACTCTAAAAAACAAAATTTAAACACTAATATACTAATAATCTTTACAATATTTTAAAACTTAAATCTTAAGTTTAAACTCAAATTTTGATATTTTCAAAATTTATAATTAATTCAAATCTTAAATTCAAACCTCAAACCCTATTCTTTAACATCTTTTCAAACTCTAAACCATGTATCCATATCTAAACTCTAGTTTAAGCTTATAACCCTAACTATTTTCTAACTCTTACTTGCAAAAGTAACAAAATATTAAAAGCTTCAAACCCTTATTAAATTTATAATTTCAAACTTTTCAAAAAACCTTAACTTCATACACTATATCCAAACTATAACTTCATATCTTAAATTTAAAATCAAAATTTGATCTTATATCCAAACTTTAACCTCATATCTTAAATTTAAACCTAATAATTCATACTATAACCTCATATCTTAAATTTAAATTTAAAATTTAATCTTTTTATATTAAACTATAAGTCTCATTCTCCAAATTTTAAACCCTCTATCATAAACATAACTTTTAGATTTTAATATTTTCAGTTTGCATATTAAAAAAAAATAAAAAGCTCGATATATATATTTTTATACTGTCTAACATATAAATTAAATAGAACTATAAATACTTTTATAATTTTACCAAAGATAAAAAAATCAATTAACAAAAAAAATTGTCATGGACCAATAATATCAAAGTACTCAGATTACAATCTCCACCATTGGATTAGATTAATCCAACAGACCAAATTTAATCCCCTTTATCTCTCTCTTTCCTCTCTCTACGACATTCACCCCTTCCTCTTCTTTTCACTTTTTCTTCTTCTTCGTTCTCTTCTCTGCACATCTCTCTCAATCAATTTTCTTTTTTCAATTTCCATCTCCTCTTCCCCATCACCACCGTCGGTCTTCACTTTGTTCGTCACCACCGCTCTCTTTTGATTCCATCGAGTTCTTCACCACCATCCCCACCGTCACGCTCATCACCAACACCACAGGTCACCTCTCTCTCTCTCTCTCTCTCTCTCTCTCTCTCTCTCTCTCTCTCTCTCTCTCTCTCTCTCTCTCTCTCTCTCTCTCTCTCTCTCACATCTTTATAACTTCTCCTCTAATTGGTTTTGTTTTTTTACAGATCTGAGATGGAGATGTGACAGAGCGGCATATGCATCTCCGGTTAAGGGTGGTGCGGCAGTGGTGCAAAAGTCGGTCGTCTGTTGGTGGTTCATGGACGGTGGCTGAAGCTTTGTGAAGATGGAGATGGTGGCTGAAAAATCGATTAGATTTTGATTTAGGTTTAGTTAATCATGGCTGGATGGTCAGAAGATGAAGAAGACGGCGAAGGTGGATGTGCGGCTGGGGGATAGGTTTAGATAGTAATTAGGTTTAATCTTTGTTTAGGTTTTAGGTTTATTTGGTTTAATATTTTTAATTTGTAAATCATATTTTTATGGTAAACCAGTTTAATTATAAATTATTTTATTTAATAAAAAAATTATATAAACGATTTTAAAATTTAATTATATTTTTAATTTTTTTAATTTTTTTTTTTAATTTTTTATAATAGAAATAATAACAAAAATTATACGCTATTAAAGAATATTTAATTGCAGATAGAAAAGTGCTATCGTAGCGGAACAAAAGATAGCATCACAAAAAACCGCTATCTAAAGTGCTTGACCTATTATGATGGGTGATGATACAGCACTTCATAAACCGCTATCGTATCGATAGATAGCATTTTTTCGTCCGCTAATAAAAGCCATTTTTATTGTAGTGATAACTATGTTTTATTGACAAATGGTTTAACTTTTATTTTTGCCGACATACGTTATTACTGTTCTAATCCTAGTGTTCTTGCTTTAGGTTAGATCGAACTAGAGAGAGAGAGAGCCGTATGGCTTTAGATGTGAAGGTGTTGTTGTGTTATTCAAATATCAAACAAAGGGTCTCCTTATATATGGAGTACATGGCCGACTATTACAAGTAATTAGTCAATGTGGGACTCTCTTAAAACATAAGAAAATCGGCCAAGATAAATGAGACAAACTAAGGCCCAATCCACTAACACATGATTGGTTTAATCAAAACAATATAATCTCGGTTATAAGCATTCTTAAACCGGATGGTTTACAACACTCCCCCTGAATGTCATAACCATCTAGGGTTCGTAATGCGTTTGGTATACTGCCTCGTTAAAACCTTTCCATGGTAAACCCAAAAACCCAATGTGGTAAAAAAAAGGGAAGCCATGGATAGGAAAAAGAGTACAGCCGCATTACTCCCCCTGAAGTGATCATCACTGAAGGTCTCTCAGTGAACGCATACCAATCTGCTGCATAAGCTTCCTGAGAGTGCAAGTTGGTAATGCCTTAGTGAAGAGGTCGGCTGAGTTCTCGCTTGATCTGACTTAGAGTACCTTGACCTCTCCTTCCTTCTGTAGATCATGGGTGAAGAAGAACTTGGGGAGAACGTGCTTAGTCTTGTCACCCTTGATGTATCCATCCTTGAGCTGAGCTATGCAGGCCGCATTGTCTTTGTAAAGAATGATCGGCCCATACTTACCATCTGTGATCCCACATGCTGTCCGAATATGGTGTGTCATGAGTCTCAACCAGACACATTCTCTGCTTGCTTCATGGATTGCCAATATCTCCGAGTGATTGGATGATGTTGCTGAAATAGTCTGCTTGACTGATTTCCATGAAATGGCCGTGCCTCCATTTGTGAAAACATAGCTGGTTTGGGACTTAGCACTGTGTGGGTCGGATTGGTAACCTGCATCAGCAAAACCAACCAAATCTCCTTTGTTTTGGTTAGCATAAAACAATCCTACATCCTTAGTTCCTTGTAGGTATCTTAGAATGTGTTTGATCCCATTACAATGCCTCATGGTCGGACATGAACTGAACCTAGATAATAGGCTCACAACAAAACATATGTCCGGCCTAGTATGAGTAGTCAAGTACATCAAGGCGCCAATGGCACTGAGGTAAGGGTACTCTGGACCAAGGACCTCTTCATCCTCGGCCTTAGGTCTCAGATCTCACAATCATGGGACTACTAAGTGGATGACACTTTTCCATATTGAACCTTTTAAGAACCTTTTCTGTATAGGTATTTTGGTGCACAAGGATTCCATCCTTAATATGTTCAATCTGTAGTCCCAGACAAAATTTAGTCTTTCCCAAATCTTTCATCTCAAATTCTTTCTTGAGATACTCAACTGTTTGGGAAATCTCTTTGGCCGTTCCAAGTATGTTTAGATCATCAACATACACGGCTATGATCACATAGCCTTGGCCGGATTTCTTAATGAATATACATGAGCTTACTTGATCATTCTTGTAGCCTTCTTTCAGTAAGTACTCACTCAATCTGTTGTACCACATTCGACCAGATTGTTTCAATCCATACAAAGCTTTGTTTAGCTTAATGCAATGTTGTTCTCGAGAACCTTTAGCATTCTTAGGTATTTCAATACCTTCTGGTACTTTCATGTATATGTCATTGTCCAGTGGTCCATAAAGATATGCGATTACTACATCCATTAACCGTAAATCTAGATTTTCTCTTATGGCCAGACTTATAAGGAATCTGAATGTTGTTGCATCCACCACGGGAGAATAAGTCTCCTCATAATCGATTTCTGGTCTCTGTGAGAATCCTTGTGCAACAAGTCGGGCCTTATACCTCACGACTTCACCAGTCTCATTTCTCTTTCTCACAAAGACCCATATTTATCCCACTGGTTTTAGATCATGTGGTGTTAGGAGTATCTCTCCGAAAACACCTCTCTTCTTGAAAGAGTTTAACTCCACGTTTATGGCTTCTTTCCACTTAAGCTAATATTTTCTTTGCATGCATTCATATATAGACGTGGGTTCTAGCTCCTCATCATCCTCAATGATCTCAAGTGCTACATGATATGCAAATAAATCACTTATGTCGACATGTTTTCTGTTCCATTGTTTTCCAGACATGACATAGTTTATAGAGATCTCTTCATTGTCAGGAATTTCAGGATCCTGAGTTTTGGCGTCCCAAATCTCATTAGACCCCTTCGCATCCGTGCCAATGCTCATGTCCGTGGATGCTGGTACGCCTGGACCATGTCCGGACGTTGGTTCATCCACGTCACGGAGCCTTGGGATGGTCGGATCGACCACATCGACCAGATCCATCTCCCCCTCGACCACGGTTGGTCTTGCACCTTTCTTATTTATTCAAGGGTTCTTATCTTTGGAACCAATTGGTCTACCACGTTTCAGACGTGCCTTAGACTCTGTAGCAACTTGGTTTTGTCCCTTCTGGACATCAATTCTTATTGGTGCATTAGCAGCTGGTATGTATGACTTGGTCATTCTATTTGGGTCATCAAAGGAATCTGGCAATTTATTAGCTAGTTCTTACAGATGTATAATCTTTTGAACTTCAAGATCACATGCTTGAGTTCGAGGATCTTGCCATGCTTGGGATCTATGATTCCATGTAATTTTTTTTACCAGCTTGCTATTATTTCCTCCCAATGTTGGATACTCAGATTCCACAAAATGGCAATCTGCATACCTGGCCTTAAATAAAATCACACGTGGTTGGCTCAAGGTATTTTATAATTGAAGGAGAATCATATCCAACATATATTCCCATCCTTCTCTGAGCTCTCATCTTTGTTCTTTGTGGTGGAGCTATTGGATAATAAACAGCACATCCAAAAGTCTTAAGATGGGAGATGTCTGGCTCTCGACCCATTAGGAGTTGGGATGGTGAATATCTATGCTCACTAGATGGTCTGATGCGTATTAACTCCGCAGCATGCAATACTGCGTGTCCCCAAGCCGTGATGGGAATGTTACTTTTCATGAGTAAAGGTCTAGCTATCATCTGAATCCTCTTGATAAGGACTCGGCTAGGCCGTTCTGTGTATGGACATGTGCCACGGAGTGTTCAACTGTCACCCCCATGGACATACAGTACTCATAAAAGGCTTGAGAAGTGAATTCACCAGCATTATCAAGACGTATAGTCTTTAAAGGAAAGTCTGGAAAGTGTGCTTTCAATCTCATGATTTGAGCAAGTAGTCTAGCTAAGGCTAGATTTCGTGTGGACAATAACACACATGGGACCATCTTGTGGACCATGAAGTACCTAAACGTCCCACTTGGTGGGTGTATTGGTCCACAGATGTCACCTTGTATCCTTTCCAGAAAACCTATGGTTCCCTTTGTCACTTTGACTGGTGATGGTCGGACTTGGAGTTTTCCTTGTGCACAAGGTACACATGTATTGTTCTTAGGAACAACTCGTCTACCTTTAAGGTTATGAACATTAAAATTTAGGATAAGTCTACGCATCATAGATGTTCCGGGATGCCATAACCGGTCGTGCCACAAGTTGAAATTCTCTTTGAATTCCTTGCTTATTACAGCATTGGCTTCGACCACACTGATCTGAGCATAGTAAAGACCAGTGGATATAGCCGGTATTGTCTCCAAGACCTTCTTATGGTCTTGGACGAATTCATAAATATTTAAGAATTCTTTGGCTCCTTCTCCAACAGTTTCAATATGAACACCATTCTTGCGAATGTCTTTAAAGCTCAACAGGCTTCTCTTAGAGTTTGGAGAATACAATGCCTCATCTATTTCTAGATGTGTTCCATTTGGTAATAGAACATAGGCTTGGCCGTGGCCTTTTATTAGTGATGATACACCAGCTATTGTGTTCACATTGGCATCTTTCAATGTTAGATCAACAAAGAATTTTTTATCCTTAAAAATCGTGTGGCTTGATCCACTATCAACCACAAGTGTGTCCATACTTCCTTTCATTCTAGACAATTAAAATATAATCTGAATCATTCATATTATTATTGAAAATGAAAGTAAAAACATAGTTTATTCTTAAAAATAAAACATAGAATGCAAAAGCATTAAAAAAATTCTTAAAGCGTAAAACACCAAAAGCATTCAAACACAAATCGTTTGATGCATCACATTATTCAATTGGGTCATCATTCAGCATATTCAGTATGTCTGAAGTCTCAAAATCCATGAGGTCATCCTTGTCATGATCAAAATCCTCCTCACCATCCTTGTACACCATGTGTGCTTCCGGATTCTTTCCCTTGAGACTCTCTTGATAGAGGTCGACCAGATGCTTGGCTGTGCGGCAATTCTTTTCCCAATGATTCATCATTCCGCATCTATAGCACGGTGAGCTTGCAGATTTCTTTGGCTTTGAAGATGTCCCATTATCTTTGCCTTTACCTCGTCCATTATTGGACTGGTTTGGACGGTCATAAGGGGTGTTACACACTTTGCCATTGCCACTTCGTCCACGTCCTCGCCCATGACCTCCACGACCACGTCCTCTTCCATATGAGGAACCACGGCCCTTTTGGTCATACCGGACATGGTTGGCTTCAGCCCCATCATTAGGATCATTTGAGGCATGATTTGCCTCAGGGACATGCTTAGATCCAGGTGGTCTAAGCTCACTATTCTTCAAGACCAGCTCGTTGTTCTGTTCTGCAAGCATTAGACATGAGATGAGCTCACAATAGGTATTAAAACCTTTCTGTCTGTATTGTTGCTGAAGCAATATATTGCTTGAGGATATTGTTTGGAAATTCTTTTCCAACAACTGCTTATCAGTTACAATCTCGCCACATAGTCTCAAATTTGAGACTATTTTAAACAAGGCTGAGTTGTACTCATTCACAGACTTGAAGTCTTGAATCCTGAGATGAGTCCACTCATAGGTGGCACCCGGAAGAATCAAAGTCTTCTGGTGATCATATCTCATCTTAAGCTCTTTCCATAACTCGTATGGATCACTTACTGTGAGGTATTGAGCTTTTAAGCTCTCCTCAATGTGATGACGGATGATCATGAGGGTTTGAGAGTTCTCTTTCTTAGTAGCTTCGTTCTGGGGAGCGATGCAATGCTCTAGGCCTTTGGGTCCAAGAGAGATCTCAACGTCTAATGCCCATTGGAGATAATTGTCACCCCTCACACTTAGAGGTGCAAAATCCAAGTTTGTGACTTTGGCCATCTGAAAATAAAAATCAGATTGTTTAGGTCTTTTAGAAATTTTTATTTTCTTATAACTCATCCATCTCTTAATCAACTTGTTTGATTTATAAATCCCTTGAAAACAATGAGATGGACGAGTGCATGGTCTAGTTGTACCTCATGGTACGCTTCATCGACTCATGCGGCTTGCGGTCTAGTCGTACCGGACGGAACACATCATCGACCAAAACGGATCGTGATCTAGCTGCACTGTGGTGCATATCATCGATCATCGGGAATCACCGATCAATATGGATCGTGAATCACCATGGATCATCGCGGATCATTGAGGATCATCGCAGATCATGGATCAACGCGAATCATCGTGGATCATCGTGGATCATTGATCATCACGGGTGATGGTCTAGTTCCACCACATGGTGAACATCATCGACCATTGTTTTGTTTATGGTATACTCGTACTCATAAGTACGTATCATTGACCTTTACTTATCATGGTCTAGTCATACCTAGTGGTATGCATCATTGACCTAAAAGAATCAAGGTCTAGCCCCACTATGGTGTGCATCATCGACCAAAAGAATGTGGAAACATTAACCTTGTGTTTTGTTTGGACATATAGCGTGTCACTAAACGCGTATCACTTGTTGTCCATTCAAAACAAAAGTCATGTAATCACATGCTAGGTTATAGGTTTAGGGTTTCTTAAAATCGGATTAAACTTTAAGGATTAGGGTTTTAAAAATTCAAACCGATTTTAGGATTAGGTTAAACATTGATCTTATGTTTTGTTTGGACATATAGCGTGTCACTAAACGCGTATCACTTTTTGTCCATACAAAACCAAAGTCATGTAAAACGATTTTAGGGTTTAGGGTTTTGAGATCTGAATTTTGGGGTTTAGGGTTTTAAAATTCGGATTTGATCATATATGATCGATTAGGGTTTTATAAATTTTAAGAAAACCGATCTGATTTCAAGAATTAGGACTAATAATATTTTTAGGGTTTTAAAATAAATTTCAACATCTAGTAACCTAATTATTTTTATCTTTAATTTTTTTAAAACAAGAACTGAAATCAACCATAAAATTTTAACAAAAATCGGATTCAAGCTTTTGAAAAAAATAAAACCGAGACATGCATGATCCGCAAGGCATATATTAGGGTTTTATATCTTACCTTATTCTTAGCCGATTTTTTCCTTGGCTTCTCTCTTAGAAACCTTGAATAATCAACCAAAGAAAATTCAAAGGATAGATTAGTATCAAGATCTTATAAGAACAAAATGATATCAAAAGTTTTAGAGAGAGAAGTGGTTGGCGGCTATTAGGGTTTCGGATCTGAGCTCGTGATGGTTGATCTTGGAGCTGGATCGTGCTGATAACGTGTTTTCTAATCCTAGTGTTCTTGCTCTAGGTTAGATCGAACTAGAGAGAGAGAGAGAGAGCCGTATGGCTTTAAATGTGAAGGTATTGTTGTGTTATTCAAATATCAAACAAAGGGTCTCTTTATATATGGAGTACATGGCCGACTATTACAAGTAATTGGGCCAAGATAAATGAAACAAACTAAGGCCCAATCCGCTAACACATGATTGGTTTAATCAAAACAATACAATCTCGGTTATAAACATTCTTAAACCGGATGGTTTACAACAATTACGACTTTCAATAGTCGTGTGTCAACTAGGTTCCTTTTTTATTGACAAACGTTTGTCAACTAGGTACATTATTCAATTGGGCTTTGTATGTTTGAAAGTGGTTTGTCAACTAGGTTCATTTAACTTCCTCATCTCTTCCTATCTGTTCACGAGATATATATTATTATTAACTATATACAAATTTTTTTTTTTGAAAAGTAGACGGTGTCACGTGACCCAGTAGCTCACCACATACATCCGCCCCTGGATGCAGGGGATATCTGTGAAGTACTCAGTGATGATACAACCGTAAGTTTTGATATCGGTAATTTATTGCAAAATTCGCCAACAATTTGAAGCATTTGATAACTAAGTACCATCTTTAATTTCATTGTCCTTTTTCAGGGCACTAGCAGTGTTATAGGAATAAATCTCAAGTTATCCAAGCCGGTGGAAAGATTTCATACAAGTGAAAACGCTTTTGAGAGAATGACTAATCTCCAATTCCTAAGAATCGATAGTGGTTATAATGGACTGTACTTTCCGCAAAGTCTAAATTCCATATCTCGGAAAATTAGAGTACTACAATGGACATATTTTCCAATGACATCTTTGCCTTCTAATTTTAGTCCGCAGTTCCTCGTCAAGTTATCCATGCATGGAAGCAAGCTTGAGAAGTTGTGGGACGGAATTCAAGTAAGCAAAAATTTCTATATTTTTTTCATGTATATACTCGAGCCTATAATTTGTTTATGTATACTGTTTTAGCTTTCAAAAGAATGATCTGACCGCACCGTTCACTAATTGTATCAATTTATAATAGTATGTTGGTTTTATTTGTACAGCCACTTAAAAATTTGGAGTGGATGGATTTGGGATCTTCCAAAAACCTGAAGGAAATTCCAGATCTCTCAACTGCCACGAAACTCCAGTCATTATATCTCAATGGATGCTCAAGTCTGGAGTGCCTCCCATCTTCTATTGGCAATGCACCTAGTCTCCAAAATCTTGATCTCAATTATTGTTCAAGTCTGTTGAATCTCCCTTCTTATATTGGGAATGCAATTAATCTCCAAGTTTTGCATCTCAAATATTGCTCAAGTTTGGTTGAGCTTCCTCTTTCTATTGGTAATGCAGCTAATCTCAAATACTTATATCTTAATGGTTGTTCAAGTCTTTTGGAGCTCCCTTCCTCAGTGGGAAAGCTTCATAAATTGAAGTACTTGATCATGATAGGTTGCTCAAAGCTAAAGGTTCTTCCCATCAACATCAACATGGCGTCTCTGACAGAGCTTGATCTCACTGACAGCTCGTCGTTAGAACATTTTCCTGAGATTTCCACAAACATTATATTTCTCCATCTCATTGGAACCTCAGTAGAAGAAATTCCTTCATCGATTAAGTCGTGGCATCGTCTTGAACACCTGAGTATGTCCTACAGCGAAAACCTCAAGAAATCCCCTCTTGCATTTGACACCATCACAGAGCTGCACATAACAGATACAAAAATACAAGATATTGGTTCATGGGTCAAGGAATTCTCTCATCTAGGCAGACTTGTACTCTATGGATGCAAGAACGTGGTATCACTCCCATATCTTCCAGGTATTGAGATATCGATGAGATCGAACAATTATGAAAAATACAAAAATAAGGAAAGATCTAGAAGAATCTGGAAGTTCGAAGAAGAATAAAAGTTAACATATATCAGTCCATAATTCTCTATATAACATTTGTCTCTTGTACCATTATTTGGATGAGAGTAACAATATTTCTTTCAATTCATAAATTCTCAGTAATTTGTCATAGTATCAGAGCCAACAATTCTTGGGAATAAAGACATCGCTACTGAACTAAAAATCCTATGATGATGTTGGTGACTCTTGTGATCGTAAAAGAAGGTGACGGAGAGTCCGGAGACTAGCCGGATGAAAATGACGGCGTGATGCAATGCCACGTGGATTACATGTCCACGTGAGGTTTTTATAAACTAAGGAATTTTTATAGTAGTTTATGTTTTGGTTTTGTTTTGCTAGTGGAAAAGTTTATGAGTTTCTTAGAAGACTTTAAAAAGAAAAACAAATTGGGTTCATTCACGGGTGATCAATTTTCATGCATTTTATCATGGCTGCCTTGTTTTTCATTCAAGACAACAAACCGCCATAAATTCGTTATTTGGAACTTTTGATATTTATACACGAAAGCTAAAGTTTTCTTATTCGACAAGTTTATGTTTTTCATTCACGAAAACAGAAGAACTTAATGATTTGACTTCTCTCCCTCATGAGTTGTTTTTCTATTTCGCAATCTCAAACTATTACTTGGACATCGCAATCGCAAATTCTTATTCTCATTTGAAGAACCCTACGATAGAGTATAAACGTCGACGATGACCCGGCGGGGTGTTTCAGCCAGTTTGACTCTATGGTCGAGTGTAAACATTACTTTATATATTTACCTCATAGCAAGGCATATTGCTGGTATTTTGAAGATTGCCTAATCTCCCACGTGTTACATACTTACATGTATGACAGTATGAGTTTGCAGGAGGAAATTGGGATATCGATGAGATCCACCATATCGGGATTATGGAAAACACAAAGATAAGGAAAGACCTAAATAATTTTGAAGGACCAAGAAGAATAGAAAGTTAACCTATATTATTCCATATGAGTAGGGCTGGGCAAAAAATCCGAACCCGAAAAACCGAACCGAACCCGATCCAAAAAAATAGCACCGAATCCGAACCGAAATTGATTAAATATCCGAATGGGTTCAAAATTTTGGTATTTAAAGAACCGAAATCGAACCTGATCCGAACCGAAATATTTTGGGTACCCGAATGTATCCGAAATAAATTTATATACTTAAATATATACATTATTTTTATATATAATGTATATTAAAAATATTAAAATTATATAAGATACCTTTAGTTTTCAAAATACTCGGAAAATATATGCAAATAGTCAAAAGTAAATGTTTAAAATAGCTAAAGTATACTGAAAACACCAAAATAGTTAAATATCTATTGATTCTTTATCCAAATATTCAAAGAAAACCAATTTATATGTTAAATTAAGGTATTTTGACATATATGTTATGAAAATTTATATGTAATATATTATCTTTCTTATAGATTTTGAAAATTTAAAGTATATAATGAATTTTGAAAATTTAAAAACATTTTAAATGGGTTATCCGAACCCGAACCGAACCCGAACCGAAATTTAGAAATATCCGAATGGGGCTGAAATCTTTGACCCCGAAAACCCGAAACCCGAAACCCGAATGGACTTAACCGAAACCCGAATGGGTACCCGAACGCCCAGCCCTACATATGAGTTTAGGAAATTGAGTTGAGTTGATTTATTCTCTATGTCATCTTGTAACATTATTTGGATGAGATTTGGATGAGGATCTAACAATATTTCTTCCAATTCATAAATTCTCAATAATTTATCATATAACATGATTGACGTTTTATCTTAGACTTCCAACTTAAAATCAATCGGTTGTAAATGAAGTAATCAAAGTTTCTTATACATTACTAAAGTTTCTGTAACGCCCCGATCGCCCATGGCTAATGGACTATTCATACCCGCTCCCTCGGCATGTGGACTCTATCCCGTCTGATGGTCGGTCGTTAATTTTTCAAAAGATTCGAAATCATTGTGTATTGACTATGCAATTACCATCCGACATTTCTCCGTGTTTTGGCCTCACTCGCACGGTATCGCGAATCACTTTCCGATAGATCACCCATCATTTCACTACTCTAGTACAAGCACGCTTAACTCTAGAGTTTTAAACAGATGTATGACGAAAAAAGTAAGTCAACTTTGGTGACATAAGTAGCCAAATCAATTCTCTTAAGCTTTTTCGCATATCACAACTCGGGATGTTACAGTTTGTTTTAATCACTTTCTTATTAATTGAAAAACATTTTAGGAGAATAATTTTTAATTTGTAGGTTATTTACAATCATGTCATTTTGCTAATGTGTCAAACTCACGTTCTTTCCCAGTTCTTTCCTAGCCACATTATTTGAAAACCTTACAACTAATCCCATTGTACTATAATGATTGTTCTATGTTTTACTAACCGACAATTTATTATAACATACCAAATTGGTTCTTACTTTATTTGATCACTAGGTGAGAATCCGCGCCATGCGCGGAGTGAAAGAATTAAAAAGAAAATAACTTAATATTTATAGATATTAGAAATTCAAAAATATTATATACAATGAAATATTATATCATGTAAGCTTATTTATGTTTTGTTAATGAACAAATTTGTGTAATTGAAAAAGGGTAATTGGATAAATGTTCAGAAGTATATTGCATGGAAAAAACCTGTAACAGTACGCCAAAACTTGTATAAATTTACTATGGATAAAAAATATAGGAAATAGAATTACTACATTCATAATAAAATTATGATGATAATAATTAAAGCAACATAAGTAACAGAACAATAAAACACCAAATCATGTAAAAATTGTCTTCAAAACTCCTCGTTTGCAATCCTATAGAGAGAAATAACAATGAATAAATTTACCAAACAAAATACACTTATTTACTCATTTCTACAAATTGAAATGATATACCTCTTTATGAGAACATCAATTTCTGAAACATTATTGGGTTCAAAAATGATTTTTTTGAAAACTCTTCAATGTTAGTAAAGTTGTTTATTTTTTCTTATCATGATAAAGAAAACAATGCCTGCACAATATTATGGGGATATCATATTCAACACAAATTTTATTTAAAATTAGTACAGAAGGTTGAAACTGAAAAACCAGTTTCTTTTTTATTGATGCATGGATTTATCTCCCTAGAAAAGAAAAAAAACATCAGATAATAATGAAATAACACGCTGAACATGTACTATCATTGAAAATATATAACTTACCTTTTCATTAAAAAAAAAACATCTCTAAGGTCTCTCCACCAGGAGCCAAATATTGCTTCCAAAGTCTAATAATTTTTACCCTAAACTTCCATAGAGACTTTTTAATTTTAAATCAGAGATGAAATTAAATCTTTGCATTTTGAATGATAGTTTTGACTCGTTTGGGTTGTGATAGAGGTGTAGGCATAGTATGGGTAAGATATATATAGTCTTAGGAATATAAATTGTAGGCGGTGAAAATTGTCTAGAAAATTTAATTTTTACGCCAAAAATCTTGTCTACAATCTCTAATTGAACGTTAGATTTGGAAAGAAATTATAGCTTCCTACTTTACAAAAATGATCGTCTAATTTGCATTTTTTACATCAATTTGCATTTATTTATAAACCATTGATTGATAATATTTATGTCTAGAAACTTTAATTGTGCATGATCTCCGAGTATATATGGCAAAAACTATTCAAGTCAAAAAATCAATATTGCATGATTGACAATCTAAATTGATAGCAAAAATGAGTGTTTCATTTAAATTAGTTAAATCGAAACGTATAACTTCCCAAAGGAAAAAACCTACAGAAATGGATTCTCAATTAATATATGCAAGCAATCAGTGGCAATCACATGTATATTTGGAAATATGATTCATTATAATTTGAATCACGTCTCCATTTGTTTGTAAAATTAAACGTATACAATCAAAGCCACAATACCTTATTCGGTATTAGTTAGTACATAAAAAATATATGAAGATCACGTAGATCAGTCTAGGTGGTAATACCTTCGTAAATCTGTACATATAAAAAATCTTGAGTAATCACGTAAATCAGTACATATCAAAAATCTTGCGTAATCACGTAAATCAGTCTATATCAAAAATCCATTCTCGCAAAAATGTATGTAATAAATGGATATATTAAATCATTATGCGTTTCTAATCATGTGTTGCCTATATTAGCACCTTTACAATTTTTTTTTTGTTTTTGAACAAATTATCACGTCATCTTATTGTAATGATTTTAATTATAGGTTGAAATATATCGACCTACAGAACATTAATTACAGGTTGAACTTCGCTTATTCTGAGTTAATATAATAGACCAACACAAAACTCATCTACGGCTGTTGTGAACTTTGGATTCTGTAGGTCGACATATTTATTAGAAAATATGTTATGATGGACTAAAACAAAATTTTTATATTTCCATATTAGAAAATATGTTATGATGAAAATATATTATATGTCCATTTAGGTACATGCTGTTCCTTTCGGGTATCGTTTTTTTTTGTTTTGAAACCAAGTCCCCCTTGAATATTATAAACTTATGTGTAGGTTTTGAGTTGGATCATTCTGGATCTGGATGAATTCAGTTATGATATATAGGAACCTAAAAATATCTAAATAACCAATATATCTAAAACGGGTTCGGGTATTTGTAAAAAAAATAGCCATATAACCTAATTCGGTCCAGGTTTTTTTAGTATCGTTAGTTATATTATGATACATCTAAAATATATAACACTAATAATGAAAAAGTAATTATTGATGCATAAAAAAACTCTTTCTATTTCACTTAATTTAGCCAAACACATAGAAAGAGTTTTATTTATTAATTTATAAAATCAGTTAGACATGAACATTATCTGTCCATTTAGGTACATGTTGTTCCTTTCGGGTATCGTTTTCTTTTTGTTTTGAAACCAAGTCCGGCTTGAATATATTATAAACTTATGTATGGATTCTGAGTTGGGTCATTCTAGATCTGGATGAATTCGGTTCTGATGTATAGGAACCTAAAAATATCTAAATAACCAATGTATCTAAAACGGGTTCGGATATTTGTTGGAAAATAGCCATATAACCTGATTTGGTCCAGGTCTTTTGAATATCGTTAGTTATATTATGATACATCTAAAATATATAACACTAATTATGAAAATAAATATTGATGTATAAAAATATTTCAGGGGCCAATTTAACAAAATATTAGTTGTTTCAGTTGATATAAATATATTTAAAATATTTATATGAACTGAAAAAAATACTAAAGTACTGTACATTTGGATTCAAAATCATTTCTTTTAACGACAAACTACACAAATATATTGATTTGTATACAAATTAAAATTACAATGTAAATATTTAATTACTGTAGAAATATGTCATATTGTTTAAACAAAATATCAATGTAAAAGTATTGTTAAGTTGCGTTCTAAAATCATTTATTTTAACAACAAGCCAAATAAATATGTTGATTGGAGAGGGAATAAAACAAAGCCAGAGAAACACATAGTTTACCAGAGACACTCTATGTGCCGAATTTATAATAAACAATTTTACTAAGATAAATACATTCAATAATTACAAACAAATAATATATTTTATAAAAGTGAAAAATAATAAAAGCGCCGATCAAAATCTAGTTTTTTTTTTTAAAAAAGATTTGATTTTTTTTGTTTTTAACCTATAAATTAAAAATCTCCAAATTTTACAACAACTTAATCCTAAAAACAAAAAGAACTCTCTAAACGTAAAACCTTTTGAATATTTAACTTTTAGAAACTTTAAATTTTCAAATTCCTAGATTTTCTGAAATCACCACGTTCAAAAGTGAATATCATCTACAATTGCATGTTTTAAACTGTTTCTTTCTTATATATATAACTTTCAATCAACTATTTTTTTGTATTTTGTTTGCTCTTCTTTTTATATTAAAAACAGAAATCAGTTAACAATTCTGTGAGTGACATGTGTCATATATTTTCAAGCAAAAAGATTTTTTTTAAACAAGAATGTTTAAAGTTAAATATCTATAACTGTTTTTTTTCCTATTATCTTTGTAACTGCTTTTATACTTAACTTCTAAATGATTTTCAACCTACATAAATAACCATATAGTTTAACTTTCGAAAACAATCTATATTTTTCTTTAAATTCAAAAATTATCATTTGAGACATCTATTTTCACATGAAATGTGAAATACATATATTTGTTGGTTTGAAATTTGAACATACAAAATTGTTTAAAACACGTACATAGACAGATGTTCTCTCTAATTTATTCCATTTAAATTTGATTTTTTAAAAAATCAAGTTTGATTGTACAATGAATTGCATGGAGCTTTATATAGCTAGTGTACAAGTTTATTAGAGTGAAAAAAATAATAAAAAGAAGAATTTAATCATAAATCATATTTAAAATGAAGGAAATAAATTGGCTGGTCAAAAGACTAATCTCAAGAAAGTGAAATCGTCTTAATATAGAGAATGTTGACCACACCTTTAACTTCTTTGAACCACATCTTATTAGCTGATAAAGAGGCTTAAAAGGTGGTCTGTTTTGGGGGAAATCCAGCTGACTAAAACAAACCATAGTGTTGAAATCGTCGTAGTTCATCCGAACCCAAAATATGGTAAGTATTGTCTCCTTTGTATTTTGAACCATCTGAATAATTCTTAATAGTTCAAAACTTCTAGAAGCTTCATTTTTGTGTAGAGACTCTCCTGGATGTGAGCTGGTCTTGAATGAGCTTTGACCTTTATGAGCAGTGGGTTTGATGCCCAACTCATACCCTCCTCCTTGAAAAACTTTTGTCCAAAAAACTTGTTCATGCGACATAGTGGTGTCCCTTGAATGTTGTTGGACCTCTTGTGATGGCTCCTCCCTTTCAGTGAGAATTGTTGGCAATGGATACTCATCTGGTGGATCAAGCGGTTCATGTTCTTTATTTCCAAGCTCAATTTGGACAGCATGTTGGACCAACCCCTATAAACCATTGCATGTGTACCTTTGTATGTGCACACTTATCTCACCTCTCAGTCCATAAACAAACTGGTCCATGACACTCCCATTGCTTACTCCTGGATTGAGCTGAATGCAAAGATACTTGAATTGCTTGTAATACTCCTTGACCGTCTTATCATCTTGGCAAAGTGTACGAAAATGCCTTCGCATTTCTTGATACTGATCACGTGGGATGTATTGTTTTATCATCAGATTTTTCATCTCATCCCAAGTTGATTCCCTAAAATACCCACAATGATTTTTTTTTGCAGTAGATTGGTTCCAGTATTGAGCGTGGTTGATGAGTTGATCAGCTGCAATGTATACCTTCTCAAAATCTGGAAAGCCCCAAGAATGGAAGAACTCATTCATCTTGTGCTCCCATTCAAAGTACTCATCAGGATCTGATCTTCCTGCAAAATAATAATCTTCTTGCTTTAAAAGACTCCAAGGATGGTTCGTCATGTTGCTGTTGCTGGGCTGGTTTTCCATATATTTTCTTTGTATATTTTTTTTAAAGAAATTGAGAAAAACAAAACAGAAAAGAAAGAAAAATGTAAGAGATTTTTCTGGTTTTTTTCTTTTGAGACTACTATGAAAAACAAAAGGATAGATGATATGAGCTTTTAGCTCTGATACCAAATGATACAGCCTCAGAATCATACCTTAGTTTATCTCACAAGAAATCAAAACCTACGGCTTAAATGGATTTAAGATCGCCACTCAAAGATGTGAAAGACTTTGAGATAAGATCATGAACCAGAGCCTAAGTTAATCCCACACAAATACAAAGGTTCAACACTTGTATCCTAAGAAATAATCTCACATGACTTAGAATAAAAAAAGAACAAGCATAAAAACTTTCAAGAGAAAAATCTCGGTTTCTAATCAATAATCAAGTATGATTTTACAATGAGTTGCAAGGAGCTTTATATAGCTATTGTAAAATTTTATTATAGTCAAAAGAAATAAAATAAAAGAGGAATTTAAGCATAAATCACATTTAAAAAGAAGGGAATAGAATGCACAACATCAATACATTAACATGGGACATAACAATTTCTTTAACATACAAATGTATTGTATATATAAAAAAATATTTATTATGCATAAAAATTGGTAATATACATATAAATAGGGCATAGTAGTACATATAAGTACAAAAATTCCTTCCCGCATACTCCCCGATTTTTCAATAAATCGCTAGGCCCGATTCTTATTCCCTTATCTTTAATAATGAAAGTTCAAAATTTTTTGACCTAATTACACCACAACCATGTTTATCGTCTTCTTACTTTTTAGTTTTACCAATTAATTTTCTTCTTATCACAAAATCTAAACGCAGATAAACAAACCAAGCATGCCTAACAAATTCGACAAAGAATTTAAAAGGTAAAACTAAATGAAGGTTTTGTACTTATATGTACTACTATGCCCTATTATTAAAAAAATTAAGCCTTTAAAATTGTGTACTTATATGATGGTGAAGACAAAGAAACATCTTTCACAACTTCAGGTTTATCAGCTTTTGAAGCTAGTTTTGACTTTATATGTTGCCACTGCTAAATTTGAAAGATGTTTTTCAGCGATGAAGATTTTGAAGACGAACTTGCGGAATCTGATAAGGGATCAGTTTTTAAATGATTGTGTTGTTTGTTTTGTTGAAAAAGAATTATTTGAGAAAGTGAAAAATGAAATAGTAGTGAAAAGATTCCAAAATATATAATTTTGTGGGATAAATTTGTAAGGTACTTTTAAGTTATGAAACTTTTTCTTTTATCTAAATGAGTAGTTATTAAGATACCCCCAATTAATAATAGTTCTAGATCCATCACTTATAAATTAGTCTCTTTAATTGTTTTTTCTTAAGTTGATAAACAATGTTTGATATCCTTTAATTTTGTCTTAATGGTTGATAGGTAAAACGAGATTGGTTGTGAAGAAATTATAAATACCAGCATGAAAGTGGAAACTTGATCAAGTTCTACATAAATCACGGAAAATGATATATCAGGCCAAGTACAGTTCACAAGATACATAAGTGCTCCTATTGCACTTAGATTTTGGTTATGGGTCATTACTCTCTTCATCTATTTCCTTCGAAACAAAGTATGAGAAAAAATCACTAACACGATTCACTTTTTTTCGATTCCATATTTTTCTATTATGGATGTAGTTAACAGAAATCTCATGATTTTCATAAGAATCATGATGTTCAATACTATCAATACCCTCATGGTGTATTTCTTCCAACTATTCTGCATGACTGGAAATTATATGTTTTCAAAATCTCCTTCCGTTTTCTAGGATCTTATCCTTAAAACCAATAGGTCTACCACACTTCAAGCATATTTTAGTCTCTCGTGTATTATCTTCTATTCCATGTTCATGTGGCATTCCTATATGAGTAGGAGCATTTGCAGCCGGTATATGTGATTTTGTTGGTATCAGCAAAAGAGGTAGTGGATATGCGATGCTTTGTGAATGCATAATTAGAAGGATCTCTAATTCCGGCTGTTATGTAGAAGGATCAAGGTGTAGCAGAGATGGTACATACCTATTTGATATCCTTCGCTATTTCTTTATTTTCTCTCCCTATAATTGGGAATACTTTTTCATTAAAGTGGCAATCAGCAAAATGTGTTGTAAATATGTCACCAGTTTGTGGTTCTAGATATTATATGATTGATGGAGAATCACAACCAACATATATCCCTAACCTCCTTTGAGGCTCCACCTTTGTACGTTGGGTAGGTGCAATTGGCACATTCTTAGATGAGAAATATTTGGTTCTCATCCAAATGCTAACTATATTGGGAGTATTTGTGATATGCACTTGGTCTTACCCGAATTAGTGATTATGCATGCAAAATAGCATGTCTCCACACAAAGGTTGGGATTTTAGATTTCATAATCAATGGTCTTGCAATCAGTTGCAGACGTTTAATTAGTGATTCAGCCAAACCATTTTGTGGATGAACATGAGCAACAAGATGTTCAACATTATTCTAGTTATCATACAATAGTCATTGAATGCTTGGGAAGTGAATTCACCGGAGTTGTATAGTCTAACTCTCTTTATTTGATAATCAGGAAACTGAGCTCTTAGTTTGATTATCTGAGACAAAAATCTCGCAAATGTCATATTTCGAGAGGACCATAGCCAAATGTGTGACCATCTACTCGACGCGTCAATCATTACCATAAAACAATAGAATGGTTCACAAGGTGAAATGTATAGATCTACAAATATCGCCTTGAATTCTTTCAAGGAACTATGGTAACTATTTATCTATTTTGGTTGGTGATAGTGTTATAATCAACTTTCCAAGAGAACATACAATCCATGTCATTTAATTTCCCTGATAAACTTTTTGGGATTTCAATAAATGACCATGTGGGGTCTTAATGATTTTCGCATTATTGTGCTGTCTGGGTGACAAACACGATCATGCCATAGTGTAAAATTGTCAGAATTTCTCTTAATCACCAAATATGATTCGATGACACTTATATATGTATGATTATATATGTTGGAAAGGAGTTTTGATAGTTTTCCAACACCTCTTGTTTTCTCAATTTCTCAAGAGTTATATACATATAATTCTTTCCATCCTTAGTTGCAGACTGAGTATTAAATTCTTAAAAATATCTATAATATTAAAGAAGAATCTCTATTACAATTATCCTTAGTCGCAGACTGAGTATCAAATCCTTGACAATATCCTTGAAAATATCTTTAAAACTAAACAAATTTCTTTTAAAATTTGGAGATAGTGCATTATTTATCGACGATATCATACCACTAGGTAATGTGAAATGGGATTTACCAATCCCTTCAATCAAGTCTGCATGATCCGATATGTATTAACTGTGATATTTGTCGATTTTAGTTCAGAAAAACATTTTTTGTGTTTCAGAATAGTGTGTGTTGTTCTGTTCCACTATCTGTTATAAAAATATATCTAGCAATGATTAGTGTTGATGTTTCATTTGTAATGTCCATTTCTGAAACAAACAAAAAGGATTAACCTAAATAAGATAATACTAGGATAAGACATGCGCTTTTGCGTAGGGTGATGTTATATAATAAAAATAAAAATATATAGTATTGATAAATTAAATATACATTTAAGTTTTTCTAATATACATACAATTATGTTTTCTGTATATAATTATCTATATGTTGGGTCGAGCATTTGTAACTATAATTATAGACTGAAATTTATTTTGAATTTATGATGAGCCTGATCAATTTGAACTTAAAACTTTGATCACTTTGTTTATACCTATAAAAACTTTAATGTGGTCATCAAGTGAATTTTTATTACAAAATTGATGTAACATATTTTCTTCCTTTAAGTCGTTAGCTGAATATATATATATATATATATATATATATATATATATATATATATATATATATATATATATATATATATATATATATATATATATATTATTTAATTTGAATATTTATTAAATAAAAATCTATATTAATACGATTTTATAATAAGTTGTATCTTATTATAACAAAACAAATTCAGCCATGGATCACAAAATTTTCAAACTGGTATTTAAAATTTCTAATAATTTATAGTCATTTAAAAAAAATTAAAATATAAGAAAGAATCTAATTTTTTTTATTATATGGTTAATGTGATTGTTTAATATCTTTTAATAATATAAAATTAAACAAAAAAGAACTAAGATACAAAAAATGTTATAAAATATTTGTTATTTATAATCATTAATTGTCATATATACGTTAAACATATTAGGTAATTCTGTAGCTTTTATTTAAGGAAAATGCGGAATATTCTTTTGTACACTATTTATCAATTTAATAGTTAATTTAATAAAAAATATAATATAAATTAAGATGGATAAACCTATTTTTCTAAATTCTGAATTTTATTCTCATGGTGACACGTGGCTACAAAACAATATTGTAATGCCTCTCAATATATTTATTATTTAATTTGAATATTTATTAAATTAAAATTCATATCAATAAAATTTTATGATCATTTGTATCTTGTTATAACATACTGGCATTTGCGATGTTCATCACTTTTACAGTGACATATGAGAGGTTTAATACTGGTCACTAAAAAGAATATGAACCTCGCGATGATAATCTATTAACGTATCATACCATGAATATTCAAAATGTCGGATTTATGATAATGAAATAAAATATGCGACATCCATCACGTTTGGTCAAATTAATTTTAATACTATGGTTTGCTCAAATCTCCTCTAAGACTGACACGTAGGATTTTTGACCTCTTAAAATTTCGCCACGTAGGATGGGGTGGTTTTATAATTCTTACAAAAATGAAGTTCATATTTTTTAAAGTCTTCCCAAATAATATATAGGGGATTATTCACAAAATATTATATATCATTAGCAAACATTAAACACACAGTAATTATACATAAATAAGTGAAAAACACACAATAATTATACATAAATCTTCCACAAGTAACAATTAATTATGGTATAATTGTGGAATTTCAAGATTCAGATGGTGGACATTTAATTAAGCTTCCGTGATAACGGTCTCCTCGAAATCATTCACAAAGTCAGACGCATCGAAGTGTACCCTCAGAAAGTTCCATAAAGTTTACCTCCTTTTATTTCCCTTTGACGGACTCTTTGTATAGAGGCACAGAGGTGTGCAGTGGTATGACATATACGAAACCAATGTCCCTTAATAACTCATCTGCGACAAGCATCTTCTCGCTTCTAGGAGGTATTTCCTTGGTGTTATTTTCCCTTAGGGAATTGCTCAGAGCGGATCCATTGGAATGACTTCCTATCTTGTGGATTGTATTTCCTTTCACGTCTACGGTAGTTTTGACGACAACGACCCAAAAAACCTTATTTTTTTCATTGGTTTCTTCGCATCTAATGTGTTTGCTACAGGAAGCTCTTTAGAACAAATAGGACGAGTTATGTGATTCTTGATCAGAAGTTCGTTGTTCTCTTCTTCAATGAGAAACACCACAATCAAATCTGAAAATTTGGCATATCTCCGCAACCTATATTGTTGTTGCAAGGTAATGTAGCTCTTGTGGAATGTGGTGTATGTCTTCTCAAGTATTTGAGATTTAGTGATCATATTTCACCACAATATCTCATTTTGGCCACAATTCCTAACATATCAGAATTATAATTCATCACTGTCGAAATATTGGAATCTCAGACTCTGTCATTCATAAGTGGAAGTGTTATGTCTTTTTGATGATCAAAACGATCTTTCAGAGACTTCTATAGCTCTTTAGGATCTCTCATGTTGGCATAGTCATAAATAATACTTTCAACAAGGTTTTTTTTTTTTGTCATCAACAGAAACAAAACTCTCATCTTGACTCGGAAGTCCAAGCCGGTAACTCTGAGTCCATGTGAACGACAAAAGACGGTTGCATCCTGGCACTGCGTGCTAGTCGATCCGCCTGTAAATTCTGTGTTCGTGGTACATGAATAATCTCTGAGTTGATGAGGACGTCTTTTAGGGTCTTTATGTCTTCTATATAACTTGCAAAAGCTTGCCATTCCTCTGGTTCCGAAACCATTTTTACCAATTGAGAACAATCCGTTGCAAACGTAACCCTGAACTGACGTAAATTTCTCATACATTCCATAGCCCATATTAGCGCTTCCACTTCTGAGTGAAGTGGGGATTGACTCGCTCTAACATTTCGGGCCCCCATCAGGCTATCAAATCCTTCCAAAGAACTATACCAACCTTGTCCGGAAAAATTATCTTTATCCTTCCATGAACCATCTATAAAACACCATCTCCCTTCTCGTGTTCCATGTTATTTCCGGCGACCTGTCGTACCTGAACCTGTGGAATCACAATATGTGCATCATTCCATAATTCGGATTCTGTCTCAGCCAATTTCAACGTATCCCTTCGGGTCAACATCAAGATTACTGAAAACCTTCAAATTCCTGCCTTTCCAAATGTACCATAGTATCCAAGCAAACTGATGAATTCCCAATTCCAATTTAGGCTCAATTCTCCAAAATAAATAATTCATATTTGCAAATAGAGATTGATAGGGGAAGATAGTTGAACTGGATGGAATCTGTGAAAGAGCTTATACCTGACGCGCCGGTGGACACTCAAAAAACACATGATTTATAGTTTCCTCGGGAGCGCCACATCTATCACACCATATATCTCCTTTTAGCCCTCTTGCTTGCAAATTCTTCTTTACCGCTATGCAACCGGATACCAATTGCCACAAGAAATGCTTCATTTTTGGGGGACATTTTACTTTCCAGCAGTATGCTTTCTAGAATATCAACTGTAGGGCCAACCAGTGTCAATGGTTTCTCCTTATCAGGATAAACTCTCTCCACTTGATATCCTGATTTCACCGTATATTTTCCATTGTTGGTAAGATGCCATCCATCCCTATCACTCAATTGAGCTTTACTCAGAGGTATACTTTCAATAATTTTGATGTCCTGGGGGTCCACGAAAGTCCTTAGTGCCTGAGAATTCCACGTTCTTGAAGTTGAATCAATGAGGGAATTAACTGTCAAATCCGGGTAAGTAACATGAAGATTTTTGTTTCCTGGTCTGGAGCGAGTGGATGGGATCCAGGGATCGTTCCATACTGAGATAGAAGATCATGTACCCACCCTTTTAATTAGTCATTTGCTAACCAGAGATCTAGCTGAAATTATACTCCTCCAGCCATACGACGGGGAATATGAACGGATCGGTTCTAGGGGTGAAGCATTCCTAAAGTACCGTCCTTTAAATACTCTTGAAAATAAAGTATTAGGTTTCTCTATCAATCGCCATAACTGCTTACCAAGTATAGCCGTATTGAAATCCATAAAATCTTTGAATCCCAATTCCTCCTTCTTCCTTACTTAGGACTAGTTTGTCGCAAGATTTCCAATGCATACCCTTAGTATTTCCACCGGGGCTCCACCAAAATTGGGCCACTGCACTCGTTAGTTTCTTTACAGTCCCTTTTGGTAGTCTATAACAAGACATCACATGATTCAACAAGGTTTCTTCTACGGAAGATCAGCGATTTAGCCTTTTCTTGACGCATTGAAGTATTATTCTTTTTAACGGTTTCAGATAAAACAAGAGATTCAAGGTGGAGTTTGACACTGGTAACCCAAGAAATGTAGTTGGTATCAGTGATGTCTAGAGCGGGAAATTGGAGCTTCTCCATGTTTTCCATTGAATTTCTAAAATTAAATAATAAAACAAAACATAATTACAAATATAATTTCATAAAATATGTGAGGTACATGCATAAGTAGTATGATTACAAGTAATACAAATGTATAAAACAACAAAGTTAAAAGAAACACATTTACTTCCGGAGAGAATTCTCCAATTATTAAATTATAAAAGAAACAAAGAGCGGATTAAGCATTTTTAATGAATGTTTTGTAGGATAAGATTTGGAGAGATATGAAATGAAATGAATGGGCTGTAAATGTATTTATAGATTTTTAAAAACACTGTTCATTAGCCGTTAACTAGCCGCTTAGAAAGTAATATAGTTTGTTTTTTCAAATTTATTTACGACCGTTGGAAGTAAGAAGATATGATAAATGTTAACCATAAAATATCATGAGCAATTACAAAATCTATCAGTTTAAACACAAAGTTAAAATATGGTGATAGAGTCAACATTGTAAAAATGATAAACTGTAAAAGATTCGTCAACTAAAAGCAATAAATGTTTAGGCAATTACACCGACCATTATGGTGACTTAAGCGATCATTATAAAAATAACAATAAAATCGGGACAGCAGTGCTGCACTCCAGTAACAATAAAACTAACAAATAAATAACAAGTTGTATGGCTAAATTCAGATAGTAATAATTACAAAGATAAATTTCAACAATAAAGTGATCGTTTTAATAATGTGGTATAATTATATTACTTTGTTTCTATTTATAATATGTATATAGAATTTCATCAGTTATGTATTAGAATTATACAACAAATAGTATACTCTTTATATAGAAAAAGAATTCGACAAGATATACTCTGATAAATAAATAATATGGCCTCCGTCTTAAAATTCTCACTCAAAATATTGACTTCTGTAACACCAAGTAATTTATTTTATTTCTTCAGCTCTCTTTTCATCGATTTGCATCTCTAAAAACTTATCATCTGTACAATTTGGTAGAAAGTATACTATATGAGTGTGCCAACAACCTCACATATTTGTATCAATACATTTTCTTTATATTCATTCTTCTACCGATGAAATGCTCTTTGTGATTTAGTCAAAAAAAGCTCTTGTGATTGATGTGTGAATGTTTTGCTTTTAAGGTGCTGAATATACAATTTAAGAATATAATTAATTAAAGTGCATAAATTCTGTAAAAAGGTAATTTTGAAACATTTTTATACAATAATCTGTATGTTTCTATATATAAGTAGTTTTATCAAAAAGGTTTGTTTCATAATATAAGGTGTTCTCAAAACCCAAAACAATAAAATAATTTAAATAAACAAATGTTCCACTAAAAACTTAAAAGCCTTGTCGTTAGTCATTCATGTTTTCTAACACAGTTTACCATGTTGGTCAACTAACAGTCATTAGTTACCAAGAAAATCTATTTCTAAATTCACTATATAATACTACTGAAAGTGTTGTTCTACTTCCGTTACTTTTCCCTTCGATTTGCTTTATTCAACATATTTCTTCATCATAAAGCTATGGATCAAAATAAAAAAAATTAAAAAAAAGAAACATAAAATATTCAAAAAATCAACAAAACGCAATCAAGCCTCCAAATGTTCGCTCAGCCATTTGACTTGAACAAAATGCACTATGATATTGGAGAGCTTCACATAGACAAAGAAATTGAATACACTATATTAACTATATTGAAGATTAATTGTCCTAAATCATTTTAATTCTGTTTTTATTCTTATTTTACGTCACTACGTGTGTTTAAATATTTTTCCTGTTTTGATCATTTATGGTAATTGATTTTCTGAAATAATAGAAGTATGTAATATGATAAGAAGACTAGAAAAATAACCATAACAATCATAATATTATAAATAAACCATCCGAAAGTAGAAAAAAAAAACAAAAAAAAACATTACAACAATCCAAGTGTCTTCATCACATTTTGAACTAACATTGCATCACAACTGATTTCCATAGCAAGAATACCAACTTTTTCTAGTGCAGTTTTCCATATGAGGGATTTTGTACTTGTTTAATCCTCCAATTTTCATGATCTTACACATACACGATTAGAGGTGTCAAAATGGGTAAAAACCAGTGGGTTGACCCAAACCAAACCAATCCATAATCCTAATGGATTATTAATTTGGGTATTAATGGATAAATGGTTTTTATGGGTTAGTGGGTTTAGTGAGTTGATTCAATATTGGTTTGGATCAAAATGGGTTTATGGTTTACCCAATCCAACCCATTTTTTGTCGCTTTTATTTTTTTCTTTTTTTTCCTTCCTTTCGTCTCTCTCTCGATATCTCTCTCTCTCTCTCTCTCTCGATCTCCCATCCATCCATCCGCCCTCGCTGCTCTCTCCCATCCATCCACTACTTCTCTCTCTCTCTCTCTCTCTCTCTCTCTCTCTCTCTCTCTCTCTCTCTCTCTCTCTCTCTCTCTCTCTCTCTCTCTCTCTCTCTCTCTCTCTCTCTCTCTCTCTCTCTCTCTCTCTCTCTCTCTCTCTCTCTCTTCTCTCTCTCTCTCTCTCTCTCTTCTCGATCTCCCATCCATCCATCCGCCCTCGCTGCTCTCTCCCAATCATCATCATCATCATCATCATCATCATCACCCTTCGCTTGTGATTCCACGCTGTCATCGTCTTCTTCTCCAATCTCCCTTGGTAAATCTCTATCTTCAAATTCTTCAATTTGATCTTATGGGTCACTGATTTGGAATCGATTTTGAAGTAAATTTTTCTGGGTTCTGATTTGGAACAGCAAGCACGTTCTGGAAAAGATTTGGGTTCTGGTAACAGCAAGCCACGAACGACTTCCTTGGAGACGCGACTTCCTCGGAGACGCGAAACAGTAGCACAAAACTTGTAAGTGTTTTGTTGATGAGTCGTATTCACTTGCTTTTGATAACTTGAGTAGTGTTTGTTCACTTACGGATTAAGTCTGGTGTTGTTTGTTCCTTTACATATTTTCTCTTGCTTTGTTGTTTGTTCACTTGCAGAAACAGTGGTGTTTGTTCACTTACGGATTCTACTTGCTGCTTGAAGTGTCAACGAGATGATGAATAATGAAGAAGATCTTCTAAACAGTGGTGGTCAATCATCTACGAGTGCTGCATCACAATCTGTTCTAGTAAGTTCTAATCATTCAAAAAGAGCTAAGAGATCAACTGCTTGGGATTATTTTGTTATAGAAAAAGATGAGAATGGTCAAGAGAGAGCATATTGTAAAAAGTGTCCAAAGAACTATTTGTGGTTGCCAACTAGTGGAACATCTAATTTGAAACGTCATGCTCAGAAATGCTCGAATGGTTTAGATGTTGAAAGAAAGGAAAGGAAGTTTGATGATAAAGTTGCTAGGGAAAAGTTTAGTCGAGTGATTATCAGGCATAATCTTCCTTTCCTTTCTGTTGAGTATGAAGAACTTAGAGGTTTTCTCAGTTATTTGAATCCAGATTATAAGTGTTATACTAGAAACACTGCTGCAGCTGATGTAGTTAAAACTTGGGAGAAGGAAAAACAGAAGTTGAAGTTTGAGTTAGCAAATATTCCTAGTAGGGTGTGTTTAACTTCAGATTGTTGGACGGCTTCAGTCTCCGGAGATGGGTATATCGTTTTGACGGCACATTATGTTGATCAGAAGTGGGTTTTGCACAGCAAGATTTTGTCATTTTGTAATCTGCTTCCTCCACACACCGGTGATGCTTTAGCTAGTAAACTTCATGAGTGTTTAAAGGAGTGGGGAATTGAGAAGAAGGTGTTCACTTTAACTCTGGATAATGCTACATCTAATGACTGTTTGGAAGAAATTCTAAAGGATAGGCTGAATTTAGATGATAATCTGTTGTGTAAAGGGGAGTTTTTTCATGTTCGTTGCTGCGCACACATCTTAAACCTTATAGTACAAGATGGTTTAAGTGTTATTGGTGGTGCATTGTCCAAGATCAGAGAGACGGTGAAGTATTTTAAGGCTTCGATTTCTAGGAGAATAGCACTCGCTGATTGTATAGAAGGTGATGATGAAGTGGTTTTGTCATTGGATGTTCAACATAGATGGAACTCGACATACTTGATGCTTGAGAAAGCCTTGAAGTACGAGCGTGCTTTAAATAGGTTTAAAGTGGTTGACAAAACCTACAAGCACTGTCCTTCTAGTCAAGAGTGGAAGAGGGCAAAGATTATCCATGAGATCTTGATGCCTTTTTATTGTATTACTACTTTGATGTCCGGGACAAGCTATTCAACATCCAACTTATATTTTGGACACATATGGAAGATTCAGTGTCTGTTGGAAGTGAATAGGGACAATGATGATAATGTCATTCGAGACATGATCTCTAAGATGAGAAAAAAGTTTGATAAGTATTGGGAGCAATATAGTGTCATTCTTGCAATGGTGCTGTGTTGGATCCTAGGGTAAAATTCAGGCTTTTGAAGAGATGCTACGATGAACTTGATCCATTCACTTCTGGAGAAAAAATAAAACACCTCAAGGAGAAGCTTTATGATCTTTTCGAAAAATATAGGAAAAAGTTTCCGCTGACTCCTGTTGTGAGTTCTTCTAAAGTTGCTTCCCATGTTTCAAAACGTGGAAGAGGGTTCTTAGACGTGCAAGATGTAAGTTCTTAATTTAGTCTTTGATTTAACTTTTACTTGTTGGTTATGTAGTAACCTCTTAAACTTCAAATGGTGCAGGATTTGTTTGATCTTGATGACGTACAAGACTATATGGAAGAAGGAAAGTCGGCCTTACATATGTATCTTGAAGATCCAAAGCTAGATATGAGGAATCATCCTGATCTGAATGTTCTGGACTATTGGAAAGAAAACAGAAACCGCTTTGGTGCTCTTACTTACATGGCAATGGACATCCTTAGCATCCCCATAACCACTGTGGCATCGGAATCTTCATTCAGTATTGGGTCTCGTGTGATAGACAAATATCGGAGTCGACTGTTGCCAAGTAATGTCCAAGCTCTGCTGTGTACTCGTTCTTGGATATATGGTTATATGCTTGATGATGAAGGTATACATTCTTTTGTCTTTTGAAATTATAGATCATGTGTACAAAAGTGTAACTATTGTCTTTTGAAATTGTAGATGATAATGGCGAAGGTGAGACTGTTGTTATTAGATCGAGGCCAACTGATGTGGAAGATGTGATCACACAGCCACCAGAGTAAGTCTCGTTCATTGTTCTTGATCTCTAACATGTTACCTTGTGGTTCCTTTAACTTAGTGTTGTTGTTGATGAGTGTGAGAAATAAATTTTTGGTCTTGATGTGTGATGTCTTTGTATATCTGATGTCTCTTTGGTTGTTATGGTTGTCGACTTGTATTGGGTTTCTGTTGTGGTTTTGTATGACAGATACACGAGAATGGTAGTTGCTTTGTTGTGGTTTGTTGCTTTATTGCTTTGTTGTGGTTTGTCAAGATCAATAATTTGATATTTTTGATTTATCACTGAAATCAGGTGACTGTAACAGAACAAGAAGATGCGTTGCTTAACGAGAAGGTCATGCGTTTGATGTAATGGCATCTATCCAGAATAATGAGCTCCATTTATATGTTTAACATTATGAACACTTGTCTTATGAGTTGTAATGACATCAATTTCACTGTATTGGTTTATTTCTTTTGTTTTGATATATTTTGTAAGTAAGAGATTTAGAAGTATTCTTTTGAAAATGTTATGTTTCGATTTTATGTTTCAAATTGTTATGTTTCTTACAAAAAAAATGTTATGTTTCTTACAAAAAAAAACTATTATATATAATAATGAGTCAACTCATTAAAACTATTAACCCATTAATTTAAATGAGTTGTGGATTTATCCAAACCATTAAGGTAATGGATTGGTTTTACCCATTATCCATAAAGGAGTGGGTTCATTTGGATATGGTTTGGGTTGGCACCTCTATACACGATTGAAGAGTTAAAAATATATGGTTTACCTGTTCTGTCGGATATTTCTTGAAAGATTCTTCTACTGCACCAACAAGATCTTCTATGGTTTTTGGGCATTCCTTATGTTGTAAGGATTGAATGGCACTGAAAAATCCAAGATCTAAAATATTCAGATCCGGCGAGTTTGTCGGTTGACAAATCAATTGAATGTCAAAACCACTTTTTGATGCCGCTTCTTGGAAATCTTTATCTTTACACTCAACTATGTGCTCTTGCGCTGTCCTGTTGGATAAATATAGTCCTTCCTCTATCTTGCTTGGCCACTTTTCTTGAATATTCGGAAGAACCTTTTCCATAAAAAATGGTTTTATGTCCTCTCTCTTGACTGACGTTGACGCTTTTAATTTTAACGTCCCAGCAGCTTTGTTCCTTGCTCTTTCTTTTAGCTGGCTGTAGAGTAATAAACGGGAAAATTCCAATTTTCCCATCAAATACATCATTTCCTTCTTCATCGAATCTCGGGCGAGCCATTTTCGGTAGAAACATCACCTTTCCAATGTAATTTTTGCTTTGACACGTACGGTGCGGTTCTTCTTCCATTGGAAGTAGATAATATTTCTCAGTCTTATTCGTCATATAGAACCATTTCTCATCGATATGAACTATGTTGTACATATCAACAAACTTAGGTTCATGAGGTAGACTATTTTTATCCAACATAGAGATGCAAAATTGTAACCTACTTGTTATATTGGCTTCCTTCAAATAAGGGTTGATGCTGTTGGTATGACGTCGAATAAGCCCTTCTTTCTTTCTTTTAAATAATGTTGTAAGGCTCACACCCATAGCCATAGAAATTGATCTCAAAGTTGTATGCTTGCATAATGGAACAGCAGTAACTTGAGTTGGCTCGAGCGTGATTCTTTTGCAACCAAAATTCCCCGTTCTCCGATGAGGTACATTAACTCTTCCACCATTAGCTGTTGCTTTTGCTTGTTTCGAAATTCTTCTACGGTTGCAATAGACACCGAGAACTGATGAAAAACTTCTCTTGTGATACTTTTTTCCAACTTTCCAGCAATACTCTTCTCAAGTAAAGCACCGAAGATCTTGTGCCTTTCTTCATTTGACAAAAATTCCTGGTTTTCGGTAAATTTGGTTGACTTTGAACAACACCATATCCTGGTAAAAAATGAATTAAGAAAAAAAATAAAGATAAATGAATAGAAGAATGGGAAATTAGGTCTAATAACAAAAAAAACTATAATTCACTAACTACCCCAAAACACACTCTCTTTTCTACTTTCTCTTCCTATCTCTCTCTACTCTCTCTCCCAAAATCTAATTTCTCCTTTTTCTGGTTATTTAGCAAAGAAGACCTAGAAGAATTATGACTGACAACAAAACAACATATACATATATTCTAAAACAAAGGAAATAACATAACGCCAACAATTTTTGACCAGAGCATCACACAAATCAATGAATTTCTTAGAATAAGATTACATTTAAGAAAAATAATTCTCACTTAGAAAATATATAAATGATTAAATATTCAAAAAGTAAATCTTAACACACTGTTCTTTTGTAGAATATAATAAGTAAACACCAAAAAGTAACAGAAAAAAATACCTTGATTAATTGGTATATATCGTAGCCATTGTTAACGCTTTCTTCTTCTTCTGGTGGAATTTCGTTTCAATCAAACAGAATATCACTCTCATAATCTTGAACGGAAAAATTTAAATCAAAATCAAAAGCCATATGAAAGAATAAGTGACCATTCTTGGTTCCAAGCTTAAATAAGCATATTTTAAATTGTTCAAAAGTTTGATTTTCGCTCCATCATAAAATTTTGATTTTTATTTTAAATTAGTTATACAAAATATTTGGCTCCAAAAGTGTTGAAATTTTGCTTAAAACCCCAAATGTGAGATTGTTTGTATTACTTTCAAATTTTTATTAATTTTATTACTAATAACAATTTCGCTCTAATTAAATATTGCAGACAAAATGATTGTGTGCAATAAACAAAAAAAGACTTTTTTGCTGCTTAAAAAAGATTTAGATTACTTAATATCCATGTTTTTAGGCAAAACTACTTACATACCGAAACAGAGAGAGTATAAACGACTCTAAACGTTTTCTCTCCGACGCGATTCCCTAGACCGACTTGGTTTCACCCATCTCCGACGCCGGAAGATCTCGAGCTCGTCCGGCATCGGAATTCTTCGTCTCATCTCTGTAATTCTGTCGCATATCTAGTCTTTGTTCCGATGGTGACTTCTCTCTCCACTATTAGTCACTCCATGTTTGTGTTAATCGGGTGGATATGTTTCGCCTCCGCCGCCAGACTCATGGATCTATGTCAATGCTGCCTCCTGATAGTGCTCAAATTACCCAGTAGAGCTTATTCTCTCAAATAAGAGGTACAGCTGTAGTACTTAGGGATCGAATCACGAGGAGCTAGGGAACCAATTAAATAAAATCTACTAATCAATCCTAGGTGAAGTTGGTTTATATGATGGAAATAAAATAACAATTCCTAAAATGAGCAAGGTAGTTGCTCTAACTAACAATATGATGAGTTGTTTAAATGTGATAAAGAGTGCTAGACATAGGGCTTTATTCAGGAATGGAGATTATAATTTCTATAAATGCTTTAACAAGTTGCTTGCATGATACTATAGATCTAAGCCGCTTAACTCAAGTGATGTATCACTGGTTAAATAATCTAGATTCTCTGGCCTCAACTGTCGTATGTTGACACAGAAAAAGAGTCGATCGACATCCATTTGAGATATCGATCGATACACCTTTCGCTCGGTGATCGATTCACCTGTCGGGATATCGATCGACGTCTTCTAGATATGCCTAGGCGCGAACCGATAATGAACACTAGGTCTCAAGGAGGGCTGTCGCTCTTCTCAACAGGAGTCAAGCTAGCTCAAATGGATAATTCAAGATAATCAAAGATCCTAGTGATTTATATTCTAGTTAGCTAATCTAGAACAAGCATAGGGTGCAATCCATTTGATGAGTACCACAACTTAGCAATTATATTTTGAGGCTAATCCCACAAACCTATTTAAACCCTAGATCTAACAAGTAGACTACTCAGACATAGCTAAGCAATTCATGACAATGGATAGATGAAAGAATTGCATAGATAGAAATAAGTAGAAATACAAAAGGAGATGAGAAATCTCTCCAATCTCTCAAAACAAATAAAACTCTAGTCTCTCTCTCACACTCTCTCCTTTGCCTCTCAAGACTTGCTTTTCTCTAAGTTGTTCAAAGCTTGCCGTCAAAAACACTTAGCAGGAATATTTAAGTATTTCCATTAGGTTAAAAACTCGTCAGGAGCAATCTCGTAATTTGGTGAAGTCTTGATGAAGTAGTCGGCTAAACCATTTCGTCCTCGATATCGATCGACAACACAGGATGCGTATCGATCGATTATAATCTTCTAGTACGCAGGATCTTCTCAGCTACATCGATCGACAACTCTGGATGAGTATCGATCGATTATAATCGCGATGTTGACTTCCGACTTGGTCTTGAATGGTCAACTTGGGTGTATCATCTCTTATACTCCAAAATGCTCCAAAAACATCACTTTCTCACAAAATGCTCCTGAACCTGAAAACATACCTAACAGGCTAGAAAACAGATTAAATATATGATAAAATACTAGTATACTATGGTTAAAAACGGGTAAAATCCATGGTATATCAACTCCCCTAGACTTACTCCTTTGCTTTTCCTCAAGCAAAAACAATAGTCTATGGAAAAGGTTTGAAAACAACAGGAACTCAAAGATTCAAAATATTGAAGTCATCACTCTATGGGTTTGCAATCCATATCTAAACATCCTAATCATAGAAGTTCATTATGCCTTATCCTAGCTTAGCAACCAAACTCATCTAGTCAACAAATTAGCAAATCTCATCTGACATTCTCCTCTACTAACCTCATTTCTTAACATAAAATAAAAGTGCAAGCTTTACCTTGGGAGTATCGATCAAAGGACACATGGATTCAACTCAAACAAGTATCTGAACACACAGGTAGTCTTCTCTGATCCCTTTCTCCCCTCATCTCTCTTCTCTGAATCTCTTATTAGTTTCAATTTCAACAGGTTTCGATGCCACAAAGGTCATCTAGTCCATCTCATTGACATTTGCATTGTAACTCATATATTTTTGACAAAGTGTAGCGACTAATGGGGTCTTTGGTAATTTACATATCCCTCGTTTCCACAATGTGTGATCATCCTTGAGATTTAGAATACTGGGGTCGCAGGAGACACTCCTACCCCTCTGCCTCTCAAGAAATCATTTCAATCTTTTATAACATAAACTTAGATCTTGAGACGCTGAAGAGAGAGAAGGAAGGGAACCAGAAACACATAGACTTTTTACCTTCCAGACTTGTAAGAGGATTCCGATCCAGTGATTTCCAAGCCCCAAGACAAGCAAATAAAATCAGTATTAGTGTTGGAGGTCAGCTTTGGTTCTTTCAAACAATCTTAGCTAGTGAATATAGATGACAGGTTGATCCACTCTAGCATCTTTAGTACTATCTGCAATCAGTAATCTAGAATGGTGCTAAAGAGTGATCAGACAATCAAATATAAATCTATATCAGTGTCCTTATTTAATACTTAAGCGAAAAATAATTTTGAAAAACAATTTGAATAAAAACCAAAATAAAAACACATATTAGTAAACTCTCCCCCCCCCCCCCCCAATACTTAAATTACATTGTCCCAGTGTAACACAGCCGGTAGTGAGGTAAATAAAATAAATCATAATTAATAAATATAACAAGTTAGAATGATTAAACCTGATCGACAAGATGTCGATCGATTCGTAGAGGTGTACGTTGATTGTTAGTAATGGTCGTGTGGTGTCGAGCGATATGAATGGTAAATGTCGGTCGACTGAATCATCATCATTCTACTCGGATCTAATAAAGACTGCAAAATAAATCCGAAAAATAAAAGCAAAAATGAAAAATAATAAAATAAAGGAAAAATAAAAGAAAACCTAATAGTGGGTTGCCTCCCACTCAGCGCTTTGTTATAGTCATTTAGCTTGACTGTGGTAGGTGTGTGACTCATGAGGTGCAAAAACTGCTGATTACTGGACATCAATCATCAATCTTGTGTCTCCTACTGTTGAACCATGTGGCAGCGAAGCTTCTTGTGGCATCATCTGACCTTAGTTGTTTCTTATCTATCTTGAGGACTGTATCTTGAAGCTTCCTCAGAGAATTTTCAATGTATTCGATGTTGCCAACCTTCCTGTCGATGGTCTGGTAGGTATATACGGACAATTCCTTCAGCTCACTCTGTAATGCATCGATCTTGTCATGAATAAACTGATCTCGGTCTGCTACGGACTCGGTGTCGATCGACGCTACTAGATGCGCGTCGGTCGTTTCACTGAGAGTTATGTCGGTCGATGCAGTGTCAACTGTGTCGATCGATTCTGAGCGTTGTCCTTGGTACTGCAAAGTACGTATATCGCCCTTCATTTGACGAGTGGTTCTGCATAGGCTGTTTACTCGTTCGTGAACAGTGTCGTCAACGGTGTCACAGGTCCCGTTGAGTCTCCTTTCCATAGCATCCATAGCCTCGTAAAGCTCATGTTTGATCTCATCAACTTCTGTTGTAGTGCATGCTCTCTTCGCTGGTGGTGGCTCGATGTCGATCGATGTTGGTCTAGGCCTGTCGATCGATGTTGTGTTTCTGTCACGAAGACCAAGATGATCTTGAACTATGCCCATGTCTTGTTGTAGCTCGTTCAGCTTCTGTGACAGTGTGTCCTGGTATCGCAGGATAGGTGAACTGAAATTTTCATGCTTCTTCTCGTATGTTTTCATCCTATCTTCCAGTGCTGCGAACCTTGTGTCGATCGACGGTGAAGATTGTGTGTCGATCGATGGGAAAGTAGCATTCGTATCTTGATCTTTCTTGCGAATTGATGCTAGCTCTTTCTATAGAAGATCGATCCTCTTGCTTAACCAGTCGACATTGTTGTTGAGAGGGTTGTAGACGTCTCCAATCCGTGTATTGATATAAGCAATCTCCCATTCATCTCTCTTAGGTGATGAACATTCTGGTCGGTCCTTGGGTGTAGTCTTGCCGATGTCGATCGATGGTACAGGTACTCTGTCGGTCGATATTGGTGGCGTATCTTCCTTCTCAATCATGGTTAATATGTTTCCAAGCTCCACTCTTATCTTGGCCATATCACTCTGGAAATCCTTGTAGCTGATATCCAAGGGCTGGAAAGTGTCTTCCACCAATGTGTGCATGTTTGCCTCAAGGTGTGCCTGAACTCTCCATACATCAGTCACCATATCATCTATCTCCTCTCTACTGTAGGGTACTGGTGGTGGTCTGTATGCATGGTAAGGGCGTGTGTGTACTGGAAGGCGTAAGCAACCTTTGTGAAAGAGTGATGCTCTCTCCAGAATTCTCTTTACTTGCTCCTTGGTAACATGGATGATTTCACCATCAACTCCTCTAGCATAGCCAAACTCATATCTTGTAGACACCATATTCATCATTTGCTTCCCATTTGAATCTCATGTATCCATCAGTACTGAAGGCACGTCGTCCAAACTCCAATCGTCTGTCGGGCGATATGACTCTTGGTATGTCGATCGATCCGGGATATCCGCCGTCGATCGATGGTGATGAAACGATGTCGATCGATGGTGAACTCCTGGGTTGACCGAAGGTATGAGGAACTGCATCCTCCCTTGTGGTGATGTTGTGGTTGTCCTGGACGTGAGCTAGGATGTCTGGATGGCCACGTTGCTGTGTGAACAGGTTTTCGGGTCCATTAGCTACTTGGAGGATGTCTGCTATATCTTCTCTGGTTATGTGCAGAACTCTTTCATCAATTGCTCTTGCATAGCCATCTGTGTCCCTGAAAATTCCAAATTCATCAGGGGTTAGTGAAACATTCCTGATATCATAAGGTTCATGAAAACGAGATTGAGCTCTGTTGAAGGCGTCGATCGATGGGGATGTGGTGGTGGCGATCGATGGTGCAAGTCTAGCTGCATGGTTGGATCGATTGTTCATGGTGTTGCAGTCCTCCATTGATAAGTTTCTGAATGCTGGAAGCTGCTGGGTAGAAGGTGTAGAGGTTTGAATTTTCGTGTCTGTAGTTGTCAACCTTTTATACCCATGTGTTGTCCTAATCGGTGAAATTCCGATTTTGTCTTTTAAGTCGTCCATGTTAATATCGATCGATGTGATACTGGCTATGTCGATCGATGGACGATGTCGTTTTAGCGGGATGAAGTAGATAATCGATCGATGGTGGGCGCTTGATGTCGATCGATTGTGGGAATCGATTTGCAAATCTATCATTCTCCATGTAATTTTCCCAAGCTCTCTCTTCCCAGTAGTCTGCATCATGTTCTTCACTGTGGTCTCCACTGTGGGAAGAGGTGGCTATGTCTACTGCAAAACTCTCATGAAATCCGCTATCTGCCCAACTCCTTACTGAGTAATCATCTTCCTTTCGGCTGGGTGGGATGGCGAAATTCGGGTAGCAATGATCTGGTAGATTGAGTTCATCATCTGGTGGGTCTTTGTCGATCGATGATCTGTGTTTGTTGTCGATCTCCTCTGACTTGCTGGTGTCGATCGATGAAGTTAAGGTGCTGTCGATCGATCCCGAGTACTCTGTCTTGTACTCGACTTCACAATGACAAACTGCAATGATACCATGATCATCTTCTTTTACCACTGATTTGGCTGGTGGTTTGCCAAGCATGACATGGTCGTAGTGGATATCTGGATCTATCAGAGTCAAGCACATCCTGTTGTGTTGGTGTTCATGTCACATATGGCTCCTACTGTAGCCATAAATGTTCTTCCAAGTAAGAGGGAAGAGTTCCAATTTAGCTTGATGTCTAGGACATGAAAATCCACAGGGACGATAGCATTACCAATATGTACTTCCAGGTCTCTGTTCAAACCTCCAGAGTTTTTCTGAGTGTAATCCACAAACGTAAAGATCTCTGGTGAAGGCTCTACTTGTAGGCCCAGATGGTCTACCATGACCTTTGGTAAGATGCTGACTGATGAACCAGTGTCACATAGTGCATGAGGAAATTCAATCCCTTTTACTACACAGGGTATTGCAAACTTCCCAGGATCACTCTTCTTCTTCAAAGTAATCATTTTCCTCATCTTTTCTCTGACATTGTCAAACCTTCTTCTAATGTCATTTTCAGTCTCCCTTGTTTCTCTGAAGAACATCCACAATCTGCTTGTGAAGTAAACCTCCTCAAAGGGTTTCTCTGGTGGGATTCTGATAACTCTCTTCGAGAAACCATCAATCTCTTTTTCATTAGCTTCCCTCTTAAGGTTCTTAGGAATCTTCTCCTTCCTACTCCTTAACCTTCTTCCTTCAGTTCCCTCCGATGTAGGTGTAGTGTCTGAAGGGTTACCAGTAGTCTCTGTAGGGTTAGCTTGTGGTTTCGGTGTGGGTCTGAGTGCATTGATTCGGTTGCTGTCTATCGATGGTAGTTGCACTCGGTATGTTAGAGGTGCGTGTCGATCGATAGGTGGAGAAAAGGGTCGATCGATGCGTTTCTCATCTTTGTGTCGATCGATGAGTAGCTCATCTCGTCGGTCGATGTCTTCGTATGTGTGGGTGGGTGGGTATGGATGAGAAGCCGTGAATTCAGCATGTGTCAATATCCTAACCGTGTTGCAATCTGCAGTCGAATCTGGACATGACATCGTTGATGTCGATCGATGCGGACTGGATGGTGTCGATCGACACCATTGTGATCCACCGAAACTTAGTGAACTTTCCACTTCAAAGTCTCCTTCTTGTAGCTTCTCCTGTTTTACCACTTGCCAGAAATCATCATCTATAATTGCATGCACGTGGTGTTTCCTATTTCCTTCCCCTACTTCCTTATGAGTTCCAATTCTCCTGATAGAGTCTTCAGTTTGGACAATCTGTGTCTCAAGTTTCTTAACTTGAGTGCAAATGGTGTCTATCCTTGTGGTTAGATTGTTGAAGACAGAGTCAATCTTCCTATTGAAGTCTACTGTAAGCTTTTGCTGACCTTCTAGAACTCTATCAATCATGGCATCAAACTTAGTTTCCTGGGTGGGTGGTGGTGGGTTTTGGTAAGCTGAGTTGCCGTAGTTCCTTGTGTTGGTGAAGGGTTTCCGATACTGTGAACTCTGGTTGTAGTTATTTTTCTGACCACTGCCAAAAAAGTTTATGTTTCCATTCTAGTTTCTATATCTCTGAAATCCAGTACCTCCAATGTAGCTTCACATCTTCCTTTGTATCATCTTCTCTAGCCTCTCCTTCTTTAGCTGAGCAGACTGGCTACCCCATAAATGCATGTAAAGCATCTATCTTGGCTCTGACTTCATTCATCTGGTCTTCCCCGATGGCTGCAACCGATTTTTTCTTGTCAGAGTCAGTGTTCTTGGTGCTGCTGCTGTTGGCTAGGTTCTCTATAAGTCTCACAGCCTCTATTGGATTCCTAGTGTTGAAGTTCTCCTCGCTAGCAGTATCAAGAGCCATCTGATACCTCAAGGCGATAACTCTGTAGAAAGTGCTTAGCAGCTGCACTTCATTGAATCCATGGTGTGGACAATCTCGCTGGAAGAACTTAAATCTGATCCACGCGTCTTTAAAAGTCTCACTAGGCTTTTGCGCGAAAGTGTCGATTTTGCTCCTTAAGTCTTCAGCGCGTGCCTCATCAAAGAAATTACGCAGGAAGGCGTTTTTGATGTCGGCCCAGGATGTCAGTGATCCTGTAGGTAGCTGCTTGAGCCAGTGTGAAGCTTCTTCGATCAGTGAGTATTTGAAGAGCTTGCAAAGTAGGTAGTCCTCAGGGACTCCATCCATACGAATAGCAGCGATAAGATCCTCGAACCTCTCCAGATGGTCCATAGGATGCTCGTGTGATAGCCCATAATAAGGTATCTGAGACACGAGAGAGTAGTACTGAGGCTTGAGCTCGAAGTTAGGCTTCTGAATCTCTAGAAGTCTAATAGCTGATCTGTTGGTGTAGTACTCGTCTGGATGATTGTAGTCTGCCAACGATCGTGTTTGAGCTTCTCCTATAGCTTCAGCTTTAGGCTCATGGATTATGTTTCCCTGTGCATCTAGCTTTTGACCTGTTGCATTACGCAGATGACCATCTTGGCCATACATGTTTCCATTCTCGCCCTGCGTGAGAATAACAATCGTGACCATGCTTCGCGGAGTAGTATCGATCGACGTACGGTGAGTAGTATCGAACGATGTGGATCGGCAAACGGTATCGGTCGACGGTGCTGTCTGAGTGTCAGTCGACGGTTGAACGTGAATATCAGTCGACGGTACTGCGGTTCTGTCGATCGATGCGGAGCGTAGGTCTTTGCGGATTAAGCGTTCCAAGTGTGTAGGATCCTCTGAGAATAATAGTTGATTTCCCCTGTTGCTTCTGGTACTGCTGAGCATGTACCTGAAAAGACAAGAAAAATTTAATCAGAAAAGGGGTAAAAGAAAAACCTAAGATTAATAAGATTAAATCTAATGGCGATCAAAGTTCCCCGGCAACGGCGCCAAATTTGATAGTTCTCAAATTACCCAGTAGAGCTTACTTTCTCAAATAAGAGGTACAGCTGTAGTACTTAGGGATCAAATCACGAGGAGCTAGGGAACCAATTAAATAAAATCTACTAATCAATCCTAAGTGAAGTTGGTTTATATGATGGAAATAAAAATAACAATTCCTAAAATGAGTAAGGTAGTTGCTCTAACTAACAATATGATGGATTGTTTAAATGTTATAAAGAGTGCTAGACATAGGGCTTTTATTCAGGAATGGAGATTATAATTTCTATAAATGCTTTAACAAGTTGCTTGCATAATACTATAGATCTCAGCCGCTTAACTCAAGTGATGTATCACTGGTTAAATAATCTAGATCTCTGGCCTCAACTGTCGTATGTTGACACAGAAAAAGAGTCGATCGACATCCTTTTGAGATATCGATCGATACACCTTTCGCTCGGCGATCGATTCACATGTCGGGATATCGATCGACGGCTTCTAGATATGCCTAGGCGCGAACCGATAATGAACACTAGGTCTCAAGGAGGGCTGTCGCTCTTCTCAACAGGAGACAAGCTAGCTCAAATGGATAATTCAAGATAATCAAAGATCCTAGTGATCTATATTCTAGTTAGCTAATCTAGAACAAGCATAGGGTGCAATCCATTTGATGAGTACCACAACTTAGCAATTATAGTTTGGGGCTAATCCCACAAACCTATTTAAACCCTAGATCTAACAAGTAGATTACTCAGACATAGCTAAGTAATTCATGACAATGGATAGATGAAAGAATTGCATAGATAGAAATAAGTAGAAATACAAAAGGAGATGAGAAATCTCTCCAATCTCTCAAAATAAATAAAACTCTAGTCTCTCTCTCACACTCTCTGCTTTGCCTCTCAAGACTTGCTTTTCTCTAAGTTGTTCAAAGCTTGCCGTCAAAAACACTTAACAGGAATATTTAAGCATTTCCATTAGGTTAAAAACTCGTCAGGGGCAATCTCGTAATTTGGTGAAGTCTTGGTGAAGTAGTCGGCTAAACCATTTCGTCCTCGATATCGATCGACAACACAGGATGCGTATCGATCGATTATAATCTTCTAGTATGCGGATCTTCTCAGCTACATCGATCGACAATTCTGGATGAGTATCGATCGATTATAATCGCGATGTTGACTTCCGACTTGGTCTTGAATGGTCAACTCGGGTGTATCATCTCTTGTACTCCAAAATGCTCCAAAAACATCACTTTCTCACAAAATGCTTCTGAACCTGAAAACATACCTAACAGGCTAGAAAACAGATTAAATATAGAGAAAATTGGGAAATAGATCCACTTTTTTCTCCCATTTGTCACATTAGGATTTTAGTTAGATTGTTTAGGAAAATAGGATTTTGAAACCTTGTAAATACCCTAATGCCCTTTAATTATTGATTAAGTAGATTTATAATATATTATTAAGATTTTCGTAATTAATTTAATAAACTAAAAAAGTAAAATTGGAAAAGTAAAAAAAAGAATAAAAAAGTTAAAAGGTAAAATAAAATTGGGAAATCCCTAATTTCTCTTTTCACAATCTTCTTTCTCCTTCTCCTTCTCCGCCGTAAGCTTTTCTCCCCCTTCCATGGCGATCTAGAAATCGACAGAGAGAAGCCTTGTTCGTCGTCGGAGATTCATCTAGAAGTCTCTACTCTCGTTTTGTCATCTTCCTCTTACGATCTCATAGCCTTCTCGTCGTTGAGCTTTCTCTCTGTTCTTCCTCTCTGTCGGATGGGTGAAATCGAAGGCTTCTTTCATTAATACCGACGAGACAGTCACATCTCTTCACACAAGGTAAGTCAATTTCTTCTATATTCTCTCATCTAACACGAAATCGATGTGCTGTTCCATTTAACCTAATTTTTGTGTAAACCGATTTGTAATGTTTCGTAAGGGAAATTTGTTTTGTGGGTTGGTTAATCATCTTACAAACCACGATTAAGTACACATCATGTAGATAATTTTTGATTTGCTTTTTTTTGTTATCGTTTAAGGTTATAGAAAGGGAGAACATTTGGTCCGATTGAAACAATGGTGTCCGATTGGATGTAGAGTAGTTGAAAAAATTGGTCTTCAAATGTAGAGTAGTTGTTCCTTCTATTGTGTTTGCATTCTTAGTTAGTTCTTGTCCGATTGAAACAATGGTTGTAGAATATGTTCTTCCTTTGTTTATGCTCTCATAGCCCACAATTTTCTCTTTCACTCTAGACATGCTTGTTGTATATCCAAGATTGATTTTTCTCTTATTAAATTGTTGGTTCTTTTAAAATTTTAAACTATTGGAATACATATTCTAGGATCGGGACAATATGAAAGTAAAAATAGCTTTAGTTTGTGTCATTATTTTGTGAATGGTATTGATATTTAACAAATTGAACTAACGATGATCTCATGGCTTGTAGATATGTCAAGGGAGTTACCAAAGAGGCTTTTTAAGGAGGGCGAGGAGCCTCAGGTGTCTCAGATCAATAACAACTGCAGGATCGACTACATAAATAAGAAGTTCAAAGCGTGGATGCCAAAGAGCTGGATGTTGTGAAGAAAGATCCGGTGTTTGCTCAGATTTTTAAGCTTCATGAAAACGGTCTCGGGTACTCGGCGAGAGTGGTACACAGCTTCTTGTGCAGGGAGCTGATGACTTACAAGCTTCACGAGCTTTGGTTTGTCTTCGCGAGGAGACCACTTCGATTCTCACTTCAAGAGTACCACGCAGTAACCGGGTTTGAGTGCAACACGAGTATCTCCCTTTCGGAGTTTGAAGAGTGGAAATTTGATGGTGGTTTCTGGAGCAGGGTTTTGAGGAGGAAAGACGAGACAGTTACACTCTTCGACCTGTGGAATAAGGACAAGGACTATGTCATGAAGTGGAAGAATGCAGATCGCATACGGCTGATCTACCTTGCCTTCATTCTTTGTGTCGTTTTAGCGAGAGGTGAGAAGCAGAATATCCCTCTCAAATACATCAAGGTGGTCATGGATCTTGAGAAGGTTCGAAAGTATCCTTGGGGAGTTGCTTCTTATGATCTTCTCTGCGAGTCAATAGCCAAGAACCGCTACAAACTGAAGGAGAAGACAAGTAGTTATGTCTTAGATGGATTCTCCTACGCCTTGCTGATTTGGGCAATGTAAGCTGTACCAAAGATTGGAAAGCTTTGTGGTAAAAAACTGGACAAAGCTTTTGCGGATGGTCCTAGATGCATCAACTGGATGGGAGCTGGAAAGGTGTCATATCAAGAGATCAATCGGTTGGAGGAGATTTTTACAGCGGAGGTAAGTATCGCTTGTTTTTATGACTCCATCTGGTTTGAAATAAATTTGTAGGATCTAACTTTCATTATTTTTCTTGTGTAGGATGACATGTATCCATTCATCTCATGGACATGGAATATGGATATTATCCAGAGTGTTGATTTCCGCAGAGATGATTTGGAGGATGAAAGAATCAAGGGTCTGATGGAGCTGATTTCCGCAAAGAATGACTTCACCCAGCATGTTTGGGATTTCGAAGAAGCTGTAGAGGAATCTCTAGATCAGCCTGATGAAGCAAATGTGAATGGTGAAGAGGGAGTGAATGATGAAGCAGCTGAGACAGATGAGAGTGATGAAACTTTTCAGACTCTAAGAGGATCAACGAGCCTAGGCGATACATCAAAGAAGAGTAAGAAAAGGCTTCCAGATCGTGGTATGGAAAGAAGGAAGCATAAGGTTCTCAATGGTGGATCGAAGCAACCATCTTTTAATGAAGACATGAAGGCTTTTATGGCGCAGTTGTTTGAGCAGAGTATCTCTGCAATGGAGCAAAAGATGGAGAAGAAGATGGATGAGAAATTAGAGCAATTGGAACATCGGCTAAAAGCTCCAACTAAGGAACCCCGCGTTGAAGTTGAGGATGGAGAGACGCCTTCTCCGAGCAAGACAACGACGACCCAGCAGCCATCGTTGAGGAGGTCCACACGCGGGGTAAAGAAAAACTAGTATTCATCACTCCTTTAAATGTTATTTTCTCTTCTTTGTTTGTGTCTGCACTTGTTAGTCATCGCTAAGGTCTCGGTTTGGTTTAGTGTCTTCTTTGTCTTATGGTTTTGTTATGTGTAATATTGGAACTATGTATTTCATCAGTCCTTTATGTATTTTGTTATGTGTAATATTGGAACTATGTAATGGTTGTCTTATGGTTTTGTAATGGAATGGTTGTGAAACTTTTTTTAAATATGCTACTTGGTTATGAGCTTGGTATGTATAATAATTGTGTAAATTTTGGTTTAAATTTTTGTATTTTCACAGAGTCCAGTGGATCTTAATTTCACTCAAGAAGAGGCTAGCTTTCGTGGAATCAGTACACAAAGCGTCGAAGGGCTTTCTCAGGCATCTCATGTAACCGTCTTTGATCCATCTCAGACAGCCAAGGCAGATGACTGGTGGACTCCAATGACTTCAGTTCGAGGTTTGAGCAAGGCTAAAGCTCGTAAAGACAATACAGTTCAACCCTCACAGTGGAAGAAGTGGTCTAGACTTGAGCTTACCGATGAAGATTTGCCCCAAGATGGTTCTCCGCAGTCGTCGCTGTATTATTTCTCTGAAGAATCATGGCAAGGATTCCACGAATGGTCTATGAAGCCCATACCTTTACAAATAGATCCTTTGTGTTTCAATATGACTGTCGCACAAAAGATAGTATGCGCAGGAAAATGGCTTGGAAACGAGGTAATCATTTGTTTCAATATCTTCATTGCACATCTTCTTTGCTACTTCTTATATTTTTTGTGAATATTCAGGAAATAAAACTGCCGGAATTCCTTCTATCATACGGGAGAGGAGAGATTCCATCTCATGGGCGGACTAATGAAGTTTGGGGCGTCGATGTTGATCGTCTCTACTGTCCTCTGTTTGTAAATGGTAATCATCCTCTCCTCTAGACGTTTTCTATTTTAAATTTCCTTCTCTGATCCAAGTTTTATACTGTCCAACGCAGGTAACCACTGGATTGCTGTCTGTGTCGACATCATTGAAAGAAAAGTGTTCGCCTTTGATTGCAGTGGGAATAGGAATAGGCAATACGTTGAGAAGTTTGCTGCTATGATTCCTAGGATAGTGAAGGCCGTTGCATCACCTGGATCGAGGAAGCTACACCTGTCACCATACATTATCGTCTATGTGCCTGTGCAAAAGAGATTGAACAAGTCTTGTTGTAATTGCGGTGCGTACGCACTCAAATACTTGGAATGCCATATTCTTGGTCTCGACATCAACTTAGTGAATGACGAAATAATTCAAGGTTGCAGACAGAAGATTGGCGTGGAATTATGGGAGGCTACACACGATCCTGTTTATGCTGAGGTTATGAAAACCTATGTGCCTTCACCATGGGAGAGGTCTCAGGTCTTCGATCTGGAAGAAGACTAATAGTGTCTAACTAGTGCTTTGGTTTTTTTTCTGAATTATGAGGCAAAACTCTAGGTTTTCATGCTTTTATGAAACATTTGATAACTCTAACTTTGCTTTTCTATGAAGTATTTTTTTAGGAAAAATATGGCAGCCCTTAAAATACCATAAAAATATCCTAAAGTTATTTGGAAACCATTACCCTAAACATACCCTAAATTTAGTAACCCTTATAATACCCTAAACATACCCTAAAGTTATTTGGAAACCATTATCCCTAAACATACCCTAAATTTAGTAACCCTTATAATACCCTAAACATACCCTAAAGTTATTTGGAAACCATTATCCCTAAACATACCCTAAATTTAGTATCCCTTATAATACCCTAGACATACCCTAAAGTTATTTGGAAACCATTATCCCTAAACAGACCCTTAGGTGTTTCGAAAATTATCTCCTTCTTTGATCCATGTTTTAACACTTGTTTAGAGGATTCAAAGTTAAACTACAAACGATTTGGAAGTGTGATATACTCGAAAATTTTGTTTTTTTTTCTGATATACCTTAGGTATAGTACACGTTATAGGTGTATGAAACGGCACCGTTTTGTTTAATTTTTTGACATACTCTCTTTTCTTCCTCATTCTTCTTTGACAGAGAAATATACAGCGGCGAGAAATATGGAGAACGACTCAATCATGAGTTCGATCAATTCTTCTTCCAATTCAACAGCTCGAGTAGCCAAAGACCGCGGAATTCCCACACGATGCAAGTGCGGTGAGGCTGTGTCGTGTTACACCTCGAGAACCGTTAGAAATCTGGGAAGATTATTCCATTGTTGTCCGATGGGATCTGAGAAGGTTAGTCCTATAATCATATACCTTTTTCCTCGTTTTAATCTAACTGTTTGTTTGATGTTTTTGATGAAGGACAAAACCCACTTGTTCAAATGGACTGATAAGTCAGTTGTTGAGGAGATTGAAGACTTCCAAGACCTGTTTGACGTCCTCCTCGTTGACAATTCCGAATTTCAGAGATCAATGAGAGCTTGTGAGGCACTGCTGAAATGCCATGAGAGTAAAATTGATGAGATGGAATATGCTGTTGCACGTAGCGAAGAGAAGACCATCAAATGCATTACCGAGTTAAAGATGACAAAAGCTTTGTTTCTGTGTTGTTTGGTGATGGTCCTCATGTACATTACCTATGCATGATGGTCATATGCTGCCTCAATTTGTTCTGTTTTCTCTTTCAAATAATTGTTAGACTATGGTTCTTGTTCTTTCTTTCTTGGGGATAATCATCTAGTAAAACCAATAATGTCTCAAGAGTGTTGCAAATATGAAATTGTCAAACAAGGACGTAGTCAAGAGTAAAACAAAACAAAAAAAGCAGAGAAATAAGGAGATCTCTAAGAAGAAACGTAAATGCTAAATGGGTAAATCGCAAGTTCCTCTCTTGTGTCCTTCGTTACCACAACGGCTGCACTTGTGCTTTTTACCCTTGCTTGATCCTTGAGAAGATTTGATCTTGTCTTCTACTGTTTCATACCTTTTCTTTACTGGTCGACCAGCACTCTTTCTTGACTCTGGTGGTAAAACTTTTGCAAGGTCAACCTCAGCTGGGACATTCCACTCAGACTGTGGGACTGCTATTGGATTAATGGACTCCGAATAGGATGTTCTCCAAGTTGCAGTTGTGTATAAAATGTCAGTGAAACTGTGTACTTCTCTACCTTTGTCAACAAAAATTTGGGCTTCAGTAGAGTCTATATGCTGAAAAGTAACAAAATAGGTCATATACTCATGTGTTTAAACTTCCATACCTCGTGAATAAATGGCAGGAATGGCGTGTCGGCAAGGTATTTTTCCTATATCGTACTTCCCACATGTGCATGTTCTATTCTCCAAATCAACATGACATTCATATATGTCTCTTTTCACAAGCGATCTGAAGTTGTCAATCTTGTAAACCTGAAATCCTTTTGCCTTGACAATTCTCCTATCAATCTTTTTCTCGACCTTGACGGTTAAAGGATAAAGATGCTTCGAGCTTAACAGGTGACGCTCGTAGAACCATCGAGTCATAAATTCCCTTATACTATCCAGCAACGGAATAACCGGATATTCTCTAGGTATTCTCAAAAGAGAATTTATCGACTTTGCGGGGTTTGTGGTCCTAATGTCATACCTGGAACCAGGGAAGAGAGAACGACTCCATTTTCGCACATCAGCCTCCTGTAGATATCTCCCGAGCTCTGGACTCATATCAAAAATTTCCGTCATACGTTCCTGAAATTCAGAGTACCTATATGCCTTTGAAGCCTGTTCGACCAACGCTGTCCAACCCTTTCCCTTAAACGATTTAACCACATTGGTCAGCAAGTGATGAATGCAAATTCCATGTGTTGATCGAGGGTAGACAGTCCCAATCGCTTTAGCGATCGATGCATTTCTATCAGAAATAAAAGCCAAGTCCTTGGAGTCAGCTACAACCAAGCTCAACTGTCTAAAGAACCACCCCCATGAATCGTCATTCTCAGAATCAACAACCCCAAATGTAATCGGATACAAATTAGAGTTACCATCAACAGCAGTAGCAACAAGGAGAACTCCTTTGTATTTATTTTTCAGAAAAGTTCCATCGACAGCAGTAGCAACAAGGAGAACTCCTTGGCTTATGGGCTTGAGTTTTAAACGAAACTAGATTTTGACCCGCCCTTAAAAGGGCGGGTATATTTTTTGTTGGAAAATTATTTTACGTAATAAAAATTATGATTTATGATAAATTATATATTTTAAATTTTATGAAATTTATCTTAAATTTACTTATATGGCTTATTTTGTTATTTTCAATATGACTAAATTTTAGAAGATTCTAAATAGTTCAAACCCGTAATATGATTTTATTTATTTAAACTGGAGTTAAACTTATTTTACAGTGATTTTTTTTAATTTAAATAAAATATTTTATATCTTCAACACTCTTATATCTTCAGACCCGTATTATGATTTTGTTGATTTAATCATTTGTTATTTCAACTTGATTTTATTTGAGGTATCATTTAATAAATGCTTTCAAATAATTAATAGTGTGAAATATTTTTTGAAAAGATATGGTGCAAATATTTAGGAAACAAAATTTTCAAAAAAGCTAAGAATTGAATTATATTAAATACTTTTTAATGTAATTGCAAATTAATGATTTTTAATTGGTTGCAAATATTGCTGAGAAAAAAGTGCAGACAATTTTTATAATTACTTAAAAATTTCAGGGACAGATTCATAAATAGTCATCTGCTTTAATAGTATAGATATATATTGTCCACGCCAGATCAATCTAAATTATAGGAACAAAGAAGATAATTATAGGAATAAAGTAGAATATACATGGGAGATATCTAGATTTTGCGTATAATAGGTTCAAATCGGTTAAACACTAACTGAATCGATGTAATATTAATTTTATGAGTCTGTTACAATGACTGGTTCGATGTTTCATAAAAGATAATGGTTTGTAACTGGTTTATATATGGTGATACTGGATTAAAATGGTTTGATTTGTGTATGAAGTCATGAAATAGTCCTTTTATGAACAATAGATGTCATTTGTATATTTGGACAGAGCCGATTTTTGATTGATTATTACTGGACCAATAAAAAAATTTACTAATCTAGAACACAATTATTAGATGTCCGATCCATTTTATGATAAGCCCATTAGTTGAGTTTATATTATCTTAACTTTGGCCCACTCGTGTAGTAAATTTTAGATATCAGTTATCTGTGTATCCAAACAGGATAATTTTTTTTCTTATAAAATCTGCTATTACTATATCCAAACACTCCAAATGGTACTTCTACTTTAATAAGATAGATGGGCTTGATGATTTATGAAAATATATTTACGGACATGCTTAACCCAAAGAAAGAAAGACCCAACAAAAAATACAAGGTATGGTCGAAGAATATATCAATCTGACGGCAATTCAGAGACGCTCGACCATGCGGAAGCACGAGACCAGCCGAAGAGTTTGACGACTACAGTCCTTCAATTTCGGTCAAGTCAAGACATTTATGATTTTTGGTCAAATCAAAATCTTTGGACAAGTCTTCTTTTATATTAACGCTGATTTATTATGATATTACAATTATTAGGAATATTACATAGACGATTCGACAAACCGACAATATCTGTCTTCTTTGTTTTTATAAGTTGCTAATTTCTATGTTTGACTAGTATTTTGTATTTCAAACTTTTGTATACTTTGCCTATTATATAAAAAGTCATTTGATCAATGAAATAAAATAAAGCTTTGAAGTGATTATTTTTGGAACTTTGAGAGGGAATCTCACTTTTCTTGTTCTTGGTGTGGTTAGCTACAAGTAACTCTCCCTTTCTCGTTGGACCGGTGCGTCATATCCGGCAACAGATCGAGGCTGCCATTTTGTTGGACCGGTGCGTCACATCCGACAACAAATTGACTTCGGGAATATCAGCAGCCTTCCACATCTGTTGTGCGACCCTTCGATCCATCTATTTCTCCTTTTTGTTGGACTTGTGCGTAATATCAAGCAACAATCAGAGTTCGGGAATATCAACAGCCTTCTGCAACTGTTGTGTGACCCTTCAGTCCATCATTTCTCATTCAATATGTCTGAGATCATATCCCCTTATCAGTCCGGTCGAATGATCCTAATTTAGGGTGTATCACTCATGGTGCTCAGTTTTCATCAGTCCTCCTCATGATGCTCCGTTTTCATCAGTCGACAGCTTTGTCTCTGACGTACCTCGCCGTCTCGCAACACCGGCCAAGCTCCCACGACACACCAATGGCTCTGTGCTCAGTCTGGACGACGAATCTCACCGGACTTCATCACCTTCCAACGGAAAAAACAGATTATGGCACCTGTGGTTTCAGTGCTCACCACAAAACCCTAATTTTTTTTTGGGCGTTCTCTAAATGGATCTTTTTCAAAAAGTGATTGGACCATAAATCTTCTCACAAGTTTTGCTCCATTCTTCAAGTTTAAGCGTCCAATGATGCGATGTTCCATTTGACAAATCCTTCCAGCTTCAACCATTCTGTTCGTTTCAATGTCAAATTCACCAATGGAATCAGAGATGAAAATAGTTTCAATCGCTTCACCATCTTGCTTATCGAAATTTTTGCTACTTGGATCTATTGAGATTCACATAATATTCTAGGGCAACAAAGACGATTATAGAGCTGTTCTCTTTCATTTAACGGATGCACTAGCCTCATTCGAGGTTTTCCATATTATGATATGGAATGATGATATTATTCATGGAGTGATAGGAGTACATATAGTTACAGAGATGTACAGATATGGGAAGACAATATACATGACTTGATGAGGGGACTATGATTGTAAAGAGAGCAATCTCAGTGATCCTAACATATTATGTTTCTATATCTAATATGCCCCCTCAAGATGGACTACCTTCAGCTAGGCCAATCTTGATATTGAGTGTTTGAAAGCGATGGCGAGGAAGGGGCTTGGTAAGTGCATCTGCTAACTGATCAGCTGATGAAACATGTGATACACGAACTTGTCATGTTTGAACTTGGTGCCGTACAAAATGATAATCCAAGGCCAGGTGCTTCATCCTTGAATGGAAAACAGGGTTTGCAGCTAGATACGTCGCGCCAATGTTATCACAGTAGATGGCTGGAGTTTGTGTAGACTTGAGAGATAGTTCAGACATGAGCGAAAGAATCCAACAAAGTTCAGCGGTTGTAGAGGCCAGTGATCTGTACTCAGCTTCGGTAGAGGAACGGGCCACGCCCGTTTGTTTCTTAGATGACCATGCTATGGGATGTCGGCCAGAGTATACAATGTAGGCGCCCGTTGATGTGTAATCATCCTTGTCCCCTGCCCAATCAGCGTCGGTATAAGCATAAAGAGAGGATGTGTTGGTGGCGGAGTAGTAGACGCCTTTGGTTTGTGTTCCACTCAGATATCGAAGAAGTCTTTTAACCGCCTGCCAATGATCTTCAGTGGGCTGACGCATGAACTGAGAAAGTTTGTTGACTGCAAAGGAGATGTCAGGACGAGTGAGAGAGAGATATTGTAAGCTTCCAACTACTGTGCGGTACTGCGATGGTTCTGCCATCGGTGAGCCACTTTTGAGTGTTAAGCGGCTGCTTGGACACATCAGAGTAGCTACAGGTTTAGCACCAGTCATCTTTGTCCTCTCTAATAGGTCTGCAATATAACGAGATTGTGTGAGTAATAAACCTTGAGAAGTACGTAAAGCTTCCATTCCAAGGAAATATGAAAGGTTGCCCAAATCTTTTAAAGAAAAACGAGCTGAGAGTTTATTAATAAAGAGCTTGAGATGATCATTATTATTCCCGGTGAGAATAATATCGTCAACGTATACAAGCATGTAGAGGAGGACACCATTGTGGTTGTAGATGAACAAACTTGCATTGGCTAGAGAGTTTTTAAAACCACATTGGAGGAGAAATGAATTCAGCTCATTGTACCAAGTTCTAGGAGCTTGTGTCAAACCGTAGACTGCCTTGCGCAGCTTACACACTCCATGAGGATGATCCTTATCCGTGAAATCTGGAGGCTGCATCATATAAACCTCATCATCCAGTGTGCCTTGAAGAAAGGCATGATTGACATCAAATTGTCTTATAGGCCATTGCTTGGAGACAGAAGTACTGAGAACCAATCTGATCGTTGTTGGTTTCACAACCAGACTGAAAGTTTCAGTGTAATCAACTCCGGGTCGCCGGTTGAATCCTTTAGCCACTAAGCGAGCTTTGAACCTATCAACAGACCCATCAGCATTTCTCTTTATCGTAAATACCCACTTACAGCCTACAACATTGAAGTGTCCTGAGGAGTTAACAACATCCCATGTGTGGTTCTTGAGCTGAGCATCTATCTCTTCATACATCGCTTTGCGCCACCGAGGATCTTTTAAGGCTTCCTTAACTGAAGTTGGAATGGTGTCGGTAAGAGGAGTAATTGTTGTATGTATAGATTCAATTTCTGAACCGGTTTTCGAGCTCTTGTAGATGTCCTAGTTGGTGCTGTAGTAGTTTCCACATTCTCTGTCTGACTAGTTGTAGCTGGTGGGGCTGATGGCTCAGTTTGTTCGGTAGTTGTTGTAAAAGTAGGATGGTGTAGAGATGGTTCAGCTGCAGCCTGAGGAGATGACTGCGGTATTGGAATTGTGTCCTGAACTGGAGGAACCGGAGGTGGAGAACCCACTGGGAAGACGTGTATTGTGGAGACTGAAGGATTATCTGCACGAGGAGACTCTGTTATATCATCAGAAACAGGGGTGAGAACGTTAGGCAAACCAAATGGAAACACATATTCATGAAATGTGACATGTCTCGATGTATAGATGCGAGAAGTAGTTCTATCAAGACAAAAATAAGCACTCTGAGTTGTAGAGTATCCTAGAAAAACGCATGGAGTTGATCTATTATCTAGTTTATTTGATGCATAAGGGCGTAACCAAGGAAAACACAAGCAACCAAACACCCTAAGTTTTGAATAATTCGGTATTGCAGCAAAGAGACATTCAAATGGTGACTTCATAGACAAGTTAGCAGTAGGCATGCGATTTATTAAATACACAGCAGTAGCCATAGCATAAGTCCAATATGACTTAGGCATAGAAGCTTGCGACAAGAGGGTTAAGCCGGTCTCAACTATGTGTCGATGACGACGCTCGGCTATATCATTGTGCTCAGGTGTATGTGTAGGAGTAGTAAAATGAGAAATACCATTAGTTGATAAGAAACTAGCCAAAGCAATATATTCTCCACCATTATCAGTATACAGAGTTTTAAGTTTTGATTGAAATCTATTTTCAACCAACGCTTTAAACTTTGTAAAGGTTTCAAGAACTTGAGATTTTCGTTTTAATGGATAAAACCATGTATATCTAGTGAAATGGTCTACAAAAATCACATAGTATTAGAAACCATCTATTGAAACTAAAGGTGAAGACCACACATCAGAGAAGACTATATCAAGAACATGAGAAGAAGTAAGAGTAGTTGGACCAAACGGAAGCTTATGCATTTTATTAATCAAGCAAGCACTACAAGGTTTAGCAAGCAGAACATTCGAAGAAAGAGGTAAACTTAAACTTGGAAATCATAGTTTTAAGAATAGGTAAAGCTCGGGTGTCCCAAACGGGAATGCCAATCAGAAAAGAAATCTTAATAGCCGAAGCAAAAGCAAGAGATGGTGGTTTAGAAGAACTAAGTCGTGGCCGCTGGTAGGTGCCATCTTTAGGCTTGCCTTCCAGACGAAGTGCCCCCGTGATCAAATCCCTTACCTGGAAAAATGTGGGTGTAAATGTAACAGAAGCATTATTAGTTGAACACAATTGAAACACTGAAATAAGATTCTTGTCAAGTGATGGTACATAGAGAACATTGTTAAGAAAGAAAGGTTGTTTGTATGAGGGTAAAGAAAAGGAACCGGTGTGTGATATCTGGAGGCCTGAGCCATCACCAAGAATTACATCATCACCTCCATTGTAGGGCGCATGAAGTGACAAATTTGCAAGATCGGAGGTCATGTGATGTGAGGCTCCGGAGTCCAGAAGCCATGTGGCTGAATCGCCTGTCACCATTGCCGCATTTTCTGTGGGATGCCAGGGCTGTTGTGTGGTAGGACGCCAGTTCTGGTTCTGTGTCTGGTTCTGCATTTGGTGCTGCATTGGGTTCTGTTGAGGGTTCGTCCATGGCTGAGCAGAGGAACCTGGAACAATGCGGAACTGAGGGCAGTATTTGGCGCTGTGACCTTGTACCCCACACGCCTGGCAACGTCCTAAGTAAGGCTTGGAAGAGCGGTTGGTGTTGTTCTGGTAGTAGCCAGAGTTGTTGTTGCGGTTCTGTGGAGGCCTCCAATTACTTTGTCCGTTCTGTTTTGGACGATAGCCAGCAGCGTTAGCAGTGACCGGAGCAGGAGAAGATGGAGTGGTGTCGTTACATAAAACCATAGCCTCACGATTGAGAAGTTTTTCATGTAGCTCCGAGAAAGAAATCGCAGTGTCTCTACCATTTATGGCATCAACAATGGGCTTGTATTCTTCAAGCAATCCAGCGAGAATTTGTTGAGTAAGATCTTCTGGATCCATAGGCTTCCCAAGTAGAGCTAAATCATCCGCCTTTGATTTAATGAGCCTGAGATACTCACTGATTGTTTTGGTACCTTTGACACAAGTTCTTAGTTGAAATCGCAGCTGTTGGATGTGGCCTCGAGATGGAGTACCAAACGTCATGGTGAGGAGATCCCAGACTTCACACGTCGTGGTAGCACTAGTGATCACTGATTGGAGAGGAAGAGAAATCACACCAATTAAGGCACTGTACAGAAGTCGATCCGGACGGCGCCATGGTGAAAAATCTGGGTTCGGTATGGTCTGACCATCAACAACAATCGTGGCTTCAGGAACAGGGGTGGAGTTGTCAATGAAACCGTGAAGCTCATGTCCTTCAAGAAGAGCTTTGATCTGTCTACTCCACATGATGTAGTTGGTGTTAGTGAGTTTGGTGATATTCGCCATGTTGACGGACAAGAGAGTGGTGGCAGGATCTCTGGCGTTGAAAACTGTGGTGACCGTAGCCGTATTTGTGTGCTCAGTCGACATAGTTGATGAGATGAGAAGGATTTGTGATAAACGTTAGAGAACAGAGAAAGGGGGGCGGCGAAGAGAAAATAGAAAAAGGAGAAGAGAGAAAAATTTAGGTCTTTTAGATCATTACTCTGATACCATATTATGATATGGAATGATGATATTATTCATGGAGTGATAGGAGTACATATAGTTACAGAGATGTACAGATATGGGAAGACAATATACATGACTTGATGTGGGGACTATGATTGTAAAGAGAGCAATCTCAGTGATCCTAACATATTATGGCTCTAACTGGTGACCACAAAGGGAATAATAAGAACAAAAAGGAATGGAATGCAGAGGAACAAAATAATAGAAATACTTATTCCTTCTTATTCCTTGCCAGATTTTATAAGGAATACTTTTACTCTATAATTCCTTAAATTAAAAAGAATGAGAAGGAACATTGGGAAAATAATATTCCACATGAATGGTGTAAAATTTGAGGAATGAAGAGGAATTACCCATTCCCACTCATTCCTTTGTCTAATATTCCACTCCTCTTCAAACTTTTTTCACTAGAGTACTTCAACGTCTTTTTAGACTATTTAAAACTCTTTCGAACTTATGGTTTCAAGGATTCAAATGAAGATTATCTGCGGATCTCTCTACTGCAAAGTAGTCTCTTCTTTTAACACTTCTATCCTAAATTTTATTGTTTTCATGTTATTGTTGTTTATTTTACTATTGAGCATACCTCCGGATGTAATCTTTACAGGTTTGAATTAATGAAATTTGTGACAAGAAAAAAGAAACATTTTTACACTTATATTTTCTTAAAGCATTTTTATACCCTTTAAAAATCCGAGTCTTCGATGTACAAAGGTCGTTACTTTACATAAAACTAGGATAAGATCCGCGCCTTGCGCGGAGTGAGTATACAAAATTAGAATATTAATATTTTTGGATCGAAAATGTAAAATATAAATATTTGTTTGGTTTACATACAAAAATATATATGATTTAAAATTGTTTATACATTGATTAATATATTTTGGAGTATAGAAGTCTAAATTAAGATCAAATATCTTGCTTTATATTTTAAAATTTGGGATTTTGTAAAGTTTTTTGTGTAAAATTAATAATTTTGATCAATTTTTTCCCTAAATAATCTTGGTAATATATTTATATTTGATGTTTTTAAGACTATTGAAAATTTTTAATAAAAAATGAGACTAAAAATTTAATAAATGTTGTTTCATTGTTTAATAAAGTCGTAACATATAAAATAATTTATTGTTAATTAAATTTGCTTTTTTATATTGGGCCAATTACCCATTATTATACATTCTACAGCTCATCCAATTTTGTCCGAATCTAGAAAACCCTTTAAGATCCAATCGATGTTTTTAACAAATGCAAGATACTTAAAATATTTTTAATAACATCTTTACTTCGATTGCTCTCCTCGATATCATCGTTTAAGAAAGAAAAAAACTTTCGGATTCCTCTTCTTCTTCTTCGATACCATTGACGATCCACAGCAAAATCCTCCCAATTTAAGAAGGTTTCATGTCTCTGACAGAGGTATGTTTCAGATCCGAAAATGAAGAATCTATATTGCTTACTCGCTTGTTTAATATATCGCTATTTCCAGATTTGATTGTCGCTTGTTTGTAATTTATGTTCAATCAGATGTGGAATAGAGATCGAAATCGTATTTAGAAATGTCAAAGGAACCTAAATCGGCTGTGAAACTGCTCAAAATATCTTTGCGAAAAAGAATACTCATCATAAGAATGACCCAACGGCTACTCGATTACTGCATGTCAACGATCAGATAAGTAATCTTCATTGCTTTAATATAATGTTTCGGTTATATAATTATGTTTTGATCGAATGAAACTTTCAATATCACAGAAAATAATATAACTTTTTATTTGTCTATAAAGAAATAGGGATGTTTGAAAACCTTCCACCAATGAGTTTGATAGAAAGTAATGTTGAATCTATTAAGAATTAGTATATGAGTTTACTAATAATGAATTTGAGTATGATGTTTTTTATTTTACGATATAAGAAATATAATTTATCCGTTAGTGTCTTTGATGAATTTATTCCTTCAAAATGTTATTAGGAAGCTGGAAAAGGAGTTTCATATTGATGACAAAGCTTAAAGAGATGGGAACAATTCTATTATTCAGCAGAGAAGATGTCTACTAATAAGGTTAGCGTAAACTTCATTGACACTTTTCTTTTGTAAATAAAAACACCAACAACAAATCAACTCACTTGTTCAAAACTATTATTTCGAATGTAACAAATAAGAATGAAATCAAATAACTTAAATAAAAAACCAAGGAACTTTGAAAAGCAATATAAATAACTGAAAGCAACAAACTAAAAACGCTAAAACAATAGCCCGCATAAGTCGTCCTTATCCCTTTGAATTGTCAGCTTCTTGAAAGACATCAATAAGCATTTGGTGGAATCCTGTACAAAAAACCCAATTTTTTTACAAAGATTAAAATGAATGTTCAACATGAACAAACACTTGTTTTAAACAATTGCTTAGGTTCTTACAACTGATGAAAAGCTACAATCTCTGGAATATTGGGTTCGAATTCAATTCTCGAACATCCTTCAATGTTTTTGATGAAAGTGAATCGCCCTAATTATATATAAAATGTTTGGGTTAAAATTCCAAAATGATGAACAAATTACACTAATTTAAATAACAAAAAAATATACCTTAGACCCTTTCAATTTGCCAGAAACTCAAGACACAAAGAACCACGTTTACTGTAGTATAATTCCAGTGAGCATCAATCTCAATAGTGTTCCTTCCATATGCAACACACTTTATATGTTTAAACCTGTAATTTAAAAGTAGTATCAATATCAAAATCAAAATGAAAAAATAAATTTATCATGAAAACATGGATTACAGTATCACTTTACCTCACCCAGGATTAACTAAGCTAAAACGCATTTTCGGTATCATTGGCCCTCCAGGCTCTCCAACGTATTCTAGACATCAATGTTTGGTAAAAATTCTATAAAGTGTTTACCTTGCCATACTCTGATCTTAACAAACCTCATCACACAAATGATAGTTTGATCAATAAGAAGATGAAAAGATTCTCTTAATTCCAATGCGTCATTTCCCCATACAACCACCCGAAGATTAAGATTTCTGATATTAAAATTTGTAATTAAAATAAGGCTTATATATATAATGAGACATATAGTTGGTAGTATAAAAAATAAATTTTAAAAAAGCTTAAGAATATAGTTATAAAAACTGAAATGATATCTTCTCGGTGTCCTTTGCATTAAAAGAAACAATCTCAAGATGACTAACCTCCAAAACCTGACCGATGATATCTACAACATGATTGAAATTAACATTATTTAAAGAATTGTTAAATAGGAATCGAAAGATAAAAAAGAATAATATATTATAAATCCTTACCAACCAAATATTCAGGACTTTGTCTACCATTCAAAATATCTCGAAAATTAACAGGCTGAAAACCTATCAAACTGTACAACAAATCGTCACAAAAACGAATACTTGTACTGGTTATGAAATCAATTTTATAGGGATTTTTTGTAGGACGATATGATCCAAATGCTAGTGAAACTTGAAAGTTAATCTTTGTATCGCATTCTTTTAGGTATGCTGCAAACCGAGGAACCAAGTCCCTCTGAACAGTCGCATGAATTGAATCACCCTGAATGACAAACATTTAAAGTATATTAAAATAGCAAGGTCTAACAGAATCATTAAGTAAAGCACGAACAACTTAATGAAAATATACTTACACTTGCATCGACTAAAACCATCTCAATACTCTCAATACCACATACGGATAATTGTCTCTATAGACGAACGATTTTGACCCTAATTATCGAAGGTGTTTGGGAAGGTTTCAAGTCAATAACTCGGTCGAAAAGCGCTTCCATGCCAAAATAAATTTGAATTCTATATAGGTATATTGGTCGCCAATACTAAGGTGTCTTGGTCGTCAATTGAAAGTTTAGCATTGTTTATATAGGTAACATCAATACACATAAGTTATCTCGCTCGCCAAACCTTTATTAAATGGCCAAATATTTGAGTTTCCTTAATTTTAGTAATAACATTGAAACCTTACTATGAAGTCAAACTAAAGGGGAAATATACTTTTAATTCTCCTTATCGATGGGTCCCTATGCGTAATAACCGACTTGCCCGCGAAGTTATAGTCTAATATGCATCAAGGCAAATTAATAAGATAATATTTAATACATAAGTACAATAGAAAGTTATATTATTTAAAGGCAATTCAAGAGTAACTGAATATACAAAAACATTAGAAAATTTAAGTCCCGTATAGACATCTATGTAAAGGTTAATTTAAACTGAAGTAAATGTTATTATCTTAGTCGTCATTCTATTTCTATTTTCATTAGATCAAAAACTTATTTTTAAGGTTTTTTGTTCTTCACTGTCCAAGATTAAAAATAAACGTTTCCCACAAAATCAAATTGCATAAACAGAACCTCATTCCGGACAGAACTGCATAATTTATCGAAGACTACCATGAACATAACCTTTATAACTTAAATCAAATTGCATAAACAGAACCTCATTCATAAACAGAACCTTTATAACTAAATGTAGAAAATGAAATTGCATAAACAGAACCTTTATAACGAAATGTAGAAAATCAAATTACATAAACAGAACCTCATTCCGAACTATAACTTATCGAAGACTACCATGAAGTCATATAACAATCAGTCCCCACTTATCTCCATCAACATAAAAAAGAGACTGCTCATTTGCATTCAACCGTAAACGTTGAATGGTTTAATAGAATCTCATTTTGCAGAGGTTCGATATGATAATATAAACTCATAAAAATAGACTGCTCATTTGATATGATATTCTTAGGCTCTAAAATGTACACGAGACGTTCGATGATAATATATTAACGAAAATATCATGAATATTAAAAGAACCATGAAATTGCGATGATAAAATATTAACGCAATATATAAGACGTACAATCACGGTTGGTCGTATTAATTTTAATACTATGTTTTATCAAATCTCCTCTGAGAGTGACACGTATGATTTTTGACCTTTTAAAAACTTGTCACGTAGGAAGGGGCTTTTCTCAATTAATATAAAAATGAGGTTGTTATTTTTTAAAGTCTTCCCTTTTAATATATAAGGATGCATTGTGACTTGTGAGTGACAGCTATATATTTCTTTTTTTCAAACAAGAAAAGAAAAAAATGCTGAGTGACTTGTGAGTGACTTGTGAATGCTGAGCATTTTAACAATTTTTTTTTAAACATGTGCTAATACAAATTTGAAATTTTGAATTCAGATGGTGTAAAAAAATATTTTCTGTCAGATATTGGAATAATTACAATATACTGTAGTAATAATAATAAATAATATTACGAAAAAATATTATTTCATGTTTATTGAAAAACGCACAAATATTATTTCACAATCTTGCGCCGAGTGACCCTTCAGTGTCTTCATCCTCCAAAAGAGGTATGCCTTTTTTTTCATTTTGCTCTTGCTTTGTTTAATTGTGTATATTAAACAAACCATGATCGATTGATAATCTGTTTCACTGATTCTCTCTTCGAAACGCTAATTTAGTTTCTACATCCCGATTTGGGTAAACCGCGAATCCCATATCATTTCATTTCTGAAACATGTTTGTTCCTTTGCCAAATTAGGCTTTAGAAACAAAAGTTAACGAAAGCTAGAATCTTCTAAGACTCCGTCACTTTTTTACTGTCTATTTTTTTATTAGGAGATAACAGTGACCTGAAAGTTTGTTTATTTCTTCAGCTTAGATAGAAATGGAAAATGTATACAAAAGCGAACTGCAGTCATATGCATTGGAACGATCTAAGAAGCTTCCCGTGTATTCCACTGAGCGAGAAGAACCTGATCATATTCCGGCATTCCGATGTACGGTTACTGTCTGTGGACAGACTTTCAGCAGCCCGGGTTCCTATCCAAGAAAGAAAGCAGCTGAACATGCTACTGCAAAAGTAGCATTAACTGAATATGCGCAGTTGAGTTCAGAGGCTAGTTTCTACTTCTTTGGACCAATATTAATGTGTTTTCCATGTTTAAATTTAATCTTTTTATTCTTGTTGATCTCAGGGATTTGCTTACGATGCTTTCAAGAACGTGTTACAAGATATTGCGCAGAAGGAAATTTTTGATTTACCCGTTTATGCAACTTATTCATCTGGTCCAGCCCATGCGCCTACTTTTACTTCAACTGTTGAGTTTGCAGGGAAACTTTACAGAGGAACAGAACAAAATACCAAAAAGTTGGCTGAAATGAATGATGCTGCTGTAGCGTTTGTGGATTTTAGAAACCAAGAGATAAGTTTTCCTAAAAAGGCGGAGATGCTCTTGGGTAACAATAGTTGATATCTCCGATCGTCGATCTCACTAGGACTTAAATTCCATCAAGTTCTTATCTTCTCTTATGTTCTGCTTTTAAACTTTGTGCTCATTTGTCTATAACTTTGGCTATCTTCTCATTTTGAACTCTATGGCTGTGCCATTTTCTTGTAAAATTTATAGTACTCAATAGTATAGGAAACACACAAAACAAATGTGGGTTGATCAAACAAAGACATTAGAAAAAAGAAACAACCAAAATAAAAATTACACTTATTTCACTTAAAATGCTTAAAGAGGCTTCACATTCTCAACATAGTTGAGATAGGTGTAGCAATTCTTACCATCAAAAGCTTCCAGTCTTTGGATTTCAACTTTTGTGATCGTACATATTTGTTTACGATACTATGCAAAAGTAGATGTACCTTTATGTCAAAACGATTAAATTAAATGGATCGTAACCCTAGTTACCAATAATTATACCGAATATTAAATTAAATGGCACAATTGGATACAAATGGATTATTCACATCAAGTGGAGCTAGAACGAATAGAAAACACAGCAAAGTTACTCAAAGAAGTATAGAAAGATGAAATGGAACCAGAAACAAAATAAACAACCATTAGTTTTCAAAACATGACCAAACACACAAGATGATCCTTCTTGTTTAATCCAAGCTCATATTCATCAGCATCTCTCCCACATTGGACAACACTTTTCCTACTAGTGCGATTTTGGATGAGTCAGACAAGCTCGCAGAAGAGGATGAGGCAGACGAGCTTGCATAAGAGGATGATGAGGAAGACGAACTTGCCTGCATGGATCTATTCCACCATTGGAAGAAATCGCACGGGTGACACTTGTAGAAGAGTTTGCCAGGATTTTTGTTTGTGGTACTAAGAAACAGGGTTGTTGGTTTGTGACAGCGTGGACAAGCTATATCCGGAAAATATATATCTTGTTCCCTGGACCACTCAACATCAGGGCATTTCTTCTGCTTGCATTGAAGAAGCAACCTGCCATTTCTGATTCTGAAGACGCGACTAGAATCACAAAGGCATGACTCCTTTTTAAATGAAAGTTGGTCGGGGCATCAAAATTGAGACATTATCCTGTTAAAAACAATACATGGAAGTAACATTAACAAGTCCCATTAACTCAAGACTAGGATAAGATCTGCGCCTTGCGCGGAGTGAGTATACAAAATTAGAATATTAATATTTTTGGATCGAAAATGTAAAGTATAAATATTTGTTTGGTTTACATACAAAAATATATATGATTTAAAATTGTTTATACATTGAGTAATATATTTTGGAGTATAGAAGTCTAAATTAGGATCAAATATCTTGCTTTATATTTTAATATTTGGGATTTTGTAAAGTTTTTTGTGTAAAATTAATAATTTTGATCAATTTTTTCCCTAAATAATCTTGGTAATATATTTATATTTGATGTTTTTAAGACGATTGACAATTTTTAATAAAAAATAAGACTAAAAAAATTAATAAATGTTGTTTCATTGTTTAATAAAGTCGTAACATATAAAATAATTTATTGTTAATTAAATTTGCTTTTTTATATTGGGCCAATTACCCATTGTTATAAATTCTACAGCCCATCCAATTTTGTCCGAATCTAGAAAACCCTTTAAGATCCAATCGATGTTTTTAACAAATGCCAGATACTTAAAATATTTTTTAATAACATCTTCACTTCGATTGCTCTCCTCGATATCATCGTTTAAAAAAAAAAACTTTCGGATTCCTCTTCTTCTTCGATACCATTGACGATCCACAGCAAAATCCTCCCAATTTAAGAAGGTTTCATGTCTCCGACAGAGGTATGTTTCAGATCCGAAAATGAAGAATCTATATTGCTTACTCGCTTGTTTAATATATCGATATTTCCCGATTTGATTGTCGCTTGTTTGTAATTTGTTTTCAATCAGATGTGGAATAGAGATCGAAATCGTATTTAGAAATGTCAAAGGAACCTAAATCGGCTGTGAAACTCCTCAAAATATCTTTGCGAAAAAGAATACTCATCATAAGAATGACCCAACGGCTATTCGATTACTGCATGTCAACGAACAGATAAGTAATCTTCATTGCTTTAATATAATGTTTCGGTTATATAATTATGTTTTGATCGAATGAAACTTTCAATATCACAGAAAATAATATAACTTTTTATTTGTCTATAAATAAATAGGGATGTTTGAAAACCTTCCACCAATGAGTTTGATAGAAAGTAATGTTGAATCTATTAAGAATTAGTATATGAGTTTACTTTAATAATGAATTTGAGTATGATGTTTGTTATTTTACGATATAAGAAATATAATTTATCCGTTAGTGTCTTTGATGAATTTATTCCTTCAAAATGTTATTAGGAAGCTGGAAAAGGAGTTTCATATTGATGACAAAGCTTAAAGAGATGGGAACAATTCTATTATTCAGCAGAGAAGATGTCTACTATAAGGTTAGCGTAAACTTCATTGACACTTTTCTTTTGTAAATAAAAACACCAACAACAAATCAACTCACTTGTTCAAAACTATTATTTTGAATGTAACAAATAAGAATGAAATCAAATAACTTAAATAAAAAACCAAGGAACTTTGAAAAGCAAGCAAAAAACTAAAAACGCTAAAACGATAGCCCGCATAAGTCGTCCTTATCCCTTTGAATTGTCAGCTTCTTGAAAGACATCAATAAGCATTTGGTGGAATCCTGTATAAAAAACCCAATTTTTTTACAAAGGTTAAAATGAATGTTCAATATGAACAAACACTTGTTTTAAACAATTGCTTAGGTTCTTACATCTAACGAAAAGCTACAATCTCTGGAATATTGGGTTTGAATTCAATTCTCGAACATCCTTCAACGTTTTTGATGAAAGTGAATCGCCCTAATTATATATAAAAATGTTTGGGTTAAAATTCCGAAATGATGAACAAATTACACTAATTTAAACAACAAAAAAATATACCTTGGACCCTTTCAATTTGCCAGAAACTCAAGACACAAAGAACCATGTTTGCTGTAGTATAATTCCAGTAAGCATCAATCTCAATAGCGTTCCTTCAATATGCAACACACTTTATATGTTTAAACCTGTAATTTAAAAGTAGTATCAATATCAATATCAAAATGAAAAAATAAATTTAGCATGAAAACGTGGATTAGAGTATCACTTTAACTCACCCAGGATTAACTAAGCTAAAACGCATTTTCGGTATCATTGGCCCTCCAGGCTCTCTAACGTATTCTAGACATCAATGTTTGGTAACATTTCTATAAAGTGTTTACCTTGCCATACTCTGATCTTAACAAACCTCATCACACAAATGATAGTTTGATCAATAAGAAGATGAAAAGATTCTCTTAATTCCAATGCGTCCTTTCCCCATACAACCACCCGAAGATTAAGATTTCTGATATTAAAATTTGTAATTAAAATAAGGCTTATATATATAATGAGACATATAGTTGGTAGTATAAACAAATAAATTTTATAAAAGCTTAAGAATATAGTTATAACTTACTCTTCATTCCTTAACTGAAATGATATCTTCTCGGTGTCCTTTGCATTAAAAGAAACAATCTCAAGATGACTAACCTCCAAAACCTGACCGATGATATCTACAACATGATTGAAATTAACATTATTTAAAGAATTGTTAAATAGGAATCGAAAGATAAAAAAGAATAATATATTATAAATCCTTACCAACCAAATATTCAGGACTTTGTCTACCATTCAAAATATCTCGAAAATTAACAGGCTGAAAACCTATCAAACTGTACGACAAATCATCACAAAAACGAATACTTGTACTGGTTACGAAATCACTTTTATTGGGATTTTTTGTAGGACGATATGATCCAAATGCTAGTGAAACTTGAAAGTTAAGCATAATTTTTGTATCGCATTTTTTTAGGTATGCTGGAAACCGAGGAACCAAGTCCCTCTGAACAGTCGCATGAATTGAATCATCCTGAATGACAAACATTTAAAGTATATTAAAATAGCAAGGTCTAACAGAATCATTAAGTAAAGCACGAACAACTTAATGAAAATATACTTACACTTGCATCGACTAAAACCATCTCAATACTCTCAATACCACATACGGATAACTGTCTCCATAGACGAACGATTTTGACCCTAATTATCGGAGGTGTTTGGGAAGGTTTCAAGTCAATAACTCGGTCGAAAAGCGCTTCCATGCCAAAATAAATTTGAATTCTATATAGGTATATTGGTCGCCAATACTAAGGTGTCTTGGTTGTCAATTGAAAGTTTAGCATTGTTTATATAGGTAACATCAATACACATAAGTTATCTTGCTCGTAAAACCTTTATTAAATGGCCACATATTTGAGTTTCCTTTATTTTAGTAATAACATTGAAACCTTACTATGAAGTCAAACTAATGGGGAAATATACTTTTAATTCTCCTTATCGATGGGTCCCTATGCGTAATAACCGACTTGCCCACGAAGTTATAGTCTAATATGCATCAAGGCAAATTAATAAGATAATATTTAATACATAAGTACAATAGAAAGTTATATTATTTAAAGGCAATTCAAGAGTAACCGAATATACAAAAACAATAAAAAATTTAAGTCCCGTATAGACATCTATGTAAAGGTTAATTTAAACTGAAGTAAATGTTATTATCTTAGTCGTCGTTCTATTTCTATTTTCATTAGATCAAAAACTTATTTTTAAGGTTTTTTGTTCTTCACTGTCCATGATTAAAAATAAACGTTTCCCACAAAATCAAATTGCATAAAAAGAACCTCATTCCGGACAGAACTGCATAATTTATCGAAGACTACCATGAACAGAACCTTTATAACAAAAATCAAATTGCATAAACAGAACCTCATTCATAAACAGAACCTTTCTAACTAAATGTAGAAAATGAAATTGCATAAACAGAATCTTTATAACGAAATGTAGAAAATCAAATTGCATAAACAGAACCTCATTCCGGACTATAACTTATCGAAGACTACCATGAAGTCATATAACAATCAGTCCCCACTTATCTCCATCAACCTAAAAAAGAGACTACTCATTTGCATTCAACCGTAAACGTTGAATGGTTTAATAGAATCTCATTTTGCAGAGGTTCGATGATAATATAAATTCATAAAAAGAGAATTTGATATGATATTCTTAGGCTCTAAAATGTACACGAGACGTTCGATGATAATATATTAACGAAAATATCATGAATATTAAAAAAACCATGAAATTGCGATGATAAAATATTAACGCAATATATAAGACGTACAATCACGGTTGGTCGTATTAATTTTAATACTATGGTTTTATCAAATTTCCTCTGAGAGTGACACGTAGGATTTTTGACCTTTTAAAAACTTGCCACGTAGGAAGGAGCTTTTCTCAATTAATACAAAAATGAGGTTGTTATTTTTTAAAGTCTTCCCTTTTAATATATAGGGGATGCATTGTGACTTGTGAGTGACAGCTATATATTTATTTTTGTCAAACAAGAAAAGAAGAAAATGTTGAGTGACTTGTGAGTGACTTGTGAATGCTGAGCATTTTAAAATTTTTTTTTAAAACATGTGCTAATACAAATTTGGGCTTCGAATGGGTAAAGCAGATAAAAAAATGCAGATCATGCAGATCAAGCAGATCATGCAGAACAAATGCAGAACATGCAGATCAAGTAGAACAAATGCAGATCAAGCTAAATTAATAAAATAATATATTTAAAATAAATGTTAAAAATATTTTAATTGAAATTAAATATTTGGACAAAACGCATATTTAACAATAAATATCATCATTTTAATATATATAATGAAATTTAAAATTATATGACTTTTTTTACGAATCTAGATCCGGATATCCAGAAAATTTAGCGTAACCGAATCGGGTTCCTGATTCGTCGGATTGGTTAATTTAGTTTTCGGATTCGGATTTTTGGCTTTCAGATTTCCATCTAAATATCTTACTATTCGAGATATTTTATATGTTTCCATCTCTATTTTTGAATATGTAAATTAAATATATATATATATATATAAAGTGTTTATCAAATTTAATAATATTCAATATATATATATATATAAATAATATATCGTTTTAAATATTTGTATAAGAAAATTCATCTTACATTCTTTATAAAAAACCAAAAAACTTCCACTTAAAGAGGAATTTTTGTGAATGAAAGAAATAATGTAATATGAAATACTAATAGAAAAAAATACTAATAGATAAAGGAAAAAAATAATTGTTAAAAGAAAAATCAGAGATAAGCCTCTCATTAGGCTCCTGTATTCGACCAGCCCATTTTCCCTCACCACTTGGAGATCAATTTTTTATCATATAAATTGTTCTGCATGCAGTTTTCTAAATTTTTTAATATTATAATTTCTTCTGCATTTTTAATGTTGATTGGAGATATAATGCAGATCAATCTGTATATTATTTTTTCCTGCATTTGTACTGCATTTAGTCTGCACTACATTCAAACTCATAATGCAGATCAATCTGCATATTATTTTTTCCTGCATTTGTACTGCATTTAGTCTGCACTACATTCAAACTTTTGAAATTTTGAATTCAGATGGTATAAAAAACATTTTCTGTCAGATATTGGAATAATTACAATATACTGTAGTAATAATAATAAATAATATTACGAAAAAATATTATTTCATGTTTATTGAAAAATGCACAAATATTATTTCACAATCTTGCGCCGAGTGACCCTTCAGTGTCTTCATCCTCCAAAAGAGGTATGCCTTTTTTTCCATTTTGCTCTTGCTTTGTTTAATTGTGTATATTAAACAAACCATGATCGATTGATAATCTGTTTCACTGATTCTCTCTTCGAAACGCTAATTTAGTTTCTACATCCCGATTTGGGTAAACCGCGAATCCATATCATTTCATTTCTGAAACATGTTTGTTCCTTTGCCACATAAGGCTTTAGAAACAAAAGTTAACGAAAGCTAGAATCTTCTAAGACTCCGTCACTTTTTTACTGTCTATTTTTTTATTAGGAGATAATAGTGACCTGAAAGTTTGTTTATTTCTTCAGCTTAGATAGAAATGGAAAATGTATACATAAGCGAACTGCAGTCATATGCATTGGAACGATCTAAGAAGCTTCCCGTGTATTCCACTGAGCGAGAAGAACCTGATCATATTCCGGCATTCCGATGTACGGTTACTGTCTGTGGACAGACTTTCAGCAGCCCGGGTTCCTATCCAAGAAAGAAAGCAGCTGAACATGCTACTGCAAAAGTAGCATTAATTGAATATGCGCAGTTGAGTTCAGAGGCTAGTTTCTACTTCTTTGGACCAATATTAATGTGTTTTCCATGTTTAAATTTAATCTTTTTATTCTTGTTGATCTCAGGGATTTGCTTACGATGCTTTCAAGAACGTGTTACAAGATATTGCGCAGAAGGAAAATTTTGATTTACCCGTTTTTGCAACTTATTCATCTGGTCCAGCCCATGCGCCTACTTTTACTTCAACTGTTGAGTTTGCAGGGAAACTTTACAGAGGAACAGAACAAAATACCAAAAAGTTGGCTGAAATGAATGCTGCTGCAGTAGCGTTTGTGGATTTTAGAAACCAAGAGATAAGTTTTCCTAAAAAGGCGGAGATGCTCTTGGGTAACAATAGTTGATATCTCTGATCGTCGATCTCACTAGGACTTAAATTCCATCAAGTTCTTATCTTCTCTTATGTTCTGCTTTTAAACTTTGTGCTCATTTGTCTATAACTTTGGCTATCTTCTCATTTTGAACTCTATGGCTGTGCCATTTTCTTGTAAAATTTATAGTACTCAATAGTATAGGAAACACACAAAACAAATGTGGGTTGATCAAACAAAGACATTAGAAAAAAGAAACAACCAAAATAAAAACTACACTTATTTCACTTAAAATGCTTAAAGAGGCTTCACATTCTCAACATAGTTGAGATAGGTGTAGCAATTCTTACCATCAAAAGCTTCCAGTCCTTGGATTTCAACTTTTGTGATCGTACATATTTGTTTACGATACTATGCAAACGTATATGTATCTTTATGTCAAAACGATTAAATTAAATGGATCGTAACCCTAGTTACCAATAATTATACCGAAGATTAAATTAAATGGCACAATTGGATACAAATGGATTATTCACATCAAGTGGAGCTAGAACGAATAGAAAACACAGCAAAGTTACTCAAAGAAGTATAGAAAGATGAAATGGAACCAAAAACAAAATAAACAACCATTAGTTTTCAAAACATGACCAAACACACAAGCTGATCCTTCTTGTTTAATCCAAGCTCATATTCTTCAGCATCTCTCCCACATTGGACAACACTTTTCCTACTAGTGCGATTTTGGATGAGTCAGACAAGCTCGCAGAAGAGGATGAGGCAGACGAGCTTGCATAAGAGGATGATGAGGAAAACGAACTTGCCTGCATGGATCTATTCCACCATTGGAAGAAATCGCACGGGTGACACTTGTAGAAGAGTTTGCCAGGATTTTTGTTTGTGGTACTAAGAAGCAGGGTTGTTGATTTTTGTTTGTGCTATCCGGAAAATATATATCTTGTTCCCTGGACCACTCAACATCAGGGCATTTCTTCTGCTTGCATTGAAGAAGCAACCTGCCATTTCTGATTCTGAAGACGCGACTAGAATCACAAAGGCATGACTCCTTTTTAAATGAAAGTTGGTCGGGGAATCAAAATTGAGACATTATCCTGTTAAAAACAATACATGGAAGTAACATTAACAAGTCCCATTAACTCAAGACTAGGATAAGACTCGCGCCTTGCGCGGAGTGAGTATACAAAATTAGAATATTAATATTTTTGGATCGAAAATGTAAAGTATAAATATTTGTTTGGTTTACATACAAAAATATATATGATTTAAAATTGTTTATACATTGATTAATATATTTTGGAGTATAGAAGTCTAAATTAGGATCAAATATCTTGCTTTATATTTTAATATTTGGGATTTTGTAAAGTTTTTTGTGTAAAATTAATAATTTTGATCAATGTTTTCCCTAAATAATCTTGGTAATATATTTATATTTGATGTTTTTAAGACGATTGAAAATTTTTAATAAAAAATAAGCTAAAAAATTAATAAATGTTGTTTCATTGTTTAATAAAGTCGTAACATATAAAATAATTTATTGTTAATTAAATTTGCTTTTTTATATTGGGCCAATTACCCATTGTTATAAATTCTACAGCCCATCCAATTTTGTCTGAATCTAGAAAACCCTTTAAGATCCAATCGATGTTTTTAACAAATGCCAGATACTTAAAATATTTTTTAATAACATCTTCACTTCGATTGCTCTCCTCGATATCATCGTTTAAGAAAAAAAAACTTTCGGATTCCTCTTTTTCTTCGATACCATTGACGATCCACAGCAAAATCCTCCCAATTTAAGAAGGTTTCATGTCTCCGACAGAGGTATGTTTCAGATCCGAAAATGAAGAATCTATATTGCTTACTCGCTTGTTTAATATATCGATATTTCCCGATTTGATTGTCGCTTGTTTGTAATTTATTTTCAATCAGATGTGGAATAGAGATCGAAATCGTATTTAGAAATGTCAAAAGAACCTAAATCGGCTGTGAAACTCCTCAAAATATCTTTGCGAAAAAGAATACTCATCATAAGAATGACCCAACGGCTATTCGATTACTGCATGTCAACGAACAGATAAGTAATCTTCATTGCTTTAATATAATGTTTCGGTTATATAATTATGTTTTGATCGAATGAAACTTTCAATATCACAAAAAATAATATAACTTTTTATTTGTCTATAAATAAATAGGGATGTTTGAAAACCTTCCACCAATGAGTTTGATAGAAAGTAATGTTGAATCTATTAAGAATTAGTATATGAGTTTACTTAATAATGAATTTGAGTATGATGTTTTTTATTTTACGATATAAGAAATATAATTTATCCGTTAGTGTCTTTGATGAATTTATTCCTTCAAAATGTTATTAGGAAGCTGGAAAAGGAGTTTCATATTGATGACAAAGCTTAAAGAGATGGGAACAATTCTATTATTCAGCAGAGAAGATGTCTACTATAAGGTTAGCGTAAACTTCATTGACACTTTTCTTTTGTAAATAAAAACACCAACAACAAATCAACTCACTTGTTCAAAACTATTATTTCGAATGTAACAAATAAGAATGAAATCAAATAACTTAAATAAAAAACCAAGGAACTTTGAAAAGCAAGCAACAAACTAAAAACGCTAAAACGATAGCCCGCATAAGTCGTCCTTATCCCTTTGAATTGTCAGCTTCTTGAAAGACATCAATAAGCATTTGGTGGAATCCTGTATAAAAACCCCAATTTTTTACAAAGATTAAAATGAATGTTCAATATGAACAAACACTTGTTTTAAACAATTGCTTAGGTTCTTACATCTTACGAAAAGCTACAATCTCTGGAATATTGGGTTCGAATTCAATTCTCGATCCTTCAACGTTTTTGATGAAAGTGAATCGCCCTAATTATATATAAAAATGTTTGGGTTAAAATTCCGAAATGATGAACAAATTACACTAATTTAAACAACAAAAAAAATATACCTTGGACCCTTTCAATTTGCCAGAAACTCAAGACACAAAGAACCACGTTTGCTGTAGTATAATTCCAGTAAGCATCAATCTCAATAGCGTTCCTTCAATATAAAACACACTTTATATGTTTAAACCTGTAATTTAAAAGTAGTATCAATATCAAAATCAAAATAAAAAAATAAATTTAGCATGAAAACGTGGATTAGAGTATCACTTTAACTCACCCAGGATTAACTAAGCTAAAACGCATTTTCGGTATCATTGGCCCTCCAGGCTCTCTAACGTATTCTAGACATCAATGTTTGGTAACATTTCTATAAAGTGTTTACCTTGCCATACTCTGATCTTAACAAACCTCATCACACAAATGATAGTTTGATCAATAAGAAGATGAAAAGATTCTCTTAATTCCAATGTGTCCTTTCCCCATACAACCACCCGAAGATTAAGATTTCTGATATTAAAATTTGTAATTAAAATAAGGCTTATATATATAATGAGACATATAGTTGGTAGTATAAACAAATAAATTTTATAAAAGCTTAAGAATATAGTTATAACTTACTCTTCATTCCTTAACTGAAATGATATCTTCTCGGTGTCCTTTGCATTAAAAGAAACAATCTCAAGATGACTAACCTCCAAAACCTGACCGATGATATCTACAACATGATTGAAATTAACATTATTTAAAGAATTGTTAAAATAGGAATCGAAAGATAAAAAAGAATAATATATTATAAATCCTTACCAACCAAATATTCAGGACTTTGTCTACCATTCAAAATATCTCGAAAATTAACAGGCTGAAAACCTATCAAACTGTACGACAAATCGTCACAAAAACGAATACTTGTACTGGTTATGAAATCACTTTTATAGGGATTTTTTGTAGGACGATATGATCCAAATGCTAGTGAAACTTGAAAGTTAAGCATAATTTTTGTATCGCATTCTTTTAGGTATGCTGCAAACCGAGGAACCAAGTCCCTCTGAATCATCCTGAATGACAAACATTTAAAGTATATTAAAATAGCAAGGTCTAACAGAATCATTAAGTAAAGCACGAACAACTTAATGAAAATATACTTACACTTGCATCGACTAAAACCATCTCAATACTCTCAATACCACATACGGATAACTGTCTCCATAGACAAACGATTTTGACCCTAATTATCGGAGGTGTTTGGGAAGGTTTCAAGTCAATAACTCGGTCGAAAAGCGCTTCCATGCCAAAATAAATTTGAATTCTATATAGGTATATTGGTCGCCAATACTAAAGTGTCTTGGTCGTCAATTGAAAGTTTAGCATTGTTTATATAGGTAACATCAATACACATAAGTTATCTTGCTCGTAAAGCCTTTATTAAATGGCCACATATTTGAGTTTCCTTAATTTTAGTAATAACAGTGAAACCTTACTATGAAGTCAAACTAATGGGGAAATATACTTTTAATTCTCCTTATCGATGGGTCCATATGCGTAATAACCGACTTGCCCACGAAGTTATAGTCTAATATGCATCAAGGCAAATTAATAAGATAATATTTAATACATAAGTACAATAGAAAGTTATATTATTTAAAGGCAATTCAAGAGTAACCGAATATACAAAAACAATAGAAAATTTAAGTCCCGTATAGACATCTATGTAAACGTTAATTTAAACTGAAGTAAATGTTATTATCTTAGTCGTCGTTCTATTTCTATTTTCATTAGATCAAAAACTTATTTTTAAGGTTTTTTGTTCTTCACTGTCCATGATTAAAAATAAACGTTTCCCACAAAATCAAATTGCATAAACAGAACCTCATTCCGGACAGAACTGCATAATTTATCGAAGACTACCATGAACAGAACCTTTATAACGAAAATCAAATTGCATAAACAGAACCTCATTCATAAACAGAACCTTTATAACTAAATGTAGAAAATGAAATTGCATAAACAGAACCTTTATAACAAAATGTAGAAAATCAAATTGCATAAACAGAACCTCATTCCGGACTATAACTTATCGAAGACTACCATGAAGTCATATAACAATCAGTCTCCACTTATCTCCATCAACCTAAAAAAGAGACTGCTCATTTGCATTCAACCGTAAACGTTGAATGGTTAATAGAATCTCATTTTGCAGAGGTTCGATGATAATATAAACTCATAAAAAGAGACTGCTCATTTGATATGATATTCTTAGGCTCTAAAATGTACACGAGACGTTCGATGATAATATATTAACGAAAATATCATGAATATTAAAAAAACCATGAAATTGCGATGATAAAATATTAACGCAAAATATAAGACGTATAATCACGGTTGGTCGTATTAATTTTAATACTAAGGTTTTATCAAATTTCCTCTGAGACTGACACGTAGGATTTTTGACCTTTTAAAAACTTGCCACGTAGCAAGGGGCTTTTCTCAATTAATACAAAAATGAGGTTGTTATTTTTTAAAATCTTTCCTTTTAATATATAAGGGATGCATTGTGACTTGTGAGTGACAGCTATATATTTCTTTTTGTCAAACAAGAAAAGAAGAAAATGTTGAGTGACTTGTGAGTGACTTGTGAATGCTGAGCATTTTAACAATTTTTTTTAAAACATGTGCTAATACAAATTTGGGCTTCGAATGGGTAAAGCAGATAAAAAAATGCAGATCAAGCAGATCATGCAGAACAAATGCAGAACATGCAGATCAAGTAGAACAAATGCAGATCAAGCTAAATTAATAAAATAATATATTTAAAATAAATGTTAAAAATATTTTAATTGAAATTAAATATTTGAACAAAACGCAACTTATTATATTTAACAATAAATATCATCATTTTAATATATATAATGAAATTTAAAATTATATGACCTTTTTTACGAATCTAGATCCGGATATCCAGAAAATTTAGCGTAACCGAATCGGGTTCCTGATTCGTCGGATTGGTTAATTTAGTTTTCGGATTCGGATTTCTGGCTTTTAGATATCCATCTAAATATCTTACTATTCGAGATATTCTATCCGTTTCCATCTCTATTTTTGAATATGTAAATTAAATATATATATATATATATATATAAAGTGTTTATCAAATTTAATAATATTCAATATATATATAAATAAATAATATATCGTTTTAAATATTTGTATAAGAAAATTCATCTTACATTCTTTATAAAAAACCAAAAAACTTCCACTTAAAGAGGAATTTTTGTGAATGAAAGAAATAATGTAATATGAAATACTAATAGAAAAAAATACTAATAGATAAAGGAAAAAAATAATTGTTATAAGAAAAATCAGAGATAAGCCTCTCATTGGGCTCCTGTATTCGACCAGCCCATTTTCCCTCACCACTTGCAGATCAATTTTTTATCATATAAATTGTTCTGCATGCAGTTTTCTTAATTTTTGAATATTATAATTTCTTCTACATTTTTAATGTTGATTGGAGATATAATTCAGATCAATCTGTATATTATTTTTTCCTGCATTTGTACTGCATTTAATCTGCACTACATTCAAACTCATAATGCAGATCAATCTGCATATTATTTTTTCCTGCATTTGTACTGCATTTAGTCTGCACTACATTCAAACCCTTGAAATTTTGAATTCAGATGGTATAAAAAACATTTTTTGTCAGATATTGGAATAATTACAATATACTGTAGTAATAATAATAAATAATATTACGAAAAATAGTATTTCATGTTATTGAAAAACGCACAAATATTATTTCACAATCTTGCGCCGAGTGACCCCTGAGTGTCTTCATCCTCCAAAAGAGGTATGCTTTTTTTTTCATTTTGCTCTTGCTTTGTTTAATTGTGTATATTAAACAAACCATGATCGATTGATAATCTGTTTCACTGATTCTCCCTTCGAAACGCTAATTTAGTTTTTACATCCCGATTTGGGTAAACCGCGAATCCCATGTCATTTCATTTCTGAAACATGTTTGTTCCTTTGCCAAATTAGGCTTTAGAAACAAAAGTTAACGAAAGCTAGAATCTTCTAAGACTCCGCACTTTTTTACTGTCTATTTTTTTATTAGGAGATAATAGTGACCTGAAAGTTTGTTTATTTCTTCAGCTTAGATAGAAATGAAAAATGTATACAAAAGCGAACTGCAGTCATATGTATTGGAACAATCTAAGAAGCTTCTTGTGTATTCCACAGAGCGAGAAGGACCTGATCATATTCCGGCATTCCGATGTACGGTTACTGTCTGTGGACAGACTTTCAGCAGCCCGGGTTCCTATCCAAGAAAGAAAGCAGTTGAACATGCTGCTGTAAAAGTAGCATTAACTGCATTTGCGCGGTTGAGTTCAGAGGCTAGTTCCTACTCCTTTGGACCAATATTAATGTGTTTTTCCATGTTTAAATTTAATCTTTTTATTCTTGTTGATCTCAGGGATTTGCTTACGATGCTTTCAAGAACGTGTTACAAGATATTGCGCAGAAGGAAAAAATTGATTTACCCGTTTATGCAACTTATTCATCTGGTCCAGCCCATGCGCCTACTTTTACTTCAACTGTTGAGTTTGCAGGGAAACTTTACAGAGGAACAGAACAAAATACCAAAAAGTTGGCTGAAATGAATGCTGCTGCAGTAGCGTTTGTGGATTTTAGAAACCAAGAGATAAGTTTTTCTAAAAAGGCGGAGATGCTCTTGGGTAACAATAGTTGATATCTCTGATCGTCGATCTCACTAGGACTTAAATTCCATCAAGTTCTTATCTTCTCTTATGTTCTGCTTTTAAACTTTGTGCTCATTTGTCTATAACTTTGGCTATCTTCTCATTTTGAACTCTATGGCTGTGCCATTTTCTTGTAAAATTTATAGTACTCAATAGTATAGGAAACACACAAAACAAATGTGGGTTGATCAAACAAAGACATTAGAAAAAAGAAACAACCAAAATAAAAACTACACTTATTTCACTTAAAATGCTTAAAGAGGCTTCACATTCTCAACATAATTGAGATAGGTGTAGCAATTCTTACCATCAAAAGCTTCCAGTCCTTGGATTTCAACTTTTGTGATCGTATATGTACCTTTATGTCAAAACGATTAAATTAAATGGATCGTAAACCTAGTTACCAATAATTCTACCGAAGATTAAATTAAATGGCACAATTGGATACAAATGGATTATTCACATCAAGTGGAGCTAGAACGAATAGAAAACACAGCAAAGTTACTCAAAGAAGTATAGAAAGATGAAATGGAACCAGAAACAAAATAAACAACCATTAGTTTTCAAAACATGACCAAACACACAAGCTGATCCTTCTTGTTTAATCCAAGCTCATATTCTTCAGCATCTCTCCCACATTGGACAACACTTTTCCTACTAGTGCGATTTTGGATGAGTCAGACAAGCTCGCAGAAGAGGATGAGGCAGACGAGCTTGCATAAGAGGATGATGAGGCAGAAGAGGATGATGAGGAAGACGAACTTGCCTGCATGGATCTATTCCACCATTGGAAGAAATCGCACGGGTGACACTTGTAGAAGAGTTTGCCAGGATTTTTGTTTGTGGTACTAAGAAACAGGGTTGTTGGTTTGTGACAGCGTGGACAAGCTATATCCGGAAAATATATATTTTGTTCCCTGGACCACTCAACATCAGGGCATTTCTTCTGCTTGCATTGCAGAAGCAACCTGCCATTCCTGATTCTGAAGACGCGACTAGAATCACAAAGGCATGACTCCTTTTTAAATGAAAGTTGGTCGGGGCATCCAAATTGAGACATTATCCTGTTAAAAACAATACATGGAAGTAACATTAACAAGTCGCAATAACTCAAGACTAGGATAAGACCCGCGCCTTGCGCGGAGTGAGTATACAAAATTAGAATATTAATATTTTGGATCGAAAATGTAAAATATAAATATTTGTTTGGTTTACATACAAAAATATATATGATTTAAAATTATTTATACGTTGATTAATATATTTTGGAGTATAGAAGTCTAAATTAGGATCAAATATCTTGCTTTATATTTTAATATTTGGGATTTTGTAAAGTTTTTTGTGTAAAATTAATAATTTTGATCCGAGTCTTCGATGTACAAAGGTCGTTACTTTACATAAAACTAGGATAAGACCCGCGCCTTGCGCAGAGTGAGTATACAAAATTAGAATATTAATATTTTTGGATCGAAAATGTAAAATATAAATATTTGTTTGGTTTACATACAAAAATATATATGATTTAAAATTGTTTATACATTGATTAATATATTTTGGAGTATAGAAGTCTAAATTAAGATCAAATGTCTTGCTTTATATTTTAATATTTGGGATTTTGTAAAGTTTTTTGTGTAAAATTAATAATTTTGATCAATTTTTTCCCTAAATAATCTTGGTAATATATTTATATTTGATGTTTTTAAGACTATTGACAATTTTTAATAAAAAATGAGACTAAAAAATTAATAAATGTTGTTTCATTGTTTAATAAAGTCGTAACATATAAAATAATTTATTGTTAATTAAATTTGCTTTTTTTATATTGGGCCAATTACCCATTGTTATAAATTCTACAGCCCATCCAATTTTGTCCGAATCTAGAAAACCCTTTAAGATCCAATCGATGTTTTTAACAAATGCAAGATACTTAAAATATTTTTAATAACATATTTACTTCGATTGCTCTCCTCGATATCATCGTTTAAGAAAAAAAAACTTTCGGATTCCTCTTCTTCTTCGATACCATTGACGATCCACAGCAAAATCCTCCCAATTTAAGAAGGTTTCATGTCTCCGACAGAGGTATGTTTCAGATCCGAAAATGAAGAATCTATATTGCTTACTCGCTTGTTTAATATATCGATATTTCCCGATTTGATTGTCGCTTGTTTGTAATTTATGTTCAATCAGATGTGGAATAGAGATCGAAATCGTATTTAGAAATGTCAAAGGAACGTAAATCGGCTGTGAAACTCCTCAAAATATCTTTGCGAAAAAGAATACTCATCATAAGAATGACCCAACGGCTATTCGATTACTGCATGTCAACGAACAGATAAGTAATCTTCATTGCTTTAATATAATGTTTCGGTTATATAATTATGTTTTGATCGAATGAAACTTTCAATATCACATAAAATAATATAACTTTTTATTTGTCTATAAATAAATAGGGATGTTTGAAAACCTTCCACCAATGAGTTTGATAGAAAGTAATGTTGAATCTATTAAGAATTAGTATATGAGTTTACTTTAATAATGAATTTGAGTATGATGTTTTTTATTTTACGATATAAGAAATATAATTTATCCGTTAGTGTCTTTGATGAATTTATTCCTTCAAAATGTTATTAGGAAGCTGGAAAAGGAGTTTCATATTGATGACAAAGCTTAAAGAGATGGGAACAATTCTATTATTTCAGCAGAGAAGATGTCTACTATAAGGTTAGCGTAAACTTCATTGACACTTTTCTTTTGTAAATAAAAACACCAACAACAAATTAACTCACTTGTTCAAAACTATTATTTCGAATGTAACAAATAAGAATGAAATCAAATAACTTAAATAAAAAACCAAGGAACTTTGAAAATCAAGCAACAAACTAAAAACGCTAAAACGATAGCCCGCATAAGTCGTCTTTATCCCTTTGAATTGTCAGCTTCTTGAAAGACATCAATAAGCATTTGGTGGAATCCTGTATAAAAAACCCAATTTTTTTACAAAGATTAAAATGAATGTTCAATATGAACAAACACTTGTTTTAAACAATTGCTTAGGTTCTTACATCTGACGAAAAGCTACAATCTCTGGAATATTGGGTTCGAATTCAATTCTCGAACATCCTTCAACGTTTTTGATGAAAATGAATCGCCCTAATTATATATAAAAATGTTTGGGTTAAAATTCCGAAATGATGAACAAATTACACTAATTTAAACAACAACAAAAATATACCTTGGACCCTTTCAATTTGCCAGAAACTCAAGACACAAAGAACCACGTTTGCTGTAGTATAATTCCAGTAAGCATCAATCTCAATAGTGTTCCTTCAATATGCAACACACTTTATATGTTTAAACCTGTAATTTAAAAGTAGTATCAATATCAAAATCAAAATAAAAAAATAAATTTAGCATGAAAACGTGGATTAGAGTATCACTTTAACTCACCCAGGATTAACTAAGCTAAAACGCATTTTCGGTATCATTGGCCCTCCAGGCTCTCTAACGTATTCTAGACATCAATGTTTGGTAAAATTTCTATAAAGTGTTTACCTTGCCATACTCTGATCTTAACAAACCTCATCACACAAATGATAGTTTGATCAATAAGAAGATGAAAAGATTCTCTTAATTCCAATGCGTCCTTTCCTTATACAACCACCCGAAGATTAAGATTTCTGATATTAAAATTTGTAATTAAAATAAGGCTTATATATATAATGAGACATATAGTTGGTAGTATAAACAAATAAATTTTATAAAAGCTTAAGAATATAGTTATAACTTACTCTTCATTCCTTAACTGAAATGATATCTTCTCGGTGTCCTTTGCATTAAAAGAAACAATCTCAAGATGACTAACCTCCAAAACCTGACCGATGATATCTACAACATGATTGAAATTAACATTATTTAAAGAATTGTTAAATAGGAATCGAAAGATAAAAAAGAATAATATATTATAAATCCTTACCAACCAAATATACCATTCAAAATATCTCGAAAATTAACAGGCTGAAAACCTATCAAACTGTACGACAAATCGTCACAAAAACGAATACTTGTACTGGTTATGAAATCACTTTTATAGGGATTTTTTGTAGGACGATATGATCCAAATGCTAGTGAAACTTGAAAGTTAAGCATAATTTTTGTATCGCATTCTTTTAGGTATGCTGCAAACCGAGGAACCAAGTCCCTCTGAACGTTCGCATGAATTGAATCATCCTGAATGACAAACATTTAAAGTATATTAAAATAGCAAGGTCTAACAGAATCATTAAGTAAAGCACGAACAACTTAATGAAAATATACTTACACTTGCATCGACTAAAACCATCTCAATACTCTCAATACCACATACGGATAACTGTCTCCATAGACGAACGATTTTGACCCTAATTATCGGAGGTGTTTGGGAAGGTTTCAAGTCAATAATCCGGTCGAAAAGCGCTTCCATGCCAAAATAAATTTGAATTCTATATAGGTATATTGGTCGCCAATACTAAGGTGTCTTGGTCGTCAATTGAAAGTTTAGCATTGTTTATATAGGTAACATCAATACACATAAGTTATCTTGCTCGTACAACCTTTATTAAATGGCCACATATTTGAGTTTCCTTAATTTTAGTAATAACATTGAAACCTTACTATGAAGTCAAACTAATGGGGAAATATACTTTTAATTCTCCTTATCGATGGGTCCCTATGCGTAATAACCGACTTGCCCACGAATTTATAGTCTAATATGCATCAAGGCAAATTAATAAGATAATATTTAATACATAAGTACAATAGAAAGTTATATTATTTAAAGGCAATTCAAGAGTAACCGAATATACAAAAACAATAGAAAATTTAAGTCCCGTATAGACATCTATGTAAAGGTTAATTTAAACATAAGTAAATGTTATTATCTTAGTCGTCGTTCTAGTTCTATTTTCATTAGATCAAAAACTTATTTTTAAGGTTTTTTGTTCTTCACTGTCTATGATTAAAAATAAACGTTTCCCACAAAATCAAATTGCATAAACAGAACCTCATTCCGGACAGAACTGCATAATTTATCGAAGACTACCATGAACAGAACCTTTATAACGAAAATCAAATTGCATAAACAGAACCTCATTCATAAACAGAACCTTTATAACTAAATGTAGAAAATGAAATTGCATAAACAGAACCTTTATAACGAAATGTAGAAAATTAAATTTCATAAACAGAACCTCATTCCGGACTATAACTTATCGAAGACTACCATGAAGTCATATAACAATCAGTCTCCACTTATCTCCATCAACCTAAAAAAGAGACTGCTCATTTGCATTCAACCGTAAACGTTGAATGGTTTAATAGAATCTCATTTTGCAGAGGTTCGATGATAATATAAACTCATAAAAAGAGACTGCTAATTTGATATGATATTCTTAGGCTCTAAAATGTACACGAGACGTTCGATGATAATATATAAACGAAAATATCATGAATATTAAAAAACCATGAAATTGCGATGATAAAATATTAACGCAAAATATAAGACGTATAATCACGGTTGGTCGTATTAATTTTAATACTAAGGTTTTATCAAATTTCCTCTGAGACTGACACGTAGGATTTTTGACCTTTTAAAAACTTGCCACGTAGGAAGGGGCTTTTCTCAATTAATACAAAAATGAGGTTGTTATTTTTTAAAGTCTTCCCTTTTAATATATAGGGGATGCATTATGACTTGTGAGTGACAGCTATATATTTCTTTTTGTCAAACAAAAAAAGAAGAAAATGTTGAGTGACTTGTGAGTGACTTGTGAATGCTGAGCATTTTAACAATTTTTTTAAACATGTGCTAATACAAATTTGGGCTTCGAATGGGTAAAGCAGATAAAAAAAATGCAGATCATGCAGATCAAGTTGATCATGCAGAACAAATGCAGAACATGCAGATCAAGTAGAACAAATGCAGATCAAGCTAAATTAATAAAATAATATATTTAAAATAAATGTTAAAAATAATTTAATTGAATTTAAATATTTGAACAAAACGCAACTTATTATATTTAACAATAAATATCATCATTTTAATATATATAATGAAATTTAAAATTATATGACTTTTTTTACGAATCTAGATCCGGATATCCAGAAAATTTAGCGTAACCGAATCGGGTTCCTGATTCGTCGGATTGGTTAATTTAGTTTTCGGATTCGGATTTCTGGCTTTCAGATATCCATCTAAATATCTTACTATTCGAGATATTCTATCCGTTTCCATCTCTATTTTTGAATATGTAAATTAAATATATATATATATATATATATATATATATATAAAGTGTTTATCAAATTTAATAATATTCAATATATATATAAATAAATAATATATCGTTTTAAATATTTGTATAAGAAAATTCATCTTACATTCTTTATAAAAAAACCAAAAAACTTCCACTTAAAGAGGAATTTTTGTGAATGAAAAAATAATGTAATATGAAATACTAATAGAAAAAAATACTAATAGATAAAGGAAAAAAATAATTGTTAAAAGAAAAATCAGAGATAAGCCTCTCGTTGGGCTCCTGTATTCGACCAGCCCATTTTCCCTCACCACTTGCAGATCAATTTTTTATTATATAAATTGTTCTGCATGCAGTTTTCTTAATTTTTTAATATTATAATTTCTTCTGCATTTTTAATGTTGATTGGAGATATAATGCAGATCAATCTGTATATTATTTTTTCCTGCATTTGTACTGTATTTAGTCTGCACTACATTCACACTCATAATGCAGATCAATCTGCATATTATTTTTTCCTGCATTTGTACTGCATTTAGTCTGCACTACATTCAAACCCTTGAAATTTTGAATTCAGATGGTATAAAAAACATTTTCTGTCAGATATTAGAATAATTACAATATACTGTAGTAATAATAATAAATAATATTACGAAAAAATAGTATTTCATGTTTATTGAAAAACGCACAAATATTATTTCACAATCTTGCGCCGAGTGACCCTTGAGTGTCTTCATCCTCCAAAAGAGATATGCCTTTTTTTTTCATTTTGCTCTTGCTTTGTTTAATTGTGTATATTAAACAAACCATGATCGATTGATAATCTGTTTCACTGATTCTCCCTTCGAAACGCTAATTTAGTTTCTACATCCCGATTTGGGTAAACCGCGAATCCCATGTCATTTCATTTCTGAAACATGTGTGTTCCTTTGCCAAATTAGGCTTTAGAAACAAAAGTTAACGAAAGCTAGAATCTTCTAAGACTCCGTCACTTTTTTACTGTCTATTTTTTTATTAGGAGATAATAGTGACCTGAAAGTTTGTTTATTTCTTCAGCTTAGATAGAAATGGAAAATGTATACAAAAGCGAACTGCAGTCATATGCATTGGAACAATCTAAGAAGCTTCATGTGTATTCCACAGAGCGAGAAGGACCTGATCATATTCCGGCATTCCGATGTACGGTTACTGTCTGTGGACAGACTTTCAGCAGTCCGGGTTCCTATCCAAGAAAGAAAGCAGTTGAACATGCTGCTGTAAAAGTAGCATTAACTGCATTTGCGCGGTTGAGTTCAGAGGCTAGTTCCTACTCCTTTGGACCAATATTAATGTGTTTTTCCATGTTTAAATTTAATCTTTTTATTCTTGTTGATCTCAGGGATTTGCTTACGATGCTTTCAAGAACGTGTTACAAGATATTGCGCAGAAGGAAAAAATTGATTTACCTGTTTATGCAACTTATTCATCTGGTCCAGCCCATGCGCCTACTTTTACTTTAACTGTTGAGTTTGCAGGGAAACTTTACAGAGGAACAAAACAAAATACCAAAAAGTTGGCTGAAATGAATGCTGCTGCAGTAGCGTTTGTGGATTTTAGAAACCAAGAGATAAGTTTTCCTAAAAAGGCGGAGATGCTCTTGGGTAACAATAGTTGATATCTCTGATCGTCGATCTCACTAGGACTTAAATTCCATCAAGTTCTTATCATCTCTTATGTTCTGCTTTTAAACTTTGTGGTCATTTGTCTATAACTTTGGCTATCTTCTCATTTTGAACTCTATGGCTGTGCCATTTTCTTGTAAAATTTATAGTACTCAATAGTATAGGAAATACACAAAACAAATGTGGGTTGATCAAACAAAGACATTAGAAAAAAAGAAACAACCAAAATAAAAACTACACTTATTTCACTTAAAATGCTTAAAGAGGCTTCACATTCTCAACATAGTTGAGAATGGTGTAGCAATTCTTACCATCAAAAGCTTCCAGTCCTTGGATTTCAACTTTTGTGATCGTACATATTTGTTTACGATACTATGCAAACGTATATGTACCTTTATGTCAAAACGATTAAATTAAATGGATCGTAACCCTAGTTACCAATAATTATACCGAAGATTAAATTAAATGGCACAATTGGATACAAATGGATTATTCACATCAAGTGGAGCTAGAACGAATAGAAAACACAGCAAAGTTACTCAAAAAAGTATAGAAAGATGAAATGGAACCAGAAACAAAATAAACAACCATTAGTTTTCAAAACATGACCAAACACAAAAGCTGATCCTTCTTGTTTAATCCAAGCTCATATTCTTCAGCATCTCTCCCACATTGGACAACACTTTTCCTACTAGTGCGATTTTGGATGAGTCAGACAAGCTCGCAGAAGAGGATGAGGCAGACGAGCTTGCATAAGAGGATGATGAGGCAGAAGAGGATGATGAGGAAGACGAACTTGCCTGCATGGATCTATTCCACCATTGGAAGAAATCGCACGGGTGACACTTGTAGAAGAGTTTGCCAGGATTTTTGTTTGTGGTACTAAGAAACAGGGTTGTTGGTTTGTGACAGCGTGGACAAGCTATATCCGGAAAATATATATCTTGTTCCCTGGACCACTCAACATCAGGGCATTTCTTCTGCTTGCATTGCAGAAGCAACCTGCCATTCCTGATTCTGAAGACGCGACTAGAATCACAAAGGCACGACTCCTTTTTAAATGAAAGTTGGTCGGGGCATCCAAATTGAGACATTATCCTGTTAAAAACAATACATGGAAGTAACATTAACAAGTCGCAATAACTCAAGACTAGGATAAGACCCGCGCCTTGCGCGGAGTGAGTATACAAAATTAGAATATTAATATTTTGGATCGAAAATGTAAAATATAAATATTTGTTTGGTTTACATACAAAAATATATATGATTTAAAATTATTTATACGTTGATTAATATATTTTGGAGTATAGAAGTCTAAATTAGGATCAAATATCTTGCTTTATATTTTAATATTTGGGATTTTGTAAAGTTTTTTGTGTAAAATTAATAATTTTGATCAATTTTTTCCCTAAATAATCTTGGTAATATATTTATATTTGATGTTTTTAAGACGATTGACAATTTTTAATAAAAAATGAGACTAAATTAATAAATGTTGTTTCATTGTTTAATAAAGTCGTAGCATATAAAATAATTTATTGTTAACTAAATTTGTTTTTTTATATTGGGCCAATTACCCATTATTATACATTCTACGGTCCATCCAATTTTGTCCGAATCTAGAAAACCCTTTAAGATCCAATCGATGTTTTTAACAAATACCAGATACTTAAAATATTTTTTAATAACATCTTCACTTCGATTTCTCTCCTCGATATCATCGTTTAGAAAAAAAAACTTTCAGATTCTTCTTCTTCTTCGATACCATTGACGATCCACAGCAAAATCCTCCCAATTTAAGAAGGTTTCATGTCTCCGACAGAGGTATGTTTCAGATCCGAAAATGAAGAATCTATATTGCTTACTCGCTTGTTTAATATATCGATATTTCCCGATTTGATTGTCGCTTGTTTGTAATTTGTTTTCAATCAGATGTTGAATAGAGATCGAAATCGTATTTAGAAATGTCAAAGGGACCTAAATCGGCTGTGAAACTCCTCAAAATATCTTTGCGAAAAAGAATATTCATCATAAGAATGACCAAACGGCTATTCGATTACTGCATGTCAACGATCAGATAAGTAATCTTCATTGCTTTAATATAATGTTTCGGTTATATAATTATGTTTTGATCGAATGAAACTTTCAATATCACAGAAAATAATATAACTTTTTATTTGTCTATAAATAAATAGGGATGTTTGAAAACCTTCCACCAATGAGTTTGATAGAAAGTAATGTTGAATCTATTAAGAATTAGTATGAGTTTACTTAATAATGAATTTGAGTATGATGTTTTTTATTTTACGATATAAGAAATATAATTTATCCGTTAGTGTCTTTGATGAATTTATTCCTTCAAAATGTTATTAAGAAGCTGGAAAAGGAGTTTCATATTGATGACAAAGCTTAAAGAGATGGGAACAATTCTATTATTCAGCAGAGAAGATGTCAACTAATAAGGTTAGCGTAAACTTTATTGACACTTTTCTTTTGTAAATAAAAACACCAACAACAAATCAACTCACTTGTTCAAAACTATTATTTCGAATGTAACAAATAAGAATGAAATCAAATAACTTAAATAAAAAACCAAGGAACTTTGAAAAGCAATATAAATAACTGAAAGCAACAAACTAAAAACGCTAAAACGATAGCCCGCATAAGTCGTCCTTATCCCTTTGAATTGTCAGCTTCTTGAAAGACATCAATATGCATTTGGTGGAATCCTGTACAAAAACCCCAACTTTTTTACAAAGATTAAAATGAATGTTCAATATGAACAAACACTTGTTTTAAACAATTGCTTAGGTTCTTACAATTGACTAAAAGCTACAATCTCTAGAATTTTGGGTTCGAATTCAATTCTCAAACATCCTTCAACGTTTTTGATGAAAGTGAATCGCCCTAATTATATATAAAAATGTTTGGGTTAAAATTCCAAAATGATGAACAAATTACACTAATTTAAATAACAAAAAAATATACCTTGGACCCTTTCAATTTGCCAGAAACTCAAGACACAAAGAACCACGTTTGCTGTAGTATAATTCCAGTAAGCATCAATCTCAATAGTGTTCCTTCCATATGCAATACACTTTATATGTTTAAACCTGTAATTTTAAAGTAGTATCAATATCAAAATCAAAATGACAAAATAAATTTAGCATGAAAACGTGGATTAGAGTATCACTTTAACTCACCCAAGATTAACTAAGCTAAAACGCATTTTCGGTATCATTGGCCCTCGAGGCTCTCCAACGTATTCTAGACATCAATGTTTGGTAAAATTTCTATAAAGTGTTTACCTTGCCATACTCTGATCTTAACAAAACTCATCACACAAATGATAGTTTGATCAATAAGAAGATGAAAAGATTCTATTAATTCCAATGCGTCATTTCCCCATACAACCATCCGAAGATTAAGATTTCTGATATTAAATTTTTGTAATTAAAATAAGGCTTATATATATAATGAAACATATAGTTGGTAGTATAAACAAATAAATTTTAAAAAAGCTTAAGAATATAGTTATAACTTACTCTTCATTCCTTAACTGAAATGATATCTTCTCGGTGTCCTTTGCATTAAAAGAAACAATCTCAAGATGACTAACCTCCAAAACCTGACCGATGATATCTACAACATGATTGAAATTAACATTATTTAAAGAATTGCTAAATAGGAATCGAAAGATAAAAAAGAATAATATATTATAAATCCTTACCAACCAAATATTCAGGACTTTGTCTACCATTCAAAATATCTCGAAAATTAACAGGCTGAAAACCTATCAAAATGTACGACAAATCGTCACAAAAACGAATACTTGTACTGGTTATGAAATCAATTTTATAGGGATTTTTTGTAGGACGATATGATCCAAATGCTAGTGAAACTTGAAAGTTAAGCATAATCTTTGTATCGCATTCTTTTAGGTATGCTGCAAACCGAGGAACCAAGTCCCTCTGAACAGTCGCATGAATTGAATCACCCTGAATGACAAACATTTAAAGTAAATTAAAATAGCAAGGCCTAACAGAATCATTAAGTAAAGCACGAACAACTTAATGAAAATATACTTACACTTGCATCGACTAAAACCATCTCAATACTCTCAATACCACATACGGATAACTGTCTCCATAGACGAACGATTTTGACCCTAATTATCGGAGGTGTTTGGGAAGGTTTCAAGTCAATAACTCGGTCAAAAAGCGCTTCCATGCCAAAATAAATTTGAATTCTATATAGGTATATTGGTCGCCAATACTAACGTGTCTTGGTCGTCAATTGAAAGTTTGGCATTGTTTATATAGGTAACATCAATACACATAAGTTATCTTGCTCGCCAAACCTTTATTAAATGGTCACATATTTGAGTTTCCTTAATTTTAGTAATAACATTGAAACCTTACTATGAAGTCAAACTAAAGGGGAAATATACTTTTAATTCTCCTTATCGATGGGTCCCTATGCATAATAACCGACTTGCCCACGAAGTTATAGTCTAATATGCATCAAGGCAAATTAATAAGATAATATTTAATACATAAGTACAATAGAAAGTTATATTATTTAAAGGCAATTCAAGAGTAACCGAATATACAAAAACATTAGAAAATTTAAGTTCCGTATAGACATCTATGTAAAGGTTAGTTTAAACTGAAGTAAATGTTATTATCTTAGTCGTCATTCTATTTCTATTTTCATTAGATCAAAAACTTATTTTAAGGTTTTTTGTTCTTCACTGTCCAAGATTAAAAATGAACGTATCCCACAAAATCAAATTGCATAAACAGAACTTCATTCCGGACAGAACTGCATAATTTATCGAAGACTACCATGAACAGAACCTTTATAACAAAAATCAAATTGCATAAACAGAACTTTTATAACTAAATGTAGAAAATGAAATTGCATAAACAGAACTTTTATAACGAAATGTAGAAAATCAAATTGCATAAATAGAACCTCATTCCGGACTATAACTTATCGAAGACTACCATGAAGTCATATAACAATCAGTCCCCACTTATCTCCATCAACATAAAAAGAGATTGCTCATTTGCATTCAACCGTAAACGTTGAATGGTTTAATATAATCTCATTTTGTAGAGGTTCGATGATAATATAAACTCATAAAAAGAGACTGCTCATTTGATGCGATATTCTTAGGCTCTAAAATGTACACAAGACGTTCAATGATAATATATTAACGAAAATATCATGAATATTAGAAAAACCATGAAATTGCGATGATAAAATATTAATGCAATATATAAGACGTACAATTACGGTTGGTCGTATTAATTTTAATACTATGCTTTTATCAAATCTCTTCTGAAAATGACGCGTAGGATTTTTAACTTTTTAAAAACTTGCCACGTAGAAAAGAGTTTTTTCAATTAATACAAAAACTAGATTTTGACCCGCGCTGATGGATCTGATTTCTTAATCGGCCCAAATGGCCCAAGAGAGATCTGATGTGGACAGTGGGTTGGATCCAAAAAATGACCCAATATGGATATGTTATTAATATTACTTGATCCTTAATGAAATATGTAATGTTAGTAAAAAAGAGGGTATTTTTAGTAAAAAATCCAATAGGATTCCTGCTCTTAATAGTATAGATGAGGTTGTTATTTTTCGAAGTCTTCCGTTTTAATATACAGGGGATATAATAGTCTCTCTCGGTTCTGGCCATTTCGATGCAGCTCAAAATGCGAAGACGCTTTCTTTCTTATCTCGCCGCTTCGACCGGCAATAGTAAAACCCTAAATCATCGGAGGTGGACTGTGAAGCAGGTCACAAAATCCAACTTCAAATCCTCTCTCGATGAGTTTCGCACTTCCATCCACTCATCCGACTTCGTAGCTCTCTCCCTACTGAACACCGGCTCCTACGCCGCCGCCTGGCACCGCGTCTCCGCCATCGATACGCCGCAGACGAGTTACTTGAAGGCTAAATACGCCGCCGAACGCTACCAGATATTCCAGTTCGCTCTCTGCCCTTTCTCCCTTCACGCCTCCAACCTCACCCTTCACCCGTATGATTGATTGCCCAATCCTCTCTCTCTCTCTCTCTCTCTCTCTCTCTCTCTCTCTATTTTCTTCTTCTTTACTGCAAATTGATTGATTAGGGTTTTGCAGATATAACTTCTATTTGTTTCCTCGAGATGAGTTGAAATTAGGGATGCCTTCTTATAGCTTCTCTTGTCAAGCTTCTCGTTTAACATCCATGGCTAGAGAAGGGTTTGATTTCAACACCTGTATCTATGAAGGTGTCTCATTGCTATACCTCTCATTCTCTTTAGGAGTGAACTCTTAATGATAGTTTTTTTTTGATTGTGACAGGAATCTCATACTTGTCCAGAGAACAAGAATCTGCGTCCAAGTTTCTCTCAGGGAATAATCCGATATTACCTGATCCCATCACTGCACCTTCTTCTCCATCCACCGTAGCTGATACCGTCTTTGTTGGAAGGATAAGGTCACGCGTCAAGAATTGGAGACAGTCTTGTTTAGACTCCAGCTCAAAGACAGGAGATGATGGTGCACTTTGCTAGTGTTAAGACACTTTCAGTATGAATCTCTTTTGCCTAAGTTCGGCAGATTTTTTAAATATAACGTATCTGTTTTGTTGATTTTCAGATGATTTGGTGAGCTCTCTGAGGAAACTTGTGCTGGGGAGTGAGCAGTATGGTTCGAGGCTATGCTTGACTATTGATGTCTGCAGTGAGCGTCAAGTGCAACTCATCTTAGAGGTAGATAAAGCCTAGTTGATACTTGCCACCATGATTGCAGTCTGTGTCGAACTGTCGATTGTTAGGTTGATAAGTTTTTATTTCTTTTATTTGTCACCACAGATGTTGACCGAGTTCTCTGATGATGTTGTCCCTCTACTCATCGCTTCTAAGAGCAGAGGAACGCAAGCTGTTCGTACTGTCTTCATGAGTTCAAAGGAAGACAAAGATCTATTTAAGGTAGGGAGATCAATTGGAAACTGACTCATAATGATGGTGAAGGTCTCTTTAAATAAAATTTATTTTCTTGGACAGAGAGAGCTTCGGGATCTTGAAGATGAAGAGAACAGGCGAGTTCGTGGGTTCCGAGAAGTGGTTGATTTGATTTCTTCTTCACAGAAACCTGTTGTTACACAGAATTATCTTAGCGGTTATATTCTCCTTAGTTTGCACATGAATTAGCTTTTTTCTCTCTCTCGTCCTCCATCGATGATTATCTTATGCTTAATGGTGTTGCAGATTTCACTTCCATTCATGCCAAATTCTTGGGTCCTCTACCTTCGAATGTTGATGGCTTCACCCGTTCACTGAGCTCAGCTTTTCCCAATGTTGTGGATCTCAGTCAACTCATGAAAGAAATTAGTCCCTTAAGTAATATAAGCAATCTACCTGCAGCTATGTCCTCCTTGAACCGGTTCTTTGCTCCTGTGGATGTGGAAGTAGCAAATCATGGTCAGTGTTCTGCTTTCGGTGCTTTCTATAAAAACACATTAGTGACTGTTCATATGGCTTCTCTTTATCAGGATGTGCGGTTAACCCAGACGAAGGCAATCAGATGCATGGGCAGAATGTTGTGATGATATCTCAGCTTTTTGCTAAACTATGCGCCATACAGAAATCAGACAAATCCTCTGTTCAATCAAATGAAGATCTCCACGCCTTGGCTTCTGATGAACATGCAAATTATGTCACCCCAAACGATGAAAATGTTAAAGTCTGGTCAAAGAACAGCAGGAGAGTAAGCTCTGAGAACTTGGTGTTCGTATGGGGATTGTCGAAAAAGATGACAGCTGCAATGCTGAAGAAAGTTCTAGAAAAGTCGCACGCTGTTTTTGCGCAAGAGTTCGATGTTAAATACATAGACAGGAGCTGTGCGGTTGTGGTGTTTTGGGAGTCAGGTTCCTCGGAGACTTTCCTCAGGGAGGTTAACAATGAAGAGCAGCTTGTTGGTTGTTTAAGAGAGATGGTCGCAGAAGGGCTAAGAGTAGCAGGTTATGAGACTTACAGGAGAGCGTGTAGATTAGGTTTCTGGGAAGCCGACTTGGCAGAAGCTCTAGACAAAACATTGGAATCTTCAGATACTGATCTTGATTCAGACACCAAACCATCAGATATTAATTGGTCGAGTGAGTTGGCTATCAATTTTGATGAGCTATGAATAGTTTTGTGTCTTCACAAAACCAATTTGTAATGGATTCTTCGCCCATGTGGTTGATGATTTAATTCTTTATATATTCCTTCTCACTTGCTCTAAAGATTCAATTGTGTTAGCAATTTGTTAATGTGGTTTATGAAAGTAGGCTTGCTACATTTTATAAATGGTTTACTTTTGTGCAAACGTAAAAGATCTTAGGCAAGGTGGTCAACTAGTTTCTTTTACTATTTCAAAAGGGTTGTAAACAGAGATTAGTCTGTAAAAATAATACAATCTTGAGTAACAAAAGCAGCAGCCAAGGCAAGAGTTTTGAAGAAAGATTAAACTAAGGGAATAATGGAGCAAACTTCATGAAGAAGTTACTCCTCCAAAAATAAGTGTATGCCGTTAGAAGTGGAGAGAACACGGTATTCTTTAGTAAAAGGCGAAAGAATAGTTCGCTTTGTGCTCACCACACGGCTCCATGGATAGGGATTATAGGCACCAGATTTGTTTTGTACATGAATCCTTCAACGTGTAGTTTCAGTTTTGTTCGATGTGGGAGAAAATTTAGTCTTAAAGGCTCTTAAAACTTGCCCAACCCAAAGTAGTGATATAGTGGGCCGTTCCTTGACCCATGTTTGTAATATTAACTCAGATGAATATTCGTGGTCTTCCTATTGAGTTATTTTTGGGTTTACTCTAGGGTGAAATCGAATAGGATTCAAGTATTTTATATTTAATATTTTTAAAAATATATATATTGTTAAATTATATTATGTTTTCAAATAATAGCTAAAAATAAATAAAAACATTAGTAGTTGCAAAAAAAAAATTAATAAAATTCTAAACCCTAAATCCTAAATCATAAATCATAAACCCTAATCTTTAGGGTAAATCAAGAATCTTTGGTAAACTCTAAACCGTTGGATGAATCATAGTTTAAAAAAAATTAATAAATTAATAAAAACTTTAAACTCTAAATCCTAAACACTAAGGGGGGGGGGGGGGGAGGGGGGTTATTGGGAGAAGAATTTGTATAGAGTTTGTGAATTTTAAGAGTTGATTGATTTTAAAAGTTATGTGGATTGTGAAAATGTATATACATTGACTTATAGAATTTGATCATGATTTTCTTAGATTTGTCTACCTTTTCATTAACTTGGATTACCAAAAGAGGTTTCATTAAAGAGACACACTTGTTATATATAAAGAATAATAAAAAAAATATTTTCTTAAAAAAATATTTTTTAAAAAAAATATTTCGAATTATAGTTTTCAAATTCTAACATTTTTATAAAATTTTTGTTTTTTTTTAATTTTCTTTTTGAAATTTGAAAATGATTTTCCAAACTATTATAAACTTTTTATTTAAAGTTTTTATATATATAAATTTAATTATATATTGAAAATGATTAAACATTATAAATATAAATTATGTTTTCAAAAGTGTAATGGTATACAAAATGTAATGAATTATAGATTTGGACATAATTTGGTAAAAGTTGCACATGGATTTTGAAAATCACATGGATTTTGAAAATCACATGGATACATATGATATTTTGAAAGTTGAGTTTCATGAATAAAAATGAATAGAATTCATGTCCCAATAACAATAGATTTAGTTAGAATTAGAGAATCTATAATAACAAAACTTTTTGAATAACAATGGATTTGAATGGATTTTGAAAATTCTTAAACCAATAACAATGGATTCTATTAAGATTTATGAAATCCAAGAACCAATAACAAAGGAATCTCAAAATTTCCAAAATTCATGAAAATTCATCTCCCAATAACCCCCCTAAACTATAAACATTTGGGTAAATTTGGAACCCTTGGATAAATTCTAAACCGTTTGATGAATCATAGTTTTAAAATTTTTAAAAGAATTTTTTTTGCAATTACTATTGATTTTATTTATTTTTAGCTATTTATTTTAAAAACATAATATAATTTAACAATATTTTATTTCCTTTTTTTAAAACATATTAAATACTTCCATCCGTTTCATTTTATTTGTCGTTCTAGACTTATGCACACATATTAATAAAACATGTGATTTTATATATTTCCAAGATAAAAACACAATTACATATACACCTAACCACATTTCAACCAATAGAAAAACAAACTGGGGAATCTTATTAATAAATTTTGCATTGAAATTCTAAAACGATACTTATTTTAAAACGAAAAATTTTTCTTAAAATGACATTTAATCTGAAACGGAGGGAATATGAAATAGTTGAATTCTATTGGTTAAATCCAGACCGTGCACTAATTTTAGCTTTGAATATAGTCAATAACCATGACCGGTTAAAGCCGGTTATGAACCTCCTAATAAACTTGGTCTCGGTTATGATTTCTCGAGAGTTGAGAGACTGATAAAACTCCCCCGTACCGAGATAGTTAAGACCGTCGGGTGAGAAGCAATGGTGACTCCGACGGCGGCTAGGGTTTCGACGTCGATCTCAGTACTTTTACGCCGTAATTGTCGGCAGCTATGGTCATTAGCCTCTTCCCCCAGCTCTAATTCCATCCCCTCGCCCTATCAGGTACCACTTAGTTTTCCATCAAAGCATTCGAGCCCCGCTTCTATTTCTAGGATTGTTCCGAGTTCGTTTCATTGATTGTACTATTGATTGCACTTGTACTGTTGATTGATGTGGGAAAATAAGTGGAAATGTAAATTCTGCTGAACTTGCTCTCTCTCTCTCTCTCTTAGGAGGATCTTGTTATTGTTTGTATAACTAATAAATATTAGGAGATTTTAACTTATAAAGTAGTAGCTCTGGTACTCTTTTGTGCAAGGTTTTGCATAACGAGGAGTTTTGTCAAGAAGAACCTGCGTGGAAAGCTAGATACTTGACATCCTCCTCTTGCTTTCATTCTACTCCCGCCGCGAGCAACCCTGATGAGAACAGTTTGAGCCAAGATGGAGGAGGAGTATCTTCTTCTACAAAACCCAAGAGGAAAAAGCTCAAAGGCAAACGCGCCGTTGTGCGTTGGCTCAAGTTTTTCCGTTGGAAGAAGAAGAAAGAGGTCGAAAGAATGACCGCCTGAAGAAAAATTACTCAACAAGCTAAGAAAGGCTCGTAAGAAAGAGGAACGGCTCGTGGAGACGATGAAGAAGCTGGAGCCACCTTCGGAGTCATCATCCGAAACGACGCATGACCCCGAGATTCTGACGCCTGAGGAGCATTTCTATTATCTCAAAATGGGTTTGAAGTGTAAGAACTATGTTCCCGTCGGGAGGCGTGGGATCTACCAAGGAGTGATTCTCAACATGCATCTCCACTGGAAGAAGCATCAGACCCTGCAGGTTGTGATCAAAACGTTTACTCCCGAGGAAGTGGATGAGATCGCTGTTGAGTTAGCTAGGTTGACTGGTGGGATTGTGCTCGATGTTCGTGAAGGGAACACGGTTGTTATGTACAGAGGCAAGAACTATGTCCAGCCTCCGACTGAGATCATGTCTCCTAGGGTTACTCTCCCGAGGAAAAAGGCTTTGGACAAATCCAAATGTAGGGATGCGCTTCGTGCTGTGAGAAAGTATATTCCGAGGCTTGAACAAGAGCTTGAGTTGCTTCAAGCGCAATGTCAGGCTACTAAGGGAGAATCTCCGAGTTTAGTCAAGATTGATCATGATGATGATGATGATCAAAGGTCGGAAGAGTTGAAGAAGATTATAGAAAGAAGCCAAGAGTGTTTTGATGATGAGCAAGAAGAGGAGGAAGAAGATGAATTGGCAACTGATTCTGATCTGTCTGATATATTTGAGACTGATTCTGAATCAGAGAACGACAAGGCAGAGCGACCGCTTTTTCTTGAGGAGTTTGAGAAATTTCCAGCTATAAACAGCAAGGCAGGAGAAGGAGAAGAAGACTTTGGGGATCCAGGGAAAACTAAATCAAGAGATGATAAGGAGGATGAGTCTCCAGATTTTGATGAGGTCGATAAGATGTTTCTTCGGGCTGCTTCACTTTTAAAGAAGAAAAGACGATGAAGAATGACCAAGAGATTCTAGCTTTCATCATCTTTGCAGCTTTGCTCATCTCACAATTGGGGTACAACAAGTGAAGAAGAACAAAGTCAGGAGTACTATCTTCTTTCTCTCTACTTGCTCAAGGGGTTACTCTCTGTTTGAAATTTTGATAATTTGGTTATGAGAAATATGCTTGCTTCTTATTCATTTGGGAAGCTAAAATTAATCTCCAAACTAATGCAAAGCTGCATGCTGGATTTGAGTCAAACTTGGAACATGATTGAGAAAAAAATTGAACTAAAATTCGAGTCCAAAAGTAATTTGCCTAACGTCATTGTCACGAGATGTCTACCAACGTATTCACTACACACGAGGACTTTCTTCTCCCCTCTCCCCAATCCACCAAGAAACTTGCGCTGTCCAAGAATTCCAAGCTCATGCTTCAAATCCAGTGCTACAACCTTTTTAATCCACGACAGCATTTTGGTCTCACCAATCTTATCTGTCACCCTTTATATCTCTGTCTTCCATGTAATTTCGCATTGATTTAACGCATAAAATTTGTTTTCTCTAACAATGGATCAAAACTAACATGTTTCTCTAACAGTTGTATAGTCAAAAACTAACTATAAGAATATGCCGAGCTGTTTCTCTTTTTCATCTACTAATTCAACCATATTCATTAAGGTTATTGTGGTGAGCCCACTAATCTAAACAGAGAATCAAGAATAACCAACAACAGAAAGGAATTTTCAGATTCAAGCGAGATATGAAAGTAACTTAGAAGAGAAAGAAGGCAATTTGAACATGGAAAAAACATTTTTCATGTTCAAACCATATCAGAGAAAGATGAGAATCACAAGCCGCTCTGATTTAGATGAACTTTTACACATTAAAATTGCATATGCGAAAGGAAAGTCGCCAGAACGAACAAAAAAATATTGAGTTTTTTATCGAAGCAAGAAAAACAAACAAACAAAACTACTCTTTGTTCTCTTGAAAGATTCGATGTTGTGAAGAAGGAAATGAATAGAGAGAGTTTTACACGAAAAATGTTTTCAAATCGATGAAATGAAATCTCGTTTGCCTTTTTGAGGGTTTATGGAATAAGAGAAATTTACGCCCACAAAACGCAATTCAACTTATCAATTACACATAAAGGCACTTTGGTTTTAGTGCATACTTTCTCTTAGTGAAATGTTTAGTCTAGCCCTCATTTTGGCGAAAGTGGTTTTGATGAATTGTCTAACCAAAACAATTGACCTCCTAACTAGATAACTTCTAACTGATCAGATTGAACAAACCGACTATTCCATAAATAATTATTATATTTTTAACTCTTATTTTAAAAGACAATTGACCTTCACTTACTTTATTTTGTAGATTCTAAGAGACAAATCCTAATTTTTGTTCTTCCTTGTCATCTTCTAGATCCAGAAACTGAAACCTTCGACAAACCCTAATCCACTTTCTAAACATTGAGATTCTCTCCGACATCTTTGGGTTATTCTACGATTATCAATTTCGTCTTTTGTTTGAATGTCTTTCCTTCTTTTATTGACGTCGTCTGTTCTCATCTTCATCGACGCCGTAGAATCTATCCTCGCCGCCGTTTGTCTCGACGCTGTCTGTCCTCATCTAGCCAGATCTGTTATACAGACATAATTAGCTTGACGGTCGCAACATCACTAAGAATGAGGCTCAGTTCTGTGGAAACGATGGCGGTGGAGACCATAGTGGAGGAAGCGATGGATACTGCAATGGAGGTGGTGGTGGTTATGGAAGCGATGGTAGAAGACGTGTGGTTGGTGGTGGTTACAATGGTGGTGGTTGGTGGAGGTGGCTGCTGAATTTTCATCCACAAAACCTTGAACATAAGACCGCGTCCACAAGATCATCATCCACAAAACCTCTGTTCTGATTGATATCTTTTTCCTGTGTCCATATGATCTCGTCCACAAGACCTCTATGCCGAATCTTCATTCTCAAAACCTTGAATACGAAATTTTTTGTCAGATGAAAGACATTTTAATAACTTTTCCAAGGTTCTCAGCCGTAGAAAACGTACGTTAGCTCCGATCTGATCTTACTTTCATATGAATTGTATAACATATAGGCTTTCTTAAGATTGAGATTTATTTGTTGAAGTTTTGTGATTTGAATTTGGATTTTTAGTATACTCATTGATCTATTGTCGAGGGATTCAGTGTGTAGTGTATGTAATGTTTCATTTGATTCGATTCTAGTCTTATTTGCAGCGAGGCAACAACTGATATATTCATGTGGAAGAACAAGAAGATTTATGGTGGTGTACTCATGGTGCTACAGATGCTTGGATTCTCTTAACCACATCACTTTGTCCAATATTTTATCTTCTAAAGTTCGATAGGATTATGACATTTTATCTTATATACATGATTTATAGTAATGATAATTACATTTTGAGTTTACGTTATTGTGCAATCTTGTGTTATATGAAGTGTTGGAGAAAACGAAAGATTGTGACATACATTTTGAACAAAGCGGAGGAATCTTATTCTGTATTAGATGAAGTTGAAGTAATTTTTGGATGTGCTAGATTTTGCACACTCTAACTGTTTCTGAATGAGGCTAAAAACTGAAAGAAACTATCCATATCCACAAAACACTGTTCATAATATGTACGTCCACAATTTGCATGTCCACATAACACTCGTCCACAAAGACGCATTCATACAAAATTTTCACAAAACACTTGTCCACATAGACGCATCCACACAAAATTGTCACAAAAACCTGACTTCAATCTCTGCTCCAACTATTTTATTTTATTCATGATTGATAAAAGAGATATACATTTAGTATGAGAACATAGTTGTTGTCTTTTTATTGATAGAAAATTATAACTTGAGAATTGTGAGGCTAACACTAGGCAAATGTTTTAAAGTTGAAGCAACTTATGGATGTGTTGGTGCTAGGGTTGCACACTAATTGGTTCTGAATGAGGTTCAAATCTGAAAGAATCCATCCATATCCACAAAAACAGTGTCCATAACTTGTATGACTACAATTTGTATGTTCACATAACACTCGTCCACAAAGACGTATCCATACAAAATTGAAGGACCAGATCTGAAAATAATCGGAAATCACCATTGTTGCTCGATCTCTTATGTGACGAGACAGAGATGGTGATGACCAGCAAGATGAGGCGTGAATCCGAGTATGACACCATGGGCTGAGCAAAACGACAGAGATAGTATGGTAGCATGAGACGGAACGACAAACTGCTGCAGAGAAGACAGAGTTAGACAGATGAATCATGGAGGATACAAAGCATCCGCTACAAAGGAAGATAGCGGTGGAGAACCGTTGGTAAGAATACAGTGGCCGGCGATTATAACGAAAGAGAAACTGCCAAGTTTGATCGTGATGAGTTGCAGTCGAAGATAAAAAAACCACGAAGAAGATGAATCCAATTTAGAAAAACATTAATCGCGTAACTATTTTCTTACCATTATATTTACATACTTTACATTAATTATAACTGAAACATGATTTAGTTACAAAGGAAGTAACCACTACTTAAAAGGTAAAGTATCTCTTTACACTAGACAAGGGTATCTACGGCAAAAAAAAGACAGCTGTATTAAGAATGTGTGTCAATTTTACAAAGTGTCTTTTACGGAGAAATAAACTCACAAAGTGTCTGTTTTTGTAAGTCTCTCATGGAATAAATAAAGTTCTTTAAAAAAAAACCTCTTAGGTTTACTCTTTGTTTAAAGTTAATAATGTTTGGTTTGATGGCCAAGTTAATAATGTTTGGTTTGATGGCCAATTTAATAATGTTTGGTTTGCCGGTCAAGTAAATAATAAAGACGGAAAACGGAAACCTTTCTTCTAAGAGAGAGGCTTCGTTTTTTTAAAACCCTAAAAGAAATATCCAAAGTTTTTTGTGTGAAATGCTGAAATACGTACTCTTTTATCAAATCTTTGATCAAGAAGAAGATTTTCGATGGGGTTTCACGTTCTTAAGCATACCTTGCGCTCTTACAGCAGCTCCCTCGTCGGCTTCTTCTCCAAATCTCACCCTCCTCTTCTCTCTGGTATTTTCTCTACTTCCGCCAAAATCTACGATGGGTTGTTTGGTTGGTAGAGATTGTTTTTCTTTTTTTTTTTTTTTTCCACAAAAACTTGGTGCATTTTCAATTGGATAGATTCTCGTTTAAATGAAATGTTGAAAGCTTTGTTTTTTCTTTTCTTTTTTATCTCTCTAGTTATGACTTATGTTTTATTGTTATATATATATATATATATATATCTAGCGAGATTGGTTAGAGCCGGAGATGCCAGTTCCATCAGATGTCTGGCTTCTGCTTTACGTGGAAAAAAGTAAAAGGGTCCTCTTTTCTTTTCTCTATTATGCAAAAATCAAGAAGCGTTCATCTTTCATTTCAATTGCAACTCTTCTTGTTTCTGTAACAGCAAGAAACAGAGACTAGACGAGGCTTGTCTCGAAAGGTATCAGGAATACAGCCGCGCACTCATACAATCTTGGATTTTACAAGGTACATCAAAAACAAATAATAATTTCTTTTGCTATTGCTATGCTATAATGGTTTATGTTTCTGTCTTATAAGTTCCTTTAACTCTAGTCTGTATTGTTATTTAGGCAAAGTGCTTGTGGATGGGAAAAGAGCTAGTAAAGCTGGAATGCCTGTAGCTAATGGTGTCTCCATTAAGATTACCGCTGAGGTTCCCAAATATGTATGTAGGTGATTATTCCTACCCTATCTTTTTATATGCTTTGAGATCTTCGTTTTTTTTTTGTTTTTGCCGACTGTCCTCTCTCTCTCTCTCTCTCTCTCTCTCTCTCTCTCTCTCTCTCTCTCTCTCTCTCTCTCTCTCTCTCTCTCTCTCTCTGTTGTCTTCAACTTGCAGAGGTGGGCTGAAGCTGGAAGCTGCAATAGAGAAGCTAGATGTTGATGTTTCTGAGAAAGTAGTTCTTGATTCTGGTCTTTCTACTGGAGGGTTTACAGATTGTTTGCTTCGTTATGGTGCCTGCTCATGTCTATGGTGTTGATGTTGGTTATGGTCAGGTGCTAAGTCTTTGTTCAAAACAATTATTTTTTTTTCTTTCCTGCAATCAAAGTCTTCTAGTTAGTTAATTATATGATGGTGTATCGTAACAGGTAGCTGACAAGATTCGTAATGATAAGCATGTGACTGTTATAGAAAGGACAAATCTGAGATACCTCCCAGGACTCCCCCAAAAAGTCGATGTAGTTACACTCGATCTCTCTTTCATTTCCATTCTCAAGGTAAGTTTGGTTCTGTTCTTTTTTTTTTCTTGCCACAGAATATGATTGTTATGTTTTTATAAGCTACAGAGTTTTGAAATGTAATAGGTGATGCCAGCGGTTATGAATGTGATGAATGACGATGCAACTTTAGTTACCCTTGTTAAACCTCAATTTGAAGCTCGGCGATCACAGGTAAACTCTGATAATAGCATATACTATACAAACCATCTCTGAGGTTCTTACTAACAACTTTGTTTTTCCCTTAAAAGGTTGGGAGGGGTGGTATAGTGAGAGATCCTGAAGTGCATCAGGAGGTATGTTTGTATTTCTCTGTAGCAATAAAGCCTACGTGGTAGTTACTATGTTTTTTTTATGTATGAGTGAAGGTTCTTGAGAAGATAATAAATGGTATTGAGCGCTATGGATTCACCAACAAAGGGTTTATCGAATCTCCCATCAAGGGCGCCGATGGAAACATAGAGTTCTTGGTTCGCTTCGACCGAGGGACAGTGAAATCCCAAGAAGAAGACTACTAAGACATTATTGTTTCTTTCTTCTTTCACTCCATTTCCTTGATTTAACGTTTAAGTTATGCACTTTACTACTGTTCTTTTGTTTTGCTAATGTCTTGAATCTTCAAAGATAATTACCAAACCAATCCAAGACTAATCATTTCAGAGAATCTCAGGAAGAGTATTTTGGGCTTACACATGTACTTTTTCCTTTGAATGTTGGAACTTATCATCCAATGTAATATAAAAAAGCGCAAGACACACAACGGTCATAACAAATAACAATTCTCATTTTATTGGAATGAGACTGCTCTTTAGATCCAAAACATGTCATTCAATATATAACAAGTCTTTTTCTACCTAGAGAAGCTTTCTCATCGTAATGCTTCAATGGTCTTGTAGTCTCATTAGGTCTTGCCACTGCAAAATTGAGGCAAAAAAAAATAATAAACAGGGAGAGATACAACTATTAAAAAAAAAACATTCCTGAAAGCAGAGGGGGATACTGAGAAAGCGAAACTGCATACCATATTAGGCTATGTTCTTGAATCGATTATCAGTTACCAACAATGCTCGCTTCATGATGCAATTCTGGTCGAACCAACTAGGGATGCGATCGTGGTCTGACCAGTTGAGCATGCAACCGTGGATGAACCAGTCAATGTCTTGGTCGAACCAGCCGATGATGTCAAGAATGACCCACTCCAAAATGTCAAGAATAACAAGTTGAAAGTGTTGTGCAACACGTCAAAAATGAAGGTGGCCAAATCAACCTATTATCAAAGCTCAAAAAGAGATCATTGATTAAGTTGAAAACCCATTTTCTTTCTCGGTTAGAGAGAAGAGCAAGGATTAAAAAGTCTTAAGGAAACCATTTTCTGTTTGATCCAATTCAGTTGAAGGCGAGGAGTTAGTCTTTGGTCGAAATAAAGAAGCCAAGTAAAATCTTCAAGATCCGGGTCTTCTAACTCGCTTAGTTTTTAGCTTAAGTCTTTCCCAATTTTTATACATTTTATCTAAGTGTTTCCATGCTTTCTTTCTCTTCTACATACACCCTTGTACGATTTCAATTGAATTTAATAATCATTTTTAATCAAACAAATCTTGTTCTAAATTAGTGATTCATATGTTCTTGTTAACAATTTAAAGGATTGGAAACACCTTCATATGCTAAGTTAATTATATTTTGAGATTCTTAATGGTAAATTAAGATCAAACTTGATCACAAAAGATCTAACTGTTAAACAATGTAATAGAAGATAACAACTTAAAAGAGAGAAAAGTATCCTTAAATTCAAAATCCTCGAACGCAAATGAAATGTGAAAGAAACCAAGTGTTTAGGTCTGAAAGATAGAAAAACTGAGGCAATAATAAGCTTAAGAAGTAAACAGCTAAACATCATTACGAGGCAACGAAAGCTGTGGTGATTTACTCTTCGTCGTCCTCATCATCATCATCACCACCTGCTGCTCCGTTCAATGCCTTGACTCTCTCGATCAAATTGTTCTTCCTCTCCTCATAGGTCAACTTCTTCAAATTGTACCTGTTTATTAAACAAATTGAGATTAACAATGAACAAACAACCAATTTAAACATTAACAAGAAGAGGAAGAGAAGCGCTCGTTGAGATACCTCTTGTGTGCCTTGGGGGCAGGTTTCACGGTCTTCTTGGGGTTGGGGTCAGCACGGATAGCTGCATGAACCTTCTTGTACAGCTCCTCCATCTTCTCAGCGTCAACTCCTTTCTTCAAGTACTGACTGAAGTGAGTCTGAAACTTCTCTGGCTCATCTTCGTTCAACATCTTCATGTAGTTTGAGACATGGCCACCAAAGATGTAGTTCCTGTGGGTCTCAGCATCGAGCTGTTTGTTTTCTTTGTTGAAACCAGCAAACCTCTTGTCACTGTGGGGGATATCAAGTCCTCCGTCCAAGGCACCCTACAGTAACCCATAAGAATATTAAAGGCCTTGCCACGAAACCACACAATATACAACAGAGGACAGGTTAATACCTTGAGGGCACCGAAGACACGGTTCCCTGTGGTGGTCCTGATGAGTCCAACATCAAGAAGAGCACGGAAAGGCCTCCTTGACTCAGTTGGTTCAACGGAAAAGTCTTCTCCAGTGGCCTGATCATGTATTTTTAAAGATTATAAGTTCAAGAACGATAAGTCAGAGATATAATGCTAGAACATGAAATCAACATACCTCAACGTTGCCCTCATACTCGGCATCCATTTCCAACATCTTGAGAACACGGCGAGCCAAAAGAAGGCCAGTACAGTAAGCTGAGGGGGTTGATAAAAGCAAAAACAGTCATTAAAAAACCATAAAACAAAGAATCAACCATCTAAAAAAAAAATCAGAGGAGTGATTTAATTAATACCTGCAGCGTAGTTGGTAAGACCAACAGTGAGTCCATACTGAGGCAACTCGTGTGCGTAAGCAGAGGCCTTGACAATGTCACCGGCTATGCTTGCGGACACGATTTGGGCCACGATGTCTTTGTTGGTGAACCGGACGACGAAACGGTACTTGGGCGTGTTGTACTTGTTTTTGTCTTGGTTAATGAGACGGATTCTTGCTCTGTAATCGGTCTTACCAGCTGCATATATAAAGAAGAAGCCTTTCAGAATCACAACAGAGAGTATCAACAAGAAGCAGATGAAGAATCAATTACCTCTTCTTCTCCTGAACTTGACTTGGTACCTCTTGAAGTAAGCATTCGACTTGGATGGCTTCACAAACACCTAACAATATAAACCGTTCCATTTCGTTAGTCTTATCATTAAATCCCTAAATCAGATCCTAAGATCTAACAAGCATAACTGACTGTTCTTTTGAAGGTAATAAAGATCCATCTCTAAAACAGAGCATAAAGGTACAACCTTTATGCAACAAAGTTTCGCTCTTAACTATATAATGGTATAGTTACAAAACCCAGACTCATGAAATATCATTACCAAAGCTCAAGAGATTACTGATAACAAAGATAAGGAAACGCTGGAGAAATAATGTAAGAGATTTATATATGAAATGAAAAACAAAATTCGATTGTTTGAGGAGAGATACGAGAGAGAAATCAAGAAGAAACCATGGCGGAGTAAGAACGCAAGAGACAAAAGCAAGGGCTTACCATTGTTTTAGGCGAAGCGAAGAAGCTTTGGTGTGAGAGATGATGAGTGAGGAGGAGACAAGAGGCGGAATTGAGACCTATATGCGAGATCTTATAATGAAAAACCCTAGATGACTCCTTCTTGGGCTCCCAGATGTTCAATGGCCTGGATTGCTCTAAAATCTATAACAGCCCAACTAGGCTTTTTATTTGGACTTTTTTGTCTACCCAGTGGGAATCCTGATTAGGGATTATATGATTTGCGTAGTTGGTAGGTACCCACCTGTTTTTTCTAGCCTACTCAATGAGGGTTTTTCGTAGTGACATTTCCTTTTTTTTTTAGGCCAACTCATACCAAACCATTGTTCTTAACCCTAGACCGGATTGGATTCAACCGTGAACCGGATACCAAGCCAAATTTGGTTAACGCCAAAACCTAACTAAGATCCATATATCTAAACTATTAAAGGGGAAGTACAAATAGTGCTTAGCTCTTAGTTTTCCACAAAATTTACCATATGCCATTAGATTAAAACTCAACGTTTTGACAATATTAATAAACCGACAATCACGATTTTAAACAATTATATTATACCATTCAATTAGTAAACCATTACTTAACCACAGTCTTATTAACACACACGTTTCTCTCTTTTACAGTTTAGTAATTAATCGAACATGATAACATGAAGAAAACCAAAACATCGAATTCAAACAAAATGGCATATGTTTTTTTTTTAACTCTATACTTTTTTCTTTTTCCTCCAAAATGGCATATGTTGGTATATTTAAATTACAAAACTATCATTCACAAACCAACGAATTAAATTGGCATGCTATCTGTTCATCACATCAGATTAGTGATAAGGAAATACAGAATCAAACCATAACATTAGATAGATACATATATATGTCATATAATAAGATCATAGTTTATACATATCAATATTACAATATCATATGCAGAATCAAAACCAGTACTAAACCAACACTTGGTATTCAAATTCGATACTTTACACAATACGATGTAGTCAAATTAAATCTAATAATTCAAAATCATAACTACTCATTTATTATTTTCCAAAAAGAAAAGATCACCTTATGATTCTATTCTTATATTTAAGCAAATACGATATCAATAAACTACCAAATAATTTTTTTTCGAATTCTAATCTTCCAAATCACGTACAACATTTATTATTAACCTCAAAATAATAACCTTCCATGTATATTCCTATATTTAAGCAGCCCTATAAAAATCGATATCAATCAACAACCACAATATCCTTATTTATTCATATTCCTTCCTATACATAATCTTATTAATTAAATTACATTATATTATTCGAAACATGCTTACTATATTTACTATTGTAAAATCTTCAATTCATTTAACTATTGTTTACGGAAATTATACATGTTACATGTAACATGTAGTAGATCAGTTATGTTTTTAAACGTGATATCTATTTTTTATTTTTAATGTAAATAAATGGATGCACATGTTTATCTTCTTAATGTTTTTACAATAATTTCACCATATCAAACTGCATAGACAGAGTTTTTACATTACGTTAATGTCCTTCACATGACATTTTGAAGCTTATAATTTGATGTTTTACATAAAAAATATGTTGACTGTAAATTACAATATAAAAGTTCCAACTTCTACACAAAAAAATAAAATCAAATTTTGTACCTATGTGGCTATAATGAAACTGAAAAATAACTATTCTAATATTAATGTACAAATATATATATATATATATATATATATATATATATATATATTCAAATATAAATTACATAAATATTAAATTATACAAATAATGTTGGAAAAAAGCATTAGATAAAGATTTGGTAACAAAAATAATAATCCGACCATAAATACTATCATTAGTTCAACATCTATATTATTAAAGTTGAAGTACACAATTGGATTGTTTAGAAACAAATATATTAGAATAAATGAGATATGTTTGGAAAAATGGATATTACAATAAATGAGATATGTTTGGAAACATAGATAGTAGAGATGTGTACTTTCTTTTATTTACACATTTAGCCATTGTATTTTCAATAAATTAATAACAAATGAAAATTGTTTAGAAACATGAATAACATATTTAATACTTCTTTTTATTTAAATATTTAGCCATTGTTTTTACAATAAATTCAACAACCTTCTTTCTATATTTTTTTGTTTACAATTCTATCACTATATTTACAATTCTTTATGGTGAAAATAAAAACACAAACTGAAATATAAATAGTATATTTTATAAAATAATTTTTAAAAATATAAATAGTATATTATATAACACATTTTTTAAAAACAATATCATTATCTTATTTAGTTTAGTCAAATATAAAAATTTCAAGAGTTCAATTTTCAAAAGAATATTATCATAAAATTAATAATAATTCGTAGAAAACTAATGCAAAAAATTAAAAATTTGAAACATGGATAAAAGTATATCAGTTTTAAAATATACAAAATGGACTAATCTAATTACCTATAAACATTGTTTTGTCTAAAATAATCATAAAATAAAATTTAAATTTTATATACATATTTCAAATCAAAAATAATAATTTAAAGTTTATTTATATCAAAAATGATTTAAAATATCTATATATTCAAAATTTTATTTTTACTAAAATATTTTCCAATAACCATTATTAAAAAATGTTTTCAATATATATAAGAAAAATACAACAAAAAGATTAATTTCATATACTAACTTAAATTATGATTTTTATATTTTAAATTAAACTTTAAGAATATAATATATGTGATTATTTATAAGATGGTACATATAAAATACTATTAATTATGTGATTATTTATATGATGGACCAATACAATTAATTATATGATGACATATATATGATACATAATAGTCACTAGGACTGGGCGTTCAGGTATCCATTCCGGATCGTTTCGGATCTGTTTGGGTTTTGGATTTTCGGGATCAAAGATTTCACCTTCATTCATATAAATCTAAATTTCAGTTCGAGTTATGACTAGGGTTGGGCGTTCAGGTATCCATTCGGATTCGTTTCGGATCTCTTTGGGTTTTGGGTTTCTGGGGTCAAAGATTTTAGCCCCATTCTAATATTTCTAAATTTCAGTTCGAATTATATTCGGATATTTGCGGGTTCAGTTCGGGTTCGGATAATCTATTTAAATTATTTTTAAAAATTCATTATATATTTTGAATTTCTTAAAATCTATAAATAAAATAATATATTGTATATAAATCTGAATAACATATGTCAGAATACCTAAATTTAACATATAAATTGGTTTGGTTTAAATTTTGGATCAAAAATTAATAATTATTTTAAATAATTTTGGTGTTTTGAGTGTACTTTCACTATGTTAGATATTTATATTTGACTATTTTTATATATTTTCAAGTATTTAAACCAACTTAAAAGTATCATATATATTCTGAATGTTTTTATATACATTAAAACTAAAAATAATTAATATATATATAAGTATATAAATTTTTCGGATACATTTTGATATCCAAAATACTTTGGTTCAAATCGGTTATGGTTTCGGTTGTCTAAATATCAAAATTTTGAATACTTGAAAATATTTAATCAATTTTGGTTCGGGTTTGGTATTACTCTTTCGAATTGTGATCGGTTCGGTTCTTCAGATTTGAACTTTTATCCAACTTTGATATTGACATGAAAAACAAATAGCAATATATTTTTGAAATATACACCCGCACGGGCGTGCGGGTCAAAATCTAGTATCTATACTATTAAAGTAAAATACCTAATAGCTTTTTGCCACTGCTTTTTTGAGTTATTTACCACCAAATGCCACTGCCTTCCCTTCTTTTTTTAAAAAAAAATCGTCCATCTACAAAGCCCAAAACATAATTCGAAAAAAATTTAAACAAGCCCATCACCAAATATATCATATGCTTATTCAATTAAATATCCCAGCCCATACTAATTCTAATCACAGCCCAACACCAAATATACCATCTCATTGACCTTGAATCTCTTCTCCTTCAAATCTTTGTCTTGCAAAACGTTTTCAAATCCAATATATGTACTTCTTCCATTTATTTCCTACATTATCATAATTTCAAAATATCGTTTATATTTCATATAGATATCGTTTATGATTTCAAAATTTCAAAATTAAATTAAATGTACTCCTATATTTTACGAACTATTGGGACATTTAAACGATATTTCATATAGATATCGTTTATGATTTCAAAATTTCAAAATTAAATTAAATGTACTCCTATATTTTAGGAACTATTGGGACATTTAATCGATTTGCTACATATTTAAACTGCTCCTACATTTTAGCAAGTATCAATAATAATATTGATTTCTGTATTTCAAAGATATCAAACGAGAGCTGCAAGTTATTTATTGCCTAAAATCACGTTTCAAATCAATCTAAAACCAAATAATTAAAGAAAACCATGATAAGATCTCGCCAAGATATATTTCGTTTGAAAATAGTTTCCATATTTTACACTGATATTAACTACTCACGCCTATAATATAGGTAACTACAATAATTACGATTAAATGAATTAATATCTACTATTAACTATAGATTATTCTCCAAGTTTTTACCATGATAAGATCTCGCCAAGATATATTTCGTTTGGAAATTTAGGTTTTTAGAAAACTTAAATATAAGTTTGCCATATTTTGTTTGGAAATAACTGCTCACGCCTATAATATAGGTAACTACAATTATTACGATTAATGAATTAACTATAGATTATTCTCCAAGTTTTCTAAAAACCTAAACACTCCACCAAACCCTCTTCCTATTATAAATAACGACGTCTGCATCGCACAAACTCATATTGTCAAACAAAAAATGCCTCCTAAAATCGCAATCAAACCATTCTCATCACCTAATGAATCAAAAACCCCCATCATCGAGTTGAAACCTAAGCACACTACTAAGATGGTTCATGTCAAAGTTTTACATTCGTACAGACAAAACATTCAACCAGGGGGTGAAACAATGGAATTCGTTCTGGCTGATGAAAGTGTAAGCATCTATTCATTTTTCAATCTTATGTTTTATTTGTGTTTTTTATCTATCTTTTCTGAACTCTCGGTTATTGTTGTATCATTGGAAGGGCCATAAAATTCATGCAAGTTGCAAAAAGACTTACATTGAGAGTAAAGCCAGTGATCTTCTGGTTGGAGTGTGGCGCAACATCCGCAACTTTCATGTTAGGCCTGCAGGAGGAGCTTTCCGCACAACCAATAACCCCTGCAAGATTGTATTAAATCAATCTACTGTCGTTACTCGGTCCAGTTTCGTGAATGATGATTTGTATCTTAATTTGATCGATTTCCAGACAGTTCTATCCGGAACACTTGATGAAAGGTTTCTAATTGGTAAATAAATACGAGTTATGCAAGCTATTATATTTTTATGTACGTGCTTTTGATCTTAAGATTTTATAACTCATTTTTTAAAACAGATGTGATTGGCCAAGTCTTAGATTGTGGTGATGTCGACACCATTATGTGTTCTGGGGGGAACCAAAAAAAAAATTGGAGTTCATCCTAAGAGACGTCAAGTAAGTTTTCCGTCACTTCTTAAACCAATATTCCATAAAGTATAGATTCGACCTAACCTGGGCTTCTGACTTGCGCCATAGTGATTCAAGAATACCATGCTGCGTATGGGGAAACCTCTGCGATATCCTCCATTCTGCCTGCAATCAAGACGATGAAATGATTACTTTGCTTTTCAGATTTGCTAAAGTTGGAAAGTTTAGAGGTACAATCACACATCCTAACACTCTCATTATAATCAAGATTTTCTAATGCACTAAGGATTGATTAAAAATACAGGAGAACTACAAATCTCCAATTCCTTTGATGCTTCTCAAATGGTAATCAATCCTACCATCCCCGAGGCAGAAGCATTTAAAGACTTGTAAGAGCATAATCCTTTTCTTATTTTACAAGTTTCTATATGGTGTAGAAATAAACGAACCACCACTATATTGATTTGTTTTTATCAGGGACAATGGTGATGACACAACTCTGATTACATTCGAAAGTAATGAGAAGAGTGAAGAGGACAACAACAAGAAACTAGCTAATTCATTCAAGCGGGGAGTGCGTGATAAGTGGTTGCAGGAACCCGCTAAGAACATCCAAGAAATGATAGCATCAACTCAGGTAAACAGTTTTAAATACTTTAACTAAAACAGAGATAATTCAAGTGAATAACTATTTTTAGTCGATCACTTGTGTAGGTTGGTAAATGTTTGGTCACTTGCACAGTCTATGCAATTGATATGGACTGGTCCTGGTATTACTTTGGTTGTGATGCATGCCAAAAGAAAGTGGTCAAAACCGGAACTATGAGTAAGAAAGAAAAAGGAACCACTGTAACCACTCATATTTGGTGGTGTGAGACATGCGACGACAATGTGTTCAAAGTCTCACCAAGGTATGATTATAGAAATTTGCTTTAGAATCTGTTTCTGGAAAGACTAAGGATTGATTAGTTACAAAAGTCTCACACAATTAATGTCTGTATAATTTAATAGGTTTTGGCTTCACTTGATGGTCCAAGATGAATCAGGTGTGTCCAAAGTAATGATCCTAGACAAGTTGGCTAATGGGATAGTTCCTGAGACTCCTCTAAAACTTTTGAATGGAAGCTGGGATGAGGTAATTTATAAACATGAAAGTTGTAAAAATTCATGTCATTGTACTGCATAGGGAAACTAATTTATTTTATCTATTTTGCTAGCTTGAAGACTCAGAATTAATACCAGATGCTATTATGGATTTGATTGGAAAAAGTTTCACTTTTGGAGTCTATGTTGAGAAGGATAACGTGCAATATGGTGGTGAGATATTCAGAGTCGGAAAAGTCTACAAGGACAGAATGAATTTCTTAACTGGAGCGGTCACACCATCTCACTCTGATAAAACGTTGACAATAACCAGTGGTGATAAGGTACACATGTTATTGAAAGTGGTTCTTTTTACGTTAAGATTTTTCTGAGATTCTAATAAAAACTGACATGAAAATCTATGTTTGTATATAGGATTCTGTTTACTTAACTGATAGCGAAGAACTTAACTATTCTGAGTCCACACCATCCAGTAAGAGAAAAGAAGAGGCTAATTCTCTGCCTGACATCAGTTCAACATCAAAGAAACCGTGCTTAATGACAGTTAAGGTTGAGAAGGGGGAAGAAGTTATTAAGAAACATGCCTAAGTTTGGAAGAAGACTACTCTTGATTGGAAGTGCTGCATCTGATTTGAGTTTTTTATTTACTATGTTTTGTTTTTGCTTATTTTATAATTTCTTTTGGATTTGTGCGATTTGAGTTTTTTTTTACTATGTTATGGTTTTGCATCTTTTATCATTTATGGTGGATTTGTGTTTTTTTCAATAAGATTATTTAGACTAATTCATTATTTTCATATATTTTAGTTTTCAATTCCGTTTGAAATAAATCATTTGATGTAAACTAGAATATAATTGCCCGAAAAAAAAATAGAAAAATGAAAATATCATCTGGTCTATTCTAGAAACTACCAGATTCAGTTCGAAAGTAAATTACTACAATTGAAAGTGAGAAAATTAACTTACTTCGGCTCTTATTGCTTTGCAGACCATCTCTCATTCCCATGTCCTTGAAATTTGTAACTGCTTCTGTCTCTAATAACTCTCGAACATCACCTTAATATTGTGTCATATTTCCTACCATTTGACATCACCATAATAATTTTCTCACTTCCTCTAATAACTCTCGAACATCACCATAATATTGTTTACTTTGCCTTGCATCAAAAAATATTATGTATAAATTATTTTCCTATGTTTGTCTGCCAAATAATAAATATTGATCATTTAAATCAACTAAAATATTTGACAAGACACTTCACGATTTTAGAAAATATTTTGTTTTCTATGTTTAACTACTCAACTAATTGGAAAACCTACACATCACAACTTCTCCCCTAATTTTCAGTGTAGAAAATTACAATGACAAACACGAACAAAGAGGTCCCTCCAGGATCTGGAGATTTGATAAACACGCAAGAAAGAAAAAGGAAGAGAAGATCGAACAACAATGCATCAGAGAATACACAGCCATGTCGTTCTAACTATACCAACAGTTTGACTTCAGTTCCTCTTAGCAAAGCTTTTGGAAGGGTTCTAACTGATATCTCCAATATACATCCTAAGATTCCATATTCGAGTCTTTCAGTTCGAAACAACCCTACTAATGGTTTACTCCTTCCCGATTACATCTTTGTCACCAACGATTTAATTATTTTTGACCCGCCTGAGTTCTAAATCTATGCTTTTTCTTTTACAGATAATGGTCAAGACGAGAATGCACCAGGAAAAAAAATGAAGTTGGATTCATATAAATCGAAGTGTAAGACCACACTCTAATCTGTCGTTATATTCAATTTTAAAGCCTATTTCTAATTTATTTATTTGATTTAAATTAGCACAATCAAGCAATCAAACAACTGTAAGCAACATCGTTGGAGGATCTAACAGTGTTTCAACAACTCTAAAGAGAAAGAGAGCACCTGTCGTTGTTGACACTATCCCTCCACTGTCTACTTCCAGTAAGAAACGATCTGCGAAATCAGGGATTTTAGCTGATATTACCAATATATGTCCTACTCCCAGTTCCTTGCCTTTTAATCGTTCAACACCTTCTACAAGTGGTTCATGTATTTCAAAGATATCAACCGAGGGTAACTCCTTTAATTTAAATCTTTTCACATCTTTTAAGCTATTTCTACTATCTATGATTGGTTCTTTTTACTAATGTGTGTTTGGTTTTTGAAACAAAGTAAAAGGAAAGGTAGATGCTGGAGTAAACAGGTCGAAGCTTATGAGAAAGACCAAGAGTTGTAAGAAAACATTGGAACGACAATTTGATGGTTGTCTAGATGATAATTCGGAAAGTGAGGTTGATGAGGATCAAGCTTACCAGCGCGGCTATGGAGGTCTAAACGGAGTTTTATACCTATGTTGTTTTTTTTTCTATTTAAAATAGAGGCTAATAACCTATTTTTGCAATCTGTTTTTAAATTACCAGAAGAGTCTGCATCGGAAACAGAACAACTGTACGACTGCAGTAGCGAAGAAAGTGACACAAGCGATTCTGATACTATAAGCTGTGACCCTCTTTTATCTACACATACTGATACAAAGACAGCTTCGTCACGTATTCGGATGACCAAAGCTACATCTTCTCGGAAACAATTTGGTACTCAGTTTGTACAATCACCTAACAGAAATATTTTCATGTTATTTTGTTAAGCAGGCTAAATATTTTTCGTTTTCCTAAACAGGTTATATTGATGACGGTGATCCTACTTTCAAATGTGAGCATTGTGGAGCTATTATGTGGTATGGTGAAAGGCTAAACAACAAAAAAAATACCCGTAAACCCAAATTTGCTCTTTGTTGTGGTCAAGGACAAGTTCAACTACCACTGTTAAAGGATTCACCGGCTGCATTGAAACAATTACTTTATGGCAATGATGCAAAAAGCATATATTTCAGAGATAACATTCGCCAGTTAAATATGGTTTTCTCTTTTACATCGCTTGGTGGTAAATGCGACCGTTCTGTTCCAAAAGGATGTGGTCCTGTAAAGATGTTTGTACTTCAAGGAGAGAACTATCATTTGATGGGTAGTTTGAAACCTCCTCCAGGAGGCCCTCCTAAGTTTGGACAACTCTATATTGTCGACACACAAAATGAAGTGTCCAACCGTGCTTCTATAATTGGGTACGAATTTTGCTCACATTCGGATAGATTTTGGTTTCGTTTTTAATAAGTAGGTACATTATGAATTTTTCTTATTTCTTTGCAGAAAGTACAAGAAATCTACGGAAACATCTAAGAAGGAGTCAATTCGGAAACAAGTTATTGAGACTCTTTTGAAGATGCTAAATGAGGTCAACCCATATGTCCATCAATTTAGATCAGCAAAGGATAGATTTGACACGAATCCCGACGAATCATTCCATATGCGCATTATTAGCAGTCGTGCAAAAGATGGTAGGACATATGACACTCCTACAGCATCGGAGGTTGCAACATTAATTCCGGGTGATTTCAATTTGGACATGGATAAAAGAGATATAGTGCTGCAAGAGAAACAAACTGGCTTCCTAAAGAGGATTAGTGAGATTCACCCTTCTTACTTGGCTCTTCAATACCCTCTGATATTCACTTATGGTGAAGATGGTTTCAGACTCGGGATACAAAAGAGAGAGACAGCGGCTGCTGCTAAATTAAAGAGGAAGACTATTAGTATGAGACAATGGTATGCATTTCGTCTACAAGAAAGGGAGAATGAGTGTCATACACTTCTGCATTCTAAACGTTTGTTTCAGCAGTTTTTGGTTGATTCTTATACTTCCATCGAGTCTAACAGGCTTTGCTATCTCAAGATGAACCAAAAAAGCCTTCGATCTGATTCATATGACTCTATACAGCAGGCGGGAAATGCAGGAAAGAAGGATTTGAATGACCAAGGAGAGCGTTTTTTGCTACCAGCCTCATTCACAGGAGGACCAAGATACATGAAGAACAACTACATGGATGCAATGGCTATATGCAAGTATTTTGGGTTTCCTGATCTGTTTATAACATTCACCTGCAATCCTAAGTGGCCAGAAATAACCAGGTATCTACAAAAGAGGAATCTTATTGCTGATGACAGACCTGATATTATTGGAAGGATTTTCAAAATCAAACTTGATGCTCTAATGACTGATTTAACGGATAAAGAGCTGCTGGGGAAGACAGTCTCATGTGAGTAATTCTTTTTTCTTTTACCGTGTGTTTTAAGTGCTTGAACTGTCACTAATGTATTTTTTTTTATAAATAATTTCAGCAATGTACACTGTTGAGTGGCAGAAACGTGGTCTACCGCATGCACATATTCTGTTGTTCATGCATTCTTCTTCTAAATTTCCTACCACTGATGAAATTGACAAGGTTATATCTGCTGAGATTCCAGATAAGGACAAAGAACCAGAGCTTTACGACATTATCAAAGATATGATGATTCATGGTCCATGTGGAGCAGTTAACATGAATTCGCCATGCATGGAAAATGGATTATGTTCGAAGATGTATCCTAAATCTTATGCTGATGTAACTACTGTCAACAAAGAAGGGTTTCCTGTGTATAGAAGACGAGAACAAGCAGATAGATTTGTTGAAAAAAAAGGTTTTAAGTGTGACAACAGATATGTGATTCCATACAACAAGGATTTGGCTCTTCGTTTTCGTGCTCACATTAATGTGGAGTGGTGCAATCAGACAGGTTCTATAAAATACTTATTCAAATATATTAACAAAGGGCAGGACCGTGCCACCATTGTTGTTGAGCCACCAGAAAAAGGACCTGCCGACCAGAGTATTAGGACCAATGGTCTGCCGAATAAGAAGAAAAAAAATGAAATCAAAGACTTCTTCAACTGCAGGTATTATTGTGTAATCGATGTATACATTTTAATCAGTTTTGGTTTTTCTTATATTATCCTTATCATATTTGCTTATTATCAATTGTTCAGATATGTGTCAGCCTGTGAAGGTGCTTGGAGGAATTTTATGTTTTCAATTCACTACAGATCAACACCAGTAGAGAGATTGCAGTGGCATCTTGAAGGAAAACAAATCATTATTTTCAAAGATGATGATACATGGGAAGAAGTAACTAGCCGGAAGTGTATTGAAAATACCATGTTTTTGGGTTGGTTTGAATTGAACAAGATCAGTGCTCGAGCTCGGACACTCACTTTAGCTGAAATTCCAAATTGGTTTACTTGGAATAAGAAAGACAGGCGATTTCATGATAGGAAGAAAGGATTCAGCATCGGGAGAATCAATTATGCACCACGTGAGATTGAAGACGCATTCTACTGCCGTGTGTTGCTTAACATTGTCAGAGGTCCAACATGTTATGAAGATATTAAGACGTTTCGAGGGGTTGAGTATCCTTCATACAAGGAGACATGTTTTGCAATGGGACTGTTAGAAGATGATCTGGAATATATTGAAGACCTCAAAAGAGCAGGTTTTACTGGTTCTGCATGTGAAATGCGTCAAGCTTTTGTTATCATGCTCATGTCTAATACTTTGTCAAAACCAGAAGTCGTTTGGGAAGAGAGTTGGGAGTTTCTTTCTGAAGACATTGAACATAAGAGAAGAAAGCTCTTACATAGACCAGGTACGATCTGTCTAAATTTTAAAGCTATTACAGTAAGATTTCTGGCAATATAGTATTACGAAGTGTTACTAATTTTTCTTTTATTGTGTTGTATGAAGATCTTAGTTTGAGTGATGCGGAAAAAAAACAGTACGCGCTTATAGAGATTGAGAAGCTTCTAAAGAGTAATGGAACTTCTTTGGCAAAGTGGACATCTATGCCTCAACCAATACCAGACATTGTTAATAACAATGTTTTGATTATGGACGAGCTTAGTTATGACCGGGAGGAGTTAGAAGCTGATCTTCAGCGTGACATTCCAAAACTAACGGATGAGCAGAAGAAGATATTCGATGAGATTACTGATGCTGTTTTCACTAAAAAAGGAGGGGTGTTTTTTGTTTATGGATTTGGTGGTACAGGAAAAACTTTCTTGTGGAGATTGCTTTCTGCTGCAGTACGTGCAAGAAGCGAAATATGTCTAAATGTTGCCTCAAGTGGGATAGCTTCTCTGTTGCTGCAGGGAGGAAGGACTGCACATTCTCGATTCGCAATTCCTATCAATCCAGATGAATTTTCCACTTGCAAACTTATACCAGGAACTGATAAAGCGGATCTGGTGAAAGCAGCCTCGCTTATAATCTGGGATGAAGCTCCAATGATGAGCAAGCATTGTTTTGAATCATTGGATAGGAGTATGTTGGACATTGTTGGAGATAAGGATAAAAGACCTTTTGGTGGCAAAGTTGTTGTTTTTGGTGGAGATTTCAGACAAGTGTTGCCTGTCATTAATGGAGCTGGAAGGACAGAGATTGTTCTGGCTGCTCTTAATTCATCTTATCTATGGAAGCATGTAAAGGTGTTGCAGTTAACCAAGAATATGCGTCTACTGTCCAATAATTTGTCGCGGAGGAGGCAAAAGACTTGCAGGAATTTTCACAATGGATATTGGATATTGGAGATGGGAAGATTGGTGAAGGAAATGATGGGGAAGCTCTTATAGACATCCCAGAGGAGTTTCTAATTCTTGATGCTCAAGACCCAATAGAAGCTATAAGTTCAGCAGTGTATGGAGATGCTGTTTCTTTACAGCAGAACAAAGACGCAAAGTTTTTTCAGGAGAGAGCCATTCTATGTCCTACTAACGATGATGTCAACATGATTAATCAGCATATGCTTGATAAGCTTGAGGGTAAGATATTTTTCAAATTTCTAAATGTAATATTTTCAGTTCTATATTTCCTAACGATCAAATTATTTAATGCAGGAGAGGAAAAAATATTCTTAAGCTCTGATTCTATCGATGCTTCAGATAGGTTTTCTGTTAATGACCAAGCTCTTACTCCAGATTTTTTAAACAGAATCAAAGCATCAGGATTGCCAAACCACTGTCTGCGACTGAAAGTGGGTTGTCCAGTGATGTTGCTAAGAAACATTGACCCTGTCGGTGGATTGATGAATGGAACTAGACTCCAGATTACAGAAATGTATGACTTCATGATCAAGGCGAAGGTTATTACAGGGGAGAAAGAAAAAATTGGTCGAACTGTCCTACTTCCTAGACTCTCTATAACTCCTTCAGATAAAAAGTTACCATTCAAAATGAGGAGGAGACAACTGCCTATTTGTGTGGCATTCGCCATTACTATCAATAAAAGCCAGGGTCAAACATTGTCTGAAGTTGGAATTTATCTACCAAGACCCGTTTTTTCTCACGGACAACTATATGTGGCTGTTTCCAGAGTTACTTCTAAGAAAGGCTTGAAGATATTGATTGTTGACAGCGAAGGAAAACCTCAACGTCAAACGAAAAACGTGGTCTTTAGAGAGATTTTTGATAATCTATGATTTTCGTTCTTTGCTTTATCATTTATCATTTATTTAAAACTTAAAACTTCTGTTTCCGTTATTTCTTTCATTATTTTGCTTATATGTTTAGTTACTGCTTTATATTAATAAGTTTCTCTTATATTATTATTAGAACTTTAGGAAAAGTTCGACAGTAGAGAGGTTCAATTTTTTTTATATCATAATGACGCTGGTAAGCCTCAATAACAACCATATTGGAACTTCTACAAAACAGTTTTGTTTTCAAAACATTACATGAAATGCCAGATAATCAGATGCCAGCTTCATCTCTAATCAAAGTTTACACTTAAAATTTTAAGCCTCTAAACTATGAAACACGTAGACTGCAAACAACAGTCATCAAAACAATCTTCCGGTTTATTCCCCTAACTACCAGTTTCAGTGTGAAGCCTAATTACTACAATTCTAAACTTTAAAAATTACTTACTTGGGTTTCTATTTTTGCGCAGCCATGTCTCTGTCCCATGTCCTTCAAATGTATAAAGCTTATTTCTCCAAACCTTTTAATGAACACATGTACATGATTTGTATCTATTAAATCGACTCAGTATTAAACATATATGTATTCTCATGTAGAACCTCCAAAAAATAAAGCTATAGTCGAAAACTTATCTGGTCTCATCTGTCTCTGTTTCTTTTCTGCTCCTTCAAAACTCTCTTGAATAGATTTTATGTAACTTCTCATTATTTATCTGTCAGTAATGTGAAGTGAAAATAGTAATCAACCATAATTCTACAGTCAATATTTTTGAAATATTATATAATTTGGTTTATGAATAAAAATATATCTGAAGTTAAAAGTACTGTATATAAAATGGATGTTACGGATTGCATACCTTATTACAATTTGACGAGTGGGCAACTATGTCTGCAAATAATTGGTTTTTGTCCCTCCTATATTATTCTTTGTCTACACACGCCCATAAACCAAAGCCTGCATATAATATACAATTAATTTTTTTTTCATATTAATCAATGATTTTACAAGTCTATAATATTTTTACTAACCTTTATATATTAAAAAATATTCCCATTTTGTTCTGGCCAAGGTTTGATCTTTTCTTTTAACTCAACCTTGCTTTTCAGATCAAGTACATGTAACAAATAACACAGAATAACAAAGTTAGAAAAGAAAAGATTCATCTTTTGAAGTTTTGTACTTTTATTCACAAGTACCAAAGAAAATGACATAAAGTAGACAAAAAATGACACAAACTGACAAGTTTCTTTATCAAGAAGCATGCAAAATAAAGATCTGATGGCGCTGTTTTAAAGTTTTCCTCTACAGTGGACAAAACAATGACACACAATGACAATTACCCAATTTTCAGACATCTGAACCATGCATGACCTCTACAGTGTTTTCTACAGTTTTTAAAAAAGTTTGACAAGTCCATCAACTTTGTCACTTCCCAATCTCGACCTCCTCTATATAATCTCTAATTCCCTTACTGAAAAAACAGAGAGAAACACTTCTAACCTCTTTAATTTCTTTTTCATCCACTTTTACATTCAAAGAGTTTCTAAGAAAGATAAACTATCCTAGATGGGGTCAGATTCTTCTGTTAACAATGGTTATATCATTGATATCGACTCTGATTTTGATGATTATTCAGAAGCCGATCCGACCAACTACTTTGCAAATCTCGACCTACGCTATTTTGCTGCCAAACCAAAGGAAATGCTAACCGAGAACACTGAGTTGAAAGAAAAGTGTTTGGAGAATGACAACCCGGTTGCTCATTATATCGAGGGGATAATTAAATACTTCATAGAGAATGAGCAACGTGCAGGACTCCGTCATTTCCGTCAAGCTTCCATTGGGAAAAATGATGACGGTACGTTCCTTTACGGTTTGTTAATGCTGGTTCGTGGTCACTATTGGAAGGGGCGAAAGTACTTCGATAAACTTCGATGGTTGGAAAAACCATCGAGGTCCAATCAAAGCTGGGAGAGAATCAAGAACTCCCTAAGTGCAATTCCGTGTAGTTTCACTCATGATGACTATGCGGAGATGGTTAACATTCGACCACGTATAATGTGCCATCCTGAGGATGACATAACTTTAGTTTGCGATGAGTGTTACTACTACAAAAGGGTTTATCAATGGTTTTCCTTTGTTACTCGTGAAGAATAAGAAATGGAAGGGTTTATCAATGGTTTTCCTTTGTTTTGTGTAATGTTGCTTACGTTCAATATGTTGTAATCTGTTTCATGCACTATGTAATCCTCTAGATGTGTGCTCTATGTTGTATAATAAAGCACTTGAATGTGTCTGTGTTTTTTATTTGCTTAGCAATATGTTTTATTATATGTGACAAAACTTTTGCATTTTATATTAGAAATATTAAAATGATTGAAATCAAGGGTGATTTCAATACCAAAAAGTGACTGTTTCAAACAAGCATATTTGAACTTCTACAAAACTTTTATATTTCAAAACATAACATGACCAGCTTCATCTCTAATCAGATGCCAGCTTCATCTCTAATCAAAGTTTACACATAAAAGTTTAAGCCTCGAAACTAGGAAACACGTATACTGCAACCAACAGTCATCAAAAATTGACTTTACTACCAGTTTCAGTGCGAAGCCTAATTACTACAATTTTAAGCTTTCAAAATTGACTTACTTTGGTTTGTATTTTTGGGCAGTCATGTCTGTGTCCCATGTCCTTCAAATGTATAAAGCTTCTGTCTCTAATTCTTTTAATGAAGACCTGTACATGAATTGTATCTATTAAGTCAACTCACTAAGTATAAAACATATACCTATTCTCATGTATAACCCAAACAAATAACGTATTCGTGAATAAAGCTTAGCCTTGGAACTGAAGTTAACTAAAATACCTGACTGACCATTATCTCATTCAACTTGCTCATGGAACGGGTGCTGTCAACAACAACGACCTGTAACCATTGTTTCCCAGCATCAATTCATAGACACAGCAAGTTATCAAGGATAAAGTGAACAAAAACATTCACAGAGAGAGAGAGAAAATGAACTGAAAATAATGAGAAACTACTAACACTTTAAGAGAAGGACTCTGCATCGCTTCTTCTCTGCTCCTTCAATCCTCTGTTCCATAGATTTTATTTATGTAACTTCTCGGTGCTGCTGTCTCAGACTTTCCAAAAGATGTTTATCTTGGTGCTCACAATGTAAGCAATCCTAAATGCACCACCTGTACATGATTTGTATACTTTATTAAGTCAGCTCACTACAATGTAAAACACATACCGTTTCTCATTGTTAATTCAATCAAATAAATCCATAGTACGAGACTTATCTGTGTACTCGAAAGCTTTTGTTTGATTTTGGGTCATGTCTTTCATCATTATTCAACTCTCAGCTTTGTTCTGTAGAATTAGGAAAAGTGAAAGAAAAGAAATGTCACCACTATTTGTTAACTAATAGCTTGCAGATGAGAAACACAAAAAATAAAACGAAAAAATTGGTATCTCACCTGAAGTTTGAGAGAGGGTTCAACACGGGAATGATATTGAAAGATTTGAAGTGCACTAAGCAATCTCCCGGTAGAGCCTTCGGATTTCCGTGCAATGTACTGGGCCTACTGGCTTTCAAGTTCTTGAATATCACCCTACATCTTCAATAGCACCAATGACTAAATCATGATATAAAGTGACACTGAGATGCATAATCAACTTTGAAACAGAGGGGGCATATCAGAGCAGATGAGTACTTACTACAATCGCATTTGAGAGTTCTTGATGGGCATTATCAAGTTTCACGGCAATTTTGGCAATTTTGTGGGAGAGAACTTTGAGGCGGGTGGTCCAATCAGCATTCCTCCAAAGGGTCTTTAGAATCTCGCTCGAGCCAAAGCCAAGAAGAAATGCACCAGTGACCAGCCCAAGAATGCTTCCTGTCCTGTTAAAACACACACAAGTCAATATATAAGCATTTTCTAAGAGAAGAGCTAATCAAAGGCAATTTAAGAGAAAGTTTACCAGTTCCTGTGGAGCATGATGAGAAGAAGGCTCTTTAACTACGATATAATCGCACCATTTTGGGAGGAATCATGCGCCTCTCATCACTTGGCAAAAGTCACAACATACAACGCCTTCATAAAATCTTCATAGTGAAAGATTTTTTTTTTTAAGATCATCATTTATGTTAGAGTTTGGCAAATATATAAAAAAAAATACCTGCAGATATAGGGGATGGTCAAATCGTCGGTGAATCTACAAAGTTTTGATGCTTCTCTTTCATTTTGTTTCCTAAAAAAATAAAGAGAAAGCGTTAGATCGGATTTTTCAATCGGACTTTCAAAACTTTGCATGCTTTTGTCAGATCTTTGACTTACTTTGCTTAACACCATCTGCGAAGATCTGAGATACCAGTGCTCTGTCGTTAACTTATCACAGATCATTTACACTGTCAATTGCAGATGGAATCAAATGTTAAAAACAAACAACTAAAAAAAAATGAAAGTTTAAATTATCGAAGAAAGGATTAGGATTTTGTTACCTTTTTATAACTCCGGTAGATGAAGAAGACATGAGATTAATCTTTCTGATTTTGTTGTTCAATCTTTGAATCAAAAAGAAAAGGAGCGTCGATTGAAGTCAGGGAGAAAAAGTTTGTGTCGGCAATTTTTTTTTTCTTTTAACTTCTACTATCTGAGTATTGTAATAATACTGAAGAGTCTTTTTTTGTCGTTTGTCTTTTTTATTTAACATAAGAAAAATATTAAATTTAGTTTTGGACCATCATATATTGTGTCTGAAGCCCAATCATATTTGCAAAAACGACTTAATTCTTATGCCAATCTGGGCTAATTGGATTGAAAAATAATTTCAACATTCCATTAAAAAAATCTGAGATTATGATATTAATTTCATTTTTTTTAATATATATTTAACACAAATCATCTACTACTACCCTTACATACACATAATGATTATGAAAAACAAAGAAAAGAGAACTACAAAACTATACAAAAAATATAAATATGTAATTTTAAAAGTTACATATATAGTTATTACTTATTACAAATTTCGCAATTAGAGGGGTATAATAGTGTATTTGTTGTGAACCCAATCAATAATTGCATTCTTTCAAAACCTCTCCAATATATATATATATATATATATATATATATATATATATATATATATATATATATATATATATATAGTATGTATATCTATACTATGAAATTAGCATCATATTATATATATTTAAGTTTATATATCAAAACGTATCCTAATTATATAAAACCACTACTACAAATATTACATAAAAACACTTATTAAAAATATACATGTTATAAATATAATACGTTAGCAATATATATCAAAATGAGACAATCCCGCGCTTTGAAAGCGCGGGTCCAATCTAGTATACTATTAAAGCAGATGCATGTTTATGAATCTGCCCCTGAATTTTTTAAGTAATCCCAAAAATTACCTGTATTTTTTCCAGTACTATTTGCAACCAATCAAAAGTCATTATTTTGCAATTACATTAAATAGTATTTAATAATTCTTAGTCTGTTTAAAATTTTTGTTTCCTAAATGTTTGCACCATATCTTTCCAAAAAATATTTCACATTATTAATTATTTGAAAGTATTTATTAAATGAAACCTCAAAATAAAATCAAGTTGAAATAACAAATGATTAAATCAACAAAATCATAATACGGGTCTGAATTATCTCAATTCTTTAAAAAATAGTTTCATTTAAAATAAAAAGTAAGTCACATAAACTAAATTTAATAAAACTATAGAAAATGTTTTAAATGCACAAATGAATTTTTCAATAGAAGAGTGTTGAAGATATAAAATATTTTATTTAAATTAAAAAATTAGTGTAAAATAAGTTTAACTTCGGTTTAAATAAATAAAATCATATTATGGGTTAGAATTATTTTGAATCTTCTAAAACTTAGTCATATTTAAAATAACAAAATAAGTCATATAAGTACATTTAAGATAAATTTCATAAAAAGTTAAAATATATATTTTATCAAAAATAATTACTTTTATTACATAAAATAATTTTCCAACAAAAAATATACATGCTCTTTCTAAGGGCGGGTCAAAATCTAGTTTATACTATTAAAACAGAAGATCTTTTTTAGATGACCTTCTATTTTATAAGTATTTACAATAAATTGCCCAAAAATCTATAATAAGAGAGTGAGACCCAAATATCAAAACGCAGATCAAAGTCTAGTTGAACTTTTAAAAACGGTCAAATCCTAGTTTGTGTAAAGACGAAGCTTTTATTAATAAAAAGTTTCTTTTTTAAAGTAAAAATATGGTTTCTCAAAGATTAATAAAGTATAGTTGTTTTGTCTTTTTTTGTTAAGTCATCTCGTTTTTATTTTGACATATATGCAACTCACAAGTTACAAGATTCACAAATTTAAATTTTTATGTCAAAATATTGTTTTTGTCTACATTTCATTTTATTTAAATATTATTTCAAGATATCTTGTATTGAAGACTTTAATAACTGAAACATTTACGTATGTAAAATTTGTATAATTTATAGAAAAACAAAACACTATAAAAGTGTAAGTGTAAGGTGTTGAGGTGCATACCTTTAAAGAGAAAAATTTTCCATTAAATATATGATTTGAGACGCCTTTTTCATCTATATTGCTCTTATGTCAATTGTTGGAACGGTTAATCACATGGATATCATTAATGAACTGAACATATTATATATATTACTATTGTGGTGATTTTCTATTTTTATTTTATTTTACTTTAATAATATCTAAACTATTAAAACTGAAGTACAAAAAGAAAATAGCCCTTAATTTTCCTAAATAATTACATATCTATGCCACTAGATTAAATATATCATTTAACATATTACCCTACTATTGATTCACTTTTAATGAACTTGCAATTTTCCGTTGCTGGTGGTGAGATTGGGTTTCACCAATCGTTAGTTCTTTGTGTTTCTCCTGTTCCATGGCGATTATGATCGATTTTAATGGTTTCTATGGTGAATTCAACACTGCATCTCTTCTCTGGCATGGGGTTTGTCCTGCGTCAAATCTGATGTGGGTTTTGTCTCCCTTCGAGAGTGTTCTCCGGCACTTAATGAATGGTTTGTCTGGTTTGTTGTTGGCGTTGGTCTGTTGCCCTTTTGGGTTGGCGATTTTCTGTCTCATCTGAATATTTTAGGCGAAATTTTCTATCTCATCTGAATATTTCAGGCAAGATTCATGGTTGCTAATTGTTCAATTGGTAATTTCAACCGCCATGGCCGGATGATATCAGTTGTGTGTCGTGCTTCTCTGACCTACCACTTATGCTCTCCTTTCATCTCCTGACATCTGAGAGTTTTTTTAGTTACTCATCATTGGATTAATGTGCGTCCTTTTATGGAAGGGTGTATGATTCCAGTCAAAAGTTTTGTGTTTCTGGTAAGGCAGAGAACGTATGTTTCTCAGGGGGATGGACTTAGTTTTGTCTAAAAGCCAGTCATAGTCACTTCAAGAGCACTAACAGCAACAAAAGAAAAGAAAATAACATCAGTGGTGAAACTCTTTCTTCGCCTCAGGGAAGGTCCAAACCGTTTTTATTATCATAGCAGTTCTTCTTATTTGCAGAAAGAACTGTTGTTAGCAAACCTTTATGCAGAAATCTGCAGTAGCAATCGATTGAATTATCTTCAAACCAAGAGGGAGCATTAAATCTAAGAACAATTTTCTCCATGTATAGAAAAAAAAAACTCACCATGAAAAGCATCAGCACCCACAAAAAGATAAGGTTAAACTTTCGTGGTGGATGCGAATTGTCCGTAGAAGAACACAGAGTTTTTTTATACTTTTGGTCAAAAGAACACTGAGTTTCTGTTTTTTTTTTCTCGGAAAAAAACAGGCTTTCATTCATGTTTTCAGTCTATAATGATCTTAATGTTAATTTGTTAAGTACCAAATACCAATTTTTTATGTTAACGAAAGGGGCCAATTGTTTAATTTAAATTAGTCTTGCCTTATAAAATTAGCAAAAATTCTTAACTTATTTTGTATTCCCTCCGTTTAAGTATGATTTATGTTTTAGAAATTTTTTCTTTTCTAAAACATCTCTATTTTACATTTTCAATGTATGTAATAATAGCAAATTTAAAATTTCAAAAACATTAATTGTATTTATTAAATATTGATTGGTTAAAAATCATAGGAAATATCTAAACACGTAAAATAATAAATTTATTGTCAAAAAGTTTTGTATTTTCTTAAGAAGTGTGAAAATTTTAGAATATACATCTTTTTGAAATGGAAGGAATATTATGCGAGCACTATTTTAAATGTTTTTGTCTAAATATTATAATTTCATAAGATAACAAGTGTACAGTGAAACTTCTATAAATTAATAATATTGGGACTATACTAAAAGTATATTTTTATTAATTTATAGAGATTATTAATTTATCGAGATACTAATTGAACCAAAAACTCAATTTGTAACTATGAAATTATATTAATTTATAAAGATATTAATTTATAGATTATTAGTTTAAAGATGTTATACTGCATTTAAAACTTTTGTATTTTTCATTTAAGTTTTAGTTTTTCAAATAGAATTAATAGAAACATTATATATGAAAAAAACACAATCTCATAATTTATAAATGATCGCTAAAGGCATCAAGCAGAACACAACTATATAAAAAATTATGAATATATAATTAAAACATCTAAACAATTATGTTTATGAAAATGTTAAATGTTAAATACATGGACATAAACCCGTGCGGATGCACGGGTCAAAACACTAGTTTTAGAATTAAAGTATGATATAAGAACAGCATATATAAGTAAATGAACATAAAATATTAATTAATTATTTAGGTTTAATATTTTTAAAAATATATATAATCATGCATGAGCACAAGAAAATAATCTAGTATCCTTATAAATCATGTTCAGTTAAATATATGCATTAAATACTCAGTGTTAGAAAACCACATGGTAACACATTAGTCTCCAAAAGGAATGCTAGATACTTTTAAAAAGTTCCGTCTGGCTCAAGAATAAGAACCGGTCTTGCTAAATCACATCCATATAATCTGCAGAAAGAGGAAGTTATGACTTGAATTTAGTAGTTGAAGCTACCTGGATTACGCGTAGAAATTCTAACAGTCTGCTATCTTGGTCTTCTACTTACCACAAAAGATTATTGAAAACATTTATGCAGATTTTAAATTTTGTTATTAAAAATATGGTGGTATATCCTCTTTTTCATGAGTGGTTGACAACTCTTGGACTTCGCCTTTTTCACATTTAGTTTCTTGTCTTATTCCCTCTTCTCTTCTTTGCTTTCCTCCACAAAAAAAAAAGGAAAACATTACTACTTAGTTTAAGGCAGAAGATGGAGAGAAGAACCTAAGTGTAACAAATCTTTTGTTGGTGAAGATCAGTTACAATTTTCTGCGTTCTTTCTGAAGATGACAACAATAGCAGGAGGATCATTTGGAGCTACCAGCTCTCGTATCTCTATACTCACCCCAACTCTTTCATCCTCTTCTTTGTTTCCACCACTAACATTGGTCTGTAAGTGTCCTGATTTCCATGAATTTTTGTATCTCATCTGAGTATATTGAGTTGACACAGATTCTGTCTTGTATCTTTTGCAGCATCAGTCAGGTAATAGAAAGGATAGTCAGCTGCGTTGTGCCGTGCAAGAGTCTTCCACTTCTGCTGGTAATTTGTGAAACAGAATGTTTGGTTGGTGGAACTATCGAAAACAGAGGAAACTTACATTCTTGTTATCTTATAGTTGCTACTGAGAAGAAAGAAAAAGGAAAAGAAAAGAAGACTCAACAGTGGAAGTTCCAGCAAAGAAACCAAAACCGGCAGCTGCCAAGGCAGCCGTGGCAAAACCACTGGGAGAAATGATGGAAGAAGACGTGATTCCTCAACTAAAAGCAATTCTTGAAGCTCAAGATGATATATCTGAGATTGATTTATCTTTCCAAGACGATAAGGTTTCTTGATTCTAACCAACACTGAAGACAATATATCATATCATCATTAGTTCATCTCTAGTCTAACTTAACTTGTTTGATTATAGCTTGAGGGTTTTTTCTTCAAGAAAGGTATTCAATATTCCTTCTGGGCCTTCTTCCCCAGTGGTAATCTCACAGGTAATGATATAGTCATATCATATGGTTAAGATACTTTGTTGCTGCAAATTTTAATGGAACATATATACATATATATATATATATATATATATATATATATTTTTTTTTTTTATTTAAAAAAAATAGGAGCAAAGGGCTTTTCAATCTCCTCATACGGATCAGGTCCAAGTACCGTAGAGCCGTTTCTAGTCGACGAGAGGAAACCAACTGCAAACCACGTTGTGTTTTGGGTCGAGAAGCGCCTTGCTGCACAAGGGATTATTCCCGTCTGGAACCAATAAAGTAAAGTAGGTTGTGTTTTTTATTATTCACTTGTTTATAATAAAAAATTACATTTTGTATACCAAAACTGAAGAAAATCAAAGTCGTCGTATCTCTCAATATGGATTAACTAAGAGACACTCTTCATTAAGCTAGTCCATTTTCCCTAGAGATTATTCTCTTCCTTGCCTTCTCAGGCCTGCAAATTATAGATTATAATTAATTTAGAGCATTATAAAAAAACTGAAATGGCTAATATTCTACTCAAAGGAATAACCTGGTTTTTCCCAATCCACGGAAGTTGTGACTATAGCCAGAATAGTTGCTTGAACAGCGGACCCAACCACAACACCGCACCACAATCCTTTTCCGTTAAACCCATGACTGAAAGCTAAGTAAAGTCCAACCGGAGCTCCTACGAGATAATAAGACACCACATTGTTCCAAGCTCCAATGTGTTGCCACCCACTTCCCCTAGCAACCCCATTAAGAACTGCAGTAAATCCATCTAGGATGAAGGAAAGACAGAGCAAAGGAGACAGGTCCGTGACATAGTCCACAACTTCTTTGCTGTTGCTGAATGCGTATCCGACGATATTTCGGCAGGCGAAGAGAAGTGTGCTAAAGAAAACTGACTCTATCAGCCAGAGACAAAGACCTGCAAATATTGATACCCTAGCAACTTGAGGACTCCCAGCTCCCAAATTGTTTGCCACGCGTGTGCTGCAAGAAACCAATAGATGATGACAAATAGGTTGAGGAAGGAGGTTGAATATATTTTGAAGTAAGAATTGATATCATACCTCACAGCCGCCGCAACTCCATTTGAAATTACATAGTGCAATGTTTCTGTTGTAAGACTGACATAGTGACATGAAACAAGTAGGATTAATACTTTCTTAATAAAGAGATCAGAGAATAACATTTTGAAAGAATGTGTATATTTAATTTTTTTTTTGTGTATATTTAATTTACCATATTGAAAGAACAGAGGTCTCAAGTTTCGGGTTTGGGAGTAGTCCTGAGGCGAGTACGAGTAGCTCAAATAGCCACCATTCTAGGCTATATAGCAAAAAGATGAAGAAAAAAAAATGCAATTGAGACAAGAGGAAGCATTCGTGTATGTACCTTGACCAACAAGAAACTTAAAACTGACTTACCACAACATTGCTGCTGATGGAACTCCGTAATGGAAGAACTGTTTGACAGAAGACACAAAATCATCGGATACAAAGCTGCGTGTCCTCTCACAAGAGGTGGAGAATCTCACATAGCATGCGAGTATCAAAGCATAGAACCAGAAAGACACACTAATAGACAAAGCAGCTCCATTGCTTCCCAGACCAAATTTGAAAACCAAAATCCAGCAAACGGAGATGTGGAACAAAAGGGTGGTTACGGCACAGCAGAGAAGAGGAAGAACCAACCCTTGTGTCAGAAGAAACCGAGTCAGTGGTATGACAATAGCTTGTCCGAACAAAGCCGGTATAAGGCGAAAGGCGTAGGAACCAGCGACTCTGGAGATGTCAGGGTCTTGTCCAAGAGAGATCAAGAGCTTGTCGATGAATATCCAAAGAGTTGATATGAGGAAACAGATTGGGATGTTGGAGGCGATTGCAGAGTATGCGTAGGTTCCGAGTTTCTCGTATTGTTTAGCTCCATAAGCTTGGCCACAAAGAGTTTCTAAAGCACCCGCTAATCCATACTACGCAAAGAGTTTTCAAGATTTCAGAGAGTCAGTTGGATTCTAGGAATTGAAAGCGGAGAGGAGAGAGTCAGAGCATAGTTACCATAATGCTGAAACCGGAGACATTTGTGAAGGAGGTGGCAAGAGCGACGCCGGAGAGCTGAAGCTCGCCGTTGTGGCCGGCGACCATGACTGAGATGACAGGTAAAAGGTATTGAGCACTGGTCACGGTGGCCATAGGAGCTGCCAAGCGGCATACTTTCTTCAGCTCCACGGTGAGCTGACCTCTGTGCCATGTCGTTGTACTGGGAACTAACTGTTCATCTCTTATAAGAAATGGGTCTTCCATTGTCAGTCTTCCTAGTGTTGAAGGCCTTGCTCTTTGGTTTCAGATGATACTGAATCTTTTTAAACTATCAATGTAATTGTACGGAAATGCGTGAAAAATATATACAGGATAATATACTTGGGGATCACATTTTTGTTATCCACGACTAACACAACAAAGGCAACTAGCTAGACAGCATACTTTGGAATCATGTCAAAGGTGACGCCGAAGAGTAGGATATCAAATTCGTTTTGACCTGTTTTTTTTTAATTATGTTATTGGAAAATTTTAATTATCCCTTACTTATTGATACAGAAACATTTTTAAAAAACAACCTTTATTTTAATAATTATTTACATTCATACCATAGGTAAAATTGCTCCAACTCACCTCTATTTCTTCCTCTATAATAGAGATCTCTATTTTTTTCTCTATTTATAGAGGAAGAAATAGCATTCCTCTATTTTTTACTCTATAAAATAGAGATTGCTATCATAGAGAAATACATTGGAGTATATGTCACATCTATTATAGAGTTTCTCTATTTTAGAGGTGAAAATAACAAAATACATTGGAGATGGTTTAAGTAGTAGTAAAGTGGGAAATGGTTGACTTGTCGTCATGGATTGGATTTGATTCATGATGATAGATAAAAAGATAAGTGATCATTTGCTTCATTAGAAAATTTGCAGACGAACTAATTGTCAACATTTTTGTTTTTGTTTTGAGAGATTAATTGGATTTCGGCTCATATGTATTCCTTTTAATAAAAATAGAAAATTCATTTGTACCAAGTAATAAAACCGAACCAAACCAAATAACAAAGTAAATCAGTTGAACCAGGGGCGGACCCAGCATTAATTATTACTGGGTTCAATATACTGGGTTAAATAAAAAATAATGTAAATTGGTGTCAAGGGGGTGTTGAACCCAGGTTTCTGTGGGTTCAAAGGGGAGAAATTTACCATCTAAGCTACTGATATTTTATTGATCCTGAGCTAAAACAAAATTTTATAACATTTTTGTGGTGTCAGATGATACCACTCCATCCTTGCTAGGTCCGCCTCTGAGTTGAACCAATGGTACATAATCCGACCTGTACATGAAAGCAAACTCTGGCCGAGCCTATAAAAATAAAGTCCAATTCACAAAACAAATAGGGTTTCACCGTCGTTCTACGCCACCGTCGATTTGAAAGAGATAAACTTTCAGTTAGATGAATTAAATCAGAATTGATCTGTTACCTGTAGACTTGATATCTGTAAACACTCACGTTTAGAGCCTTAGACAATGGCGGCTTGGCAGAGTTTTGCTCATGTGCGGGTTCAGAGAATTGTAAAATCATTTCTGATACTTTATCCTTGATAAACCATTTATTTGTGTAAGCTATTGATTTGTGATAGCAGCTGAAGCCTTTGTTGGGAAGGGAAAGAGGATATCAATCCATCCATGGAAAAGAAAAATGCAGGTTGATGATAAGAAATGAAATTATTATATTTCATTATTATAATAGTTAAAGAAAAAAAAGACAGAAAGTACATTATTTTTCAATCCAACGTAATGCTAAACCAGATGGTTCATTAAGGTGTCTTGCAAAGTATATCCCATCAAGTTTGGCCGTCCATATACGTATCTGACCACATCGAGGGATAAGTCTTGGTCCTGCTTTGTACATTTGAACATCAAAGACAAACTTATTGTTAGGTCCTTGCCTTAACAAACAATTCCATGTTGTTAAATTAGGGATCTCGTCATGGAATGCGATGACATATGGGGTAGCATTGAAGGCCATGTTTTTTATGCCTAAATCATCCTTGTTGGAATAACAATGGTACTCAAGATTTCTACCAGGACCGAGTTCGTTATGTATTACAACACGGTTTTTAACACAAGCTTCTTGTACACTAAAATATGTAATGGTAACCAAGATAAAAAGTATGAAGTGTTTCATTTTTTCCTTATGATCTAGTTGATCACGACTGGTGTAACAAATGCATAATTGCATAGTATTTATAAATGGTTTTAGTGTGGAATATCTTTCGTTTAAAGTAATAAATACTACCATATTTAATTAGTAAAGTTTTATTTGACCAAAATTTATTAGTATATATTCTTTTAATAAATATCAATGTTGACCGTATATTTCAAGATTTCTGTTAGACATGTTTGATTAGTATGTAATAATGACAAATTGTAAATTTGTTTCTAAAAAATATATATTTTAGATTTACTGAATTATAATAATGACAAATTGTAAACTTTAAAGACATTAATATTGTTTACTGAATTTTGATTGGTTAAAATTTATAGAAATAGTTAAATACGGAAAATGATGCATTTATGTAAAAAATTTACGTGTTTTCCTAATAAGTGAGAAAACTCTATAATATGCATTATTTTGAAACAAAAGAAATATATTTTTTAATAATATTTCAATATCTCTCTTAAACTAATTTTACGATTTTCCATATATATTTTACACCCTTTTCCTGTTTGCTATTCTTTATTAACCTTTATGTTTATATTTTATTTTATGTAATCTACATTTGTTAGATCGATACTTTTATGCTTTTGATATTGAAAATGTCCAATTGCCATTTAAAGTATGCATGCTCATTCATTAGTATCCCAAAATGCGTATCTAATTAATATAATAATAGTAGTACTTTACATTATTATTAAGTTAGATATTTGAATTACGAATATATAAATGTAAGTTAAACCAATTAGAAGGGACATATAGAAGATATATTTTTTTGAATTTTATTCTTGTTTTGAAGATCTTTTCGTTTAAAGTACTAAATAATATCTTATATCTAATCTATTGAAACAGAGTCATATTTTTATCTACCTAAGAAAGTTGATTTTAAATTTTGGACTCTTTCAAATTTGTTACTATGCTACCTAATATATTGGACCTTACAAGTTTGGTTTTTTGTACTTTATATATTGGACTCTTACAATTGTATTATTATTAATGGTAACAATTAACAAGATATGCATATTCAAAAAATCTTTCTTTAGGAAATAAAATCAACAATATATTTGAATGTATATTTTGGATACATCATATATTGATATATGGTAATATACTATATACATCTTTTGTTGTGTAGTATGTTCAGTTTATATTATAACTAGGTAATAACCCGTTCTTTGCACGGAATGAGCTAATTAATTTTGTTACTTTTTAAGATATAAGACAGTAGATCTGTTTAGTCTGGATATTGGTTCGGTTTCAGGTTACTGTTTTTTTGTTGTTTTTAATCTCGTAAAGTATAATTACAATTCTAAATTTATATTTTTTTTTGTTTTTTCGGTTGAAATGATTGAGATAGTTTATTTTTTGGGGATAAACCGAAAATATTATTATTATTTGATTTCATGTTATATGAATTGTAGACAATTTTGATGTCGAACCAATGATTTCATTTTATAACTTTTAAATACATGGAAAATCAAAACAAATGTAGATAATAGTTGAAGAGAAATAACATCCAATATTATTCGTGTTGTTAAACGTTGGTGACATTTTAAGATGATGTATTATATATAAGACAATCTATTATTTTTGTTGTTTGAACATTCATATATGTTAAACATAATATAAAAATGTATATTATACTTATAGATTACTTTTAAGAGTTTAATAATATAAATTTATTAACAGTAATATTATGTAATTAATATATATTAGTAATTTATATTATACTAATTTTTAATCCCCTAAAGTTAATATAATTTATAAAGTTTAATAATTGGATTTCTTAATGGATATTGAGAAAATACAAAGGGCATATAATTTAAATACAAATGAGCTTTTGTAAGTTTCAAACCCAATGTACATTAATTAAAAATGGGGCGTGTATATTTATGAAATTATGTTTGATATGTGACTTTAAAAAAAAATATGTTTAGTCAAAGTAATTAAGAAAAAAATACTCGTGAAGACACGAACGTCTCTGAGTCTTTGAGCTCGATAGAGAAGGAAAGTACATCCACAGCCAAGCAAAACTTCAAAGAGAGAAAAGATAAAGTAAGAAGAAGGAAATGACCCATGTGTTCTCACGTAGTTGAGCTTGTCCCTTTTCTGTTTGAGAGAACATTTTGAGAGAACATTGAGCTTCATGTATTGTGTATTTATTATATGTACCCAAAGAGTTGAAAGATATATATTTGACGTTCGTTAGTTTGAATCTTCTTTAACCATTAGGACCGACTTCATTTAACCAGTCGGTGACGTGTGCCAAAGATGACTTTCCTAATACGAACACTGCCGGAGTGAGAGACGAATATGACTATTATTTTGGAACCGTCAAAGACGTTCATTGAAACATTTAAATCTTTTTCCAACTGTTTTTTCTTTCCAAGACACAAACACATGACACTGAATACATTTATCTCTGCACTTGCACACAGTTCAAACACAAAAACTCAAAAAAAAAGACCATACTTACAACTCGAAGATGAAGAAAACCCCCAAACACCAGACGATGAAGCCACTGATCAAGAAACACAAACCAAAGGGCACTATAAACGCTTTTCTTTTTCTTCTATGTCTCTTTTTTTATCATAGATAATACTTCAATATTTTGCGTTTAAAACGCCTTGTACCAACAAAGGAGAAAAAACCATAGAAAGAAAACATAACAAGAAGCAAGATGCAGCCAACAGGAGCATCAAAGAGCCTAGGCTCCAAAACCAGAAAGAAAAGAAAAGAAGAACTTGGTAAGGACAACATCACTTGGTCCACTCTTCTTCACGTCACGGCTCTCAGACGATGAAACCTTTAAGACGCTAACAGGGCTTCACGTTGAATCAGATCCTGAAGCCAAGAGGGGCCCTGGTGTGCAACATAAGATTGCCTCCGCTGGTCCTTAATCACGCTGTTGGAGATTTCCAAAGCTATTGAGTTACAACCCATCGGTACCCATCCTACATTGCAGGTCTCAAAGGAGAGAAACAGAGTGTATATGTTTGAGATACGATCTCTCACCACTGGGACTGTAGACCCCTGGTTGAGGAGGTGATGCAATGCTGTGCTTGAAAACTCAAAAGTCATCTTATGGAACTTAAGATCTATCATCGCTTGCACAGCCCATGAGAAAGTCTCTATCGCTGCTTGAGCTTCCGATAAGATAGTTGAGAACATCCGTCGACTGTGACAAAGTACTTGACCCCTTGTGTCACGGACAATCCAGGAGCTTCCACAAGTAGAGGTTGGCGCAGACCACGAGCATCCTATGTTACATTTAAGTAAGGATTCAGGGGGCCTGGTCCATATCTGATGTCTTGTTGGGGCTGCCGGAAGCTGTGTGCTTACTGCCACCTCCGTATTATGAAGCTTGTGCGACACGTTAGCCTCTTCTACGGCCTTTTCTAAAATTTCCACTGCTGAAAACCGGACCTGTTCAAAAGAGAGGATATTCCTAGCCTTCCAGATTTGCCAAAGGATCCACGGAAAGGCTAAGCGTATCTCTGGTCGCAGAGTCTTGTTCCTGCTACACATGAAAAGGTAGTGAATATTTAAGAATGTGGAGCTTAGTGAGAAGCCTGCCGGTGGGAGGGGAAGTTGGGACCGATTCCACACTTCACGAGCCCTTGGACAATGGAATAGCATATGACAGATAGATTCGGGAGCTTCTCCACATAGAGAACAGGTCGGATCAATCTGAATTCCTCTTGTACAGAGCTGTTGTTTGACAGCCAAGGCTCCTGAAAGTATACGCCAGAGAAAGTGCCGGAGTTTAGGAGGAGCTTTAGCCTTCCACAAACTGCTCCATAATCTTCTTTCCAACAGAGGCATATTGTTAGAAGTCGGCGCTTGAAGGTCCTGAAGCTCCTGCAACAGCTTATAGCCCGATTTGGAATTGTAGAAGCCATTGTTAGCAAAGCACCATTTGAAAGAATCAACTCTCGACAAGTTAGGTTTGACTTTGAGTACTCGCTCCACATCTTCCTCTGCAACGATTTGTCTGATGAGATTTACGTTCCAAAGACCAGTATCTTGGTCCAACAAATCACTCACCGTCATTGTGAGGTCAACCATAGCATCTGGATGATAGTTTGGAGGCCTAGGAATCGTCTCCACAACCCAGTTGTCAAGCCATACTCTTGTTGCTTCCCCATTACCAATATCCTTCACTAGACCTTGCTTGAGAAGTTCACGACCGTGTAGAATGCTACGCCAAGCGTACGAAGGCCTACGTCCTACGACACCATCTAGGAAACCATCACGAGGGAAGTATCTTGCTTTGAGGATACGAGCTATCAGAGACTCCGGCTTCTGAAAGATCCTCCATGCCTGTTTAGCGAGGAGCGATTGATTAAACTTCTGGATATCATGGAATCCCAACCCTCAGAGTTCTCTATCTTTACATAATTTCTGCCACGCCACCCATGCAATCTTTTTCCTATTATTGCCACTACTCCACCAAAACTCGATCATTGTGCTCGTGATCTTGGAGTAAACTTCTTTTGGCAATTTGAAACAAGACATTGCATAGACTGGTAAGGCTAGTGCAATGGATTTCAACAGTATCTCTTTACCTCCTTGCGTCAACGACTTGGAGAACCATCCATTGAGGCGCCCTTGAAGCTTCTCGCGAATGAAGCTCATGAGCTTAACTTTGGAGCCGCTAAAGCACTCCGGTAGTCCGAGATAAGTTCCTTCGCCTCCTTCTTTATGTATGCCAAGGATCTCTTGTACCTCTGCTCGCCTCTCGTTAGAGATTTTTGCTCCAAAGATGATTGAGGACTTTTGAGGATTAACCATTTGGCCCGAGGCTTCCCCGTAAGAGGAGAGGCACGCAATGAGCTCCGATGCCTCGTCCTTGTTTGCTTTACATAAAAGTAAGCTATCATCAGCAAACAAAAGGTGATGAACCGAGGGACACTCCGCTGCAAGCTTGATACCACTCAGTCGTCCTTCTTCTTCCGACAGTGTCAGGCGATGAACCAAAGCTTCAGCACAAAGTATAAACAAGAAGGGAGACAACGGGTTGCCTTGGCGAATGCCACATTCTGGTTTGATAAAACCATGGGAGACTCCATTCATCAGGATAGAAAATGAGACTGTGCTCACACACGCCATGATCCATCGAATCCACACCCTATCAAAACCCATCTTTTCCATTAAAACTTCCAGGAAGTTCCATTCAACTCGGTCGTAAGCTTTCGACATGTCGGTTTTAACAGCCATCCATCCCTCTGCTACGGAGTCATTAGTATGCAACCCATGAATCATCTCGTGGGCGATGATAATATTATCTGATATTAAGCGACCAGAAACAAAGGCTCCTTGTGTATCAGATATAATATCAGGCAATAGACCTTTAAGCCGGTTACAAAGTATCTTCGATATGATCTTGTATTGGACAGAGCATAGGCTTATCGGTCTCATATCTTGAACCTTTGTCGGATTGGCTATCTTCGGCAGCAAGCTCAGTTGAGTATGGTTCCAACCATCAGGGATAATAGCAGACCTGAAAAACTCTTTGATTTCCTGTGTTAGGCTTGGTCCGACGATGTGCCAAAATTTCTGGTAGAATAATCTTGTAAGACCATCTTCACCAGGAGCGCTACTTCCTTTTACACTGAAAGCCGCTTGTTTGATTTCATTGTCAGAGACCAGTCTAGTCAGATGAGTGTTCATACTCTCTGTTACTTTAGGTCTGAAACAACGGAAGATGGATTCCAAATCATGAGGATTGGAGCTGGTGAAGAGGTCTCTGTAGAAGTTCACTGCAATGTTGCCTTTAGCTCCCTCTGAGAAATTTTCTCTACCAAGCTCGTCAAGTAGCATCAAGATACGGTGCTGAATCCGACGACCTTTCACACAGTTGTGGAAGTATTTGGTGTTGCGATCACCGGCACGTAACCATTCTTCACGGCACTTCTGTCTCCAGAATAACTCTTCCTCACGCAAGGCCTCCGCAAGCTCATGTTTCAAGGCATTCATAACAGTGAAGGATGGAGATCTTTTAGATACTTCTGCCTTAAGTTTAGCTCTCAGACGAGTAATTTTCTCTCTGGAATTCAAATCAGAGTTCTTCTTCCAGTCCATAATCTTCGGACGACACCGTCTTATACGATCCACTGTTCTGTTATGGTCACCTTTTTTCCCCTCCCAGCTCTGTCTCACAAGATCTTCAAACCCTTCCCTAGAGATCATTCGTTTGTCAAAGAAGAATCTTGTTGAGACTTTCTTTCTCTAGAGAAAAACTAATGTGAATAGGTCTATGATCGGAAGCCCATAGCTCTAAGCATTCACAGTTTGATCTAGGATAGGAAGAGAGCCATTCACTGTTTCCAAAGCTTCTATCTAGCTTGCATTGGACCCAGTCATCTTCCCTTACACCCGCCCAAGAGAGGACATTTCCAGAAGATTTAAGTTCCTTAAGCTTGCAGTTCTGAATCATGTTCCGAAAATCCCAAAAACTCTTATCACTCCTCGTAGCTCCACCACTCTTCTCTTCATTAGAGACCAGCTCGTTAAAATCACCAGCAAGCAACCAAGCGATCCCACACCATCCTTTCTTCTATGTCTCCTTAGGGAGGTCTCCTTGTGAAACAAAACTCTCAAAGATGTAAGCACATGCTTTTCAGTTACCACCAATCGTGAAAACATATATATATATATATATATATATATATTACCTCTTCGGGAAGCAACTGAACGGAATACGACTATTTTATCTCGTTGAAGCTTTCCATACCATCCAGTGATGTTAATCTGTGCGATCTCTAAGGAGTTTCATGGAGAGACGCCACTCCGACTCTTTTATATTGTTCAAGACTGTCCACATGAGTCGTGCATGATCTTATCACCATCTGCACGAATAAAATAAAACGTTAGGGCTCTGCTAAATGTTCGTCCGAAGTTTTTTTTGATGCTAGGATTATGGCTTTATCACGTATAGTATGATGAATTGCTTTAAAATATCACGTGAGGGCTCTGTTATTTTTGTCGATTTTGTATGGGCATAAGTATTCGTCTAACACGATGTAAAAGGAATATTAGTGTTTGCATTAAATTCACAATGTTGGTGAGAAAGGTTCTGTGCATGACACCTAAGCGTTTTTTAAAATAAAAGTTTCTAGTGAAGCCACATTTTGCCAAGCAACTTTTAAGGTAAGTTTTAAAGGTGCTTATCCCCTTTAATATATAAGGGATTAATACTTAAAAACTACTTTATACTTTTGGCGGCCACTTCAGTTATATTTTAAAATCTAACTACTATTATAGTTAACATGATATCAGACCATACTGAATAAATATTATTTCTTAGGTAATACCATCTTGCAGTTTTTATTATAACTAGGCCGTTTTCCGCGCTACGCGCGGATATTTGATTTTAAAGTTTTACAAACTCTTTAGCATGAGCTGATTTTGGATGTTTAAATCTTGAATGTAACTTTGTTTAGAAATTCGTAAACTGTAATAAAAATTGTGTTTTATGAGTTTGCCACAAGACCACGATTAACTTCAGAATACATAGACATCAAAATGTTATTTTTAGTTGGGATTTCTTAAAGATCGTCCTCAGAGTTGTATTGGCTTTTTTGCTCGAACTAAAGCATTAAACTTGATTGTTTTTTTTTTGTGATAAATTGTTGTTATATTTTCTGGTGAGGGTATTAAACTTGATTGTTTATTATACATCAGAATTTTTTGATGACTTTAATGTGTTATCAAAGTAAAACTCTAAAGCCGGTGATGAAGTAAGCAACAAATTGAATATCTTGATTTTATGAGGTATCATCCGTTCGAATAATTAATTATCCGATTCGATTCGTAGCCATCGAGATATATGGTATCCTAGATAACGTAAAAATATAATTTTTAATCAGATATCTGATTCTATCCGTTCAAATAAAACTAATATTAAAAATAAATTTAAAATTAAAATAATATAAAATAATAATATTTTACTACAAAAATAAAAATATATATGCTTTTAAAATTCCGAACAACTAATATATAAATATTATATAATAAATTTATATAAAATATAATATTTATATATTATATTTGAAATTCTTTAAATATATGTATTTATTTATATGCATATAACAGACTGTATTGGATATTCGTTCCTTAATTTTTTAGTATTTGTGATTTTATTCGTTTCTTACAAATATTGCATATTCGTATTTATTTTACTTCGTAAAGTTACAGATATTCGATTTTTTGGTACAAATAGAAGTGAATAACAAATCGAATCAAAATTTTACGGATATTTTTCCCAGCCTTAATAAGAAAACCTTTTGTAAAATGCGTTGGTGGTTAATTTTGAAAGTTGTGTATGTAATTGTTGTTTATTTTTTTTTGTTTTTTATAGTATTTGATATCTATTTATTTTAATAATACATTGTTGCAAAAAAATTCTAACTCTCATGTTGTACTTAGTGCACTTATCTAGTTATAACATTTAGTAATGAAAATCCCATTAAGATATTCAAAATGAATCGTCAACGACACACAAACCCATGCATTTCTTATTCTCTTCTCTTCACAGATAGTTAGTTACTTAGTTATTTCTATTCTTACATTGTAGATGTCAGGCTTAACTCCAGATTACCGTCTTTGGCTATTTAAAGAATCGTGCTCTTGGAGAACGACACTCCATGCGGAAACCATAATTTGTGATAAGTATCTTGTAATATCAGTGAATAAAATTTCCATGTTATTGTGGGCCAAAAAGTTTACGGGAACAGACAAAACCCATTACTCTAGATGTTGAGGGAAGTTCAGTGAAATGCAACCGACAAAAGCACATATGTCCATAATTCCATTACATCTACGTTAGTACTTCTGTATTAAGATGTTGAGTATTATGACATGGAGCTGACAGTCACTTTCAAAACTTTAGAAAACATTTCAACAACATGTGAACTTATAATTACTAAGAGAGGGAGGGAGGGAGGGAGGGAGGGAGGGAGGGAGGGAGGGAGGGAGGGTTAGGCAACTAAATTTGACAGCAATGACAACACCTATTACTATGTTACGTAGAAGTCATTGAAGTGATGAAATTTTTTGATTAAAGCAACGATAGTGAGGTGACCTCCAAAGAGAACGGGAAGGGTATTGCGACATGCTTCCCATGATTGGTCGTTGTTGGATGTTTTTGTTAGTTTGAGATGCCCTGAAACATATCCCCATTTTGAAAGAAGTAGACAGAAATAACTATATCAAATTTGTAAGATACTAAATAGACGACAAAATAAATGATATACACATGGCGGTTTATATATACCTCAAGAATTCACGAGCCTGCTCGTGACGCTACACCTTAAATGCTTGAAAAAGTTTTTGATGAAGATGTATATTCTGTATCAGTTCGTGAAGTATTACAGGAGGTAATACATGTGTGTGTCATGAAGATGGATTGAGTTGGAGTTCGTGTCTTGTGATGTCCGTGGGCTTGTTAAACTTGGAGAAGAACTAATATAATTACTGGAACATTTACATTAAGTGTAAATGGTATTACTTGGAGAGGAAAAGGCAAGAGAGTTATTCCTTAAGAGAAAAAGGAAAGTTGCTTAAGTTACTTTTGGAAGGAGGACGTGCCTCTATAGAGAAAGGTGTCTCTGCAAAAAGAAAAACAGTTGAAAGATCGTTCTGGTGTTGCTTGTGTGATCAAACCTTTGATGTCACTGCTCTGCGTTAGGTGTTGACGTAGTTGGTGAAGTACTTCCGAGAAGTGGAAGATTGAAGTCTGAACTCAAGGGGAGTTTACCTCGGGGTTTGGAGGATCCTGATAAACAGAAGTCTAGACTCTAGGGTGAGTTTTAGCTTAGGATTGGGCTAATCCTAAAGGATTCTTGTAATAGAAAAGATTGGTGTAAGACTTTCTTGTTCTAGTGAATTTGAAAAGAGAAACTTGTGTCTTTTACTTTATGCACTTTAATTCTCTGCTCTCGCTACATCAACAAGTGGTATCAGAGCGGGTCACCTAAGTTACTGGTGTGTGATCTGGGGGAGTGAGAACAGAAACTGGTTCAGGAAGAAGGACAGAGTCTGTGATGGCGGCATATCAAGAGGGAACGTCTATGACAAAACCCCCACGTCTTGATTCATCCAATTATGGATATTGGAAGGTTCGTATGCAAGCTTTTATCAGTGGGCTTGATGAGGATTGTTGGAGTTCTATTGAAGCTGGTTGGAGTCCTCCGGTGATGCTTGATGATGAGAAGGTTGAAGTTCTTAAGCCAAGAGATAAGTGGACTGCTGCAGAGAAGAAGGCTTCAAGTTGCAACTCTAAGGCGAAGACTGCAATTTACAATGCTATTGATGCAAGCTACTTCAAGTTGATTTCTCAATGTGCTTCAGCTCAGAAGGCATGGAAGACATTGGAGAATATGTTTGAAGGTACTACAAGTGTCAAGCGTACCAAGATGGATATGTTAGCTTCAAAATTTGAGAATCTGAGGATGGATGAAGAGGAAACCGTGGCTCAGTTTAGTGCTAAGTTATGTGATATTTCCAATGAATGTTTTGCACTTGGAAAAAAGTACAAGGACAAGAAGCTGGTGAAGAAGCTGAAGAGATCGTTGCCCTCCAAGTTTGAGTCAAAGATCTCTGCTGTAGAAGAAGCTTACAATCTGGATGAGATGCCTTTTGATGAATTTGTTGGGATTCTTCAAGCTTTTGAGCTGAGAAGATTACATGGAGGAAAGATGAGAAGCAAAGAAGATCCACATGGAATTGCTTTGAAGAGTTCATCTTCTGATGATCCTATGGTGTTGCTGTCAAGAGACTTAGCTGGTTATCTGAAGTGCAGAGAAGAGAGGATAAAGAATGCAAGAAGAAGTGATTCAGGCAGATCATCATCAAAGGTAAAATGCTATGAATGCAATGGATTTGGCCATGTTCGCAAGGAATGTGCGAATTTACAGAAGCTAAAGAAGAAGGATGACTTCAAGGATAAATCTGACAATGATTCAGATGATGGTGAGGAGTTGAAGAACTTGGTGGCGTTCAGAACTTTTGTTCCTGGTTCTAAGAAAAAATCTGCGACGGGATCTGCGTCAGCATCTGCGTCAGGGTCTTCATGTGGAGGTGATGATGATGCTGTAAGTGATGATGATGATGGAGACTTTGATCTTGGTGGAAAATATGAGAGGCTGTATGAGAATTGGCTCAAGCAGGTTGATGCTAATTCACAGTTTGCTAAGGAAAAAGCTAAGCTAGAAGCTGAAGTTGCTGAAGCACTTAAGTATGCCTCAGAGAAAGAAGAAGAAGCACGACAGGCTGGTGCCCAACTTGCGGAGACTCAAAAGGGTTTGAAGATGCTGAATGGTGGGACGAAGCATCTAGATCATCTGCTCAGTATTGGAAAGAGTGATCGATGTGGCCTTGGATATCAAGGAAAATGTTCTAAAGCTGAAGGTATTTTTGTATCAGCAGGAAAAGCTGAGGTCTTAGCTACGTCTACTACAAGACCAGAGGTTAAGGTGTCTCCAGAGAAGACATCAAATGGAAAGACTGCAGAGAAGACTGCAACTGATGTGAAGAACGCGACTGCTACGCGTACTGCTACGGCAACTGCTACGGCGACTGCTCCAGAGAGAGTTTCTGGATTGAAGAGTACATCTCAATGAAAGTGGCGGCCTGTTTGTCATCACTGTGGTGTTATTGGGCACATTAGGCCAAGGTGTTTTAAGTTGCTGAGGGAGAAGAATCAGATGGTACAAGCTTATGGTACTTATGGTATGAGAAGTCATGGTCCTATATGTTATTCTTATGGAGTTCAAGGGCATATTCGACGTGAGTATTTCAAGTCTGTTCAAGGAGCTAATCATGGAGGATTTGGGCTCAGGAATCCGTGGTCTGGGAGATTTGTTCACTATGGAGATGGTGGAATGGGATTTCCTCCTTACTTTGGAGGATATAGATCTTCATATTAGTTTTTGACAATGATGTGACTCATAGGGGGAGATTGAAGACGTGGTCTTTTGTCCAGAGGTGATGAGTTCACATGCATAGTCAAAAAGGGGGAGATTGAAGATGTATATTCTGTATCAGTTCGTGAAGTACTACATGAGGTAGTACATGTGTGTGTCATGAAGATGGGCTGAGTAGGAGTTCGTGTCTTGTGATGTCCGTGGGCTTGTTAAGCTTGGAGAAGAAGTAATATAATTACTGGAACATTTACATTAAATGTAAATGGTATTACTTGGAGAGGAAAAGGCAAGAGAGTTATTCCTTAAGAGAAAAAGGAAAGTTGCTTAAGTTGCTTTTGGAAGAACTTGAGGAGCAAGTTCTGGTTATCTATACAAGGAGGACGTGCCTCCATGGAGAAATGTGTCTCTGCAAAAAGAAAAACAGTTGAGAGATCGTTCTGGTGTTGCTTGTGTGATCAAGCCTTTGGTGTCACTGCTCTGCGTTAGGTGTTGACGTAGTTGGTGAAGTACTTCCGAGAAGTGGAAGATTGAAGTCTGAACTCAAGGGGAGTTTAGCTCGGGGTTTGGAGGATCCTGATAAACAGAAATCTAGACTCTAGGGTGAGTTTTAGCTTAGGATTGGGCTAATCCTAAATGATTCTTGTAATAGAAAAGATTGGTGTAAGACTTTCTTGTTCTAGTGAATTCGAAAAGAGAAACTTGTGTCTTTTACTTTCTGCACTTTAATTCTCTGCTCTCGCTACATCAACATTTGAGGCAGTTTAAAATCTTGGTTTTGTGCATTGGTTTCTCATCTATACAAAGAGATTTTGCTATACTTTTCTCAACTAACCGAGAAGAAGAATCTTGTTTCCTTCCCATGGGCCGCCTACCAAAACCAAATGCTATGTCAAAGATGCATAGCAACAAACGAAGGAAGCAAATTAAAAAGCTTGCAAGCAGTAGACTATATGAAACTTAAGAGAAATTTGATTGATAGGCTGATAGCAGATATCAGATATACATAATACGCGAAACCAAAGCCAGTACTCAAAGTGCAAGACCTAAGAGGAGGAGAGAGACTTACAGTGAGAGGAGTGTATGTGAGTTAAGGCAAAAATAGCGAATGTGAGAGTGTAGGTGAGGCACTGAAGGACACTTCTGAGGTAGCAGGTATTGCCGAGATTCCGCAACCCTAAGGAGGAACAGTTCCTACGCTTATAACTGAGTAGACTCGCACCAGGAAAGACAAACTTGTATAACTTAATTCCTCTTTGCATACCTTTTATTTATCAAGAAAAAAAAATTCTGAGTTACTGTGATTGTCTAAGGAATACAAACTAAATCTCGAAACACTTACTTGAGTGCCTGTCGGTACGTCTACGTTGAAGTTTGCATCCTCTATTCTTCTATTTTCAGGAAGTTGTTCATGTCAAGATGGAAGCATCACTGTTTAAAGTGGATTTCTAACGTTATATTTAAGAAAAACTCCCAGGAGTCTTAAGCTTCTGATAAGCTTTGACCATAAGGTTTCTCACTTCTTTCAAAGCTTATTAGCTTCTGCAAAGACCAGACCACAGTCACGATAGTATACACATGGATATCAGCAATAGCACGATTAGCTTGAAGCTGGACGAAAGAATTGCTGAGAAGATTCTTAGTATCACCATCTTCACTCTGCAACTGATTTAGAAGCATGTTATAGCTAAATGGAAGACCCTTAAGAAAAAAAGAAACAAAACAGTCTAGGTTAATCATTTCATACCTTATGGATATAATTACACTATCAGATACTAAACAATGTACCTGTTCAGAAATCATCACTTCCTTTAAGCATTGTTCTAGCAACAGTGGGTTCCTGGTTTTAAATGCCTGTGATTATAGGACCACACGAAAAGATTGAGACTCTTTTCATCTACAATTTTGATAGAATAAACGAAGCATGTTTGGGAAAGGAAACGAAAACCTTCGTTCTCAAAAATGAGATGTGCTTTTAGCCTTGTTATCAATCCTTTTCCACTTTTGAAGAATTCCGCAAGCACCCTGTTACTTTGTACTGAGAATAAGCTATTGAGCCAAATTCATTAAAGGCGGAAGAGACAGGGGACATCCCATTTGGTTTCATAGCCATGGATTGAGTTTAGAGCGGTTCTAGAATTTTGGTTTGTACACAAGAAAAGAATATCAGTATACAAAGAAAGAGGAAAAGAGGGAGTTGAAACGAAATCATTAAGATGATATTGATTGATGGAAGTAAAGTGGAGTATTGATTGTGTAGAAGTTGATCGATTAGAACTCAGTCTCTATGGTATTCAAGCGGAGAAGACGAAGTGGTAGAGAAGAAGATGATCGTTTCATCTGTCGTCAGTTTGCTATCTGATTGTTGGATTAGGGCAAATAAGAAATCAAGCCCAAACGTAAGCAAAATCAAGCCCAAACGTAAGTCCACTCTGAAAAAAAGGTGATGATTGGTTGATTATTTTTGATGACGTAGACTGGCTAGATGTTGAGAATGAAGGGCTTTTAGTATAGTACTGATTATCTAGACAATGAATGACTTTTTAAATAAAAACTGTGAGAATGCTTCTAATGACAATACCTATGTAACTAGGTGTAATATAGTTACAAATAATTATTAGTTCATGTTTTAATAATTCAAAAATCTATATAATAAGCTTGAGGGAATTACAAATCTAATATGGCGAACCCGGGTTCAAACCCTACCGACCACACGGATACGGTTTATTGCTTTCGGCTTATTTGAATACCCAAGAAAAGATCTATCCATGGGCTGTACCTCCATCCGGAGGTTAGGTCTGTGTCTTTAATAGATCCGGATTTAACCCTTTTCTTTAATAAAAAAAAATCTATATAATAAATAATTATTTCTGTTTTAGAATAAATTTTAAATCAAACACAATATATATACATATGATAAAAAATTCATCAAAATATATATATGTTTATTATTGTGAAAAACTTTTAAAAGTACTTATATATTAGAAATATTTTAGAAAATATTTTATACAAATATTTTTGATTGATCAATATTTAATTATAATTTTTCTAAATCTTAATGTTTTATAATAAAAAATATTATTTCAAGATAACAACAAAGTATATAAATATATATAAGAATTATCTTAATTTTTTAAACATGTTTCTATTTTGATGATTTTATTATACTTAGTTTATAAAATCAATTAGCTAATATACCTTATAATCTAATATTATTAAATATACAATTATTTTTATTATATAATATGCAAAAATATCTAAAATTTTCCATGATATATAATCAAAATCACTTTTTATTGATTCATATTTAACTACAATTGTTTCTATGTATTAATCTTTTATAATAGAAAGAATTATTTTCAGATAACCAAAACAAAAGAAATATATATATATATATATATATATATATAAATTTTATTTTTTAAAATATAGTTTTGATGACTTATCATATTAATTTATAATCAATTAGTTAATATAAAATAAAACCTAATATTATTAATAGAATTTTTTTAATTATATAATAAGTTAAATACCTAAAATCATAGAGAACGTGGCACATAAACAAATTCACTTCTCAAATTATTTTTAACATATAATAAAAAATATCTAAAATCATGGAAAACATGATATATAAACAAAATCATTTTTAGATTGATATATCTAATAATAAATTGTTCTAAGTCTTAATCTTTTATAATAGAAACTACTATTTTCTAGATAACAATATATATAAATATAAGATAAAAAATATATCCTAAAATCATGGAGAATATATATATATATATATATATATATATATATATATATATTTATATATAATATAAAAAATTAAACATTTTTGTAATAGAAAATATTACTTTCCAGATAACAATATATATAAATATAAGATATAAAAATATTTCCTAAAATGGAGAAACTGACACATAAGCTAAATCACTTCATAAATAATAGTATAAATAGTATTTTTTGTTAATCACACATTAGGATAAAGTTTATTGTTAATAATAAGGATAAGACTTAGGTTCACCCCCTACGGTGAACCTTTAAATTCACCACACCATTTATAACCAATGGAAATAACATGTAGATAATTAAATAAAACATTATAAATTTCTTTTAAAATAGTTAAAAAAGAATAATGCCAATTCTAAACCACAAATCTTAATTTTTAAATCCTAAGTATTAATTTCTAAATCCAAACTCTATACCCTAAACCAAAATCCTATACCCTAAACCCAAATCTTAGACCCTAAACCCAAACCATAAATCCAAATCTTAGACCTTAAACCCAAACCATAAACCTTAAATCTAAATCTAATACCCTAAATCTAAATCCTAGACCCTAAACCCAAATCCTAGACCCTAAACCCAAACCGTATACCCTAAACCCAAATCCTAGATCTTAAACCCAAACCGTAAACCCTAAATTTAAATTTAAATTTTAGGGTTTACGGTTTGGATTTAAGATCTAGGATTTGGGTTTAGGGTATACAGTTTGAGTTTAGGGTCTAGGATTTTGGTTTAGGGTCTAGGATTTAGATTTAGGGTATTAGATTTAGATTTAAGGTTTATGGTTTGGGTTTAGGGTACTTGGTTTAGATTTAAGATTTATGGTTTGGGTTTAGGGTTTAGAATTTGGGTTTGGGTTTAGGGTATAGAATTTGGGTTTGGAGTCAGGGTCTAGGATTTGGATTTAGGGTATAGAATTTTGATTTAGGGTATAGGGTTTGGAATTAGAAATTAATTTTTAGGGTTTAACAATTAAGATTGTTGTTTAGAATTGTCATTATTCTTTTTTAAATATTTTAAAATAAATTTAATATATTTTATTTAATTATCTACCTGTCATTTTCATTAGTTATAAATGGTGTGGTGAATTTAAAGGTTCACCATAGAGGGTGAACCTAAGTTTTGTCCTAATAATAACACTCGCAAATAATAAAAAGGGGACTGTAAAAATTACCATATGACAAATAAATACATGATAATATTATAATAATTATTACACTTGGAGAGCACGTTTCGTACCAACGACAAGAGGCAAGGACAAATCGTTAACAAGACGGTCACAAACGTGAAGCTGAAGTAGATGTAAGAGTAGCAAATTTCGTTTTGACTCTAGTGAAGCTATGAAATAATATATATTTATAAAATTTATATATAATATAAATTCATTATATAAATTTCATTAGTGATTTAGTGATTTGTCATCTTCAAGGAGCACATTTCATTATATGAATTTTCATTCAATCCAGAGCATATGTGAAGACTTATAGGAATTCTCATTCACTCTTTTATGAATTCTCTTCCATAAATTTAAGAGAGACTTACCTAAAAAGAAATATTATGAATTTTGTTTACTCTATAAGACACAAGGCAAATTTGACACGCTTTCTTATGTCAGCTGTCTTTATTTGGATTGAAATTGCCTTTAGTTGCCTGTAAGGAGAATATGTGTTGGTTTTAATAAAGCAATGAAACGTAACTAGAATAAACAGTATTTTAACAAATTTTATTTATTCAGACTTTATTGTTAGTTGTAAGATGTCTTATTTAAATCTGATCTAAAGATCCTTGTTAACTTGTATTTTTTCTGTGACCTAGCTAGTTTGTACTAATTTCACCGTTATGAGTAATTTGCTAATTTTTAATTTTTTTGAATATATATAGTAAATTTGATTGATACAATAAATTATATAGTTTTATTCTCTACATTTTAACATCTATTTTGATATAAAAAATATTTTAACAATTTTCCAAAAATATATGGACATGATAATTGTGGATGATCTAGTAGTGGTTGAGAAAATTATAGACAAAAAACACATGAACGGAAAAATGTGGATGAAACAGTTGTAGACATGAAAAGAGTCCTGATGGACATAGAATATGTAGGCTAGGATGATACCATTACCGGAAGAAAGATCCATGGAAAATCTAAAAAGTCGTGTGATTTGTGAGTGTAGACTTGCGGAAGCACAGTATGGTGATGCGCTGACTTATTGGCCACCAGAAAGGATGGATTTTGCAACTGGACTTAAAACACCCTTGTATCCACAGAGCTGTTGTCCAAGTATCTCATGTCCACCACAATCCTATGCACCAATTTCTTGTCCACAAAACACATGTCCATCCATCTTCCACACATCGAAACTCATGTGTTGTTTGCAACAAACAAATTTTCCCACAATCACTTTCACATCTATTTAAAATTAAATATACCTCCATCCCTCATGCGTTACCAGATATACATGAGTTTGAGATAATTAAAGGATGTGTGATGTTTTTCTTGTTAGTTGGTTGAGAAAATTATAGACAAAAGATACATGGACGGGAAAATGTGGATGAAACAGTTGTAGACATGAAAAGAGTCTTGATGGACATATAATATGTAGGCTAAGATGATACCGGTACATGAAGAAATATCCATGGAAGATCTTAAAAGTCGTGTGCTTTCTGAGTTTAGACTTGCAAAGCAAAGTATTGTGATGCGCTGACTTATTGGCCACAAGATAGCATGGATTTTGCAACTGGAATTAATCTCCATGTATCCACAGAGCTGTTGTCCATGTATCTCATGTCCACCATGATCCTATTCACCGATCTCTTATCCACGAAACACATGTCTATCCATCTTCCATACATCGAAACTCATGTGTTGTTTGAAACAAACAAATTTTCCCACAATCGCTTTCACATCTATTCAAAGTTAAATATACCTCCATCCCTCATGTGTTACCAGATATACATGAGTTTGAGATAATCAAAGGTTGTGTGATGTTTTTTCTGTTGGTCACCATCCACAAAACTCTCGTCCACAAATCTCCAATCCATGCAACTCCCATTTACCAATCTCCCATCCACCAAATGTCCATCCACAAGACCACAAGACGTCTCCGTCTCATCATGTCCACAGAACTGTTTTTCTGCAAAATTATATAAAAAGACGAGTTTTGTCTTAGACCTATAATTGGACTTAATTATGTAGTTGCTTGTGAAATTAAAAACTAACTTTCCATGTCGGAGATTGATATCAAAGCAAAGCGGCGGAGGCGAACACATGTTACAATTAATGAATCAGATTCTTGATTAGAGAAAATTAGACGACCCAATTACTGGATTGAGAAAGTGGAAATAGAAAAAAAAAAGGATTAGACTTTGGTTTGTGAGAGGTTGCTCAATTTAGGGAAGAAGGGAATTAGATAATTGTTTTTTTAATATTATGTTTGTTCAAGATCGAGAAGATGTCGAGGGAAAAAAGATTAGATTCACTTTGTGAGTCTTTTGTTGATTTAAAGGTTCGAAGAGATAATGAGATATTTGGTTAAAAAAAGGAAGAAAATAATAATTTATTTATTAAAGAAGGCAAAAAGAAGATTGGTTGGCTCTAGTTAAAGAAGCTAACGAAAGATACATATTGGGTAGTTAGAGGATATTTGGGTAAATTTACTTGGATAAAGTGTGTCATTCTACAGATGTGTCCTTTAGTGAAATTGATAACTTGGATTGTGTCTCACAAAGTAAAATTTTCTAAATTTAAGCGATCAAACCCACAGTGCACCAGCGATAAGACTTCAATTACTAAAATGAAATCCATTGATTTTCAAAAAACTAAAATAGATTTGCACCACTGATGATATTTTTTTTGGCTTAAATTTGGCTGATGATATTCAATATGCCAGCTTTCAGGATTTAAATTATTAAAATCATCTATAAATAATATATATACCTACTAGTAGAAGTGTGGGCATGTAAGTTCAACCTAATCCACCCAAAATATATTTATTTCTCTCTAAAAAAGTGATTGTATAATATCTTCAAACTATGTGAGATCCGCGCCTTGCGCGGAATGAAATATTTATTTATTTTTGGCCGAAAGAGAAATATTTTGTTCAAAACTATCACTCGGTTTGATAACATATATTATGAATAAATACATGTACTTAAAATGTTATAATGTTCATGATTTAATTTATAAATGGAAAACATTTAAAATATAGAGTTCTTGGTATTAAATATATGAAATGTGGGACAAAGCAAATGACTTGTAAGATAACTTGGTATAAGGTTTTGATTGACAAAGCAAATGATAAAACAATAGCAGTATGATATATAAGCAGTATGCTGCAGAAGTTGTATATTTTTGCTAAAATATTTCATAGATTGATTGATAAAGCAGTGTGAACATACAATTTTAGATTATTATAAAAATTAGTATATAATATATAATATATTTAGTTGTAATGAATATATTTCTAATATATATGTATATAAAAAATTAATATATAAAATAAAAATATATAATTAATTTATAATATTTCCTTATTTCAAAAATTATTATATCAAAATTTTTATTTTAAAATAAATTATAAAATTAAAATATCTATTTAAAAAAATAATATTTCATATTAAAAATATAACTTAATTTATATAATTAAATTAGATTATTTTAAATGTGAAATAGTAGTTTTAAAAACAAAATTATATTGTAAATTTATTTTAGAAATGAAATATTATTTTCTCGATATATAATAATTTTCTGATATTATTAAATAAAATAAACTAATTATATATTTTTGATCTGATTTTTACAATAAAATAAACTAATGTGACTGACTTGGTATCCTTCTAAGTAGTCTTGTATAGCTTTTCTATTAAAAATTAGATTTGTTGTGTTGCTCGCTGATAGTATGTGAACAGTGTTTCTGCCAGAATATAGAGTGTTGTTTCTATTACAGTTAATTATAGCAACGTCAAGCTATTCTTACAACTAAATTTTAAAATATAACATTCGCTGTTCTCGGTGAAATTTAAATCACGAATGTCATACCTGCCAGAAACAATCTGAATATCTGCACTAAGGTTCAAGCAGAGATTAGTTAGAACCAAATAAATATCAATTTTTTGGCCAAACAATATAATTATCAACTTAAAACCAATCCTCACAAGAGTGGATCAAATTGGCCTACCAAATCCTTCGTAACAAAAGGATGAATCTTATCTCCCTGTTTAAAAAAACACAACAAACTCACGAAACAGATAGGTATGGTGGTTATTAGAAATACATAAAAGAAACTTACAAAGAAATCGACTAAGACCATCTCAATAATCTCTCCACCAGCTGAAAAATATTGTTTCCACAAATGAACAATCTTCACCTTAATTCTTTACATGGATTTGAAAGGTTTTTAATTTGTAAGTCTGATCGAAATTTAGCCATTGATAGTTGGGTGATATTGTTTTGGTTGCTAGGTTTCTCGGCTTGGGTAGAAGTGGTTCCTTTTGGCCGATATAATTCGCGTATATATACACAATTTATGTAAAGGAGTAAATTTCGGCTATTAGATTCAATCAAAACGATTTACAAATACAAAGTTTTGTCATTAGTATTAGCCTTCCTTTTTGGTGTAATTCGAATGATTCAAATATATAGAAGAATAATTGCTTGATTCAATTTTAAAAGTTTTGTCATTAATATTACCTTCCTTTTTGGTGCTTTTCGAATGATAGCATTAAACTACACACATAACAGTAATACAAACATTTCTGTGAAACTTACATATATATATTATAACTATTAATTGAATGTATGTACCCGTTATATCATCTAAGTTAATGATAAAGACAAAGTAAATGACTATTTAAAAATAGAAAAGCGAATCAAACAAACCAGAAATTGGTAAAACTTTAAACCATACTAAACCATATTACATTTAACCAAGTTTCACCATTGAAAATTGTGATGCATCATGCATCCATAATAAAAGATTGAAAACCTAATATAAATTGTTGAAACAGTCGTTGATAGACATGTATGTATATGTTTCTTATATACAATGGTGTAGCTCTCGCATATGTTTCCCAAATCCAAACGGTTTTTAGTGGAATGTGTTATAAAACACGTCCGGCCTCTAAACTTCTGAAAGAAACTTGGGGTTCGAACTTGTGAGGAAAGTCTCCGCCTTTGGACGTCTCCGATGCTTCAACCTTCAACACACACACACACCAAGATCGAACCTTTATGTTTACTCTGTCATGCAACACACACAGAACAGAGCTTTCAAAGAAACAGAGTAGTAAAACACAAAACAGAGTAAGAGAGAACAGAGCAAAGCGCAAATGATAACCCAGTTACACCCGTTAACGAGGGTGTTAGTCTGGGCCGGGAACGGTATCCCGGAATCCACTAGATATCAGAGATTACAAGTGTATTTTAACCTCAAGACCTTTTCAGTATCTATCTTGGTTTAAACCTAGCTTCTAATCTCTCAAGAACACTTACAAGCTTATACTTTGAGAAATGCTCTTGTTTTTGCTCACACTACTCTCTCACAACAATGACTCACTTAAATACAAATCTCATTAGACCTAGAGGACCCTTGATGCACCGCCAGCACACGTTCCTTTCCGTACAAGTCATTAAAGACTGAACGTTATCTGCTTGTCCATAACCCGACAAAACAGCTTGTGCTTTTGCCTTTATCAGACTGAGCCAAACGGCTCTCTTACTTGTGGTCCTGCAATCCCAATGCATCACGTGACTTGTACTATGTCGCTTGTTGCCTTTCTTCACACCTATGAGTGTCGTTTTGCATTGATCTTCTTCACTAAGTTCCCAAGAAATCTCCACCTAGTAAAGACAGATAAAAAAACGCCATAGGACTTAACCTGAAGTAGAGTAGCACTATCTTGGATTCATGTTCCCGGAGCCTGAGCTTATTACTCAGAGTTGACCCTCATCAAGTTCATTGCAGCTCTGAACTTACTGACTGGTACAATCTTGGTAAAGATATCAGCAGGGTTGATCAATATTGATATCTTCGACACCTTTATAAGGCCCTTCTCAATGATCTCTCTGATCTTGTGATACTTGGTATCAACGTGTTTCGTTCTCTCGTGATACACGTTGTTCTTGGACAATGCTATAGCACTTTGAGAATCGCAGAAGATCTCAACGCATCCTTGATCATATCCAAAATCCATCAGAAGACCCTTGAGCCACAGAGCTTCCTTGCCTGCATCATTCATCGCTAAATACTCAGCTTCAGTGGTTGACAGAGTTACCACTTTCTGAAGCCTGAACCTCCAACTGATAATGTTCCCTCCAAGGGTAAACACAACCCCACTGATTGATCTTCTCTTGTCTCGATCAGCTGCATAGTCAGAGTCACAGTATCCTTTCAACATGAACTCTGACCCCTTTCTGTAACAGAGCTTCATGTTCAGCGAACCTTTGACGTATCTCATGATCCACTTTACTCCTAGCCAATGATCCTTGATAGGATTTACCATGAATCTGCTGATGATTCCCACAGGGTAGGCTAGGTCTGGTCTTGTACATATCATTGAGTACATCAAACTTCCAACAGCATTAGCATAAGGAACAGTCCTCATGTAATCTTCATCGGCAAGCAACTGATCCTTAGTTGCAGAGCGAAACCTCATGTGAGCACCCAATGGCGTTGCAACCTCTTTCGCTTGATCCATCTTGTACACCTCCAGAAGCTTCTCCACATATCCTTGTTGAGACATCCACAACTTCCCATTCTTTCTGTCTCTTCTGATCTCAATCCCCAGAATTTTCTTTGTCGGACCGAGATCCTTCATCTCAAACTTCCTGCTGAGTTGCTCATTTATCTCTGTCACCAAGCTCTTGTCCTTTGCAGCCACTAGCATATCATCAACGTAGATTAGCAAATGGACCTTTGCCCCATTCTTACAGGTCTTCACATAGACACAGCTGTCTCTGTAGCTTCTCACAAACTTCAGTTCAGTCATGAAACTGTCAAATTTCTGATTCCATCTCCTTGGCGCCTGTTTCAGGCCATAAAGAGCCTTGTTCAGCAAGCATACTTGACCTTCTTGAACTGACTTTCATAGCCTTCTGGAATCTCCATGTAGATCTTCTCATCCAACTCCCCGTTTAGGAAAGCTGTCTTCACATCTAACTGTTCCAGTTCAAGATCTTCCTCCACTACAATATTCAGCAGAATCCTTATAGATACATGCCTTACTACTGGTGAAAAAATCTCTGTGTAGTCTATGCCTTCCTTCTGAGCATAGCCTTTAGCTACAAGACGTGACTTATGTCTTGGTCTTTCAACCCCTGGAATCCCTGATTTCTTCTTGTAGATCCACTTACATCCGATCACACGCTGTCCTTTTGGCCTGTTTACCACAGTCCAAGTGTTGTTTCTATGGTGAGAGTCCATCTCATCATCCATACCTTCCTTCCAAAACTCCCAATCTTCATCATCTCTAGCTTCTTGATAGCTAGCTGGTTCTCTTGAGTCACCATCGACCGTAGTAATCAGAGACTCAGCATCAAAGCATTCTTCTTCATCATCAGTGTCTTCACTGAAGTATCCCTCAATGTCAAACCTCTTGGTTGCTCTGATTTCTCTACGTTCTCTGTCTCGAACTAGATGATAGCTTTCAGGTGAATCATCTGACTCTTCTTCCTGATATTGATCATGTTCTGATTCATGACCATCATCTCCGTTTTGATCTGAGCCTTCCTGAGTACCAGTGTTGTGCTGATCATCTTCTGAACCATCAGCAGCTTCATGAAGATCTCCACCTGAGGTGCTATCACTCGTCTCTCCGAGATCAATGTCAAACAACATTTCCTCAGACTCGTATTGATTGCCTGCCTTCTGCTTTCCCTTCTGAGTGACGTCTTTATAGACTGCACTCTCCTGAAAAATGACATTTCTGCTTATCTGGCATTTCTGTTCATCAAGCAACCATACTTTGTAGCCTTTTATGCCAGGAGGATAGCCAAGAAGAACTGCCTTCTTTGCTCTTGGATTGAGCTTTCCTTCATCTGCATGACTGAAGCACACACATCCAAACCTCCTCCGATAGCTGTACACAGGTGGTCTTCCATTCCACTTCTTGTCTGGAATTTCAAATTTTATTGCAGAGGAAGGGGTCTTGTTGATCAGTGTGACTGCCGTTTGTGTAGCTTCTGCCCAGAACTTTCTTGGTAAGCCAGAATCACTTAACATGCTTCTAACTTTCTCCAGTATAGTTCGGTTCATCCTCTCTGCAACACCGTTTTGTTGCGGTGTGTAAGAGCACGTTCTATGTCTTACAATACCTTTCTCCTTGCAGAAGTTATCAAATCTTGTATTACAAAATTCGAGACCGTTGTCTGTTCTCAGTATCTTAACCTTCTTCTCTGTTTGATTTTCAATCATTAAGCACCACTCCACAAAGGTACCAAACGCTTCATATTTATGCTTCAAGAAATACACCCAAGTCTTTCTTGTTTAGTCATCTATAAACGATATGAAGTACTGACACCTTCCTAGTGAGAACGGAACGCTAGGTGCTCCCCACAGATCAGAATGGACATAGTCCAGTTTGTCCTTTGTGTCATGATTAGCCACAGAGAAACTGACCCTCCTTGCTCTTCCGTAGACACAATCTTCACACATATCAAACACTGACACCTTCTTCTTATCAAGTAGGCCTTTCTTTACCAGCAGACTAAGATTCTTCTGACTCATATGCCCCAGCCTTCTATGCCATAGCACAGTATCATCGCTTCTCTTCTCTGTGACATACGACTGACCAATCTCTGGTTTCCCTTGTAGCAGATACAGCTTCTCGTGTCTTTTCCCCTGTAGAACTGTCTTGTTATCTTTATAGATACTCAAGACTCCTTCCTTGGATTCAAAACTGTATCCACTCTCCTCCATGGTTCCCATAGACAGCAAGTTTCGGTCCATCTCAGGGATGTATCTTACTCCGGTTAGTAAGAACATTGATCCATCTTCATTTCTGATCCTGATAGTCCCAACTCCCCTGACCTTTGATGTTGTCTTGTTCCCCATACGAACTGTACCTCCACTGACATCTTTTAGCGTTTCAAACCACTCCTTTTTGTATGTCATGTGGTAGCTACATCATGTGTCCATGACCCATTCATTCTCCAGATTTATGTCTGTTGAATAATGAGCTTCAAGAACGTAGAGACCTGCAGCTTCATTCTTGTTATCTTTAACCATAGCAGCTTCTCCTCTGTTGTTGTTTCCTTGATTCTTTGGTTTATTCTGAGACTTGCCTTTGTTGGGGCAAGTACTCTTGAAGTGTCCTTCTTCACCACACGACCAACATACTTTCTTGCCTCTTGACTTTGAACGAGATTTTGACTGTCTTGAGCTTCTGTCTCTGCTTTCTGATCTTCCTCTCTGATCTCCTCTTTCCCTCGCATACAAGCTTTCTGCTTGACCTTTAGACCCTTTCGAGTTTGACCCATTCTCCAACTCTTTTGCATATATTGCAGCAACAACCTCATTAAGCGTAAGCGTTGTTCTTCCTGTCCCATATCTCAGTGTGTCTCTCAGTTGATCAAACTGACGTGGTAGAGACATGAGAAGCAATATAGCTTGGTCTTCGTCAGGTACTTGAACATCGATGTTTTCCAGATCTGTTATGAGATGAAGGAACTCATCGATATTCCCTTCAACAGATAAGCTCTCAGACATCTTGAAACCATAGAGCTTCTGTTTAAGATAAAAACGGTTTGGGAGAGCTTTGGCAAGGTACAACATGTCCAGTGCCTTCAGCATCCCTACAGCGGTTTCCTCCTTTCTTATCTTCCTCAGATCTCTGTTTGTTACACTCAAGACGATAGTACTTCTAGCCTTCTTGATGTTTTCTGCTAAAGCTTCTTCCTTTTCTTCAGCAATCTTCTTCTCTTCCGGTGTTTCCTCTGGATCTTGAACTTTCTTCTTCACTCTGTCCGATTCTTCTAGGGATTTACTCAACCCTTGAAGATCCATTTGAGCTAGAATCTTGTCTTTCCATAGCATGTAATCTCCGTGACCATCAAACTTTTCTAGCTCCACCACTCTTGATGTCGTCGTCATGGTCTCAGACCGAGACCAACCGCTCAGAACCTGGCTCTGATACCAATATGCGAGGAAATTCTCCGCCTTTGGACGTCTCCGATGCTTCAACCTTTAACACACACACACACCAAGATCGAACCTTTATGTTTACTCTGTCACGCAACACACACAGAACAGAGCTTTCAAAGAAACAGAGTAGTAAAACACAAAACAGAGGAAGAGAGAACAGAGCAAAGCGCAAATGATAACCCAATTACACCCGTTAACGAGGGTGTTAGTCTGGGCCGGGAACGGTATCCCGGAATCCACTAGATATCAGAGATTACAAGTGTATTTTAACCTCAAGACCTTTTCAATATCTATCTTGGTTTACACCTAGCTTCTAATCTCTCAAGAACACTTACAAGCTTATACTTTGAGAAATGCTCTTGTTTTTGCTCACACTACTCTCTCACAACAATGACTCACTTAAATACAAATCTCATTAGACCTAGAGGACCCTTGATGCACCGCCAGCGCATGTTCCTTTCCGTACAAGTCATTAAAGACTGAACGTTATCTGCTTGTCCATAACCCGACAAAACAGCTTGTGCTTTTGCCTTTATCAGACTGAGCCAAACATCTCTCTTCCTTGTGGTCCTGCAATCCCAATGCATCACGTGACTTGTACTATGTCGCTTGTTGCCTTTCTTCACACCTATGAGTGTCGTTTTGCATTGATCTTCTTCACTAAGTTCCCAACAGAACTTTATAAAATACTATCCTAAATAGTGGCTAATCTTTGTAACGCACCTATATAAAAATATATATTTTTGTAACACATATAAAAATATCTAGATTATGAAAAATGGCTATGAGCTGAACATTAACTCTTAATATTCATTTTGTAGTTACAAATGTATATGGGATTCACTGAAGAACTATTATTCGACAATGGTGATGGTACGTTCAGAAAAAAAAACGTGAACCGAATTGGTATATTCTAATAGATTATCATCTTGTAAGAGTATAGAACAAACAAAGCTCTGAAAAAAAATTGAATATCACCACAAAAGGAAGGATATTTTTTCAAAAAAAAGGAAGGATAATTAGACGAACGATTGTTGTTTTGTATGAGTATTTAGTCGGATGAAATTATTTTGGACAGTGGCATGACTTGTAATTTTTCTAGTAATGAAAGGCTATTCAAATAACTTGGCGGAGAAGAAATGTGAGCTTGACACCGTACCCAATTTTACTCAAATATTTCAAAACTTAATATATACTAGATCTTGACCCGCGCTTTGGAAGCGCGGAATATTTTACGATGAAAAATTTCACTAATAACTTAATAAATATTTTGTTAACTTTTAAAGAGTGTGTATTTAAAATATTTTTGTATTCAAATCAGTGTTTTTAAATTCAACCTGATTGTGATTATACCGGTTAATCCGGAGATCTAACAATTCAATTTAGTTTTTTAAAATATTCATATTAAAAAGTCACTAAAACCCGAGACTAACCGATTGAACTGATGGATGACCGATATGTAATCTAATTTGATTGAAATTGTAATAGTTTCATAATTTGTAGTCTTATAATCCAAATTTTAAAGTTCATTATTTTGTAATTTCTGAAATTATGACGTTTCTACAAAATTTTAAAGAAAAAATGATGGATATAAAATAACTAAGATTAATTATTGTATTGTTTGGAAATATTGATAGTAGTATAAAGAAATAAGTATATTGTTTGGAAATATGGATAGTAATATAAAGAAATGAACATTAGTGATTTAATGTAGGTTTAACTATAAAGTATAAATGTGTATTTAATTTAAAAACTTACAAAATAAATGTTAGGTCCAACAGAATGTTTCTGTTTTAATAAGATAGATATGTGATTGCCTTTTACATAGCTTTTGAACTCAATTATATTCAATCCCTTCATTATTATTACACAAACATTAGTATATTTACGTGACCGCCTTGTAAATAGTGATCTATATATGCCAAAAATATAAAGGTCTTATTTATTTGATATATACATGATCAATATAATGCCAAAACGGCTGCTCATCAAAACTTTCCAAAATTAATATATTCCTTATCAATCACGTAAATAGATTATGATCTCATTCTGTTTCAAATCTTATTATTACACAAAATTTAGTAGTCAAATACGTTAGTAATTTTAAATCATGGACGTACATTTATGACTTTCATTAGTATACACGTGATTGACCACAAATTAGGTAAGTTGAAGACCAAGAATTGTCAAATTTATGACTACGCGATGGGATTATGATCTTATTCGATTTAGTCATGCAATTATAACAATCGAAAATGGTCAAATCATACATGAATAAAAGTTATAGCAATATGATTCATAACATTATTTCCGATCATCTTATACCAAAAGATTATTTAACGATAAACTATAATTTCATGACAATCTGACACCATAGAAAATTATATGTCATAGACTATAATTCCGGAAATTTTTATATTGAGTGCTAATTAAGGTTAATAGGTTAGAATTCAAACATTATATATTAGACGATATAAAAAAAAAGGGTTTCTGAAAAAAAACTAACCATATTGTTTTAATATTTTCAAATATTATATTAATCAAAATAAGGATTACTGTATTCAATCGCCATGGATCTTCAAACATAAATTCATAATAATTTTTTTTATTAATAGTGTTAGAAACATTATATTAAATGCAAGACGCTATCAATCACAAATCTATATATCTATATATTGTAATACTTGACCGGAATTAGATTTCATAGTCAACGATTTCAATGATATAACATGATTATGAATATGAAACTACAATGGCATTTACATGTAATTTCTCTAGTGAGTTAAAGGTGATTTAATAAGTGAACTGAGAATGAATGTGGTGCTGCCACGTATGCATGACACCTTAAATAACATACAACTTAAAGGTTACTCTCCCAAATTGCTTCTTGATTAATAAGAAAGGGATAGCTGGGATGAAGCTCTCTAATCTACGATTCAAAACTAATATTTTAATTTCATTTATTACAAATTCCCCAAAATTAAAGTAAATTAATTAGACTAAATATAACACAAAATGTATTTATATTTTCGAAAATTTGCGTGAGAAAGAGCTCTGTCATGTTTGATGTGCACAATTTAAGAATAATGGATAATCAAGTAAAGAGCAACTTTCAGTGTTGTAAGCGAGGGACTAAGGGTTGACAAAGTACGTAAATATAATAGTATTCCTACATTATCACCCTCCGATCTCTAGCGAAACAGCATGCCCGTGATATTATCCCATATCCGAAGAAAAGCAAAATCCCTGTGAAATGTATCAAAAATACATAACGAACCCTTCAAGCAATTCCATTGCCCAACAAAGAAGTCGCTGCAACTATTCTTTTTCTTGCCTTGGAAGCCTGCAATTTTCATATAGCAGCAGAGCAACTTCAAGTAGAGAAAAAAAAAGTCTATAAAAAAAAAATAGATTGGAATTGACCTGTTCGTTCCAACTCATGCAAGCAGTGACTATAGCAAGTATGATGCCTTGCGATGTAGAACCAAAGATCACACCGATCCATAGCCCTTTACCATTCATGTGACACCAAAACGCTAAGAAAAGTCCAACCGGAGCACCAATGAGATAGTAAGCCACCACATTTGCCCAAGCTCCAATATGTTGCCACCCACTTCCCCTAGCAACACCTATAGCCAAGTATATAAAACACAATGTGAGCTGCGAGATCGATTCTTCTCTTCCATCAACAAGTTGATATGGGTATCTTATTACCGCCAAGAACTGCTGAAAACCCGTCTACGATAAACGAGAGACAGAGTAAAGGAGCTAGCTCTGTCACATAGTCCACAACTTCTTTGCTGTTGCTAAAGGCGTATCCGAAAATATTCCTTGAAATGAAGAGGACTGTGCTACATATGATAGCCTCTAGGAGCCAAAGGCATATACCAGCAAACACTGCAAGCCTAGCAACCTCTGGATTCCCTGCCCCCAATTCGTTTGAAATCCTTGTGCTGCCAAAGTAAAACAGGGCCCAACCGGTGTAACTAATAAAAAAATTCTCAAAACAAAACTTTGAGATGGTTAGTAAAAATCATACCTCACAGCAGCCGCGACACCCATTGGAATGACATAGTGTAAAGATCCTGTTGAAAGACTGTCATGAATACAACCAAGAGGATTTGAATATAGGTATTAGATTTGAATTCGTTTTCTAATTAATGAAATATGTAAACTAAAAATTTGTTATATATATATATATACACATTTTAACTCAAAACTAATCTTGTTTCAACAACATTTACGTGACAAATATATTAATCTAATCCTGATGCCAAAAAAAAAACAAATTCTAATCCTGAGATATGATTAAAAGAGTACCAGACTGAAAGAACAGAGGTCTCGAGTTTCGGATTAGGGAGGAGTCCTGAGGACAATATAAGCAGCTCAAACAACCACCATTCTAAGCTGCACACAGGAAAAGAAACAGACGAATAAAGCGAGAACGTAGGAGAGATAACGGATGAATTAATTGTCATACCAAGTCATTGCTGCTGATGGTATTCCAAATTGGAAAAACTGTTTGACGCCAGATACGAAATCAACAGACACGAAGCCACGAGTCTTCTCGCAAGAACTGGAGAGTCTCACATAACAAACGAGACTCAAGACGTTAAACCAGTAAGACAGGCTAATAGCCAAGGCGGCTCCATTGCTTCCGAGACCAAAAGTGTAGACAAGAATCCAACATACAGGTATATGGAACAAAAGTGTGCTTAAAGCACAGTAGAGAAGAGGTAGAACCAAACCCTGAGTCTGGAGAAACCTAGTTACCGGTTGTTGCACCGCTTGAGCGAACAGACCCGGTATAAGCCAGAGCGCATAGGAGCCAGCTACTTTGGAGATGTCATGGTCTTGTCCGACAGAGATCAATAGTTTGTCCATGTAAATCCAGAGAATCGAAATGAGGACGCAAATGGGTACGTTGGAGGCGATTCGCAGAGTACGTGAAGGTTCCGAGTTTGGAGTATTGTTTGGCTCCGTAAGCTTGGCCACACAGAGTTTCAAGTGCACCCACTAACCCATACTGCACAAAACAACCAAGAAGTTAGCTATGTAGAAGGAGGATGTATAATTATATTAATTACCATGATGCTGAAGCCGGAGACGTTAGCGAAGGAGGTGGCAAGAGCAACTCCGGAGAGCTGGAGCTTCACCACGGTGGCCGGCCTACCATGACCGAGATAAGAGGCAATAGATACTGAGCAACGGTGACGGTGGCCATAGGTGCGGCCATGCGGCTTACGTTCTTCAGCTCCGCCGTAAAATCCAATCCGCCATGTCGGCTTTGGATTCCCAGTGGTGCACTGATCGTTTTCCGGTAAAAGAGGATCTTCCATTATCTTCTTGGAATTGTTTAGTGTCGTGTCGTCGACCGTTTCTGTGTCTTTGGGACTTGTGTGAACGATATAAATGCACGAATCAAAAGATAACAGAGACTGACAAAACTAGTTGTATTTTTAAGAAAAACAAAAGTCAACTGACGCAAGGTGAATACATTTAATTGGTTGGACTAAAACAACTTGTAATAGCTGTTATCGATATCTGAAATTTCTTACTCTAATCGGACAACTAAGGAAGCATCTTGCTCAGTCAATTTAACAATTTCTCGATGACCATATAAAGTTAGTCTGACTACAATTTCATCATTTTGTTTCTGGAATAGTCTTAATTTATTTTAATTAGCAATTTAAATATGTATTCAGTATTCCCAAATCATTTGCCAGCAAAAACTTTGTTCATATTTTCCAATTCAGCAGTATTTTACAATTTTCTCATTCAAAATATTTATTTCATAGTTACCTGAACAATAGTTTTTTTTTTAACCACGAACAATAGTTTTTCTATCCATAGATTTATATTTTTTTTGTCAACTCCATAGATCTAAAATTACTTTTTTTTTGTGTCTAAATGGAGAAAGTAAATTTGTTGACTTGCCGCACCACATACAAAATCATTTGTTACTGTATTTTTGATTGTTAGAAACTTTCAATCTTTATATTTCTTATTGTCTATCGGCATAAACATACTCGATTAATAATTCGCTAACTAACTAGGGGATTCTGTGTCTATAAAGAAAAAGTAAAACTGTTGATGCCCAACACTTCGAGCAAGCTTGTCATCTTTTGTGTTTTGAGCCCAGGGTACATACGTGATCTCAAACATAGTAATTTTTTCCTTGATCCGACGTATTTCTTCAAAAGATAAAATACATATCCCGACCATTCTTCTATTTTTTTTTTTTTTTTTTTTTTTTTTTTACTAAATGACCATTCTTCTAGTTCTGAAACTATATTCACTAGTTGAAAAAAATCTATTGTAAAAGTCTCATGAAATTGTCGTAGATTTCTCATATTTTTTTATCTCTCAGATAAAAGATTCACATTCCGCATGTAATAGAGGATAGACTGCTTCTTGGATTTCTTGCCCCCGTCAATCCTTCAAACTCCTCTAGAGTATTATGCCAACCATTTTCTGAATAGGGTTCACCAACTTTCCACTGCAAAAGTATACTTCTTCTCTACAAAAGTAGTTTTTTCTTTAGGTTATGAAACCATCTTCACTTATTTGATATATTAAAATACATATACTTAAATTTGACAAGCTAATTAGATGTCTACATGTTTTTCTACATATTTGTTTTTGCGATAAAATTTATTGAATTTGATATATTAAAATATGATTATTTCTTTGTTTCTCCTGGCTAGAAATTTTCTTAAACATTGACAGAATAACTAGTTTATAATATATTTACTATTATCTACCCACGGATTTATTTAGTTAGGATTAATTTCTTATTTCTCACATTTTCTTGCAACATATTACTTGGTTTTCCAAAGATTTGTTTCATTTTCTGTAGATTTCCTTAAGAAAAAGCTAATTAGTGTGTGGCTCAAATTTTTGATTTGATTCTTATTGGACATTGATTTTTTTTTTGACACACATGAATTGTTTTCAGTGTAAACTTAACCAAACATTTTGGTTAAACCATATTGTACTGGCTAAATTGAACCAACTAGAAGTTGTTAAGAAAAAAATTTAGAAGATATTTTATGTTTATTATCTATGTGCTTTGGAAAAGTATAAAGAAAAGGGAAAATAAATTTAAAACCTGATTAAAATTGTTGAATAAAATATAAATCAAAATAATTTTAAATTTCCTAGGTATCCTATTTGTAGTTTATTGATAATTATATGTAATTAACCTTTGTAATAATTAATATATAGAGATTTTTTTTTAATCTAAACAAAAGTATGTTTACTATCATCCTTTCAAACATATACATTTTTACAAATTTTAATATTGTTTCCTTGTGCTTCTCTTGCAGACCTTCATCCATGGAGAAACAATTGGGACATACACGTGAAATCTTTACAATATGGCAAACATGTAATGAAGTCTGTGGAGATTTTAATTTCATCTTTATTGATCATGAATTAAATTAATGCCTGCAATTTTATTGACACTTTATTTTATTTTTTAAACCATTATTTTAAAACAATTGTGTTCTTGTCAATTGTTTGAACTCTAGGGTTGGAAGATTGAAGTTTCTATCACTCATCCTGAAATAATCGGATATTGTAAGTCAGAACCATAACAAATGAATTGGAGTCTGGAGATAAGATAGTGAATTTTTTCATGAGATGTGGTGCACGCATCTTAAATCTGGTTGTCAAAGATGAATTAGAAGAAAATAAAGATTCGATTAGTCAAATATGTTCCGCTATTCGGTATGTTAGATCTTCTCTAACAAGGTTAGATAACTTAACATAATGTCTTCTTCACCTTAAGCTTTCGTCTACTGCTGGTGTGTTTCTTTATGTCGAGACAAGAAGGAGGTCTACATATATTAGAGTTAGCCTTAAAACTAAAAATAGGTTTTGATATGCTCGAGTTAGAAGATGATAAGGTTATGGTAGAACTTTGGAAGTAGGTGCATCTACTGAATCAGATTAGGATTATGCAAAGACAAATTCACCTATTCACAAGATTTTCTATGATTCCACTTTAAAAGTTTCAACAACTCGTTATGTTACTGGGAATATGTATCTGAAGGAGTTATATGGGGTTAGTTTAATCATACGGAAGCTTGGGCTGGAAAAAAAATTGATCTGAATTAGAAAGCAATGGCTGTTGAGATGAAGCGAAGTTTGATAAATACTAGGAAGATATGGAGAACAAAAAAATTAGTTTTTCTTGCTTGTGATATTGATCCTCGGTATAAAATGAAGTATGTGAGTATTTTTATCCGTGAAAGCTATTGTTCTAGTGGTGATAACATAGCTTTTCATGTGGTAGATTGCTGGAATCCAATTTTATAAGCCTTTGAGCTGTGTATATTATTGGATTAAATGTAAATAAAAATGTGAAAAGGCTGTTGGGTCCTAAATAAAAAAAAATCTTTTACTTAAATGAAATGTTAGAATAAAAAATCTCACATTTCATACAACAAGAGAGATCTTATAGTATAAATGTGGCATTCCTTTTACAAGGTTCAATAGCTTGTAGGAACACTATGGAGAAGAGATGAGATGGGTCATTATGAAAACCACACACATACACAGCCTAGGCTTGTGTCTTGGTGAATATGGGCTTTAGCACACAAAAATATATATTTGGAGCAAATTAATACCAAGATTTTTTGCATAATATCTTAGATAAATCTTAACAGATTGTATTTAAAATATCTTGGTAAATCTAAAAATTTTTGATTGTGTCAAGATAATATGGAATACTTCCAGATAATTTTGTAATACTTCCCGATAATTATCGATGTATTTTTATTACCTTCAGTTCGCACAATAATAAAGAGTGTTTCTCAAATATTCATTTTCTTTACCGCTTAAGCTTATATTGTCAATCAAGATTTCTTCATATATAATTATATGCCTAACCTCTTCATTATTTCATATGCCTTAACGCAAATAGAAACTTTCAGAAAAAAGCCCTAGTCTTCATCTTAGTGTAAGTATCAAAAGTATATCATATTAGAGTTAATATATGCTGTTTTGGGTGTTGCAAAACAGTCTCATTACACTTGTATTTTGGGATTCAAAAATTGCACATAATTGTCACTCATTACAGGCGTTTTATTGAGTTAGGAAAAGATATCAAATCGCGATTATGTGAAATTCATTTAAATGATTTTCTAAACGGTTTCTTCCTTTAAATTGTTGTTTCATATATATATATATATATATATATATGTTTCATGATTTTCAATCAAGACTTTCGTGGTCCTACAAGAGAGAGGCCATTTAATATTATGAATACATGAAATTTTCCAAGGGAAGACATGAGAAAAATATTTGGTTGGTGACGGCAACATAGTGTTGACGACGGCAACATGGTGGTGATGAAGGCAGATAAATAATATGTGTCACAGTTATAACTTAGATTTGTATTTATTATGTAAACTAAACCGAAAAAGGCAAATCAAGTTCTCTGACTCTATAATAAATGCCTATTATAATAAACATATAAATCACAACAATACTGATAGTTTTACGATGATATTAAGGTAAATGACTTACTCAAAAACCTAAAGCCATGAGTTCTTCAACTGGATCAAGTTCATCAATATCCACTTCGTCATATTTACCCCAGTCAATATACATATCCACTGGATCTTCCTCATCATCCCTTGTGACAGAAGACAATAAGTTGGTTTCACGAGAAGGCGCTGCTTGAATGCGGCTTGTGCTTGAGTATTGTAATGCACTGAGCTGGGATTTAACCCTTTCAAGAGTGTTGTATTCAGGATAATTATAAGTACGATTTGGAGCATGTGTTTGTATAGGTTGTGGTGTCGTCGATAATGGAAATGTGATGTTAGAAATAACCTAAAGAAGTAAAACAGTCACCAATGAAATAATTTATAGCAATTGTGTGATATATGCAATATCAGTTGTCAAAAAATTATGATTACCTGATGAAGAGAATCAACTGTTTGTGGTACTGCGGTAGGTAAGAAACTTGGATTGCGATATGAGTCGTGAATGACGCAATCATCGTTGAGCTGAAGTTTTGCCTGAGTTGTGACAATGGATGAGCCAGGCATCGATTGTGGCTCAGTAGTCACATACGGATTGATGAAACCTTGAGTGATGTTGTCGTTGAGTATGCTGTTAAATTGTGGCTGTTCTTGAGTTGAGGTATTCATATGCTGTGGCTCGTACATTGAAAATGTATTACTTGTCTCCTGAGGTAAGTCACACTTGGGTAGACAAGTGGTAGTTTGTAGAATCATAGTAGTTGGCTGTTGTGAATCACTGGTCTGTCTTCTGGAATAGCGTTCTGTTAACCACTGATCTAATGTTTGTGATGAAGGCTGTTGAGTTGCAGGAGTTGTTGTTGAAATATAGTTTATGTGTTGATTGGTTATAGTTGGAACCATGCTTGCTTGAAAATATTGTGCCTCCAACATTTTACGGTTATTTTCTATTTCAAAAGCCATTTGCATTCTTTCTGCCTCACGACATCTTTGTAAATTTAGACCTTGCTACAAAATGTTTTAGAAATTAGTTAAAAGTAATTCGATATAAATATATATATATATATATGTTCCAATTAATGAAAAATAAAATAAATTTTACCTCTATAAGCATGTAAAGTGATCCATGGTCTTCTTTTGCCTTCTTTGGCTTCACATCTCCCATAACTTTAGGTCTTCTGTTCAATTTTGTATCATTATATTTAAAGATCTCATATCACCAGTTTTTTTATAGAAATATATACTAAATTCTGAGATGTATATAATTGTTTATTTATTTATCTTACATGTTTACTTGTGCGCGAGGTGAATTTGATGCAGCATATGCTTTAAAAATGCGCCGACCTCTATAACCTTAAGAAATAAGATAGAATACAAAACATTTGATTCGTTAATGTAATTTTATGTATATAAATGCAATATATATATAGATATATATATATATATATATATTGTAATTTTATGTATATACATATATATATTGACGTTTGAGTAAATAAATATAATAGAAGAAGCAATAAGTAAACGATACTGAGACCAGGAGAAAATGCCCAATATTTATATCTATTCTTACATATAATTTTAACTTTTATAAAATAATATTTCTAATACCTTTTTTACTTAAAAATATTGTTTTATATCTTAAAATAAAGTAGAAACATCAGCAAAAATATCAACTAAATGGTTTATAAATTATGAATATATATATGGTTTCTAAACTGAACAGGAATAATTATATGATCATTATATATATATATATATATATATATATATATATATATATATATATATATATATATATATATAAAGACTGTACAGAAACAGATGTTTGATATGTATATATATTTTATATAATATATATTACTCATCTTTTATTTTATTTTTAAATTAATAGTTTAATGAACTTTCGAAAAAAATGATACCAAAGAAAAAAACATGGAAGCAAAAACTTAAGGTAATAGAGCTGAACATACGTTTATGATATTGATCCGTTTCATCCCGTATGTTACATCTTCCAAGTCTAAACTTCTGGAAAGATAATATTTGAGTGTTAAATAGATTACAAAAAACTCAAACTTAAATTTAGATTCATATGGTTGGATAATATGACCTGAAGATGACTCTTAACATGGTGAAGTCCAATTCCTTCAACTTCCATCATGTTTTTGACAGCTTTTGGTGTTGCCTCTGCAGAAACATAAGTATATGTGATATAAATTATTTGTTCTTTTATATGTATCAAGACATATTTCTGTATGAAGTTAGTCGTCTCACCAATCATACTACAATCTTTTTAAAAAAATTATATGTTCACGTTAACAATTCCTGGACTCGTAAGATCTAATGGAAAATAGGATATATATATTGCAATTTTCTAATCTAAAATTAGATTTGGACTGATATACGATAGTAGATTTTCACAATATACAAATGTCATGTCGTGTGCTAAAATGCTAAAAGTAAATATTCATCAATTTTATATCAGGTAAAAATGATATTTATCGACAGACCATGTATCAAATAATTCAAGATAAATACATTGAAAATAAATAATTTGTCAACAGCATTATTCGAAAAGTTATTTGCCACAATTAAAATTTGAGAAAAATCATAAACATTTCCTATTTATTGCTACAGAAAATTAATTAAGATCCAATATTAACAATTAAATTCCTACAATACTACATTGATTCAAAGCTTTATATGTCAATAGAAGTTATACCTTAACAAGTTTAATTTCAAAATAAATACAAAAACAAATAAGAAGGTAGATATGTTTAAAATATTTGAAACAACAAATATGTGTGATCATGTCTTAAGAACGAATCATTCTAGTAATAACCGGATTTGAAAACAAAAATAAAATAAAACTCGTCTATAAGAAGCAGAATGTTTGTACAAATGGTTTTTGGTCTTTAAAAAATTAACTTAAATATTAGTATATACCCCCTCTTTTTTTGCAAAAGTATATACCCTTTTAAATCACATATGTACTTATATATATTAGTTTCTTCCTTTCTCATTAAGAATTATTTAAGGTTAATCAATCCAAACTAAAGAAGGAATAAGTTTCATCTACTTACAATTGTTTTATTTTTGAAATAAATAATATATTAACAATTGTATTTAATTTTAATTACATAAATAAATTTTATGGGTTTTTGTGTTTATGATTCGGTTAAAGTGACTTTACCGAAAGTTCCAGAATTGAACTTGGTTAAAGATCTTCAACCAAAAAGTACATGAAAACTAAACTGGAGTCTAAAGAAATGGTAAAACTAGAAACAAATTGGTTGGTGGGTTTGGTCTAATAAACCGAACAGCACCTGACCATCAATGACATGAAGCTGCAGTATCATGAAATTCTTGAAAACTTATAATCTAGAAAAAGAAGGGAATTGTAGCCAATATTTTCTAGTATCTAGAAAAATCATACGTATCTTGAACTCTTGGAAATTTATAATCTAGAAAACACAACATTTTTTCTCATTTTTCCTCTTATAAAATATATATCTTACACAGGATGAATCCTAATAACTGAAATATTTGTAAAATAGAATAAACTCACATAGAGATGCCGAGCACAAATATAGAGACAGGACAGTACTATCATCCTAGATTACATCCATGCATGAAATCACGAAAATCTTAAAACTCAAAGAAAACATAGAAACCATGAAAAGGGAGAAATTTTAAAGATGCCTATAACATGCAAAATTAAAGTAGATCAATAAAATGAATATGTAAGTGAAGAAACGAAGAAATCAAGCAGTATAATGTAAGTTTTATAGAGAAGAATTTTTGTTACTAACTATCCGGTCCACCAAGTTTCTCAACGGCTTTGACAAAGCAATCATGAAGGTCGCTTGACCACCGCAGTCTCGCCTTTTCATCTGAAGTATAGAAAATGCAAGGCTTGACTTTTGAAGATGAACTCTTCTTTGGTTGCGTACCACCTTTCTCAGCATTATCTTTCTTATTAGCTTCTAGGAGAGCTGCTATTTCCTGCTCACTGATATACATGGAGACTTCGGAAGTGGTAGGTTTTTCTTCGGAAGTGACAATTTCTTTTCCTTTTTCTTTCTTCTTCAGCTCTTGAGAACTCATCTCATAAACTTTTAATCAACTAGCTATTATAAATCTCTATCAACTTCTCTCTCTCTCTTTTTTTTCCTTTGTTTGATTTGTTTTCAAGTCAGAGTGAATAAAAACATTATAGGGGAAAATAGAATTAAAAAAATCAAGTTGTACCATGCATTAAAGAAGAAAACAAAAAATTAAAGCGACTTTTATAAATCCCAAAAAGACAAGGTTCAATGAATAATAACTCAGGGTGATAGAAAATTAAGTGACCATTAAGAAATAATTGGCTTGTCATTTTTGAGACCATCATTTTAATGGGTGGGGGGTTACAGACTTGTTTTCAGAGAATGACAAAACTGTTCTAAATTAAAGTTAGAAGAAGCCAAGAAATATTCGCAGTGGTTGTTTAGAACTTACTTTCTTGCGAAAATATCAGAGTAGCAATTTGTGAAGATCTTTGAAATTTATCTAAATACGATTATGAGTAAACACTGAGGTACTATCTAAATTATATTTGTATATAATATGTGGATCCATGTATACACAATAATTCTATAAATTCAGTATAAACTTTTTCTGAAGTTACAGTGTAATTATATATCATACATCTTCTAGAACAAAGAATAAAGCTTTACAGTATGTTCAGTGATAATTCAAATTTTATATGTTTATTCAACTTTTGAGAACAAAACGTTGGCAAAAATATACAAAAACAATAAGTGAAAAACATAACCAATATATAAACAAACATAAGAAAAAGAGAAAAACAAAACTCTTTAAGGTCAAAAAGACAAAAAATGGAGATTTTAATTTCACATTTGAGACATAAATCAAATTATACAAAAATTAATAAAGTAAATTGTTTTCTAAAATAAAATAAATTATAACAGTATTTTCTCCGGTGATTGTTTAGGTGGTTTGTTTAATAGACTTTTCCAATATCTTATTATATAAAGTAATGATTGTGCACATCTATATTATATAAATATATATACTTGATAACCTGTAATCTAGAAGTAATAAATACGTTATTTATTTTCAGAAAAACAAAAAAAATACTTTATTTAATATAGGTTTCAACAATTTGCATTGTAAACTATTATATGAAGTATTAATTAATATGATCATTATGTTAGTTTATTGACTAGATTTTAACATGTGTAAACCTTGTTTTAACATTAAAAAATATAAATTAAAATATACTTATATTAAAAAGGAAAATATATTATAAATGTATATGTTAAATTATTAATTAAATGGATATAATAGTGTTAATAATAATATTCTATTAAGAATAAATACAAAGTATATAGTTAAAATTTACATATTTAAAATAAAAATTCTACTCAAAATATAAACAAAAATATTTATAATTAATATCAATATACTTCGATTAAACTGAAATAAAAATTATAAATTATAAATAATAAGTTATAGTTAGCATAATCACTGAGTCAAATTAATAAGAGATTTTGACAAATTAAATACATTATTAATAATATATATATATTATTAACATATAATTTTAATTTTATTAAAATTTGAGAATTTAATTTAATCAACAAGGATATGCTCATTCATTACGAAATACACTCTTAAAAGGAAAGTTGGTTAAGACATAGTTTTTGGTTTATGCTGGAATAAATATCTAAATAAGAAAAACTAAATCCTACTTTAGATAGGAATTATAAAATTGGGAATTTTTTTGTAGGCCAAAGAAATGATAACTATTTTCTTTTAGACTAATTTCTATTTAGTACCATTTTTGCCTCTAATACCCTTTAGTATTTTTCAAAATAAATCAAACAAACAGTTTTACAAACAAAAAAAAATTCAAAAATAATAACTACCGATGAAATACTTATATCAACTTATTGGTTATTTTTTTCAGTTCTAAAAATTTTTAAATCATAATTTCATATTTTGTTCTACATAAAGTAGAATTCACTTTTTGTTCTACAGTAGTATGCACAGTAGAACATGTAATCCACTTTTTTTCATTGATTCTACCATGTTTAGAATACGTGTTATATCCTAAATAACATTAATCTAAAAATATTTGGAATACACTTTCCGCGCTTAGCCTATCACTCTAAAATCTTAGAAATCAGAATATACACATTACTATAAATCTAAAACCTGTAGAAATCGGAATCTACACATTACTGTAAATATAAAACTGGTAGAAATTGATTTCAAAACATATTTACATATTCTACGGATAATGATCATCAGTTCCAAAAATATGGAAGAGAATATTTGGAAATATTCAGTTTCCTTTTATTTATCAAAATCGATTTAGTAAAAAAAAGTTTTCAAAAATCTTGATTTATAGAATCGAGTGGGAATCAAACCGGATTTAACCGACGAAAACCACGAAATCGATTTGGGAGACTTACCTGGGAACAGGATCGATCGTAGTAGGATCGAGTTTCTTCGATCAAGTGACCTGGGCTTGGTCGATCAGTATATGCTCCATGGTTTTATTTGTTTTCGGCATATTTATCAGGATCGAGAAAGCAGATCGATCGGGTGATAAAGGGATCGATCAATCCCTTTGGGAAAAAACCTCCCATGTTTAGTTTTTGGAGATTTTAAATATTTTTTTTATTTTAATTACTTTAATTAAAAATTATATTTTAATATTTAACAGTCATTTTGTTATTTGTAATTTGAAAATTTGAATTGAAATTAAGGGCAGTATTGCCATTTTGAAAATATTTAGCCTAATATGACATAAATATATGAGATTAGCCTAATAGGACATAGTTATCATTTTTTGGCCTAAAAACAATTTTGCCTATAAAATTTCATTGGCCTAATGATCAGGTTTAAAGATTTTAATACTAGGTATGAGGTTCAAATCTCATCAAAGAAAAATCTTCCGGGTTTTTTATACAGATCAACCAGAGATGTATTGTTGATGTTTTATTTTTTGGATGAGTTAATAAATAATATGTGTTTATACTAAATAATAACATTTTTTACAGATTTGAATAAATCTTATAAAAGATTCTATACATAGTACCAGTAAAACCATTTGTCGTGGTCTTGAGTGTTCCGGAGAAACTTTCCGTCATAAATGTGAGTATAAAATCATTGCCATTGATCCGTATGTTGCGGAGAGAGATTTGTCCTCGACTTGTCGCTCGAATGTTTTTTTATTATAATTGGAAGTAGTTAAATTTGATCGATCCCCATATGATTAGATTATAATGTAATAAACGACAAAAATTAAAGAGTAGTTAGAAAATTTAATATTTGAAAAAATGTGCTAAACTTAGTTGTAAACATTTTAATAAAGAAATATTATTTATTTTCCTTTTTATCGATATATAGTTTCATACTCTAAGTTTTTGGCGATTTTTCCAACAAATATATAAAACACCTACGCTTTCATAGTATAATTTTATGATAATCAGATCCAGCTTTCCATTTTTATTTCCATTTCTTTTTCTTTAATTTTTATCTTTTAAAACATTAAGTTATTAACTTTGCAGATACATAGTTTTAATCTTTTATCGTTCATGAGCAATTTAGAAGTGTATATGTGGAATGCGATCTTACGCTTAGTGAGCCCAAAGATCTAGTTCATGGAAGAGAATTGAAAGGTGGGAGGACCTGACACAAATGAACACAAGAGTTATGATAAGAGTAAAGGAGGTAATTATCCGTTTGATCTCCATTGCTCAATTTAGTATCGACATTTGAATAGACAGAGAGAAGATACATAAGGCTTTTATAGTGAATGGTTTTTTTTCCTCAGCCCAGAAAGATATTAAAAGAACTTATATATCTTTATTTTATAATGTAAAAGATATCTAATACATAAATTTCTATCTACAAAGTTTCTTTATCTCGTCAAATTTTAAAAAATTCACAGTTGAGGGATCACTATAACTCACTCCATTGAATTTACCACCGTAAAATTTAACAGTTACACCTACTTTTTGACATTATATTTATATTATATCTTTCTAAACGAGATGTCTGCTCAAACAATTCGGTCTCTGTCTACCAAAACAACTGGAAATGTTTCAAAAAGTAGACACTCACGTACAAAAGTTTCATGCCCTTCTTTGTTTCTAACGACGGAGTGTATTAAACCATCCAACATCTATTCCATCCCATTTTCCATTTTCCATCCACTCGGAGTAACCCCCTCCCCTTTTTTGCTCAATTATTACCAATGTAGGATTATACGTTTTTAATAAATGCTTTTCTTTTTATTTTTATTCGGAAAATGATAAAAACCTAATTAGTGATTTGTGAATTCATCAATTTAGTAACTTTTTCACTCTTTCATTTAAACTAATAAACTTCTTCTCTCTTCTTCCATATTCTTTTCATTCATCTTTTTCTTATTATGTTTCTTTCAATATTATCTTTCGATTTTCTGTTCTTCTTCTTATTTTTTTCTTCTCTTTTGATTTTACTCTCTTCTTCTCCAGTCATCTACTTTTATTTTATCTTTTTTTCTCTTCCATTTTTCTTATTCGGGTTCTTTTTCATTGTTTTATTCTATCTACAGATCAGGATGGTTGTAAGAATGATTAAAAATGCATAAGTACAACCTAGGATCATAAGAAATTTATACTAAGTTGAACAATTTGTTTCGTAGAAATTAGTATAATTGGTTCAAAAGTATAACCAGACCAAGAAAATATTTATAACATAAGTTGTACGAGATAAGCGGTACAACTAACTATGATTACTTGTTCCACAATAATTTAGTATAACTCAATATAAATATTGTATAAAACAGTATTTATATGTACTCTGTTGTATCAAGTTTGCTAATGAAGATTAAATAGGAAATTTGAAATTTAAAATTGACTACTTAAAATTTTGAAATTTGAGAAAAGTACCAGTGGAAATTTTTTATTAATTCATTAATAATAAAGAGCATGTGATATTAAGTGAGAGTATTGTAGATATGTTTCGATTTTTAAGTGTATCTCAGATTTTGATCCATTTTCGACGTTAAAAGGTCAAAAGCTTAGATACTCCTAAAATCCAATCTATCATACTTCCATTTCGTCTCACATACTCTATAATTTTAATGAATTAAGAGAATTCTGATTTTTCTCTTATGTTTTCTCCTTCAAATTTAATCTGCAATATTAATTCTAAATTTCGTCTCAAGTTTAAAATTTAAGGTACAAACTGATGCAAATGAAACAATTTTATTAGATTACTATGTTGGGTTATACTAAGTTTTACTTAAAATTTTATCCTAATTTGTATCGTTGTCTGAATACAATTCGGTATAATTTCATAATAATTATACACCTAGAAGGAAGTTACATTTGTAGTTACCAATATGTACGTAAAAGTAAAATGAGGAAAATTAGAGGGAAGAATGAAAAAAATAAGAACAAGGAGCTTCAAGGAGAAAGAGAGAACCGAAGAAGAATGAGGAGGAAGAAAAAGGAAAAGAAGACACATAGAAAATTTTATATATTGTAGAAATTTAGTTTTATAATGAAAATGAGAGGATTTTTAAAAATTAAGGTTTATAGCTCCGTTAAGGTGTTACACAAATTTTAAATTATACTAATATTTGTAAAAATTTGTTTTTGTGCTTTAAATATTTTGGTGTTCCTCTAGTAATGTAACCATGTGTAAGATGTAATGTACTATATATTCAAACAATTTATATTAGTCTTAGCAACTTAAAATTAGTAAGTTAAGAAAAACTCAATAGTGACTAATGTGTGTATATATTTATATTTAACTCACCTTTAATAATATACTAGTAATAAATACATATATATTTCATATTTTTGTGTCATATGATAAAATATATTATTAAATATTTAAGTATGCATAATTTAATATATCTACATATAAAATAAAATATTCAAATATTAAAATTCATTGAAAATCGACACAAATTGTCACAACTTTATTTTGTAGGTTTTTCATGACATTTTAAAAATTATCTTAAAATTATCATGGTTATTCCGTGATTATAGCTAAAATTTCAACAAGTGATTATATTTTCTGCATTTCAAAATTATTTTTACCGGCCCTTTACAATATTTCAAAATTTCTACTAGTGATTATAAATGTGATCAAACTTTGAGTACTAAATATCGTAAGAAATCTAAAGTATATTATTTTATACATTAAAAATTCTGTAAATGAATATTGTTGAAAATATGATATTTTATTATTTATATAGTTATTATTAAAAATTGGATACATAAAATATTTTTACTTTATTTACAATATTTATCATATGTCTTATATATTGGAGTAAAGTGCTCAGGTACTCTTAATGAGGCAAAAAGTGATCTAGCATACTCTCACGTGATCTGGAGTACTCTTATGTGTTTTGATACTCTTCCCTTCAATGGTCAATATCTAAATTACCATTTGTGTCTAAACCAATCAAAATCATTCTCTCTCTTACTCTATCTTCTTCCTTTCTCTCTCCACCGTAAATCTCAAACCCAGATTTAATTATTCCATTCAAATTCTATTTAATCTGGCATTCATCTTCTCCACTAATTCATTCTTGAAGAGGTTTAATTTCAAATTCGTATTCACAATTAACTGATTAAGAACAATGAGTCTCGATCTATTTGAATATTCAAAAACACTGATATAACTATAAATATGAGTCTGTTTTTGTATGACAAAAAATATAAAAAATGTATCAAATTATTATTTTGATAAAAAATTAGAAAACGTAGTAAAACTTGGTATAACTATAACTGTACAACTTGGTAAAATCATCATGTACAACTAAGTAAAATTGTGTAACTAGATTAAATGGTACTAACTAAATTGTATAACTTAATATAACTATAATGGTAAAACTATATAACTTGGTAACATTTTATGGTTAAACCGTGCAAGTTCATCTAACTTGTTGTTAATCATTTTGATTTTTACATGAGATAACGAGTTCTTTCACAAACATACACTTTGATTATTAAAAATACTATTATAAAGCCGGAGATGGTCATGAATGAAATCCAAACGAAGGTAAAGGTAATTTGTATGCTAGTGGACAAAATATGCAAAAATGACTATAAATCCATATACAAATAGGTAAAATTTGAGTTATATGGTAATAAAATCTTTGATTGAAAAAACATAACAACATCTTAAGGTGACTGAGCCAGTGGAAGATGTTGTTATTCGAGATAGAGATAATATATGTATTGATTTGGATAACGTGGAGAGCATGTAAAAGATTTAGAGGTTGGTTGTTGAAATTGCTGCATCTTTGTGGGATTCAAGATAATTTTTATTTTATATTTGAATTTATTATTTTAAAATAATTTTTAATTAGTTCATGTATGCTTTGATAATAGTTTTTATTTTTTTATTTTTCAGTGATAAATATTTTACTATTAATAATATTTTCATTTTATTATTTTTAAGAACAAAAACCAGAAACTAAAACCTAAAATCTAAACCACCAATCATGTTTTTCAAAAAACCAAAATCTACTGCAAAACCAAAATCTAAAAACAAAAAACTAAAATCCAAAAACCAAAAACCAAAAACCAGAATCTAGAATCTAGAATCTAACAAAACAATCATCACCTTAGTTGATTGAGCATCACATCATAACTCTTTTGAAATTACTATTTTGAACTGTGAGCTCCGAATATTAAGAACTCTAATTTGTTTCCATTAAAAAAGTGCATACTTGTTCTCGTAAATATTTAAATTCGGGAACCTAGAAGAAAATGCACACCACGATTAGTTGTATCTATTATTCAAAATGATTGTTCAATATGATAGAAAAACTAAATAAAACTTAGTAAAACTGATAAAATATAAAAATTTGAAGATACACAATTTTTAATTTGTTTGGTTGCTTATAAGTATTATGCTTATTATTTGTTAGTATTTTCTGATTTAAATTTACAATAGTTATAGTTCATTGTTTTATTACATAGTTGTGTACTACATAATAGAGGAAATACCTTGTTCTTTTATGCTTTTTATCTTAGTGTTGGCCTTGTGACATCAAAAATTCTATATATGCAACAAAATTAATTATGTCACAACATGATTTGATGGAATTTGATTGTAGGAAACTAAATAAAAGTGGTATAACTATAATATAAATCTTTTGAGTACATTAAAACTAAAAAAAATGCAAAAAATAGAAAAGTAAAACTTTGAAGTTTTTTGTAAAACTACAAACTTGGTAAAACTTCGACCCAAAAATGCTGTAAAAAATTTTCCCGCCCAAATTTCAGAATTTTCCCTCCAAAAAATTTCTTTTTTTCCAAACCCCAAAAACGAAGTTGGCAACTATAATTGCTTTAATCTTTAGGGTTTTCTCATTTCTATCATCTTTTCAATCCTCTCACCACATTTTCTCTCATCTCATTTCTTCTTTTTCATATTTCTTCACATAATCTGCAATTTTTAGATTTTTTTCCAGAAAATAGTGATTAATCAAGAGACAAAACTCTGAAGCTACAGCGGCGAGTGTATCATACAGAAGTTCTCCAAATCTGATTTTAACCCTTATTTGCAATATTATTGATGTCTCCTTGTGGTTTCTCAAATGACCATGTTGATTAAGGACCCAATAATGGAAGACAAATATTGATAGTTGTATGTTGTCTTATTGTTACTGTCATGGTATTTCTGAGATTTTGGTTGTACAATTAATCATAACTTCTATCAAATTAGTTCAGTGATGAGTTTTTTAAGTTTTGAAATTTGACAAATGAAAAATGAAAATTCTGACAAAGTTTACCAAAATGTACAAACAGAAAAAATATTAAGTTATACAAAGTTCGACGTACGAAAATGAAAAATTTTGAAAATTTTTACCTAATTACACAAACATGAAAAAAAAGTAATACTAAATTTTACGAAGTTTGACAAACAAAAATGATGTACTTAACAAAAATTATTTTAAGTTACACCAAATTTTACAAACATAAATAACAAACCAAGTAACATAAACACACAATAAAGTTAGTGTGTTAAAAGAAGAAATTTTACTTCTTAAGGCAACTATGAAAATTGATGTTGAATCCAACTATGGAAATTTTTTAATATAACAATATGATATCTAAATTTCTTTAAGTTTTACAAAGTTTCAAATATTTATACCATCTAAATTGTTATGTTTTTCTTAGTTTCAAAATTTTAGACAATCTAAATCACTTAATTTCACTTACTTATACATAGTAATAAATCTTAATAAATTAAAGTTATACAAAGTTCCAAATTCAAGAAATGCGACTGTTGCAGTGAGAAGGTGTGTGAGAGAAGTCGTGCTTCCTCGGAGAGTCAATCAAATTACCCTTAAATGGACATGCCACTGCTTGAATCATTAATTACATGATTTTTCTCAAACTAAATATTATAATTTTTATTTATTATCTCCAATACTGCTAGTTGCTGTCGTTAAATATATACATTACGTTTTGGATACTAATCATTTCTTGCAAAATATAACAATAGACTATATAAATTTCGTTAAGTTTTACATAGTTTTAAATATTTATACAATCTAAATTTTTACGTTTTTCTTAGTTTCATAAATTTAGACAATCTAAATCACTTAATTTTACTTACTTATACATAGTTATATATCTTAATAAGTTAAAGTTATCCAAGAGATGCGACAGTCGAGGAGTCTATCAAATCACCTTTAAATGGACACGTTTCTGCTTAAATTTGGGTGAGTGGTTCATTAAATTTCAAGGGTTTATCACTTATACAAGTAACAAATAATTTACGAGATTTCTCTCACACAATAACCGTTTTATTTTATCAAAGTTAGACGAGTATTCGAGTTAAACATGGAGAACACGAACTTGGCTTCTCTCCCTCCTTCAATGATTCATAAGATTCTCTACAACGTAGCCAGTGCCGTCCCTCCCATAAGGCAGATAAAGCTTGTGCTTTAGGCCACATTTTATTCATAGTTTTTAAAGCCACATTGCAATAAAATGCTTGTAGCTCAAAAATGCAACATCTTTTTACTGTTTCTTTATTTCAGTGTTGTGTTTTGTTTGGACTTCCGTTCCAATTTTTGTTGGTTAACGTGTATTTCTTTCGAGTAATTTTTCTTTTTCTTTGTGTTAGTTTAGGCTTTTGCTATTACTGTATAATCTCTTTTTATTCGATTACTTAGATGTTTATCACATTAAATTTTCATCTTTCATATATAGTTTTGGTAGTTGTATAGTCTTTAAAAAATATTTTATCCTTCATTTTTATAAAATAACTAATATTTACTTCTGATATAAATTTATATACGTTGTTACATAAGAAAATTATATAGAATTGAAAAGTTACACATTTATTTGAAACAAAAGCTAATCACTATTTTAAACTATGTTTTTTTAACTCTGGATAATTATGCTATTATAAACTATGAGAATGTTATCGACGATTTTACAGCCGACAATTTTACCCGTCACTGACTGTATCACCTCACATGAACCACCATATTGTAAACTATGCATTAGGCCACTAAATTTTTCGGTATGCTTTAGGCCACTAAATTTTTTGGGACGGCACTGAACGTAGCAATGACCAGTATCCAAGACTTTGGTTGTGCACGGATTGTTTTTTTCGGGTTAAACAAAATTGGAAGATATGATTACTTCTACAGATCGGCAAGTCTCATTTACATGAATGACTGGCTAGACAAGGTCAATGATGTTCGAATGTTCAGAATTAATTGCTACCGTGTGGGTAATCCAGAGGCCATATACTTGAGAGGTATGTATGAGTTCTTCATCCTCCATTTAGTTGATGTAGGAAGAAAAAAATATATCTTGCTGGTGAGAGAGGATGCTTGTTGGCCCTATTTGTATATGGTATGATGAACTTAGCCTTTAATGTTGATGATGGAGGATTGGTTCACAACTACCATGTTTTTACTCGTCAACATGTTGTTCAGATGTTTCAAATCATCAATAGTTGAGAACTCACAGGCCATTGAGATTATGAAAAACATGCCATGTTTCTATCTATGGCTGAAATGATAGATCCTAATGTAACATATGATTGCTGGTGCTCCAGAATCATAAAATCAATGTTTGTAGTCTCCCTAAATGGATCAAAATCACGGTGGAAATGCGATCTTTGTTTCTGGAATTGTGCAGCTTGTGATATACACTTAACTGCTCGTGCATTGCCAATTGAAAATTAATTTTATCTACTTTTAATAAATTTCTGTAAATGACTCTTCACATTTTGTAATTTTTCTAGTTATATCTATAAACTAATCTTTTTTTAAAAAGAAATTCAATAAATATATCAATAACAGCAACTGTGTCCAAACAATAATATAATAAAACATTACAATCTAAAAGTACGCATTAGTTCAATTTAAATAACTTTGTATTAGATACAATGTATATTCATACAATAATATAAGTAGGAATTAATTTCTTTACAGTTACATCAAATTTACAATTACACCAGGTTTTACTAAGTTTCGGAAGTTATGGAGAAAGAGATCCGAATTTTGTGGATTGGGTCTGGATAATCCGTGAAATAGTCCTGGTTAAGTTGTAATTATTCAAGTTTCTGTTGGTTTCATGGTCTTTTAATAATTTTATGATTTAAATAAAGATATATTTAATTCCAAATCCGGTCAGTTTCGGACATGAGTATCTCAGCTCTTTTTTTTCGGGCAAGAGTGCCTTGAGCGTTTAATTCTATATATTGACCCAACATGATGAAGTTGGATTCATTGTTTTATTAGTTTAATTGGTATTTTATGCTGAATAATTTTACTAATTTATCATATTTATTAATTTATAAAGAATGGTTGTAAACTATATAAACAAAGCACCGGTACATATCCATACATCTAGATAAAAATGCAAATAAATATAACATAAATTAAAAAGTCAATTATTTCATAATTCAAAAAAACATAGATATTAGCAATCTACCTATAACAGTGAACTTTGGTATCTAGAAATCAAGGTACCACTATGTGGGATTTCGGATATTTACCTAATCAGAGAAAAATATTTGTGCATATGGTACAGTTTCTCTAAATTAAATGAATTTCCTAGCACTATCCATGAACTAATAAATATATTCGTTATGTATTAATCCCATCAACAAAACTGAAAGCCGTATAAACGTGTTAGACTAAAAATGCCGTTGCGATTTAAGCAAAAAAAAAATGCCGTTGCGTCCGATGAGAAGTACTATAGTGTTATAATGTCCAAAAAGTCTTTCAACTCAGTTTCAAGAAATAGATCGTAACATACATTCAAAAGATAAAAACAAAATGATTACATAGATAATTTGAATGCAAAGTTATACTAACGTTTTTGTTGTCCAAAAAAAATGTTATACTAACGTTCTATTTGACTGAAGAAAGGCATGATCAAATTGGGAGTGTGAGAATACGTCAAACATTATCAACGTTTGTCGGATACCAAGTCCGACACGCTTTTTCAGCTATTGAAATTGTATGTTGATGATGGTAGTAATATAAAATTTATTAATTCACAGAAAATAATACATAAATTGTATCTCAGTATGATGGTATTTAGTACATATAACTAAAAATTATTTTCTTTGGTCTATTAAGTATTTTAATTTAGAGCATCTCCGGAAAAAAATTCCATTTTGAAATTCGCATAACTTTATATTGAAAAATTCAAAATTGTTCTTTTCTTAAAGCAAAATTTCAAACTTAACTATAATATGTTTATATTTTATACTGTAGTCTTTATAATTTCATTATTAGTATAAATCCATATAATTTAATTAATAACAAACAAATATATAAAAATATTACAGCAATATTAATTAATAAAATATTACACTAAAATATAAAAAAATTATATAGAAATACATAATTAATTTTAAATTACAAATAAAATACCGCATTATTCAATATATAATCAATTAGTGCATTTGTTAATTTTTTGTAGTATTTCCGTTTGCTAAATCTAGTTTTAAAATATTTTAAATTTTATTTTAAACTTTTTAATTTTTTGTATAAAACTTAAATTTAAAAAAAAAATTAATTATTTATGAGATGTAAAATTTTAAGGATTGAAACGATAAAAAAACAAAATATATAAAATTATAAATGTCATCTGTAATTATAAGGACCATAATGTAAATAAAATATGTTTTTCATATTTGAAGTTTTTAGTATTTTTCGTATTTAAAATTTTACTATTTAAAACCATTACTTCATCAAGACCATAAATACGAGCGATGCCGTCGCCCACTTGAAGTACGGTACCGGTATTACAATCGTCACTTCTCTATTATATTGCTCAAACTTTGAATTTGAAAATTTGAAGTTTATTTTTGGAGCACAAAAAATTCATATTTGGAGTTATATAATATATTTTGAAAATGTTATTATATAGATTATGGTGGTGATTGGTAAAGGCTGTAAGCGTTGTACACGATGTTTTTAAGGGTTTGGCTCGCAGAACTTTAGCATAAGCATTATTTTTGTTATTATCCAATCAACATTTATAACAAAAGCATTTAAAACAATATTTTACAAGATTTTAATGCTCTCTAGATGTTCTTTGTTTAATGCTCTCATAAGGAGCTTTTGGTAGAGTATTTGTAGTTAGAATATATAAAAAATTAAAATAATTAACTTACTTTTATTTAATAATATAAAATTATGTTTCTAATAAATTTTTTATTTTTATTTTTAAAAATAAAAATTGCTATTAAATATTTTAACCTTTTTAAAAGAATAATATTTCACATTTAACATATAATATAATTTATATAATTACACATATCAATCATTATTTTTAGTAAAAATACATAACATAATATATATTTATATATTATATATTATAAAATAAAAAATCTATATTATATAAAAATAAATAAATCATATGTCATATTAATTTTTATGACAATATTATATATGAATCATTTAATGCTCTACCAATAAATAAATAATGATAATTTATATATATATATATAATAATTAATTAATTAATTTTATTTAATAATATCAAAATTTATTTTATATCCCAAAAATAAATTTTATATTTTAAATAAATTTTACATTTATTTTTTAAAATAATAATATTTCACATTTTAAGTTTAATTTAAATTATATAATTAAATCAGATTCATTATTTTTAATAAAAAAATTATTTATACATATCATTTTAAAATAAATTATTATATACTAACTTTTATGATAATTTTAAAATTGTACATTATTGCTGTTATACTAATCATATTATTAAAAACTTTAATGAAAGTGCATACAATTTCTGAAGCATATTGTTTCTACAACATATTACTACTACTTCTTCGTCAATTGTACCAATCGAAGCCTAAGTCTAAAGCAATCAAACCTTATTAACATTTTTATGTCTACAGCAATTTAGAAGATGAATGACTGTGAGAATGTTTTTTTTTTTGACAAACTGTGAGAGTGCTTTGAAAAGCCAAATGTCCACAGTTCAATTTGTCAGCTTTACAAAAAAATGTAACATTTCATTTAACTTTTACAAAAAGAATAGGATAAACAATAAACCTATTGCATGAACTATTTTAATTACGGACTGGTTTTTAGTTTAAGCATGAACTATTTTGTTTAATTGATATTTAATTAATTAACTAGATTTTGACCCGCCCGGTATTTTATGTTTTTATTTTTTTTAATATTAAATGATGTATTTGTAATACTTAAATATAATTTTAGATTGAAAAATAATCTTTACAGTTATAATAAAAACTAAAACTAAAATTTTAATAAAATATTATGAAATAAATTTTAAATTTCCTAATTAAAATAATATAGAGAGGAGTCATAATTTTTTTTAATTCAAAAATCTTAGCATCCTATAAAAACAAAAAAAAACAATTTATAAAAACATAAAATATATAAACATATTTGGAGCTATAATTTCTATTAAAATAAATTTGTTAAGGAAAAATAATTTTGCATTGTTTTTGTTTTTTTTAGAGCTTGATCCGTGACTGTATAAATATTTTCTTTCACTTTAGTTTTTTTTGTGTGTACTAATGGTATGCTATATATATATTTGTAAATTAAAATGTATTATGTAATTGTTAATATAATATTTTAAAACATAATAATTTTATTTATTACTTTAAAATAATTATATTTTGTGATTTAATCGTCTATTATATCACAGTGTATCATATAAACCAATCTTATATTTATAACGAATTGAATTTATATTATGAAAGCATTATGCTAATAATATATAAATAAATTATTTTATATTTTATTTATATATTATATAAATTGATTATGATGTGTGATTTTTTATTTTATTATTTTTTACTAATAAATATTAAAAATATTTAACATTTTAATACAAAATATATTAGGAAATCTATTTTGGTTAAGATTTTATTAAGGAAATCTATTATTTAAATTAGGAAAAAAACATTAAATGTTTAAATCTATGATTTAAATTAGGAAAAAAACAATCATACTTAAATATAACTTCATTTAATATTTCAATGGCATGGCAATGTAATTCTAGTGAAAAACTAAGGGTTAATCTAATTTTGTACTCCCTTTTTAATAAATTAGATTCACTAGTCAATAATATTTCGTGCACTATTTTATTATACTATTCTATTTTGTCCATTATTATTAAATTGTTTTTGCATATCTAGGTTTAATATATTTTTGTATAATGTTTGTAAATAATGGCAAAAACAAAGATAATAATAACAATAATGGCTGGTTCGAGATAATATATGGAGGGACTGCAAGATAATATTGCAATCGAATTATGGGATACTCATGGTAGACGTAACTATTAATTTATATTATACAAAATATTATTACAAATTTCTAAAAATATTAATTTAAATATTTAAGAATTATTGTTTTATTTATTCAGTAAAATAAAACAAGTATAAAAATTAATTTCGTATATGTTAATATGGTGTTAAATAAATGTATATAATATTAATTTACAGCTGATGTATACCATCAATAGAGCCATGAGATCTATAATTACAGCTAAGATCTTACCATCAATAGAGCTACAACAAAAAAATCTATATCTATAATCCTATAGCAAAAGAAAAACTAAAGCTTGTCATTACTAACCGGACGCTATACTGATGTCTTTTTGTTCTTTAACCGAAAATATGTCCTTTTACTTTTTTTTTTTTTTTCCTTACACGTTTTAGACAGATTTGAATTAGTGGTAAAATTATCTGATTTTAATAAATATGTAATGTAAATATATCATCACTGAACAAAAAGAAACAACAGTTACAAACCACTTACCCTATTAAAGATCTTACACAAAGGTCGACGACAAATGTTTATTTATTTTTTTATTTTTTTGATAAAAGATTTTCTACGACAAATGTTTATTTGAAATAAACATGTGGTTAGGTTAAGTTAGAAAAAGTAAAAGTAAATGAAAAAAAACAAATAGCTTAAATCCAAACCGATAAAACAAACAAAAATGAAGGCAATTAATCACATTTCAGTCGTGTGTAACGGATAAAAAATCAAAGTTTCTTTCCACTTCATATTTTTTGTGAACATAAAAAATATTTAGTGGTCGAACTTCTATTTTTGGCGTTATAAGCTTTTTTTTTTTTTTTTTTGAAGATAGCGTTATAAGCTTGTGATCTATTATATTAAAGATCTACATTATCAATTTATCATAATGCAAACAAAAAAAGAGCTTCTAAAATTCGTTTCGACCATCATGATGATATAACAGAAAGCTCTTGTGAGATACAGAAAAAATGAATAAGAAATGGTTAAAGTGCGGAATAGCAAGGAGAATGAAAACCTTGCATCTTCTATTCCATGCAGTGAATGGAAACAAAGCGGGTTTAATCTTGGAGAAAAGAGCACAGTCGGAACAGAGTACATTGGTGTAAAATATTTTAATGGAACCCAATTTAAAAACGTTTTTCTTCTATATAAATTTACAAAGAGACATGTTCTTAGATATAATATTTTGACACAAAAATAAATTTCTAAAAATATATGTAATAACCAAAATAATATATAAGTGGTTGATAGATAAAATGTAATATTTATGTGATTATATAATTTATTTTTAGAAGGTAAACTTTAATTTTCATTTTTGTTTTGTTTAAATTGTTTTCTGTTTTGTATAGGCTTTTGGAAATATAGTTTTTATACTAGAAAAAAAAGATTGTAGACATCTATGTTTGGCCATTCCCATAATATAATGGCTTGCTTAGGGTGTGAACATTTCTCCTATGGTTCTGAATGGCATCTTCTAGTTTTTATACTAAACGACCCACATGAATGTATAGAACACACAAAGTGGATGGTGGTCTACAAACGGATCTAACATACCTTCTCATTAGTTTTCTTTGACCACCTGTCCCCAAGTCTGATGTACAAATTAAACCAGTCTGCAGATTGGCGATCATGCAAAGTTTTCAGAATTTTGTTGCAATGCCCCAAAGTATTTGCTCACCTTTTAACGATTTCTGGTTCATAGTTTTGTTACATAGAGGGCAAGTTCTGCATTTCTATGCATGTATATCGCCAAAGATCTAGAATACAAAGTAGAGATTATTATTTCGGGATAAGGGAAGAGGATGAATAGGCCCTGACCGCGGATAACATTACAGATAGCATCAGTGGAAGCTAACACGAGGTCAAAACCATGAGATATGTAAGAAGATTGTCAAAGGGGGTGGGTGGTGTCTCTTAGATAACAGTTCCACTAGGAATGAGAGCATCCTTGATCACTGTAACAATGCCGCTCTTGATGAAGTATCCATCCGTCTCTCTAGCAGCTTCTTGCACATTGTCCGTGTTGATGATCTGAATAAACGCAAAAGAGTAGAGGATGTTAAAATTGTGAGCCCTCTCGACAGTTGGAACAAGTAGTTAAAATGAAATTGACCTTGACGTTGTCACCAATACGAGCATTCTTGTCAATGATAGCTCTTTTAATGTGTGAGTCTCGGCCAATGCCAATCGGAATGCTGCCTTTTGCAGCCAGAAGTGTCCTATCCGCATCAGTCTGAAGCCAAAAGATCAAAATAACATAATGAATTTTTTTTTTAAAAAGGATCCTTATTCAATCAAATGGACTGAAACTGTAACAAAACCTCGTAGTAGTCTGCACCCATCAACAAGGTGTCTTCTATGATAGCACCCTCCGATATGCAAGACCGGAGACCAATCACGGAATGGTGGATTTTGCAATTCTGGAGAATCAACAAGATGTAGAAGAAATCTAGAGCCTTTATTTTCACATATGAAAGGGTACAAGGAGAAATCTTTTTACCTTGATGACACAACCTTCACCGATCACACTGTCGGTAACATCAGCATCAAGCATCTTGGATGGAGGTAAGTACCGAGGCTGTGTGTAGATTGGTGCTGAACGGTCGTAGAAGCTGAAATCTGGTACTGGTTTCTTGGTGATCCCAAGATTCGCATTGTAAAACGCTTCAATGGTACCAATGTCTTCCCAATACCCATCATACAGATAAGCTTGCACCTAACCAAAAAAAAAAAAAACTTAAATCAGATAAGCATTAAACCAATTCAACAAAGAGAGCGAACCATTTCATAACACTTACTCTCAGTCCGAGATCAGTAGCACCAGGGATAACTTCACTCCCAAAGTCATTAGCTCCAGGGAACTGGTCTCTAAGCAAGTCCAACATCACATTCTTGCTAACAACATATATTCCCATACTAGCAATAAAAGGCATCTCTTTGGCTCTTTCGTCATCAAGTCCCAAGATTGTTGTATCAACCTAACAAACTCAAACGGTCATTAACCAAAGTCCATGAAGATTTAAGAAAAAAAAAAAGGTAAACTCACCTTCATAGCCTTTAACTGATCTCCTTTAGGCTTCTCAGCAAACTCAATGATCCTTCCTTCGTCATCAATCTTCATCAATCCAAAAGCCGTGGCTCGCTTCTCATCCATAGGAAGAGCAGCAACAGTGATATCAGCGTCGGTCTCACGATGCGCTTGAATGAACTTCTCGTAGTCCATACGGTACAAGTGATCGCCAGCAAGAACCAAAAACTCCAACACATTGTGCTCTTCGAACAGCCACAAGTACTGCCTCACGGCATCAGCAGTCCCCTGAAACCAGTTAGGATTCTCGGGACTCTGCTGAGCAGCAAGAACCTCGACGAAGCCTTCGTTCTTGTAACCACCCATGTTGCTGGCGTAAGCTCGGGAGAGATGACGGTTGAGAGAAGCGGAGTTGAACTGAGTAAGGACGTAGATCTTGGAGATGTTACTGTTCAAGCAGTTGCTGACTGGGATATCGATGAGACGGTAGTTAGCGCCGAGAGGAACAGCTGGTTTCGCTCTCTTCTTGGTGAGAGGATACAGTCTCGTTCCAGCACCACCTCCCAGAATTATCCCCAACACACTCTGCCACATTCATTAATAAAATTTAAATACTCGGCCGGCCTGAGATTTTGGGCATCTATTATAATGTCTACGAAAAAAAATTTGGAGACCTAAAAAATATTTTATTAGGCTTATATTTATTTAATTTTTTTAAAAAAATTTTGGCACATGTTACAAATGTTTCATTACGCATGGACCGGTTCTGCTCTGAAATCGAAAGAAACGACTACTTACTCTGCTAGCGTCAGGATCAAGGCAGGTTTGTGAGTTTTGCGAGTCCGAAACTGCTTTTGGAGAGACGATCGATGGTGCTCTTCTCTCATTGCGACGTGGGAGGTTGGAGATGATCTTCTCCTGCTGCGTGGGGTTGAGTTTCTCTCCGGTAAGAGAAGACGACGAGAAGGAGAGAGTCTTCCGTTGAGAAGATGATGATGATGCTCTACGGGTGTGGTTCGAGGAAGGAACTGTTAAGGATCCGATTGCAGCCATTGTTGCCATTGTTGGTTGTTCGAGAGGAGGAGCTTCACTCTTCTTCACTCTTCTTCTACTTCTGTCGCTATTATTGTGTGACGAGATCTTTTTTATTTTGGCATAAATCTTAAATGTTGTAATTTACCTATATATCCCTATGTTTGGCTGATATTAACGGGAATGGATGACGTGGTGTGCTCGTATATTCCAAGGAAGAGAGGTTTATTCGTCAAATAAGGGTGTTTATATTTTTTGGCGGTGAAAATATCTTAGAAATATAAAATCGAGGTGGTTGGTGGATGTGAGCGGATGCAAAATGAACGGTCTATTTACTCCTGCTTGCTGCCTTTTGTTTTCTTCATTTTTTTCTTGTGGTCTGGTCTATAATTATCACGCCCGAGGATTCTCCACCGTACGTTGTTTTCTCTCAAATATCAAAAATATATGTTTTTAGTGTATTGCATATTTGACTCCCTAAACTTTAGAGTTACACTTTTTAACCCCCCCTCTTTAATCCTGTGTGTTTTCCATATCCAATTAAAGATAAAACAACCGTTTATTCGCAAACTTAGTATTAAATCATGGTTGTATCAACGAGTATTAAGGAATTTTATCTTCGATCTATTACTAGATGTAATATGCGCATTGCGTAGAGTGAATTCTTTTAACTATGATATATTTAAATATTATAAACAATATTCGTTCGATAATCTTTTTTACATTTAATTAGAGATAACATTTGAGTATCATTTGGTTCGGTTTATTTGTGTTCAATTCGAATTTTTGCGGATTCAATTCGGTTGGGTTCGGATCTTTGTGAGTTCGGTTTAGGTTCTGATAATCTGTTTAACTTTTAAAAAAAAAATAAAGTTCATATATACTTTTAGTTTCTAAAGTCTAAAATCTAAAAAATAAAAATAATATATAAATTTGAATAATGTATGTCAAAATATTAAACTTAACATAAAATTTGGTTTAGCTCAAATATTTGGATAAAAAATCAATAGGTATTTTAAGTATTTTTGGTATTTTGAGTATTGTTTATCTATTCTAAATATGTACTTTATTTGTATATATTTGGACAACTTAAAAACATCTTATGTATATTGTATATTCTTTTAGATATTAAATATAAAAATAGTTAATATATTTAATTATATATATTTGGTTCAAATATACATGGACACCCAAAATATTTTGGTACTGATCGGATTCGGCTCCGGTTTTCTAAATATCAACATTTTGAATCCGTTTGGATATCTAACCAATTTTGGTTAAATTTTAGTACTACTTTTCATATTGGATTTGGTTCGTTTTTTTTTAATTCACATTTTACCCAACCTATATTTTTAATTGTAAAAAAAATGAAAGTGATGATGCTTCATATTTATTTAGGGTAAGCAACAATTTTTAAACAAAAACACATTTTACTATGTATGTGATCCATTTACTTAATCATTACAAATTATCCTAGACTCATTTAAAGAAAACGTTGGAATGTACTGAAAATGTTACTATTTCAGATTGTCAAATTCTAAATTTTTCCTTGTCACTACTATGATGAGAGAAAATGGGTTAGGATTAGGAAAACAAATTTATTGTGCATTTCATGTTCTCGTTAGATGATTTCAGTAGCTTCTAGATACATCAAAATCTTGTAAGATTTTTGAAATTTATTAATTAATAAGATCATACACTTGCTAAAATAATCAATTGTTTCTTAACTAATATATATGAGATTAGAATAATCACATAAACCAAAACAATACCGCCTGTTTATTTACAATATTTTTATGGTAAGTAAATTAAATAATAATTTTTTATATGGTATATAATTAAATTTGAATGATATAGACATAGATATATATTATATTTAAACATAAATATTTATTATCATATGGTTTTATTAACATTTGTATTTTCTGTAACAAAAATCTAAACCACTAGTCCCAAATCTTTCTGTGTGATAGTTTTTCAATGCAAATTTCAAAATTAATATATTTATGTATTTTTATACTGTACATATTTTAATTTAAAAGATATTAATATATGAATATATATTGAATGAGAATTCATATTCATACGATTTTATGATCATTTATATCTTATTATAATAAAAACAAAATACATTCATTGATCACAAAATTTACAAAGTGTGATTTTTAACATTTTTAGTAATTTATAGTTATTTTAACAAATTCAAAATATAGCATATAAGAAAAAATCTAATTTTTTTTACTCTATGGTTGATGTGATTGTTTAACTTTTGATAATATAAAAATAAACAAAAATAAGAAAGGATACAAAAATTGTTATCAAATCTTTATTATTTATAATTATTAATTAGAGAAAATGCATGGATATGCCACACTTACAAGATATATTGTGGAGTTGGTACCCCCTAAAAAGAAATTTCTGTAACTAGTCATATTTTTTCAAAATATCAGTGCTACCCTTCATAATTGGCAAGTTAGTGGCAAACTAAAAGCAAATATAAGATTAAAATTAAACCAGATTACAAATATTTTTGGTTTATAAATTAAACCAGATTACAATGCTATGAATATTAAAATTAAAATTAATATTGATTACTGATAAAAATAAAATAAAATTTAAAATTGGTTATTATTATTAATTTTGAGATTTAATTTGGTATAATATTAAAAATTGGTTTACAACTGATTTCAATACATAAATTAAACTGGTTTATAAATGGTTTTGGTTTATATTAAAAATTCGGTTTACAACTGATTTTGTTTATAAACTAAACCAGATTACAAATATTTTTGGTTTACATACAAACCGGATTTTAAAACAAAATCTAAAAAACCCTAACTCCTTTGCACCGTCTCCTCCGCACTGCCTCCCCCACTCTGCCTCCTCCGCCGTACAACCTCCATCTATGAAACCCAGTTTCCAAAAACCTAACTTTAAACCTCTGCTCTCTTCTCCTTTCATGGTCGTCATAGCCCCATCTCCATAACTACAGAGCTCCGACTTCACCTCTTCTCTCTTCTCTTTGTCTCCTGATATTCTTCATCTTCTGTTTATACTTGAAACCCAGATTTCAAAACACAGACACAAAAAGATTCAAATTTTCTATACCAAAAATAGTGACAAAACCAGAATTAAAAAGAGAGAGAGAGAGACGAGATTCCAACTGAAACAAGGTGGAGATGGAGACAGGTGACGACGTTTTGTCTCCGGAGGCGGAAAAAAGTAACGATGGATATGTGAGCAGAGGCGGTGATGTGTTTCTGTGAGTAGAAAAAAAGAGATATGTGAGGAAAGAAAAAGATAGAGATCTGTGGGAAGAAGAACACGAAGAAAGAAAAAAGACGAAAATAATTAAAATAATAATAATCTGTTTAATTGTGTCCACTGGATGAGATTAATGAGTGGTTGTGAGCCATTGATTTAGTGGGATCTGTGCCATAAACAAATCAACCAATAAGAAGAAAGGATGAGGATAGATAGAAGAGTGATTTTGGACATTTGATCTAAATCAATCAATGGCTAAAAAAAACAATACAATTATCTTTTTATTTACTTTTAGCTATTATAAAAATTATAAAAACTTTAAATAATTTGATATCATAATTTATAATTAGAAATCTAAATTTAGTATTGACTAAAATATTTAAATAATAAAATTTAAATGAGAATAATTCTTTTATTTTGGAATTTTGTTGTTTTTTATTCGCGGGAAAGAAACACAAGACTCTTTTATAGTTGTTTTCCTAAACTTTACCTCGTGTGTTATGAAAACTTTTATAAATCATGGAATCAATGATATTTGTATATATACACACAATAAATTCATATAAGAAACATTATATAGTTGGTATAACCATAAAATTGTTTATCTATGTGCAGTAAAACTAAGAAATTAGCAAAAAATACAAAAGTATAACTTTGAAGGTTTTTGTAAAACTACAAACTTTATGAAACTTCAAAGACGAAAATCGTTAATAAAATCCCATCCAGCTTTTCGAATTTTCCCTCCGATTTTTTTTTGAATTTTCCCTCCGATTTATCATCTTTTCTAAAATGGACTTCAGGGTTTATGCAAGACAAAATCAATATAATGGCAAGGCAAAAGCAAACGTTGGCCAAAATGACAAGGCAAAAGCAATATAATGGTAAGGCAAAAGTAATATAATGGCAAGGCAAAAGCAATATAATGGTAAGGCAAGACAAAAGCAAACAGCAGGTTTGCAGCAAGGAAATAACAATATAATGGCAAGACAAAAGCAATATAATGGCAAGGCCGATACATCGCAAACGGGCTGCATGGTTCATGCAAGGCAAAAGCAATATAATGGCAAGGCAAAAGTAATATAATGGCAAAAGCAATATAATGGCAAGGCAAAAACAATATAATAGCAAGGTAAGACAAAAGCAAACAGCAGGTTTGTGGCAAGGCAATAGCAATATAATGGCAAGACAAAAGCAAATGTTGGCCAAAATGGTAAGACAAAAGCAATATAATGGCAAAGTAAAATCAATATAGTGGCAAGGCAAAGCAAAAGCAAACAGCAGGTTTGTGGCAAGGCAATAGCAATCATACGTGACAATTCAGCAAAGAAATAATGTATATTGCAAAGTGAGAGAGCCATTAACAATATGAACATCAACTTATTAGATCTGATACCTAAGAAAGCCGTTGATGGTAAAGTATTTTATTTTATTCTTTTATAATTTTTTAATCAATAGTGACTTTATTGTTAAGAAAGGGTTAAATGGTAATTTGCTAAAAATGATGGACCCTTTTAACAATTTCCTTTAAAAGGATACCATTCTGATATTGTCTTTTAAAAATAGGGCATATCTATATAATATAAAATATGTATCCTAAAGTAAACAAAAATAATATCTCTATACAAATTATAAAGTAAACATATATAAAATTAAGGAAAACCAACTTGACATGAGATCCTTCTCGTTTCCTTTTCTTGTCCGAGAAGAAGAAAAAGACCTAACATCTTGTCTTGCTTCTTGACTCATTAGCAACAATCTACACTCAGAATCTCATATCAAGCAGCTTCTTTTCCTTATATGGGTGATGCAGAGATAAAAACATCGATCATAATCAGCATTATTTTAAACAATCAAGATCTGTATACAAACTTGTTGCCTGGTTAATGAATGTTTTTGCTCCATAGTAATCATTCTCTAAGAGTTTCTCAGCAATACCCATTATCTTCTAGCTTCTTCATCGTTACGTTCTATTGCACGTTTGAAAGAGTTTTTTCTCTTACGGAACCTTACTGAGAGAGAAAGAAAATAATTAAACAGAGATTAACAGAATTTTTACAGAACTTGCTTCGGCCAGAGCCACGAAACAAAAGAAGAGAGTAAAATCTTAGTATTTGCAAGATACGAAAGGAGCAAGGTGGTTTGTATATATAAATATAATATATCATCATAAGTTTTTCCTGATCGCAGCAACAGTTTCTTTCCTACTGTGCTCTGTAATGGATTAGAAAACCTTATGCTCTTGTAACACAAAATCATACAGAACAAAGCAAGAAGTAACAATTTGACAGTGTTGTTTCAAATCAAACACTAACCTGTTTTGATCATGGGTTCGAACAAACTCTTTTTAACAAACATCACGCCTCCATTCTAGAGATTTCAAACATTTGATAAGATTCAAATAAGTATCGAATTTACTTGATTATTCTTTGAATGATTAATATATTACCTATCACGGAAACATCTCTTTTGAGTAACTACTTGATATATCTCAATGTGTCGAATTTATAGAAACTGAGAAGATAAAAAATGTGGAGGAAGGATGATCGTGAGTAGTGGTTAGTGGACTGTTTTAGAAGCCATTGCTACAGTTTTTTTCTCCGTTGCCTACGGTTGTTTTTCAACATTATTTTGTTTTTAAAAAATTGTAAACATATCTTAGGTGTCAGAATTTAATTGGTTAGGTGACTTGTGATTTAGTATATAAGAGATTGTAGACCCTTCTTTCTTTCCTACGTGTATTGTAACTTCAAACAAACAAATTAATAAATTCTGACTTAAGTGTATTGTAACCTCTTCATATTCCATTAAATAATAAATATTTTTTTACTGGCTCATTTAACCAATACATTATATTGGAAACAAATAATATAAATCCACTTTACAAGTCCAGTAAAATTAAAATTACTTTTATTGTATAATCAAAAATCCAAACAATAAATGTATAGATACAATAAAGTATAGAATATGAAAACTTGCAATTTTTAGAAATACAAGTATTTAAAAATAAAAAATAGGTTTCTAAAAAAATATGCATTTTGATTATAAAAGAATATAGATTGTTGTAAAGAATAAGTTTGCTTAATAATTACACAAAAATTTGGCATAATAATTAGACTAAATTTAGAAAAGTTTTTAAAAATATAAAATGTTAAAAATGAAATTAATATACTTAAATTTAAATTATAAAATTAATATACTTACAATATATATTTAGCATAATATATTAAAAAATATTTTTTCACATTTTAAAAAAAAATTGTTCGGAGGGCAGGTTGGTGCCTCTTGGATTTGATATTGATTTTTAGATATCACTTTAAGAACCTTTTGAGTATATAGGCTAGGTCTAATAGAGTATGAGACTTTAATTTTTGTGTCGATTCCAAATTTTTTTTTTGGTACAGATATTTTTGACTAATTATGTTAGGTAACTACTAAAAAATATAATATATTGCAAAAATTAGAAATAAAGTGTATAGTTATGAAATTTGACATTTTATTTAGTTACCAAAAATCATATTATATTAAATTAATATTAAACGCAAATATGATTAAAAACAAATTTATAACAAAAAAAACACAAATCTATTCTATTGAATTTTCAAAAAAAATATATATATCTACCCACCCTTTAAAGAGCGGGTCAAAATCTAGTTTATTCTAATAAAACATCATCATGACTTATTGACATAGGTGTGATCAAATTATTTAATATAATTATTAAAACATTTTATTAATTATTTCAGAAAAATATTATACAAAGAAAAACATAAATATGACTAAAACACAAAAAATAAATTAAAAATAAATTCTAAAAGAATGTAAAACAAAATATATATTCTCTCTTTTAAAGACGGGGCATAATCTAGTAAATATTTTAAATTAGTAAGAAACGTGCATTGCACAGAGTTTTTGATATTTTAGGTAAATTATTAAAAAATTAAGAAATATGATTACAATTTTTTGACAACGATTACAAATTTTTTTAACAACGATTACAATTTTGTTTAATTTATATATGATTTTATTTTTTATGATTTATAAAAAAAATTGTAATCAGTTGAAATATATATAAATAATTACTAATGTAAAACGCTCACATTATTTTATTTTATAGAACAAATTATCAACGACACAATTCAAAATATTTAATGCACGACATCAATCAAATATATGTTTAATGATAATCAACTAAATAACAAATACATTGTTCAACAACCATCCAATTTTATTATTACTTTTGCATATAAAAATTATTAGTAGTAATGCTTTACAAAAAAAAATAAAGAACGTAATAGTATTATACTATTATTGTAATTTTTAATAAATAATTTCTTATATTTTAATAAAATAAATTATTAAAATAGTTTAAAATAAGGAAACTACATCATTCATATATAAGAAATTACAAAATATTACTTGAACCAAAGTGTTTTAGCTTTTATTTAAAAAACAAGTGTGCGTGTTTCTTCTTACTTTTGTTCTTCTCGTTCTTTACGTTTGTTTCTATGATTCTTATTCAAATATTTGTTTTTGAAACTATATTTTTCTTTTTCAAATATTAAGAAGCTACATCATATATTCCAAAAAAGCTACATCATATAATAAATCTACCAAACATAGTATGTAGTATATTTAACTTTATTTTATGAGTATTTAAAAATTTTATGTTCAACTATTTACATAATTTCTTAAACATACAAGGAAAATTGCCTAAAAATACTATTTTTATAGTAGTATTTTTGAAAATTCCCCAACATACAAATATATTCTCATAATATTCATGCGTATATGTACTCATATACGATGACAACATTATGAGATGTAACAAAAATCTTATTATATAAAGTTTTGTTCTTCAAATTAGTAATTAACAAGATCGCAACACATGTTAATTATATATTTAGGATTGTGACATGTGTTAAATAACAATTTTCTTTAAAAAAAATAAACCAAAAGAATTTTAAAAGTTAGTTTTACTTTTTTTTTAAAGTCTTAAATAAAAAACTGTAAAGAAACAAATATTTCCATATAAATAATTATTTAATAATATCTTTTTAAACGTGGGTTTAAAATAATTATAAGATACAGAAAATGTTGTAAGATAATTTTGTTACAGATTATTTTTTTTATATAAACTTATTATATAAAACTTGATTTTCAAAGTTTTCAAGATCACGACACATGACAATTATATATTTAGATATAACATGTGTTAAATAACAATTTTTCTTTCAAAATAATTAAGCCAAAATAATTTTAAAACTTAGTTTCCTTTTTAAAAATGTCTTAAACAAAAAAACTATAAAGAAACAAATATTCCCATATAAATAATTATTTATTTATATTTATATATAATTCGTTTTTTAAATATGTTACTATATATAAAAGGAAAATTTCTTTCACATAGTTTCATTTTTTGTTTAGGAATTTTAAAATAAAAATTAATATCAAATATTTTATTAAATAATTATATATTTTTGATAATAGTTATATATTTTGATAATATTTTTAAAGCTTGACATAATCTTAAAATATTTATTGTCATATGTCATGATCATATTATCATATTAATTAGAAATTTTGAAGAACTAAGCTTTATATAACGATATACAAGAAGAGAGTCCAATTGGCGTTGGTAAGATATGTTGTTTTGTTTCCCATGGAACTATTAAATAGGACTGGACAAAATATTCAGAACCGAAGAACCCGACCTGTCGCGAATCTGAACAGTCTGATATAAATAATTGAATGAGTTCTAAACTGATGTATCCGAAAAATCAGTATTTAACCTGATCCGAACCAAGAACCGAATGCGTATCCATAGATATCTGAAATGTAAATATATATTTGAAAATATTATTTATAACTATACATATAATTATTTTAAAAGTTAAAATTATATATTAAATATATTATTTGTTTTTGTGTATCTTCGGATAAAATATGACAGTTTGGATAGAAAAGCTCAAAAACGATGTCTAATAAGTATTTTGATTATTTTTAGTATATTTGAATAGTTAAAATACAAAATATCCAAATGGAATCGGATAATATACTTACTTTAGGACTATTATCCGAACACGTTTAAGATACATTAATTATTCAATTATTTTTAGATTTTTTTACATCAGAACTGAATCCATTCAAATTTGGGAAGATCCGACTCAAACCCAAATCAAAATTTTGTAATATCTGAATAAAGCCTAATTTCTAAACCCAAAAAAACTCAATACCCAAAAGAATTGATCTGTACCAGACCGGTACGGGAATGCCAATGTCTATACCTATAGAATTTAGTTTTTGAGAAAACAAAATATAGTGTAACAGGCCTAAATGCGTGAAAGCCCGAATTTGTGAATCCATCTATTAATTAGCAATCACCTTGTATACTTTGGTCGGAAGGGAAAGAGATAAGAAGTGATTCGAACAAAAAAAAAAGGAAAGAGATCAGAAGTGCTATGTTCTGTCTGTATACAATAGATACATTAAGATCTCTATAAATACAAACGAAGATCGAGAAGAAATCGGCGGAACCTAATTTTGATTTCGATTACAAATTCGATCCTTGTGGCGATGATATCCGATCTTCCAAGGGATTTGGCGGAGAGGGTGCTCTCTAGGCTTCCGGTGACATCTCTGAGAGGAGTGCGATGCACATGCAGAAACTGGAGAGCTTTATCAAAAGACAGGATTTTTACAAAGAGGCACATCGGTGAAGCAAAAGCAGAAGCAAAGAAGAGGAAGGAGTTTCAGGTGGTGATGATGCTCGATTTCAAGGTTTATTTATTCAACGTCAATCTCCTCAATCAATCACCTATGGAGCGTATAGGTAAACTTATTAGCCTAGATCGCATCGAGATATCTCGAATCTTTCACTGCAGCGGTTTGTTGTTATGCATCACCAAAGACAAATCTAGGCTTGTTGTGTGGAACCCTTGTTCGGGACAAACTAGGTGGATCGAACCACCGAGAAATTCTCGTTACGACATATTGGACAGATACGCTCTCGGTTATGACAAGTACTCGCAGCAGCGTCCTAGCCTCAAAGTGTTGAGATTTGTGGATGATCACGACCCGCGTGTGAATCGTCGTGTTACCAAGTTTGAAATCTACAATCTAAGCTCTAACTCATGGAAGGTTGTTGATGGTGTCAATGATCCGGACTGGGAAATAGAATCTCACCACTACGGCGTGTCTCTCAAAGGCGGCAACACTTACTGGTGTGCACGACAGAAGCATGATCCACCGCGCCCGGATTTCCTAATCTGTTTTGATTTTACGACCGAGAGATTTGGACCCCGCCTGCCTCTGCCTTTCCGCACTTTTTGGGAAGAGACAGTGACTCTTTCTAGTGTTAGAGAAACGCAGCTCGCCGTTTTATGTCAGAAATCTAGTTCACTGGTATTCACTGTCAAGATATGGATTACTAGTGAAATTGGGCCCAATACAGTGTCGTGGAGGAAATTGTTCTTATCGGCTGATATGAAACCACTCATCGGTTTTAAGTTTATGTATGGCAGTTTCTTCGTTGACGAGAAGAATAAAGTAGCAGTGGTTGTTGATAAAGACAGCAATAGATATCATCCAACTCGCAACATGGCTTACATCATTGGAAAAAAGGGATATGTCAAACAAGTTGATCTTGGCGAGTCTAGAAACTTGACTTGCTTCCCACTTGTGTGCTCTTTTGTTCCGAGCTCACTGCAAATCAACCACCGTGGCAACCGCTAACACACTTTGATTTTCTTATCTTTAACTAGGGTAGACCCGCCCTACGGTAATGTTTTTACTTTATTTGTGATTTAAGTTTTTATTTTTTGTAAGATTTTATGGTTTGTGTTTTAGGTTTCTATTCGCGTATAATAGTGATTTTCGTGTTTTAGAAAATTTTAAGTGAAGAAGAATATTATATTTAATTTACTTAAACGTTTGATGTTCGTTTATTTTTCTAACTTGTTTTTGTTTTTATTATTTGTTTTCATATATATTTTATGACATAAAACTATTTTAGTAATTATCTTTTCTTTTGGTAATGTTTTTTAAATAAGAACACAGTTTTATATCAATATTAAATAAATGTATGACTGAATAGTTTATATATTATTATATTTGAAGACTAAATCAACAATATTATTCCAATAACTTATTAGGTTTTCAAAAATAAAATTCACTGGTTACGTTTTAAAATAGTTTTTAATAATGGCCTCCTTATATATAAATAATTTATTGTTTTATCCAGTTAGAGTTTTATATTATTTTATATAGTTTTTTAATTATTTTTTTCAGTAAATAAGAAAAATAAATAATAACTTGACCGTGAAATTATTTTGTCTAAATTTCGGTAGATTGTATTATTCAGATTTACTAAATGTACTATACAATCTATATCAATTAGAATATTTTTATAAAATATTATTATTCAGTTTCAGCGTATAGTTAGTGGCGGTTTTATTCTATTACCTTATATATTGTTTTCGTTTGTTATACCAAAATAAGCTATTGTTTTATTTATAAAATTTTACTATAATTTTTTTATGGAACAGAAAAAACATAATATAATATATGTATTAGTTCAAAATTTATCGTTTGCTATAATTTTGGATCAAGATACATTCATTTATTGAATTATCTTGGTTATTTATGTGTTTACATGTTCTTAATAGCAATGGTATATCTTTTGTTTTGTATGTCTTTCGTTGCTTGTTTTTTAATGTTATATACCGTCATTTCTCCATTGAGCTTGTCGTTGTTGTTCTTTTCTTTAAAAAAGCCGAGATCCAGTTTAATATTGTGATTACATTTAGAGAACGTATTTTGGAGTCTTGTTGTGAAATTGAATAGATTTCTTAAGAGGACATGTAACTTATTTTCAATTACTTGACTTACAATTTTTAGAGCCACCTGCAGTGACTAAAGCTATTGATTTTGTTAGAAGTGTAACTAAAGTCATGAGAGAGCTATGTGCCAGTATGTGTACTCGTGTATCATCTTTTAGGCTAACTTTTTTCCAGTAACAAAGTCATCTCCCGGGTTCCTCTAACTCCTCAAGACATACACGTGACCCAGTTTGACTGTGTATCACCCTGACAAATTAAACAGTTTGAAAAATGAATATTCTTCATTCAAATCCAAACTATATAACCTAAACCGATGATCAAACTTGTTCACTACTTCCAACAGTTTAACATTCCGACCAAGTGTGTCCACTTTGAAAGGATTCAGTTTCGCCGGGGAACTCTATCAGACACGTGCTCTATATTTTCAGGTTCCAGACACGAATTTCTCAAAAGATCACAGAGTAAATTGGAAAACAAAAACTTTTTTCTCGATCAGCTTGGAGAACAAACGCTCGGCTTAAACGACGGACACATCGCCGTGGTAGTCAAGCCGCCTTTGATATTGAGCCGAATAAGATCCTCATGCCATGTTTTTCTTCTAGGTCTTCTCCAAACGCCACAAACACAATCCAAAAAAGGAGCTGCAACTGCAAAAGATGAAGGAGAGAGAGAGTTGGGGGCCAAAGAAGTGACGGATGTAATGATTCATACGGGGTAAACAAACAAAATTACTTCCTCACTATCACATCCTTTATGATGACTAATATCACAGCATTAGAAGAACCAAATAAGTGATATTCAAATGAATAACTCACCAAATAACACTGCTTTTATAATGGGATGATCACTTGAGTTTCTATTTATATTATGTAAGAAAAGTATCTGTCATTTTCTGAATCAATGTTGACTTCACCATTCAGGTTCCCAATATATCACTTATTATATATATATATATATATATATCTAAAGACTCCGCTGCAGAAGATGCAACCTTCTCCATTAACAAAAACAAAAGAACACTATTCAGTAATCAGGCTCATCTATTCATAGAAAAATAGGAAGGAAATAAACCAAACAAAAAGAAACTCAGAACATGCGCTTTGTAAATAAATTGATAGATTCTCAAGAACCAAGTGATTAAGTTGCTAAATACCAGGCAAAAACAATAAGAATCACTCAGAAACTAAAAACATGAGATTTTCAAAGAAAGCTACTGATAAGCAAGATAAATAACTTTAATAAGAAGAGTACTGTAGAACGTGGCCACAATAGCTAACGGTGGCTCCGTTAGATAGAAGCAATCTAACATCCATCTGACATCAAAAGTGGAAGAGCACTGCCGTACTGAAAATCAAAGAGAAAACTTCAGTGTTAGACATTTTAGGGGATTATGGATGTAAGAGAACCAAGGAGAAGATGAGTGGAAAGGAAGAGATCTCATACCTTTTTATACCGTGACATCACCGACTCTCACATCGAATAAGACAATTGAAGACGACGTAGTGGGGATTCAATAGTGGGGATTCAAGACAAAACATTTACTCGGCCGTTATGGGAGGAGAAAATATGGAGCGTCAGGGAATCGCCGTCGGAGCAGGGAAGGTAGGCGACGTTGGTTTCGTATCAACACATTAGGACAACAGTCACGATAATCCTCTATCGGGGCGTATTCTGTAAGGGGAGTATAGTATAAATCATGATTCGTAGGCCCAGACAATTAGAAGCCCATTAATCAGACGACTTAATGAAACGGTGCGCGTCTGACGTGTCGGCACTGTAGCACTCTACTTTCCAGCTTAGATCTGATGTGGAGGGCTGTGAGGGATTTTTTTTTTCCGTCAAAGATATATTAAAAGGCTCAAGGCCATAACAAAAGGGTCTACACCCATTACAAATTCAATCCGAAAGCCCAATAAACAATGCAGGCTGAAAAAGCAAACAACATAACCAAATGGGCCCAAGACCCAACAGCTTATCCAGCCCAAACTCCACCACCGACAGTCGAGCTGTTGCTGACACGTGTTTCAATCCTCCGCTTCGAGGAGACACGCGTCACGCACCCACCAGCCCGACCGACACCACTACGTCTCACCGTCGACAGACTCGCCGGAAACCTCTGTTTCTTCGGCGCACGCCTGATCTTCATTCCGGTACACGCCGGAGGCTGTAACTACAAATACATCTGCTTCGCCTGACTTTTCCACGGGGAACTTCATCGAGACACACTCGAAATCTCATCCCATCCGCCGCCATCGAAGTCACCATCTCCAACACAAATCCTTCCTGGACCAACGGGCTTCAACAGATCCCGAGATCTCCTAATGGTAAGGAGCGATTCACCACCCGAACAGAGAGCCACCAAAAGAAAGAGAAAAAGAAAAAATCGAAACCCTAATAAAGCCGCCGTTAACTACAGCAAGCCAAGACGCCGCAAAACTAAAGCCGACCGTTCTCCTTTAACGGAAAGGAGCCACGCCGGAAGCAGGAGCCGAACGTCCACCGCGAGGAGGATGCGACGCCGGAAACAAAAGCCGAGCGTCCACCGCGAGGAGGGAGCAACGCCGGAGACAGACGAGAACACACTGATGGAAACTAAAGGAACAGATCTAAAAACAAACGGCCGGACCGACGGTGGCTGCGGAAGCCCTCACCGTCGGCCGGAGGTAAAGACACCGCCGCGACTTTTCTCTCTTCTCTCTCTAACTTTTCTCTCTTGTCACTCCTTAAAACCGTTTCCAGAGCTGTGAGGGATAGAACATTTTTTTTATATATATAGATTATTTATTTGTATCTCAAGACAGTCTCTCTGCTAGACATTGGGTCGGCTCTTTTTTTTTCATATAAATTGAGTGTGGATCTTCAGCTTTTTATATCTATTTATTGGGTCAGTGCAAAGAGAAGCAAAAACGCAAATGTATAACTTCAAATTCCTAATAAATTAACATAAGATTGCATTTTCTTTTGGTTCAGTGTAAAATCACCATCAGTGTTGTCCACCACTGTCTCTTCTTCATTGAAAGTGGTAATTTTCCGAGGCTCAGAATTCTCTTGGATTGCTTGTTCTAGCTAAAGTTGATTGACTTGTTCTAAACATTCAAAATCTTGAGTGCCATATCATTGTCTTTCTTCTTCAAACCTTCCTCGCAAATAGTTTCATTACCCTCTTATCTTTCTTTTTGTTTGCCTACTTGGACTAAACTATTCTCAGATTCGGATATAATTTACAAATAAGTGAATAGCACACAACATTGTTGGTATATGAATGCTTGCATTGTGTTTCCACGTGTCGGTTTTCTATCTCTAGCGATGCCGAAATGTTAATTCTCTAGTAGCCGGGACTCGAACTCTGGTGGCTTCACCGTATTGGGCTTTTGCCCTCAAGTTAATCACCACCAGGCCACAAGCCTTGGTTCACTTCTCTCTACTCAACTTGCATATTACCTCAAAACACCTTACAAACTGTTGTGGGCACAGGGTCAGGCAGTCCGGAATATGGAACTGAGGTTTAGTCCAATAGTTCGGATTGGTACCTGAAACAAAGAGTGAACCTTTTTATGAGTTTTATAAGTTTATGATGCAAACAGAAGCAAACATGAATATGAATCAGAATGATAATAAGAATAAAAGCAAATAGAAAAGGGATAGATTGATGGAGATGGGATCTTTGTTGCTGGACTGAAGTCACTCTCAACAAGATCAATGGATGGAAGATGGATAGATATGGGATTTGCTTGCTGGACTGAAGTCTCTCTCAAGGCAAATCAGTAGATGTAAATGATGGGGGGATTGAGGATGCCACAAAGCTCTGTGTAAGGATGCTTTGATAAGTCAGGTTGCTCAAGAGCTGCTTCTCACAACACTCAAAAGACTTAGATAATAGTTTTAAGAAAAAAACTAGAAAAACTGCATATTCATTCATAAAATTCAAGGGTGATTAACAAAGACAAACTAAATGAGCTTATATAGGCTCGACCTTGGGACTCTCTAACAGTCTAAAAATGACTTAAGGAAAGAAATAAAATTGAAATAAAAGTCTTGGAAGCAAAGGCTTTGATGGTTCCATGTAATCTTCCTTTAGCTTGATTTATGCCTTCTTCCAAATGAGATGATCTTGTATCTTGATATCTTCTTGAACCTGGATGGTTTAAGGGGATAAGTGAGCTTCCTGGGAATCTTCTTGATAGCTTGGAAGGTGCTGAGGTCGTGCATAAACTCAGGGAAAAAGAGCTGTTGGAGTTTGAATGCAAGAATCTCCAAATAAGGCAGCTTGGTGTTAATGGGGATCCTCCTGATCCTATGATGGCTGGTGCATGATATGAACTTGTAGAAATCCTCTTGAATGAATATAATGTCTTCTGGAAGTCTTGGACTGATCTTATTGTCTTCTGGTCGGAGTTGGTTTGGTTGGAAATGATCAAACCGAAAGATTGTCCAATCTTGCCATAAATAGCTCCGGTTTGATTTAAGTGACTCTTCATTGAACCAACTGATCTCCTGGGCTCTGGTGTAGCTAAGGACTTCTTCAATACCTCCTGATTGGTTGAGATGATCTCCTGGACGCCAATGTCTGGTTTGAAGCTGATTGAACCGGTTAGCTTCCAATTGAGGCAAGTGTAGAACTGGTTTGACCGGTTCTGGAAAATTGGGCATAACTTCATAATTCCGTGGCCATTTCTCCTGATATTGGGCTTCCTGGAAAGATGAGAGACTCCTCTTGAATCCTATGATTGGCTTTGGTTCAGGCCGCTTCTTCATTGGGCTTGAATCTCCTTCAAAAGTCGGGTACTCGCAGATGGATGGGCTGTGAAACCTCCGGTTTGTAAAATTCATAACTCCTTGGTCCAGTAAGCTTTTCTGGATATTCCAATTGGGCTGGACTCCGTCTTGAGTGTAGAATCCATTAAAATTTGTTTCACTCCAAAACTCCTTTTGGTTGTCGAGATATATGCCGTGGACTGGACCTATGTCGCTGGTACCTCCAAAGTGGCCGGTTTGGACTGCTTGGTTGACCTCTGGTTCAACCACTGGTTTGATGACCACATCATCCCCTCCCCCTTGTGAAGGTTTTGACCTCAAAACTGGATAACCTGATACACCACAATAGAGCAAGTCAGGTTTCATTCTCTTTTGGGAGTTTAGAACCTTACCTTGATACAATTTTGGTTTGGAAATGGGTTGTGCATCTGGTGGCTCTTCTTTAGAAAGATGGGAAATGATCACGCCTCTGGCCTGGATAGTGTCATTTCTTCTCTTCTGGAGTTGATGGTACTTCACACTAGTGGTAACCTCATGGTTGATCATCTTTGGGACTGATTCTCCAAGTAATAAAAGATTATCCGGTGGGATTTCTTTTAAGTTTTCTTCTTTGCAACCTGAAAAATTCTCAACATTCTGGACAAAGACAAAGTGAATTATATCTGATACTGGAGTTTCATAAACAGAATGTGATATGGTCGAATTTACCATAGGTGCATCAGCATGATGAAGAATTAAATTCTTCTTTGGACAGCTTTGGATTGATGGCTGCCTTTCTTGCACCCTTTTATCTTGTTTGGTGTGATCTCCTTCTTGTCTTGTATCTGAAAAACAATTTCTTGGCAAAGACAAATGCATTATATCTGTGGTTGAAGATTTAAAAACAGAATATTTAAAGTTCATACTTACTTTGATTGCATCAAAAAGTTGAAGTATGATTTTCTCCTTGTTGCCAGCTTCTCCTTCATTCTGTTTTGCACATGTACTGCTGATGGTGTGCCTTACTAGGGACGTGGGATCTCTTCCTCTAGGCTCTCTTTCTTTTGTTATTCCTGGATCAAAATTCCTTGGGAAAAACAAGTGCATTATACCAGAATTTTGAACCAATAAATCAGATTGAATAAAACTATCACTTTTCATAGATAAATCTGTTTTCTCTTCTAGTGATGTTTCTTTCAAAGCTTTCTTATTTGGACAAACTACAGCAAAATGTCCTCTTTTATGACATTTATAACATATCTGATCTTTCAGAATTTTAAAATCAGAAGACTTACCTTGGCTTGATGTCTCTTCCTTCTTTGGGTTTGAAATCTCATCATTCCTTGGACTTAAATCATGGACAACTTTTGAATCCAACAAGGACTTTGAGATCGTGTCTTTCTTGACCTCAGGACCTGTAATATCATCCTTGGACAAAGACAAGTGACTCATACCAGTTGGAGTTGATTTATAACCAATTTTATCAAGTATAGGACTTACCATAGCCTTTGCTTGAAGTACTGGTTTGTTTGGCTCTTCTTTGGGTCTGCTCAAGGTGTCTTGGCTGACGTTTTTACTCACCTCCATGACCTTTAGGATGTCACTTTTCTGGCCTAAGCAATGGACAATGGCGTGCCCCTGGTTTGGCTGAAAGTTGGTTTGTTGAGGTAAGCTTCTTTGACCCTCTTTGTGGACAGCTTCCCTTGCTTCTTGGGAACCATGAGTTGGATACCTCTTTGGGTACTGCTCCTTGATCTGAGATCTTGTATAACCTGGTGCAAACTCATACCTCATGGCTTTCTTAAGTGCTCCCCACGTTTTGATAGTTGGCTCCTTGTAAAACCATCTATCATCTACTTCTTGAACCCACCATTTAAAGGCATCTCCTTTTAGATGATCAATGGCATAAGCTAGCTTTTCTTCCTTCAAGATGTTGTTGTAGTAAAACCATTCATCAAGGTTCCTCTCCCATCTAAGATAACATCTTTTTCCTGAAAAATTAAAGAGTTCAACTTTATCAGCAAAAGAGTTATGTTCAAACCGAGAATTAACAACATGATGGTTGTGGGTTTTAGAAATTGGGGTTTGATTGATCCTTGAAGGATCTGGTGGTTTGGGCTCGACATAGACAGCCTCTGGTGCATCTCCAAAACATCTTTTTCCTTTATGGGGACGTTGGCCTTGTGCCTTGTTTCTTTTCTCCAGCTGAGCAATCTGTTCTTGTACACCTTTCATAGCAGCTAATAGCTGTTTTTGAGAGGCCAGTAAAGCTTGGCATTGTGCTGCTACTTCCATTTCTTCCTGAAAGCAATCTCAAAGATCAAGTGAAGAAGATATGGGAAGTGTTGGTCGGACCAAATGAATTAATGCAAGCTATTGAAATCTAAACCGAGAAAATATGCTAATTTGAACCGAAATGAAATAAAATATGCAAAAATGATTTTTCTTTTGGTTTTCTGGATGCAAACTCGAAATGAAACAAATATGAAATGATAATAATACTATGACAAAGAAAATTAAATGCAAACTAACAATATTTTTTTTTAAATGCAAGATTCAAATAAGAAACAAATATGGAATGCAGATTTTTTTTTTGACCTTTTTTTTTAAAATGGAAACAAATAGCTAAATGAATGCAAACAAATTTTTCTTTTGTTTTTATGATAGAAATGAATCAAACTAAACAACTGGTCGTCTCCTACCTCACACTTTTTATGGTTTTCAATTTTATGATGAACAAAGAACACAAAATGCAAAAACTGTTTTTTTTTTTTTTTTTTTGATTTAAGATGAAAACAAATGCAAGCAAATATGAAATGCAAGGATAGATATCACCTTAGTCAGGAGCTTGAGCTCTGATACCAAAATGTTGTGGGCACAGGGTCAGGCAGTCCGGAATATGGAACTGAGGTTTAGTCCAATAGTTCGGATTGGTACCTGAAACAAAGAGTGAACCTTTTTATGAGTTTTATAAGTTTATGATGCAAACAGAAGCAAACATGAATATGAATCAGAATGATAATAAGAATAAAAGCAAATAGAAAATGGATAGATTGATGGAGATGGGATCTTTGTTGCTGGACTGAAGTCACTCTCAACAAGATCAATGGATGGAAGATGGATAGATATGGGATTTGCTTGCTGGACTGAAGTCTCTCTCAAGGCAAATCAGTAGATGTAAATGATGGGGGGATTGAGGACGCCACAAAGCTCTGTGTAAGGATGCTTTGATAAGTCAGGTTGCTCAAGAGCTGCTTCTCACAACACTCAAAAGACTTAGATAATAGTTTTAAGAAAAAAACTAGAAAAACTGCATATTCATTCATAAAATTCAAGGGTGATTAACAAAGACAAACTAAATGAGCTTATATAGGCTCGACCTTGGGACTCTCTAACAGTCTAAAAATGACTTAAGGAAAGAAATAAAATTGAAATAAAAGTCTTGGAAGCAAAGGCTTTGATGGTTCCATGTAATCTTCCTTTAGCTTGATTTATGCCTTCTTCCAAATGAGATGATCTTGTATCTTGATATCTTCTTGAACCTGGATGGTTTAAGGGGATAAGTGAGCTTCCTGGGAATCTTCTTGATAGCTTGGAAGGTGCTGAGGTCGTGAATAAACTCAGGGAAAAAGAGCTGTTGGAGTTTGAATGCAAGAATCTCCAAATAAGGCAGCTTGGTGTTAATGGGGATCCTCCTGATCCTATGATGGCTGGTGCATGATATGAACTTGTAGAAATCCTCTTGAATGAATATAATGTCTTCTGGAAGTCTTGGACTGATCTTATTGTCTTCTGGTCGGAGTTGGTTTGGTTGGAAATGATCAAACCGAAAGATTGTCCAATCTTGCCATAAATAGCTCCGGTTTGATTTAAGTGACTCTTCATTGAACCAACTGATCTCCTGGGCTCTGGTGTAGCTAAGGACTTCTTCAATACCTCCTGATTGGTTGAGATGATCTCCTGGACGCCAATGTCTGGTTTGAAGCTGATTGAACCGGTTAGCTTCCAATTGAGGCAAGTGTAGAACTGGTTTGACCGGTTCTGGAAAATTGGGCATAACTTCATAATTCCGTGGCCATTTCTCCTGATATTGGGCTTCCTGGAAAGATGAGAGACTCCTCTTGAATCCTATGATTGGCTTTGGTTCAGGCCGCTTCTTCATTGGGCTTGAATCTCCTTCAAAAGTCGGGTACTCGCAGATGGATGGGCTGGGAAACCTCCGGTTTGTAAAATTCATAACTCCTTGGTCCAGTAAGCTTTTCTGGATATTCCAATTGGGCTGGACTCCGTCTTGAGTGTAGAATCCATTAAAATTTGTTTCACTCCAAAACTCCTTTTGGTTGTCGAGATATATGCCGTGGACTGGACCTATGTCGCTGGTACCTCCAAAGTGGCCGGTTTGGACTGCTTGGTTGACCTCTGGTTCAACCACTGGTTTGATGACCACATCACAAACTGACCAATTTACCTGATACGCAAGCATAACAAGAGAGAAAGCTTTGAATCTAACCAAGCTAGATGCTTCTGTTGTGCAAATATTTCTGGACAAATGAATTCGATGGCTCAATTGGGGTTTCAAATGAAAGATGATGCCAAGCAGATTTGATGCAGAGATGACGAGGCTCAAGGCGGTCCACAACATTCCCTTCCCAAAGCCCTAAAACGACGCTGTATTCATAACCCACCGGATCTTCTCAATCCTTGCTCTCGAGTTTCTTCCATTTCCCATGAGTCTGAAATGCTACGATTCCATAAACATGAAAATATTTTTAATCACCAAAGAAAATAAACAGCTACATTATAGAATGCTTCAACTAATTAAAGTGAAAATATTTTTTTAGAAAATATTTTTTATAATTCTGAGAAAAACTTTGGCTAACAAGTATATAACCATACTAAATTGTTATATATATTGTATTAATTAATAATGTTGATAAAACTAATGTTACATGGAGAAGCAACAAATTATTTATTGTTAAATCATCTAATTCGTGACTGTAATTAATCCAAAATATACATATATTTGAAAAATAGAAACTGAACAAAAAAAACAAATATGTTAAGAAACAATAACTCATGAGTTTTACTCTTCTTTACATATAAAATATATTAATAACATTATTTTTATGGAAATAATTTGGATCCGTTCACCATTTATTCAGTTAATTAATTTCATAAATATTACTTATAATTAACTATGCCATATTCTAGATTTTTAAAAATATTTTGTGAAGATTCTAAATTTATTCTCCAACTTTTATTTCCTATGATTATAGCAATTGAAAACCTATTTTAATCTCCAAAACGCCTATAATTTATTAAAAAATATCCAAAAATGTTACATGAATTTTTTTCTAAACATGAAAATCAAAATCAAACGGGTATCTGAATATTTAAAACATAATAAAATATTATATATATAATATAAATTTTTGGTTTAGTCTTCAAAACTAAGAAACTTACTTTTTCTTAAAAGAATTTTTAAAGATATAATAAAATCATTCAATGAGTTATAAAAAGATAATAAAATCTAATTGGTTGAATCGTCTCCAATAAAATTAAAGTTAACTTTAAAACTTTAAACATCTTATATTTTGAAACAACATAAATTTTATAAAACATCATATAATTTGAGACAAGCGGAGTATAATTTTTAAACAAAAATATCAAAAAAAACCTCGAATCGCATGAATTACCCAACTTTTTCAGTATTCCGGATTTAACTCAGGTTTGGGAGATTTTTTTTGGATTTTTGGTTTTAAACCAGAACTAAACTCAAACTATTCCTAATTCGGTTAACTTTAGGGTTTATGAAAAAATAAAAACCCGACTTGAACCCAACATTACTCGAATCGATATGATAAGATGTATAGTTCCTAAACGGATCCTAATACCTGAAGCCCAACAATTTGAAAACTGAATAACTGAACCGTACACAAACCTCAAACTTTAATGCTCATCCCAATGAAACGAAATAATAAATTATTCTCAGTTACATACGTCAAAAATCAAATTTTAAAAATCAGACAAAAAAGTAGTTAGTAACTTTTAAATAGAAACTTTTAACCAAAAAGTTATTCTGCGGTTTCAAAATGCGGATCATAATCTAGTATTATATTAAATGGTTTGTATCAATAATAGAATTTCATTGTAAATTAAAAATTAAGGGTAATAAAAGGCCATAATGATTTAAAGTCCAATAGAGAAAACAGAAGAGGAGAGAAAGAGATAAACAGGTTGTGGGAAGGAAGGTCTTAGCTTTATCATTGGAAGGTGTACACTCTTCTACTCATTATAAAGTAAGAATACTATTTTTGAGGGTTTTTTTCTGATGAGCTTGCTTTTTCCTTGTTATTATTATTAAGACATGAACTTGAATATTTTGTGCATTTTGATGTATCAGAATGGAGAATTGGAGATGTGTCATGTAGCAATGGGAAGCATGACTTCGTACTTGATGAAGAAGTTGGTCTAAAATGCCGATACTGTTCTTATGTCTCCGTCGAGATCAGAGATGTCTCGCTTACTATATGGTAACATTCTTTGTGCTAAAAGATTGTACCATACTTGGAGCTATTGTTTTCAGTTCTTAACATGTTCTTTCCTCTGCATTGTGGAGGACAAGTATCGTGCTAATATTAGTGACAAGAAGACATGCAGTGACAAAAAGGGTACCACTTTACTTGACAGCCTTGATTTTGAAGCTTCAGACCGCAGCAGAGATATGGAGTCTTTGAAAAATACACAAGGAACAGTTCGGGAATACATCCCTGGCATAAAAAAAAAATACTCTGTACCCACACCAACAAGAAGGCTTTGAATTTATGTGGAAAAACTTAGCTGGGACAACAAAATTGACGAGTTGAAAGGCTCAGTAGGAAAAGAAAGGGGCGGATGCATTCTCTCACTCGCCTAGAACTGGTAAGACGCGTGACCATCGTGTTTCTTCAGTCATTCCTGCAAGTTTAATGCTTACTTGGGAAGAAGAGTTCAAAAAGTGGAACTCAAACATTCTGTTTCCTAACATGAGTAGAGTAGTCAAGATTTCTCAGGGCAAGAGAACCAATCAGCTGTCTCACTTGTAAAGGGAAACATGCACCTTAGGACAGACAAACAAAGATTCCGCAATAGTTTTTAAAAACTATAAACTTTTGGTTTTGGCCATTAAGTAGGCCTGAAATGGAAAAAACAATGTTAACCAGACTCGTCGTGGTCATAGATCTATGTTATCTTGATCGTGAGCTTAATCTGCATCTGAATTGAGAGCTCCAAACCGTAGCCTTCATTGACTGGATCCTCTTGTTCATCGTCCGAACCTTGTTCCTCTTCACCCTGACTCTCCTCTTCCACAGGTTCATCTGAAAGCTCCTCTTCAGTGACTGGATCCTCTTCTTCATTCTCCGAATCTTGTTCCTCTTCACCCTGACTCTCCTCTTCCTCTTCCTCTTCTTCATTCTCCGACCTCTCACTCTCGGCATTGTCATATTCACCCGAATCATCTGAAGAAGGCTCTTTGCCATCAACGGGGTCATACCTGATGTAATGAGCAAAGACATAATGGCCATACCTGTAACAGTGAGACAGAGAACTTTTTAGACAAGAGTAAATGAAATTTAAAACAAAAAGAAAGCGCGCCTATATAACTTACTCAGCAAGAGGGTGGGGTTTGTACACCCGTCGCTCAAAGACACGTCCACCTTCAGCACCAAGGGATCCTAGGTTGATTCTGGAAAAAATCATACCTCAGATGAGGCACTTCTCTCGTCTTTTTAGGAAGCACAGCAGGCCATTCGTGATCATCAAATACAGCCGATCTCGAGAATCTAAAGAGGCCATCACCAAAGTCGGTCACTGGTTCGTCTGAAATTGGCAGATCTTGAAGTGAAATCTGTTGCACATCATTTAGGCGTAGCCACTCAGATCTGGATCTCAGAAGAATCTCCTTAACATCTGAAAGCAACCAAATAATTAAATCGCAAGCAACAGATTGATAATTGGAGAAACAAAATTAATAGCCGTAACTACCAGGAGGAAACTCATCGGCACTATCTTGAACATTCACAGTAGGCATATCTATGCAAGGATCAAAACCTGCTCAAGAACAATTAACCATCGATCACAAATTTCTTTCTCAGCTCGTCCTTATCTAAATAAATTCAAAACTCTTTTGGAAGTTCCAAGGAACAATAATTGAAAGAAAATTTCACCAGAAACAACAAATCCTTCTCTTATCCGCTAAGAATCAACACAATCATCGATTCTACATAAACATAACTCGAGTGTGACTCGCGTACTTCGCTCGCAAGAACAACATTAATTCAACAATTCTACATAAACAGCTTCAAAATTAAAGATAATGGGAATAAGTTTGCGATTAAACACCAAATCCTCCTCTTACCTGCAACCACAGTCAGAGTCTCTTCACTCTTCAGAAAGACGAGCTCTCAAAAGGAACAACGATAAATGAATCGCGTCTCTCCCAGCTTCGTCTTATAAGATTCAAACAGAATGATCCCGACCCTCCATTTATTTTTAACCCTAACCCTACACGTGTCTGTTATTTTAAAACGCGCTCCTTTCATTTGTTTTTTCCCGGTCGTTTGTGTTATTTGATCATATATTGGGTTCTAATTGAATTTCCTTTTTAAAAAATGAATAAGGGTCTAATTGAGTTGTTACAGACAAAAAAAAAAGTAAAATTTAATAATAAAAAGTAAAAAAAGAACAACATGTTATAATGATCACAAAGGATGGATTAAAGCTTTTTTGAAAAAAAAGATATGATACCTTGAGCGGATTAGCGACAAATATACGGGAGAGGATATGTTTGCAATCTTGTGAGATATGTACATAGTCAGGGATCTTGTACTGAACAGCCATTATTCTCTGTAACAATGTGGCGCAACAACTAGTATTGATTTGCAAGAAGATGATAATAAGAAGTCCTTCTCTTATTCAATATAAAGCTTATAACCACAACCACAAAGAAAGCTTTCACACAAAACAACCACACCATATGTCAGTCCATCGACATATTATTATATAGGTAGATAAAGTCCTAAACTAAACACACAAAGGAAAACAAATAACTTCCTAATCCAAAAGGACTTTATAAATCGATAACTTGTTTATTAAGTTATTCAAGCTTATCAACATTCTCCCCCTTAAGCTTGATCTTCTCATCACTCACATCTTCAACTCCTATAAGCTTCCTCATCTCTTTGAACTTTAACTTCCCAAGTGACTTGGTAAGAATATCCGCTCGTTGCTCTATACCTGCGACATGCTCGACTTCGATCATCTCATTTTCGACACATTCCCTTATAAAATAAAACCTCCGATGAATGTGCTTGCTTCTTCCATGGAACACCGGGTTTCTCGTGAGGGCTATTGCAGATTTATTGTCAACTTTGATAAGCACACGCTTGCTTTCTTCTCCCACGGCTTCACTTAATAGTTCCTGCAACCACACTGCCTGTTTAGCAGCTTCCGTTGCGGCCATGAACTCGGCTTCACATGACGAGAGAGCCACAATCTCTTGTTTAGTCGAGCACCAAGTAATTGGACTGTCACCGAGATAAAAAATATATCCTGTGGTGCTTTTACCATCGTCCTCATCAACATTATGTGAGGCATCGCTATAGCCTATCAACTTCGTTCCTTTCCCACGTGAATAACATAATCCAAGAGAGCAGGTACCACGTAGATACCTCAGAACTTGCTTTAAAGCAGCCCCATGTGACGACCTTGGATCCTGCATATAACGACTAAGAACACCAACAGCAAAAGATAGGTCAGGCCGAGTGTGCAACAAGTAACGAAGGCATCCAATAGTGCGACGGTATTGCTTCTCATCTATCTTCTCTTCATCACACGCTTTAGAGAACTTGGCATTGATTTCCATCGGCACATGAGTTAAGTTGCAGGAGCTCATTAAGGTTTCTTCAATTATCTTTTGAGCATATCTGTCCTGTTTTAGTATAATCCCGTGATCAAGCTGTAAGACTTCTATGCCTAAGTAGTATGTTAACCTCCCGAGATCGCTCATCTCAAATTTCGTAGCCATCTCCTTCTTAAAATCATTTATAGCATTAAGAGATGATCCGGTGACTAATAAATCATCCACATAAACGCAGACAATAAGGAGCTCTCTGTTTTCTTCTTTTCTGTATAGAGACGGTTCTTTCGAGCACCTATGAAACTTTAAACCACGGAGAATCTGATTCAGCTTTATATTCCAAGCTCTAGGAGCTTGTCGCAGACCGTAGAGAGCTTTTCTTAACTTGTAAACTTTGTGTTCTTCACCGGCAACAACGAACCCTTCCGGCTGCGTTACAAATACTTCTTCTTTTAATTCTCCGTGGAGGAACGCAGTCTTAACGTCGAGATGATGTATCTCCCAGCCATGTGATCCTGCTAGTCCAATGATCAGTCGAATGGTTTCTATGCGTGCTACTGGTGCGAACACTTCGTCATAATCTATACCATGACGTTGAACATACCCTTTTGCCACCAAACGAGCTTTATATTTGCTAATGGTTCCGTCGGCGTTACGCTTGATTTTAAATATCCACTTCAATCCTATAGGTTTCACACCAGCTGGTAGCTCGACGAGATCCCATGTATTGTTTTGTTCTATAGAACAAATCTCATCCTTGCAAGCATTTATCCAAACTTCCAGTTCCTTAGCTTCTTTAAAGCTCCAAGGTTCGTCGTTGATGACCATTAGTAATTGTTCTCCTTCTAGTTCGGCAAGGAGGATGTAATCGTTAAGATATGTAGGTGTCTTCGAGACTCTGCTCGAACGTCTTAGCTGCTCTGTTTCTTCAAGCTCGTTCTCATTATCCTCTGTTTCATCTTCATCGTGTTCTGAACTGCTATCTTCATCTGCTTCGTTTGCCTCACTATTGTCACCAAGCATTCGCATATTAACTTCAAATTTCGCATCCTTATCCATACCAGTTTGCTTAGTCCAACACCATTCCTTCCCTTCTTCGAATATAACGTCACGGCTTACAATGATACGCTTGCTAAGAGGATCATATAAACGATACGACTTTGATCCCGGCTCTGTTCCTAAGTGAACCAGAGTTCGTGACCTGTCATCAAGCTTTTTCCTCCCAGCTATCTCAGTTCGTGCATGACACACACACCCAAACACTTTCAAGTGTGATAGATTAGGCTTCCGCTTCCTCAGTGCCTCATAAGGAGTTACTCCGTCGAGAGACCGTGTTGCCACTCTGTTGATCAAATAAGTGGCGTGACGAACAGCTTCGCCCCAGAACCTATTAGGCATGTTCATGCCTTTAAGGATTGACCTTGTCATCTCTAGTATCGTCCGATTACGTCTCTCCACAACTCCGTTCTGTTGAGGAGAATACGGAGCAGTTAAGTGACGTGCAATACCATGTCTCTCGCAGTAGACAGTGAACTCATGGCTAGTGAATTCTCCTCCTCTGTCTGTTCGCAATGTCCTAAGTTTGGTGTGTGTCTCTTGTTCGACTAGTATCTTGAACTTCTTGAACTTCTCAAGTGCCTCGCTCTTCGTATGTAAAAGAATGGTCCACATGTATCTTGTGTGATCGTCGATAAGAACAAAAACGTAACGTTTTCCTGCAGGTGTCGTTGGACTAATGGGTCCACACAAGTCTGCGTGTACAAGTTCCAAAGGCTTCGAAGCTCGATATGTAGTTTCTTGTGGGAAGGGCTTCCTTGTTTGCTTTCCCTTCAAGCAGGAGACACATGTGTCCGTATCTTTATCAATGTTAGGAACTCCAACAATGAGTTCCTTATTTATCATCATCCTTAACGTATCTTTGTTGATATGGCCGAGACGGGAGTGCCAAACCGTAGAGTCACTGCAACTCTTAATGTGAAGACAATGGAGTTGATCTACTTGCAGTGTGACCTTGTATAGTCGATTGTTTGCCCTTGTTGTCTTGACCATAAGTTTTCCATGCTTGTCAATGAGGCTTAGTTCTTTATCTTTCATGCGTACTTCGCAGCCTCCTTCTGTGGCTTGTCCCAAAGAAACGATATTGCTTCTTAGTGCTGGAATGTAGTATACATTCCTCAAGATTTTCTTTTCTCCACTGTTGACTATGAAGCGTACCGAACCCTTCCCCATTATATCTATCTTTGAATCATCACCAAAACGAACCTTTCCAGTCACTGTTTCATCAAGCTCGAAGAAGAACAGACGGTTTCCACTCATGTGGTTACTCGCACCATTGTCTAAATACCAAACATTGCTAGTATCTGACTCTGTTTCGAAAGTTTTAGGATTAACTTTCCTTTCGTTTAAGTATACTACCTCGTTCATCATCAGTGTATCAGCTTCGTGAGTGTCTTCGTCCTTTTTCTCAATAGTCTCCTGAAGTTTTAACTGCTTATCTGGACAGTCCGTGGCGTAATGCCCAAGTTTGTCGCATCGGAAGCAAGTAATGTGAGAGGCATCACCTCCACGGCCCTGTCTGTAAGCGTCTCTTTGTTGCTGATAGGAACTAAAACGACCACGTCCTCTTCCTCGATTGAACCTTCCACCACGTCCACGACCACGACCGTTGTATCCAGACGATTCACTACTAGTATCACCACTAGCATACATTAGCTTTCCTGCGTCATCCTGACTTTCATCATCTTCCTCAGTTATTCTTTCTTCATACGCCTTTAATCTCCCAACTATATCTTCATATCCCACTGTTTTAAGATCAAGCCACTACAAGAAAAATGAGTTTTATTAGCGGACGAAAAACGCTATCTAACGGTACAATAGCGGTTTTAGAAACGCTATATCATCGCCCGTCATAGTAGGTCAGAGACATTAGATAGCGGTTTTTTGCACTGCTATCTTTTCTTCCGTTACGATAACACTTTTCTATCTGCAATTAAATATTATTTAATAGCGTATAATTTTCGTTATTGTTTATATTATAAAAAATTAAAAAAAAAAAAAAATTAAAAATTAGAAACATAATTAAAATTTAAACTCGTTTATATATTTAAATTTTTTTATTAAATAAAATGATTTGTTGGTTTACAAAAAAATATTAAACCAAAACTAAACCAAACCTAAACCTAAACCTATTTACTAACTAACCTAATAACAAAACACGTAGCTTCTTCTTGACGCCGCCGTCTTCAAACAACATTCTTACAGATGAACTAGCCATGGATTAAGCTAACCCAGCGAAGATTGGGATTGAGAGAACTCGATTTTGCAGAGGACTGGGATGCTCCTTCGCCTCCTCGCCACAAGCCCATGTAATACTGTCTTCTTCTTCCCATGTCTTCTCTTTCTCAGCGGAGAGAAGCTCAGGCCACCACCGTCAACCTTTTCCTCTATCTCCTCCGGTGCTCCACCTTGCCGCTAGCGCTCTGTCTTCTCTGACTCTGTTTATCACTCCCCATCTCTGAATCTGGAAAGACTAAATCTCAAAAAAAAACTAACATGAATCAAAACCAGAGAACTCAGAGAGAGAGAACAGAGGCTTACATAAGACAGGTGCAGAGACATTTTATTTCTGTGACTATTATACAGATGCGTCTGTCTACGCTACAAGACTCTTCATCTCTCAACTCCTGGACCAAACCTCCAATCAAAATCAAATCGTTTTGTTTCTGTGAATGAACAGAGAAAAATATACTGAACAGAGGCAGAGGCGTAAAAATTGTAAAGGAAGAAGAATGAGAAGTGTGAAACCGTAGAAACCAAAAAAATTATGAGATCTCAGATCTGTCAGGAGTGAGAAAGGAGAGAGAATGATTTTAGACCTTTAGATCAAAACAAATCAATGGCTGAAAAGTGTAATCCCTGGCAAAAAAAACTAACCAATGAGAGAAAAGGTTATGGATTGATAAAAAGGATTTTTTTTTAACATTTAGATTAGAATCAATCAATGGTCATAAAAAGACAATAAAAATGTTTTAACATTTCTTTTTAATTGTTTTAGAAATTTTCTAAACTAAAAATGAAATATTATAATTTTACATTTGAAAGATAAATTTTGATTAGAATTTTGTGGTTATATGTTTTTTTAAACTGCATAATAGGGTTTGTATAAAAGTTATGTTTATGATTTAAGGGTTTATAAATGTTTAAAGTATAGAGTTTGAGGGTTAAAGGTTTGGAGGTGTTGGATTTAAGATTTGAGATTTCTTTTTAAAGATTGATTTTTGAGTTTATATTTAAGATTTGGAATTAAAATTAAGTTTTGATGTTAAAACATTAGAGTTAAGTTTTGTATTTACAGTTTAGGGTTTAAAATCTTATTTAGGGTTTAGGGATTTAAAAGGCAAACATAACGTTCGATTATGTTTTGCTATTAAATCATAAGTTTTCATAGCGTTTCTATATATACCATTCTATCATAACGTTTCCAAAAATAGAAACGCTATCTTAAAAACACGGATATATCAACCATAGCACAACAGTAAAAAACGCTATCCTCGTCTGCGATTAAAACGCATTTTTCTTGTAGTGAGCGACTGTTCAAGAGAGGCCACCATGAGAATGAACTTCTTCCTTGGCAAACTTCTGAGAAACTTCTTAACAAGTTTGGACTCTTCTATCGTCTCTCCCAAAGCAGCAGATTTAGAAGCAATCTCAGATAACTTGCCGGCGAAGTTATCAATTGTTTCATCTTCTTTCATCTTGAGCTTATCAAATTCTGTACTCAAGGTTTGTAACCTAGCTTCTATTACTCTTTCAGCCCCAACATGCCTTGCTTTTATTGCTTCCCATAATGCTTTTGCTGTTTTAGAGTTTCCGATCTGTATAATCAATGTTTCCGGTATTGATTGCCATAGTAGTGCAATTGCTAGATTATTTTTCTTTTCATCAGTGGTTCCTGGATCTACTGCCTCCCAGACTTCGTTGACTTAAGTGCTATATGTATCCTCATTGACCAGACAGCATAGTTTGAATTTGTTAGCATCGGGTACTTGATGGATTTTGTTCCGGTTTCTTTGTGCAGAACAATTGCATCCTTAGCGTCATCACCCATGATCGTATGTAGGTCTTTAGAATTTCTTTGTAACGCTCTGATACCAAATATTGATTTGCAAGAAGATGATAATAAGAAGTCCTTCTCTTATTCAATATAAAGCTTATAACCACAACCACAAAGAAAGCTTTCACACAAAACAACCACACCATATGTCAGTCCATCGACATATCATTATATAGGTAGATAAAGTCCTAAACTAAACACACAAAGGAAAACAAATAACTTCCTAATCCAAAAGGACTTTATAAATCGATAACTTGTTTATTAAGTTATTCAAGCTTATCAACAACTAGTGGGTCACATTGGTTTCTTAAACTGAAGTCTGCAAAAAAACAGATAAACTTACTTGCATTGTTTTTCTAAAGTTTTTGGGATCCTCTGGGTCTTCAAATGGGTATGCCCCAACAAGCATGACATAAAGAGTCACACCACATGACCATACATCAGCCATCTGAGTGAGAAGAAAGAATATAAGAACAAACTGTTAATGATTTCTGTGAAAATGATCCAAAAAAATAACATCATAACAAAAATTTCATATAGCCAGCCTTAGCATAGGTCAAAGTAAATATTTGGGATCCACTGCAAATCTAAAATGTCAGCCTTTAAACCATGCATCAAAAATGGATGACATTTTTGATGCATGGTTTAAAGGCTGGCTATATGAAATTTTTGATCCAGTCATCCATTTTTGATGCATTTGCATGGATCCATTTAGCCAGCCTTTAAACCAAGGGATTAACTATGCCATATTAGAACAAAGAATGTTACCATATAGTAAGCGAGACATCTCTGATCTCGACGGAGACATAAGAACAGTATCGGCATTTTAGACCAACTTCTTCATCAAGTACGAAGTCATGCTTCCCATTGCTACATGACACATCTCCAATTCTCCATTCTGATATGCACAAAATATTCAAGTTCATGTCTTAATAATAACAAGGAAAAAGCAAGCTCATCAGAAAAAACCCTCAAAAATAGTATTCTTACTTTATAATGAGTAGAAGAGACACCTTCCAATGATAAAGCTAAGGCCATATCTTCCTTCCCACAACCTGTTTATCTCTTTCTCCTCTTCTGTTTTCTCTATTGGACTTTAAATCACTATGGCCTTTTATTACCCTTAATTTTAATTTACAATGACATTCTATTACTAATACGAACCATTTAATATAATAGTAGATTTTGATCCGCGTTTTGAAAGCGCAGAATAACTTTTTGGTAAAAAGTTTCTATTTAAAAATTACTACTTTTTTATCTGATTTTTAAATTTTAATTTTTGACGTATGTAACTGAGAGTAATTTATTATGCCGTTTCATTGGGATGAGCTTTAAAGCTTGAGGTTTGTGTATGGTTCGGTTATTCAGTTTTCAAATTGTTGGGCTTCAGGTATTAGGATCCGTTTAGGAACTATACATCTTATCATATCGATTCGAGTAATGTTGGGTTCAAGTCGGGTTTTTATTTTTTCATAAACCCTAAAGTTAACCGAATTAGGAATAGTTTGAGTTTAGTTCTGGTTTAAAACCAAAAATCTAAAAAAATCTCCCAAACCTGAGTTAAATCCGGAATACTGAAAAAGTCGGGTAATTAATGCGATTCGAGGTTTTTTTGATATTTTTTTTTATAAATTATACTCCGCTTGTCTCAAATTATATGATGTTTTACAAAATTTATGTTGTTTCAAAATATAAGATGTTTAAAGTTTTAAAGTTAACTTTGATTTTATTGGAGACGATTCAACTAATTAGATTTTATTATCTTTTTATAACTCATTGAATGATTTTATTATATCTTTAAAAATTCTTTTAAGAAAAAGTAAGTTTCTTAATTTTGAAGACTAAACCAAAAAAAAAATATTATATATATATAATATTTTATTATGTTTTAAATATTCAGATACCCGTTTGGTTTTGATTTTCATGTTTAGAAAAGAATTCATGTAACATTTTTAGATTTTTTTTTATAAATTATAGGCGTTTTGGAGATTAAAATAGGTTTTCAATTGCTATAATTATAGGAAATAAAAGTTGTAGAATAAATTTAGAATCTTCACAAAATATTTTAAAAAATCTAGAACTATATAGTTAATTATAAGTAATATTTATGAAATTAATTAACTGAATAAATGGTGAACGGATCCAAATTATTTCCATAAAAATAATGTTATTAATATATTTTATATGTAAAGAAGAGTAAAATCGGAACTCATGAGTTATTGTTTCTTAACATATTTGTTTTTTTCAGTTTCTATTTTTCAAATATATGTATATTTTGGATTAATTACAGTCACGAGTTAGATGATTTAACAATAAACTAGATCTTGACCCGTGCGACCGCACGGGTATTAATTTTCAGTTTTTATTTATTTATACTAAATAGTATATTTGTAATATTTGATCGTTTTATATTGACTAAGCTAGGGGTGGATATTTGCATATCCACTCGAATTCGGTTAAAATCTATTCGGGTTTGAGATTTTGAGTTTAAAGATTCTAGCTCTATTCAGATATTTATAAACTTTGGTTCCGATTTTATTCGGATCTTTGCGGGTTTGATAACCCGTTTAAATTATTTTTAAATTTTTTAAATTTATATATCTTTAAATATTCCTAAATCTTAAAAAAATATAACATGTAAATTTGAGTAATGTAAGCCAAAGTACCTAAATTAAAAATTTAAAATAGGTTTAACTTGAATATTTGGATAAAGAATAAATATATATATTTTAAGTATTTTGGTGTTTTGATTATTGTTTATCTACTTTAGATGTTTACTTTCGACTATTTTTTATATTTCAAATATTTTAAACAACTTAAAATAACTTATATCTTGGATATTAACTCGAAAATAGCTAACATATTGAAGTATATAAATATGATTTAAATACATTCGAATATCTGAAATATTTCGTTCATGATAAGGTTTGGTTATGGTTCTCTAGATACCAAAATGGTAAATCCGTTTGGATAATATCTAGTTTCGGTTCAAATTTGATAATATTCTTTTTGTTCAGATTTGTTAAACGAAGAGTTGATATTATAATTTCCATGAATTGTTTGTCCAACAAAAATGTATTTTTTTTAATTTGACATTGATTTAACTGAAAAGTTAATGAAGTATATTTAATTCAAATTTAATTTTAGAAAACACATTAATGTAAGTGAAAAAGACAAAGCATTAAAAATAGGAAGTATTATTTAATTGTGTATTTAATTCAAATTTAATTTTGGAAAACGCATTAATCAAAGTGGAAAAGACAGCATTAAAATAGGAAGTATTATTTAATGTCAGTGGCATAGAAGTGTAAATAATACTAAAAAATAAGGGGCATTCTATATGTGTACTTCTCTTTTAATAATATAGATAATTTGTTGCTTCTCCATGGAACATTAGTTTTATCAACATAATTAATTAATACAATATATATAACAATTTAGTATGGCTATATACTTGTTAGCCAAAGTTTTTCTCAGAATTATAAAAAATATTTTCTAAAAAAATATTTTCACTTTAATTAGTTGAAGCATTCTATAATGTAGCTGTTTATTTTCTTTGGTGATTAGAAATATTTCCTGGTTTATGGAATCATAGCATTTCAGACTCATGGGAAATGGAAGAAACTCGAGAGCACGGATTAAGAAGATCCAGTGGGTTATGAATACGGCGTCGTTTTACGGCTTTGGGAAGGGAATGTTGTGGACCGCCTTGAGCCTCGTCATCTCTGCATCAAATCTGCTTGGCATCATCTTTCATTTGAAACCCCAATTGAGCCATCGAATTCATTTGTCCAGAAGTATTTGCACAACAGAAGCATCTAGCTTGGTTAGATTCAAAGCTTTCTCTCTCGTTATGCTTGCGTATCAGGTAAATTGGTCAGTTTGTAAGGTGTTTTGAGTTAATATGCAAGTTGAGAAGAGAGAAGTGAACCAGGGCTTGTGACCTAGTGGTGATTAACTTGAGAGCAAAAGCCCAATACGGTGAAGCCACTAGAGGACCGACACGTGGAAACACAATGCAAGTATTCATATACCAACAATGTTGTGTGCTATTCACTTATTTGTAAATTATATCCGAATCTGAGAATAGTTTAGTCCAAGTAGGCAAACAAAAAGAAAAGATAGGAGGGTAATGAAACTATTTGCGAGGAAGGTTTGAAGAAGAAAGACAATGATATGGCACTCAAGATTTTGAATGTTTAGAACAAGTCAATCAACTTTAGCTAGAACAAGCAATCCAAGAGAATTCTGAGCCTCGGAAAATTACCACTTTCAATGAAGAAGAGACAATGGTGGACAACACTGATGGTGATTTTACACTGAACCAAAAGAAAATGTAATCTTATGTTAATTTATTAGGAATTTGAAGTTATACATTTGCGTTTTTGCTTCTCTTTGCACTGACCCAATAAATAGATATAAAAAGCTGAAGATCCACACTCAATTTATATTAAAAAAAAAAGAGCCCACCCAATGTCTAGCAGAGAGACTGTCTTGAGATACAAATAAATAATTAAAGATAAGAAAATCAAAGTGTGTTAGTGGTTGCCACGGTGGTTGATTTGCAGTGAGCTCGGAACAAAAGAGCACACAAGTGGGAAGCAATTTAAGTTACTAGACTCGCCAAGATCAACTTGTTTGACATATCCATTCTTTCCAATGATATAAGCCATGTTGCGAGTTGGAGGATACCTATGGCCGTCTTTATCAACAACCACTGCTACTTTCTTCTTCTCGTCAACGAAGAAACTGCCATACATAAACTTAAAACCGATGAGTGGTTTCATATCAGCCGCTAAGAACAACTTCCTCCACGACACTGTATTGGGACCAATTTCACTAGTAATCCATATCTTGACGGTGAAGACCTGTGAGCTAGATTTCTGACATAAAACGGCGAGCTGCGTTTCTCTAACACTAGAAAGAGTCACTGTCTCTTCCCAAAAAGTGCGGAAAGGCAGAGGCAGGCGGGGTCCAAATCTCTCGGTCGTAAAATCAAAACAGATTAGGAAATCCGGGCGCGGTGGATCATGCTTCTGTCGTGCACACCAGTAAGTGTTGCCGCCTTTGAGAGACACGCCGTAGTGGTGAGATTCTATTTCCCAGTCCGGATCATTGACACCATCAACAACCTTCCATGAGTTAGAGCTTAGATTGTAGATTTCAAACTTGGTAACACGACCATTCACACGCGTGTCGAAATCATCCACAAATCTCAACACTTTGAGGCTAGGACGCTGCTGCGAGTACTGCTCATAACCGAGAGCGTACCTGTCCAATATGTCGTAATGAGAATTTCTCGGTGGTTCGATCCACCTAGTTTGTCCCGAACAAGGGTTCCACACAACAAGCCTAGATTTGTCTTTGGTGATGCATAACAACAAACCGCTGCAGTGAAAGATTCGAGATATCTCGATGCGATCTAGGCTGATAAGTTCACCTATACGCTCCATAGGTGATTGATTGAGGAGATTGACGTTGAATAAATAAACCCTGAAATCGAGCATCATCACCACCTGAAACTCCTTCCTCTTCTTTGCTTCTGCTTTTGCCTCACCGATGTGCCTCTTTGTAAAAATCCTGTCTTTTGATAAAGCTCTCCAGTTTTTGCATGTGCATCGCACTCCTCTCAGAGATGTCACCGGAAGCCTAGAGAGCACCCTCTCCGCCAAATCCCTTGGAAGATCGGATATCATCGCCACAAGGATCGAATTTGTAATCGAAATCAAAATTAGGTTCCGCCGATTTCTTCTCGATCTTCGTTTGTATTTATATATCTTATTGTATACAGACAGAACATGGCACTTCTGATCTCTTTCCTTTTTTCTTTTGTTCAAATCACTTCTGATCTCTTTCCCTTCCGACCAAAGTACACAATGTGATTGTTAATTAATAGATGGATTCATAAATTTGGGCTTTCACGCATTTAGGCCTGTTACACTATTTTGTTTTCCTCAAAAACTAAATTCTATAGTTATAGACATTATTCCGGTTCTTTTGAGTATCGAGTTTTTCGGGTTTAGAAATTAGGATCCATTCAGATATTACAAAATTTTGATTCGGATTTGAGTCGGATCCTCCCAAATTTGAATGGGTTCAGTTCTGATGTAAAAAAACTTAAAATAGCCGAATAACCAATGTATCTTAAACGTGTTCGGATAATAGTCCCAAAAGTATATTATCCGACATCGTCTTTTTGAGTTTTTCTATCCAAACTGTCATATTTTATCCGAAAATACACAAAACAAATAATATATTTAATTTATAATTTTAACCTTTAATATAATTTTACATATCTATTTATATAAAATAGACTTTGAATCTCTCCTAGGTTATCCACATAGTATGCCATGTCACAAACTCTGCTTCTGTTGTGGCGACACGTGTCCTGCAACTAAAACGCAGCATTAAGTTTCTCTCGGGTTTAATTTGTATCCATTCCTCAGTGAGTTTTGTTTCTTTTGTTTTAAAATAGATGGGCTTTATTGGGTTTTCTTATTGGACGCTTCTTACCAATTTTGTTTTGTGAAGGTCATTATAGAGAGAGACCAAGATCATCTTCTTCGAGTGAAGTTCCGATTGCGTTGTTTCGTTTTTCTTGCTTAGCGTCTGAAACGTATATCCTTTAAGAATCTTCTTAACTCAATCGACTCACATCAGACACGATTTCGCATTCAATGCTACTTATCCTTCTTCTAGGCGGTGTATTTTCACCTATAAAAAGGTAAGCATCCATCCCTTGAACATCATCCCAGCAATTTGTTCTTTTAGTTTGATTTGTTTATGGGCTTTTGTCGACCTTTCGTTTATAGGGTTCATGTCTGCTGCAAGCTCTGAATGGATGAATCTTGGTGAGTAATCTCTACGGCAAACTCGGTTAGTGCTGTCTTTTTCTGAGATTCATCTCCTCATCTACGTTACGGCCACGGGAAGCATTGATTCATCGCCAATAGCAACCTTCTTAACTCCTTCAACCCTCACCATCTCCAGAATATAAACCTCCAACAAAGATGTTCACTGTGAGCTTCACAACCTTGATTTGAGTATGGTTGTGGCATTGACGAGACTGAAGCAAGCCGTAGAGTCCATTGAAGGAATGATCAAGACTTTGCAGAGATAGGAGATTTATGCTCTTTTAGATTTTTCAGAGAGATCATTACAAATCAAATCAGAAAATCCATCAATGTCAAACTTTCTGGAGCCATCATGGTGCCTTCTTGCGTCAAGATTCGGTAAAGCTATTCTATGTGTCTGCCTCCCGCATCTACCTCAGTTCTGTTGTCAACTCCATAAAATGGAATCATAAGAGTAAGCACTCTCCAATTAGTCGCATTTTTTGGGTTTCTTGAATGGTGTGAGTTTAGATAAAGTATCGAGATATTATGTGATCTGCTGTTTGAATTTTTCATTGTTAAAACTGGTGTGCACCTCTAGGGATCGTATTTGGGAATGTGATTAGTCAGTGGCTTCCAAATGAAATGATTGTATCTAGAAGATTTGTTTTCTTTCTTCTTTTCCTTTGGTGTGTTCTGTTTTTTGAGTTGCAGATTTAGTTGGTTTCTTTATGATGCATATCTTATTTATTTTAGATTTTTCCTTTTTGGAGTGAAATGAGAGCTGTTGTGGGCCTGTGGCGAAGTAACCAAGGGAATCTGGTTTGAGGAAGAATCATGTCCCTACAAAAGGGTGTATTACCATGTTGTAGAGAAGGTTTGGAGATGATAAAGCAGAAGAGTTCATCCTTTGGTAGTTAAGTAACCATGTTCTTATATTTTTTTTACACAATTATAGTTCCCATTTAAATTGTTTTTTTCTGTTCTGAAAATTAGGCCGTGCTTACTCACAACAGCAAAGTTATAACACATACATTCATTGATCCATTGCTTTGCTTGAACCAGCACGTGGGTTCTCTGGATATTTATATAGTAATAGTAGAAATATGTAAGCAAAGTTATATGCTATATATTCTCCCAAAAGATTACAAGGTCATTGATTTTCCTTGATTTCATTTAATGTAGGTACAATAGGCAAAGCTCGAGGAGAGGATTAGATCCAAAATGTGTAAAGAAATTTAGGAGAAAATTCTAGAGGAATTTGGCGTTGCCAGAAAATGCATGAGGATTCATTCTATGCATGAGGTTTACTTTCAGCGGTATGGTGCATTTAAATTTCAAGGTTACTTTAGAAGATGTAATTCAAAATTGAGAAAATGTTTTTCCCTACCTGGGATTTGGACTCTTCTTCTCCACCTTCGTCCCATACTATCTCCAATTAAACCTGTCGTCGAGCACTTCCACATCAGACTATGCGGAAGGTAAAAGAATTTTGTGTTCCAAATTTACAGCAAAGAAAACCATGAAGTTGTTGTGAATATTCTGACAAAATTATATATATATATATATATATATATATATATATATACAGAATATTCTGAGAATTTTAATAAGATATGAAAATACATTAGAAAAGATATCATAATTTTTTTGTTAATCAATCCCGGTATATTGTGATTGTTGTTTAAACAAAATTATAATCTGTTGGTTGGCACGAAAGTATGTAGACCTTGACGATGTTGTCATCTCAAATAACGAAACCTAAAACAATAAATAAGACATGGATTGGTGATATATTGGCAACTATATAGAAACCACATCAAATATAAATAGCAGGGTACAATAACATTATTTTATTATTTGGTAAATCAGCCAATCAAAAATTATTGGTTATAAAATTGCTTATTAATACAATAACATGGTTTATACCTACCAAAAAATACAATAACATGGTTTATTGTAACTAAATCTTTAAAAATACAAGAAATCATAACTAAATTTTCTAGATAGTATGGTTTATTTAGTTTTCAAATGCAATAACATGTACAAAATTTAACTACTATGTTTATTTTTAAATAATAAAAATTTACGATAACTATTTAATTTATTTTTAAATTTATATCCCACCCGTAGGACGGGCCATCCCTGATATATATTCATATAATGCAGTTATAAAATTTAAAAAATGGATACAATTTTTGTCAATAGGGGACACTGCTGTTTTAATAGAATAGATAGATAGATAGATAATAAGATTACAACTTTCTGCTATACGATTTTTAGACACTTTCCAAAATCAATAGTCCTGGAGTAATGGTCGAGGCCTTTATAAAACATCTGAAATTATAACACATCACCATGACTTGAGTATACGGTGAAACATCAGTAACTTGTGTTAATATGATATATAGTGTTGGTCAAGAACAATTATAGTATCAGCAAAATGACATACATATGAAAAAATCAATGATCTACTGTAACCTTTTTGAGTACCAATAAAGGTCATATGTATGTCATTTTACTCACATATATTGACTAAATTTGATGGAATTTGCATATCTCTTATCCTTTTAGATTCTAAATATCTGAACCCGACCAGTATTCAATACGGACCCGAAAAATTATAGGTATTTTAAAATATTTAATTATAGACCACAATTGTTCCGGATCCGAAAAGAACCGATCCGAACCCGGACCGAAAATTTATAAGTACATATTGGATCCAAATGTTTAGGATTTGAAATACCCGGACCCAAAAAATCGGTCCGAATCCGACCCGAAGACCCGAATGCCCATGCCTACCAAATACCAACAACGAGTCAACGAAGGTTATTTAGTTATTTGTTTTGTCTTTTGGAGAAAAGAGTTAGTGTTTTGTTTTAACCCCTGTTCGAAACTACGCTACGCGTAACGCGTGCGGCTGGTATGGGCCTAGCGAGTTAACCTAAAATCGGAGAAAAATCGGGGAGTACTCGGGGCATAGTTTTTAAATTTTTATACATTATATATTATTTTAATAAATATAATATAGCTTAATGTGATATATATAAAATAAAATAAACTGGTATACTCTATATACTGGTCAAAACGCATGAAAAGAGAAAGAGACGAGTTAACCTAGTAATTATAAATAACATTTTCAAATATATATTTACATTTCAGATATCTACAGATACTCATTCGGTTCTGGTTTGGATCAGGTTAGATACTGATTCTTCGGATACATCAGTTTAGAACCCATTCAATTCGTGTCGTGTTTTTTCCAACACCAAATTCTTTCACGCAACTACCAAACAGCGGAGAGGAAGAAACCGAGTGCTGCGACTTCACCGGTCGAACGGTTCCTGGGCGGATACGGAAGAAGAACTAGAGCAAATGGCCACCGGATACTTCCAAACTCTGTTCACCTCGTCAAACCCCTCAGAATTCGAGAGCTCACTCCAGTATATTACTGAGAAGGTAACACCAGCCATGAATGATGCACTTACGAAACCTCCATCAGATGATGAGATTCAAAGCACAATGTTTGACATAAACCCAGATAAAACTCCTGGCCCGAACGGAATGACGAGTCTCTTTTTTCAAAGATACTGGGGAAACACAGCTGAGACAGTACGGCAAACTGTCAAAGAATTCTTCAGGAGCGGCATCCTGGACCCCCGGCTGAACCAAACCAACCTTTGCCTTATTCCCAAGAGACCGATCGAAATGACTGAATTCAGATCCTGTGCAACGTCTCGTATAAAGTTATCTCCAAACTCATGAGCAAGCGCCTAAAGAAATACCTACCAAAAATTATTTCTGAGACCCAATCGGCCTTCGTAGCCAGACGTCTGATCACATACAATATTCTCGTAACTCACGAAGTCTTCCACGCCCTACGAACTAATCCTGGGTGTAGGTCAAAATTTGTGACAATCAAAATAGATATGAACAAAGCTTTTGATAGAGTCAAATGATCATTCTTAGAAGCACTACTCTTGAAACTCGGATTCTCTCCGACATGGGTATCATGGATCAAGCTATGTATCTCATCAGTCTCATACCATAGTTCTAGTTTTTATATAAAAATAGCTTTCTGTCAACAAAACAATTTTCTTAAATCGATAATATAATAAGATCTTGGAACTAATCAATTATGAATTCGTAAAACTTTTTGATAATCTGAACCAACTAACTAACGAAACATCACCATGGTGAGAGATAGAGAGAGGGAAATGAGTTGTATTTTACGCAAAAAACAGACAGACAACAACTGGCATTAAAGGAAAAACCAGTTTAATCTGTTATTATAAGTCTATGCCCCAAAATAAGAAAAAAAAAACAACTGGATATGAGAAAACAAATAGAAAGTCTATTTGATAAGATGAGGCAACCTTCTATGTCTTTACGCGTCATCATCATCCTTACATTGAGATTTCTCTGCTTTTCCTAATCATTACTCCTTAATCTATTTTTTCCTCCCTCTCTCTCTCTCTCTCTCTCTCTATCCAGATCTCAAGTCAATTCTCCCAGAGCCTATCTTCTCAATTTGATCTTTATTGTTCATTCTTGGATCTGTCGCAGCAGCCTCAAGAGGATTCATTCACGAAACCTCAGATAGATCTTCGGTACCATTTGGCTAATATGTGAAACATATTTACCATATAATTTGATATTGTTTGTATGTAAAAGTATATTTAGGGGATTGAAGAGAGAAGCGATCATGTCCTTTAGATCACATTCTACAGGGAGCAGTCAATTTGCAGAGAAGATAACCGATGATCCGGTAACGTATAAGACCGCACAAAGCACCGTGACATGCATGTATCAAACGCATATATCTGGATTTTGGAGGAATGTGACGGTTCTATGGTCCAAGAATCTCATGAACCATTCTCTAACGGTCATGGTCACAAGCGTGGAAGGCGATATGAATTATTGCTGCAAGGTTGACCTTAAGCCGTGGCATTTCTGGAACAAGAAAGGGTACAAGTCTTTTGAGGTCGAAGGAAACCCTGTAGAGGTGTATTGGGATTTCAGGTCTGCGAAATTCACGAGTAGCCCCGAGCCTAGCTCCGACTTCTACGTGGCTCTGGTCGCGGAGGAAGAGGTGGTTCTGTTGGTGGGTGATTACAAGAAGAAGGCTTTCAAGAGAACAAAATCGAGACCCGCTTTGGTCGAGGCTGCCTTGTTTTACAAGAAAGAAAACGTGTTTGGGAAGAAGAGTTTCGCCACGAGGGCTAAGTTTTACGACAGGAAAAAAGAGCACGAGATCAACGTGGAGAGCTCTATCTCCGGACCAAAGAGCCAGAGATGTGGATAAGTATTGACGGGATTGTGTTGGTACAGGTCAAGAATCTGCAGTGGAAATTCAGAGGGAACCAGACCGTGTTGGTAGATAAACAACCTGTTCAAGTCTTTTGGGATGTGTATGATTGGTTGTTCAGTGCGCCGGGGACAGGACATGGTCTGTTTATATTCAAACCAGGGACCGCAGAAGACAGCGACATGGAAGGAAGTGGTCATGGTGGTGGTGAGAGTGATACGAGCACAGGGAGCAGGTACCATTCGACCAAGAGTGGCTCTTGGCCGCCTGAGTTTTGCCTCTTTCTTTATGCTTGGAAACTTGAATAGTAGTCTATCAAAAAGAAAAGCTTTTGTCAAGAAAATGTATTATACGGGTTTGATTGATCTCAAATGGTGACATAACATTATCACAAATCTCTAGGGTACGATATACAAATCGTAGTCAAGCTTTGGTCTATTCATCTATATTGTTGTTTCTTGTGGCTGTAAATCATTCTCACTCTTTCGTTTGTTATTGACAAGTTGACAACATCGCAATTATGACTTTCAGTGACAATATTATGCTGTAGGATTAATTGTAACTAGATTTTGATCCGTGCGTCCGCACGGATATTAATTTTTTGTTTTACTTTTTATTTATTTATACTAAATGATGTATTTATACTATTTGATCGTTTACATTGACTAAGTTAGAGGAGTAGGTATTTGGGTATCCCACTCGAATTCGGTTAAAATCTTTTAGGGTTTGAGATTTTCGCGTTTAAAGATTCCAACTATATTCAGGTATTTATAAATTTTGGTTCCGGTTCGATTCAGATCTTTGCGGATTCGAATAACCCGTTAATTTTTTTAAAAGAAATCCAAAATTTATAAATACTTTAAATTTTCCTAAATCTAAAAATAAAAATAATATAACATATAAATTTGAGTAATTGTAGCCAAAGTGCCTAAATAAAAAATTAAAAACATGTTTAACTTGAATATTTGGATGGAGAACAAATATATATATTTTAAGTATTTTTGGTATTTTTATTATTATTTATCTAAGTTAGATGTTTTCTTTTGACTATCTTTTATATTTCAAATATTTTATACAAATTTAAAATAGCTTATATCTTGGATATTAACTCTAAAAATAGTCAACATATTCAAATATATAAATATGATTCATATATATTTGAATATCCGAAATATTTCGTTCGGATCAGGTTTGATTATGGTTCTCTAGATACCAAAATGGTAAATCCGTTTGAATATTTATCCACTTTTGGTTCAAATTTGCTAATACTTTTTCGTTCATCTCTATTATTAAAAGAGAAGTACACTTTAAAAATAACTCTTAATTTTCAGTGTTATTTACAATGGTATACCACTGAAAATTTAATTAATCTTCCTATATTAATGATTGTCTTTTCCAGTTTATTTAATGTGTGTTTCCTAAATAATCTTTGTCTTTTTCTGTTTAATTAATGTATTTCCAAAACCGAATTCTATTTAATGTGTGTTACCTTTTATGATTCTTTGTCTTTTTCTGTGTTATCTATAATATTTTTATTTTCTTACAAATGTTATAACTAATGTATCAATTTTTAATACTATACTGACTCATTTTTTATATGTTTCCTACTTTTAATTCAGAAATTTTATTTTCTAGATATTTTATACATAGATTTAATTATACAAATGTTTGATTTGTTTATATGATATTCAATAAATATAGGTCATATAATTTACTATAAAACACAAAAAGTTATTCGATGTAATTAAGCACTTTGTATTTTTCAATATGTTATATTAGTACACCCATTGCAAACCATAACATTTAATATAAACAAAGAAAAAAAATGAAAATTGACACCCGCTCGGTCGAGCGGGTCAAAATCTAGTATTTGTTAAATGAAAAGTTGATATTACAAAATCCATGAATCATTTGTCTAATAAAAATGTATTTTTTGAAGCTGATAAAAATAAATATTTTTGACATTGACTAAATGGAGAAGTGAATGAAGTGTATTTAATTCAAATTTAATTTAGAAAAATAAATTGATCTAAATGGAAAAGACAAAACATTAAAATAGATAGTATTATTTAATTTCAGTGACAAGGTACTGTAAATACGTGTGATAATTAAGAAGCATTTTTAAATGATACTTCTCTTTTAATAATATAGATGATAAATCATTTTTATAAATATTATTTTCTGTTTTATTAGAACTGTAGAAAATATTTTGATTTTGATTTAAAAGTGAAAACTGAAAACCTATTTTTGTTTGGTGTGTTAACTTACATATTTTTAGAGAATATACCTTTCATATTAAAAGTTATACGGATTTTTGGAAATTGTATGTGTAAGGTTTATAAAAGGTATTTAAGTTATTTTCATTTCTTATTACTCCTATCAATTAATGTATTTTTTGTCAACCTATCAATTAATGTATATTATAGTGTGTTTGTGAAGAATACTAAAATGCATTAAAATATTGATATATTTTTATATTAGTATAATAAATTTTGATTTATGATTTTATTAGATTTTCTTGTGCGAACACAAAGATTTGGAGCCTTTTACATTTATAGTAGAATTAAACTTCAGAAAACCAAAAATTAAACATTAACCATGTTATAAATATTTTTAGGAAGTAGAATATTGTTAAAAGATTGCAATCTTCAATTCCTTTGTTATACAACAACAATATCATAGATATTAGGAATGTTTTGTGGAAGTAATGAATATTGTAATTTATCTATTATTTAAACCAAACTTTACTTTAGGTTGGTTATACTTGACAAAATATATTTAAAAAATCTATGCATTAACAGGCCTAAAACATATGATATAATACCTATAGTTTAAACGTGAAGTCAGTCTACCTCTAAATCATAAATTGACATGGTTAAAAAGATAAATCTAAACACACAAAACAAACACCAATTCCATGGAACATTAACACAATAGATAAACAACTCGACTAACCATTAATAAATTATTTAATTTTTTCACACTAGTTTTTGGTATAAGAAAAATAACCAACAGTGCTATTACTTTATTTTACATCACATATGCAATAAACTTCAAGCCATAGTTATTTACACAGAGTATGATCAAATCAGTGAAGATAACATATTGTGAATTTATGATTCTATTCCAAGTTTATTTGAAGTACTTCAAATGGTACGATATATGATTTGAAGTTTGACATCATTTCGAGAATTTCAATGTATATGCATTAGAAGATAAAAAAGATTTACTAAAAACTTCAATGAGGAATAAATGAATCGATTTAGTTTCCAATTAAAAAAGAGACGTCATTTAAATTAGGTTGTTTAGAAAATATTCAAAATCACTGTTTTTTAAACCAGTGGCATGGAATAGTAATTATTTAGGAAATCTTAGGGTTAATCTAATTTGTACTTTACTTTTAATAGATTAGATGCTCCAGTTGCAAGTGTTGCACCCTCATAACAATCGTTTCTACCAAAGAGCTTTGTTTTATTTTTCCATTATCACTGAGCTATGATTTCTTTTCTCTTAATAATATTGAAAATTCAAAACTAAACATTAATCCAAGAGCAAACACAAGAAAATTTTGAAGATATTTTTCTGCCAACAATTGATATACTAATTTAAAATAAAATCCGATTCAGAAAGATAAGTAGGAGGTACATAATCAAAATATAAAATATAGCTGAAGGCATCTTATGTTAGCTTGTCTGCCAATTTGTTTGTTGCTCTTTGAATATATTTGATTAAGAAATTGGGGAAGAATTTGGGTTGGGCATGAAGCCAGTACTCACTATTTTATATTTAATACTTGATTTCCCTTACTCTAGTAATATAATTTTTTTGGTTTGTAATTGATTTGTTAAAGATTAGTACTTATTATCTCAAGTACTTGATCAAAATGAATTACTTGAAAGTTATTTGTCCGACTCTATTACTTGCTATTTACGAATACTTGTAAATTATTTACGGATATTTTTGAGTATTTAAGAACTATTTACTAAATAATACTCTATTATAAATAGACATGGAAGTTTGCAAATTACTTTAAACAAAATATATATGCATATTATAAAGAAAAACAGTATGTAATAAGCATTTAATAGATCATGTGAGACGAGTCAAGTACTAAAAAAATATAATGATACTCAATATTTGTATTGGTTTTGCAAATAATGAAATTTATCGATTTATTAATTGCTTTGACAATGCCGAATAATTAATTTTCAAAGCCCGTGTAAATCAAGTAACGAGTTTAAACCGAATAACGAATAGTGATATCCAGTCCTAGTTGGAATTCAATCAATGTGGGAGATAAAAACCAACCATTTTGTGGGCGTAAGCGCCATTATCATCAGTTGAAAAAAATATTTTGCGGAAACCACATTGAAGCATTGAAGAGCCATCATGCACTCTCTATTTCAGATCAATGATTCGAATTATGTATTTTTTTTTGTCAGCAACATTACAGACTCATATTAACTCTGTTAACCAAACTGGAGAATCCGTATCCATATGGACGATTGCTTTCTTGCACTGCGTGCTAGACAGTCCACCTTCGTATTCTTTGTCATGGGTACATGGACCACTTCCGAAGAAGTAAAACTTCTTCTCGGACTTCTTATGTCTTCCAAATAACTTGCAAAGGCTGGCCATTCATCTGGTTCCGAAATCATCTTCACCAACTGCGAACAATCCGTTGCAAAAGTAACATTATACTGCCTCAAATTCCTCATACATTTCAATGATTTCATTGCCCAAATCAGTGCCTCAATCTCCGAGTAATGTCATGGGAACCGTCACTTGACCCTTAAAAATGATATTGTCTTTCCATACTTCATATACAGCAACATCTATTATCTCCCATTTCTTGATTGAGGGGCGTCCCTACATATATGGAGGCCCTAAAGAAAAAAAATTAAAGACCTATTTAATTGTAAATCTATTTTATTTTTAGTGTTTTCTATTATTTTATTTTTGTTTTTTTTACTGAATTAATAATAATGGATTGACTTTAATTCATTTTGATATTGATATATTCTTCTTTATTTTACAACCCAGAGAAATCCAAAAAAAAATTATGAAAACTTGTTGCCAAAAAAAATTAACAAAAACTTATAATGAAATTTGGAAAAATAGGGTCCACTAAAAATGGGGGGCGCAAGGCCTATGCTTTAGTTGGGTGTGCCAAGGGACGCCCCTGCCTTACTTGGTTGTTTACATAATTTACCTTAAAGAAATTTGAAAACATTCAAGATCATTCACGTGAAATGTTACGTACCATTGATCAACAAAAAAAGAATTAAGTATTTAATAGCATATATAAAGTGTGATAGTTATTTAATTTACGCGGTCGTAAATAAATTTTGGAGTAGAAGTTGTAAAAAATATCCATATTAAGAAGCACTAGATTTTGACCCGCGCTTCGATTAAGTATTTAATAGCATATATAAATTGTGATAGTTATTTAATTTACGCGGTCGTAAATAAATTTTGGAGTAGAAGTTGTAAAAAATATCCATATTAAGAAGCACTAGATTTTGATCCGCGCTTTTGAAGCGCGGGATATTTTACGATGAAAAATTTCACTAATAATTTAACAAATATTTTGGTTATTTTTAAAGAGTGTGTATTTAAAATATTTTTGCATTTAAATCAGTATTTTTAAAATCAATCCGATTGTGATTATACCGGTTAATCCGGAGATCTGACAATTCAATTTATGTTTTTAAAATATTCATATTAAAAAATTACTAAAACCCGAGACTAACCGATTGAACTGATGGATGACCGATATGTAATCTAATTGGATTTAAATTGTAATAGTTTCATAATTTGCAATCTTATAATCAAAATTTTAAAGTTCACTATTTTGCAATTTATGAAATTATGATGTTTCTATAAAATTTTAAAGAGAAAATGATAGTTATAAAATAACTAAGATTAATTATTGTATTATTGGGAAACATTGATAATAGTATAAAAATATATTGTTTGGAAACATTGATAGTAGTATAAAGAAATAAGTATATTGTTTGGAAATATGGATAGTAGTATAAAGAAAGGAACATTAGTGACTTAATGTATGTTTAACTATAAAGTATAAAAGTGTATTTAATTTAAGAACTTACAAAATAAATGTTAGGTCCAACAGAATGTTTCTGTTTTAATAAGATAGATATGGAATTATGTTTCATGTTTCACATCTCACATGAAGCTATTAGAAAATATATGATGTTAAGCCTAATACAGTAAATCCATCAGGGTTCGAGTCTCGATTACTGAAAAATTAATATTGGCTTCGTCAGGAAATGAGACTAACACGTGGATCGAAAACATAAATTGTTAACAAGTGGATAGTCTAGATCAACTTTTGTGGGAGCCATAATACTCCTATATAATTTAAAAAATGAAAAGTGATATATAGGTCTGGGCATTATGTGGCCCGTTCGGTCGATCCGAGTGATTCGGATTTTCGGAGTTATGCTTAGAAGTACCATTCTATATTTACTAATTATCGGATCGGATTCGGTTCGGATGTAACCAATGTTTAAAATCGTTCAAAAATATATTTTTTAAACCACAAAATGGCAAATTTTGTTTCAAAATATATAAATTATTTACAAATCTAATTAAATATTAGTTAAATTAACTAAATTAGCTAAAAATAATTCAAAATAACAAATAAAACAAACTACAAAAATATTATGAATAGTCAAAAATATCTAAATCACCTTAAAATATATCAAAACATTAACATACAGTATAACATCTTTAAATTAATACTCGATAAATTAATATACATTAAAAATATCTATAAATTAATATAATTTTATAGTCACAAATTTAGTTTTTGGTTCAATTAGTATATCGATAAATTACTAATCTCTATAAATTAATAAAAATTTATAATTTTGGTGTAGTTCCAACGTTATTAAGTTATAGAGGTTTTACTGTATTTAACTAATTTTGGATATTTTCGGATCCTAATTCGGATTTCAGATCGGTTCGGGTTATAACCAAACACCAAAGTACTAAACTCATAAGTCCCGTTCAGATATTTTTGTATAGCAGTTCGGATTCGGTTTCGGTTTTTCCAGTTCGAGTTTAGGTAAATATTTCGGGTTGAGATAAAAACGCCCAGACCTAGTGATATATCATTATTTTATAGATTTTAATCATGATATAAGTCCTTAGTTAGAATCTATTATATATATATATATATTATCTTTAGAGTTCGTTTCTAGAAGTCTTAACATGTTTATATTTGCTTTGGAGTAATTAGGAGATTTTAGAACCACTATAAAGAAACACATAAAATTTACGAGGATAATTATGTAGTTAATTCGTCGTAAATCAGGACAATTCATCATAAAATACTCACTAGCATTGCAACGAAAACAGTTAGCAATAGACACCATGCAAAAGATTTCGTCGTAAATTTCCTAGTAAACTGTGCGAGGTAATACTTCGTCATAATGTACTCGTGAGTATTTTTTGTGAAGTACTCATGAAATATCTAAGTTATTTCGTCTTTCCAGACATGTAATAGTTACAATGAATATATATCGTGGTTGATGTTAATTTTACAACGAATTTACATAGACGTTCACGTAAATTAATTATAGGAGTTAACAAGCACTAACTTGATTCGATTCGAAAATTCGATCCGAAAATTCAGGATATCCGTAAGCTTTCGAAGCGAAGCAAATACTAAAATTCAATATCCGCTAAAATCGGAGCAAATCACAAATATTAAAATTTTGGGAAGCGAATATCCTATCTGATCCGTCAATATATTAATACATGTATTTTTTATTATATTTGATGTTTTAAATGTATAAAACTATATAGTAATTATTCTAACATATGATTTGACAAATTATATTCAATTATTACTTATATAAAATAAAAGTATTACATAAAAGAAAGAGAAAATATTTATGACAATTATAATTTTTTTCTTAAGGCTTTTATTATTATAATTGTTAATTAAGTTTAAAAATTTACAAAATATATAGATTCACTATTTTTTTTTTAATTTTTATCTTTTACATCATGCAAAAACATACTTTACCAAACAAATTTGTATCGAATTTTTAAAACTATTTGTATAAAAAAATGAGATATCCGTAAATATCCGCAAATATCTATTTATTTTCCGGATATCCATTTTTCCGAATATCCGTATTTTTTCCGAAGCAAAGCAAATCGGAAAATTAGATATCTGAGACATAAAGCACATCTGCCATTTCATTTCCTTTGCTACCGGCTTGTCTGTAAGCAATTACCTTTCCTGGCTTGCTTTAGTCGGTGACTCTATGCCCTCTGCTTTTCACTTTTGTCACTCTGTGTCAACAAGTGCTCGAGTTCAGAGAGCACTTGTGTATGTGATGCAAGTGAACGTGTACGAAAAAGCTGTCTTAGGCTTTTGAGCTTTTTTCATTCAAAGCTCAAACCGCAGCAGGAAATGCTATTCGAGAGGTCCAACGGAACTCGACCGAAAGGAGAGGGACTGACATCTTCTTTTCATTTCGGTAAGACCGATAATTCAGTATCCAAGACCTGGCCGATGTCTACTTCAAATTCAAGTGCTATATGAGACCCGTATATCCAATTCATGTCCAGGCCTAATAATTATGTCCAAATCCATGGGAAAATGAGCATTTAAATCCTCAACTATTTGAAATCAGCAAGTTTAATCCCGAACTATCACTTGCATGATTTTATTCCTCAACTAATAGTTGACTTGGCAAATTAGTGACCGAAAAAGTCAACCGTAAAGTCATAAACGATTCTCGTTAGTTTTATATCAATTATCTCTGCCAATGAATTTGAAAACCTCAAAATCTCCAAATTCAAATCTTTAACTTTGAGTGAATACGATGTCTCGTGACGGAAAGACGGTTTCCGGTGATGTTTGTTTCCTTGATTGCACCGGATTTTTTTCTATTTTCACCGGAAACCGCTTTCCGTCACCAGAAATCGTCTTCACTCAAAGTTAAAGATTTGAATTTGGAGATTTCGAGTTTTTCAAATTCAATGCCGGAAATAATTGATATAAAACTAACGAGAATCGTTTATGATTTCACAGTTGATTTTTTCTCGGTCACTAATTTGCCAAGTCAATTGTTAGTTGGAGAATAAAATCATGCAAGTGATAGTGCGGGATTAAACTTGTCAATTTCAAATAATTGAGGATTTAAATGTCCATCACCGGAAAGACGGTTTCCGGTGATGTTTGTTTCCTTGATTGCACCGGATTTTTTTCTATTTTCACCGGAAATCGCTTTCCGTCACCAAAAATCGTCTTCACTCAAAGTTAAAGATTTGAATTTGGAGATTTCGAGTTTTTTAAATTCAATGCCGGAAATAATTGATATAAAACTAACGAGAATCGTTTATGATTTCACAGTTGAGTTTTTTTCGGTCACTAATTTGCCAAGTCAATTGTTAATTGGAGAATAAAATCATGCAAATCATAGTGCGCTCCCAAAATCCATTGCCCAACGCATGTATTAAGTGTGGACATGAATAATTTTACCGTTTTGGAAAATGCAGAGAAATAATTGGTACGGTTTCGGAATTCGATTTGTTTTTACCCAAAGAAAAAAGAAAAAGGGTATCCAAATCCGCTCGTCATTCGTAGCGCTCTTTAACTTAAAAAAAAATGTGTGCATTTCCCGCACATAATAGCTTCCAATAATTCAATTATTTTAAAACCCTAGAATTCGAAAAGTCCCCCAAATCCTCTCTACTCCCCCCTCCCCCCTCCCCCAATGGCGTCGGAAGATCCGATGAACAACACGGCCGGAACAGACGACGAGACTATAGCTCAGCGGAGAAAGCGGCTCCGGCGAGTGAGCTTCGCCGACCGGGAGATTACTTCCGTCCACATTTTCAAACGCGACGAAGAGTACGAGACGCCGCCGAATCCCTCCGCCTCCTCGGAGCCCCAAAACGGTGACACATCAGAGTCAGAGGACAAAGTGATTAGGTTTTTCGGTGAATTAGCTGAGAGCGAAGACACGGGCGATGAACCTGTGGAGAAACTCTTCTTCAGTTCCAAAGGTTCGCCTTCTTCAGGTGGTAGCACTATTGCCTCTGCTACGAGTGATGACGGTAAAAGCTTCCATCCATTTTTTAATTGTTTTTATTTAATAAAAAAAAATATTTATTTATGAATCTTTATGGATTTTGTTATCCGAAACAGAGGAAAACTTCTTCGGACCTGTGTCTTCCCATTTTATCAACCCAGGGAGACTATCAGACGCTTCAATCTCTGAAGAACACCATGATATCACCATGGACTCCACTGCGTTCTCAATGCATTTCCGGAGTCTTGCAATGTCCGAGTCTGGAGACTTAAGGACACCCACTAGCAGTCATCTTCCGGTAGAAGAGAAAACACCTACTCAGGTTCCCTCAAGATCTGATACTGGAAGCGCGATGGTGTTTACATACCCTAAGAAGCTGTTTCCGAGATCCCCTGTACCCGTTGACAAAGGAAGTGGTGGTGGAGATTCTAATGATATGAGTCTCGTAGGTGAAGATTCTAGAAAGTACGATTACGGTCATATAACTCCTGCGTTAGCAGCTCTGCTGGGAGATGAAAGCAAGGAACCGGTTCCTGCATCTCAGGACATTAGTGTTGAAGCCAGATCTCCAGTGCCTGAATTTTCATTGTCCCTTCAAAATGGAATCATTCCTGTGGGTATAGATAGCACTACTGCTTGTCAAATGCTGTCACCTTCTGCTTCTGCCATTCATGAATCAGGAAATCAAAGTGCGTATTTTGTTGGTAGAATGCAGCAGTGTGTTACTCCTTCTCCTCAACAAGGTGGGAGCTTTATGAGCAGGGAAACTCTCGCACTAGTTCAGAGCTTGTCAACCATCCAGAAAAGTAAATCCAGACTTGGATTGATTCCACCGTCCCCTGCTTCTGCTCTTTCTCAGAGAATTGAGAAATCGAAGCTTCAATTGTCCGGACTCCGTTCTGTTACTACCCCATCTACTATTGGCAGGGAAGATTCAGGCCTCCGCCCGGGAACACGTAAAGATATCCCCATTACTAACTTGGACGATTTGTTATCTAAACATGATAACCCAACACCTGATCAACTTAGCTGTGCTGCATTGAGCCCTGTTGTTGACAGTAGCGATGTGTTTACATGCATAAGTCCACAAGTAAACACTAATTCTAGGATTCAGGGTTCACTCTTAAAAGAACAGGAAAGAAATCAGACAGCCAGCACCCCTGTTAAGTTTGTGTCATCTCTAGCAAAATCGTCACATGCGACTACCTCAGCAGCATTGAACAATTGTGTTACTCCTCAAGATCACGAGCAGCAAAGTACAGCCATCGGCAATTCTGAGACTGAGGATGGACACGTGGCCAAGGGTTCTGTTAGTAATACTTCTCTGAATACGTTATCTGACCATGTGGATTCCCTGCTTGTGGAATCTTGTGTTTCACTCAGCGAGACAGGCTTCTTGAACGGCTCTGCTCAACAAAACGAGGAAGAAAGCGTGCTGAACAAAAATAAAAAAGGAACCAACAACATCAGGGCTGCCCACTGTGAAACTGAAGTTATCTCAACTGAAGACTGTCCTGTTGTAGTGACACAAGACCGTCCTGCTACAGCTGGCTCTTCACCTTTGGACAGAAGTAGGAATGAGGCTTCACATGCTAAGGTATAATTCTAAACCCATGAATTTTGAAGAACTATCTGTCCATGGGGCAAATGGATTCCATAACCGTTTCTGAAGGGAATAGATCTTTAGATCTCTGAGACTGTTGTAAATCTTCACGTTGGCCTTTATTCACCAACAGCTGAACGAGAGCATTCAGATTGAATATATTGACTCAGATCCCATCAAAGACATTGAGCTGTGCATTTAAGAAAATATATTCAGATTGCTGAAGAAGAATATCATCTTTTAACGCTATCCCAATTAATGATGAGCGGGATTTTTGAAAATTTGCAGGGGCCATCCAGATTGAAAAGGAAAGCCAGAGATGTTGATCCTGCTGCCAAAAATTGTAGCCCCAAAGTCAGGCAAAGCACACAGGATATTTCAAATTCAGCGATGGAGCACCCTGATGGAAACGATGTTAACAACTGCCGCGTAGTTCGTGAACAAGTAAACTGGGTAGAAGTAAGTACTGTTGATAACCTGGTATATCAATGAATGTTTGTTCCACTTTTTCCTACAGTTACGTTACTGTTTCCACTACTCGCAGATTCCAGGTAAGATATCAGAAGAAATTAAACAAATGTTTGCACCATTGGCCAATAAGCTGAACTTAAGACAGGTATTATTTCTCTCTGTAAGATCCCAGTATGGTTACTGAGAATGTTCTCCTTTCAGCTTTTGTAATTTCAAACTAATGTTCCAAAATTGTAGGTTTGCAAGCTGGAAGATATGTTAACACACTTGAAGCAGGTTCATTTGTGTGAGATGCTTTGTCTTCAAATTAAATCTCAGGTCCGCCTAAACCAAAACTCTCTGATATCATGTTTCCTACATATATATTTTCGCTGATGATCTTGTTCTAATCGTAGAAAGTATGTGACGACTTGACTGACGCTAAGACAAAGAGGTTCTCGCAGTACTGCCTTTATATATTCTTCAGAATAAAATAGTGTCCAAGTGTGTAACATTCATTGTGTGTACTATTTCAGACGTGCTGAGAGTAGATCATTACTCTGTAAGTTAGCCTATGAAAAAGCCAAACTTGAGTTGTTGCACCTCAAGCAAGAGATAATGAGGGTAATTACTTTGTTCCTCGTTTTAAAATCTCTGTTGATTCTGCTTGCTTGATCAAATTTTACTTTTGCATGCAGAAAAAGTCTCAAGTAGTTACCACTGGTCTACAAACATCTGAAACATTGAGGTTGAATTGTGCCAAGCTTTTACGTCAACATGGTTTCAATTCTACTGGCTTATTAACTCCTGTCCAGCCACATGAGGTAATTATACCACTTTGGAATACTCATTACGGGAAAATGTTGGTTTGTCTGGTCCTCACAGTTTTTCATAAGTAAGACACACCTTAACTCTTTCACAGGCTCAGAATGGTTTTTGGTAGACATGTAAAAGAAAATTTAGAATGATGAGTTTTCATGCTACTGGTAGAAAAGCTGTATTTGTTCCCATCTCAGATGTAATGTATCGCCCGCCCCCCGGGGTTTCATGATATTTTGTAGATAAGAGATGGATGCTATTACCTCTATTATCGTTCATACACTTACCTATTAACATTTTTCTAGGCTACTACTAGCAAAGTAGCAGAGAAAACACAGGAGATCGAAGAATTGGACTCAAAAATCAAGACCTTAATCAAATGTTTTCCTACTTGCGACAAGATAACAGGAGAACCTGCATATACAGACGCTGTTATGATTGCTGAAGATCAATTGAAAAAGAAAATGAGTTGCAGGCTTATACGTCAGGATATTCTGGTATCTACTGTCTTATTTTTGCAGACATGGAGAATCTTAAACAAAGTATTCTACGTGAATAACTCTTGTGCTGTTGGCAGGTCTGGAAAGTTGACAGTTTAGGAGAAAAGAATGATTGTCAGAGCATTGTTCTAAATTATGGTGGCTTGATTAACCAAAGGTTGGTCCTATCTTTTTTATCTTTCAATAACTTTTAAAAGGAATATGTTTCCTACGTTTGACTACATATAAATGAGCGATATGGGATTTTTTGTGGAAAATTTCTTGGATATATATACAGGCTCACATTAAAACCTGGACATGCTTCATATGTAATGATTTCAAACAATTTGAGTGATGCAATCATTAAGGTAAGGGTAACGAACTTCTTTTCCTTTCACTAAACATCATCTTTCTTTCGTTTCTAATCAATGTATTTTTCTTCAGCATTTACCAGACATGAATGTTTCAACTGCGTTTAACTCCTTGTTTAATGCTGAATACTCCCGGGTGTATGTTGGTACCAGTACGCTGTTGGAGATTACACAGGTGAGTTTGTGTACTAGTTTTGCTGCTATTGCTCTCGTAATACTATGATAGCATATTAGGGAATTTTCTATCTTGATGAATTATTTTTGTTGCTTTCTCCTTAGTGTTTGTAAGTTCCTCTAGAAGAACCACTGTCTAGAAATTACTTCTTCTTTTTTTATTGCTGTGTTTGTCTCATTTTGCTCTGAACATGCAGAAAACTAGCCTGATCTTACATAATCTGCTAAATGTGGCTGAGGAATTACAGTTAGCTAGAATGGAGATACCGAATTTGGTCCAAGGAAAATTTGAAGCTCCATCAGGTGATCCATTTATCCTCCTCTCACTTTTCCTTATAGTGGTCCTAGCTGGTTTGACAATAGTGGCAAGTTTCAGAAATCCTTTAATGATTTGTTGATTGCAGCGGAGCAGCTTTATTTGCAAATTAGCTTTGTTGATTGCAAAAACCTGAGAAAAGTAATCATGAGTCTCGATATGGCATGCTTGACCCAGTAAGTAGATTACGGTCAGCTCAGTAACTGACTATCATCTTTGTGCATAAAGACTTTGGATAGTGAAACTGTTTGCGTTTTGTAACAGTGGGATGTATCCGGGCCACATAATTCCTTGCGAAGTGACAGGCACAAAAAGAGATGTTGTTGCGTCGGAACAATTGATGAAAGAGATAGAATATGCAGTGGATGGTGTCTGAGTGGGATATCCTCGGATACTCAGACTCTGTCGTTGCATATCCAAACTGTTGCAATCACAAAGCAGGAGATGATGGTCTCATTTCGTAACACTTTCACATGTTGCTGGTTTGTTTTGTATATAAACGGCACAACGTTTGAAACCGAGTGGTGAGATATGTTATTGCTAGCAGAGTCCACTAAACTATGTCTTAGTCCAACATAATTTGTGAACATTAATTGGTACTTAACAACACCATTAACCCTTAAACCAACTGGTGTGACACAATGTAAATAAGTGAAAAGAGTGTAGGCCACTCTTATCCCATGTTACATTGAATCTATTCTAGATTTTGGAATGATGGAGTAATGATCTTATCTTTCCCAATTTGGACAAGCGTTTGAATACTTATTGGTCAAAAATCATCTCAGTTACATCCAACTCTCGATTGCAGGCATATAACATTTTGTATACACATTCTTTCTTAAACATACAACTTTTTGCAAGCCTAAGCTGTTGATACTTGTTAATACACACACACACACACACACACGTAGATTCAACAAGACTAAGTTCAAACAAGAGCTTCCATTACACATGGGTATACATAAAACAGCTCACAGAATATGTACAACAGAATACCCCATCTCCGGTCTGAATCTGATGAAGAATCAACCGTGACGCAGCCTAATTTCATAGTAAAAGCAGTAGCAGCTGTACAGAACAACAACAAACATACCCCAAACCCAAAAAAAAAGAACTCTATACGAAGACGATCACCAAACATTAGAGGAAACCAGCTGGTCGTCTGGTGCGACAACAACAAGAGGAGTCCTACAGAGTGGGCAAGTGATGTTCCAGTAGTCTATCCATTTCTCCAAGCATGTTTTGTGAAACAAGTGGCCACATTTTAGCTTGTTGATCTCTGAATCCTCTTCGAATTTCGACAGGCATACAGAACACTCGTTGTCCGCCTGTTTCTTGCACTTGCACAAGCTCTCAAACTTCATTGTGGGGGTCCTGTTCCTGAATTCTTCAAGGAAACTCTCAGGCTGGCAGACCCGGAAATCAAAAGTCTCTGATGTCTGATTCTCTGAAGATGCGGCTGGCGCTACTGAAGAAGGAGAGAGACGGATTCCTACTAGCTGAAGCACTGATCTGACGATGCCTTTGAAGATGGAGATTGATAAGGCTGTGTTGACTAATAACACGCATAGCATTCCTTCTGATGGACCAGGAAGGCTTGATAGACCCATCTTTCAATTCTCTTTTGGATGTTTCAAACAATATGCAAGCCCGCAGGGGGATGTTGATCAGATCTTTGTTCTTCTCAGAGAGATGTGATCTGATAAAATATCAATGTGGGCTAATTAGTACAGCAATAAAAGAAGGCTCAAATGAAAATAAGCAGGTAACCTATGAAAGATTAAAGACATTTTCAACCAAACCACATAGATCACAATGATAATATCGGTAGGTAGATGTTATATAGTAGTTAATAGTTACAAGAAAAGTATAAGAGAAACCAAAAACAAGAATCTGCTTACAGAGCACCAAGAAAATTCCATATAATGAAAATTTATAACGCTAATCTTATCATCTATTAATCTATCAACCATTCCAGCTAGACGTAGTAAGACTAAATAACACACTGAGAGGTTCCATATGAATCAAACAATATTTTCCTCTAAATTAAGGAACTTTGATGAGAATAAGGATTCAAGATAAGAATAATTTTTCACGTCTTTTTACTCTGATCAAAGCACTGAGAAAATTAAAGGAAAAAAAAAGTAAAAATGCCAAGAACTCTATTTCATACCAAGGAACAATAAAACAAATAAGCAAGCATCTTTTCATACAGCATCAACCTTTATATGAGAACAGTTACATGAAGAATCAAGATTGAAAATTTTGGGGGGGCAAATCCAAATACTACATTTTGTCAAAAAAAAAATCCAAATACTACAAACCTGGTGACAAGTATGAGAGGCTATGATCACCGATTCAGAAGAAAGATTGAATCTTTATTATAAGGTTTTGTGTTTCTGGTAAAAGTAGTGATGGGAATCTGGGAAGTGAGAGATGGGTTTTCCTTGATGAAAGAGGAGAGCTTCTTCCAATTGTTGTTTTTAAATAACAAATACATTAGAAAGCTTCCAATATCTTTAAACCAGAGGAGCCTTAACTATGGTTAGTCAATCAAGTTTCTTCTATCTCAGCCTTTCAGGTTCTTGGCTTTAACCATGGTTACTTTATATCATCAACTGTACTTCCTTTCCAATAGTTTATTTATTTTCTTTCCGTTTAATGTATTATCATACACATACACATACACTCCCAACCAAATTATAATTCATATTTATAAAAAGGAAATATATTAAGTGTAGTTGATAGCTTGATGATTTGTATTACGTCAAATGACAATTTAAACGGCGATATATTTGTGTCTGAATTTTTAGGGTGGTTGCGGCTGCAGAAATTTGCGGTTTCAAACGTTATGTAGCATTTTATATAATTGGAATAACGTTTAAAAATTGTTATATTTACGGAATATTTGTGACTAATTGATTATAAAATATTACGGTGATTTAATAATAAACTATCAATATAAATATATTATAATATTATAAAAATATAAAAATACACTGTTTTGATAAAATATAATAATTATTAATATAATATGATTAATGATAATATTATGTTTAGTTATTTAATTTTTTAATTAGTTGAAAATTATAATTTTAATAATTTTTTGAAGATTTATATTTAAACTTTTAAAAGAATATTTTTTGTTTTACATATGTGTATATTTTCATATATGTATGTATTACTTTTTAAAAATTTCTAATCAATAGCTAGTTTAAAAATTTTATAAAACAAATTATGATATTGTTTTTGAATTTAAATTAATATATAAAATGTATATTTTTTATTCATAATATTTATATTTTAAATTTAAAGTTTAAAAATATTTAGAAATAAACAATTTTTTATACATCCGCAATCGTAAATGCTAGCTTTAACTAGTTTTTGATTTTTAGAGGTTTAGAGCGGTTTGAAGTAATTTGTAACGGTTTGTATGATTGTTTTGAAACGCTGTCAACCGCCATCAACCGTAAAAACTGCGTTTACGGGTGGTACCAGAAAAACCAATCAAACCCTTAAAACAATGCATGTTTAATGCATAGTAAGTAATCAAACATCATCTTTCTATGTTTTTCAATGCAAATGGTGAAGTTTCAACAAACGAATGACCCATAATTCATTCAATTCATATAAAAAGGCATTCCTTTAACAGTAGTTACCACCACATTCATCCAGCTAGTGAAGACAAGTATTTGCATCCTGGTATCCTACTATCCTAAGTATGCATGTTATTTACACCTATTTTCTTGATTAATTTTACCTTACCATAACTTTCATTTTCGTAAATATGAATTCTAAGACTATGATTATCGGTGGTTTCAAAAAAGAGTTTTATAAAAAAAAAAATAGTGGTAGGCCCCATAAATCAGCAAAAAACCGGTAAAAAAAGTTATCAAATAAGGATCGACTATTGTTGGTTTTGTTTAATATTTACGGGTTTCACTAACACGTGTCTACCCGCGATTGGTTTCTTTTTAATTTTTTTGGGCAAAAGGAAAACAAAAGAAAAAAGCATTTTTTTAAAGAAACTCTAAACCCACTTTAGCGATAATTATGCTCTAATTTGACCTATGCGGATATCCTTGCTAAAAGTTAAGAAAGTGACTGCTTTTTTTCATGACCGCTATTGGAAATTAGGTATAGGCGTTTTTACTGCAAACCAAAATTTAAATTTTTATCCGAACTGGAAAAAACAAAATTCGTTCTGAACAGTATAAAAAAATATATGAGCAGGACTTGAGAGATATGTACTCTCACGACTCTAACCAAGCCAAATTCTAAAATAGGATCTAAAATATCCAAAATCAGTTAAACATATTAAATTTTTAGATATTGTTAAAGTAATTTAGACATTTTGTAGTATTTTAAAGATCTCGTAACTTTTATTTGTTATTTTAAATATTTTATTAGTTAGTTTAGTTAATTTAACAAGTTTTCAATTTATATTTTTCATAATTTATATATTTTAAGTATTTTATCAATTTTTAGTTTTTTATTTAGATTTTTGGGTGATAACCAATACAAACTCAATTTCGAAAGAACCGAATCTAACCCAACTTTAGAGTCAGTAAAAGTCGAATGAGATTTATGAACTATAGTACCATGATTTGAAAATCCTAATTAATTGAACCGAATCCAGACGGGACACCGAAGCCTATCAAACATTATGGGGACTACAAATATATGGTTATCAAGCTATTCCAAAAGTAGAATTGGTGAACTAATAGGCGTCCTCTAATGTATTTGGATGTGATGCGTTAAAATTTGTGTCATGTGCAATTAAAAAAGAAACAAAGAGCAACACTTTGACTCCACATGCTTAATTGGATGAGTTGAAAACTCTTTAGTATGTTTCTAAAGTACTAAATTACAGGAGTTACCGATTAAGAATTACTAACTGAACAAACTGAAGACCATAATTTTGATGGGAAGAAACATTAACTTAACTCAACAACAAAGAAGATTAAAGACAAACTCAAAAAACAACTAGAAGTATTAACACACATAACCAAACTACATCAAAGTTTTGAAATCATCAAAATCCAGTCTAATATACTGTTCAACTATCGAATCTATCGCTTTTACCCAATTATGCACGTTTAAATGGTTCAGTGTTCAATCTTGAATTCAACTCTCCTGTGATATACTAATGAGTTACGCATTCGAAACGTTTAAAACTCCCTTTAAAATTTTCTACGAGTTTGGTGGCCACTGGTTTTATTAATTTGTTTATAACTATTAATTAAATGGAAGGATAGTAGGTATCATGGGAGCTATTGCTAATCGCAATTTATGAGAACATCACAAAAGATACGAACCAAATTTTATTAAGTATTATTTTAGCTTAAACTAACATTAGATTCTACAAAATTGTCATACAAAAAACCGACATAAGGGCTATGGAACTGATTCGAAAGTAAAGTTGTATGAAATTAATTTTGTCGTTTTCCTAATCCGCAAGAAGAAACATGGCACGACATATTAGTTACATTGTATTGAGTAAACCTCACGTTGGCCATGTGTCCTCTCTCGGGCCGACGGGCCCCCATAGGTACTGCGGCCTTCATGTTCAATAATTTGTTTTTTTTGCATCTTCTCATCTGTCTTCTTCCTCCTCCTTTTAAATTATTTCTATGTGGACACCAAATTGTAGTTTGGCATTTTCTACATCTGTAATGTATTTGTAAGAATATCACAACGCTCCACATGGGTCCCGACGTTATCAAAAAAGAAATAAGGTGTGCTAACCATTAAGCTAACCGCTTTACAAAACTTTCAAACGGAAGGTAATGATAAAGTTCGGAACTAAAATATTTGTTTAACTAGGTTTGGATGGCCCAAACAAAACGTAGAAGGAAAAAAGACCAAACGTTGAGGAAACACACCAACAAACAATTTCATAGATTACACACTAAGTTGTACACTCAACTAAATATATGATCATTGATACTAATATCATTATTTAATTAGCAATATGTAAGCTTTTCAAACTTCTAACTCCAATATATTATTGCGGAAAGCAATTGGTGGTAGTTGCATAATGTAATATGCTTACTCACTTGAACTTTTGGCCGTATGATTTATTTGTGATGGCTTGTGAGTACTCCTGACCATAGAAACTGACCAACCTCAAGATTAAGTGAATACTTACCAAACATTCAGAAACATGGTGCTAAATTTAAAATCAAACTTACATGATAGTTATAATATATAAATAAATATAACAAAATAAGTTAAGATATAAAGTTGTTTTAATCTGTTCAAAACTTAAAAATCATTAAGCCCTTTCTCAGACCTTAAAAATCATTGCGTTCATTTATATATTTGTCCTGCAATTTACTTAATTGATTTCGAATCAAAACTAAAACCATTTCCAATATATTCCTTTTTCCTCTAAAGTAAGGAAAAAATAGAGATATATTTCTCTAAAATGTATTCATCTATATTTTTTTCTAAAAAAGTCTTAATGGATTGTTTTTGATTTTACAACTAGCACCTTTCAATTAAAAATTAGAAATTACTTTCATTTGCTATAATTTTTCAAGATTTTCATAAATTGTAATATTGTCAAAACTAAATATTTATTACAAAAAATCATTATAAAAATAATAAGATTAAGTAGACAGTATAACAAAAGTCGCATCTAGAATATATAATCTAACTCTTTTGATCATTTATAGCACATCAAATCACGTTCGTCATCAGTGATTATTTATGTAGTATTATACATGTAGTCGTTATATCATTTAATTTTTTTTTTTGTCGAAAATGTACTAGTTCTTTCATAATAGCAAAACAGCAAAATATGATTGTAAATTCCAAATCTATGTTTTACATCTTTTGGACCTATTGGTTCATTAATAGTTTGCATTATGATTAACTATTTAGAATATATATCATCAGCTAAGTTACAAAATCAAGATGTTTGTAGACAGTACAACACCAGTAGCATCTAGAATATATAATCTAGCTCTTTTGATCATTTATAGTACATCAAATCACGTTCGTCATCAATGATTATTTATGTAGTATTATACATGTAGTCGTTATATCATTTAACTTTTTTTGCCAAAAGTTGTACCAGTTCTTTCATTGTAGCAAAATATCCCTTTCTTATTAAAGGAGAAGCAAAATAAAAAAGTAACCTTACAAAGGTAAATTATTTACATGTATGCCATTTTGCATATGTGTCATGATGAGAGATCTTTTCAGCTCTATTTGACTTTAACCCTTTCATAACTAGACTATTTACTAAGAGTGCCATTGGACTACCGAATTTAATAATTTAACGATGTTTAATTTATATTGTTATACCGAATTTACGTGTGGTCTTCCACACCTGATTATAATCACGGTTTCCATTATATGCATGCAATACTTATGAATACATAGCTTTCTTAATATTTTTTAGTTGTCATCTTTATCAGCCGATAAAGAACCTTAATAAAAATTGTGAGGTATGTTTAATTCAGATATTATGATAATATGTTCAACATTCATATTTATCGTCATCAACCTACATAGAACATACAATTATTTTCATCTATCATTGGCATGGTCCTACATAGATTCATGTGGTGATTGTATAATAAGATCATCACACCTTGAGCAAACATTTTAAGTCATCATAACAGATTCAAAATATTTACGAGACATAGCTTAAAACAATTCTGGGTCATAACAGATTCAAATATCTACGAGACAACTTAAAACAATTTTGGGTGGTTTTTATTTTTGCCAATGAAGTATAGTACTATCAATCATTTTGTATATTATATGTTATATATTCTTTTCTTTTTTTTTGAAAAAGGGCATATATGTTCTATACTTTTTTAAAATTATTTTCTTACAAACAAAATTTTATACGATTTTTAGCACAAGATCCGCCTACAAAATCTTTAATTAATGTTTCATGTATAACATGATGTATATTAACCAGCCTATTTAAGATTATAATTCTAATATGATGATTTTTATTATATTATAACACACTCTAAAAAAACTTCAAAATTCCTGCGGAAAAAGGCTACATTAAATGTTCACGCAAATAGTAAGATATATAGGCTTTAATCTTTCAATTAGGAGTAAATTATGTGCTTGATCTATGGGATTTTTTCGGCCATAAAATGATACACCTATTGTAATCAAAAATTTAATATTCCTAATATGGTTCAACGGTATAAGCTTTGTTCCCATAAAAGTATTATTATGGTTATGTACTACATTAAATAAGAATCTCATTAATTAAAAATATACTTCCTGTTTCTGAATAAGTGTCATTTTAGAGTTGTGCACACGGATTAAAAAATCATTAATTTTTGCATATTTTTCATACAAGAACATCATTACCCATACATCTCAACCAATAGAAAAATAATATACAGAATAAAATTAATAAATTTTGCATTGAAATGCTAAAACGACACTTATTTTGCAACGAAAAAAATTCTCTACAACGACACTTAATATGAAACGGAGGGAGTATTGATTTTGTATGATGGTCTTGGTTAACACGAATGCTAGCTCTGAAATTCAAAGCTATATCAGTTATATATGGCATTTATGCTGATCATATAATCGATCTTTAATATGATATTCAATATTTAAGGAATCTTCGTCATCAAATATGTAAGAAATGAATCGCTGGGCAACATTCAGCCATTCAAAGATTTTATGTATCTAATGTCGTATATACCTAAATTTAGGCCGGATTTATTGAGTTGATACCAATTCGTTTTCCTATGTATTCTAAGTATTATATCCATATTGCATTTAATTTCAATCATAAATTCTTTATAGAATTTTCTTTTGCTTAAATTTAAAATGGCTGGTTATGATTTCTTTCGGAATTTGAAGACGTATAAATTTATGTCTGCTAATTTGTATATGTGTCATGATGCAATTATTATTAAAAGAAAAATAAAATAGAAGAGCAACTTTACAAATATAAACTATTTGCATGTGTGTAACTACTTTGCATGTATATCATATTAAAAATATGTGATGATAATCAGGCTGTGAAAGCAATATTCTGGCACTGTTGGAGAGATAATCAACATAGTCATGGTTGGATTCCAAGCAGAGCCGGCTCAACATCCACGTAGGCCCTTGGGCAAAAACAAAAATTTTGGGCCCTATTAGTATTAATTTTTAGTATTTTAATTATTATCAAATTTATTTTTAAAACAAAAGTAAAAATTCATATGTTTTTCTTTGTTTTTGATTAGTATGTTACATATTATTATATTGTGTAACACTATTTAAATTTAATTCTAATATACATATGTTGATAAAAGAAAAAAAAACAAAAAAAATTAAAAATTGGAGTGGGCCCTAGGGCGGTCGCACTACCCGCCCGGTATACTAAGCCGGCACTGATTCCAAGGCAAGAAACTTTTATAAACGGTTTTAAAAAAACGTTCATGTTACCGTTAATAGAATTATAAAAATAAATTGTACATATTAATCCATATCATTTAGTTTTACTGTTTCATGTTTTATATTATAAATTTATAAATTATAGTTAAATTTTTTTTTAGTTTTTGTTAATAGACCGTTAATCAGTTAATCTTACCCTGCGCAAGGCGCAGGTCTCTACCTAGTATCTTATTAAAATAGAAACATTACAACTTCTTTTAGGTGAATTTTAAAGGTGGACCTCTTATATTTAAATTAAACATCATCCCTTATTTATAATACATACCATATACAGTTTCCATATATTATTACATATGAACTTAATACGTACCATTATTACATGTCGATTTATATACTAAGAATATAATACGTACCATTACTCTGAAACTAAATCTTACAATTATATTGCAATTATACATAATTCACTTGTTTGTCCATATTACAATTATATATAATATATAGATACTATTCCTATGAAATACGTACCATTCATCTGTTTATCCATATTGAAATTATATATAATATATATATAGTAAGAATATTAAGATACATATGAATCATCACATACATAGAAATTATATACTAATATATCAGATCAACTCAAATGTGCAACCATAATCCCTGCCATGATCATATACAAATTAGACATAGTATTTGTAATAAAACCATCATGCTCACACTCATCCAGTTTCTTAAGATTGGTCCACATTGCAATTATATATAATTCATCTGTTTGTCCATATTGCAATTATATATAATTCATCTTAAGATTGGTCCATATTGTTCCTTTAAAAAATTGAATCTCTCAATTCTAAAATATACACTAAATAATCTTTTATAGCAAAACCATTTCTCCAAGTTGATTTAACATGCCTACAATATCAGATTTAATACTAAGATACATATGAATCATCACATACATAGAAATTATATACTAATATATCAGATCAACTCAAATGTCCAACCATAATCCCTGCCATGATCATATACAAATTAGACATAGTATTTGTAATAAAACCATCATGCTCACACTCATCCAGCTTCTTAAGATTGCAATTATATATAATTCATCTGTTTGTCCATATTGCAATTATATATAATTCATCTTAAGATTGGTCCATATTGTTCCTTTAAAAAATTGAATCTCTCAATTCTAAAATATACACTAAATAATCTTTTATAGCAAAACCATTTCTCCAAGTTGATTTAACATGCCTACAATATCAGATTTAATAATATCGCAAGTTTTAAAATCAGTTATAGAAAATATTCTTCTCCAAGTTTATTCTATCAAACCTAAAATCTAGGAAACAATAAAATCGATGTTCTTAGTATTTACTATGGTTAATGTAATTGATTATCGGATATTCCTTTTTTTGTAACTTAAAAGGATTAAACCCGGGTCAATGATGACACAAGCCTAACCCTCGGGTGGAGGTACAACCCACGGATAGACCCTTTCCTGGGCATTCAAATGAGTCGAAAGCAATAACTCATATCCGTGTGGCCGGTGGGATTTGAACCCGGGTTCACCTTATTGGGTTTTTTTAAATCCCTCAAGCGCCACTAGGCCACCACCACCGGTTATTATCGGATTTATCGGATATTTCTTTCCTTTAAAAATACAGTCAATATTCTTTTATAGAAAAACCCTTCTCCAAGTTGTTTAAATAATCAGTTATGGAAAATCCCCTTCTCCAAGTATATTTTATCCAAGCGAAAATCTAGGAGTCGGTCAAATTGTGATATTTTTATTTATTATGGTTGATTTAATTGAACGTGAAATATTCTTTTTCACCTCACAAAAATTTGTCTATAAATACTCGACTTCTTATTCACCATACGACATTCACAAAAACTCCCAAATAAACACAATGTCGAAACCTAGCACTTTAGTTATGATAGATGGTGTGGAACCTTTAAGAAACAATTGAAAAATTCGAGTTAAAGTTTTTCATTGTTGGAAACAAAACACCGGTTTTGGAGACGACACATTTGAGTGCATCCTCTCAGATGAATCTGTACTTGCATTTGTTTCAGCTTTTATAAGTTTTTTTCTATTCTATTGGTTTATAAATCTGTTTCTTTTTCTGTTTTATATGGTGTAAAGATTGCATCAGCGTGCCAAAGGAATCACATTAGTACACATTGTTTATTTAAACACATTTTTATTTCTCAAAATTTAAAATTAATACACATAGCAATCATGTATAACATTTAGTACGAACAAAGATAAAAAAAATTAACACCCGCTCGGTCGAGTGGGTCACGATCTAGTATAATTGTAAATTCCAAATCTATGTTTTACATTTTTGGACCTATTGGTTCATTAATAGTTTTCTTTATGATTAACTATTTAGAATATAAATCATCAGCTAAGTTGCAAAATCCAAGTGTTTGTAGATATATTCTAAGCTGAACAAGCATATATTTTACAAGATCGTAACAAAAGGAAACAAAATTAATATTCTTTCTTCATTCACTTCGTTTGAGCATTATTTCAGTTCAGTGACCATTATGGATTCAAAAGTAATTTAGCGGAGAATTAAATTATTATAATATTTTGTACGTATAATTAAATATGAAGCTTTTAAAAGCAAATTAAAATTTACAATTTTAGTACTAAATATAAATTCCAAGATTCATTCTTCCCATACAAAATTTAACTTTCAAATAAAATATATTTTATTACATAATTATAATTGTAAAAGTTAAAGAATTATTATCTAAACAAAGTTATGTTTGTTTGTCTAAAACATTTGTATTTCTCCAAAGGAAGATACTCTCGCACATGGTGAACGAAGTCGATCTTCCTTTTTTGTCTAAATGGACACAGAGTCTTCAGTTTTTTTTTTTTTCCGTCAATTAATTTCATTAAAAAAGGTCCAAAGCCCACGAAAATACACAGGCCCAACGGCCTACAATCCGAAAAACTCTAAACAAAACAAACAAGAAGAGAAATGGGTTTGGGCCGAACAGACGAAACCCGATCTACCAAGATCTCCCACCGACACTACCCGATACTGCCCGAGACACGTGTCGACCACACCCTTCTACTCTCATCCCGCCGGTTCCGCCATACCTGATCGACGTCACACCGACGAACCTGTCGCGGAGAGCACCATCGGCCTCGCCGAGAACTCATCCCACACACTCCGAGTCACCTACTGGGCACTCTAACCCGAGACTCGCAAACTCCAAACACCTTCTCTTGTCGTCGTCGCCGTCATCACGCCTGAGCGATCAATCGCAACTCGAGATCCTCTCCGACACTGACCCACATAAAACCCTAGACGAGCGAACCGACGACCCTTGCTAGCTTTCCTCTCAAGCTTTCTCGTCACCACGCCGTAGAGCTATCTCATCTACCGCCGTGACTCCACACCAACTTGTCGGCAAGACTCGCCGAACTCAAAACCAAAAGACCAAAATTAGTCACCTTTACCCAAACGATACATCGGGTTCCTCAGCGGCAGCTCGGAGCTTAGTTAGCCTCCGCTCTCCGTAAACACAAGCCGGCGAAAAAGAATCTGACGGAGACTCCCTTCCCGGAAGCTAGAGCCGGCGACGGTAGAGCTAAGGAAGCCTCCACCTCCCGGAGAAACACCACCAACGGACATGCAAGCCGCTCCCTCTCCACCGGAAACCTTCAAACGAGAGCGTCGTTGCTCCACAACCCAGCCACCGTACGATGGAGGCGGACTCAGAGGTCGGACAAGGCGGTCGTTGACTGAACGGCGGAGACGGAGCCAAGAGGTTCGATACTACAGACAAGCAAGGACTCCTGCGCCGGCACGGACGCTCACGCGCCGGCTGGACGCCGAGTCCCCAATAAATCGCACTTCTCTCTCTTCTCTCACTTCTCTCTCACGTTTAGGGTACAGAGTCCTCAGTTTAGTTAGCAAAGTTTTAATCAAATCTATTTATCTTGATGAAAAAAAAAGCGAGGTGTAAAACCACCGAATGAAATAAAGAAAATCATTAGAAAAAAATAAATTGTCGGGTCCAATTTTTGCTACCGTATGAGCAGTGACACTGTTTCTTCGAGGAGTATATGTATATGTAGTTTGGTGGAATTTCGAATTCTAAAAATGTCTATCCCGAATCAGAGTAACAACAGTGATATTTGTAGTTTTTTTAAAAAATAACTATGGGCTTGTTCATTATAATAGCCTTGTTCATTACAGAATGGCTGCAGCAGTATCAGAGGAACACACACATCTTCATAGAGAGAGATAGCAACAGAGACCGTAACCATAGCTCCGACATGTCTCTCCGGCAGCATCAGGAACGATTTCTCCTTCCCTTCCCTCTTTTTCCTTTGCTCTTTCTTCTTATTCTTAACCGAGTTGATATGTTATTCTTTTCTGTCGCGGTAGTGGGCGTTCCTCGGAGCTTTGTAGATCTGTCGGAGCTGATCTTTAACCTTGTATGAAGAGACGACAAGACTATGGAGAGGTCAAAAAAGGAGAGTCGGCGTTTTAGAACCGAAGGTATACCAAAATCGAATTTTCCCCTTTTCAGATCTAGGATTATACTTTCACGGAGGTGGCACGTGAACTGGGTCAGATGACTCCATTACCTCAGTTGCTTCTTCCTGCGAGGGCGATGCTAACAGGTAGAGGATAGGTGCGATTGTAGGTTATTAAAAAGAGCTTCACTACCAGCTGAAAGCTTGCAAGAGACTCGCTCGCGTATCGATTTTTATTCCGGAGTCTCTTCCGGCTTTGGCGTATGAAACGAGGCATGGATTGACGACGGCATGAACTAATCCTGAAAAGCGCCCTAGGCGATTATCACTACAAGAAAACATTCAAATTCTGACGGAAGATTTCGTCGGAATAAGCCATTTTCGACAAATTTCCGACGAAAAACGTCGTCGGTTTCATTTGGTCGGGAAAAAATATTTCGTCGAAATTTCGTCGGAATAACTGACAAAGAAACCAATTTCGTCGGACTTCCGTCAGAATTTTCCGACGAAATTCTGAGAAATTAAAACCTCAAACTGAAACTCTAATATAAAAGCAATTTCGTCAGAATTTCATCGGAATTTCGTTAAAATATTCTGACAAAATTCTGAGGATCCAAAACCCCAAACCGAAACCCCAATACAAAGATGTTTTCGTCAGTATTTCATCAGAAATTTACGATAAATCATATTTCGTCGGTATTCGTCGGAAATTTCTGACGAAATTCCGACGACTCTTAAATATTTGGTTTCTTCGGTATTTCTTCAGAAAATTCTCAGAATTTTCCGACCACATTATTGTCGGAGTTTCCGTCAGAATGTGCCATGTTTTCTTGTAGTGTATGTTGTTGGTTCACGGATTCGACGCTCATCAAATGGAACTAGAACATGGTATATGACAGAGAATACATGTTGATTTTATTGTTTGCTTGTCCAACTTCTGCCTCAGTTTATATGGCTCTTAGGTGTTAGGTTCAGTCGGACTACTGTCCGTTTTGTGGCTTAGGACTGGAGTAACTGAACTGCCAATTGATACAAACCATCATCGGTACTGTGCCTGTGGTGTTGAAGCGATTGGGACACAAGCGAAAATCCTACTTTACGGGACACGAGCGGAAATCCTACTTTACGGGACCATAGCTTGGTGAAGAAAGGAAATGTCGATTGTGTAGTCCGTGTCTATTTGTGTTAGTAGTTGTTCTCAAGTCATTATGGTTGATTGTAGGGGTCAAAGAGATGATTCCTTCCGGGTTGTGGGATGGATTCATTCTTCGCTACTGTCAAAAAATACATTGTTTGCTTGGTCAAGTAGCGTTAGATCCAATCAAGTGACGACTCAGGGCATTACTAGATAGCTTCAATGTATTTGGTTTCAAATCTGTAGAGGTCACAACCTTGTGTATCTTGTGTTGGTGAATTGAAGTTGATGTTTAGTTAAACGTGGGTGAATTGAAGTTGATGTTGAGTACAACAGTGATTCTATTAATTAATGAAGCAAAACATGGGTGACAGAGCTATTTAGTTACACTGGATTAAGAAGAGATAGATCTGTTACAAACAAGAGACGTCACTGAAAAATTAACGTCCATAAAAGACGTCACGGTATCACTTCCAGCAACTATTTTTAATCTACCATAGCTACTTTGCTCTCTATTAATATTAATTTTCTTTGTCGTTACCGCTGCCCGCAGCGATTCCGTAACGAACAGGATCTATATTTAGAATCAGGATTTCATTTACATATTTAAATTAGCAGAATGCCCGTTTCTCTTGGGACCCACTAAGTTTCCTCTACACAAATCTAATGGATGCGATCTGCTTAGTAGCCAAAATATACTCGGTACCGGCACCGTTCTCAACTAGTATATTCCTAATCCGATGAGATGAAATCAATGTAGGAGACCCACATTGCTTGTACTCCCCGAGTCTAAGAGACATGTAAAATCATACTGTACAATCGTCTTAGTCGACCTTCCAACCGGAGTAATTTAATACTGGTTACCTCTTCAATCATGTAATATACCTGACACTGAAGCTTACAAAATCCGAAATAACAAGGAATGGTCCAAGACAACAGCTTCGACGTCCAAGGCTACGTCAAAGCTCATATCGACCATAATCAAAGCTCCAAACCACCGTGAGAACACTGTATAAGTCTTCTTCTCTGCCATTGTGCTCTGCTCCTACTATGCGACTACTGGCGAATAACACCAAAGTTCATTCACGATCAATCTATGTTCAGTCACAATCGTTGAACATGATTGATCTTACTTTTTTCTTACTGCGATTTGGTCTCTTAACTTTTGATTAATTGCAATTTTGTCCCAAACATTTACAGATACACATTTTCTATGATTTAATGATATACAATGTACACAAGTGAAGATGTTCACATAAACACATATAAACATGTATACGTGTATACATATGCACACATAAACAAATACACATGTACACAAATACACATATACACATAAAACATATACACATGCACACATTTAAGTGCTCATATTGTACACGTACATATATGTACACATGTTTATGTTGTACACGTACATATATGTACACATGTACACATTTAAGTGCTCATGTTGTACACATGTACACAAATACACATATACACATAAAAACATATACACATGCACACATTTAAGTGCTCAAATGTGTGCACAACCACATTTGCATAATCATGATTGTACACATGTACATAACCACGTTTATCCAAATGTGTATACAACCACGAGTTGACCCAGAAGATGATTTCAAATTTAGGGTTTTAACGGTAATAGATTTGAGAATTTTGGTTTTGAAATTTTTGTGTCTTTTTTCTTTTTGGAAAGATTGAGAAATAATAGAAAAAATTAGAATTAATATTTGGATTGAAAAAAAAAAGAACGATAGAAGAAGAAGAAATAAAAATTTGAGAATTAGTTTTTGGATTAAAAAAAAAGAAAGACTGATGGAAAGAGAAGAAAATAAGACAAGAGAAAATGATGGGTCTTACTAGTTGAAAACTCTAGATCTAGTTTCCTTTTAGTTAAGATAAAGTGCGTTACTAGCTGAAACTGTCACTGAATGTAATTAAAACTCAAGAAACTGACTCTAAGTGTAAATCACTCAAAGAAGAAAGCTTACTATAACTAAATAAAAATCCAAGTAACTGAAACAGTATTATTCGAGAAACAATTGTCACCAATAGAGAAGCTTATCCGTTGGGCTAAAAATGGGCCTGCAATGTAGATACCAGAAATCTCATTATTAGTTGATGGGCTTTCAGAGCTTCACACGTGAGAAATGATATCATCCAAGACACGTGCAACAGCAAGGCGCCAAGAGGAGAGGGAGAGAGACCCATATCCTCCCGTTATCGTCATCTTCTTCACCTCACTCCCGGGAGTCTCCAAAGCTCTCCTTTCCTCTGAATCCAAACCCAACCCAATCTCCTTCTTCATCTCTCTCTCGCTCTTTCACCACCTCATAAACAGGGGCGGGCGCTACTGATTAACTTCGTTTCTTCCTCCTCCTCCGGCGAACCCAGGGAGACTAGACTCAACAAACATGGACGTCGCTGAAGTTCCGTGGCGTCGTCTTCCTCAATTTTCAGTTTCTTCACGCTCCTCTTGGCTCGTTTCTTCTGGATTTCCTGTTTCTTCGTAAGTTCTTTCATTCAGGCATTTTTGCATACACTTTGTATGTGCCCCTTCTATACTTCCCTCTCAATTAAAAAAAACTGAAGCTTTTGAAGATGGGTTTTATTAGATGGAAGCGTATTTGTCTTTAAAATATATTAGAGACTCAGAGCTTGAACTGAGCGTTTTAGTTTTAGGGAAGCGTATTGGTCTTATTAGATGAAAGCGTATTGGTCTTATTGGATTGTCACTTGTTTAAATTGATATGGTGATGCTTAGGGGCTAGATATTTCTGACAGCTATGGTGATGTTCTCAAGGATTGTTTTTTTTTCTTCTCTTTCTTTTGTATTTAGTTTCTTATCTCAAGGAGCTTCTCCCTGAACTTAGAAAATGCTACTTTGTGCTTAACTTAGAATCTCTGTCGTTCAACAGATATATGTTCTCTCATATGGAACGTGGACAGAGGTTTAGGCTCACCTTGTGCTTTGGGGTTTCTCGTATCCGTGCAAGGTCTGCTATTATAACTGCTGCACAGCAAGGTAACAACTGGGAGACCAAACTTTTGCCAGTTTATTATGGAAGAAAATTCAGTTTGACTCTTTAACTTTTTGTTTTCTGAATTCTCAGAACAGCCAGCTAGGCTTCTCAGAGGACTATGCGAGGTTGTTTGGATCGTGGAAGCTGACCTTGCACCCAACGAACATCTCTACGTTACTGGAGATCCCTTCCGCTTTAGGTAGCTGGGAGCCAGACTGCGCCGTTTCGATGTATCCTACTGGGAATGATAATCAATGGGAAGCTAAAGTCAAGGTTTGTTTCGTTTTTAAGTGTAAGTTGAGATGTATCATTAAGTCTTGTATGTATGCGTTTAACTTTAGGTGCTTGGCAGATTGCTTCTGGTGTCAATTTCAGGTACAATTATTTTTTAAAAGCTGGATATGAGTCTTCCTTTGACGTCATCTGGAGACCAGGGCCCCAGTTTTCCATTATCTGTGCCTTCTGCTGTCAATGGAGACAGAACAAGTTATCATAAGGGATTCATGGATGAGTGTTTCCGCTCAATCACAAGAGTCCTACTTATGGGGGTCTTGGATCGATGATGCTCACCTTTTACCAAACTCTGTTACTTCAGGTCAAAGCGAAGGTAACATCTGATTTTTCTCCTCCTCTTTTTTTAGCCCCTTTTCATCATTTGCAAAATATTTTTAAACTCAAAAGCTTCCAGTGGTTTGGCAGATGAATTCACTTTCTCCTCTAGTGCTGTGGAAGTCCCAAGACCACTTTTGAATGATAAACAGTTAGAAGATGAATCTTTCTTTTGTGATGAGCTTGCAACCTTCTCAACGGAGAACTCAGATTTTAGTTCGTTATTTTCTGACAACTATCAGCCTATTGAGGAACCATGGTTTCTTCAGGAACCTGTTACCTTGAATACTGCAAACTGATAGTGAACAAGTTGTTGAAAGCAGTGAAGAAATTGAAAACAACTTAGATACCGATGAGGAAAATCACCAGCTGACTGAGGCTCTCTTACCTGATGATGAATTTTTCAAACGAGAATCCATTTCTACTACGATACTGATCAACTCGTCTAGTATGTACTGTGCAAAGGATTGCTGTATTAGATGGTGAGAAGCTGGTTGAGTTGTTGTTGGAACCAGTTAAGACCAACGTGCAGTGTGATAGTGTTTACCTGGGCGTAGTCACTAAATTTGTGCCCCACATGGGTGGTGCAGTTTGTGAATATCGGAAGTTCTAGACATTCTTTCATGGACATTAAGCCAAACAGGGAACCATTCATATTCCCTCCATTCTGTGATGGATCAAAGAAGCAAGCAGCTGATGGTTCTCGGTTCGACACCACTACGGACATTCCAGATCCGCATGAAACCGAACACGCCTCCTATGACTTTGAAGCCAGTGGTTTATTAGACATTGATTCAAATGACCCTGGGGAATCTTTTCATGATGATGACGATGATCATGAAAATGATGAAGATCATGTCTCCGATGCGCTAGTTAATGGAACTGTCGTTAACCATGGCGGATTGGAAGGTGGTTCTGACAAATGCAATCAAGGAGATGAGCTACATCTTGAAGTTGGATCTGAGAATGGCTTTGTTCCTCTGGAGAGAGAACATTCTGCAGATTCTCTTGTGTCTAATGCATCAGTTGCAAAGTCTCCTAAGAATACCTCGTCTAGGGATAACAAGTGGATTCAGGTTCGAAAAGGCACCAAGATAATTGTGCAAGTTGTTAAAGAGGGCCTTGGTACAAAAGGTCCAACTCTCACTGCTTACCCAAAACTGAGAAGCAGATTCTGGGTATGGCATTATAACTCTTTTATCATTTCTTTCTTATTATTCTATTTTCTGAGTCAAGTATCTCTTTATAGGTATTAATGACTCGTTGCAAACGAATTGGAGTCTCAAAAAAGATTTCAGGAATTGAGAGAACCCGGTTAAAAGTTATAGCAAAAACATTGCAGCCTCAGGATTTTGGCCTGACTGTAAGGACTGTAGCTGCTGGCCATTCTCTAGAAGAATTGCAGAAAGACTTAGAAGGTCTGCTTTTAACCTGGAAGACCATTACGGAAGAAGCAAAATCTGCATCCCTTGCTGCAGATGAAGGTGTGGAAGGAGCCATTCCAGCACTGCTACATAGAGCAATGGGTCAAACACTTTCAGTTGTACAGGACTACTTCAATGACAAGGTAGTTAGGCTATTGTCCATATTTTTCTCCTTTTGTGGCTCCTTAGGTTCTAACGGTTGACATGTTAAGTGACAGTAAGATTTTGATTTAATCTAGGTGGAGAAGATGGTGGTTGACTCTCCGAGGACATACCATGAGGTACGTTTCTCCCCTTTCTGCTCCTAGTGAATTTAATAAGAAATGAATAGTGTGTTGAAAGAAACCTTTCCTTCTCGTAAACAAGTGGTGTCTTGACAACCCTCATGCATTTGTTGATTTACACCAAATCATTTAATGTTATTTTCAAATGCTCAAGTATATATCTCCAGTTGCACGTGTCATTTCTTTTATTTATGTACCAACTCCTGCACTTGTAGATGATCAAATTTTTGCCATTATTAGTTTCAAATGCTTAAGTAATTATCTCCATATTGAACACTTATCCAAGAGAGTGGATACTGTATCCAAACCATTTCACTAAGTGGCTATTAGTTTCCAGGTCACAAACTACCTGCAGGATATGGCACCTGATCTTTGTGATCGAGTGGAATTGCATGATAAGGGTATCCCTCTTTTTGATTTATACAACATTGAGGAGGAGATTGAAGGTATTCTCAGTAAAAGGTAAGAAATTTCTGACACTGCACTGTTACAGGAATTATGACACATTTCACCGACCTTTTCATGTAGTGATGTTTGCTGTCTTGCAGAGTTCCACTTCCCAATGGAGGTTCTTTAGTGATTGAACAAACTGAGGCGTTGGTCTCTATTGATGTGAACGGAGGACATGGAATGTTTGGTCAGGGTAATTCACAGGAGAAAGCTATTTTGGAAGTTAACCTTACTGCTGCCAGACAAGTATGTGATACATCTTTTTGCTGGTAGATTACATATTTCTTGGTTTGAAATTGCGCATGGCGAGGTGAGGCAAGGGGTGTCTCGCCTCTCGCCATGCGCTATGGCGACACAAAGCGCTCGCTTTGTGTATGGAAGCAAAGACAGGTCATGCATAAACATAGGCATAGATAGACTAGAGATTAAAACCAAAACACAAAAACAGAGTAATCACCTGTGATAGAAAAGAGGAGACGGAACCCTAAACATGAAAGCTTTGAATTCACGTGAATAGAGAAAAGAACAATAGCTAAAAACCGCAACTTCAAACTTAGGGTATGTGTTTTTAGGGTTTGTAATTCGGTTTAGTAGTTTAATTTTGACAAATCAAATCGGTTTGACTCAAAATCAGTAAGGCGTCGCTTTATGCATCTTGACCCTTAGAAAGAAAGCGTAGAAAGCGCTCGCTTTGTGTATGTTGCCATGCCTTGAGGTGCTAAGGCGATGATGACATCGCCACACCTCGCCTAGCGCCATGGCGCTGAAAGCGAGCGCTTTTTTAAACTATTCATTTGCCAAGCCGTTGCGGCAAAACATCTGCTTCTAAAATTGCCTTCGTAATTATTCTACACATCCACTCGAGGTGTATAATCTGATGCTTACTGAATGCCTTGGCAAAATTTTAACAACGAGTAACTGTGCGAGCTTAACTTGTCTTGCGTGGTTTTTCTTGGAATCTACTCAGTTTTTTGCAATATGCTATCTTACAAAGCATTTTAATAAGTATTACTCGATGCAATAATGATGCAGATTGCAAGGGAGATTCGGCTGAGAGATATAGGGGGTATCATTGTGGTAGATTTCATTGACATGGCAGATGAATGTGAGTTAGAATGTCATAGCTATTTGTACAACCACATTCCTGAAAGTTACAGATGGGAAAATCCCTTATGTCTTGTATAATCTCGTGCCTTGTGTGTTTCAGCAAATAAAAGACTCGTTTATGAAGAGGTTAAGAAAGCAGTGGAGAAAGATAGGTCACTGGTAAAAGTCTCAGAGCTGTCTAGACACGGACTCATGGAGATAACAAGAAAAAGGGTATAGCCCCCAACTTGTGGATAATTTTACTTTTCCTGTAAAGCACGTAATCAAGTATCTCGGTCTAGCGCGTCCACTGTATACTAATACGAATGTGAGCCCTTGATTTATACTTATTGCAGTGAATCTATTTTTTTCTCTCACAGGTTCGGCCGAGTGTAACATTCATGATCAGTGAGCCGTGTTCTTGCTGTCACGCAACTGGTAGAGTGGAGGCACTGGAGACTTCCTTTTCAAAAATTGAACAAGAGATTTGTCGGCAGCTCGTGAGTGTATTAACAACACAATCTCAGATTCTTTTTGCCCTTATTCTGTTAAATCTTGCTTACTGTTATACCACTCTTGGATGATGTTTTGTTCCATGTCATGACGAGCTAAATGTTTCAGGCAAAGATGGAGAACAGAGGAGACCTTGAGAACCCCAAGTCTTGGCCAAGATTCATATTGCGTGTGGACAGTCATATGTCCAGCTTCTTGACTACGGGGAAGAGGACGCGGCTTGCAATCCTAAGTAGTGCCCTGAAAGTATGGATTCTCTTAAAGGTAAGTTTCGTATCCTTCAGCCAGAAGTTATGCATCGATGAGGTTGTGTCTTGATTACAAACTGAGGCACGAATGTCTTATGTAGGTTGCTAGACATTTCACAAGAGGAACCTTTGAGGTTAAACCGTTCATGGATGAGAAGACTGTAAACGAAAGACCGCATCAAGTTGCCATATCATTGCTCAAGAAAGCTGACGCCATAGCAGACTCCTCAGGGAAGAAGAAGCTCACTCTTATTCCGATGAAGAAGGATAAGACCGGTGGTAAACACAGACGATGAAACATCTGTTAAATTTCACATCACTTTTGCTAGATGTCTCAAATGATACTGTTGAGCGTGTTGTACCGAATCGATTTTGTGTATTAGTATCATCTTTCTCCTGCATGTTTTGCATTATGAAAGATAGAGAACCCAAACTATAGAAGGATCAGAAGGTCAAAATACAGGTCTAAAAGTAACGAAAACGAACAACAGCTGTGGAAAAGACAGAGCTATTCTACAAGGACAAAACTAGAAACAAGTGGAACAAGATGGTTCAAACAACAAACAAAGTGAGGAATCTTAAATGATAGATCAAGTAGCCTGCAACAGTTGCAAGTCCCAACTCCATCTTTGCAGTCGTTTGTAAGATCATTGAATGTTTCAATCTGCTTCTTCCCTCTCAAGAAAACTTCTGTGTCAACAGATGCTCTCATGTAACCAGTCAAACTCGACCGGGTTGCCTCCATTAAGCTTTGTGGTCTCCGAATACCACTCGCTGCTCTCGTCCCACAAATCTTTGTACTCGTCAAGGAAATGAGTAGCGTACTTGTCTTTCAAAGGGATTGAAGAATGATAGCTCCCCTTCATTTGTTGCGATGTAGAGATTCCTTCCTTCTTCTACTTTGTCCTGCAAGGTCGACAAGAGAGCACTCGGAGAAGTATCTTTATCAAGATTAGGCCAAAGCTCCGTGTTTCTTGCTTTCTCCCCTCTCTCAATGTGCACCGCATCGTAATCCCAGTTTAACCTGGACGCAATGGCAGAGACGATCTCCATCAACCTTCTTGACTTCCACAGAAGATGCCAGGGTCTTTTAACAACAGATTCTGCATCTCCTTCGCAAACTCTGTACCAGTAGTTATCAGGCTCAACGGACCCGAACTTCCTCATGATCAACGTATCTTTGACATCAGAAAGCTTCATGGGCGTGACCCTAAAGTCCTCCACGAGATGAAGACCCAACCTACTCTTCTTATTATGCAACTTCCCCCACTCAGCCCAAAACTGAGCTTCGTCCAAGACAGAAGCAGCTTCTTTCAAATGCTCGAAATCAAAGTAAAACCTAAAGTCCTTCCCTTCCTCGTTCTGTCCAGAGGAAGTGTAGACAGAAGAGAGACAGAGAGTGAGATCCATGACCAAAGTCCGGTTCAAATACCTGAGCTTCACCGAGCGCACACAAGAAACTCCAAAGGAAATGGTTCATGCTCTTACACCTATCACCTCCACCAACATAAACCAAGTACCTGCCGCTTATAAAAGCCTTGTCGGATTCAACGGCAGGAAGAGAGTCATTCACAGCTTCACCAACGAGAGGCAAAGAGAAATCATCTCTCTTCCCACCACCACTCTTCTCAAAACCGGGTTTCTGATTCCTCTTCCTCTTCCTAGCATTCAAACCAGAATGATACTCACCAATACTCACCTAGGCTAAGAGTACAATTCTCAGACTTCTCAACCACAAACCTTCTATAGTCCTTGTAAAACGCAGCCGTCTTGCCGTCTTTAGGCCTATAACGCCACGCCATATCACAAGAGTTGGACGCCTTCACCAACCGCAGGCTTACCGAACTTGTAAAAGTGAATGTCTTTAAACCTTGTCAATGGTAGGCTTTCATCATGAGATGGAACACCTCAGAGTCTTTGCAATCAACCGGGACGCTCGCGTCGCAATCCACTTGGTTTCCTTCACCCCTCTCCTCGTTGGTCGCTGCTTCCACGTCGGTGATGTTGATGAACGCCGCGAAGGCGGTTTGGTTGACGGGCATGAAATCTTCGCCGGTTTTGACGACGGAGTCGTCGGATCTAAGGGTGGCGTTGGAGGTGGAAGTGAGGAAAGTGGTGATCTTGTCGGAAGGGTGGAAGAGAGGGTCTTCGGGCTCGTATGTGGCGGCGATGATGGTGAAGACGAGCACGCCGAAGACGAAGAGGGAGAAGCCGATGTTTCCGATTAGGTTAAGTGCGTTTTGACCTAAGTTCTCCGGACGGAAACCGCCGGCTCTGTGAAGCGCTGATCGCCCGAACATTTTTGCTGCTTCCGGTTCAGATCCACTTTGTCTTGGTTACGACGAGTGAAGTGGGTACTGTGTTTGCTCGATCAATGACCCCTCGCTATTTCAGCCAAACATGCCACCGACAATGCCAGCTTTGTTTATTTAACGACGAACAAATAAATCACTTTGCATTTACTATAGTGAAATAAATAAGTGCAGTTTCCCATATATCTTTTTTTTTCTTAAATGATCAAAAAAAATGGGCAATTGTCCAAAATAGCACTTTTTCAAGTTTTTATCACGAAAAAAGCACCAGAGAAAAAAAATCATAAAAATGACATTCATTAATAGGTAAAATGTCTCTACTACCCTTGTTTTATATTAAAAAAAATAACTTCAACGCTCTCTCTCTCACGACTCTCTCTCTCACGATTCTATTATTACTCGACGACGAGAACGGAGACAAATCCCGGCGAATCTACCACCGTTATCTTCTCCGGCGAGTCTCCGACGACGGGGAGCGAGTCTCCGGTGAAGTGGGGGACGGATTTCAAGTTTAATTCGTTTGATGAGTGTTGCAAGGCGTGTAAAGTTATGTGCAATGGCGACGATGGGCCTTGCTTGTGTGATTCGTGGGTTTTTTGCGGGAACGAAGAGGCTTGCGGGTCCAAGTTCGGAGAGGTGAGTCTGTTATCTCTTGTGATCGAATCGAACTGCGCTTTGTTTACGTTGTATTGTAAGTGTTCGATGAAATGCTTACTTGAGCGTTAAGTTGTCTAAAGAAGAAGAAACTAGGTGGTTTTGACTTTAATGTGTTATTAGTTATTAGGAAATGCTCAAAAGACAGTTTTCATAGGTTCAAGTTACAGAGATTGACCTTATAAGTTTATGCGTTTTGTTTCCTCTAATAATGTGCAGTGTTGGTTGAAGAAGCAAAAAGATGTATTGGTGCCTGATCGACAGCAAGGTGGAGACAAAGTGATGTGGACTTCTGGACTGATCTTCGGACATGGCCAGGTAGTCTATATTTCATGTCTTAAAAATAACTCTCGGATTTACTAATTATCTACTTTGCTTCTGTTAGGGCATTGCTGATTTTGAGACGGAACACGGTGTCAAAGTAAGTATCTTAGTTTTTAATGTCGTTTTACTTCATGGGAATGTTCCAGACTTGACGCTGATGCTTAACTTTTTGTTGCAGCTTCACCCTGAGTGCGCTCCTCACTCGGTATACTACATTCTTAGCTTGTTAACTCTGCGCCACTGCGCTGGCTGCCAGTTTTATCGGACAGAGAACCGAGGATCATATTGGGACTCAGAAGGCAATCATATAAACAATGTAAGAAACCTTTTTCACAAATCTGCCTGATAAATATCAGTAATCATAGCAGCTATGATCTGTTCTCATACTACAAATATTGATTCTTGTGTTATGGCGGGGTTTTTTTAGTTTCAGGAAGGTGTTTCAAATTTTCAGGATAGCTTTCCAGAAAATCCAATACTAGAAAATTTGAACTTTTTTTGGCTTGGTTACACAGGACAGCACGCAAAGAGAGATTCAATACCTGTCATGCTAAGACTATATTTTTAACCTTGATGTTGACTTGGACAAGTAAGAAGTTTATAATGAATGACGATATTTGTTTCATTTATGTTGTTACAAAAGAAATTCTTGGAAGTCTTGAAGTATATTGATACCTTTGGTAGGCTCATGAATTTGCTTATAACATTTCTAGTCGTTTGCTTGTTCTTGTGAAACTGTGTGGTTTGGTTAATTTTAGGAAGGATTTGTGTCGTTTTAGGAAAGCTTTCCAGAACATTCCATTAAAAATAAAATGTTAGGATAACAAGTAAAATTAGTATGTTTTCTTGCTTAATTCTGTTTTCGAAGAGAATCAAAAGCGTGTAAGGAATGTTAGACAATCCTTGTTCAGGATGGTTATCCTAGTTTGGAACTTAACTTTCCAAAAAAAAAACACAATCAAAATCTATAAGATAATTCATTGGCTATAGAAATCACCAAATAGAGTTTGTTGTCTACAAAATAGAGAAAAATATCAAACAGAGAATATTAAAATATGATAGGTTGAAGCATTTTCAATAATTCTATCAAGAAAATGTTAAATGTGGCAACATTAAAAAACACATATGTTATATAGGATATCTTTTGGCACATTCAGGATGGGTTTCCAGAAAAATAATGAGTGTGTTTTCTTGCATAAGTCTGTTTTCGAAGAGAATCAAAAACATGTAAGGAATGTTAGATAGTCCTTGTTCAGGATGGCTATCCTGAATTGGACTTTAATCTTCCTAAAAAACATAATCAAAATCTATAAGATAATTCATTGGCTATAGAAATCACCAAATATAGTTCATTGTTTACAAAATAGAGAACACATATCAAACAGAGAACATTAAAATAAGATAGCTTGAAGCATTTTCAATAATTCTATCAAAAAGGTATTAAATGTGGTATCATTATAAAACACATATGTTATATATGATAGCTTTTGGCACTTTCAGGATGAGTTTTCAAAAAACTAAAATGAGTCTCTTTTCTTGCATAAGTCTGTTTTCGAACAGAATCAAAAGCGTGTAAGGAATGTTAGACAATCCTTGTTCAGGATGGCTATCCTAAATTGGAACTTAGTCTTCCAAAAAAAAACTTAGTCAAAATCTATAAAAAAAATCATTTGCTATAAAAATCACCAAATAGAGTTTATTATCTACAAAATAGAGAACACATATCAAACAGATAACACATATCAAACAGAGAACATTAAAATAGGATAGCTTGAAGCATTTACAATAATTCAATCAAGAAAGTGTTAAATGTGGTATCATTATAAAACACATATGTTATATAGTATATAGCTTTTTGTCCTTTCAGGATGGGTTTCCAGAAAACTAAAATGAGTGTGTTTTCTTGCATAAGTCTGTTTTCGAAGAGAATCAAAAGCATGTAAGAAATGTTAGACAATCTTTTTTCAGGATGGCTATCCTAAATTGGAACTTAATCTTCCAAAAAAACATAATCAAAATCTATAAGATAATTCATTGGCTATAGAAATCACCAAATATAGTTCATTGTCTACAAAATAGAGAACACATATCAAATAGAGAACATTAAAATAGGATAGCTTGAAGCATTTTCAATAATTATATCAAGAAAGTGTTAAATGTGGTATCATTATAAAACACATATGTTATATATGATAGCTTTTAGCACTTTTAGGATGGGTTTCGAGAAAACTAAAATGAGTCTATTTTCTTGCATAAGTCTGTTTTCGAAGAGAATCAAAAGCGTGTAAGGAATGTTAGACAATCTTTGTTCAGGATGACTATCCTAAATTGGAACTTAGTCTTCCAAAAAAAACTTAAATCAAAATCTATAAAAATTCATTTGCTATAAAAATCACCAAATAGAGTTCATTGTCTACAAAATAGAAAACACATATCAAACAGAGAACATTAAAATAGGATAGCTTGAAGCATTTTGAATAATTTGATCAAGAAAGTGTTAAATGTGGTATCATTATAAAACACATAGTTTATATAGTATATAGCTTTTTGCACTTTCAGGATGGGTTTCCAGAAAACTAAAATTGGTGTGTTTTCTTGCACAAGTCTGTTCTCGAAGAGAATCAAAAGCATGTAAGAATTGTTAGACAATCTTTGTTCAGGATGACTATCCTAAATTGGAATTTAATCTTAAAAAAAAAACAAAATCAAAATCTATAAGATAATTCATTGGCTATAGAAATCACCAAATATAATTCATTGTCTACAAAATAGAGAACAAATATCAAACAGAGATATCATATATATATATATATATATATCATATTTATGATAGCAAGTAAAATATTTTGGAAGGGCTTCCTAAAAATGTAATGTTTAATTAAAAATAGAATGTTAGGATATAAAGTAAAATATTTAGGAAGGATTTTCTAAAAAAAATATAGTTAATAAAAAAATGTTAGAATAGTAAGTAAAATATTTAGAAGAGCTTCTTGAAAAATATTTAATATTTAATTAAAAAAGAAAAATGTTAGGATAACAAATAAAAAATATGTAGGAAGGGTTTCTTGAAAATTTAATATTTAATCAAAAAATAAAATGTTATGATAGCAAGTTAAATATTTAGGAAAAGCTTCCTATAAATTTAATAGTTAATTAAAAAAGAAAAATGTTTAGATAGTAAGTAAAATATTTAGGAATGACTTCTAGAAAATTTAATATTTAATTAAAAATAAAATATTAGGATAACAAGTAAAATATTTAGGAAGTGCTTCTTGAAAATTTAATATTTAATTAAAAAAAATTGTTATGATAGCAAGCTAAATATTTAGGAAGGGCTTCCTGAAAATTTAATATTTAATTAAAAAAAATGTTATGATAGCAAGCTAAATATTTAGGAAGAACTTCCTGAAAATTTAAATATTTAATTAAAAAAATGTTATGATAGCAAGCTAAATATTTAGGAAGGACTTCCTGAAAATTTAATATTTAATTAAAATAAATTATTAGGATAGCAAGTAAAAAATTTAGGAAGCTACATATTATGTTTAAACTAAAAAATGAAATGAAATCAAAAGATTTGAAATGAAATCAAAAGATTTCAAATTGCGATATAGAATTTTAAGCAATAGATAAGAAAAAAATTTACATCTCCTACTAGTCGAACTCGAAAACATCGAAAACTCTAGAAAATGACATCACAGTGCAGCCACTAAGCCTAGGTAATTGGAGATTTCTATTGATTATTGAAAATTTTCAGATTTATAAATGTAACAAGAAAACATTTTAAATATTCTGGATGATTTCACATATCCAAAAAATAGAAAAAAATGTTAAGATGTTGGAAAACATTTGTAAATTTCTGGATGAGCTTCCAGAAATAATATCAACTAGATTTTGACCCACGCTTTTGAAGCGCGGGATATTTTACGACGAAAAATCTCACTAATAATTTAACAAATATTTTGGTAATTTTTAAAGAGTGTGTATTTAAAATATTTTTTCATTTAAATCAGTATTTTTAAGTTCAACCCGATTGTGATTATACCGGTTAATACGGAGATCTGACAATTCAATTTATGTTTTTAAAATATTCATATTAAAAAATCACTAAAACCCGAGACTAACCGATTGAACTGATGGATGACCGATATGTAATCTAATTGGATTTAAATTGTAATAGTTTCATAATTTGTAATCTTATAATCGAAATTTTAAAGTTTACTATTTTGCAATTTATGAAATTATGACGTTTCTACAAAATTTTAAAGAGAAAATGATAGATATAAAATAATTAAGATTAATTATTGTATTATTTGGAAACATTGATGGTAGTATAAAAATATATTGTTTGAAAACATTGATAGTAGTATATAGAAATAAGTATATTGTTTGAAAACACTGATAGTAGTATAAAGAAATAAGTATATTGTTTGGAAACATGGATAGTAGTATAAAGAAAGGAACATTAGTGATTAAATGTATGTTTAACTATAAAGTATAAAAGTGTATTTAATTTAAAAACTTACAAAATAAATGTTAGGTCCAACAGAATGTTTCTATTTTAATAAGATAGATTAAAATATTTAGGAACGTCTTCCATGAAAAATCTAAATTTTACATTTCCCAAAAGCAACAATCTAAATTTTACATTTCCCAAGAGCAACCAACTCATCATAAGCTTAGTGTTTCTTTATGAAATAACATAAAATATAAAATAAAAAAGGCTCAAAAATAAAAGATAAGAAGAGCCAAGCTATTTCACTAATCATCGAAGACGATCTTCTTCCCTGCAAAGACAATGCAAGAGCAATGCTTAATTATCTAAATAGTGAATTGAGAAAGAGTACCAAATATAGTTCATTGTCTACAAAACAGAGAACACATATCAAATAGAGAACATTAAAATAGGATAGCATCCGTAATGGCTTGCGATAAAGTTCATGATCTTGGTTCCTCTTGCCAAGCCTAACTTACACGATATGCAGAGATGTAAAGGAGTCATGGAGGCAGCATATGTGATGAGACGGTTCATGAGCTCCGTGTGCTTGTCAAGCCTCTCGAAGGCTGGAGTCTTGAAACCGGAGATTCCGTAGTGAAGGAAAGTGTCACCATCATTGTTTCTGGCGGAGATCAAAGATGGAGAGGTCGAGATCAGAGCTTCAACGAAATCTCTGCAATGGAGCCACTGGAACCTGATACAAGTGCATATAAACTGAGCCGTAAGAACTTTTCAATGCAAGTTCGAGAAGAATTGGTAATAACCAGAGAGTAGCAAGGAAATTCAAAGTCAACATAGAAAATTAGAGCAACAGAATCCTATTTGACTAGTATAAACTTTTCCCATACTAAACAAGAACTTCAGCAAAGCAGATTCTCCAGCATGATTCAACCAAAGGAAAAGGCATAGCAAAGAAAGTAAACTAAGCATATCTCTCATTTATAAAGAATGAAAACTAACTTGCTATTACTCCTCATTTTACAAGAGTTGTTGACTTCCCCAAGAACCGAGCCAACTTCAATTTTACAAAAGATTTCACTTAGAAAGTCTCGCAAGCATGGCCTCTTTCACCATGGAACCAAAGATACATCACCACAAAGACTCACTAGGGAGCATCAAAAGATTCAGCGACAGGGTAATGACTAGAGAAACCGAATCAAGTGCAGTTCGTCCTCTACACAATACGAGTTCATCCCAGGCAAATCTAATGAGTGAGATCTCTCAACGAGTGCAACATATGAAAGTTCAAGTCACCTTCTATTATACAACGAGATAATCAGAATGTGGAGACTCTATTTCACTAATCAATGATGTTTTGATCAGATCATCCAAAATCTGAGAGAGAGAGGAGAAACCTGGGGAGCAAATAAGAAAGGAGAAGGAGATCGAGCGGGGCTTCCCGAAGGAGAACTGCTCATAGAATCTGAGGAAGGACGACGTTGACGAGTGTGGGAGGAAGGATCGCCGGCGTTATCGCCGAAGATGAGGAAAGAGGAGATGATGATCCATTTTCTATTTTTTTTTTAATTTAGTTAATGAAATAAGGAAAAGGGCATAAACGTAAATGCTCTATTAAATGAAACCTATATTTGTGATTTTGAATTTTGAGTGCTAGTTTGGGAACAAAAACTTCATTTGGTGCTATCTATGTCATTTTCTCCAAAAAAATTCATTAAAACGCAAAAAAAAAGATTATATCACTTTTATAGATATATAAATATAAATAAATAATAAAATAAATATTTTTTAGTTCCGAATTATTTTTTCAAATTCAATTTTTTAATAATTTCGTTTTATAATTTTTAGAAAAAGCTTTTTTTTAGAATTCAAAAATAACTTTTGAAACTATTTATAAAAAAATATTCTGAAATTTTTAATATTTACTTATTTAATTTTTAAAATTTAAACTCCATTTTTAAAACTTCACCTTTTAATTTTTAGGGTGAATTAATAAAATGAGCAACTTTAAGTTTTAACTAGATTTTGATCCGCGCTTGAAAAGCGCGGAATTTATTTCTTAAGAAAAATTATTTATAAGAGATAACAATTTGGCAACTATAAATTATGTGTTTTGAAAATTTGTAGCCTAATAAATTTATAATAGTGTTGACCATTGTTTTTATAGCTGACTTTTATTTACTGTTGAACCATTTCTTTCTTTTTAAATTTTATTTATAAGAAACAAAGATGTGGTAACTATAAATTTATGTATTTTAAAAATTTGTAGCTAATACATTTACAATTGTGTACACTATTGTTTTTCTGACCCGAATCTACGGTTAAACTGATAAACCCGATGACATGTATATCTGATAAATCCGATGACATGTATATGATCTGCTCGGATTTAACTAAATTACCTCTATTTAAAACACCGATACAATCGGTAAAAATCCAAAAATCTGATATTAACCCAATTAATCCGTACGGAAATTGGTTGATGCATGTAAAAGAGTGGGCAAAAAAGCAAACCAAACGACTCATCTAAACTTAAACCGACCCAAACCAAAATATATATATAAACCACCTGGTTCAAGTATCTATTAACCCAAACAGTCCAGTTTGCTTAAGTTTTAAACCAAACCAAACCGAAAAACCAAAATGATTTAATTAGATTAATTATGTATATTAATAATATTAAATTTAATATATATATAATCATGTAACCTGAAGAACTAAATATAGTTTAGAGAGATTTACAGCGATGGTCACTTTATGACATATTACTACACTCTAAGTCACTTTCTTCTATTCAGTCACTTTTGCACAGCTTTCAACATATACAAACATACACAAAGTCCATCATACCCCTTCAGTTTATCATCTCTAAAAAACCCTGATTTCTAATTATCAATCTTTTTTTTAGTTTAATTCACTCTCTTTTTTCTCTACGAATATAATCTTTAAGCAGCTAAGATGAATCAGAATTGACTACAATGTACAACTAAGATGAACAAAGATATGCAATGTACAATGTGTACATAGTTATCCACTCGTACAACGTATTGATGTACAACGTTTTGAGATTAAGTGTACACGTGTACAATGTGTATATTTTTTTTTTGTCAGGTGTACAATGTGTATATAACACAAGTAAATTTAAACAATGTCCAAACGAGTAAACCAATATTGTACAGATGAAAGCTTACAAGCTATACTGGCTAAACACAAGAAAAAAGGATAATCCAGTTTTAAATAGTTTTCCATGATATTGGTGTCCATATGGATTCCTTATACTGATGTCCACAAGCTCAATGTCCATATGGATATCCCACTGAAGAAAAAGCTTTTCATTGGCCGATTGCATTTTTGCTATGCACAAGAAGAAATGAAACTTCAAAAGTTGTAAAAAAGGCACTCTTGTTTGATCAAAAAACATATGCTCTGACCTTTTCCAATGAAGCGCTTCCAGCTGTTTCAACAATTCAGTTGATAGTCACGCCCACTTGCCTCGCACCTGCATATGCTCCCTGAATTTTAAAACTGAAAAAACAAAATTTTATCTCCATCTGGTCAACATCTGGTCAACATACGAAAGTGCAAAGATAGAATCTCAAAGGGAGGTGAAAGTGAAACGACGATTCTCAATCAAAATTAAAATGAATCTCAAAGGGAGGTGAAAGTGAAACAATTTCACCGTCTAGTGTGTTGCCTTTTGACTCGGTGTTGATGAGAACCACTCAGACGATATCGACGTCGAGTTGGGAATAGAACCTACAGACTGTTTGCTGCCACAGAGTTTTGATTCCTTCAGTTGGAGATGTAATCTGGAAGGCGGCAGCGGAGGAAGTGAGGAGAGAAAAAGATGGATCTGAGACGTAACTGTGATTGTCACAGAGATGAAAAGAAAATGGTTAGCTTTTGGTTTGTACAAGGATAGAAGTGGAATTTCAATTAGGTGAGAGAAGAAAAAAATGTAGAAAAGTGTTTTGGTAGAAGAAAGTGACTTAGAATGATATTATTAAGTGTAAATGTGACCCATAGTGTAATTTTTTCTATAGTTTATATATTTTACTTATAAATGTATAGAATAAACATAATTAAATGGAAAAACCGAAATGACTTTATTTAGATTAATTATGTATACTAATAATATTAATTTAATATATTTAAGCATTTAACCTAAAACCTAAATATAATATACACATAAAATTATCTATGATATTTATATTAGGTTTGAAGACAATGACATAAAATTATTGGATTACATATTCTACGATTTAATTTTGATGTTTAACTTTACATTTAAATATGAAAATAATGATTTCGTATCAAATGATGATTTACTTATGTTTTATAAATTATATTTTTGTAAATGAACCATAAAAAAAAACCAAAAATCAACTCGAATGAAGTAAAAAACACAAATAAAACCAAATTAAACTAAAGTAAACACAAACCTAACCAAACTGAACACAAACCAAAACAAACTACTTTGAGTTAACTTTGGTTAAAATTTTATTAGATCCAAATAAACTGAACCGAACCCATAATTATGTCCACCCCTTTAACTAAGATAAATCTGATGATATTTAGAAAATTGATCATACATCTTATATATTTTAAAATTAGTACATGTAATTTAATAAAATATTTCATTTGTGATTCTTTATTTTTAAAACTATGTATGTTATTTAGAAAAAAGAATAAAGAGAAAAGTGATAGAGAAAACTAAAATATATTGACAGGTTTTCAGGATTAATTTATTTTAATTATTGATATTTAAAGGAAATATAAGTTTATTCATAATTAGATATAAATTTATATTTTAATTTGGTAGAAAAACATGAGGTAGAATGAACATATTAGGTGTGAATATGTCGGGAATGGTTTTATGCACACTAATAGTTACGTTAAAACTTTCGTTTAAACTTTTTCATTCAAAAAATATTTAATAGAATATATATATATATATTGAACGAACCATGTTTTGTCTCTTGTAGGTTCATCCAAATTAGTTAGAGAAATAGTAGGTCATCGAAATTAGTTGCTAAAATCAACTATATTTTCAAAAGATTATTTTGCAAGCATTTACATTTTTTGGTAAAGAAAATCTAAGATGAAATTATGCTATAAAATAATAGAAAGTAGTTAGAGAAATATAAGGTACGGTCAAAGATAATAATTAGCTAATGAAAAAGTCCAAAACAACTTGTATAAGTCGACTTTTCAAAACTGCTTCCATTTTAATAGTATAGATTGGCAAAATGTAGTAATTTAAGTTTTAATAGGCAAATTGGAAAACCTATGATGACAGAAAATAAAAACGTGACATTTTTAGTCTTTTTATCCACTGATTTTGGGGAGGAATTGTGGGACCGTTGGATTTTTGTCCATAATTTTTTTCGAACTTTAGTCGGACATACCCGCCCGATGTGTGTTTGCGTATCACGTGCGAGTTTGATTTTTTCGGCGAAAATGCGAGTTTGGACCTAAATTATGGGCTTATTTGCCGAACAAATTTAAATGACAGTTTGTGTGCACTGTTTTTCACCCGGAAAACAAGGCTCCACGGTGGAAGAATGGGCGATAATGGCCGGTGGCTTTAGAAAATATACATTTTGGTTTAATCTCTTAATTATAGTTAGAGCAAATTTTTACCTAAACCCGTATGAACCCTATCTATTCTAAATAGAAAGAATTTCGACGTAGTTTCACGAATTGGGGGAACTCCGGTACTAAATTTGCATATGTGGAGACATGAGCTTCAAACAGTATGACAAAAAAAGACAAAGCTAAGGCAGATAGTGGATGTAGTCACAGTGAAGATAAGAATTTCATATATAATTTGTACACCGCAACATTTATTGCATTGTAGTTATGGCGAAGTTCATTTATTACTGATTTATGTTTGGAAATCAAGTTCATTTATACTGATTTGTCTTCATTTTATTGCGCGGTTGACCTAATTTTTGACTAGTATGTTCCTAAACGAGTTTGTTTGTCGTTGTAGATGTTTATGATTCTTATATCGTTGTAATGGTAGGAAGGTGAATAATGTACGGCAATGGTGATTGGGATTTCAAGATTGACAACGACCGAATGGGGAGGGCACTCGATGTTAAGTTTATATCTGATGTTGATAAGCTTAAACATAGAATTTTCGAGGAATACGGTCTAGTTGGAACGTCGTCTATTTTCGTCGAGCTGTCATATTGGTTTTGTCACGCTGAAATCTGGTGCTACGAGTGAAATACTTGACTCCACTTCAAATTTCTAACAATGAGGACTACAAAATGTTTATTTTGGGGAGGAAGGTGGACAAAGTCCGTCAACAGTTTTTATGATTTTCAGGGAGGAAGTAGATGGGAAGATGATATTCTTGAGGCATAAGCGAGTTGGAACTACATTTGCGGATGTAATAGGTGGTGTGGAGGTTGACACTGGTAATGAAGTCGATGATCATGAGACTGATCTGCTTGATGATGATGAAATTATGATGCATGTAGAAGAAATTATAGCTGTTTATGCATCAAAGGCTTTTGGGTTGAGTGAAGTGGATGGAACCAGCCAGTGAGGTTAGGCAATAAAATGGATAGCACAAAAGATTTGAGTTAGAGGAAGGCGACTTCATCGATTATGATTACGATTTGTGTAATGATTTTGTGTTAAGGAACTATGAATAGGACGATGAAAAAGATAAGGATGGAGAGGCAGGTGTTAGACAAAGTGGTAGACGAACGACCAAAACAAATGGAGATGTACATGGTGAGGTGGCTTCTAAAACGCCAGGTCGAAGTTGTGATGCTTTTTCAAGCAAAGGTAGTAGCTCATCGGCAAACAAGCAGCGTAGTGAAAGCTATCGTCTGTGGCGCGATTGGTAAATCAACATCACCTTTTGAAGATTACATAGATGATGGTATAGATTACATAAAAACACCAAGGAGTGGGTTGGGAGATATTGATGAAGAAAGTAACCATTCCGATACCAAGCCAAGTTGTAGTGTGCCCGACACTTTGAACCATTCATATCCAATTTCCCAAGAGCATCCCAGGTTTGCAGGGCAGTTCCCAATGTTTGGTTCTCGTGATCCCTCCAAAAGTTTCCAATAAGCATCACTGGAAAGTTGACGACAACAATGATTTTGTTGATCCGGTTCCTCAGTGTGCTTCTCGTTTGGCAAGCACCTTCAGACTTTCACATTGAATGCCGGTCAGAGACGACGAGAATGATTATGTTAATTCGGTCAGTCACCGTACCTCTGCCATCTCTTGCAATTGATTAAAACGAAGAGTATTGTTCTCTGTCAGCCATCTCTTGCAATTGATTAAAATGAAGAAAAATTCATGTACAGTCTTATTCAGTACAGTCTTATGCAGCTTCTCTCGTGCTCTCTAACCAGTTCTCTAATGCCACTTGTTTCAGATTATACGCTCGAGGTCTTGTTATTCCACGAAAGCGATTGTGCAAGAGTGTTACTTGAAATTTGTTACGAGTTATCCATAAACTTGGGTACGTCAACAAGGTTATCTTCACTGTGAGTTTGTGATTGATTAGTTTGGCCAATTAAGGAAAACATTTTAGATGATGAACAGATCAAGAATATAAAGAATAGTAGCTGTACATTGCAGTTGTACTCAAGACCTAAACAGCAGAACAATGTGAAGTAAAAAAAAAAATTCTGTAAGAATTACAAAGTAGACAAGAAGCTGATGAAAAGTAGTATGTTCTGCAAACTGGAGAAGAAACATGAAAGAAACGCAAATAAAAGATTTCAACAAGTCCTTGAAGTCATAATGGTTTTAGAGTCTAAGGTAGCCTCTTCTTTCTTGGACTATGTTTGGTCTCTTGTGGAACGATCTCCTATTAAGAGACCAACTTCTATTCATAGCTCTCATTCGCCACCAAGAAGCTATCCGACTATACAACGCTGGAAAACCAAAGCAGGACAACACCACAACCAGCATTATGAGACATATGTACATCACGTTTCTAAATCCATCAGCTAGCTCAGGTTTGCTTTGTCCCGTCCAAGGAACTCCTCCAACGTTCATCCCAAAAACTGGCACATAAACAACAAAAGGTGTTAGTTAGTTAGTGTGTTCCGTGTGATGAAAAAAAAACAGAGTACTGAGTACTTTGGGCGAGATTTATAAGAACCTCCGGTGATGATTGATAGAGGAAGGAATATGATGGAAAGAAAGGAGAGGTAATAGAGCTTCCGGTTGATTTGCTCAGCTTGCCAACTATCCAAACCAGCTTGGATTGCAGTAACACGGTTCGCAATGAAGCCTACATTCTCTTTTAAACGTCTTAACCTCCCAATCAACTCCTCCAAAGAGTTGATATCTTCTGCAAGAAACCAAGGCTTCGTCGAACACTTTTCCTTCACCCTTGGAAACACTTGTTCTCCATGTGCAATCACCTGAGAGGTTCAAGCAAATGTTAGTGGACACAAACAATAAAAGTTACTACAGAGACAGTGAGATTATGCATAAGAGTGTTCTATTGGTGATATATATACCTGCAAAAGGCGCTGCAAGTTGAGATGCAATTTGGGGAACCTTCTATCATCCAGCATCTGTTTCTTCATAGCAAATCCACCTATCGTCCAAAGAAGAAAACTTCTTCATATGAAACCAAGAAGCAACTAAACAAAAAAAAACAAAACTTGTAAAAGAAGAGATAAAGAGTGTTAACTAACTAACCTCTATCCATCTCTAATTCAACAGCATCCAATTCGATCTCAAGTTTAGTAACAACATCTTGAAGCTGATCAACATGAGTATCAATAATATGAACAACAAGATTCGAAACAGAGCTTGGCACAGGGTTATCAGCTTCCTCAGAGTGATTCATGGTGAGCAAGAACTCAAGAACATGCTCCTCAATCACAATCCCACTTCTTTCCTTGTGCTCACCACGATAGTAAGACGGAGAGTCCACACTAGGGACCTCGGAGAGAAGAGACTGACCCATAGGAGAGAACCCTAGCCTAGGAACACGTCCCTAACGACACAGTAATGACAGAGTGCTCAGTGATCCTAGCAGCAATCTTGAAGGTAAAGCTGCTCGAAGCAGGACCAGGGGAGTTGACTCTAAAGACAAGCGCTCCATCAACATGTCCGCAAAAGGGACCGTTACTAACGAGAGAAAGAATGTCTTGGAGCTTTAAAGGTGGACAGAGGACGTCTATGAGATGCTGTGCGGATTGAGAGAGCTTCTGGTTGCCTTTAGGTAACTCAACGTGATACCAACAGAACTCTTTACCGGTTCCTTCTTTGAGATCCCATTCTTTGTTGTAGTATTTACCGTCGCCGTCGAAGATATAAGCTCTCTGCCTCACCATACCTGAGAACTGAGCCCTGAACCTGTGAGCGTTATTAAGAGAAGCGCTTGTTAGAGACTCTAGATCTGACTCCTCTCCTCCAATTCGATCTTCCTGCTGCATCATCGCTGAATCATTCAAACTCTCTCCGAGTAAAATAGAAACTCCTGAAACGAATCGGTGAAAGGAGAATCGTAATGATTTAAGGGCAATTAACGTATTTGGTAGAGAGGGAACAAGATCGGGGATGATTTGACTTACATGCAGGTGAGGCTTAGATCACCGGAGACTTATCAGAAGAAAAGCTTTGAATCTGAGGGAGACGCAGTTGTTGAATCCTTCTCACAACGCGTGAAGAGGCGAGCGATCTCGTGGAAGGATGATGATGATGAAACAGTGAAATTAGAGAGAGAGAGGTGTTTGTTGAGGAAGGTCGGAGCTAAAGAGAGCTGGCGTTGACCGGATAGACACGTCGAATCTCCCACACCAATTTTAATGGCTCAGATTAGAGATGTAGAGATGTAACCTTCTTTTTTTCTTACTAGAGCTAGAAGAACCAATTATAAGATGAACCCTTCATATATTGGATAGTATTCCTTTCATATATATACTTCTGTAAGACAAGTACACTTATTTAGTTGTGGAGGGAATTTGCATTAAGGGCGAAATAGATTAATAGATAGTAATCAATGTCATCCAAATCCACCCATCTATTTATATCCACTAATTATGCTAACTTTTCATAGTAATGGATATTTCATTAACTACATCTTGATATGGCAATAAATATTGTTGAATTTCAATAGTAATATATTTTGCATAGATTTCTTTGTATAGTTCCTTGATATGGTAACATTTTACATAATATTCTTATTCTAATTATGCTAACATCTCAATAGTAATATATATTGCATAGATTTCTTTGTATATTTTACCGTGACTGACTTTTTTTTCTTTTTCATTATGATTGACTTACTACCTATGTTACATAGAATCAGAAGTGGATACATGAAAATGTAAAATTGAGATTTAAAAAAAAAAAGGAAATTGATATATGTTGGAAGCCTATATAACATAAAATGATTTTATAAAACTTATGATAAAATATATGATTTTCAAAATAAAAAATCACTTATTAATTTTTAATAATTTTATTCAATTTAGTTGACTTCATTTTTAATTATTAAAATACTATCAAATTAAGCTTATAAGTTTTTTACCAAATTAATTATTATTAATAATTCACTAATATCTGTCTCCAAAAATACATCTTTAAAAATACGTTGGTAGCTTACACTTTTGTTTAGGAATCACATATTTATTCTAAAGATTCAATGTCATAAATAAATAGATAAAAATATTTTTAATATAATATTCAAAATTAATAATATTAAAGTAGCGATAATAAAAGTATGCAAATATCAAAATAATACTATAAATTATCTTTGTGTGTAAATTATCTTTGTGCATAATAATATTTTTCTAAGAGATCTTACATATATATTTAAATATATTTCCGTATTGAAAACAGGATTTTAGAAGCTTCTACAAACTTCTGATTCCGGTTCTGATTTTGATTTAGATTTCAAAACAGAGAGCACACGTCAGATAAACTTCTGTGTTACCTACCTCCTTGCATCAACAAAAATGTATCATTTTTCATTGATATAGTAATATTTTAACTATCTTCCAATTACTTGGAATATCATTTTGAATTAATAAGGAATATTCATGGGGAATTTTCAAAAATACCACTTTCAAGGTACCATTATTCATCTTTACCACCACTAAAGATACATTTTCAAAAATACCTTATTTATTAAAATGTTAAAGACTCTTATATATTTGTTTTTATATACTTTTCAAAATTCTAATCTCAAATTCTAAATCCTAAACCTCCAATTCTAAACCCTAAACCCAAAATCTTCAACTATAAACCCTAAACTATATACCCTAAATTCAATATCCTAAACCCTAAACCCTAAAATCTTAACTATAAATTCCAAAATCCTCAACTCTAAACCCTAAATCCTCAACTCTAAACCCTAAACTATACACCTTAAACCCTAAAACATCAAATCTAAACCCTAAATCCTAAACCTTTAGATCTAAACTCTTCATTAAAAGTAGTGGTAAAAGTGGTTAGTGTAAACATGAAAAGTGGTACTATGAAAATGGTATTTTTGGTAATTTCTCAATATTCATATTCTAATTCTGAATAGATCTTGCCGACTAACTTAAATATTCCATATATTTAGGTTACTTGGGAAAACTATATATATTAAACATATAAATAATTAAAAATATAAATAATCATATAAACAATTACTTTTCCGTATATTATGTGTTTCACTTTTTAATAATTTTTAATTTAAATATTTATTATTTATAAAACACATAAATAATAATATAATTTGGAATATATATATATAACCATAATAAGTTTTTTCATATATATATATATATATATAACCATAATAAGGTTTTTTTGGGTTGTTTCTTAAATTTTCTGAAATAATGGATTGACTTATTTTATTTTCATCAATATAAAGTTATATTTATTTAAACTGTAAAAGTATGCTGAGAAAGTCATGGTCTAGTAGCCATGCTGAGTGCCATGTGTATCGGGGTTCAACCCTTTCATGCCTCCAAGAGTGAGGCTTTCTTTTATATGGGATTTAAGGCTATCAAATCTGTCCATTGTGGTCCATATTGACAAAAAATGTAAAATATAAATAATTATTTTATATAATATATAAATAATTTTAATATATTATTTTATGCATATTTTTAAATAAGTAATAGTGCAATGATAATCCAATATAATAAATACTAGATATGGATCCGTGCGTTGCACGGGTTTAGATTAATGTTTTAATTTCATTGTATGATTTTTTATATACTGTGTGAAATTTATTCAAGGTATAAGAATTATTTTTCTCATATAAATTTTGGTTAGTACTCCTATTTTAACAATCATGGCGCATAAGTGAAGTCAGTTATTAGCAACTTTATACATAAGGTTAGAGAAAATAGCTATTCCCAAAAATTCAAATCAAACTCAACGTAAAAAAATACGAAATAAAGCAAAATACAAAGAATTTAAAAGTTGAATCAAACCAATTGAGTTGATGACAACGTCATACACTTTCTTAAGCTCTTAATTTAATGCATGTTTATATTAGTTTTCTATTTTAGAGGAGAATATATATATATGAATATATAGGTGAATTGGAAATAATCTTTCATGTTTTATCAATAGATAACATTATGGATCAACATTTTTATCATGCAATTAGAGGTAATGAAACTATTAATACTTATGCAGTTTGATACTACTTTAATTCTTGTGATATATGTATGCTAAAGACCATGTTTCTGAATCTCAATTGTGTCAATAACTGATTATGAAAATGTCCATGTTGTAATAGACATGAAGAAGATACATCATTAAGAAGTTTTTGTAATCTCATTTCAGCTATGTGATATTAAATATCAGATATATATGGAGTCTCGTTTTAAAAAAAAAAAAATTATTCAGTTTTTCTCACTTTGGATCTGCAGTTACAGTAACAAAAGTTTCTAGAAAATAAATATGCATATAACCCTAAATTAATAATTTTTTGTATAGAACAAATTAATTACATAATAATACATATATAAAATCTTATTATATAATGAAAACAAAAATAAATATTTCTTTTGTAACTATTAGTTTTTAACTTATTGATCAATATATATCGATAATATAAAGAAAAAAATCTCTTTTTGTTAACGCTGTTAATTATGTTAATATAAATTATGAGAAACATTACATAAATGTATCTACAGCTAACAATTCTACATGTTTTATGAGGATATACGTCTGGCTACATTATCATGAGTTGTTTCATAAAATCCAAATGCTAAAGATATCTTATAAACCTTTTTGCCAATAAATTAATAATTTGTTTTCTCTGAAACTCGAAACCTATAGACCACATAGTGTAAAAATATTAATCCTTAGTCAAACACGAACTATTGGGATTTCCGTAGAAAATTAGCTAATCATAGGAAAATAATAAGATTATCTTTACAACTCTCTTTTGCTTACAATTTTAATAAGGAAAAATACTTAGATTTATTATAAAATAATCAGTTGTATTCTCAGGTTTTTATCATATGTTTAAAAAAAATTAAAATACTATTTTCTTTCATAATTTTGTTTGTTCTGATTTTAAAAAAGGAAAATTATAATCATACAGCTTATACAATTTTATTTATTTATTATTTAAAAAGAAAACTTACTATTAAATAATTATTAGTATAGAATTATTTTTAGTTTACAATATTTGTTTTTTTGGGCCACACAATATCTAGTTTGAAACTTAAAAATAATAAATACTATTAAATAACTATTATCATTCTATTTGTTTATGGTTTAATATAATGATGAACATATCCTATAAACCTTTTCGCCAATAAACTAATAATTTGTCTTCTCTGAAACTCAAAACCTAGACCACATACTGTATAAACATTAACCTTTACTCAAACATGGACTGAGCTTCCACAGAAAATTAGTTAATTATAGAAAAATAATAAGATTTTTTTACAACACTTTATTGCTTAGAATTTTAATAAGGGAAAAAGTATTTAGATTCTTTTAAAGAAAATTTAAATAATCTTTTGAATTCTCAAGTTTTTATAATTTGCTTAGAAAAATTTTAAACTACTATTTTCTTTTATAATTCTTATCCTATAAATTTTTTTGCACTAATAATTTGTATTCTCTGAAACTCAAAACCTAGACCATATAGTGTAAACACATTAACCATTACTCAAACATGGACTATTGGAGCTTCCACAAAAAATTAGTTAATTATAGAAAAATAATATTTGTTCATAATTTAAAAAAAAAAGGAAAATTATTTTCTTATAACTTTTACAATTTTCTATTTCTTGGACATAAAAAAAAAGAAAATAATATTAAATAATTATTTGTATGAAATTGTTTTTTGTTTACAATATTTTGCTTAAAACTTAAAAAGGAAAATACTATTAATTAATTATTTATATGAAAATTATTATTTAACACATGTCACAGTCTTAAATATATATTTATTATGTGTCGCGATCATGTTATTTATTAACTTTGAAGAACCAAGCTTTATATAATAAGATTTTATGATCAATTTTTTAATATTTAATATAACATAGAAATCTTTATGATTAAATAAAATTTCGTTTTTAATTATATATAAGATTCAGTAATGGTATTTTAAAAATTAATAAATAAATTATTTAACTAAAAACAAATAATAAATCTATGATTTAGTTAAAACCTAATAAAAACATGACAAATAAATAGAATTATCTAAAAAGATGGAGAACATGACAAATCAGCAAATTTTCTTCTCAAATAATAGTGTATAGATAGATATGATAAGAAAAAAATTGAAAATACCCTAAGATAGCATTAAAAAGGTTTTTTTGCCACAAATATAGATTCAAATGATCAAAATGACCAATATTAAAGAGGTAAATATATATGCATATACCTTTTGGGTTAACTAATCTATATCTTGAGATTTAGATTTAAGGGATGAGAACTTAGGATTGAAGTTTAAAATTTTATAAAATAAAAATAAATATTAAAGATTTGAAAATGAATACTATAAAAATAGTTTCAAAAAATATTTTCGAATTTAAAAAAAAATTTGGAAAATGAAACATTCCGGTCATTTTCTCCTAGGATATCTTGTGGTACAAAAACTTGAAAATGGTCAATTTAAGAGAATTGTCCTAAGAAATGTGTGATATAATTGACGATTAAGAAATTATTTAATATAAACTATAAAATTATTGTGTTAAGAAATATCATATTAAAAAGTTATTTAATATAGGTAAATCTTAAAAATATATACGACTATTTATACAAAACAAATAGTTGTTTACAATTTTTTTTAAAAACAATTCTTGTGAATGCGTGGATCAAACTCTAATATATTTTGGTAAGACAAGTACAATTATTTAGTTGTAAATAGAATTTCCAATAAGGGTAATATAAATACTTAATACGTTTCATTTTAGTTGTCGTTTTATGTTTTCTTTTTGGAACCAATTATCTTTTTATGTTTATACAAACAGATTAATGAAATATATGATTTTGTATATTTCTAAAATAAATAAAAATAATAATTACTAATATATTTAGTTATATTTCAACCAAAAGAAAAATAAACTGAAAATATTGTTAACATATTGAAATTTTAAAATGATATTAACGAAAATTTTATTCTATAACGATAATTAAATTAAACAAAGTGGCAGACAAGCTGGCACGAGGTGCTGGATATTTCTATTCTTCTATGTTCTATGTCGATTCTATGTCTACGGCTTGGTTCTCTGAGTCGGCTGAGCATATATGATAGTTTAGTTTATTGTTGTAAAAAAAATTGAAACAAAGAGATTAGTACTCATTAATAATGTCATCCAAATCCATCCATGTATTTAAAGCTTTTATACTATCAATCATTATCGTTTACAATAGAATTTTTTTTTTTTGGTAAAATTAAAACAACTGCAAAGGATGAGCTCAGGTTATAGCGAGGTTTATATCATATCCGAAGAAGTTTACAATAGAAGTTATCAATCATTAATAATTTTTGAAGAGTTATCTAAACGGGTATTATGATATTTGTAATAATAAATAGTTTGTGATAAAAGATATTCGTGGAGGAAGCTTTTGACCAATAGTCCAATCAATCCATTATAAATGAGTACTTTTTTTTTTTGAGCAACAAATGAGTATTTGTTTATAGCTAGCTGACTATTGTGGAAGAAATTCTCAAAGTCGCACCTAGTACTATTGGTCCAAGTGACAAAAAAAGGCGGATAACGGTCCTTTTTTGTCTGCTAACTAAGACGGATAATGGTGTTACAGATGAACTAACAAAAGAAAAGGAAGAAGCAACATGTAATCAATGGGCACCAATCGGATAGCTGGACTTTTGGAGATATTAATCAGTCGATCCGTTTCGTCCGGATATTCAGTGTTTCGGACATCCGAAATTTTTAGGTATTTGACCAGATCTTCGATTCGATCCGTAAAAATAAATAAAAACTAGAAAATAAATAAAAAATAAAAATAGTAATATTTTTATTTTTTCAAAAAAAAATTTACATCTTAAAATTATAATAAATATTTAATAAATTTAATAAATAAAAATACTGTAAAAATTATATAAAATATTATATTATATAAGTTATATAAAGGATCGGATTGGATATCCGTTTATAAATTATTAGTTGTGATTTGCTATGTTTCTTAAAGATATTGCGTTTTAGTATTTGCTTTACTTCGTAGAGTTATGGATATCCAAATTTTTTGGTTCGCATCGAAATGAATAACAAATCGAATTAAAATTTACGTATATTTTGCCTAGCCCTATTTAGGGGGCAGACCCATGAATAAATATGTATGGGGCCAAAAACATTAAGGTGTTATTAGTGGGTTTCCAACAATTTTTTTGGGAGTCTATTGCTATACTTTACCAACTATATTACTGATTTTTTGAAAATTTCTTATACAAAAACAATTTTTATCATATTTTTGTGGTGTCCAGTGATCCTACTAGCCATAATGGGGATCCGTCCCGCTCCTAGTAATATTCATGAGGAAATCAAATCTGTTAATAATAGAAACAATATTTATATCAAATAAATATATCAAATTTCGTATATTGTATATACCTTTTCACTTTTGGATGTAAAATGAGAATCTAATATTGTTCCATCTGGGCAAAAAAAATAGAAAGTGGAATCGCCATAAGAGAGTCCCATCTTTTTGGATGCACATTGATTTTACACAGACAAATCAGAAATTATCTTAACCACAACGCCATAAGAGAATGGTAATGTCTTCTCCACCTTCTAGCAGATATATTATTTTTAAACTCCTTATCAATGCCATAAAAGACTGCTGAAGGTGGGATCGAGATCTGATTGTGAATGAGGTTATTTCTCTGCTTCCATAGATGAGATACAACATTTTGCACAGCTAGCTTACGAAGGAGAGTTAGATTCCTAGATGGTGAAGCTCTAATCCAAGATAGGAGCTCAGACCAGTTAATAAACATGGTTGACGGAGGTTGGCACCGAATGATCACCTCCCTCCAAACTTCTTTACTATACTCACACAACAGCATTAGATGGTCCCTTGTCTCGACAAAACTAGAACAGAGAGGACAATCAGTGGAAACAAGCAGTCCCAAGCTGCAAGGCGTGCCCTAAGTCGGAAGCCTGTCATAGTTAGCTATCCACATTGTAAATGAGTGCTTCGGTATATCCCCTTTGAACCAGACAACATCAATCCAGTACTTTATCTCTTGTTTCGGCCCTAGCACTTCCCATGTGGTAGATGTCCTGAAAAAACGCAAAGAAAAATCACCATCAATCCATTCATGCTTGTCCTCAACATTAATAGGCAATGGAATCTTAAGTGTAGTGAGATAAGCATGAAGATCAACTTCCTGCTGGGATCTAAGATGCAGATAGAGACCACATAATATCCCGAATATAGCATCAGCCACCATTGCATTTATTCTTATTCTGAGTCTTCTAGGACCAGACAGTCCTATGTAGTCGAACAACTGTCCCAGTGGGGTTCGGAACATCAAACCAAAAGCTCGCCGAGTGGCCATTCCCTAGAGCGATCTTACTGAATTGGAGAGCTAGGGGTCTGAGGTCTAAGAGCTTTCTCCATGCCCAAAAATTGTTGGGTGAAGGTTTGATGATCCAGAAAGACTTCTCATTTAAGTGCATTACTCCAGTGTCCAAGCAGCCTAGAGTGATGGGGATCAAGAGAGGAGCAACCAAATGAACTTAAACACATAACACTTGATTCCAGATAGTAAAGTTCCGAAGACCTAAACCACCTTCCTCCTTAGAGAGACAGATAGATTGGCCAAGAAATTTTTGCAATACCTCTATTCTCGATACTCCCAGACCATAAGAACCGACATCAAAAAGATTCAAAGCTCTTGATACAGCCATTTCAGGAAGTATAAAAGCAAAAATCCAGAAATTCACAATGCTAAAGATAACAGGCTTGAGGAGCTGCAGTCTACCGGCAAAGGAGAGAAGCTTCGCTGACCAAGAGCTGAATCTCATTGTGATCTTCGTCATTAATGGATCGTACTCTGAAATTTTGAGTTTTCCGACTCATGAGAGGCAGCCCGAGATAGCGAATTGGGAATTTACCAGAAGGAAATCAATAGCTAACCAGTAGCAGTGGATTCCCTTTGGTCTACTCATGAAGTGAAGAGTACAATTTTGGTCGGATTCCTGTGGAGACCCGACCGGGAGGCAAAATCGTCAAGACACTCCACAATGACGTGTAGACTGTTGCTCGAACCATCAAGAACACCATAATGTCGTCAGCAAACATGAGGTGCAAGATATTTAACTGCTCCATTCTAGGGTGATAACCAATGCTTCCCAACTCATAGCGAGACATGAGCAAGTGAGATAAAAATTCCATAGCTAAGACAAAGAGGTAAGTCGACAACGAGTCCCCTTGGCGGATCTCCTTCGTACTTTTGATGAAGCCTCTGAAGTTCCCATTAACCGAGACTGAGAAAGAAGCCATGGATAAACACTCGGACATCAAACTGATATAACTCTCTAGAATAGCCAAAGCCCGGAAAGATGCAATAATAAAGTCTCATCTCACATAGTCGAAGGCTTTCCTCATGGCTACTTTCAGCATACCACGTGGGGAAAGCGCCTGGGTATTATAACCATTGACTAAATCGGTAATGAAGCGCACATATTCAGCTAGGAAACGGCCCTGGCAGGAAAGCAGACTAGCGATTTGAAAACCATGAGAGGCATGATCTCTTTAAGCCTAGACATAAAGAGTTTTGAAATCACTTTATAAACTGTTTTCAGCAGCAGATGAGTCTAAAATCGGCTGTAGAAGATGCATTAGGCTTCTTCAGAATCAAGACCAAATTCGCCTGTGTTCCATTGACTTTACCAGACAGCCATAATTAAAAAATTCTATGATAGCCTCAGTAACTTCAGCACCTATCACAGATCACGAAGCAGTGAAAAATTCAGCAGAATATTCATCATATCCTCCTGTTTTATTTTTAGGCAAAGAGAAGAAAGCATTTCTAATATCCTCAGTTGTGAAACCTTTTTTCAAAATTTGTAACCTGATCCTCCAAACATTCAAAATTTGTGAATGTTTCTATAAGAGAGAAATTAGCCAAAATAAGGAGGCATCTCCTCTGGAGCCCCTAAATGTCAAAAGGTAATCTCTCAAAGACACTCATATAAACATTTATTTAAAAAAATCGGAAATGGCGGAAATGACATAAAAACCTTGGAATAGTTGAAGTATTTACAAGTTTTACCTGGGTATAACATATCCGCCCCAACCCGACCTGGATTATTGGTCAATTCAATTGAACCGAATCGTCTAACCGTCTAACCAATCCCTCGAAACAAAACCAATCCCTCGAAACCAAATCCAGCCCTCGAAACCGAACCAATCCCTCGAAAACCAAACCAAATCTGTCGGTTTTCTCGGTTTTCAATAACTCAATTTAGTTAAACCTCTTGTCGGAATTGATTTCGAATCATCTCTCATTTCTCTCCTTTTCACTCGAGTTCAAACCCTAATTTTGTTCATCCCCTAATTTGAATCAATTCCGTACCAATCAACAGTGAGAACGAGAGAGAAGAATTTGGAGGATTCAATCGAGTGCGATGGTGGTCGAAACGAGAGGAGGGGGTAAGAGGAAGGATAATCCAACGAAGGAAGAGACTCGGAGAGTGAAGTTTGCAAAGACGGCGGCGGAGGCCTCCGATAATATCGAGAATACGACGACGGAGAATGTTGACTTGACGGCAAAGACGACAGAGACTGTTGAATCAACGTAGATGGATGTCTCGACGGAGAAGACGAGTGAGGACTCGAGGGAGAATACGGCAGGAATGGAGCCGAGTGATGTGGCTGTAGAAACTGCTCAGACGACAGTAAACAAAGGTCCTGCTAGTCCATCTCCTCCGGCTCCTCCAGCAACTCCGGCGATTGGGACTCATTCTGGAGAAGAAGAGAATGAGAAAACCCCTTATTCTGGAGATGAAGAGAATCAGAAAACCGGTTCTTGAGAGGAAGAGAATGAGCATGACGATGGTTCTAGCCAGGAGAATGAATATGGTGAGAATGAAGATTCCGAAGAAGAACAAAAATCAGATGGAGAGAATGAAGAAAATGAAGGTTCTGAAGAAGAAAATAGAGACGGAGAAAAAAGGATGATGAGAATGAAGGTTCTGAAGAAGGAAATGGAGACGGAGAAGAAGAAGGAAAAGATGATGAGAATGAAGGTTCTGAAGAAGAAAATGGAGACGGAGAAGAGTTAGCAAATGGAGATAGAGAAGCAAACGAGAATGAGAATCCACCTGAACCCGAGGTAAGAAATTATCACTTAGGTATACTAGGGGGAACTTGGATATAACTTGGAGCAAAATTGGATATAAGTTTAGTATAACTTGGAATAACTTCGGTATAACTAATTTAAAACTTTGGTATAACTTGCAGGGTTTGTATGGAAATGTGGGACTCGATATAATCAAACCAACGTGCATGTTCTTCAAGCCCAGTGAGTAGAGCAAAAAAATAAAGCTTGGCACAAGGTGTATGATAGCTAGTGCGATTAAGACGCTAAAAATCTGAAACCCAAGCTGTCTAACGCAGAGTGGAGCTGGTTCACGGAGCATCCCCAATTCAAACACATTTTCCACATGAAGAGTGAGAATAATCATAGGGTTCAGGGAATGTGGATGTTGTTGCTGCGTACTGCTGGTAGCAAGAGGCGGAGAGAGAGGTGGTTTATTGTGAATGGGGTTGCCATCCGTTACGGGCTGAGGGAACATGGTTTGATATCTGGGCTATTCTGCCACAATTATCCTCTCGGCTACAAAGAGCTTGGTGGGACGAGGTTCGTTGATCGTCATTTCAAGGAAGGAGAACCTAGAAGGTTAGAGGATGTTAAGAAGAGGCTGGTGAACATGGGACCCCACAAAGACAGACTGAAGATGGAGGTTCTATTCTTCTTAGCTTCAGTTGTTTGTGCGCAAACCAAGGTTGGACACAAGGCTAATGATGTGTTGGAGGTGTTCCAGAGAGCAGTGGACGATCTTGACTACTGCAAGTCCTTTCCGTGTGGGAGATTTTCCTATGATTACATGTTGAAGGAGATCTCTCACACAATGGAGCATTTTGGAGAGGTGGTGAAAGAGAAAACATTATGGCCGCTTCCAGGATTTTGTGTTCCACTAGAGGTATGCAAAATCCCATTAAACCAGTCAGTCGCTATTGTTGTCAACTGATGCAAAAACTTTGTTTGTAACAGTTTCTTGCATTCGAGGGAATTCCTAAGCTAGGAGTTGCGTTCAGACAGCCTGTTGATGAAGCTTCTCCCAACTGTCCAAGGATGTGCAAGACCTCATTCAAACGAAATGGATCGACAGGGGTGTCACTTGCTGTGATAAACAAGGAACTGGGTAACACAACTATAAGTCTTCCTGTGAAACTAAAGTCTTCCTGTGAAACTGTGGTAGAACTAAGGTAGTACTAGAAACATAACTATGGTAGAACCAGGGTAGAACTAGGGTATAACTATGGTAGAACTACAGTAGAACTATGGAACAAGTTTAAAAATTAATTATGTTTGTGGCAGGTTATTGACAGTATCATCCCCACCAGAACTCCACAAAAAGAAAGGCTGTTGGATGAGATTTTGGAAGATGAAGACGACGTTGATGTATCCGATATAGCTGTGGTCAGTTGGGAGAAGTGTCTGGATGCAGGCCAAAACATATTTTTTAAAGACATGTTCGACCAAGATGTAGCTGGGCGTGCAAAACAGCCAGAACCGATTGAAGATGCAGCAGGGGATGGAGTACAAATAGGTGAGCAGTCGGTTCAACTGGGAGATGTTATGAAGTTGGTGAAAAGAACAATGAAACTGTTGAGGACAGTTGACAAGAAGGTTGACCAGTTGGATGGGAGATTGGCCCCGCTTGAGGAGTTTGTCAAGGAAGCACAATGCAAAGCAGTAGAGGTAGATGAAGCAGAATCACAAAGGAAAGGTAAAAGCCAGAAACGCAAGAAGTTTTTGGGGAAAGACAAAAAAATAGAAAATCTAAGTGAAGTCGAGTGAAGAACCTATGGTTTTATGTTTAATGTTTTTATTTTATAGACAAACAAAGTCTTTGGATGTTTATTTAGTTTGTGATGTGGATTTAGAACTTTAACTATGTTACTAGATTTTGATTCGCGCTTTGAAAGCGCGGAAATACTTTTCTGTTGATTGTTTGTTAACCAGATTTTTTGTTCACTATGTTTAGACGTAGTCATTTTGTGTATCGGTTTAGTTCCAGCTTTTTTTTGTTTTCGGTTTTATTATAGTTTGTTTTAGTTTTCGATTTCTCGGTTCAAGAGCAATAAGAACCATTTGGTTATTTATGAATTTGGTTTTGGTTTTATTAATTTTGTTTCCAGTTTTGTTTGGATAAAAGTGTTAGGAAGCCGGTAAAATATTGAGGTCAATTCTGGTTCAATTCCGTGATTATTTTCAATAATTTGGGTATGATTAATAACTTTATAAACAATTAGAATGCTTATTTTAAAGGTTCAAATTTTGATATGTTAACTAATTATTCAAATCAAATCAATTTATATGTTAAGTTTAGTTACTTTGAAATACATTATTCAAATTTATATTTAATATATATTTTTATACTTTGAGATTTTAAAGTATATAATAAACTTCATTAAGATTTGAACCCTATTAGGTAGTTATAAATTTCAGTTTAGGTTCGGTTTAGATTTTTGTGGATTTGGTTCTAGTTCATATAATCCGTTTATAATAATTTGAAATATATTATATACTTTAAAATTTCAAAATATAAAAAAAATCTTAAATATAAATTTTAATAATGTATTTCAAAATAGCTAAACTTAACATATAAATTGGTTTGTTTTGAATATTTGGGTAGAGAAACAATATATTTTAATTATATTTGGTATTTTGAATATTATTCATCTATTTTAGATACATGAAATACAAAATCTATACTAATGTGTGCTCAGTATCATGAATCCATTTGTAATGTCACATACATAATTTTTTTTTATAGTTTCTTGTCCGACATACTTAAATGAATATGTTAGAATGAAAAAGTTTAAGATTTCTCAGTAACGTACGGTAGAAACTAAATATATACAGCCGACATTTATTGGTGTAACTAATTCTTAAATGACTAAGAAAATCATAATGGAATCCTAAATATCTTCTAACAATACAAATATATTATTTCTGTTTTAAAATAATTAGAATAGTTAATTAATAGATAATGACAATCTCTTGTAATTATTTGTAAAATTTAAGGGGATTTAAAAAAAAAGGCTGCTGTTTTAATTGTATTGATGACTATGTTGTTATGACTATTTTGTTACATTGTTATTGTTGACCATGAGAGTGAGAGTGAGAGCTACAAATTTAATTGAATTGAAGGTATTAGCTGAATCCTCATTATAATTCTTGGACAGAATACAAACTTTAAAATGAACATTAGATAACATAAGGGTTCTAACATTAGATAAGTTTCAAGACTAGCTTGAATTATAACATAAGTTTTGACAGAGACACTTATACAAGTCTTAACAAACAAAGACTTGTATTAACCGAAATTGGAAATAGATAGGAAAATACAAAGTTTTTTAGCACATCCATGAACTCGGTACTTAGATTTGAGAGCATCATCTCATGGACGGGAGGTGGAGGTAATAAGCCTCTTAAGCTTAGCAATCTCTTCAGCCATATCATTGACCTCCGTCTTTAGGTGCCTCACTTCATCTTCAACACCAAAAGTCCATGGCTGACGAAAGTGTATCCCATCGTCCTACACAGTTTCACCCAGAGTATACCTTAGTTTTACCAAGTATGACTAAACACAATTTCACCCAGAGTATAACACAGTTTCACCCAGTATGACTAAACACAGTTTCACCCAGAGTATAACACAGTATGACTAAACACAGTTTCACCCAGAGTATAACACAGTTTCACCCAGTATGACTAAACACAGTTTCACCCAAAGTATAATACAGTTTCACCCAGTATGACTAAACACAGTTTCACCCGGAGTATAACACAATTTCACCTAGTATGATTAACACAGTTTCTACCAGAGTATAACACAGTTTCACCCAGTATAATTAACACAGTTTCTACAAAAAAGAAAATTACCTCATAATTCTTGCAGGTAAAGTACCTACTTCCAGGCAAGGTATCGAAACATCCGTCTTGATTTCACCACCACATGGGCAACGGGTAGGAATTCCATATTGGGCATCTCAAATGTAGCCTTACATGTCGTAGTGTTTCTTCAGCGTCTTCATCTCCTTCTTCTCTTCGTACGGATGAGTCATGGTCAGTAAAAGGGAAGGAAAATAGTAAAATCGTGGATGTAGAGAGAATATGAGGATAGAGAGGAAAGATAATGGATTATGAGATCTGTGTGGGAGTGGGAGGACGAGATGAGAGAAGAGAGTAGAGAGAGAGTGCTTGGGAAGTGACAAAAGTGAGTAGACAGAGCACAATTGACGAGACAAGAGAGAGAGAGAGTCACGAGAATGGAAAAGAGTAGAGGGAATCTCACTTTGACTGAAATAATTGAAAATTTTGGAATATTTTCGCTTTGGCGCGAAAAAAAATTATTTTCCCCCCAAACAAACTTGCTCATAGTTTTACTGAAGTTTCAGGTGTTACCAAATTTCTTCATAGTTCTGTTTTTTCGTGATTTCAACATTTTTTAGTTTTACATATAATTTAAATTTGTGAATAAAGTTTTACTTATTATTTTTCCTCATTACCATGTAAGCATAATTGATAAGTGCAAGAATATTATTAAAATCACAAGAATTACAGAGTACTACTTTGTAAGCTGCTCTTTATTAAGAAAGTGATCTTGGAAAGACTATATAATGCATAAGAGAAAATGTGATGTCGATGAATCATATTAGTTAATATTTGTTTTTTCACTAGTTTTGTCGATGAATGTGATGTTGATGAATTAGTCAAGTGATTGTGCTTGTGCATTAACAATTATGTGTGTTGGATTAGAGGGGATTATGTCATGTTAATCTATACTATTAAAGCAGATGCATGTTTATGAATCTGCCCCTGAAATTTCTAAGTAAATACAAAATTGCCTGTATTTTTTTCCAGCATTATTTGCAGCCAATCAAAAGTCATTATTTTGCAATTACATTAAATAATATTTAATATAATTCAATTCTTAGCCTTTTTAAAAATTTTGTTTCCTAAATGTTTGCACCATATCTTTCCAAAAAATATTTCTAATTATTAATTATTTGAAAGCATTTATTAAATGAAACCTCAAAATAAAATCAAGTTGAAATAACGAATGATTAAATCAACAAAATCATAATACAGGTATGAATTATCTCAACTCCTTAAAAATAGTTTAATTTAAAATAAAAACTAAGTCACATAAACTAAATTTAATAAAATTATAGAAAATGTTTTGAAACGCACAAATGAATTTTTCAATACAACAGTGTTGAAGATATAAAATATTTTATTTAAATTAAAACGAAATGAGTGTAAAATAAGTTAAACTTCGCTTTAAATAAATAAAATCATATTACGGGTTAGAATTATTTAGAATCTTCTAAAATTTACTCATATTAACCATAACAAAAATAAGTCATATAAATAAATTTAGATAAATTTCATAAAAAGTTAAAATATATAATTTATCAAAAATCATAAGTTTTATTACGTAAAATAAATTTCTAACAAAAAATATACCCGCCTTTTTTAAGGGCGGGTCAATATCTAGTATCTGTTATTTACTAACTTAGTTGTTTTCCGTGGTTTTCCAATACATAGTTGAGAGTTTCAAAACATAGAAACATAAGTAAACGCAGAGAATACATAGGTTCTTAAACCCTTAAACATTAAACATAGAGATTTTGAAAGTCTCTAACAATTTCCTCTTCTTGTTGAATCCTCTCCAAATTTTTTGCAAGTTCTGCAATGGTTTCGTTTAACTGTTTGATCACTCTACTCTGCTCTCGGATCTCATCCCGAGCTTCAATCAAAGCCATTTTTTGCCATTCTGTACCATCCTCTACATCAAACCATTTGAAGTACTTGCATCCATTTTTCTCCTGCCACAAATTCCATTGTAAGTCATTTATTTTTCAATCTCAGATCACAATTTCTATCATCAGCTAGGATACCTTATAACACGGACAGCCATAAAATCGTCGCCCCGGGTTCTTGTATGTCCAAGCTTGTCTTATTTCAGCATCTAAGCGACAAAAACACAATTTCCTTCCAGAATTTTGCCTTCTCATAGACGATCCCGAACCATCTCCTTGCATCATCGTTATTTTGTCCTCAAAAGTAGAAGAGAGAGAGAGAGAGAGAGAGAGAGAGAGAGAGAGAGAGAGAAGAGAGAGAAGAGAGAGAAGAGAGAGAAGAGAGAGAGAGAGAGAGAGAGAGATATGCGAAGAAGATGCAGTATTTATTTCATTTATTAGATTTATAAAGAAGAAATTCGGGTATATTCAGAAAAAGGTATACTTAGTTATACTTAGCTATACCAATCCGATTAAAAATAAGATAGCAAAAGCAACAACAACACTCCAAGTTCAACATACCAAAAGCAACATACCAAAAGCTCTAGTTTGGTTCACTTGGATTATTAGTACGCATTCCAAACAACAGCCAATTAAACCCGAAATCTGTCCTTGGTCGCCTTACATTTTGTGTCCTTTTACGCCGTTCTCCAACTGATGGATTCCTATTAACTTTTTTCCTTCCTTTCCTCGTTAGCTTTTTTGGAGGTATGATTTGGAGCTCTTTGATGTGATCTGGTACATTACATTCAGATTTGTCCGGCACAGAATAAATGGTCCTGTAATAAGCCATTGCCCAAAGTTCTGTCCAGTAATACTGTGAGCTCAACTGATGATACTCTATGTTGACCTCACGTCGATGACCATGAGCAGCAGGAACCTCAAGGAAATATAAGTAAGCAGCAAGTCCGTGAAGACAAGGATACTTTTCATAATCATATACCTTGCAGCTACATGTCTTCGCTATCAAGTTCACCAAATAAATCTTCCCATCGTCAGCGTCGGTAACTTCGTACTCATGATCATAACTATTCAGCTCACGCACTGCGTTTTGTCAGCTTTGCTCCATAAGTTGTGCAAATGGATCTCAACCAGAGAAACCAGTTTGGTATCAATCGATCTAGACACGGCGTCCTTCTGATGTTCATTAAACTAGTCAGAAATCTTTTTGATTATTGTATCCAACATTGGTATCAAGGCATACCTCCTTGCGTCCCTAAACGCGCTATTCATCGACTCCACACTGTTGCAAGTGTCTAAGTTGTATCTACAACCTGGAAAATAGACCCTAACCCATGTTTCTCTGTTAGTGTTCTCCTCCACATACTTGAAAGCTGAAGTACATCTCACCTTAAAAGATGCATAAACAGCCTCAAATTCATGCACTGTGTAATACCTAGCCAACTCCATAAATCTCCATGCCACTATGGCTTTGATGGTGTTACAAGTATGATTTCTCACATTCTGAGCTAGATGCCATATACAATAGCCATGATGAGATTGTGGATACACATTAGCTACAGTGGTGATGAGGCTCTGATTCTCATCGCTCATAAAAACTATTTCAGAAGAGTCCGGTATAACAGTTTTGAGCATCTCGAAAAACCAAGTCCAACTAGCATTATTCTCACCGTCGATTACCCCAAACGCGAGGGGATAATGGTGACGATTAGGATCTTGAGCTTTAGCAAATACTAGTACACCACCATATCTGTTCTTCAAAAACGTAGCATCCACAATAATCACTTTCCTCATGACCTTAAACCCTTCAATGCAAGCTCCTAAAGCTATGAAAAGGTACTTGAACTTACCTGCCTCATCCAACTCCACCCTTGTTGTTGTTCCGGAATTAACCTGCTCTAACATGTACAAGTAGCTATACAACATCTTGTAGCTGTCTTCTGAATACCACACAACTCACGCATAGCTAGATTTTTCCCTCTCAAGGATGTGGAGTAAGATACTGATACATCCAGTTTTAACTTTATTAAATCCATGATATCTCTCGAAACAGGAGTCCTCAGTTTTCCAGGATATTCCTCATTAAAAAAAGTTGCAACTAATTCTGCAGAGCCTTCCTCTTGATGTTGCAGCTATTACTTTGATTATTCCGAGAGCATGGATGCACACCCCCGTACCTCCTAACAGAAAAATTTTCCGTCTCTGGAATCCTCGCAGCTCGCAATCCCCATTTACAGCTTTCATCACAACATTTTAACACCAACCGTTTACGATCAGATTTTTTTATAATATAACGAAAGCTTTCACCAAATGCAGCTCTATCCACCACCTCTTGAAGTGATCTCTTGTTTGGAAATTCCTGCAGCTTGAATAGACCCAAACCGTCTCCCCATTGCTCTATAACTTGCCTACATTTTAGTAAAGGTGGCTGCTCAATATACGTAACTCTCATATTGGTTTCTATTTAAGCACTGCTATCCATCTCAGCTGCAGTCTCTGTCTCAGCTGCAGTCTCCGTCTCCGTAGTGTTGTCTATATCCATAAAATCACCATGTGTTGTATCGTCACCATTCTCTGCCTGTATCACCTCCTTCTGTTGATTTGCTTGCCTCTTTTCAACGTAAAGAGTTATGGCGTTAGGTCTGACTTCATCATCATTTCCCTGTAAAACTTCGTGATTCATACCAAACGAACTTCCGCCCACTCTCGACAGCTTATCTAACTGATCCGAGTTACTCGTCTCCTCCACTAACAAAGACTTCTACGGTTGTCTTTATCAATGGAAAGAAGGTAACAGAACAAATCATCATCATCACAAATTGTGCACTCTTCTAATTCTTCACATCCAACCACCATCGACTTGTACCTCAATGCCAGTTTTACATTCCTTTCATCCAACCTCAGCTTTTTATACAACCTTTCTTCTACAGTTGCCAAAGTTATACCCTCCACTGTTGTCTTGATGGTTATACAATAGATGCGATCTCTGAATTTGAAATGTAAGCACATGTGTTTCGACATTGCATCCTGCAAAAACAACAAAATAAAGTTATAGTTATACCAGTTGCTCTTTGTACTACTTAGTTTTAATCAGTTATACTAGTTTTACCTAGTTCTATTTCAACTACAATCAATTGAAATTGAGGTTTCAGGTACTATAAGCTCAATATCTCAATCCCATACATTCAACCATATGCTTGCATTGTTTCACATACCAAATCTCAAATTAATCATATATATATATATATCCAATTACAAACCCTACAAACACTTTTTATCCAATGCAAATCGAAGGAGAGGAGAAGAGAAGAGAACCTGCATTCTGGACTACTACTCTAGTCCGAAGGAAGCCTCGCCGGTGGAAATGTTTTCGTCTGGCTGCGTCCCTGGAGAATCTACCAATGTCTTCCAAGCCAATCGGATATCGGGAGGACCTGGGATCGAAGAGGGAGCTTTGATCTATTGGAAATCGGGACGACGTCGAGATGAGAGCTTTCTATTTCTTTTTTTTTTCATTTAATTTTATTAATTGATCCACTCCAATCAATTCAATTGAAATCCAATTCGATTTCCAAACCGAAACCGAGCTATCCATTTGACTCATCCCAAACCCACCTCAACCCAAACCAGTCCACACAAATAAACCAATTTGATTTTGCAAATTTTTTATTTTATTTCGCCCATGAAAGGCGTTTTTGTCTTTTCATCACTCATTAACTCCAGAGAGACATAGGCGATCGACGGAGCTCATAAAAGATTTTGCCTATCACATTTACGGGCAATAGAGCAATTGCTCTAAAATAAGAGAGAAATATAACTCTTTATTTCATGAAAAGGTGATATGTGATACTTTTTTGATGTACTTGTAGAATTACTCATAAATTGTTTTTTTTTTTAACATCGAAAGGTTATTCTATTATTCAAATTTGAGGTGGTCTGGGTAACCAGACCGGAATAGAACAACCAAAGTAGCAAAGAGAACGGTGAAAAGTACGAGCAGTCCTAGCTAACGAATCAGCAACTACATTTTGATTCCTTGGGATATAGTGAATGGTGAACTCCGTGAAACACATCTTCAGCGTATTTATCATTTCCAGCTCTGTAGAAAAGGTTGGCCATGCATGAGGATCCTTTATCATTGCAATTACATCCTTACAGTCTGTTCCAAATCTTTGCCAGTCCGAGTGTTGCAGCATCGTCTCCATTGCCCATTTTAAAGCTTTCAGTTCCGAGTGTAGTGGTGTTTCGCGTCGTCTCAAGTTTCTTGTCCCCATAAGTTGGTATTTTCCCATACTATCCTTCCAAGCCCATCCGATTCCAGTGAAGTGGTCAGTAGAAGTCCATGAACCATCCATCATACAAATGTCATCTAAGCTTAAGACTTTTGAGTGATGTTGGATTTGTTCCATCGGAGCCGGCGCTACCATCTCCCTTGTATTGTGCCATGCTTGACATTCAGACTCTGCATATACTCATAAATTGATATGTGATACTTTACCAGATGAAAACATATGTGGAATAGTTGTCACAGAGATGAATAATCACCAACTATAATATTTACAGATTTTTGCTTGAATTTTTAGGTTTGAAATATTTTTTTACCGAAGTTTTAGTATTAAAAGACCTCGACTGAAATATAACTGTAGCAAAATGGAATAAAAACTGCGAGTCCAAAACAAAAACCAAACAAGTTTGTTTTCTAATTCAGAAGACACTATAAGTTGTCATTAGGGATTCAGGACATTGAGAAAAACGAAGAAGAACAAAGTCGTCTTTGGCGACCAACTGTAAAGACAGTATCTTGGTCTTCCCAATCCTTGTTGATCTGGTACGCTTTCACATCTGAAATCTCGTAATCCTCTTGCCAAAGCATTTAGATCATCGACTTCATTGTTCCGCTTATAACAATGTTGTTTCTGGTTCACATGGCAGTTTTTCTAGCCACCCATATCGATTTCATTGTACAAATGCTGAATCTATCGTAGTGTCATGTCGAATAAAATCTGCACGCTAAGTGTTCGTCAAAATGCCATAAAGAAACTTATATAACAACAATCCATATCTATGCCTCTAGTCTTCTTGCTACGTAGGTTTATAAAGATTCTTAGATCCCCAAGTGTATCGGTTGAGTTACGTATAGGCTCCTCTATATCATTTTGACTGACGTTGGGTGTGCTTTGTAAGAGGACTTACTGAACCAAGTTTGTATGCTAAGCTGTTCCAAATGAAAGTTCATTTCTGCTTGGTGCTTTTCGTGCTTGTTTGTGGTTACATCATTTCATTTTAGCTAAGATGTGTTTTTTTTTTCTCTCTTCTTCTTTGGCAGAGATAGAAGATTGCTGTTGCTTGTTACGATGTCTAGGCAGAGTCAGTTATTTACACTGCTTAAGAGAAGGTTTCATTCACCTTCGTCTAGTGATGCCCCAACGGAGACCTTAAGGAAAAAACTAACTGATTTGCAAAAAAGCAAGAAACGAAGGAACCCGATAAAGAATCAGTTCCTCGTTGAGGTTCCAGAATCAAGATCGTATTTGGACACGGCAACGATGCCTATGTTCCTAGCCGTGGTCGGTATTGCATTGTTTGCAAAAGTGTTAATGATGGTACATCCTTCTTCTTCTTCTTCTTCTTCTGTTATTATCTCCCTCTCTCTTTCTTTCTTGTCAATGACTTTAGCAGCTCGTTACTGATCTGCTAACTGCTGATTCTTCATTGTTGGTTTGTTGCAAGATTGATGATTCGAAATCACAAGAAATGATTGAACGGAAGATAAAGAATGCACCAGAAGGGCAGGGCACAGTGAGGATGATCGAGCGTGAGGAGTGGGATGAGTTTAGAGAAGTAAGGCCAAGAACACCTTTTGAGTCCAAGCTTGCTCGCCCAAACGCACAGATAAGAACTGGAGAGCCTGTACGCAAGGTAAACCAAAAAGGAAAATAGCCTCTTTCGAACCATCAAGACCCTTTAACCATATTTTGCTTTTTTTTTTTTTTAAATATCAGGAATGACTTGAAGAACTGGACGATAGACGTGCTAACAAATGCACTTTCACGAACTGAAGAAAGTGTTCGTCGCGGTTCCAGTTGATTTTCATTTATTTTTCTCAGTTAATATATATCCTGAGAACCTAGTATTTCAAGAAAAGTTTTCTTATGTGTGTATCATTTGTGTTTGGTAATAAAGTGGCAAAACTTATCTGGATGCTTCCATGTCAGGAATCAAAATAGCTTCTCAAATTCACGTATTTCATCAAAAATGATTGAATCTTCAATCAAAAAACTACTTTGTTTGCGTTTAAGGCAGTCTAAATGGTAGAACTTAGAAGATAACATCTAACAAAATGTCGGAAATAAAGAGCAGCGAGTGATAATTTTAAGGGGTGGGCAAAATTACTGAACAATGAAATAAGAGATGATATGATAAAATCTTCTTAAGTAAAGATTAAGTTGCTGCCGGAGTCAGGCTTGGACATCAGAGTCAGGACTAGTAACACAGAGCAAATGAAAGGTCAAGTTCAAAGATGAACTCTAGAAGTTGTTTGCCTAATATATATATATATAACTTTTGACAATTTTGGGTTTGACTTTCCTTTCATTAACATCTATAGAAAACTTTGTCAGTTCTCTCCCTTGTAATACAATATTTCTCATTCTAACTCCATCAAATAACAGGGCAACCTTTAGAGGGCAACAAAAGGGAGTAAAAACCCATTGTGGATACCGAATCTAAAAATATGCAAGGAGCTGAAATAGTCATCAACAAAATCCAATCGTGATGTTGCTATTGATTTGGGTCAGAAGATGATGCAGAATCTGTGGGAGCCGTTGTCTCTGACAAAGCTGGTCGTAAGAGAAGATACAGAGAAGGTCCCAAGAATGGCACCACGGATACAGGTAACAGCCAACGGCCTTTATCAAACCTGAAAATAAAGCAGTCGCGTTAAGGTTAAAAAAAAAATGCAAACAGTTTTTTTTTAAGCAAAACCCAGTACGGTGACTCACCATTTTCTGGCGGTCATGTCATTATAAACCCAAAACGGAGCAAAAGCAGAGAGTAAGCAGAAATCTAGACTCGTGACATGTATCTGCGGATTACTAAGCGTCATTGTTATGTCCATGAGAAAGAGGAAAAAAGAGATGATGATTTGATTTCTCTGACTTACGAATTTGCTCTCACGAAAGTACTGATAAAACTCTTTCAAGTCACCGGGGTTACCAACTACTGAGTAAAGAATTAAACCCAGGCCTGCAACAAGAGTAACCCCAGCAGTTACTTTTGATTCCAGAACATTGAAAGGCCATTTTCTAAGCTCAGACTCTGAGATAGGAGGAGAAGGTGGATTCCACAGTGCAAAATAAGGTAGCAAAGCGTAGACGCCACCAAAGAAGGAAAGCACCACGAAAGGCCACGCCTGAGTTTTACTGTCGAACGAAACTAACCATTAGCGTTATAAGCCATTTAAAAGATTATTTATTATTATTATTATCATTACCTTCGACCAGTGGGAAGCAAGAGCATAGCGTATACCACAGGCCATAAACCCATTATATACCATAAACCAACAAGGATCTGGTTCATTCTAAAACCATCATCGCCTTTCAAATTCAACAGCTTTTTCAGAAAGTACAAGTCTTGTGTCTGCAAAAGAAAAAAAAAAACAAATCTAATATCAAATTGCGAAATTGGAAATTGAGAAAGACTGAAGGATTACTTACTGGTGTTTGATCAGGAGCAAGGTTGAAGCAATAGTAAAGAAGAGCACCCCAGAGAGCGAAAAGCAATACAGAGCTCGTCCAGTCTCTTCCCTCACCTTGAATTTCAGTCTTGTCTGGATCTGGGTTGTTTAGTGAGCTTCTGCACACATGGAAATGGAAGAGACCTTTCTTCTTCTCGTGTTTCGTGAATTGCCATCTGTTGTTGTTGCCAAGGAGAATTCTATGAGCTCTTGATTGGACAAGGGTGAGGTTTCGGGGTTGCCTTTGGGATTGGGCTTTTCTGGAGGGTTTTAGATGAGGAAAGCGAGAGAAGTTGCAGGAGATGAGGTTAACACTCTCCAACATTTTTTTTTCTTCTAACGATAAGGCTTACATGAAACGCCTTAACCCAAATCCTTTCATGTGGTAAGACTTTCGTCTCGAGTCTCGACCATTATTGCCCTTGCGGCCTTACCAAACATTTAAACAGGTTTTTCTTATCTGCGCTATTAAACAAATCATTTCTGTTTTCTTATTATTTATCTATTTAAAATACAATTTTACCTAAACAAATTAATTTATAAGAAATTTTAATTCTTATTGTCATTTTAGTTATAAACTAGATTTCAATCCGTACAACCGCGCGAGTGTTTATTTTCATTTATTTTTAGATAAATATTTTGTTTTTAATTTTATACTGGTATATACTATTATATATATGAGGTGTGTTTATCAATTTTTAAAACATAATAATTTTACGGTATATTTTTTTCATTGAATAGATTGTTTCTACCTTTCACATGTATTTGTATCTTCTTCTATATATATTTTAGATTATTATTTTATTATTGAAATCGTAAATATATATAAAGATTGGTAAAATATTTTTTTATTGTCATCTTCAAAGATATTATAACATTTCACAAAATTAGAAAGTTTTTTAAAAATTAAACTTTTAGCTTCATAGATTTATATTATCGAGAAAATAATTAAACATTTAGTTTTTGTTTAATTTTAAAAATAAACTATATTTTTGTAAATTTGTTTTCATTGGTTAAATGTAGTATAGATTAATCATTGTTAGATAATGTTGAATTTTTTTTTCTTAAATTAAAAAGTTAACATCGAGAAATATGTAAATAATTAACATATGGAGGTATACTATTACAACATTAAATTATTGATATATATTTAATCCAAATCTACTATCAAGTATATTAATTAGATGATATTATTTATGATATTATGAAAATAATAGTATTTAAGGAGATATCAATTTCGAAAATATAGGAAACCATTTGAGAAGATCAAGACAACATGTGTTTTATTTAATATCAAGATTATTAATAAATGAAAATGTAATGTGACCAACTCTAGTAGATAGTCCATTTATTAAAAAAAATAACACATAAATGAGAAATCATGACTTCTCTTTTAATATATAAGATGCAGACCAAACAAATCATGGGTTTGAGTCATAATAACTAATATCTTTTGGAAAATTTACCAAAATAGCATAAAACTTGATTTTAAATATAAAAGTATTCGTTCGAAATTAGTAATACCAAAAAATAAACACCAGTTTTAAATCTTATTTTAAAGATGGATCACCTGAATCTTAGAATATAGATTTGTTTAATGCATATGTTCATCCAGAAGATAAGAAGATCATTAAAGGTTTAGCGATTGGTCGGTGTCATTGATCGTACATGTGACATTTTACTTCAACGAGTAGTTATACAGTAAAATCTGGATATATAATATAATCACAATGTCTGGATAAGGGACAAAGACTAAAATTTTATAGCCCAGATACAAACCTTGGCTGGCACAACATGGAGAAACTGAACTGTTCACCAAAATTGACAGTTTACCGGTTACAAAAAATAGCAATCTAGCAGAATGGATTGTGATATACAGTGTAGTATATTTGAAGCCGAGGAGGAATCCATTAACCATATAATATTTGAATTTCCAATTGAGCCCTTTTGATGATTCCTTCCAATTTGAGGATCTTTCCATCGGTCTCGTTTTTTGAAATGTTGATTATTTGTTGCGAAGACTCCTGAAGTATTATGATTTTAATTATTTCCCATGAATTATGTGGTATATATAGAAAAACAAGAATGGTAAGATTCATAAGAATAAATATGGTAATCCACAAGAGTTGTTATGCATAACGAAATAGAAAGAGATTTATGAACAGAGGGTTAGTTAACGGATCAAAAAGCACAAAAATAAGGTTTCAGCGCTTTTTGAATGGCATCCTATGGATAATACCAAAGTTTGCTATGTTGATGGGGTCTCGAGAGAAACAGACTCATTTACAGGCCAAGGGGGGTTTTGCAAACACATTGGCTCATAAGACATGATGATATGAGTAATGAATATCCGAAGAAGCTTATCACCATTACATGCTGAATGTGAAACTCTGATTAATGCTATGGAGTGCATGAAGACCCTTCAGTTTTTCGAGATAGTTTTCGCGACATATTGTTTTTAATTGGAGAAGATGTTGTCGACACGTGAAGAATGACTATCTTTCTCTACCTACATGGAGGAATTTCGACGAAATAAGATATTATTCTCTAATTTTAAGATCATACATATACCATAAGCAGAAAATATGGCAGAGTATCTTGCATGTGATGCTAGAAATTCTTCTTCTGCTATGTTATATGTTGATTTGTACCTACAGTTTGTCTAACCAAATCAGCAGTTTAAATTTTAGTTTTTAGTTATTGTTGTAAAAAATGGTAAAAATTTACTCCAAATTCAATCAAAAGCAAAAGTATCCAAAAATGCTAGTGAAACTACAACCAGTCTCTTTTAAACAAACAAAAAACTGTATACGTTTTTACGAATATAACCATGTGAAATGTTATGTGGTTAGTGAAGTCTTCTTTGAGAATACTTCCCGATAAGTCTTCTACCTTTATTTTGGGAAGTCTTCTCATGTATTAGATTTTTAAAATAATTTCTAATTTGAGAGATTGAAAGATTTTGAGAGAAAGAAAGAGTTTTAGACAAAAGGGAGAGAGTTTTAGAAACATGTGCAGTCATTTTAGAGAGATATTGTAGAAATTTCATTTATAGAGGGAGATAAAAAATATAACTAGGTTAAAATTTACGGCACTTTGAAGTCTAATAAAATTAATATTTGAAGTATACTTTATTGTAAGTCGAGTAGACTTTTTAGGAAATTTACAATGATTATTTAATTATTGTTTTAAATAATTTTAGTATACGATCTCACAATGTTTGAATATTAGTTTAAAGATTTATCATTTTAATTTATTCGTACAAGAATAAACTTCATCAAAATCATTTTTATTTTTGTAATCTCGAATTGTTTTCGGTTTGTTAGATTTACAAATAAGTTTTACTAGGATTTTTTTGGTCCTTTATTTTTGTTGTTTTAAGAAATTAATTGATAAACTTATTTTTTTTTGTTTTTTATTCTTCTAATAATTTAATATACGATTTCACATTTTTCATTAAAAACTAATTTTAATTTAAAACTGTTTTCTACTGTTAAATCTTAGTAGACTATAAAAGATATCTACTATATCTTAAAACTAAGTAAACTCCATTATATGTTTACTATACCATAAACCACAGACTCCAAACCCTAAATGTGTACTTGATAACCAAAAAGTCTCAATTAATCATTATATCAAATACCTGTGAATTATAAACTACTCAAACATTGATATATAAGTATAGATCAATAAAACACAAAAAATCTAAATCGAAAATCAAACAGTAAGAATCTAACCCTAAAAGATCTTACATAATAAAAAAATTTGTAATAAAATTATATATCTCATATTGGTTCTTATAGTGATGATTTATAAATAAATTCACAGACATTATTTTATACAGTTTTAAAATAAACTTATTATCGAATTACAATGTCTACATAAATTAGAATTTCATAGAAGGTCTACACCTTGTAGATTTCTCTCTATGAAATATAAATTTCTAAAGGATAGAATCATAAAATAACTTTCTAGTTTTTATTTGGTCATATTGAGTAAATAGTAATATTTTATCATTTTAGATTAGTATTGCATTTGATTGAATATGAGGTTTACTTTTACATTTTAAATCAATATTTAGGTTATTTGGTAAGTGCCCTTATTTTAATTCATAAATAAATAAAACAAATAAAATAGTGTATTAAATAAAGGTAAAATAGTAGTTTTCTTAACATAGTGTATTAAATAAAGGTAAAATAATAGTAAGTACTCCTTCCGTTTCGTAAAGTTACATATTCTAGCGAAAAAAAAATTGTTTCAAAAGATCTACTTTTACATTTTCAGTGCATGTTTTATTTACTAATTACAAACTTCAAAAAACTTAATTGAACTTATTGAATTTTTACTGGCCTAAAATTATGGAAAATAATCACAAATTATGCATATATAAATGATATTTAATATGTTTTATTAATGTGTGTGAAAAATCTAAAATATGTAATATTTTGAAACGGAGGAGTAGTAGTTTTCTTAACATGTGTGCAAAAAATTTTAACGATGATTTTTGTGAGACAAAAAGAGTAATAATTAATAATTCTATATATTTTTGTTACTTAATAAAATCATGTTTTCATCATAAAATCATGTTATTCTTTATTATAACTACCACAGTGCTTTCATAGTATAAATTTATATTATATAATTTCAGTATGCCCTTGATCTTTACATAGAACGATGTCCTTGATTTTTAAATTTTGTTGTTGCCATTAACAAATGTTTCTGTTTTTCTAACTGAGGCATTGACCTGTATATAGCAAAAGTTATTTTAGATTGTTTAAAAATAATTTATATGTCAAATTCAGTAGAAAAATACTATATTTTTTTGAACTTAGAAAAATTCTATATTACTAGGTGATATCCGCGCCCTGCGTGGAGCGAATGGACTAATAAAAATTATAGCTTTTACTCTATAAATATTAGAAAAATAAAAATCATAGTAACAAATATTATATATTATATAATAAAGATTGGACGAAATTATGCATGTTTATATAAGGTGAACTTTGATTTTTTTTAAAACTTGTGTAATTGATTAATTGTAACATCTGAATATTTTTGTGGAAGTAAATTTATAAGAGTAAAAGAAAATATTTATATAAAATTAGTTATGAATTTAAGATAAAACAAAACACATGCAATTTGACTTCATAATATAAATTATGAACATAATATAAAACGAAACATATGCAATAGAATAATAAAATATGAAAAGAAAAATATATAAACCAAAAAAATAAATAAAAAATGTCTTCAGAATTTTTTGTTTGCAATCCTATAAAGAAAATAAAAAATGTATCAGCTTACCAAACTCACTAAACGAAATGATATACTTCTTTCTGAAAGCATCAATAGCACTCATTGTCTTTGCGTGTTTTAAAGTCTGTAGATTGTGATACAGTAGAAGAAATTTTAGTATCCCCTAGACTATATTTGCGAAGTGATTTTGCCACATGTCCTCTTCAGAATCAGTTTCGCAAAAAAAATATGACATGTCTACTAAATTTGATGACATGGCATATGAAAAATATGACATGGACAACTATATTTAATGTAAATTTATATTTTTGGTAAATTTTTTAGAATATAGTAATAACTCATATATTACATTTATGTTGATTTATATTTTTGGTAAACTTTTTAGAATATGGTAATAATTCATAGATCCTCCTTAAAATAAAATATTCAAATATGAACATTACTAATTTCGAAATCTTATTTAATTATATTTTTATAACTATACAATTTTATTACTTTAAATTTTCGAAATTTTATAGAATTTTTAAAAATTTATAAAAAAATAAACCTAAAATCATTAATTTCTTATATTTTTACAAATTTTATAAATATTGTTTAGCTATACTTTTTCAAAATTATCAGTATTATACCATTTTTATTAATTATGTAGTAATAACTCATATATTACATTTATGTTGATTTATATTTTTGGTAAAAAAATTAGAATATGGTAATAACTCAAAGATCTTCATTAAAATAAAAATATTCAAATATGAACATTGCTAATTTCGAAATATTATTTAATTATATTTTTTATAACTATACAAATTTTATTACTTTAAATTTTCGAAATTTTATACAATTTTAAAAAATTTATAAAAAGTAAACGTAAAATAATTAATTTCTTATATATTTACAAATTTTATAAATATTGTTTAGCTATAATTTTTCAAAATTATCAGTTTTATATCAATTTTTATTAATTATATATAAGTTGATCTCTATAATATTATTTGAAAAGTCAGTTTCCTACGTGTCGCGCTCACTTTAACTCTCACGGTGGTTGATTATGATGATACCATTAACGAATCAAATATATCTAATTATCATTATTAAACATTTTTTTTTCTTTTCTATTTAGGTTTCCTTTTTTTCTTCAAATAACCTATATATAAAGAAAATATATTAATTTAATAATGAAAAATATCTTTTATATATATATAGTGTAATTCATAATAAGGAAATTTCACAAAATAATCTTAATTTTAAAGTAAAAAAAAATATAATCTTCCCTTTTTAAAAATAATCTTCACAATATAATATATATTTTTAAAAGTATTAAGCATTTTATTTAAATTAATATATTTCTCATATTATTACAAAATAATTTAAATAGCATAAACTAAGATTTCTTTAATGAATAAAATTTAATTTAATCTTTTTATGTTCCCTTTTATATTTTCAAATAACATGTATGATAAAGAAAATATTTATAAACGTAAACCGAAAATAATTTATATATATAAGTTTGATTTCATAAATTGGAAATTTTAGAAAAATAATCTTGATATTAATATAAAGAACTAATATTCTTTTTTCGAATGTATCAATTATATTTTCATGCAATTTCATACCTATCATCATTATATTTTTATAATTTTATTTGTGATAATTATCATATTCCAAATTACCAAGTACTATAAAATTAACATAGGCATAGGCTATTTACAAATAGTCAATTCATAAATATATATACACATCTAATATGAAAACCAAACTAATGCAATGAATACAATGAATATGATTTGGTTGAATAAGATTAGAAATAGTTATACTTGAATTTAACGGAAATATATAACACAATATACCCACAAATGCGTAACTAGACCAATTCAAATTATTTTATACAAAGTCAAACAATAAATAAAAATAATATATTATCATTTATTCTCAACATTTTACTAAATAAATATAAAATTCTCAAATTATACTACAAATATATTAACCAACTATTACAATTAAGATATAATTTTGAACCGATCAACACTTTAGTTTACTTTTACTATTTAATTTTCAAAACAACATATATTAAATTATACATAATCCGACCAAATATATATATATATATACAAATTTAAGGCAAGAATCAAACTATATAAAAATAACAAAATTAATCAAAATTTTAATCTCTATAACAAAATATCTTAGTTGAATCGTAAAAAGTAAATGTTATATAATATATCCAAATAATAACCAAACAGTCGAGATATTATATATCCAAAATTATAATCTAATTAAAATAACGCAAAGTTATTTAAAATAAACCATGCATATTGATTACAATATAAATAACAGAATAAATAAAAAATTAAAAAATATTAATAAACTATCATAGTATAAATAAAATATTATAATGTATTTACTATATAAATATTTATATCCGTGCATGAGCACGGGAAAATCACCTAGTGATATATTGTAACAATTAACAGGATTTAGGTCATGATAATTGTATCAATCAAATATATTACATGGCGAGATTAATGGTAGAAAATCTCTACATTTTTGTGTAAAATGTTTAATTGGTCTCAGGAATTTCAATATATTAGTATTAACTTTCATATATTAACTTAAATCAGAATGCATATTAATTAATTTTACATTAGTTTCCTAATTTTTTCAATAGCATTAATTATGATTAAACGTAAAATTAGCAAAAAAAAAGTAAATATAGAAACAAAACATTATTGGATTTGATATTAAAAGACGTCACTAAATCTCCTATTTATTTAAATTATATGTAGATTCCCTATTTATTTACTTAAATTCTAATTTTTTCAATAGAATAATTATGATAAAAAGTAAAATTAACAAAAAATATCAAATAAATATAGAAACAAAACATTATTGGATTTGATATTAAAAGACGTCTCCAGATCTCCTATTTATTTAAATTATAAAGTTGATTCCCTAATTTTTGGAATAGCATTAATTATGATTAAACATAAAATTAGCAAAAAAATAAAGTAAATATAGAAACAAAACATTATTGGATTTGATATTAAAAGACGTCACCAAATCTCCTATTTATTTAAATTATAAGGTTGATTTCCTGTTTATTTACTTAAATTATATAACTTAGTCATATATAATAAGATTATATATACATACATACATATATATATATATATATATATATTATATTTATTTGCATTCTATAACTTTTTCATATATTATAAGATTATATTTATATGTTTAGACGAATGATATATGTTATTATAATATTATACTGAAAAAACAACTAACAAAAAGAACATGTATAAATAAGATTATATATATGTTTAGAAAAATGATATATATATATATATATATATATATATATATATATATATTAAAAAAACAAGTAACAAAATTTTCTAAGTCGTTCAATGTCAAAAAAAAAAAAAAATTCTAATTGTATATCGTAATAAAAATGCTACCATTTGTTATAATGTAACAAGGACCCTTAATTCTAAACCCGTAGATATCAAACTTTACATATACTATAATCATTATCTTGTTTTAATGTCCAATGGCATTACATGTAATCTATCTAGGCAATAGAGACCTTTTAAAAAAAGTGTGAAGAGAGGTCTTATGATGACACATAAGAAATTAAGAATTGACAATTGTGTTAATCACACATGAGAATGATCTTAAATAATAAAAGTGCTCCTCACAATGCTTCGAATTTATATGCAGGACGCAAGTAGCTATTCAATCTGCTATTAAATTGAAGATTCATATCAATCTTCGAATTTCTTTTAAAAATTGACTACATCAATAAGGTGAAAAACACAAAGTACGGGTATTAAATATAAATGATCGAAATCATTTCAAATGCGACACGATTTTTGCGATCTTATCATTTGGAAAAATGGGAAGAAAATCTAACTTTCTTTAAGTAGAACTCTATAATTACAGAGAAAAAGAAGTTTAGGCATACTCCATTATTAGTCCATTATTAGTCAATCAATTCACTGTAATACTAATTAAATTGATTTATTAAGATCAATCAGAAGACATTGATTTTGATATGTTTTTGCATTAATTTCAATTACAGCAGTCAAGGCAAACTCTTTCACTTTATTGACTCATACATTTGGAAACTCATATCGTCCGTTCATGAACCTAGACTTAAAAAATGTAACATCTGTTTTCAAGAAATATAATACGAGCATTATATTCTATAATCACGTCCGTTTTAATTTTTACTACACCCCAAGAAACCTAAAATGCAAAAAAGATAATCTAGTATAATTTTAACTTATAAATACAACAAAGTATAAATTTTTCCTTTTTAACACGTTGTTAATCTCGGAGCAAAATATGAAGATTTACGAATTGTAAATGAAAACTAAAACATTCACCTTTATTTAAATCTTAATATTTAAAAAATTATAATTTTGATAATTTTGTAAAGTAAAATTCAAATAATTTCTCTCACCATGTAAAGTATAATTTGAACAACACAAATATATGAACCTTACATATTCATTGTATACGTGCAAAGTAAAATATTGAAATTTAAACTATGAATACTCATTATTTCAAGTAGTTTTCTGACATATATTTTTTTATCTAGATACGACTATATATGTATCTAGATTATATAACATGAAAAGTAAAACAGTGAGTTACACATATAGTTTTCTTCAAAATCGAACTTTATATATGATTGTTAAATTGTTAATATGGTATGCGGTTGTATGTCACAGCCATCTCGTGATTGTTAATAGCCATCTCGTGATTGTCAAACCATTAACTTTTACTTTCATATTTGTCTATACGAAACATTCATATAGTAATTACATAAAGCATATAATATATGTAATTGCATAAAAAATAAATACTCTAGGTAAGAAAAGTGTTTTTTAAAAAGAATCTAAGATGAAATGTGCTGATGCTAAACAATCAATGGCAAATTGGTTATAAACACATTAAGTAATAGTTTTTTTCAAAAAGATCTCCTCAAATAATAAAAAGAAGATAAGTTTGTATTTTTTTTAATAAAGACGACTATTTTTTTGGACAGAAAGACGATTATTTCATCATCTCACTTTAAATGATATACTACATATTTTACCAAAATGATATACTAAATATCATATTTAAATGTGAAAATTATACTATATAATTTATTTGGTGAAAAAGAAAACACATAAAAATGAAAGTCCTTTTGTAAGAAAAGATAAGAACAATATAATTCTATATTTAGGATAGTACTGTTCATTTCTCTATATTTAGTTTAACATTTGATGTACCATTGGAATGACTTAAAAAGAAAATAGTAACATTTAAGATGTTCTTACATAAACGAAAATATTTTCCACCTATGTAATTTTCTTTTGGTTTCTTTCCCCCATTGCTTCACAAACTTATCCCAAAATGTAGGAAGATGATGGCATCAAGTGTTGGACTAATAACAACGTGTTCAGTTTGTTAGATTTACAAATAATTTTCCTCTGATTTTCCTCTGTTAGGCGATGTTTATTGTTAGTGAATAAAACTTTTTGGGTAACTAAGATTTTTCTGGTGAATAAGATTTTGAATGTTGGAATTTCTTCTTCTTTGATTTGAGTTCTGGTGAGGATTTGCTTCTTATCTCCATTTCCGTTTCCTTTCTCTGTCTTTTTTTGTCTGTTCGATAGGAACCGAACATGACCCGCTTTAAATTGGACCCAATAACAATGGCCTTTGAAACAGACTGAATATGAAGAATTGTAAATGAAAAAAGATAATCTAGTATAATTTTAACTTATAAATACAACAAAGTATAAATTTTTCCTCTTTAACACGTTGTTAATCTCGGAGCAAAATATGAAGATTTACGAATTGTAAATGAAAACTAAAACATTCACCTTTTTTTAAATCTTAATATTTAAAAAATTATAATTTTGATAATTTTGTAAAGTAAAATTCACATAATTTCTCTCACCATGTAAAGTATAATTTAAACAACACAAATATATGAACCTTACATATTCATTGTATACGTCCAAAGTAAAATATTGAAATTTAAACTATGAATACTCATTATTTCAAGTAGTTTTTCTGACATATATTTTTTTATCTAGATACAACTATATATGTATCTAGATTATATAACATGAAAAGTAAAACAGTGAGTTACACGTATAGTTTTCTTCAAAATCAAACTTTATATATGATTGTTAAATTGTTAATATGGTATGCGGTTTTATGTCACAGCCATCTCGTGATTGTCAAACCATTAACTTTTACTTCCATATTTGTCTATACGAAACATTCATATAGTAATTACATAAAGCATATAATATATGTTATTGCATAAAAAGTAAATACTCTAGGTAAGAAAAGTGTTTTTTAAAAAGAATCTAAGATGAAATGTGGTGATGCCAAACAATCAATGGCAAATTGGTTATAAACACATGAAGTAAAAGTTTTTTTCAAAAAAATCTCCTCAAATAATAAAAACAAGATAAGTTTGTATTTTTTTTAATAAAGACGACTATTTTTTTGAACAAAAAGACGATTATTTCATCATCTCACTTTAAATGATATACTAAATATTTTACCAAAAATGATATACTAAATATCATATTTAAATGTGAAAATTATACTATATAATTTATTTGGTGAAAAAGAAAACACATAAAAATGAAAGTCCTTTTGTAAGAAAAGATAAGAACAATATTATTCTATATTTAGGATAGTACTGTTCATTTCTCTATATTTAGTTTAACATTTGATGTACCATTGGAATGACTTAAAAAGAAAATAGTAACATTTAAGATGTTCTTACAAAAACAAAAATATTTTCCACCTATTTAATTTTCTTTTGGTTTCTTTCCCCCATTGCTTCACAAACTTATCCCAAAATGTAGGAAGATGATGGCATCAAGTGTTGGACTAATAACAACGTGTTCAGCTTTCACCAACCAGCCCAAAACTTGGCTGTAGCCATCTTACGTTGGTGTGTCTATTAACCCACGTGTTAATCACCCAAAACTACCAAAATACATTCTTAAATAAATTGAATTTGTCATTCTTAACTGGAATCTCATGAACTCCCAAAAGCAGAGAACCATTTTCCGGCAATGAAGGGACTAGTTCTGGTTCAAAGTGTAGGACAGAGACTCCCGGTTTCACCTTCTCTGTATCACCATATCGGTTCTGTCTCCATCAGATGTTCGGTTTCAGGTCTTGCCATGGACAGGACGATCAATTCTAGAGCTCCGTCACTTTTCACCATCCGTGCTCAACAGGTGCCTCGCCGACTTTTATTCCCTCTGTCTTTTGTTTCTTTGGACTAATTCGATCTCTTGCTGATAGTAGTTGCCTTTTTGGATTTGAAGTATTATGGACATATGTTCCACATCGGGTATTGGAAGGGATCTTAAGCAATATATAAGATAGATGAACCACTCCATTAATGACCAATTGGTTTTAAGTGTGAAGCCCATCTAGCTTAACATGAAGGAGAGCGTAGATGTTGCATCTTCTTCTTCTTTAGTAGAAAATGATGTTAGAATCAAAGAATGGGAAGTGGACATGTATCAGAATGAAGTAGCCATTAGCCAAGGGATTAGGATTAGGAGAAAACCACCAAGCACGGCCCCATTGGGTTATTCTGGACCATTTGAGTTGAAATTGCATAGTGCTGATTCTTCTCCCACTAACATCTTGGAGGAGATTACATGGTTCAAAGACCAAGAAGTTTCCCAGGTTAGAGTTTTTTTTTTCTCTTTGCAACCACTTTTTGGGGTTTTTTTGCTAATGGCGATTGTCCTTTTCAGATGAAGGAACTGAACCCACTTGAGGCGTTAAAGAAAGCTGTAGAGAATGCTCCTCCCACTAGAGATTTTGTCGGTGCGCTTAGGATGGCTCATCAAAGAACTGGCTTCCCTGCTTTGATTGCTGAGGTTAGGAAGGCTTCTCCAAGTAGGGGAATCTTTAAAGAGAATTTTGACCCGGTAATCATAAAGATTTGTCTTCTTGAATATAGTTATTAAGCTAGTTAAGGTCAAAGAAGAGTTGTAGTCTTTTTCATCTCAAGTTTGGCCTTGTGGAAATATATCAACATCTTTTTATTTTTTTGGTTGATTCCCCAAAATGGTTCGCTATTGTTCTTATATCTAAGCCTGAAAGGTCTTCATGATTCATCTGGATGTGTTGCTGACAGGTTGAGATTGCTCAAGCTTATGAAAGAGGCGGTGCAGCATGTCTTAGTGTTTTGACAGACCAGAAGTTTTTCAAGGTTTCACTTGTTCGTGTATTCAGTTGCAGACATCTTATGCACATTTGCAACGTTGTTTGTCTTAAACATTTGATTTGGTTCGACAGGGAGGCTTTGAAAGCTTGGAAGCAATAAGAAGTGCTGGTGTGAAGGTATTCTTCTTCTTTTATGTGCTTCGTGATGAAGACAATTTTTGGTAAGCTTTGCTTTTCAATTACTGCAGTGTCCCCTATTATGCAAAGAGTTTGTTGTAGACGCATGGCAGATCTACTATACTCGGACTAAAGGCGCTGATGCAGTATTTCTTATTGCTGCTATATTGACTGACCTGGAAATAACCTACTTGCTTCAGCTCTGCAAGAAGCTTGGTTTGGCTGCCCTTGTTGAGGTCTGTCTTTTTCCTTCTCTGATTTTTTTCTGAGAATTAGTATTCCTTTTAGTTTCGCTCTTAACAATTTTGGCTCTCAATCAGGTACACGATGAGAGAGAGATGGGTCGTGTTCTTGGAATAGAAGGGATCGAGCTGGTTGGCATCAATAACCGAAGCCTTGGTAATGAAGAAGCGCTTTTGTACATATCCCTAGTTCTTGAAATTTTAGTTGAGTTGATGAGTCTGAAAAATAAAAGTTTTTGTGTGTTTAGAAACATTTAAGGTGGACACTAGTATTACAAAGAAGCTTCTTGAAGGAGAGCATGGTAGACAAATCCGCGAGAAAGACATGATTGTAAGGGCATCTCCAACCCAACTCTATTGTTTTCTCCATTTTGGAGTAAAAGTGAATATGGAGTAAGAAATGCTCCAACCCAACTCTATATCCTACTCCATAATGAAATTTACTCCATAAATAGAGTAATCTATTTTTTGTTTGTTTATTACTCCATTATAGAGTGAAAAATAGAGCAGGGTTGGAGCATTTTTACTCCATATTCATTTTTACTCCATTTTGGAGTAAAATATGGAGTTTTACATTGGAGATGCTCTAAGTAGTTCTAGTTTCCGTTTGTGTCTTTTCACATCTTCCTGAGTTCTGACCGTACTTTTATGTGGGTTTAAGGTGGTTGGAGAATCCGGTCTGTTTACACCTGATGACATTGCCTATGTACAAGCTGCTGGAGTTAAAGCGGTAAAGCTTTGACTATATATAATCTATCAAAAGGCTGTTTGGTAACTTGTGCAACTTTTAATTAGATGACTGATATTTTTACTTACAGGTTTTGGTTGGTGAGTCCATTGTGAAGCAAAGCGACCCTGAGAAAGGTATAGCTGGACTCTTTGGCAGGAAGATTTCTCATGCTTAGAAAACTGTCTCTCTAACTATGTTTCCTGGTACATCTGTATTTCTTGTTTATGTGAGAATTGAAAAAGACTAGAAAAGGTTTTTTTTTTTTCTCTTTTGTATCAGAATTTGTCATCGAATAAATTGAACATTTTTGATTAAAGGAAAAACACCATTTAAAGAAATGATAGACTGGAATCCAAAATCAAAAGAGATATGGCAAATATTAAGTCGAAAACAACTCATAAAAGCATTTCCAATGTACATCTCTATATTTTTCTCTAAAATAGAGATTTCTATAATAGAGGTCCATTTGCTCCAATGTACACATGTTCCTCTATTTTAGAGGAAAATATAGAGAAATCTTACTTTTTGCCTCTATATTTAGAGATGAAAATGGCAAATCTCTATATTTTTTCCTATAAATAGAGGCATACATTGGAGCAAATCCACTTCTATAATAAAGTTTTTCTATTTTAGGGACAAATATAGAGATATAAATAGAGGTGAGTTGGAGATGGTCTAAGAACACACAACCCATCAAGCGATACAAAGAAACTAATATTTATATTATTAAGATCAAAATATCTTTGAAAATTGTTCGAAAACATAAATAACAATAAAAAACTATATATAAAAAATTAGAATTATCATAAGCAACTATTTATCTGGAACAGTTTTAAAATATATGAAAATATCCAATCTAATTATCTAAATTTTTTTTTTATCTAAAATAATCATAAAATTTTTAAATTTATATATATTTCAAATCAAAATAATAATTTAAAATTGATTTATATCAAAAAATGATTTAAAAATATATATATTCAAAATTGATTTTTACTGAAATATTTTATAATAACCATTTTAAAAAAGTTTTTAATATATATAATAAAAATATTAAAAGATCGAAATGATTACCTGGATGAGGCAGACGGATAGATAAATTACCTTTGACACCATATTCTAAATCTGAAAGGAATGATCACATAGTACGGAAACGAGGGGAGTGTCTCTTATGACTCATTATTCGCTACACTTTGTCAAAAATAGAGTTACAGAAGTAGTCAAGTCAACAAGATGAACAAGATGACTACATTAGCATCAACATTCGTTGAAACTGAAACTATAAATATTTAGAGAAGAGAGAAAAAGAGGTAAGAAAGGATCAGAGAAGACTACCTGTGTGTTCAGAAACTTGTTTGAGTAAAAATTCATTTGTCTGTTGATCAATACTCCCAAGGTAAAGTCTGCACTTTTATTTATGTAAGAAATGAGGTTAGTAGAGGGGATTGTCAGACATGATTTGCTAAGTTACTGGCTAAATGAATTTGGTTGCTATACTAGGATATTGTATAATGTGCTTCTGTGGTTATGACTTATTTGATAGAGTGATTATGCGTTTTAAACTTTGTGAGTCTCTACAGTTTTCAAACCTCTTTCAGAGAGACTGCTGATTGTTTTGCTTGTAGAAGGGTAAGTATGGGGAAAATTGATATACCATAGAATTTACCTGATGTCAACCATGGTATATAAGTGTTTTTAGATATAATTATTATGTTTTGGAGTCTATTTAGTATGTTTACAAATTCATGAGTTATTTGGAGTAAAGCGGAGATTTTGGAGCATTTCAGAGTAATTTAGAGATTTCACCGAAGATGACCATAGACCAACACATATGAGTCTACACTGAGAGATTATAATCGATCGATGCACACCTAGTGCTATCGGTCGATAGCGAACGTGCATAAACCCACTTTGGTCACAGCCGACTTAAGGCCCAAGACTTAACCAAATTACAAGAATGCACTTGACGATTTTAACCTAATATTTAAGTGTTTTGTCATTGTATTAGGCAACACACGCTTTCATACTTTCATATTTTCACATCAAAAGGTTTTGGGTTTATATTATAGTGGTAGATGAAAGCAAATGGGGTCAGGAGAACCTTATGGTGCTGTCTATCTTACAAAGCTTACTTGATACTCATATTATGGAGTCTTACTCTCACTGTGAAACCGCAAAGTAGTTGTGGGATACCTTACACAAGGTTTATGGAAATACTTCAAACCTGATCTGAATCTTTGAAGTAAAGAGGAAAATTAATAACTTGAAACAGAAGGAGATGGACTTTACCAAGCACCTTGGGCAGTTTTTTCAGTTGTGGTCTAAGCTTGGAATGCTAAGACTAGGTCTTTGGCTTACTCCCCACACTCAATCTGAGCTTCAGTGATGTGATTAAGCACATCTTGAGAGCTAAGGAACTTCAACCAATGATAAAAGCCTAAGCTATCAAATGCTCACAAAATTCTTGAATTAATAAATCTTTAAGCTAGCAGATAGATAGTATGATGATGATAGGTCGAAGAGCACCACAAAAACTGCGGATGGCCTTCGATACAACTCAAATACTCAAGCTCTTGGAGGTAGTGGTCTCAACAAGACAAAAAAAAAAATTTACAAGAGAAAACTTTAAAGGGAAACAAAAGTTTCATTTTCATTCATTATTTCAAGTCTGGTTACGAAGAATCAAATGCAAGAGGTTATATAAGCTCGACAAAGGTTGGTCAAGTACAAATAAATCAACATAAATGTGAATAATATAGACAGCTTGGGGAGGTAAGTGAGCTGTGTTGGAACCAAATGAATCACTTGGAGAATCTCTACCATGGTTTGAATGGTATAGCCATTATTGCTTGATCTTGGCCAAGTTAGGAAATCTGTGAGGTTCTTTGTATCTACACAGCTTGGGGAGGTAAGTGAGCTGTTTTAGAACCAAATTAATCACTTGGAGAATCTCTACCACGAGCTCATCAAGCAATAAAAAGAGACCCAACTTTAAGTATATAATTGGTTTTGGTTCAGGCCGTGCCTTGGTTGGGCTGGAATACACTTGTAAAGGTCTGTATTCGCCAGTGCGCTCTCTACACGATGACCTAATGTCTAGCGCCTAACTGTATATGCAGACACCTAAACGGGATATACATGGACATATACATATATATATATATATATATATATATCATTAATATGAAAATAAAATAATATTAATACTAAAAACATAAAGTTTCCAATACTGAATTCTTAAAATAAAATACCTAAGTTTCCAAAAAAGATATCCTCATATTCAAATCAAAATGATAAGTCTTGAATGATTTTCTGCAATTTTTGGGAAAACAAATGTATAGTAAGATAAAACTGATCGTAATTTACAACTACCATAATTCACACTATAAATTATAAAAAGGTTCCACTCATCAAACATTATATTGAACACTGCTAATGAAAATCAATTCCAACAAATAAACATCAGGTATTATAGTATTCAAAACAAAAACAACCTTGTGTACAGAAACAAGAAAAAAGAACATAAATCAAAATAATACCTTTGGTGGAGATAGAAAGCGATAAAGTGAAGGTGTTGGGGACTAGATTTTTTGGTAGGTAAACGTGAATTGTTAATTAGGGTTAACTTAAAAACCTAAGCTAAACGACGTAGTTTTTAATTTTTGATTCATCTTCATTTAATTATGTATTTACGACTTTATATAACTTTATTTTTTTGAACAAAAAAAATGGTAAACGCTTAGACGCCACCGTATATGCGGACTGTTCAGCGTATATACACGTCCGTTTTTTTAAGAAACCGTATATTAAGCTGTATATGCTGAATTCGATATGTTGCATGGCCGCATAGCCTATATCAACCGTATAGGCGGCTGCGTAGGGCGCATTTTCGAACACTGGTACTATTCACAGACAGATGGGCTGAAAAACCTCCAGATTCTAAAATCCATAAATTTCTGATACTTGAAGCTTTTAATGTGATTCCAATTGTACTTGAAACCTTGATGTGTGTAGAATCTATGAAAATTGGGTTTATGGAGAAAGACTTCTCGGCTTGTGAGATATGCCGTTTTGAATGAACATACGTCCTGATTGGTTCTCTGGTTTGTTGAGTTGTGCATATGATTGACTTTTGTTAGAGCTACGGTTTTAGATATTGCTCCAGCTTCTGGTTTAATGACCTAGTCCTCATTCCTGACACTTGATATGAGAATATCATCAGTTGATATCAGGACTGCATCATTCCCTCTTTCTTCAAAAAAAATTTGTCCTCAAAACTTGTTTATGCGACATGGTGGTCTCACTTGAATGCTGTTGGACCACTTCTGATGGCTCTTCTTTTTCAGTGGGATCTTTTGGCAGTGGAGACTCATCTGGTGGATCAGGCGGCTCAGGCTCTTTAGTGTCAATCTCAACTTGGACTGCTCGTTGAAATAGCTCTTCTAAATCACAACATGTGTATCGTTGTATGTGCACACATATCTCATCTTTCAGCCCATAAAAAACTGGTCCATGACATCTTCATTCATTACTCCTGGATTAAGCCAAATGCGGAGATACTTTACTTACTTTCATACTCCATGACCGTTTTATCATCTTGGCAAAGCGTACAAACTGCCCTCTGAATTTCATGATACTGATCACGTGGGATGCATTGTTTCCTCAAGAGATTCTTCATCTCATCCCAAGTTGGTTGTCGAAAATGGCCAGAATTATATTGGCTCCACCAGTCTTGAGAGTGGTTGATGAGTTGATCAGCTGCAATGAACACCTTCACAAAATCTGGACGGCCACAAAAGTTGAAGAACTCTTTCATCTTGTGCTCCCATTTAAGGTACTCATGAGGATCTGATCTTCCTGCAAAATAATAATCTTCTTGCGTTTAAAGACTCCAATGATGGTTGCTATGTTGCTGTTGTTGGGTTGGTTTTTCATATCTTCTCTTTATATATATATATATATATATATATATATATATATATATACATTTTTTTTTGAAAGAAACTTAGAAAAATAAAACAGAAAAGAAAGAAAGATGTAAAAAAAAAATTTGGTTTTTTTTTAGAATAAAATGAAACAAAACAAAAACAAATGATAAATGATATGAGCTTTTTGCTCTGATATCAAATATGATACAAGCATAAGCTATCAAAGGCTCACAAAACTTCCGAATAAACATATCTTAAACTAAGGGATAGATATCATGATGATGAGTCGAAGAGCACCACAAAGGCTGTGTATGGCCTTTGTTACAGCTCAAATACTCAAGCTCTTGGAAGTACTAGCCTCGACAAGATGATATACCATGGATTTTACCCATTTTTACCCATGGTATATACGTATTTTATATACTATTTACTATGTATTGGAGTCTATTTAGAGTATTTACAGGTTCAGGGACGATTTGGAGATATATGGTGATTTTGGTACCTTTTGGAGTCTTTCGCAGTGCAGGACTGCACAGACGCTTCAGATGTTAAACTCTCGATGGAGACCTTCACACTGTTGGATTTATCCCATCTTTTGACAAAAGATATAGCTTTGAGTTAGCTTTCCAATGCCACCGGTTTGAGATAAATCCAACGGTTAGATCGGAAGTTATGCCCATTTTACTGAAGAGTGGTCAGTCTGCCTCGCGAGAGAAGGCTGCCGAGAAGAGGATTGTATGTCGATCGATGCAACAGAGTGCATGTCGATCGACAGGGACATCAGAATTTGGGCTGAGTATATTTCATGACCGACTGAAGCTCAGGAGTCACCACAAAGTTACCAAAATACCCTTGACGACTAGAAACCCTATTTATGTTATTTCTAAGCCATTGTTGACGGCTACGCTTTCTACGCTTTAGACGCTCTTTACGCTTTCATTGTTTTTCTTAGGAAATAAGGGAGGAACTCCTTGAGAGTCCTCCTGGAACTCATTTGCTTTTGGTTTATTTATATATTGCATTTCTATCTATTCATCTATGATTTCTGTGACAAACTTCATGTCTGAATAGATCCACCTATTAGATCTATGGTTCAGATAGGTTTGTGGAATTAGCCCCAAACTATACTTGCTAAGTTGTGATATTCATCAAATGGATTGAACTCTATGCTTGTTCTAGATTAGCTAACTAGAACATAGATCACTAGGATCTTTGATATCTTGAATTATCCATTTGAGCTTGCATGTCTCCCGTTGAAAAGAGCGACAGCTCCTCCTTGAGACCTTGTGTTCATATTCGGCTCGCGCCTAGGCAGATCTAGAAGCCGTCGATCGATATCCCGACAGGTGAATCGATCGGCGCTGCGAAAGGTGTATCGCTCGATATCTCAAAAGGATATCGACCGACTCTTTTTCTGTGTCATCATGCGAAAGGTGTGGCCAGAGATCTAGATGATTTAACCAGTGATTTATCACATATGTTAAGCGGCTGAGATCTATAGTATCATGCAAGCAACTTGTTAGGCATTTATAGATATTATAATCCCCAATACCTGAATAGAAGCCCTAGATCTAGCAACCATCCTTCCATCAACTACCTTGGTTTCATAAGAACAACTACCTTGTTCGCCCTTGCTATTTAATATATTTACTATTTTATTTACTGCTTTATAATCTATTTACTGTTAGCCTAGCTTAATCATAACTATTAGATCTAGTGTGTGCCTTAGCTCCTTGTGGATTCAATCCCTAAGTACTATAACTTGACCTCTTTTGATGAGAGTAAAAATCACTCCTTAGGGTAATTTGAGTGGTATCAAATTTGGTGCCGTTGCCGGGGACTCATTCTTATTACCAGTAGATTAAATTTATAATATAGTCTAGATTTTGCATTCTGTTGCTTAAAAGTTTTTCACCTCCCTGCTGACAAAGGTACTTAGGAGAAGAACACAAGTCTCGGCCAGACAATCGATCGGCGCAGATATGAGCATATCGAGAGACGTATCGACGAACGAGACGATCGACACTTCACTGCTGGAATCGATCGATACCGGTCAACCAAAATCGATTGACCGTGATTTACACACATCGATCGACGCCCACCAGCCGGAAGCAGGTAAGTCTGTGTTTACGAATTTCAATAATGGAAAAGTAGTTCTAGGAAATAAAAGGGATCAAGTATGCAATGCTGTTGTTTTGAATGCTGGACTAGAGCGTTACCAAACGATTGGAGATTACAACAGACCTGATCGGTTATACACCAACAGGTCTGCGATCCGCCCACCAGCGATTCAGAGGAAAGACTTTGAATTGAAACCAAAATATTTATCTCTAGTAGGTAAAAACCCCTTTCATGGTCTCCCTCATGAAAATCCAATAGACCATATCGAAGCACTTGAGGACTTTGTGTCTAACATAAAGATGCAGGGAGTTTCCGAAGACTACCTATTCTGCAAACTCTTCCCGCATTCTCTTGATGGAGACGCGACCTGCTGGCTGAAACAGCTGCGCCCAGGATCTCGGACTTGCTGGAGCGATATCAAAAGTGCATTTCTCAAAAATTTCTTCGATGACGCACGGATCGAAAAATTTAGGAATAATATCTATAATTTTTCTCAAGGCACTGCTGAAACTTTTAAAGTCTCTTGGGTGAGATTCAAAGGCTACCAGCGAGACTACCCCCACCATGGATTCTCCGAGATTCAACTACTTAATATTTTCTTCAGAGGTCTCGATTTGATATACCAATCGACTTTGGACGCTGCAAGTCAAGGGAACTTCAAAACTAGGAGCCCCAAAGAAGCCACAAGGCTAATTGAAAATTTAGCAACCAGCATTAGTACCGCGAAGGTTGATCTCGAGAGGAAAAAGTGGGAGATTTCCAATAGAGATCGGATATCCAAGACCTTTTCACATGAAGGAGATGAAGAGGAACATGTAAACCTCATCGATCAGATTGTCTTTTGCGAACAAAAACTTGTTAACCCGCAGATAAACATGAGGTCTACAAGAAGCCATGAGGAAGAACAAACTCATGAGAGCATTGTGGAATCTAAACTGGAAGAAATTTTGAAAGACCAGCAGAAAACGGTCCTGGATGTTGATGTAAGATTAGATTCCATGTGCTCTAATTTCGATAAGAAATTTAAGGCTTTGAGCGATCATGTAAAAATTTTGAATAGCCGAGTTTCCCACGATGATGAGTTTGTCCGAAGAGAAAAAGAATGTCTCCCTAGAAAGGTCGACACAAACCCAAAACATCAAGTCTGCTATGTACTTCTAAGGAGCAGGAAACGCCTTGTTCCAACTACAAGAGAAAGTGTTTCCAATGGCGAACTCGCTGAAGGAGAGAGAACTGAAAAATGTAGATCCAAACCAATAACTCTTGATGATTCTGACCCGATTGACCTCAGCGACGATAAAAAGGAAGATGCAGTTATCGATCGACGGAAGGGCAAGAACATCGATCGACGTAGTGATGCAATCATCGATTGACGTCCTACACCTACTACACCGAGAATGACACCCGTCGAACTGGAAATAGAGAGAGTGTACAAACCTTTCCCACCCTTCCCTCCCAACACGTTGCAGACAAAACGAGAATTGGATAAAGCAATTTGCAAGAAAGCCCTCGAAAATATCACAGTTGAAATGCCACTGAGTGATGCCATGAAAGTTTCACCTCCCATTAAGAAATATGTGAAAGACATGGTATCCAAAAGTTTTCCATCGTCGGAAAACAGTGTCAAGGCGAAATGCCGATCAAAAGACTTGACCCTGGAAGTTTTGTTCTAGATTGCAACATAAAAGATAAATGATTTGATAGATCACTTTGCGATCTAGGCTCCATCATCAACCTTATGCCTTACTCTGTTGCTATATCTCTCGGGTTTGACGAATTTAAACCAACCCAAATAACTCTGGTTCTTGCTGATAGATCCGTTCGAGTACCAGAAGGACTACTTGAAGACATACCTATAAAGATAAACAATTGTCATATACCTACGGACTTCATTGTGTTAAAATACAAGCATGAACCAAAGGATCTCCTTATTTTAGGAAGACCTTTCCTAGCCACAGCTGGAGCGATAATTGACGTAAAGGAAGGACGATTACGTTTGAACATTGGAGACATTTCAATGACTTTTGACATGGAAAAATTAATCAAGCATCCCCTAATCGATAATCGAGCATTCTATGTGAATGACATCTCTGAGCAAGCTGAAGAATCTTTCGCGGATCTACGCTCAGATGACCCCTTAGAAAATGACCTTTCTACCACTGAAAGAAACATGTTTAGCATAGATGACAGGACTGACGAATATACGCGGCTGATGAACGCAAGCGAGGAAATAAAAAATATTGATGAAGAGGAAAACGACGAGTCAAAAATCAACGTCGATCGATATACACAACGTACCATCGATCGACAACCATCTTCGCTGAACAATTTGAGCTCTGAAAAAGCACCGAAGGTCGAGTTGAAACAATTACCAGCTGGAATCAAATACGCTTTTCTCTATGATAATTCTTATCCTGTAATCGTTAATGCCAACCTGAATGATGGAGAACTTGCATGCACCGCATTCATTCAGTATTCTCTCGAAGATATTCATGGTATCTCTCGAACTCTATGCATGCACCGCATTCATTCATTCATCGTGGTACTATTCACGTGGGTACTGCTCATCCAGGTACTATTCATTCGATTACTATTCATCATATTACTATTCATCCGATTACTGTTCATCCCAGTACTATTCATCGGAGTACTGTTCACGAAAACACTGTTCATCCGAAAACTGTTCAATCGAAATCGATCGATACTGTTCATTCTGTGTCGATCGATACTGTTCATCGTGACACTGTTCATCGCGACACTAATCATCCGACGTCGATCGATACCGTGTCGATCGATACTGTTAACTTCAGCACTGTTCACCGAAACATTGTTCATCGCGGCACTATTCACGAAAACACTATTCATCCGAACACTGTTCATCCTGTATCGATCGATATTGTTCATCCGACGTCGATCGACACTGTTCATCCGACATCGATCGACACTGTTCACCGAAATACTGTTCACTGAAACACTGTTCATTACAGCACTGTTCATCGCGACACTGTTCATTGGGGTACTGTTCATCGCGACACTGTTCATCGCGGTACTGTTCATCAAAACACCGTTCACCGCGACACTGTTCATTCGGGTACTGTTCATCCGGACACTGTTCATCCGACACCGAAAAATTCTGTTCATCAAGAGTCAACCGACACCACTTACGGAGAAGCAAAGGAGGTAAGAGCACTCATACTTAAGATTGATAAGAGAGGTATCTGGCGAGACGAAGAATGTCGTCCTTGCAACACCAGAGGACAATTGATTAATGCAGATGGTGATTTAATCCCTGATGTGATTGATGTTGCTGAGACAAACAACTTTACTTTGACAAGCCAATGTTATGATTTGGGAAGCAAGGACCCTTTCAAAGGTCTTACTTTTGAAAATTCCAAAGGTCTTATCGAGACATTCGAGGGGTTAGACTCATCAGCCCTCTCATCAGCAAATGAGCAGAATGAGGTACATGTAGATCACATTATCTGCAAGATTTTCCCATATTTTTTATCTGGAGATGCTTTTAGCTGGTTTAATAAGTTGCAGCCAAGATCTCTAACCTGTTGGGAAGACATCAAAAGCGCATTCCTAGGTAAATTTTTCAGTGAAGCTGTAGCAATTCGAAGTAAAATGTTTGATTACATGGTGGAGAAGATGACTGAAGATCATGAGAAAGGAATAATGACTAGTATCAGCCAGATTATTGATTATGTCTACAGCGAGCAGAATGGAGATTCTGAGACCCCAACAACTCATGTCAAGCAGCCAGACATTCAGGATCAACATGCTTATGAGGATACACAGAGGGACAAACTGAACAAAGGACAGCTGGTCAACCATTGTACAGTTGAGAATGATGAACAAGATGGATCTGGAGAGCCGAGCACAGTAGAAAAAGTTAATACAAGTGATTCGATTGCAGCATCGATCGATATCAGCACTTCAGAAATGATCGATACAGACTTGTCTCATCGATCGATACCTCTCGAAATCCCTGATGCTACTGCTGTGAATGCTGGCAGAACGACAAAGAGCACTCAGAGACTACAACAGTCCTGAGGATTTATATGCTAAAAGGTCTGCATTGCGTCGTTCAACATTCCAGAGTTCTATCCCTGAGCTACCTACTGCATATATCTCTCTTGTGGGTCAGACTCCTTTTCATGGTTTTCATTATGAGATGCCACTAACCACTTAGAGGCATTCGAAGATTTAGCTTCGACCATCAAATGCAATGGAGTCCCTGAAAGACTACTACTTCTGCAAATTATTCTCATATTCTCTTGCTGGAGAAGCAGCATGTTGGTTCATGAAGTTGCCACAAGGATCTGTTACTACCTGGAAAGACATCACAAATGCCTTCCTCAACAACTTCCGATGTAATGCTGCAGCAAATCTAGAGATTGAGATAATATCTATGCTGGAATATATGGTAGACGGTGATGAACAACATGAATCTGGAGAGCTGAGTAGAGTAGAAGAAGCCGATATTTGTAACACAAGCTCAGCATCGATCGACCCCGCGACCTTGACATCGATCGATAACATCACTTCAGCATCGATCGCCACCAGCACCTCCGAGTCGATCGATACATAATTTGGTCATCGATTGATACCACTTGAAATCCCTGAAAATTCGAGTTGTCCTCTGGACATTGCAGACTCGACACAGAAGAGCATTGATGTATCAAGTTGTTATCCCAACCAAGATGTAGAAAAAGAGATCACCATGGAAGATTTATTGGAGTTAGAAGAATTTTTGGAGTTGGAGGGTGGAGAACAACTTGGAGACTTGGATTCGAGTGTAGAAGTCACTTTGGAAGACTTCATAGAGCTGGAGGAATGGCTTGAGTCGGAACAGAAGCTTGATGACGAGCGGAACACTATGAGGAAAAATTTGGAGACTTCGTCAAATGCTAGAATCGATCGATACCGACCTGATGAGATCGATCAACACCCACCAGATAGCATTGATCGACACCCACCCGAGTGCATCGATCGACACACATCGTTTGATGAGCTACCAGGATACACTGTTGAGCTGAAACCGATTGAAGTGAGAATGCACGAGTCTGCGACCTCATACCTTTCTGTCCCTGAACACCTAAGACCCATATGCGCAGAAGAAACTGCTGGGATTTGCAAAAGAGTGAAGAGGATACATGACCCTGTGAAGATTGTTGTTCTCTGTACCGTGGTTGAAGCTGAATCTCCTATACCACCAGATAGAGGTATGCATCTAGATTCTTACAGTGGAGTATTTGATTATCATCAGCATGTAGTAGCTTCTCAGAGGGAGATGAGGTGTAGAACTGAAATCGACAAAGGCCTCAGAGAAGAAGCCTCAATCGACACTGTTCAGAAAACATCGATCGATAATATTACTCCACCATCGATCGACATCTACCGGATACCACCGATCGACATCTACCAGATACCACCGATCGACATCATCAATCTGTCATTGATCGACACTACCACTGGTTCATCGATCGATACCTGACCCGAATTGGAACAGAATGAGTATGAAGTGTGTGGAAATATTTTTGATGGAGATACAACCACACGTTCAGACAAGTCTGGGGGAAAGATGATGATGAATTGGAGGAAGAGGAAACGAACAAAGAGAGATCCTCAGTTACCATTGATTCCTCACTTCTCCGATGATGTCAGGAAATTTGGAGTGAGACTACACAAATCTGTGGGAAAGAAGATGAGAAATTGGAAGAAGCGGAAACGAACTAAGGGAGGTTCTCAGTTACCATTGACTCCTTACTTCTCAGATGGTGTTAGGAAATCCAGAGTGTGCAACAGAAACTTCTCACACCCGTTTGCAAAGCTTCGAGCACTCCTTATTGCTGAGATGATAGACAAAGGAGAAAAGTCTATGGAGGATGCTTTCACACAAGAATGATAAAGCCTCCAAGATTGGACATTGAGATTTGTTTTGGAGCATATTCTCATTCTCATCCGGACCAAATCAGATCTCCAAAAGTCAAGCTAATGACTAAAAATAAACGCTGAGTGGGAGGTAACCCACTGTTAGGTTTGTTTTAAATTTGGATTTATTTTCATATACTAATGATTTCTGTTTTTAATTATCGCAGGTTAAAAAAAAGAGATGAACAGTAAGCCCGACACTGTAGCAACAGTCCCGAGCGACACTGTAGCGAGGACATCGATCGATACAGTAGCAAACAAATCGATCGACACTGTAGCAGAGTTACTGTAGCAGAATCACTGTAGCAATATTACTGTAGCAGAGTCACTGTTCATCCAAAAAAAATTGGTTTTGTATTTATCTGTTACTGACTTTTAGTGTTTTATTTTAGCTTTTTATATTAGGTTAAAATACATGGGATATAATCAAGGAAAATGAGTTTCCACAAGAATCGACCATGGCTGGCCAGCATCGGTCGACAGAGCATCACTAGCATCGATCGATCGTCACTTAATTGTGTTGATCGATAGAGCATCAAGAGTATCGATCGCCACTTAACTGTGTTGATTGATATTCACATCAAAGTTAGGTATACTGTTTTTCCTTGTTAATTATTGTCCTTATGATTTATTCTCTCACCAAACTTAGACTGTATAACACTGGTAACAGTGTTGTTTAAGTCTGGGGGAGGTCGTACTAATATTATAATTTAGATTAGCTATTTAGAATAGGGACCCAAGTAAACGATTGCCATAATATCGACCGACGAGAAGAAGTCGATATCGATCGACATAACCAAATCTGCCACAACCGATGATAACACATTTACATCGATCAACATCTATTCCGGTCACGTATTTCGTTCTAACTTGTTAAATTGAGTACTTATGGTTTATTTCTCACAAATCTCCGACTTAATAACACCATTATAGTGTTATTTAAGTCTGAGGGAGGTTCTACTGATATTGTGTTTTAGTTAGTAAAAAAAAATAAAAAAGATCCAGGTAAACGATTGCTCAGCACATCGCCCGATGAGACCAACTCGATATCGATCTAAAGCACTTCATATCAAACGATCGATTGTCTCTTCATTGTGTCAAACGATCTCTCTAGCCATCGATAGCCATCGACTGATGGGATCATATTAATATCGTTCGACAGCGCTTCATCTTCAACGATCGATTGATACTTCATTGTGTCGATCAACACAGACATCAGCGAGTTGGTATATCGTTCTAACTTGTTAACTTTCGTAATTATGCTTTATGTTTTTCATACCACCGACAGTGTTACACTGGGACAGTGTAATTTAAGTCTCGGGGAATTACTAATGGTTATTTACTTTATGTGTCTTATTTAAAGTGTTTTCAAAAGGTTTTTACTGAGTCAAGAAGGGGATGATGATCTTATTCGATTTATTACTTGTCATCTAACTAATCTTTAGACCAGTCTTAGATTTACTAACTTCAGAAGTACTAGAGATACTAAAGTGGATCAACCTGTAAACTATGTTTGCACTTGCTGAAATTGTTTGAAGGAACCAAAGCTGACCTCCAACCTAATATTGACTTGATTTGCTTGTCTTGGGACTTGGTAATCACTGGATCGGAATCCTCTTGCAAGTCTGAAAGGTAAAAAATCTGTGTGTTTCTGGTTCCCTTCTTTCTCTCTCTTCGGCATCTCAAAGATCTAAGTTTTAAGTTATAAAAGATTGAAATGATTTCTTGAGAGGCAGAGGGGTAGGAGTGTCTCCTGCGACCCCATTATTCTAAATCTCAAGGATGATCACACATTGTGGAAACGAGGGATAGGTAAATTACCTGAGGCCCCATTATTCGCTACACTTTGTCAAAATGTATGAGTTACAAATGCAAATGTCAATGAGATAGACCAGATGACCTTTGTGGCATCAAAACCTATTGAAATTGAAACTAATAAGAGATTCAGAGAAGAGAGATGAGGGGAGAAAGGGATCAGAGAAGACTACCTGTGTGTTCAGAAACTTGCTGGAGATGAGTCCATGTGTCCTTTGATCGATACTCCCAAGGTAAATCCTACACTTTTATTTTTATGCAAGAAATGAGGTTAGTAGAGGGGATTGTCAGACATGATCTGTTAGGTTGTGGAACTAGTGGAATTTGGTTGCTAGACTAGGATATTGTATAATGTGCTTCTAAGGTTAGGATGTTTATTGATTTGGTTTGCACTACTAAAGAGATGATGAACTGAGTTTTTAAAATCCTTTGAGTCCCTGCTGTTTTCAAACCCTTTCAGAGAGACTGCCTGGTTGTTTTTGCTTGAGGACAAGCAAAAGGGTAAGTCTGGGGAGTTGATATACCATTGATTTTACCCATTTTTACTCATGGTATATAAGTGTTTTATATACTATTTACTATGTATTGGAGTCTATTTAGAGTATTTACAGGTTCAGAGACGATTTGGAGATATATGGTGATTTTGGTGCCTTTTAGAGTCTTTCGCAGTGCAGGACTGCACAAACGCTTCAGATGTTAAGCTCTCGATGGAGACCTTCCCACTGTTAGATTTATCCCATCTTTTGACAAAAGATATAGCTTTGAGTTAAATTTCCAATGCCACCGGTTTGAGATCAATCCAACGGTTAGATCGGAAGTTATGCAAGTTTTACTGAAGAGTGGTCAGTCTGCCTCGCGAGAGAAGGCTGCCGAGAAGAGGATTGTATGTCGATCAATGCAACAGAGTGCATGTCGATCGACAGGGACATCAGAATGTGGGCTGAGTATATTTCATGACCGACTGAAGCCCATGATTCACCACAAAGTTACCAAAATACCCTTGACGACCAGAAACCCTATTTATGTTATTTCTAAGCCATTGTTGACGGCTACGCTTTCTACGCTCTTTACACTTTCATTGTTTTTCTTAGGAGAGAAGGGAGGAACTCCTTGAGAGTCCTCCTGAAACTCCTTTGCTTTTGGTTTATTTATATATTGCATTTCTATCTATTCATCTATTATTTCTGTGACAAACTTCATGTCTGAATAGATCCACCTATTAGATCTATGGTTCAGATAGGTTTGTGGGATTAGCCCCAAACTATACTTGCTAAGTTGTGATATTCATCAAATGGATTGAACTCTATGCTTATTCTAGATTAGCTAACTAGAACATAGATCACTAGGATCTTTGATATCTTGAATTATCCATTTGAGCTTGCCTGTCTCCCGTTGAGAAGAGCGACAGCTCCTCCTTGAGACCTTGTGTTCATATTCGGCTCGCGCCTAGGCAGATCTAGAAGCCGTCGTTCGATATCCCGACAGGTGAATCGATCGGCTCTGCGAAAGGTGTATCACTCGATATCTCAAAAGGATATCGACCGACTCTTTTTCTGTGTCATCATGCGAAAGGTGTGGCCAGAAATCTAGATGATTTAACCAGTGATTTATCACATATGTTAAGCGGCTGAGATCTATAGTATCATGCAAGCAACTTGTTAGGCATTTATAGATATTATAATCCCCAATACCTGAATAGAAGCCCTAGATCTAGCAACCATCCTTCCATCAACTACCTTGGTTTCATAAGAACAACTACCTTGTTCGTCCTTGCTATTTAATATATTTACTATTTTATTTACTGCTTTATAATCTATTTATTGTTAGCCTAGCTTAATCATAACTATTAGATCTAGTGTGTGACTTAGCTCATTGTGGATTCGATCCCTAACTACTATAACTTGACCTCTTTTGATGAGAGTAAAAATCACTCCTTAGAGTAATTTGAGTGGTATCACAAGACAAGTAAAACAAAGTTTTACAAGAGAAAACATCAAAAGGAAACAAAAAGTTATGTTTTCATTCATTATTTCAAGTCAGGTTACAAAGAAACAAATGCAAGAGCTTATATAAGTTCGACCAAGGCTGCTAAAATACAAATAAATCAACATAAATGAGAATAATAATTCACAATAAATAATAACTCAATCCATGGTTTGAATGGTATGGCCATTATTGCTTGATCTTGGCCAAGTAAGGAAATATGTGAGGTTCCTTGTATCTAGATAGTTTGAGTAGGTAAGTGAGCTGTTTTGGAACCAAATTAATCACTTGGAGAATGGTGTAGATAAATATTTGGGATAAATCCAAATATTTATTATTTAATTTATTAGTTATTTAGATAATTATTTTTATTATTTTAAAGTTTTACGGTTTTATTATATAGCCGTCTAGGCTTAAATTTGTATTCAGTTTTTGATTGATTAATAAAGTTGAAAGTTTTCTCTTTTGTTCTTTATTTTCGTTAGATCATTGGTGAACTCAACGAATTTAAGAAGACATTGATCTTAGGTATTCTTAAACTAAATAAGATCTTTGTGATTATTCTAGTTTTCCGGGTATTATCAGAATCAACGGATCTCTAGTTCTATCCTATAAAGCTTCCGCTACATCAGTTGGTATCAGAGCCAACACTTTGATTTTTCTAAATCAAAGTCGATTCTGTTTCCTTCAATACCATGTCGTTTGGGTGTTTTTATCATACGGATGCATATCCATTTAATTCGGGAAAAGATTTGTATGGAGAGTACAAAGAATTTTTTGGTCCTGCGATATATGATAATTATGTTGAAGACGTGATTATTGGTCCTGCTATTTATGATCGATATAGTGAGGAATTGATATGGTCGAGCCGATTGATTTCGTATTGAGCAAAGGTGCGTTCAAGAACACACAGTCGTGCGTGATGATGGATGGCACCAAGTCAAAGAGTCAAGTGGTTATGTATCTTGTTGTTGACTGGTTTGTGAAGACAAAAGGTTCAACAACGATGATTGGATGCATGGACAAAAATAATTTGTTCTATATTTTCCTTTTGTTGGTTTACTCGAAGAACAAGGATGATAAGTTTCAGCAATGGAAGAGAAGAAAAAAATTAATTAAAGATCATGGCTAAGATTCGAGGACGGATCTTCTCCAACCCGGAGAGAATGGTGTAGATAAATATCTGGGATAAATCCAAATATTTATTATTTAATTTATTAGTTATTTAGATAATTATCTTTATTATTTTAGGGTTTTACGGTTTTATTATATAGGCGTCTAGGCTTAAATTTGTATTCAGTTTTTGATTGATTAATAAAGTTGAGAGTTTTCTCTTTTGTTCCTTGTTTTCGGTAGATCATTGGTGATCTCAACGAATTTAAGAAGACATTGATCTTAGGTATTCTTAAACTAAATAAGATCTTTGTGATTATCCTAGTTTTCCGGGTATTATCAGAATAAAAGGATCTCTAGTTCTATCCTATAAAACTTCCGCTACATCAGATAATCTCTACCACGAGCTCATCAAGCAATAAAAAGATATGGAGTTGCCTTGAATGTGACATGTTCGAGATAAGCCAAGTTGAGAGCTGGTTTGACCAGTTTTGTGAAATTAAGCATAACTTTAAATTTCTATAACCATTTCTCCTCGAATTGAGATTGTTTGAAAGATAAGAGATCCATCCTTAATTATCTAATTGGTTTTGGTTCAGGCCGTGCCTTGCTTGGGCTGGAATACACTTGTAAAGGCCTGTATTCGCAGATAGATGGACTGGAAAACCTCCGGATTGTAAAATTCATATCTTTCTGATAATTGAAGCTGTTAATGTGATTACAATTGTACCTGAAACCTTAATGCGTGTAGAATCCATGAAAATTGGGTTCATTGAGAAAGACTTCCCGGTTGGTGAGATATGCCGTTTTGAATGAACATATGTCCCAGTTGGTTTTCCGGTTTGTTGAGTTGTGCATCCGATTGGCTTCTGGTACAGCTACGGTTCTAGATATTGCTTCAGCTTCTGGACCACGTCCTCATTCCTGACATTTTATATGAGAATATCATCAGTTGATATCATGACTGCATCAACAAGGGAGGATGTATGCATTCAGCTTCAAAAGGGACTAGGCTCAGATGGGCTGTTTGGTGGAAAGGGGAGCTATCTATGGCTAACAAGGCTGAGAAAGTGGAGACACAGTGGCAAAAAAATCATCTTACAAACCTGGAGGAGACATACGTGTGACTTGTGAACATTGCAAGAAGTTGGAACACTCCAAAAGCAACTGCTGGATTCTCCATACTCACCTTCGACCATCTTCAACAAACAAGTTCAGCCAAGCTAGAGATCATAAAGCCGTGCATAACAATAAGGCTGGAAAGTCTATGGTGTCTACTTCTCATGCTCTGGGAGATACTTCTCAGCTTCCTAATGCTGATGCTTTCATCCGCAAGTCAAACATTGAGACTCTCATCAAAGCACTCAGTGCAAACTCATGTAACATTAGTAGTAAATGTTTAAATTCATTACAAACTGCTAAACCGGTGACTGTTGATTCAGGAGCATCCCATCATATGATTAAGGGTTCTAGTCTCATTAGCAATATAGAGCCTGTTTTAGGTGATGTTGTGATTGCAAATGGTGATAGAATACCTATTAGAGGTATAGGAAACCTGAAACTGTTTGAAAAAAGAATCTAAAGCATTTTAAATACCAACTTTTGCATCTAACTTACTTTCTTTGAAAAAGGCCACTACTGATCTCAACTGTAAGGTTATTTTCAGTCCTAGTGATGTTCATTTCTAAGATATTGAGACTAGTAAGATGCTTGGAAAGGGTGTGAGCAAAAGAGACTTGTATGTGCTTGAAGACACCAACGTTAGATCTACTTTACCTACTGCTTTTAGTTCCATTCCTGTTTTAGCTAATAATGCATTGTGGCAGGCTAGATTATGTCATCCTACTCTCGCACCTTAGGATTGATGTTGCCTAATCTATCTTTTAGAAATGAAAGTTGTGAAGCTTGTATTCTTTTTGGACAGCACCTTGTGTATCTAGAGAAAACCATAGGTACTTCATCACTTTCATAGATTAAAAATTGAAATATACTTGGCTAACTTTGATTCAAACTAAAGATAGAGTATTAGAAGCTTTCATCAACTTTCAGAACTTGTATCTAACCATTTCAATGCTAAGATCAAAATTAGGTCAAATAATGGTAGAGAATACACAAGCCATGCTTTCAAACATTGCTTAACAAAACATGGAATCATCCATCAATTAAGCCGTCCTTACACACCCAAGAAAATAGGATGGCTCAAAGGAAGAATGGAATTATGATGTTCCACACCAATGTTAATCAATAGAATTCTAACCAAGCTTCTCCAAGATGTCTCATCCTTTCAGGTACTAAATAAAATTAAACCACATATAGATAATTTTCATATGTTTGGGTGTGTTTGTTATGTCTTGACACCAGGTGAGCAGAGAAAAAAATTTGAAGCAAGAGTGTAAAGGCCATGTTCATTGGATACTCTCACACGCAAAAAGGGTATATGTGATATGTACCAGAGTCTAGAAGGGTTCCTGTTTCAAGAGATATGAAGTTTGCGGAATCCAAGGGATACTATGCTGAGAAGAGTTGGAAAAATCTTAGAGTTCTCTCACATGGACCCTCGGATAGGGAAAACAATTTGAGAACCATTCTAGAAAGTCTTGGAATAAGTCAACCTAAGGAGAGTAAGGAAACCAGGGGATCTTCTAGTCCTCACGGAACTGAAGAAGCAGTCCATCAATTATGAAGCAAAATGGAAAAGTGGAGAGGCGCAAAAATATATTGGTTGCAATAGGATTCACTCAAACATGTAAGATGTGAAGAATGCATTCTTACAAGGAGAGCTTGTAGATGGAGTGTATATGCACCCTCTTCCTGGAATAGAACATCTAGTTAAGCCAGATAATCTTGTTAGATTGAAGAAGGAAATATATGGATTAAATCAGTCATTTAGAGCATGGTACCACAAGCTGAGAACCTTGAATGTAAGAGGGTTTGTAAAATCATACAATCACATGCTCTTTACTCTCTCAAGCAAGCAAGGAATTATGGTGATTCTGGTTTATGTTGATGGTATCATAATCACTAGAAGTGATAAGGAAGGTATCATCTCAACCAAAGTTTCTTAAATCTACATTTGATATTAAAGATTTGGGTGATTTAAAGTACTTCTTATGGATTGAAATACGCCGCTCCAAATAGGGGCTCTTCTTATCCCAAAGAAATTATAAACTAGATCTTTTAAATGAGGCGGGAAAGCTTTGAGGAAGAATAGCCAAAACTCCACTTGAAGAAGGGTACAAAGTATTGCGTGAGGGGGGATTTGAAGATGGGCCATTTGTAGATGTTAAACTCTATAGGAGAATAGTTGGGAATTTGATATATCTAACTGTTACAAGACCAGATATAATGTTTTGCTGTGAATCAAGTCAGCCGCCAGCATATACAAACACCTAAAGTTCATCATTGGAATATGGTGGAAATGATCACGAGGTATCTCAAAGAAGCTCCATGTCAAGGTCTATGGATTACCTGCAACAAGAGCACAAAGATTGTAAGATATTTTGATGCAGACTGGACTGGCGATAGATTGGACATAAGGTCTAGAATAGGCTATTACACCTTCATTGGAGGCAATTTAATAACTTGGAAGAACAAGAAACAAAAAGTGATATCATGTTGAAGTGCTGAAGCAGAGTATAGGGTAATGAGTAAGCTCACTAGTAAACTCATTTGGATCAGAAACCTGCTAGAAGATTTGGTCATAGAGATAACAACACCAATCAAAATGCATTGTGATAATCAGGCGGTTATTCATATGGCATCAAACTCAATGTTTCATGAGAGGACCAAACACATTGAGGTGAGTTGTCACAAGGTTAGACAAGATGTGGAACAATAGATCATACTACCTTGTTACACAAGAAGTGAAGATCAGCTTGCTGGCATTTTCACCAAGGGAGCAAGCATAAAAGTCTGTGAGTACATATATCCAAGGTTGGGACTCATGGACCTGTCTAGATCATGATCATTTCAGCCATAAAGCATCTACTCTCTTTTTAGTGTGTTTATGTCCCACTTGATTTTGCACACTAAATTTTTAATGAGGAATATCTTCATGATTTTGCAGTTTGACCAAACTTTATGGTTAAACTTAGGGAATATTGACATGAAAATTTGAATGAAGAAAAAAAGATGAAGAGAAGAGAGACTGGACAGGTAAAAGAGATTACAGGAAATAGATGCCATACAGTAGATGCCAAGCAATGGATACAATTTGGAATGCTATTTTATTTTATTAAAAAGAAGCTAGGAAAGCTAAGCTTAGAGCATGTGCATCAATGAACCCCGCGGGGGCCTCACAACTTTAATTTTTTTTTTCTTTTTTTTCGTTTGACTTTTTCTTTATAAAAAAAATTTATAAAAAAAAATCGGACCAATAGCGGGCTGTCACGTGGCGTGGGGCCCGCGAAACAGTGATGAATCGAGCTCATCCAGAAGCACCTTTGCGAACCGAGTTCATCGCCAGCTATTATTATAATTTTTTTTGGGATGTGTGAGAGTTCACCCTTTGAACTCTCAATCGGCATGCCCTTAGAGCATCTCCAATAAGCCCCCTCATTTTAAATGGGGTCCACCCTTAAAATAAAGGGATGAAGGGGTGGTTCTCCAATGGTGACCCTCAAAATTTTTTTCTTAAAAGTTTATATTTTACATTTTAGTCCTCAATTTAAATAATAATTAACTATAAATATTAAAATTTAATAAATAAACAATAAGCACATAGTAATATATGATATTGACATAATTAGTAAACAGATTTAATAATAACATCAAAATACTTATAATAAAAAATAAAAAGCATAAAAAACATTAAATTACATATAATAAAACTCAAACAATTCAAATTACAATATATATAAAACAAAACTAATCAATACGATTATTTCCGTAATGCTCCCATATATGCTCAATCAATGCATTTTTAATTGATAAATGAGCTTCCTTATTTTTTATTCGAAGATTACGTGCTAAAAATTGTTGAAAACGCATATCTTCGTTTATGGCCATCTCAACGTTTATTGGCGGCGCCGGTCTTGCATCTCGAATCGGTGCGTTGATATCTCGTCCATCTTCAATTATCATGTTATGCATTATAATACATGAAGTCATTATATCATGCAATACCTCTTTTTCCAGTAACGTGAGGATCTTGCGACGATAGCAAATTTGGCTTGAAGAACTCCAAAAGCTCGTTCAACATCTTTCCGACATGATTCTTGTCTTGCTGCAAACAATTTTTTCTTTGGACCTTGGGGATCGCTTATTGTTTGAACTATTGTTGACCATTTATGATATATACCATCGGCAATATAATAACCCATGTTATATTCTTGACCTTGAATTGTGTAATTAGCTGGAGGAGTGATACCTTGAGCAAGCTTGAAAAATAAATTGGAGGAGTTCAGAACATTAATATCGTTGTTGCTTTCCGGCATTCCGAAAAAGGCATGCCATATCCATAGATCATAATCCGCAACCACTTCGAGGATGATCGTAAGTGATCCGCTACGACATGCAAATTGTCTTGTCCATGCCGTTGGACAGGTTTTCGACTTCCAATGCATGCAATCAAGACTGCCTAACATTCCAGGAAATCTGCGTTGTTGGCCAATACTGAGAAGTCTGGAAACGTCCTCTGATGTCGGTGACCTGAGATACCACTCCGAAAAGATAGAAACAATTGCACGACAAAATCTTTTCATGCATTCAATTGCTGTAGACTCTTCTATTTTGATGTATTCATCGGTCGCATCAGCAGGCATGCCATATGCCAAGATCCGAAGAGCAGCGGTTACTTTTTGTAAAGTTGATAATCCAAGTCTACCAGATGCATCACGCCGTTGGTTGAAGTAGTTGTCATGTTGCTTGATGGCGTCAACAAGGTGAAGAAATAACCTTCGTGATATTCTAAATCGACGATGAAACTCTCTTTCACCATACACAGGATTATCAGAAAAATAATCATTGTATAAATTACGATGAGCATTTTCTCTATCTCGAAAAATAACTGCATGACCGCTGATAGAACCATGGTGACTTACATGATTATTTTCTTGATTGAGTTAGTGAATAAAACGATTATTGTTGATAAACAAATTGACTGCAATTTGTTGCTCTCTCTCTATTTTCTCATTTTCATCAATAAGCCATTGATCAAACTCAAATGCGTTTGAAGAAGATGAAGAAGAAGAAGAATCATTTTGAAAAGTTGAATTTTCGATATTAAAATTCATTTTTATTTGAAGTTTTGTTGATATGTTCGTAGATGCAAATGCATGTATATATATATATATATATATATATTACTATGTCTATCGACCATTAAATTGAAACTTTGTCATTTTCTTATCTAACTTTCAACCTCCAACCATATTCAATTGCAACCTCCAACCATATTCAATTGATCTACACCATTCAATAGGCTATTCAATAGATTTCTTGTATTAAATTGAAACTTTGTCATTTTCTTATCTAACTTTCAACCTTCAACCATATTCAATAGATTTCTTGTCTCATCAACCATTAAATGAAATTTTTGTATTTTTCCTATCTAACCTCCAACCATATTTATTTTGTGTATAAATAATAGGCTTTATCAAATGAAAAAAATCACATTTTATCCATCCCACTCATTTGTTTATTTCTCTTGTTTATAAAAATGAAAAAAATAGAGGCACATCATTCAACCAACAAGAAGATGAGTTGTTATGTCATGTCTACTTAGAAATTTCATAAGATCCCATTGCTAGCAACAATCAAACTCTAAAGAAACTATGGGAAAAAAATAGAAAAAACTTACAATGAGAAAAAACAGAGAGTTGGGAAATTAGAAGTCAGAGGTCTTTAGAAGGTAGGATGGGTACTATTTTGTATGATGTTAGAAACTTGAAAAGCTGTGTGATCCAAGTGCAAAATATGCATCCAAGTGGTGCATCCGATCAAGACATTGTAAGTATAAATTATATTAGTATTTGTTATATATCTTTATTAGTGTTTATGTATCTGATCATATTCTTTAATTCCAAAAATATTTGCAGATGGAAAAGGCAAAGAAATTATTGATATAAGACCCAAAACTAAAAAAAGGTTTTTAAATTTGATCATGTGTGGTTTTTGCTGAAAGATATTCCAAAGTTTTCAGATAATGTCAATATCGGTATTCCGGATATTGAGAACGATATTGTCGGTTCTCCAGGATCACAATCTCCTGGAATTTCTTCAAATTCGTCACAACATCCTATTGGATCAAAGAAAGCAAAACTTAAAAGGAAACTTCATGAAGGTAATACTTCATCTATGGATAGTGTGGTTTCAGCAAATAAACAAATCCTCAATTTCTTGAAAGAAAGTGCATCATCTAGAGAAAAAAAACTTATGAGATGGTTCAGTTACACATGCAAAATGAAGCAAAAAAATTAGCTCTAAAAGAAATGGAGCAAGAAAATAAAATTCTGTTGAAAAATTTAAACTCCATCGCTGATATTAATACTCGCGAGTTTATCTGATCTGAACAAGCAAGAATCATACAAAAAAGAACTCAGCATCAACAAACCGAAGAAAATGCTCCAAATTTATATCGAGAATATTTTGGTGATCTTGGAGGTTCAACACCAAATTTCTGAATATTTGTATTATAATATATATTTTAATATGTAATATTTCAGTTTTATGTAATTTTTATTTTGATGTAAAATATTATGATTGTATTATAATTTTATATTTGTCTAAAATTTTCGAAATGTACTGTGTAAAATAATATGTTAATATTATTTTTATTAATATTATTATATATTGGTATACAATATTTATTAATATATTATTATTATTTAAAAATAATTTTATAACCAGAATTATAATATTTAAGTGTTAATATAATTATAATAGTATAATGCTTCATAAGAAATAATAAGTACACAATCAGGGGCGGATCTAGAACAAATTTTTACCGGGGCACAATGTCAGTTATAACTAAACTCGTTTATAAAATAAAAAATTTAAAAGAAAAACACCTTACAAATTAATCCTACGTGATTCCATTTTCTGGAATCTTTTTATCACAGCGTCATTTGTTACTGTCTCAAACAATTCTTTTTCAACAAAACAAACAACACAATCATTTAAAAATTGATTACTTATCCGGTTCCGCAAGCTAGTCTTCACAATCTTCATCGCAGAAAAACATCTCTCAACTGTAGCAGTGGCAACTGGTAAAGTCAAAACTAGCTTTCAAAACCGATAAACCTGAGGATGTGAAAGATGTTTCTTTGTCTCCACCATCATACATGCAAGATCTCCAAGATTCTTCAAAGTAGAAAATCTTTTATCTTCACGGATGTTATCAATATAGAGACCAAGTTGATGTTCAAGAGTCATCCGTTCCATATGACTAAAATCCTCAGGATAAAACTCAGATAATCTCATAACTTTCAAGGGATCAAACTCACGAAATGAATCACTGGGGCTCAAAGAAGCAATACAACCAAGTAATTCAGTGTTTACCTCGTCAAAGCGGTCATTAAACTCCTGAATTTGCATATCCAATACAGTGTAAAAGCATTCCACCTTGTAATGATGCAAGTTGGTTATATTGCTTCTTTTTCTTGAACTCTTCGAATTAAACTCATCATCCATGACCAGCAACTCAATCTTATAATTTTCACAAAAGGAAAAAACTTTGTTGATCAGAGATTCCCATCCATTTTCCTTGAGCTTATACAATTGTTGCTTGGTAGATTTCACAAGCGACATAGCATTCAGGATATCCAAGTCTTTCCTTTGAAGAGCTTTTGATAAGCTATTTGTGATCCCAAGAAGAAGCAACATTAACTGTAAGTAGAACACAAATTCAAAGGTGTGAAAGTAATTGAGAAGACCATTAGCTTGTCGTCTTTTGATACCATCACTCCCATCAATTTCGACATACTCAAGTACTTTAATGATTGAAGAAAACAAATCAACCAATCGCAGCAATGTCTTGTAGTGAGAACCCCAACGAGTCTTACCGGGTCTTTGAAATGAAACCTCTTGGTTTAATCCCTTTCATGTCTTAATTTCACATTTCTTAGTTCTTTCCTCTATTTGTTTCCGAAAATCTTCTCGAACCATATCTTTCCTCTTACAAGAAGCCCCAACCACATTTAACAAGACAGCAAGCTTATCAAAGAAATCACCAACTCCATAATGCTTTTGAGCAACTGCCACGACGACTAACTGGAGCTGATGAGCAAAACAGTGGACATAATATGCAGAACTGCATTCTCTCAGAATCAAAGATCTCAATCCGTTGAATTCACCCTTCATATTACTCGCTCCATCATAACCTTGTCCTCTTAGCTTTTTCATACTCAGTCCATGTTTAGCAAACAATGAATCAACAGCACACTTTAGAGATAAAGAAGATGTCTCTTGCACATGAACTAGACCAACAAACCTTTCTTTAACTATCCCATGCTTATCAACAAAGCGAAAAACCACTGCCATTTGCTATTTATCAGAAACATCTGCAGACTCATCCACCAACAAGCAAAATATATCATGACCAACTTCTTGGATGACAGATTCAATAACTTCTTCTGCAAAGCAATGAACTATATCTGTCTGAATTTTTTGTCACACCATCTGATTGTTTTTAGGAGCATTCTCTAAAACAACCTTACTCACAAGCTCATTTTGCTCTGCAGTATATTTCACAAGCTCCAAAAAGATTTCCTTGTTAACTGAATCCACTGACTCATCATGACCTCGAAATGGTAGTCCTTGTCGTAACAAATACCTACAAGCATCAATTGAAGCATTCAATCTGATCCTGTATTCATTTTTAACCGCGTCATCTTGCTTATAAAAAGCATGAACAATTGATTGCTCCGGTCTCATCAAATAATCAGCCATTTTCAATGCACTGTTGTGAAAACTGTTCACTGCTCCAACATGATCATGTAATCTCCCACTCTTGTTCCAATCACCAAAGCCAATAATCAAAAACGCATCACTTCCACCCTTATTTTCAGTGTAATCTCTAAACAAGTAGCAGAACAAACAAAATACTCTGTCCTTTTTCACACTATATTCCAACCAATCACCGTAGAGATCAAACCAAGATGGATTGAATCGTCTCAATTTATTTGTAAACATTCTTTTAGGAAATTCATGACCACAAGGTTGACAACGACCTCTAAGAAGATATTTGCGTCTTACCTCATCTCTTTGATTTGGAGGATATTTTGATATTCTTTTCCTTTCTCTTGGATCATAAGGTAAATCCTCCAAATCATTTTCAGTCGTAGACATAGATTCAAATTTCTTTTGGGTTTGAAATATTTTCCATTGAAAATTTAACTGCAAAAAAAAATGGTTAGCAAACAACAATTCTGTAGTTTTTTAGTTTTCATAATTTTTTTAATTAGCTAAGTACTTATGCTCGCACAAAATTCACACACGTTTAAACAATAAATCTATATTTTTTCTTTTTGCTAAACAATAATTCTGTAGTTATCAAATTTTTATCTAGTTTACCGATTTGGAAGAAAAAAAGTGTAGCATATAACCAATCAATTGAATAAGAAAAAAAAGTATAGAAAAAAAGTTTCCGTACCTACTGTAAAAATTGTAAAAAAATATAACAGTAATGATTTAAAAAACAATGATAATTTAATATAGAACTCGTGTTACCTCAGTCTGATTTAGAATTTTGTTGTGATTGGAAGCAGGAAACTTTAATTAGAAAAAGGGAAGAAGACAAAAAGAAAGAAGAAGACGCGAGACTAGGTCAACTTTCAGAACTTGTTAGAGCATCATTATTGGTGTTTCTTAGCTCTTGGGTCCTTAATACACATATATGTGTATGTATATATTATATAAGTGTATATAATTGTTTGTTAAGGACTTTACGGAAACCGAAACCGAAAGTCTCTTAATTAAGGAACTTTCAGTTTCGGTTTCCGTAAAGTCCTTAGCAAACAATTATATACGCTTATATAATATATACATACACATATATGTGTATTAAGGACCCAAAAGCTAAGAAACACCAATAATGATGCTCTTACCACTTCTTTCGTTATGTTTTTCTGGATTTTTTTAATTGGGCTTTGTATTTAAAATTGGGCTATTGACAAATGATTTTAACTAATATTTTTTGCCAACATACGCAAGTCGTTTGTCAGTTAGGTTTATATTTTATTGACAAACATTTGTCAACTAGGTCCATTATTCAATTGGGCTTTGTACATTTGAAAGTTGTTTGAAATCGTTTGTCAACTAGGTTCATTTAACTTCCTCATCTCTTCCTATCTGATCACCAAATATATATATATATATATATATAAACTATATACAAAAAAAAAATTCTGGAAAAGTAGACGGTGTCATGTGACACCGTAGCTCACCGCATACATCCGCCCATGTACACAATCCTAAGACATATATAAATAAATAGAAGGAATTAAGTGAAAAGTAAATAGTGTTTTAAGGGCCTCAACAGTGTCCCCTCAAATTTGAGGGTCTACTGTTCACCCCCTTAAAATTTGAAGGGATAAGAGTCTGTTGAAATGCAAAAACCCTTAAAAAATGAGAGGATAAAAGTCAGTTGGAGATGCTCTATCAAAAAAAAACTAAGCTTATGGACAAGTGAGATTCATTCAAATTTGAATTCCTGCAAATATAGCTGTTAGGGCAGAAGGCAATCTAATATCCAATGTGTTTTTCTATGTCTTTTTTTTTGTCTGGACTATATTCAGAATTATGAATTAAGATAATACGATTTTCGTTCAGTATTTCTCTTTTTTACAAACAACTTTCTACGCTCTTCCTCCTTACTTTTTGAATTGAACTCTTCTTTCTCTCTTATTCTTGAAATTGTTCTTCACATTCTTACATACCATTTGACCACAACCATACAGATGCACAGTATTATAACAAAGGCACAATTTATAAAACAAATTACATTACAACATTACACAAAACAGAGAGCACAATAAGTGCAAAAAGTACTGTAATTTACACCACCAGATTTATTAAGGTAATAATGTAGTACTATACGAAATTCCAACATTAGGAAAAAAAAAGTATAGAAAACGTTGAATGTAAATACATCAAGCCTTGATCTCAATCCTTGACTTGATGCATCCAATAGAGATATCGATCTCGATAAGATTATCTTCTTCGATGAAACCATTGAACTCTGTGAATATATCAAAGAGCCTACCATCTTGGACTTTGTTGTTTATATAGAGATTATTTTTCTTACTAGTATTGTGTTGTTCAACGTAGTGACCACTAGGTAAAGACAGCTCTATAAGGCTCTCATCATCAGGGATTGCACCATCTTCATCCATTCCATTAATTATTAAGAAATTTTTCTCCGGTTTTTCGATGATTTCCTCTGTGGCAACATAGTCTTCTTTTTGATCTAGTTTTGATGATTGGATTGAAGAAGGAAGAAATGAGATTGGAAAGAAAAAAGAGGAGAAGAACAAAGCAGCAGAAGTGAGGAGGAGGTGTAAGAAGCGAAGGCCAAGAACGTGAAGAAACGGAGGAGCAAGAAGAGAGAGCCATGAAGCAGGTCTCTTCAACAAAATCGAAGGAAAACTCATGAAACAGTACTCCTCTTCGATTTTCTTGCCAAAATTATTCATTTTTAACTCCCAAAAAATATTAGATAGATGAAACCCTAAAAAACCAAGAAGAAAAAAAGTATTCGAGTACGTGGGTTTGGATTTCTTAATCGGAATGATATCAAAATGTAAAAAGCTATAAATAGAAATACCACCTTAGATAAATGCAAACTTAATTAATAATAAAAAACAGAAAACCGGAAACCAGTCCATTGTTTGTTTTATTGTTTACTTCGAGATTTGAAGTAACAACTCCAACCTGCACTAACAAAGATATGCTTGCGTACATCATGTGCTTTGCTGCAAAATTAAGCTTGACTTCAAACCAAAAACAATTAAGCATGAGCACAGTATTTCGATGTGTATGTGGATGGAACCAACACATAATTAATCACTCGTAAACGACATCCAATACAATAAAAATCGTAATTTATACGGATTTCTTTGTACCTTTAACCGTTCAATCTTGTTCTAGTGGTGTTTTTATCTTTACTGAAATTAAAAAAAAAGACAGTAGTGTTTCTTGCTCAAAAAAAAAGACAGTAGTGTTTAATGGGTTCAATTGTGTTGGTTCCCCCACCATTACTTACACAATTAAATTAATATATAAATCTAACTTCTACAAAAAATAAAGGTGTACACAATTGTTCTAACTTTGGCTAGTTATATAATTTTAGATAAGTTTATTCTGATGTAGTATACGATCATCTTATATATGTACAAAATAAATCTATCTAAAACATTTTTAATGATATTTTTGGGAGAATCTATCTACACCCTTTTGGTAAGTATATTTATTTACGAAAACAAGTACATTTTCAACATATATCCAACAGATAAAGAATAATCTAAGCATCTGAAATTGATTCTCTCGGAGACTTCGAAGGCCAAAACCCTTGATCTTTGAACTTTTAACACTCTCCAAGATACAATGAGATGGTAAGCCATGTGCCAAATCTGGCGTCATCTTACTTTTTTGGGTAAAAAGCATACCACATCTAACTTATTTTATAATTACCCAAGCTTTACATCTCAGCTCCCGATGGATATAAAAAGATAATCTGGGCTAAACTCAATTCATGGGGTCGCATAACTTATAATGGTGAGAGACTATTTTGCATACTGAGGTAGATACACTGAAATAAGCTATGAAAACAATGTTTTAGTATCGATATGGCAATTTAGGACTGATTGCAAAAATTTAATTGTGAAAGGAACCTTGAATTTGACCAAGCTTTACAACAAAATTGAAAGAGATTTAAAACTCTTCAGTTATGTTTTTCGAAATTCAAAATATTTCACATTCCAAAAACGCAAAATGAAATTGTTGATTCGTTAGCTAAATCTACTTTTTTCCATAAAAAATCTATATATTATGTTAGTTATTTTAATCTGGTCTATTTATTATCTAAGCGAATTAAAATTTGAGTAATAGAATATATGTTTGTTGCCAAAAAAGAAACTAGACTTATTTTAAGGTTAAATTGTCGTTAAAATAAATATATTATAAGTTATGAATATATATTCTGTCGATATTTTTTTTTTTTAACTCTTTGAAATTTGAAAGATAAGATGGGTTCTGGTACAATCACGAAAATGAAAAAACACCAAAAAAAAAACCAACACAACCCATGCCTAAAACACAGGCTTTCAACAACAGCCAAGAGACCAATCCAAAGACACCATTAAGAGTTTCAGGCAGATCTTGCTTCATTCCCAAGCAAGTTCCTTAACCAGAAAGGACTTCCCCGAGCAACATACGACTGCATCCTCTTCTCCTTTGTCACACTCCGAGCTATCAGGAAGGCACTTTTGTTTTCTGCTCTCGTCACCAGAGCTACCTTCCAATCAGAGACCTTATTCAAAGTCGTTCGCATCTCTTCACCATAGGCTCGAAAGGCTGGCCAAGCCTTCGGTTTGTTTATCGAACCTACAACTTCTGAAGCTTCTATCTCGAAAGTCACACTCTGCAATCTATGTGACGTCATGCTTTCAGCTGCCCAAGTCAATCCCAGCCGTTTAGCCTCCATTAAAGACGTCACCCCGTTAAAGCCTCTTCTACTATGAAGCAAAGTTTCACCCCCACTATTCCTTACGATCCAAGCTACACCAGCCAGCCCAGATTCTTTGATCCATGAGACCCCCACATTACACTTAACTCTGCCATTTTCAGGAGGTTTCCAACTCTTCACCGCCTGTATTCTCTGATTCATATCCTTCTCAAACCGTTTGGCATCTTCCCACACAGTAAACCATTGTTTCGACTCCTCAAAACACTTCGCTACCGTTGCCACAACATCATATTCTTTCCCTTCAAAAACAAAAGAGTTCTTTTTTCTCCATATCATCCAGAGAATCCACGGGAAACAACCCGCCATATCCTTTGGCACTTCCTTGTTTTTACCACACGTAAACAAGTAATTGAAGTTTTCATAGAGGCTCTGATGTTCAAAACCTCTAGGAGGAAAAGGAAATCCCGAAGTAGCCCAAACCACACGAGCCATTGGACATGTAAACAGCACATGATTAATATCTTCTCCTACCTCTCCACAGCTTTGACATCGCGGATCCACTTTAATACCAACCCCTAACAGCTCCTCAGACACAGCTAAAGCATTAGACAGAGCTTTCCACATGAAGATTTTGATTTTTGGCGCCGTCTTAACCTCCCAAATCTTGCTACGCACGTCATTCAAAGATGGTTTACACAGAGCCAATTTCTTTGCTTCAGTCTGATCCAAAGAGCAAGCTAACCAGTAGCCAGACTTCACCGAGTATGCTCCCCATCTATTATGTACCCACTCATAAGAATCCTTCTGACCAAAAGCTGGCTTTATCTTCATAACCAGTTCGATATCACTAGGAAAGAACACTTCCTCTTTGTCTGTGGGCAAATCAGATCGCAAACCCTCAAGTCCAAGTAAAAAATAATCTGTTTTCTCATCGGAGCTACATGCACAGAAACAAACAACCACTTCTCCAACCACACGTTTATACTTTCATCAGAGCCCACGTTCCTCCGTAGTCCCTTCACCAGAAGTTCTCTTCCAAACAAAACACTTCTCCAGGCGTAAGAAGGTCGAGAGCCTATACTTGCCGTAAGGAAATCACCATCAGGATAATAACGACTCCTCAAAACTCTAGCACACAAGGACTCAGGATCCATCAACAGGCGCCACCCCTGTTTAGCCAGCAAAGACTGGTTGAACTTTTCAATATTTTTAAAGCCCAAACCTCCATTCCGCTTGTCAAGACACATCCTGTCCCATGAGACCCAATGCATCTTGTTTTTACCTTTTTGCGCATTCCACCAGAAGTTAGCCATTGCGCTAGTGAGGTTTTGACAAGTCGTTTTCGGAAGCTTAAAAACAGACATTGCGAAAACTGACATTGCCATAGCCACAAATTTTAGTAAGACTTCTTTCCCACCCATCGACAAGAAGAAAGAGTACCAACTATGAAAGCGAGAGGTCATCTTCTCATGAATATACTGGAGCATCTCCACTTTCGAACCACTAAAACACTCTGGCAAACCTAGATATTTCCCTGTTCCTCCCTCATTACTGATACCAGATATCTGTTTGATCCTTAGTTTTGTTGCCTCTGCCACCTTCTTACCAAAAGTAATTGCTGATTTAGCAAAACTTATCATCTGACCAGAGACTTTTTCATATGCCTTTAAGATTCGGCACATAGCTTCACACTCTTCCTCAGTGGCCTTTAGTAGCAGGAGAGAGTCGTCAGCGAAGAACAAATGATGAACAGCCGGGCCATTGTCTGAGAATCTGATACCAGTGATCTCTCCTCTCCGCTCCGCTTCATTTAGTTGGTGTGATAGGCCTTCAGTACATAAGTCAAAAAGAAAAGTGGATAAGGGATCCCCTTGTCTTAAGCCTCGACTTGGTGTCACCTGCCCACTTGACTCACCATTGATGAGGACCGTGTAAGATACAGATCGCACACAAAACATTATCCACGTCTTGAACTTGTCACAGAAACCCAGAGCCGATAGCAGAGCCTCTAAGTAGTCCCACTCACTGCGATCATAAGCCTTGGACATATCAGTTTTGATTGCCATATGTTCTCTTGCAATCCTCTCATGTGTACGCAAACCATGAACCATCTCATGAGCTATGATAATGTTATCAGTAATAAGTCTTTCAGGCACAAATGCGGACTGTGTAGGTGATACAATATGTTCCAAAAGAGGTTTGAGACGAGTCACCAATACCTTAGAAACAATCTTGTACAGAACCGTACACAGAGCAATAGGTCTCAAGTCAACCATCTTTGTCGGATTTATAATCTTTGGGATTAGACATAGTTGTGTAACGTTCCACTCCACCGGGAAGGTACCAGATTGGAAGAAACTTCTCACCTCCTTAGTTATCTCCCCACCAATAATGTCCCAGTATTCGTGAAAGAACAATCCACTCATCCCATCTTTCCCAGGCGCACTCGAGGCCTTTATCGAGAAAACTGCATTTCTGATTTCTTCATTGCTCACTTCCTTTGTTAGAGCACAATTCATCTCTTCTGATACTTTGCAAGGTAAACCCGCAAAGAAGGTGACCAAATCAGCCGAGCCAGTTGATGAGAATAGATTGTCAAAATATGCAGTAGCGATCTTCCCCATTTGAGGAGTCGACGAAGCTTCTACACCATCATCATCCACAAGTTTTGTAAGCTGATTTTTCTGCCTATTTTCCTTAACTGAAGCGTGGAAGAAGCTTGTATTGTTATCTCCCACCACTAACCACTTATCTCTACTTCTCTGCATCCAAAAATCCTCCTCCTCCCTGAAAGTGTTTCCGATCTCATTCTTTAGCTCCTTCACTCTGTCCCAACAAGGCGCAAGAGATGAAGTTTCCAGTTCAAGCTCATGACGCAGGTTTCTCATCTTCTCATTGGAATTTAGATTGTTTTCTCTCTTCCATTTACCAAGAGCATTCCTCACCTCTCCTAAGCTATTTAGAATAGATAACTTCCGATCACATCTTGCTTTCCTCCACGACCCATCTATCGTTTCATACACTCTGTTTCACCCAACCATCCGTTTATCAAAACGGAAATTTATCTTTCTCCTATCTTTCTCACTGAGCAAATTAACCATCACCGGTCTATGGTCCGATCCAAGTCTCTCCATAAAAGTCTGCGTAGCGCTTGGAAACACATGTCTCCATCGCTTGTTTCCAAAACATCTATCCAATTTACACAGGATGTATTTCTTGCATCTCACGCTTGCCCACGTAAAGCTATCACCCGAACCTGTTAGCTCCTTCATTTCACACACATTAATCATCTCAGCAAAGTCCAAGAAAGATGCATCTCCTCTCTTTGGACCCCTGATCTTCTCACCATTATTCAGGATATCATTAAAGTCCCCAACCATACTTCAACTATCTTTTCTTCTTGCACCAATACACATTAACCTCTCCCAAACCTTCCTCTTCCCTTGCTGACTTGGCTCACCATAGACAAAGGATACATAAAAATTGTGTTCTCTGCATCTTATCCTGCAGTCTATGATATTTTTGTCAGCATATTTAACCTCCAGACACACTTCCCGCTTCCACAATACTGCCAAACCGCCAGATAAACCAACCGGATCCACTACTGTCAAACGATCATAACCCAGACTTACTTGTAAATCAACCACCATATCTTTCTTTTGCTTAGTTTCCATCAAGAACATAATCTCAGGGAAATATATTTTACGTATTTCCTTGAGACGGGGAATTGTCGAATCTTGACACCGTCCCAAGCCTCGACAATTCCAACTCAGTATGCGCATTACTGATTGGGCAGTACCCCATTCGGGACCACCTCAGTTCTTGACCTTCTCGCGACTCTTGAAAAAACCCCAGCAACAGCTTCTGCTCTTCTCTTTAAGAAACCTTTTTCAACTGGTTCCTCTCGTTGTGGTATCTGGCCCTCAACTCCATCTGGTTCTGATGTTTTTGCCTTGAACTTCCTCTGTTTCTTAGGTGGACGATAACGCTTCCCACTCCTCATCTTTGAAGTCCTGGAAGAGCTAGCATCTGTCAAACCAGTGCTAAAACCCGTTGAACCTTCAAAGACGACGCGATTGGAGTCAGAGATCAAGTTCCTTCGATAAACAGGGGACGATGCTACATCACGATCAGACAGACGACCATCATTTTCTTTCGACGAATAGTCAAAAACCAAATCCCTATCCTTGTCAACCTCATTTGTGATTACAGGTGGAGGTTCCAATCTCAAGAAAGTCTTATGCCCCGACAAATCTTTCTCCAAGTCCAAAACAGAGTTCCTGACACGCTCTTCGCTTACACGTTTTTCTCCTCCCTCAGCCGCTAGTATATATTCTCTCATGTTCTGGAGGACTTCCGGATTGATTTTCCTTCTCCCAGTAGCACTATCCACACCAACTTGCGCCTCACTCAAAATCCCAAATAAGGGATCATTACTCTGGATCATCAACTCCCTTTTTTCCTTCTCTTCTATGATCCTCTTCCTTCGGTTCAGAGCTTGATTTTTCCTCTCTTGAATCAATATAGGACATTTATCCTTTTCGTGTGTCAGATGTTGACAGTGAAAGCATCTTTTCTGCAATCTCTCAAAGTCATATCTGAGAGTTACCGTCTCCCCACTAGGAAGGTTGATCACCTTCGTCTTCCTTACAGGTCTTGACACATCAAAGAAAACTCGAACCCTCACGTAGTCATGCGTCTGTGCCTTGCTTGGGTCAAAAGCTACCACATCAACTCTTACAACGAAATCACCAAAAGCCTCGATTGCTTCTTTTGTGTAATGATTAACCGGAATATTGCGGATCTGAACCCACACCAACAGGTACTTGAAGTAATCATCTGGCGGTTTTTCCATCCATCGATCAATCACAATGCCCCATTCATTGAAAGTCCATACTCTATTGCGCATCACTTCTTCTAGATCATGTTCATACTTAAAGATGAACTGAGACATAGTAGACGATAGAGCTACTCCCCGCACTCTATCATACACTTGCCACTTCCTTGGCATGTCAAGGATAAGATCCTTGATCTTTTGACAGTCAAGATTGACTAGTCTTCCAATAATGCTCATCTTGTTGCACTCAACTGCACTAAACTGTGGTAAATCCGGGAGATCATACGGTACTTCCTCCTCCTCCAGCGACACGGTTGCAAAAACCTTGTTCAGATTCATACTTCAACACCAAAACTTCCAACAAAAACGAAACTTGTTCTTGCGAAATATGAAAAGTGTTTTGACGGCTGATGAACCTTAGGAAAAACCACGCCAAAAACACCTAAGAGCCTTTAATTTCTAACCAAAATAACAAGATTTTCTGTTTGTGTAGCCACAAAAAGAGGAAAAAAATCTCACAAAAAGCTCCACTTTCCTTATAAAAGAGAATATTCTCTTTTAGAAAAGAGAGAGAAAAATCGCCCAAAAAAAGGAGTCAAAATCGTGAATATTCAATCGATTATGTCGATATTTCTATAATTTACATTCTGCAGAATATATAATAAATTATTTTATCTTTATGAGTGGTATAGTATGCTTTGTGGCGGTATCTATTGACTAGTATCCAAACATTTGTTAAGGAAAATGTATTTATGTTTATTTTTTAAAAGCTACCCAAATGTTATAAATTTGTACTTTCATTTTCATCAATAACATCAATTTTCCCAGCAAAACAAAATTAAAGACTAAATGCTTAAAATCAATTTGAAAACTTTTTGCTCATATAACTTTATAATATTTTATTTTCTTTCAATATAGTCGACAAAAAAATTTGAATTTTTATTTTATAAATCAAAAATTTATTGAAATTTTAAACTTGATAAACTATACTTAGAGATGGTTAAAATTCTTTCATGTTTCTGAAATTTTAAATTACTAGTGTCGAACAAAGTTCAAAATGAACTTACACCAAATCTAAATAATTATTCTTACGATAATTTTGTTAAAATCAAAATAAAATTTAAATTGAATAATTGTTACCAAAATATTCACCATCTGCCAAATTGTTACTAATTAAGTTGGTTAGAAATGAACACAATTGAATATCTTGATTTGATTGTTTCGAGTTTACTCGTAAAAAAGTACGTGATCATATTTTATGGTAACTTTTCATCTTTAAAGTTTTATTAAGAAAATGGATGAGAGAAAGAAACCGTAATGACTGCGAATTATGACCACAAATGTGTGGTCGTAATTTCACGTTGACATTACGATCAAATAATGTCAAAAATAAAAACCTTTGGAATTTAGTCGTAATTCAATTACGATAAAATTTGGTTGTAAAGTAGTTGTAAAACAACGACGCATTAACAACGACAAGAACATAATAGACGTTACTTTATGTCTAAATTACATCTATATATTTCCATCTAATTAACAACCATTTTACGAGTAGAAATTGTAAATTTGTAGTAAAGATTATAATGGACGTAAATCCGAAATTATCCTATAAATATACTTTTCTCTCTCATTCTTAAGATACACCAAAAAATGAAATTGAGTAAAAAATATCTTAATATATCTATGAGTTTCGGAGTTGGATGTATCTACATAAAAATTATGGAGGAAGAATAACAAGCGAATTTTTCAACGGGACAGAAATATTTATGTACAAGACCGGAAAGACGTCTCTCACGTAGGAAACATGTAAAATGTTTTGTCCCTATTGTAAATTCAAGAATAACAAATTTGCTGCTAGTGAAACGGTTTGGAAACATATAGTAAATAGAGGATTTATCCCTCATTACTACATCTGGTTTCACCATGGAGAGAGTGATAATAGAAATGAAGCTAGTAGTGGTAATCAGTTTAAAAATATTCGTAACATAGATGAACCGAGTCATTTCCCTTCTGAAACTTACCCTAAAGAGGATCAGATGGTAGATCATAATAGGATGCATGATATGGTTACATAAGCATTTCGTGAAACAACCTCAGTACTAGAGGAAGTAGAAAATATATAAGGACCTAACTTAGAAGCAAAAAGATTTTATAAAATGCTAGCTACAGCTAATCAGCTAATTTATGAAGGTTGTAGAAAAGGTTTATCTAAATTATCATTGGCAGCTAGGATAATAAATATCAAAACTGATCATTAATTATATGAAGTTTGTATGGATGCATGGGCTGAATTGTTTAAAGAGTATTTGTCTGGAGATAATTTGTGTGATGAATCTTATTATGAGATTCAAAAATTGGCTCATAGTCTTGGCTTACCTTCGGAGATGGTAAATGTGTGTATAAACAACTATATAATCTACTGGAAAGACGAAACAGAATTACTGGAGTGTATATTTTGCAAAAGACCACGATATAAACCGCAAGGACGTGGGTGGAATAGGGTGTTGTACCAGCGGACGTGGTACTTACCTATTAAGGATAGACTCAAGAGATTATATCAATCTAAAAAGACTGCAGCAGCAATGAGATGACATGCGGAACATACTCAGAAGGAAGGCGAGATCAATCATCCCTCAGATGCAAAAGCGTGAAAACACTTGAATTTAGTAAATAAGGATTTTCCAAGCAACATTCACAATGTTTATCTTGGATTGTGCACAAATGGATTTATTCCTTTCGGAATGCCAGGAAGACAATACTCACTTTGGCCAGTCATCCTGACGCCATACAACCTTCCACCAGAGATGTGTATAAAAAGAAAATTCTTTTTCATGAGTATATTGATACCTAGGCCTAAGAATCCGAAGCGGTCCCTCGATGTTTTCTTATAGCCTCTAATAAAAGAATTAAAGGAATTGTGGTCAATAGAGGTGGAGATATATGATTTTTCAACGAGAACAAACTTTACAATGGAAGCATTTCTTCTATGGATAATTAGTGACTTTCCTGCATATGAAATGTTATCAGGTTGGACGACACATGAGAGGCTAACCTGTCCTTATTGTATGGGAAGCACAGAAGCATTTCGGCTAAAGAATGGTAGGAAGACGTCTTGATTTGATTGTCATGGAGATTTCTTCCCATTAACCATCCATACTGACGAAACAAGACATTGTTAAGGTTAAAAAGGGTTGTACGGGACACCTCTCCACCATATTTATTTGGAGAGAAAATCGAGAAAGATATTGACTACTACGATGCACAAGAAACAGTCCGCAAATGGGGCAATTGGCATACTCCTGCAGATATGGCCGATGGTTACAGGACACAACATAATTGACACAAGAAGAATATATTTTGGGAACTTCCATACTGGAAGGATCTACTTCTGCGATACAATCTTGATGTGATGTATATATAGACAAGAACTTCTTTGACATCATCATCAATACATTATTGAACGTCCCCGGAAAGACAAAAGATAACAAGAACTCAAAGTTGGATTTGCCTACATTATGTTCCAGGATTAAGCTGCATATTAGAAGTGATGGGAAAATTACGGTGCCCATTTTCAGATTGTCAACAGAAGCAAAAGCAGCGTTGTTCAAGTGGGTCTCATCAGATGTGAAGTTTTCTGATGGATACGTTTCAAATCTATCAAGATGTGTTGAGCTGGGACAAAAGTTTCAGGGATGAAGAGTCATGACTGGCATGTGTTTATGCAATGACTACTACCATTTTCATTTGCAGAGTTGCTTACAAAAACTGTTCACGAAGCACTTGCAGGTATTTGAGCTTTTTTGATAGACCTTAGCTCACGCACCTTAACTGAAGATGTCATCAACCAACTTGATGAGAATATCCCGATCTTAATATGCAATTTGGAGAAAAAATTTCCACCATCATTTTTTACGTCATGGAATATCTAGTTTTCCGCCTCCCGCATGAGACATTGCTTCGTGGACCTGTTCATAATGGATGGATGTATCCTTACGAGCAATCCATGAAACATTTGAAAGGGAAAGCAAAATATTTTGCAAGGGTGGAAGGTTCAATTGTTGCTAGAAGTTTGAATGAGGAGACATCTCATTTCACGTCGTATTATATTGGGTCACAAGTCCGGACACGGAAGAGGGCTCCGAGCAGATATGATGATGGTGGTGTTGTGCCAACATATGCTGTTGAAGATGTTCCAGAATTATATTCTGTCAGATAAGACATTTAGGTGGGAAACTGTAAGAAGTTTGGTGGTCGAGTACAGAAGATGCTCACAGTGCCCACATGTATATACTCCTTAACTGCCAAGAGATGGAGTCATTTGAAAAAGGTGATTAATTTATTTTTTCTATGAAATTTTACATTTTATATATAATTATAACTATTGCAATGTGCTTAATTATGATCATTTGCAAAACACAGCGATTTCGTTGCCCAAGTTGAAGAAGGTATACTAGAAATATCAACTAATGATCTCAACAAAAGGAAAGACCAACACTTCGTCAAATGGTTAAAAACGCGGGTATGAATCAAAGTATAATTAATCATGTACGGTTATTTTATTATAATGAAGTTATATATAATTACAGGTTGATTATGATGATCCATTCTATCCTCTGTAGTTTCACGAATTAATACAAGGTCCAGTCCTTATGGTCACCACAACATCTATGTATTTCACACTAGGCTATACTTTTTACACTTACAAGTATGGAAGTCGGCGAACAGCAATGAACTATGGAATATGTGTGAAAGGTGAAACAGATTTCTATGAAATCTTATAAGAGATCATCGAAGTCGAATTCTCCGGTTTAGTGAAGATGAAATGAGTTCTCTTCATATATGAATGGTTAGACCCCACCATCAATAGAGGTGTTTGGTATAGCAAGTTTGAAGTTGTGGATATAAATGCAATACGGAGGTACAACAAATTTGAATCCTACATATTGGCATCTCAAGCAGATCAAGTTTATTTGATTCCATATCCAATGATCAGACAATCTGGAATATCTTGGTTATTGGCTATATAAGTTACACCCCGGGGAGGAGTATTGAGTGATGAATAACCGTCATTACAAGAAGATGCCGTAAATGAAGTAGAAATACCTGAACAAGGTATATATGAAATCTTACTTGTTGATCCACAAAACCCGAGATATAAAGATCTTCCATACGATATAGTAGACGAAGCTAACGAAGATGAATTTGAAGAAAGTGATGACTCGGATGATGGTTCTGATGACGAATGAATTTAATCATGTTATATCTTTTTGTTTCATTTATTATTAGAATTTGATGATGTTTTCTCAAGTATGAACTATTTTTTTTTAAACCAATTTACTTTAAAACACATTATGAGTCTTTCTAGTTTGGGATTAGAATTGTATAATTGATGATGTTTGTGGTTTTGGATTTAGGATTTGGGGTTTCGGTTATAGGGTAGATGGTCCTTATTTGGTCGTAAATTTACTTCTATATTACGACCAAATCTAGTTTTCGAAGCAATTTAGTCGTAAATCAAATATTCCCCAGTTGGTCGTAAATTTACTTCTACATTACGACCAAAATATAGGTTTTGAACATAATTGGTCTTAAAATATTGTTGTTAATTTGTCTCAAAATTTTCAATAAATATTCACCAGTCTCATTCTCAAATCTTAAAAATTTCACAAGAAACTTATAATTTTCTCAAAGAGATTTATCTGATGCCTGAGGATTCCTCCCAAGAAGCTAGAGAATATTCAGTTTCTTCGAATGAATCTGAGGCATCCGATAAATCTCTTTAGAGTTTTTGCGTATTACAATGGTGGTCCCTGTTTCGTCGTAAATCTTTCGTCCCTAATTGGTCGTAATTTACTTCTACTTTTTTGCGAATCGTCCCTAACTCGTCGTAATGCGAAAATACGATTGGTACTTATTTTGTTGTATATCAATTGATCTCTCATTGGTCGTGATTTTACTTCCACTTTATGACCACTAGTCTCTAATTGGTCGTAATTTACATCGCATTTACCACGAAACCTCATTCTCTATATAACTCGGCCTCACAAAGCCATTTAGCTGCTCCTTCCTCTCTCTCTTAACAAAGATTTCCCTTCTCTCTTGGTAAGTTTTTTTGTGTTAGTTTTAGGTGGTTATAGTTAGGTGATTTAGATTAGGTTTTTAATTAGTTTAGGATGTAATTATATTAGGTTTGGAATTCGATTAGAATGTAATTAGACTAGTTAATTATTTTTAAATAACAAATTTAATTTTTTTATAACCAAATTTTTTTTTTTACAGATCAACGATATAGCTAGCGGTAGAAAGATAGGAACCTTTCGGCGGCCAGACCTTCTTATGCGAATACATTTCTCGGTCTGCCGGATTCATTAGCTTCTAGCTCTGGAACGGCATCCGGCGAGGAGTATGTCCCTGAGAGTCAATCTCAGGGACGATCACTGCAGACGACTCACCCGTCTGTGCCTCGTCCTCTTCCAGCTCCGTATGTGCCTCCAGCTCAGTATGTGCCTCCAGCTCTGTACATGCCTCCTCCAGCTGTAGGTCAGCCTGAGCCTGCTCCATACTATCCTCAATATGAGCCTCCATATCCTCATGATGATGAGCCTCCATACCAGCCTCAGTATGATCAAACTCCTAATGATCAGCAGCCTGCTGCACCCGCTCCAGAAGCTGCTCCAGATCCTGCAGCTCATTTCCATCCTGATTTGATGGTGCCACCAAATGCTCCATATTCTAGATTTACGATGGAAGACCTCCTCCACATGCCGGGACGAGAAGGTTTAGTCATCATCGACCCAGATCGACCACCCAACACCTTATGGTAATTTTTCATATATTTTTAATTATTAAAATTGAAATTGTATTTATTACAATTATATATACATATCGGTCTAATTAATTATACATTTTTAGGTTTCCTACGGGCAATTGTTTGGGACGGTGCGTTTCAGAGATCATCAAGGCAAACTTTCGGGACACGCATCCGAATTGGACTCTTACACCAAACCATATTTGGAGGACTTGGTTCAAGTGCTCCGCGGTAAGTTTTAATTATAATTTTATTAATAATTTTTATTTATTTATTTATTCTTTTATTTTGAAATTGACTCGATTATTTTTCATCTTAATTATTTTTTGTAGCAAAAATATAACTGGTCTATTGGTGTCAACGAGCAAGTGAAGGAAGAGTTTTACGTTAAGGCGAGACTCGCCTAAATAACACTGTTGGCGATTGGAAGGAGAAGTGGAAGGTTATGGGGGAAGCCACAAAACCCATCTACATCAGCAACGATGTTTGGACTGGCTTGAAGGATTATTGGAATTTGTCTAAGTCAATTCAAAGGTTCCTAAAGTGCTTCGCGTCCCATTGATGTGTGATGCTGATGCCAACTTGCCAATGACCCATACTTCCGGACAGACTCCACACGCCGGGAAGGCCCTTACAAATTGTAAGTTTTCGATGTGATTTCTTAGTTTATAAAAAATATATGATTAATTAGTTATTTATTGAATGCATGAGTTCAATTTATAATTACTTTAATTTTTTTTTGTGTAGGCCGCTCAAGAAGGAGCACCACCATCTTTGTCCCGACTGTACAAAGTGACACACCAGATTTCCGATGGCATGTTTGTACATCCTCAAGCAGAAAGGATCTGAATTGATGTAGAGGCTCGGATCAAGGAGGTCCAGACCCAGTTGTGGCGACAAAATCCGGAAGGCGAACTGGTTCGATTGTCCACCATCGAACAAGACAAATTTTTTTAGCAGATAAAATATTATATCTTTTAAATATATAAGTTTATATATACTTTTTAATATTTTAGTTATATATATGTACTAATTAATTATTAATATTAATTAATTAATTAATTGAAGGTTGTTCCAAGAAAAGAGGAAGGATGGTCGGGATCGGTACGGTGAACGATGTCCTGAGGGCTAGAGCTGAACACGCTGCAAAAATACATGAAGATTCTCAGCTCCAGACGGATTTGATGGCTTCCAAACAAGTCATATCGGAGCTCGGGACAGACAATCATGCGAACAGGTCCCACATTGGGCCATGGCAGCGATGTTCGATGTTATTGCATAGACAAATCCAGCTCTTGTACATATGTGACAGACTGCATGTCCGAACATCAAACCCGACCCCACTCCGGAAGAGCAGGCCGATATAGAGCAACAGGCAGAGCAGCATAGTTCTGATATCTTCGACGACATCAACCTAAATGTTTAAGTTTTTTTTGGTTTAGTCATTTGTACTTTGAATATTATTATATGGATATTATGTTTATGAATATATTAGTTTTTTCTTCAAACTTTTTACTACTTCAAGATTTTTTAAATAATTTTTTTTTAAAATAATTAATTTTAAAAATATTTTTTTCCTAAAAAAAATCGAATTGGATGTTAATTCGTCGTGTAAAGAGGTCGCTACTTTTGCGACCATTTTACATCGTACATAGATGTTAACTCGTCGTAAATTTTACGACGACATAACGTCTCATATCATTTTTTTGAAATAGATATTAAAAATCTTTACAACGGATTACGATGAAAAGTTTAGGCGTAAATTTACGAACGCACTACGACAAAATATGTAACGATTAAGTTACGACGAAAAGTTTAGACGTAAAGTTAAGACCACATTACGACAAAATATGTTACGGCTAAGTTACGACAAAATGCTATAGTCATAATATAACGATCATTTTACGACGAATTGTGCATTACGACGGACAGTTAACAACAAAACCGATTTCGTCGTTATTTCGTCGTAAAGCCATTATTGCGATCATATAACGACTAAAATTGTTGTCGTTATGCATATATTTTCTTGCTGTGAAAATAAAGGAGTAAAGTACATTTCAAAATATAGATAAGTAATTCCATGATGTTGTAAAAAGTAAAATTACTTTCGTAAATTGCATCCTTACCAAAATAGTATACTTGCATCTTTATCAAAATGAAGCAAGATTGACATAAAATTCAACTCCAGAAATTACTATTCCCTTTGTTTTCTAATGTAAATAGTTATAGTAAAAATAGTTTGTTTCACAATATAAGTAGTTTACATATTTTAATATACATTTTTCATTTATTGGATATTGTGTGACCAATGAAATAATGTTAGTTTTTTTGTAATTGGTTAAATTCATTAATTAAATTATATATATTTTTTAAATAACAATTTTCTTAATATTCGTGCTTTTAGACAAAACTACTTACATATTGAAACGGAAAGAATATATTTTAGAAAGAAAAAAATGCATGTAGATGCTCTATTTAATACAGTATCAATTTTCAGCCGGCCTTTCAAATTTTAGAAGGCATATTAAAACTATTTTACAGGAAATAAATCGGTATAAGAGTTAAAATGTTATTCAAAATAATTATATTTCCACACTTTTCGGCCATTTGTCGGCCAGCTGCAGACCTAAAGCTAGGCTGCCTATTGTTTGCAATATTGGATACATAAATTCTTGGAACTATGAATCAATTAGCCATACTTATCCAACTAATATTTTGATTAACTAAAGCTTAATGGTCTCGAAAGGGATGTTGTTTGCTTACAAGTACCCAATCTATAAGATGGGACCATTTCAAACTTACGAGAGGATCCTGTTAGTGTGGAACTATAATTACTTTGAATAACATTTTAAATCTTATACCGATTTATTTCCTGTAAAATAGTTTTAATATGCCTTCTAAAATTTGAAAGGCCGGCTGAAAATTGATACTGTATTAATTAGAGCATCTACATGCATTTTTTTCTTTCTAAAATATAGTAATTTATGGAGTTGAATTTTGTGTCAATTTTGTTTTCATTTTGGAGTGAAAAAATAAAATAATGAATAAAAAGAAAAGCATTATTATATTTATGAAATAAATTTATTACTTATTCTATTATAGAAAATAAAGTAGGATTCGAATATTTCTTACTCCCAATACTATTTTAAAATTGAATATGAAATATGATTGGAGATGCATTTATCGATTGTTAAAACTTTTTTCTTGTTTTAGCTCATACATAAAATTCGTTTAGTCTATAATATATAACAGAGATTTGACGTGATTTATGAATGGTGTTCCAAAAAAAAGTTTATAATACATAAACATGTGTTAACTATTTACCTCATACCCAGAGCTTGCCTGCAGAGCCACTGCATGCGATGTTCATGCCACGGATGTCACCACCATTCGCAGCCGCAAGTAACTCGGAAACCTCTATGCCATTAGCTTTTTTTATTATACATAGATATCTTAATTTCACAGAAGTGGTCCAGATTAGTTACGTGTTACTATGTGTCGGTCCTCTGTCACAGGTAATGCCGAAATGTTGATTCTCAAATGGCAAGAACTCAAATCCTGGTGGCTTCACCGTATTGGACTTTTGTCCAGTTAATCACCGCCAGACCACAAGCTATAGTTCACACCATTAGCTTTACTTTCGGGTCGTTTAGCAAATCGCCGATATCTTCCTAATTGTTAAGAATCTCATGCATGAAAGGCCACCATCGTGTTCCTCTCGGCGAGACGAAGCCATAGAGGAGACCATGTCCCAATCGAAGTATGGACAAAGCCGCACGCGCCTCCGCAAGTTTCCCTATTTTCGTGTATCGTCCACGCGCTGTCGCCATAAAACACCTTCGCCATTGTCGTGCCGTCCCAAGCCGCTCTCCGCTGCCGTCGGCCGCCGCCAGTAAGCCGCCATCCTTTCTCGCCGGCCGGTGACCGTCACCGGTGCTTTTGTTATTCGACTGAGTCGACTTGGTGAGTCAACTCGGTTGGTCGATAAACCGGTTGGTTGACTGGTTTAAATTGATTTTGGTTTGGTTACGGTAAACCGGTCGGTTAAAATCAATTAGATTTTAGTTAGGTTAAACCGGGTGATTTTAATTAATTTAATTTCAGTTAATTAAACCGAATGATCCAATTGGAATTGATTTCGGTAAAGGAAAACAGTTGGTTTAAATCAATTCCAATCTGGTCAAGTGTTGACCAGTTTGACCTTTAACCAGCAGGTTGCCGTTTCCTTAGAATTTGATCATATCCGTTTTTAATCGTTCGAATGACGTTATGACTAAGAATTTTGACCTGTTTTCAGATTTAGAATCCATTTGAGGAACTAGAATTCATAGACACCACTTCTCCATATTGTTAAGGTGAGAATTTTCATACACGGCTTAGAATTTTGAATAAATATAAATTATTTCTAATATGTTTCGTCTACGTGAAATCAGGTTTGTCATTGCTTGTTTAGTTATTTAGGTTCTCTACTCAAACCAAAACTAGGATGCTAGATTATTCAACATTGATTGCTTCACTTAATGTACATTTTAGTTAGAATTTATGAGACGGATACAAAAAGTAGGAACGTGTTGCTGTATGCTGAATTTTGTGGAGGTTACGACCTCCTTAGTCGACCAATTAAGCCTTAACCTTGGTGGGTCGATAAAGCGTTTATGGTCGGTGTGACCCAGCACTATCTCAAGCAGGTTTTATCTTTTTTGGCCTGTTAGTGGTCAGCGAGCGCACACCTCACTAGGACCATTGTTTGTTGTTCGTTGTTCAGCCTCAGAATTATTAGCAAGCTAAACCCATACACATTCCCGAAGGCCCATTATTTTGCCTATAAATACCAGCTCATCAGGTTATTATTTAGTCTTTGAAAAACATCAAAGAAGAAGAGAAAGAGAGAGTTATGAAGAAGAAATTGGAAACTTTTGCAGAGGTTGCACCGCCATAGCTCACATGCGGAGCCACTGCATGATGTGTCCACGCCAGCCCTGTCACCACCCTTCGCAGCCGCAAGTAACCCTAGAAAACGCCATGCCCTTTGTAACACCCCCAAACCGTCCTAGGAATAGGTCGAACCACCGGCCAACAATCAAACAAGAACATGACGGAAGGAGCGACCAACGCCAAGGGTTGGAGATGAAAGGCCAACCGGCCAGCCAACAATGAAACAAGAACATGACTGACCGTCCAACCCAATACCATGGTCCGGAAGCGCTACGTGACGGGCTAGAGACGATCCGGTCAGAGTCACAAAATTTACTCCACGACTTAGACCAGTTCATCCACTAACTCGTCCCGCTAAATCAAGGCATAAGGCTTTGCAACCCGTACCAAGAGTTAACGGTTTCCGTTAGATCGAGGCCTATGGCTTTTCAACCCGTACCACGACCTAACGTTGTGTTAGACCGGACTAGTCAAATATCAGAGTACTCATGAAGCGCATATAAAACAGTTACTTTATTGATTTAAGAAATATTCATACATTGAATAATTCGAGACCAGTCCCGGCCTAAAGCAAAATCGAGTCAACTAAACGCAAATCAAAAATACCGTTTAACATATGGCAAGCAAATCTACACCGGTGGTCCTAACGTCCAGCACCAAGCTATTCGATCGTCCTTACTAAAGAAACCTGCAAAAAGGAAAACAGAGTTGGATGAGTAACCAAATGTTACTCAGTGAACTGGCTACCTCTACCCCAACCAAGAACTAACCCAGACAACCCAAAATAACAATCAATATAGCCTTAGAAATAAATCTAAACTAAGGCTAAGCAAACCATTACTAAGTTAGACTTGGCCTCCTGCCATTATCTAACTTCAAGTAACGGGACCCTGCATGAAAACAAGTCAACAACCAATATCCAATCAACAATCACAAACTACTATATAATAAACAGGTTACTAAGTTAGACTTGGCCTCCTACCATGATCTAACTTCAAGTAACAGGAACCTGCAAGCAAATCAATCAACCACAATCACAATAATAATAAGATACTAACTAACTACGACTCTTAACACCGTATATCGGTGCTACACTTACTCCAGGGTTCCATAACCCTTTACGACACACTAACACAACACTCTCACCCGGGAAATGGTGACTTCGTGTTCCTCCTCATCATCCTCGGCAATATCCCATCTTCCTACCACAAAGGCCAGAAGAAGGAACTATCAACCGAACGCAGCCCACAGTACATTCGGGTCACAGCACGACAGCCCTAGTACGTTCGGGCCTCTGCCGGTTGTCACACGACGATCGCGGCCCACAGTTCATTCGGGTCACCGCGAGACAGCCCACAGTACGTTTGGATCACTCCCGGTCACTACCTTATCGTGCAACCACTTAGCCATAGGCCATGAACCCGTCTCTCTGAGTGTTCTCGATCCAGCGAATAAGGGGTTTCCTTGAACCCGCTGGGTACGAGGTTGAGGAAACACCAATCCACCTCTAAACATGCCTAGTATGGGCGGGCTACGCACATACTAACGGCAACACACATAACACACTAACACAAACTCAATCTAGAACCTAACCTAAAGACTTAGATTCCAGAATACCTTTCTATCCACAACCTAGCAATATTATCTAAGCAATCAATAAGATTAAACAAGCAATCAACTCAATCAAACCGTTACCCAGATAGTTCAGCCTCCTACTATGAAACTATCTTTAAAGTTAACGGGAACCTGCACTCAACCAAATAACCAACCAAGAATAGAAAATATGATGCATCCTAGCCCTAGTCAGGTTATTAACTCAGTCTTAATTCTGTTTCATCTCAACTTAGCCCCTGCTAAGCTGAGTCCAATTCATAAATAAAATAACCCTAAGGACTCTATCATGCAATAGTATGATAATTCTAATCTATTATCTATTTACAGACTCGATCTAACCTAAGTTCCAAATGGAACTCAAACAAAACCAACTCATAAAACTACCCTAAATTCCAAATGGAATTCAAACAAGCCAACTCACAGTGTTCTATGCCGATAAGCAGCTGGTTGATCGGAGAGGACCTAGCCAAAACCCAACCTTGACATCTTGAATGAACTGGACTGGACTGATCTTAATTTGGACATAACCTCCCCTTAAACTGGTATGCACAGAACTCAACTCAAGCAGAACCTCCCCTTGCTGCTGGACGATTCCTTCGGACTTTCGGCAGAGTATCGAACTGACCTCGACTGAACTAAACCCATGGAACTGAACTAACCTTGGACGGCACCTCCACTTGATCATCAGAGAATATGACAGTTTTGGACGAATTTATTTGGGCAGAACCTTCCCTAGGCACTCACTCAAAATCGGTAGAGTAACCGATCTCGAAAACTCTCTAAAACTGTCGAAAAAGCTCGGAACCTCTTGCTCTCTTTTTCTACTTCCTCTCTCTCTCTCTCTCTCTCTCTCTCTCTCTCTCTCTCTCTCTCTCTCTCTCTCTCTCTCTCTCTCTCTAGCCACGTTTAGGAAGTATTTTGGTGTGTGATGGATTAATGAAAATCAAGGAGGTGGTTGGGTATATATAGGATACCACAACCAGTAAGATCACACCATTCAAGCGCCTGTGTTCGTCCCGCATGCTTCCGGTTGCATGCAATGCGACACACGGGCGTACACATGTCTCTCAGCATGCCTCCTTTGCATTCCAGATGACACCTCCACGTCCAGATGGCTCTCAGCATGTCTGGAATTCATGCATCGCGACACACGGGCCACTGGGTGTCGATACGCATGCGCAGGTTGCAGATACAATGACATGTCGTGCTTCTGTGTGTCAAGCTGCATGTCTTGGTTTCATGTACGGCGACATCTCGAGCTTCCCTTGACACTCAGCTGGTTAATGGATAGAAATCACATCCTGATCACTCTAATTGAGACACCTCGAGCTTCTCGATTCGTTTGCGCGAATTCGATCCTTTCAATGAATTTTTCGCCCCGCGATCAATCCCGAATATTTTTCCGCTCCCGTTCTGATGTTCTGAATATTTTTAATAAACTCCATAGGGATTCTGAACTTTAAGAAAATATTTTCCGAGCCTCCGGCTTCCTCGAAAAAAAACACAATACCAAAATTAGGGTTTTTACCCAACTTCGGGTTTTTCCGTCATACTTTGATCCCTTCGTGCTTGCTTCCCGTCCTGCTTGATTTCCGTCCTGCTTCCGACTTACTATGTCTCCACAATAATATTTTACTGATATGAAGATTTTCCGAGAAAACTTCGCACTTAAGAAACATCGGCTTCAAAAACGTCGAGCTTTTAAACCGTCGTGCTTCCAAAAAATGTGATGCTTCCTAAACGACCGTCTGATCAATCTAAGACACTTCTAACAATGGTAAAGCATCTTATCCGACTCCTGGTTCACTCACGATCAATTCTTCGACCACGCCGTACTTAAAAATTTCTCGATCCATCCTTGTCTCCCGTGATTCGACCACCAAGTTGATGCTCGACCAATCTGCTATTTTCTCTGAACCATGTTAAGTTTTAAATGATCAAAACTCAATATTCCTCATCATACATTGGTTCCCAAAAGCTTGGCTCCAAACTCTGACTTTGTCGATCTCGACCATTTTACCCCGAAGGGCGGGTTATCACACCCTTAGCTTTAGTTTCGGGTGGTTAGAAAATCTTCTCCGCCGTTGCCACTTCTGTAACACCCCCAAACCGTCCTAGGTCAAAGTACACTCGATCGGCCTCCCAACAATCAAACAAGAACATGGACGACCAACCGAGCTTTGACGACCGGCCGTGCAACAATCAAACAAGAACACGCACGACCAATCTCTCAACCTTACCGATCCAAAGATGCCACAATTCAGTTAACCGAAACAGGTTGGCCAAGATACTAAACGAGTTCACACCTTTAGCCATCCCATACCAGATCCCTATTTCCTCGAAACCATGGCCTAAGGCTTTACAACCCGTACCACGATCACGAGTTGTGTTAACCCGGACAAAGTTTGTATCATTAAGCTCAACAAACGAATAAAACCTCCAGATTTTTATTAATAATAGAAACATTATTTACAAAACACATACATAGTTTTGTGCGCAGCCTAGTGCCAGAATATACTACAATGTATCAACATTTTCAAAATCAAAGTCTTCATTGCATATGCCACTGAAATCTACATCGGCTTCCTAATGTTCCGCGACTCCACTAGCAACACCACCTATAGATCACCTGCAAAAAGGAGGGTTTGCAATGAGAATGAGCGCTAATCGCTCGATGAGTTACAGATCCCTCTAACAAGATGATAATCCCCCCCCCCCCCCAGAAACCCAAAATAACACACAACAATCAATCAATCAAGAACAAGCAGAAATCTCGATTAAAACACAAAAACGGTTTTTAAGAAAACGACTCAACAACACTTTTTCAAAAGGGTTCACACATTCAATCTGGTCCCCAAACAGGCACACCCATCTCACAACCACAAATGCACATGAGTATCGGCCATCAACTAGCTTACTCTGGTCATCGACCATCGCATCACTCTATCCCGTCGGATAGTACTCGGCCCTAGGCTGCAATCCAGTCACTCCGAGTCTTCCCATCACTGGCTGCAACCATAGAGTGAGGCCAGGTAGGATCGTACCATCCACCACTCACATCGGGTCACACAACACCAAATCACGTGTAAAACCTCATTTTCATCAAAATGACTCTTTATCGTAAAACCGATTTATCGAATAAAACCGAATAACTTAAACAAGCAATCAACCAAGCAACAACAATAATCAAGCAATAAATAAAAAACCACACAATGACACATTCAATCCTAACAATCAATCTAACGCGCAATTCTAACGATCAACCTAGCGATTAGCCGAGAAACATTTAATTAAACACGCAATCTACCATGCAATCCTAGCAAACAATAATCATCTCCATAATTCACACAATCAACAATCAGACAATAAATCATCATATAATAGATCATCAGCCAATCACTTTACATCATCTAAGATAAACTTATGTAGTGTTAGATACCTCTATTGTACACTATCGATCTTCGGTCTAGCAACAATCAGACAAGAACATGCTTAGCAAAACATCGATGATGGAAAACTTCAGTACCCACCACCCTTCATAAATTATCACTCAGAATTTACAAGCAATTAACCTTAGATCTAACCACAAACCGACACCAAGACAGATCTAGCCTCCTGCCGAGATCGAACTTAAAAATGTCGGGAACCTGCATTAATAAATGATTCAACAAACAAACACACATCACCATAACTCACAGTCCTATCGGCTGAACGGTTTCTAACTACCCGACTCGACCATAGGTTTCCCGGACTTCCGGACGATCTACACTTCTCGACCGTAAACGCTCTTAAAATTAAGCTAAACACCACTTATCTCTCTAAACTCTCTCTCTCTCTAAAGGGGATCACAGTTTGGAATGAAAAAATGGCAAGAGGGAGCATCTCTTTATATATAGAATGAAGACCAGTGCATGGCGGTGAGGTGGCGACACATGAAAGCTCGCCAGTGACAAATGGCGACGGCGGAGACAAATGGCACAAATCACTCCTCCAGCCAACAAGTGTCCATCTTCTATAAGCAATGCTGAGGAAGAGACACATGTCCAACTTCTAGAAGGTATTCTCAGATATTAACATGTGTCCTCCTCTTTCGACCAATCAGAAATCGACATGTGGCTCTTTTCTTCAGTGACCAATGAAAACACTCCACATCATCAAATCCACATCTGACCAATCAATTATTGTCACATCATCAAATTAAAATTCTTCATCTGAATGTTATCTCATTAGAAAATTATTCTACAATGCTTTGATCCCGATTCGTTGCATAACATTCGCTTATCGGCATTATCAGTTTTACCGTAAAACGTATATTTCTGACCAACTCTTGTTTCCTTCTGAACCAACTTGATTCTATCACAACCATACACCCTCTCTTGACCTCCTTGAGTAAACTAGACAATTCTTTCCTCGATTTACAAATCTTCAAAATCTCGCCTTCGTCCTGGTTGACCTTAAATTTAGACGTCTCGACCAAAATGAAATCTGCTTGATCCAAATGATATCTGCTAGCATTTTGACTCGAGGGTTGATGATTCTTGAATAGTTGACTTTTCGTTGACTTCGGACTCAAGACCAGGGGTATTACAACGTCGCCCTCAGCTGCTGTGCTTCGATGTAGCTACGCCGCCGTCGTCCACCGCCGGTAAGCCGCCGCCCCTTCTAGTTGGCTGTCACATGCCGGCGACTCTACAACTCGTCGACGACTCGGCAACTCGGTTGACTCGGTAAACCGGTTGTTTGATTGGTTTTGACTTGTTTAAATTTATTTTATTTTGTTAGGGTAAAACGGTTGGCTAAAATCAATTAGATTTTGGTTAAGTTAAACCAGGTGATTTAATTGATTTAATTTTGGTTAAGTAAACCGAATGGTCCAATTGGAATTGAATTCAGCTAAGGAAAACAGATTGGTTTAAATAAATTCCAATATGGTCAAGTGTTGATCAGGTTGAATTTTCTGTGGTTTGACCAGATCCGTTTTTAACCATTCGAATGGCGTTTTGACTCAGAATTTCGAAATAATTTCATATTTGGAGTCCATTTGAGCACCATGAGTTCATAGACACCACTTTCCATATTGCTAAGGTGAGGCTCTATTCCCGAACTTGTCGTACACGGCTTATGATTTCGAATAAATATAAATGATTTCTAATATGTTTCGTCTTTGTGAAATCGAGTCTGTCATTTCTTATTTAGTTATTTAGGTTCTCATCTTTAGTCAGAACTAGCTATTGTGTTAGATGATTCAATATTGCTTGCTTCACTTAATGTAAATTTTAGTTAGAATTGTTTGAGACAGATACAGAGATGTAAGGAGGTGCTGTTGTATGCCAGATTGTATGGAGCTTATGGCCGCCTTAGTCGACCAGTTAAACGATAACTTAGGTTGGTCGATAAAGCATCTACAGGCGGTGTGACCGAGCAATATCTCGGGTGGGTATTATGTTTTTGGCATGTTAGTGAGCAGCTAGTGTGCAACTCGCTAGAACCATTGTTTGTTGTTTGGGTACTTGATGTATAGCATTTTACATGTTTTAGCTATTGATTTTGGTCATTTTAGTGTTTACGAGTTGCATTTTGGTGTCATTAAGTATTGCATTTGTACATATTCCATACACATGATCTGGAATGCACAAACAATAGTTTTGGGGCAAATTCGAGGATATTCCTGCAACAATTAGAAGTTTTGGGGTCAAACCAGAATATTGCCAGATTGCGCGGTTCGCAAAACGCAGTCAGAACCTCCAAACACAGCAAATAGCGTTCAACTTCTAAGACCTAGCGTTCAGCGATTTCACCTTATTTTAAATACTTATATATATGTTCTAAGGGCAACAAAAGCCCTAAGCTACCTTAGCCACATTTTCTCTCTTTTTAGATATAAAAACTCTTGTAATTTCTTGCATTAATCTTAGTACTTATTTTGTTTATTTTTTTTTTACTCCTCTCTAAACATGATTCTTCAAGGATCGTTGACTGATTCTTGGGTTTTCATGGCCTACAGTGAGTAGCTTTTTAGAGTTTTTGGGTGTGTGATTAGAGTGAAAGACAGATGATTGATGATGCTTATGAATAGAGTAACATTGTTTTAAGCTTGCTAAGAGTTCTTAGTGCTATATCTGATTTGATCTCTCAGATTTAGATTCTAAGTTATTTCACGCCCGGAAGGTGTTTGTTTAAATTCTTGAATGAACTTAGTATTGTTCTTTACAAATTTAGCCAACGACAGTTGATGCCCGAGATGTTTAGTGGTTAATAGACTTGTGATTCATGCATGCTTGATTGTGTTAGGGACAGTTGATTTTTAATTTATAATTGGCATAGGAGTTTTTGCCACAACAGTGGATTAATCTATTTGAACGAGATCTAGACCTTAAGAGTATATGTTAGTCGATGACATCTGGTATCTATATCCGAAGTTAATCATATCTGAACAATTACCTTACCCAAGAGCTTGTCATTCTTAGCTTATTTCTAGTAGTAGATATTACTTGTCTTTATATTTCATTAGCTTAGAATTCACCTCACCTCTCTATCTTCTTAGATTAAGGAGATTTGTGTATTTTAGTGTTATTGATCACTAGTTCAGTGCTGCATTGATATATCATTCGATTGTGGTAGCATGCACATTAGGTTAATTGGCATGTGGTAAAACACATAACATCAATTTGTACTTTAGGTACCGTGTTTGATACGTGTTAGATGGAAATTATTTTTATTCATAGTGTTATGACCAGATCTATGGACATCAGGATAGCATCTCATACCTCACTGAATAATTTTCAGGTTACTCACCCTCTCCTTCTTCCCCCATTTCAGGTGAGACAAATAACTATGTGATATTCGGCAGACTTGGTGTTACTAGCTTTTCCTTCGGATTTTATTTTGGTTTGGGTGAGTGTATTTGGATTTATGCACTTTTATATTATGATATATTGTTGGTGGCACATCGTCTTTAACGAGGGAAAACATGTGTCATATTTTTGTATGATGACGCGTCGGAGATAACATGTTGTCCTCCGAATATGGGGTGACAGGTGTCACAGCTTCACAATCTCAGTTTTATACGAAGATATACATCAGCTTATAAGTTGTAAAAAATTTCATCCTGAGAAGACTCTACTTCCAGACTGGTCTCCCAAAGCGTGTTCCTTCGACTGTGTGACTTGCACAAATAATTTTGTTTTACGATTGATCTCAGTTCCAAGCCTCTCAACTCGGATTCAGTGCAGTGGTTTTGTCTCTCATGTCTCATAGTCTCTGTTTCTCTAAAATTCCAACATCAATGGCTATATTTCTTGTTTCAAGTGTCTGTTCTCTCACCAGGTTAGATCTACGGAGGACATCTATTTTGGGTTCTGAACTCACTTAATCGAACCTTGTTCTTCCATTGGAATGAAATTTTCTCCTCCAACACTTGATTTTAATGGGAAATTTTCTGATGGGCTGAAGCTAAGTAGATTTTGCAACAGATAGAAATGAGTTGGATGAGGTGATGAGAATTAACATTCCAATTTATAAGAGAAAATTGCCGGATGAACTACGGAAGAGGACTATGTGAATTTATTGTGATGTAGTGGGAGTTTGGGTGTAGATTCAACGAAAATCTTAATCAAATATTGTGTGTGTTGCTTAGAAACGATGGAGACTGTGACAATTAGGACATGTGAGATGATGGAAGCGGTATAAAATGGAAAAGGCCGAGAATATGGGAGGTCACCCCCAAAATATGATAACGTTGAAGCGGGACTATTTAGTTTCACAACGTAATTATAGAAGTGAGTAAAAAAAAGGGTTTAAACCAAGAAAGTAAAAGTGTCGATGTGTCACAATTTGCCCTTACCGATAACATGACAGAACAGATGAAAAGATCTTTTTTTACTTCATATATATAGACTAGGATTATGGTCCATGCTATGCATGGGCAGTATTATGCCTAAAACATTTTATTCTAAAATAAATATAAATATCAACTCTGAGAATAAATATAAATAGTTAGGAAAAAAAATAAAAAAATGAAGATATATATATATATATATATATATATATATATATATATATATATATATATATATATATATATATATAAGCTTCCTCATGCCATAAAAAATCAAACTTCTTGTTAAAATAGACCAATCCATAAAATATTATGAGTTTTTTATTTAGATAATGACAAACGATCTTGCATAAACCGTAATACATGCACTTTCTAAGTTTTATATTTTTATTTATCTATATGATTTGTAAATTTGTTTGCCAAAAACAAAAACAAATTTGATTAGTTTCATAGCTTGCCGGAAGATTCATTAAACTATTTAACATTTACTTTTCTATTTTTTTGTGCAACGAAGCAGTCTCAAATAGACATAACTGAGTTTTATTACCTTTGCTATGTACATGTTATTGAACTAATTAGACTCATCATCCATACTTTGATAATCTTCTTCTTCTGAAAGCCATAATAACAGTATGTTCTTGCAGCAACACTTATATACCACTTTCAGGTTTTTCAGTGGTAAGATAAACCAAAAAAAAAAAATCACTGAAAAAGCTGTAAAACAAATTTTCCAAGGTTAACCGAAAGAAAAATGCCAAAATACTCACATTCATATTTTTAATCAAGTTAAGGTTTGATGTTTTATATCCATATACGCAGCCGAATCCCTTTAGTTTTCTAAAAGAAAAAAAAAAGCAAATGGAAAAAAAAACTCAGGTTAGTAAATCATTAATCTTTTTCAAAGGAAATAAAAGAGTAATATACCTAAATATACTTTATGTAATAGAATCATTTATCCTTATCATTACCTTGGTTAGTGACAATGCTTTGATTTTCCTTTTTTTTCTGGCGAACAAAGCTCAGAAATAGAAGAAAACTCAACTGGCATCTGCAAAATGAATCATGAGATAAAAATATTATCAAGTTCAGAAGAAAAAACATCTAATGTGGATAAAAGGAGTAACCATGCACTCGATTACTTTTGCTACAGTTCAAATCCAAAAAGTAAATTTAAGAAGAAGACGAAACAATAAAACACTACAAGAAAACATGTATGTTGCAAGGAAAGAAATCCTCGCAATTCCGTTGCAAATCGCCATTTGCAAGCGAATTGCGACGGAAACATGTTCCTCGCAAATCTTTACTTGCAAATTAAAAATACTCGCAATTCCGTTGCAAATTTGCAACGAACTTCATTTCGTTGCAAATTTGCGACGAACCTTATTTCGTTGCAAATTTGCAATGAACCTCGTATCCTTGCAAATTAGCGAGAGATTCACAACAAAATAATTCCATTGCAAATTGTTTTAAAGATATTAAAAAAAAAATACAAAATCAAAATATAAATAAATATATAAAATATATATATTGAAACCAGTACATACATATACATACAAATACATATTTAAACACATGAATGAATATATTAAAAATCCTAAAAAATAAAATAATAAACTGGTTTAGTTAATTCAACCAGTTTAACTAAACCTAAAACTAAACCTAAACAAACCTAATTAAACTTAACCAAACTGTAAAAAAAAACTCTTAACCCTAGAAGCTAGTCAGCCGCCTCCACCGCACCACCACCACTGCGACCGCCGCACAACCACGTCCACTGCGACAATGGCTGGCCTTGTCTCCTTAACCATCAAGCTTCTTCTTCATCCTTCACCTCCCTTTACCAAAAGGAAAATAAAAATCAGATATAAACACAGAGAGATAGAGAAAGAGAGAGAGGTTAAACAGTGGTGGTGTGGTTCCGGCCTCGTCTTGCCTTGCCTCCTCCAACCCTAGAACAAAAAGAAAATCAGTTCACAACAGAGAAACAGAGGGACAGAGAGATAGTAAGAGAGAGGTCGAACCATGGTGGTGGTGGTGGTGGTGGTGTAGCGAGCGTGGCCGTGAGATAAATAGATCTGTCAGTGAGAGGGAGAGAGGAGAGCTGGCGGTGAGGGTTCCGGCGCATCGTCAGGAGCTCCGGCGAAAGGAGATATGGAGGCAAGGAGGAGGACAACGAAGGAGAGAAAAGAAAAAAACATTTGTGTTTTTTTTTCTTTGACAGCTGTACTGAATAAGAAGAGTAGGTTAATGTGTTTATATATTGACCTAGTTTCCGTTGCAAATCTCTTGCAAATTTGCAACGGAATTGCGAGAGTTTTGAGGGTTTCATTGCAAATCCGTTGCAAATATATATATAATTCTATGTATTTTATAATTTCATTTGGGGTTTTATTAAGTTTTGGGTAAACTAATACTATTCTCTATATTTGGTTTAAAAAAAATTAAAACTAATTTGAGAATATAAACTTGAAAAGTTCTAAATTTATATTTGTAGTTTAGGTTTGGGTTAGGGATAACACAACTTGATTTAATATAATTTTATAAATTTATTTAATTAGTGTATTATGATATAAGGTTGTTTTTTATGTAAGGTTAATTTGAGTATTAGGTTTGGGGTTTAGAGTTAAATTTAGGAATAATTTTTTAATAATTTAGATTATTAGTTTATTTTAAGTTTTGGTGATTAAATTTGAAAATGTTAAATTTGGTGTTTGAATTTTATGATTTGGGGTATAAGGTTTAGGTTATTAGTGTATGGTTTGTAATATAGTGTTTGAGGTATAAATTTAAGTTTTGGAACTAAATTCTAAAAGATTAAATTTTAAACTTAAGTTTAAGATTTGTTGTTTAAATTTGAATATACAAGTTTTTTTGTTTAGATTAATGATTTGGGGTATAGAGTTTATACGTAGATTTTAGGGTTTGAGATATAGTGTTTGACTTTAGAGTAGTGATTTTGTTTTTGATTTAGTGTTTTTGTTTTTGAAATGTATAATGTAAAATTTTAAATTTTGTATTATAGTTTGAGATATTATATATATATATACAGTATTATGTTATAAAAAGTTAGATTTTATTTAAAGTTGGAGTTGGGAAAATAAATTTGCAAGGAAAATGCAATGGATTCCTCACAATTTTCTCGCAAATTTGCAAGGGAATTGCAAGGAGCCCCTTGCAAAATCATTGCAAATTCATAAATAGTGTATTTTAGGGTTTCATTTAGAATTTTGTTACTTTTTCGGTAAACTATATGTATTTTGTGATTCGGTTCAAAACAAATATCTAATATGAAAATATGATTTACATTTTCTGGAATTTAGTTGACGTATATGAGTTATATAAATTATAAGGGTTTGATGTTAACGTACATATACATTAACTACAGTATAGAGATACATGAAGCTACAGAAATCTTAGATAAATAATCTTACCATCATTCATATAAGAGGAAATATGAGAAACAGCCAATGTTTAATTACACCAAAATCATTAATGAAACCCCAAACCTTTAAAGCGTTTGAAACAATGGATTTGCAAAGAAATTGCAAGCGGTCCTCGCAAATCCCTTGCAAATTTGCGAGGGATTCTGTTTTCCTCACAAATTTGCAAGGGATTTGTGACGGATCCATTGCAATTCCCTTGCAAATTTGCGACCGTTTTGATTCTCTAGCAAATTTGCAAGAGAATTGCGAGGGGTTCCTTGCAAATTCTTTGCAAATTCATAAGTCAATGATTTTGGGGTTTCATTTGGGGTTTTGTTATATTTATTGTGGACTAATATTTTTTTTTTTTTCAAAATAATAGTTAAAGTGAAAATTTGTTTCATATTTTTAGAAATTTATTTGATGTGTATTTATTGTATAAATTATAGAGTTTTGATGTTTGGTACTTCGTGATATTAGTTAAAGTATCGGAAAATATTAATCCCGTCAATATTAGTTGACTGATATTGTAATTTTCCAAAAATATATTTCGATATACCTGTTAAATACTAAATATTTAAGTTTAATATTTTATTTATTAACTTTATTTTATTTTGTGAGAGAAATGTAATAAAATTTATAAATATCACATACATTCTTGCAAATCTCTCGCAAATTTGCGACAGCTTTGCAACAGAATTGTAAGCGAAAATAAAATCCTCGCAAATCTCTCGCAAATTTGCAAGGAAAAATTAGCCCTCGCAAATGTGCGAGGGATTTGCAAAGACTTTGAAACTTCCCTCGCAAATTGCTTGCAAATTTGCGAGGACTAGTTTTCCCTTGCAAATTTGCGAGAAATTTGCGAGGGTTTTATTTTCTCTTGCAATTCCATTGCAAATTTGTCGCAGATTTGCAAGGAAAACTTTCACTCGCAAATTTCCCTTGCAATAGACCTGTTTTCTTGTAGTGAAAACAGGGAAAACAAAAACAAAAACAATTTGGTTGATTGAAAGTTATATAGCTGTCTCATAGTCTCTGTTTCTCTAAAATTCCCACATCAATGGCTATATTTCTTGTTTCAAGTGTCTGTTCTCTCACCAGGTTAGATCTACGGAGGACATCTATTTTGGGTTCTGAACTCACTTAATCGAACCTTGTTCTTCCATTGGAATGAAATTTTCTCCTCCAACACTTGATTTTTATGGGAAATTTTCTGATGGGCTGAAGCTAAGTAGCTTTTGCAACAGATAGAAATGAGTTGGATGAGATGATGAGAATTAACATTCCAATTTATAAGAGAAAATTGCCGGATGAACTACGGAAGAGGACTATGTGAATTTATTGTGATGTAGTGGGAGTTTGGGTGTAGATTCAACGAAAATCTTAATCAAATATTGTGTGTGTTGCTTAGAAACGATGGAGACTGTGACAATTAGGACATGTGAGATGATGGAAGCGGTATAAAATGGAAAAGGCCGAGAATATGGGAGGTCACCCCCAAAATATGATAACGTTAAAGCGGGACTATTTAGTTTCACAACATAATTATAGAAGTGAGTAAAAAAAGGGTTTAAACCAAGAAAGTAAAAGTGTCGATGTGTCACAATTTGCCCTTACCGATAACATGACAGAACAGATGAAGAGATCTTTTTTTACTTCATATATATAGACTAGGATTATGGTCCATGCTATGCATGGGCAGTATTATGCCTAAAACATTTTATTCTAAAATAAATATAAATATCAACTCTGAGAATAAATATAAATAGTTAGGAAAAAAATTAAAAAAATGAAGATATATATATAAGCTTCCTCATGCCATAAAAAATCAAACTTCTTGTTAAAATAGACCAATCCATAAAATATTATGAGTTTTTTATTTAGATAATGACAAACGATCTTGCATAAACCATAATACATGCACTTTCTAAGTTTTATATTTTTATTCATCTATATGATTTGTAAATTTGTTTGCCAAAAACAAAACAAATTTGATTAGTTTCATAGCTTGCCGGAAGATTCATTAAACTATTTAACATTTACTTTTCTATTTTTTTGTGCAACGAAGCAGTCTCAAATAGACATAACTGAGTTTTATTACCTTTGCTATGTACATGTTATTGAACTAATTAGACTCATCATCCATACTTTGATAATCTTCTTCTTCTGAAAGCCATAATAACAGTATGTTCTTGCAGCAACACTTATATACCACTTTCAGGTTTTTCAGTGGTAAGATAAACCAAAAAAAAATCACTGAAAAAGCTGTAAAACAAATTTTCCAAGGTTAACCGAAAGAAAAATGCCAAAATACTCACATTCATATTTTTAATCAAGTTAAGGTTTGATGTTTTATATCCATATACGCAGCCGAATCCCTTTAGTTTTCTAAAAGAAAAAAAAAAGCAAATGGAAAAAAAACTCAGGTTAGTAAATAATTAATCTTTTTTCAAAGGAAATAAAAGAGTAATATACCTAAATATACTTTATGTAATAGAATCATTTATCCTTATCATTACCTTGGTTAATGACAATGCTTTGATTTTCCTTTTTTTTTCTGGCGAACAAAGCTCAGAAATAGAAGAAAACTCAACTGGCATCTGCAAAATGAATCATGAGATAAAAATATTATCAAGTTCAGAAGAAAAAAACATCTAATGTGGATAAAAGGAGTAAACATGCACTCGATTACTTTTGCTACAGTTCAAATCCAAAAAGTAAATTTAAAAAGAAGACGAAACAATAAAAACAGGGAAAACAAAAACAAAAACAATTTGGTTGATTGAAAGTTATATAGAAATGAAACCGTTTTGACAGTAGTAGTGAACGTGGTGGTGAGAAAATTTAGGGATTTAATATTTTGCATTTTCATAAAATTAGGATGGCAAAAGTTTTTCTGTTAGGTAGTTTTCGTTTTTAACAAAGAACGTTTTATTTGCTTTGCTGGAATTTTTTTAAATTAATTCTTAAAAGAATATTTACATAGATGACTTCTTTTATTGTATAAAAGATGCTATATTTTCTACTTGTGTTACGTGCAAGTCTACGTTAATAGTTTATTTTCATTCTAATGAATAATGGATTTATATAAATTTCTTATTTAAAAGTCTTCAAAACATAATGTATCATTTTCAATTTAATGTTTCATAAAATAATACTATTTAGATTTTTTATATATGTAAATGTATAAGTTGTGTTTATAAATATAAATATCATTTATAATTTTTACAAAAGTTTATATAGATTGTTCAATGTGTATTAGTTGCTACTACACTTTTATAAATATATTTATCTATTTTTCTATTTGAATGAAATGAATAACTAATCTATATGCATAATTTTAAAATTTTCTCTATATTAAGTATTTTTGTCGGGCAATTCTCTCGAATAGCATTTTTTAAGTTTTTGTCACAAAAATAACACTCAAAAATAAAATAACCAAAATAGCACTTTTTGTTTTAAAAATTTTAATATTTATTTTTTATTTTTAAAAATTTGAACACATTCCTAAAACCTCACCCCTTAACTCTAAACCCTAAGTCTTAGATTATTAGTCCAAGAGTTATAAATACATATTTACCCTTCAATAAAACTTATTTTGGTCATTTTCCTCCTTGTGATTCTATTTTTGTGACAAAAACTTGGTTTGGTGTTATTCTGGTCTTTTTCTCATTTTTGTCTGCATATATACTTGAAATACTCTTCTTTAATTCTTTTAAATGTATATATAATAGGGGGATTTGTCAAATATAACTCAAAACTTGATTTTAAATGTAAAATATATCTAAACTTGAATCAAATGCAAAACTAACCAAAAAACCTTGTGAAATTACAGTCAGTCCTTTGTGACCAAAAAAAGTTTCAGAACTCATTTTTACGAATATAGCCCTAGAAAGTCTAATGAGATACTGTAAGTCGTCTAAAAGACGTCTAGAGAAGTCTTCTGGTATAATTGATCTTAAAAATAATTTATAAATTTTGTAAACAATACTTTGACAAGTGAAAAATTGAAATCATGTAATTATAAACAATTTTAAGTGATATAAATAAAGATATAATAAAATTGAATTGTTTTCACTATAAATGAGTGAAGTAGTGAGTCATGATATTCTTTGGTTTAGGGATTGATAACATATGTTGTAGTATTTTGAGAAATTGTCATTAATACCACTTTCATGATACCACTTTTCAAAAATACACTAATCAACTTTACCCTTAAAAATTTATAAGATAAAATACTATTCTACCCCTGATTAATTAAATCAAACCTATCCTCATCATCATCATCGACGAACTAACGTCCGACGAGATCTGGTGCTCATCGCCACTCCGAGATCGTCTCGTTTAAGCTTCACTACACCTGAAAAGAGAACATCGTCGTGAAATCAACCGTCGGGGAGGTCTCCTTTCGCGAACCGGAGACATCGGGAGATAACGAAGGAATCAAATCGCTGAATGTCAAGTTACTGGTGAGTGAGGCTGATTCAATTAAAATTTGAAGAATCTCTTTTGTGATTATGATGTTGTGAGGGTTGCAGAGTGTGGTTTCGGGAATAAACAGAGGACTCGTAGCGAGTGTAAATGACCTACAAAGAGCTGAGACTGCTGCTAAACAGCTCGAATCCGCTGGTGGACCTGTGGATCTTACTGAGGGTCTTGACAAGCTCTAAGGCAAATTGAGGCTCTTGTATAGCAGCGCTTTCTCTTCTCGCTCTTTAGGTGGTAGCCGTCCTGGTCTTCCCACCGGACGCTTGCTTTCTGTCACTCTTGGCCAAGTATGCTCTCTGTAGTTCTTGAGTCTGTCACTTAGTAGTTTGTGTGCATGCCCTGGTCTATCACCATGAGCCAAGACTCTAGCTTTTTGTTTATGTCACATGCCTCGAGTAGAAAGCCGTGTGTATTTTTTACATGTGGCTTTGATTGTTGGGTAGGCAATTTAATGAATCGATGGATTATGCATTGATATGTCCCTGGAAGTGTATATGGGTTTATACTTTGTTTGTGTTTTATACTTTTATACAATTGTGTAATGTTTGTTTTCAGGTGCATGTGGATTTGGTTGGTGAATCTGGCAACTTTGCTTCGTGGCTGTACATTGCAGCTGTAAAAATGAACTCCTTGGAGAAGATTGAGTCTGATCTTTCTGAGCTGGTTGAGGCTATGAAGACTAGCCCTACGTTTTCACAGTTTACTGATTAAATAGTTCATAAATGGTTTTATAAGCTTTTATAAAATTTATAAATGGTTCATAAATGGTTTTATAATCATTTATAAATAGTGATATAAATATTTAAATGGTTTAGAAACATTTATATTTTTATATAAACTTTATATAAACTCTTCAAACCCCATTAAAACCTTTTATAAACACTTATAAATCTTATATAAACTTATTTAAACCTTTTATAAACCCTTATAAATTCGATATAAAATCTTTATAAACATCTTTAAACCCTTTCGGCTTAAAGCCCAACACTTTGATACACAATATTAAATTTATAAATCTAAAAAACACGTGCAGGCGTTGTAAAGAGATGATGATACATGACAGATTCTGAGGCACATGCGGACAGCAAGCAAGACTCTACCACTTCAGAAATTTTACATACTTTTATAAATTATTTTATAATCTCTTATAATGGTGTATAACCTTTATAAATTATGTTTATAAACCCTTATAAATTAAAGTTTGTTATCACAGAAAGAAAATATGTTAATCCATTTTTCCTTTGCCCCCTTCTTGTCAAAATAAAAAGAACATCAGAACTGAGAATTTATAAATGATCTATAAACTCTTCTAACTGTATTATAAATTTATCTATAAACCCTTATAAATAATTTTAAATATTCTTATAAATGATTTATAGACCATTATAAAAAGATTCTATATATTCATAAACACCAAATACACAATATTGAAACCATAAAACTAAAGAACACGTGCAGACTTTGTAAATAGATTTATAAATCTTGTAAATTAATTTATAAACACTTATAAATAAACGTATAAACTCTTATAAATAGTTTATATGTTCTTGTAAATAGTTTTATACACCCTTTTAAATAGTTTTATAAACATTTATAAATAGTTATATACTTTTGCAAAGAGATGATGATACGTGGCAGATTGTGAGGCACATGCGGACAGCAAGCAAGGCTCTACCGCTTCAGAAATTTTACATACTTTTATAAATTGTTTTATAGTCTTCTATAATGGTGTATAAAATTTATAAATTATTTTTATAAACTCTTAAATTATTTACATACTCTTATAAACCCTTATATATTATTATACAAACCATTATAAACTTTTTATAAAGCTTTTCGTAAAGTTTTTATAAACCCTTATTAATAGTATACATACCCCTTATAAATTATTTATAAATTTTCATAACTTTCTTATAAACATTTATAAATGGTTTATATATTTTATAACTTGTTTTATATGTCTTTATTAATGGTATATACTCTTACAAATAATTTTACATACCCTTATAAGGCTTTGTAAAGAGATGATGATACGTGGCAGATCTGAGGTACATGTGGACAGCAAGCAATGCTCCACCGCTTCAGAAATTTTACATACCCTTATAATTTTTTTTATTATAATTTTTTATAATGGTGTATAAACTTTATAAATTATTTTCATAAACTCTTATAAATTATTATAAACTTTGTAAACTGCTAAACAAAGAAACATGCTTTTGATCATCAATCAAAAATCTTCCAAGGAAGAAACAAAAGAAATTTAAAGAAGAAGAAAAAGATAGTGATTGAAATCACCCAGTTTCTGCATCACTTTAACCCCTCGGAGTATATTTTCACATAATCAATAACAACCATGAAATTGATTGTAACTGACTGTAAAATCGAATCAATTTTCCAGTAGAGGAAGATCACCATCATCGCCGCATCAGGAAAATTTTGAAATTGTCTTCTTCATGTTGCGGCTGCTCCTGTGTTCCAAAAAAACTAGTATATCTGAGTTTTATAAAGGTTTATAAAGGGTTATTAGTTATATAATCTTTTCATGAAACTAGTAAATCTAAGTTTTATAAAGGTTTATAAGGGGTTATAAGCTACGTAATACTTTATAAACTATTATATGTGAGTTTTATAAAGGTTTATAAAGGGTTATAAGCTACATAATACTTTATAATTATATCTGAGTTTTATAATGGTTTATAAATGATTTTTTAATAAGTTATAAGATACTTTATAAAGAGTTATAAGTTATATAATCTCTTCATGAAACTAGTATATCTGAGATATATGAGCCAACTATTATTTATCAGCATTTTCATCTATGAGTTTATATAATAGTTTATAAACTAGTATATCTGAGCTTTATAAAGGTTTATAAGGGGTTATAAGTTATATAAACTCTTCATAAAACTAGTATACTCTTTCACAACTAACAGATACATAAAAACAGATAAACAAAAACCTGTTCATGAGTAAGGTTGTCGGGTGTTTCCTCGTCATGATAGTCGTCGTCGTCAGGGGAGCAATAGAAAGGTCTTCTTTTTGATGATTCTTCTATGTTCATTATCGATCCTGATCTATTCCAAATCAGAGACTAAGTTAATACTAACTTCTTGGCATGTATTTAAAATTTACATACAAAAGCCAAAAGTCAAAGTTCCATAAAAAACAGAGAATTGAGTGAAAAACAGAGAAAATAATAACCTTTAAGCTTCGTCGCTGGAGGTTCCAGTCTTGAAGACGATGACAACAGATTCTCCAAAGGAATCGAATCATCAGGAACTGTACGATCCTCCTCTGAATCAACGGTAGTAGAGTTTTCCGGGGGAGAGACGAATCGAACTGCGTGGCTCTCCACCAATTCGTCTCCGTATCCCGAACTGATGCGGTGGCGTTGTCGCCGTCGGAGTAGCAGTACGAGTGGCAAGCACGGCGAGATTCGCGAGTCCTCCCGAGTCGGTGGATTTCGACTGTAGCGATGGAGAAGAAACTAAGGAAAGGGTAGTATTGTCTTTTGTACATTAATGAACAAGGTATTTGTGAAAATGTCTCTAAAGTGGTGGTAAAAGTGAAAAGTGGTACCTAACAAAGTGTAATTGTGAAATTTCCCCTTTTAGTATTTTATGTATTTTTAGGTTTAAATTTTGGAAAGCTTAAATTTTTTTTTTGAAAAATTAAAATTTTACCTATATGTGTTTATTTCTGTGTGTAGTAAACACTTTTTAAGTTTAATTTGATTTTACGAAGTGTTTAGTTTAATTATTTTAGTTTAAGGATTATATTTAGGGTCTAGACGACTTCCAAAATGTTTTCTTGTGTTTTTTACACGAGAAAACTTCCAGGAAGTCTTATAAACTACACTTAATATTCCCGCATAAAATTTTAAGAAAATTTTATTTTCCCGCTTAGATATTATTTTGTTCAGAGAAATAAGAGAATAAATTTAAATTTTACATAATACTAATTTTTTTTACTAAACTAAAACTAAAAATCAAAGAAATAAATCATTAATCCTATATGATATATAAATTAAGATATAGTAAAACTGAATTGTTTTACTAAACTAAAACTGAAATCTAAAATTTTTTAAATCATGTAATTATAAACATTTGTAAATGATATAAATTAAGATATAATAAAATTGAATTGTTTTCAACATAGATGAGTGAATGTAGTGAGCCATGGTATCTATCGTTTAGGGTTTGGTAACATGTGTTATAGTATTGGTTGTATTCTTAGAGTTAGTTTTTAGCTTAAATGGTTTTTTTAAATTAAATATTTACATATATGTGTTTAGTTTTGTGTATATTAAACACTTTTTAGGTTGCATTTGATTTTAATGAAGTGTATAGTTAGTTAATTAAGTTTAGTGGTTATATTTAGGGTCTAGACGACTTTTTTGAAAGTCTTCTAGACGACTTCCAGAAAGTTTTCTTGTGTTTTTACGTTAAAAGAATTCCAAGTTTTTTGAGTTCAAAAATATTAAAGTCTTTTTATTCTCGATAAAAATATTTTAGTTTCCCACTTAAATTCTGGAATTCGTCTAGACGATTTTCAGAAGCTCTTTTTGTGTGTGTTTACGTTAGAATATTTTCAAGTAAAAATAACTTTTCTTTTTGTAATAGCATTCATTCTCCGGTCACATTTTGAGTTCTGTAAAATGAGAATGAAAATCACTAGATATTCACAAAGATTTTGCAGTTGATCTTCCAGCAATCACTATGTATTAATTATTTTTAACATATTTCCACGCCACTCTTTTTTTTTTTTTACGGCAAACGGCTCCACGCCACTCTTTCAAACACGTATTAAATTATTAATCATTTTTATTTAACTGACTCTAGCATTCGATCTGTTTTATATAAAAAGTCTAATATTTGTTTCATTTATTTACGAATTGTGACAAAAAATATTGTTATATATAAAAAGTCTAGTATTCAATCTGTTTCATATAAAAAGTCTAACATTAGTTAACTTTCTGAAGACATTATTGATTTTGATTCAACACATCAAGAATGTATACTCATACCAACAAGTCTTTCTTTGTAAATATTGGTTTACTTTTGTTAACAAAATAATCTCGAAAGTTCTAGGATAAAAATCTTAGTTTTGTATTTGATCGGATAGTGTCAGAAATTTGATTTTTCCTAGACGACTTACATGGAAATCGTCAAAAATAAAAATAAAAATTTAATATTTAATTATAGTTAGATTACTTCCATGTAAGTCGTATCAGGTTACTTTTGCAATTGAAAATTAAACATAAATATTTAATTTTGTCTGGACGATTTACATGGAAGTCTTCTTGCTTAAAAGAATAATTGGATTTCTTTAAAAATTGCAGGTTCAATTGTTTCCCAATTAGATTGGAAGATTCTGGCTGAGAAACCATTGGGACCAGACGCTTTGTGAGCATGTATAGCAAAAGTGACCTCTTTTACTTCCTTTGGAGAGGGTTCTCGGAAAATCTCCTCATTTGTTTTGTTCGAAATGCAGGGGTTTATGGCTCTCTCTATTGCATCGGAGCCATCAAAGAGGATGGACATGAAGAGCTTGGCATAGTACTTGCAGATTACATCAGAGATTTATTCCTCTTCGAATACAGGTAGTCCATCTTCATTTTCTATGACTGACAAGCGGTTCCTTTCCTTTTTCCCTTTTGTAAACGTGTGAATAAAAGCCGGTGTTAGAGTCTCCCAGAGCTAACACAATTGTCTGCTTCTTTGTTTCCAAAACTCCTCCTCCGCTTTGTAATCTAGCAGGAGTTTGTTGTTTAGGTCGTGGATAGTTGCGTCATTGGGAATTGGGTTGGACATGGCTGAGTCGAGTAGTTCTCAATCGCCTTCCTGCTGTTCTCATAGAATTTCTTGCTCCAGGTACAAATATCTCTTCTAAAGATAGATAGTTTCTCCTCTACTTTGAGATGAGAGTAGGACTCTCATATGTCTTGAAGATTATGTGACATTTTCTTATTTTTGTGTCGAGGAAAGATATGAGTGGGTGGTGGTGTGAGCCCTCATACTTGAGGTATTGGCTTCTGCAGGATGGGAGGATGTCTGTCCATTCACTATTACTCCGGGCCCTGTCTAGTCGACATTGAACTAAGTGATTGTGTCTCTTACCCCTCCATGACAAGTAGCTTCCGTAGTGTTTTAGATTAAAAAGATCGTTAAGGTTCTAAAGGCATAGGAAGTGCCTTCAGCCTTGTTTGGTCCTCCCACTTTTTCACTGTTGTCTAGAATTTTATTGAAGTCTCTGATACACTTTAGTGCATCATTAGGCCTAACACCCCACAATCAACCCATAACAAGTCTATACAAAGCCCAAAGGTAGAACCCACCCAAAATCTAGCCTGCAAGTGCGGGGACCAAAGGGACTTTATATAGACCAAGTTATGCTATTACTTGGTCGATGTGGGACTCATAACATTACCCCCTCCTTCAAACAGTGACGTCCCCGGCACTGTGCTAGGCTCTGCCTCAACACCAACCTGCCGACGTCGCGCGTCACTGCCCGAGGAACGACCGGCTCTGATACCATTTGATACACTTTAGTGCATCATTAGGCCTAACACCCCACAATCAACCCATAACAAGTCCATACAAAGCCCAAAGGTAGAACCCACCCAAAAGCTAGCCTGTAAGTGGGGGGACCAAAGGGACTTTATATAGACCAAGTTATGCTATTACTTGGTCAATGTGGGACTCATAACAGTCTCATGTAAGGAACTAGGCTTCTTATGGGTTAGGGTGTAGGGTAGCTAGCTCTCCACATTGCTTGTCTTTTGCTATGATCTGTTCTCCATATACAAATGTAACTTGGAAGGAGTGTCTTTTGTAGGAGATTTTGGTATTGATGTAGTTCTGAGAAGATTTTAGGACTGTGAGCTTGACATCCTTTTTCCAACCAAGGAAAAGTCCTCTTCCTCCGGGGCTGTGGGGTGAAACAATGTAATAGTCCTCCATGAGTAGTCATTGTAGGTCTTGTAGTACTTTTTCATCGGGCTTATATCTGGAGAATTCCTTTTCTAGATTTTCTTTTGCTGCTGGACTGTTATGGGATTTCCTAACCCACAACAGTTCAAACTTGCTATGACTAAAGATCCCAGGATAGAGGAGCTTGAAAATCCGAGCTCTTCTTGGTCATTGGTGGGATGCGTTGAATGGTTGGCTGGTTGGATATGTTTGATGATCCTATCCATTCGTCGAAGGATTGTGTGGGGGTATGGTTTTTACTTCCTCTTGGTGATCGCACAGTCCTAGGAGTTATAATTAGAGATTGCAATCTTTTCTTTGAGCTTGCTCCCTTTGGGATCTTTGGACTAACTGCCTTGGATTTTTAAACTGCAGGTGTCGCTCTCTTCCTCTTTGTGCCCACTTCATTCTAACTTAGTTTTCAATAACTTTTCAGATGTGTTATATACTTGCTGCAAGTAAGCAAATGGCTTAATCAACCTTTAGATGTGATCTTACATCTTTTTCAGTTCAGTTTCCAATTATAACCAGCATCACGACAACAGAATGTGACAAGAAAATAATGCAACAAGAACAAAACACATATAATGTTTTACCACCAGTTTCTTCTTAAACTCAGAATTCATGCGTGTCAAATTGAAAATACAAACGTAAACGGTAAAGAAATGCCAAACAACACTTTAGATCCTATCGATATCCTCATCCTCAAACTCAACATAGTCTTCGGCCAGATTTTCCTCATCTTCTTCAAGATCACCAACAATTCCTTCGTTAAGACGAGTATTCTCTGGAAGCTCACCATACGCCTTGAGAAGCCTGGCCTCATCAGACATGTACTTGAGGATGACATCCGCTTTGTCATCTTGGTAGTCTCTCAGACCAACAAGTATGATGTCACCTGCTGCAATCCAAACCTTCTTGTGCATTTTACCACGGATATGGCAGAGGCGTTTAGTGCCATCGATGCACATACATTCACATCTTCCATTACCAAGCATACGAAGGACTTGAGCGTATTCTTGTCCATCTTCCTTGAATATAAGCTCTCGCTTCTCGTCATCCGCTTCATTCTTTCCTCTCTTCCTGTTCTTTCCTCCCTTTCCCTTGTTCTTCGGCATGGTAACTGCCAAAATAATATTACAATGGGATTCAGTTCAATGTTCTGTCTAGAATATGATAAGCAAAACTCATCTCTCTCTCTCTTAACACCAAAAGACTCTTAGCAAAAGCAGATATCTGAACATCAAGTTCCAGCAACGACTAAGAATCTTAAAACAAAACAAAATCAAACACTAACAAGATAAGCTGGTTCAATACAAGTTCTTCCCTGAACTATGGAAATCGAAACCCTAAAAAAACTAGCTATTCTTAGCGAAATTGAAGATTCCCATCTAGGGTTTCCAAACAAAAAATGTAAATTTGAATTCGAATTAAGCAATATTTCATGAATTAAATATAGGAACATAAATTTCTGATCGATAATTGGTGGTAGAGAAGATCATCGGAAATACATAGAACGGAAGACGAGACTCACCACTAAGAAGAGATCAATTAACTGCTTGGCTGAGATAAGATTCGCAAATTCCTCTTAGAAATTGGATCAAAGTTTTCTTCTCCTGCTGTGCGGCTGCGAAGTAATATCGATCTCTCTAAACATGCTATATAGGGGAGGACACGTACTTTAATTCCCCTTTGTTTTAGGTTTTATTACCAAACCATACCCTTGGCGTGGGCATCTCGTCAATTTGTATCCGTTCAATTTGGCGTGTTTGAGTGATTCGGTTATCGGAAAAGGTTCAAATTTAAATCCAAACTAGAATCCGCGCCTTCCACGGAATGAAAATTGTTATTTTCATTATGTTTTTGAGAATGAAACAATAGTTCAATTTCATTTGGATTAGGGGTGTTCAGTCCGAATATCGATTTAGTTTCAGTTCGGTTTGGTTTTTTCGGTTTTTGGTATTTCGCTTAGTAAAATATAACTACTATTATAAATCCATATTTACTTCGGTTTGGTTCGGTTTATATACCGTTGGTTTTTTGTTTATTCGGTTTTATACCAAAAAATGATTATTTAGTTTGAGATCATATTATATATTATACATTATATATTATACGAATTTGAATATTTATTAAATAAAAATCAAATTTAATACAATTTTATGATCATTTGTATCTTTTTATAACAAAACAAATTAAGTCATTGATCACAAAAATTTCAAAGTGAGATTTTAAAATTTCTAGTAATTTATTGTCATTTTAAAAAAAAATCAAAATATAACATATAAGAAAAAATATAATTTTTATTATATGGTTAATGTGATTGTTTAATATCTTTTAGTAATATAAAAATAAACAAAAATAGCTAAGATAGAAAAAATTGTTATCAAATATTTATTATTCATAATCATTAATTGTCATATATACGTTAATTATATTAGGTAATTTTGTAACTTTTATTTAAGGAAAGTGTGAGAATTTTGTTTTGTACATTATTTATCAATTTGATAATTATTTTAATAGAAAATATAATATAAATTAAGATGGACCAACATATTTTCAAAGAATTCTGAATTTCGTTTTCATGGTGACATGTGACTACAAAACAATATTGTAATGTTTCTCAATTAATATATAAATGATGTTAAACCATTGATCATTAATTTTTACCATAATAATTTTAACAGTTTTAGTAATTTATTGTCGTTTTTTAAAATTCAAAATATGACATATGCGAAAAAATCTAAATTTTAATTTTATATCTATTTTGATTGTTTAATTTATTTTAGTAATATAAAATTAAACAAAAATGATGGAGGAGATATAGATTGTTATCATATCTTTATTATTATAATCATTAATTGTCATTTATATATTAGTCATGTTTGGTAATCCCGTAACTTTTATTTAAGGAAAGAAAATAAAATAGTAATTGTATACTTTAATTAATTTTATGATTAGTTTAATGAAAACTTTAATATATACTTAATTGGACCAACATATTTTTTAAAGATTAGGAATTTTATTCTGGTGATGACACGTGACTACACTTAAAGGTTGTAATGTTTCTCGATTAATATATAGGGATGTTAACTATTGATTTGAAATCAAAAATTTCAAATATGTTTCAAATAAACCAGGCTTCTGTTAGATTTAAGGACTGATACCCTCTTTTTCAGTTATATAGGCTAAACCTTTTTTTATACGAATCTTGATTTCTTGTCTTAGCATGTGTAAATACATTTGTTTTTGTAATTAATTTACGTCAGTATTTGTTTTTGTATTTAACTTAAACTGTACGATACTAAAATGTTATTTTTGCTGTTTTAACAATAATATACATAAAATTTAGGGGGAAAATTCCTTTTCAAACAAAAATTAGGGAAATTAAGTCTTTACCACTGGTATTAAAATATTTTTGTGAGGTCGAAAAAAGTTAATGAAACTGATACGGTAATGCATGCAACCTTCGTCTCGATTGGTGGTGTCAGAGTCAACAACAACGCGATGTCATCCCTCGCCGGAAAACATCCACTCTCCGTCATCAAAACCGTCCTCAGCTTCCTCATCCTCTTCGACTACTACGATCCCTTGAAGCTCCACAAGATCTCCCAAGGCACTACTGTAACATCCCTGTCCTCCGGCGTCCGACCGGGGTTATCGAAAAGGAGTTATGGACACGCATATACCCTTTAAGGCAATCCGCCGTGTCCGTTACTGGTCCCAAGAGTCGACGGACGCATTGTTTTCTTTGAAATTCCGATCCACCCGTATCCATTTACTTCTACTTACAGTCCTGCACAAGGGAAATGGAGATGGGAGGAGTGAGCAATTGAATTACTCAGTGAAGTGGCTCTAGTCCAGCTTGCCCACAAGACACTCTACATTACTCTATGCGGGAGTCAGGACTAACCAATCACTACAATCCACAAGGCAAAATAAGGTACTTCATAACAACATCATTTCTAGCAACCTAGCAGTCAATCAATACAACGAACTCAGTCATTTCTGCACAACACATAATAAAAGAATAGACCGACTCGACAACCGCCACAAGGGCAAACTGACTCCAATCAACCTAGACTTAGGACCTATAGCCGTTTACGGGTCTCCCTACCCGTCCAGCCTATCCTGAAAGGGGCGCCCTTCTCTCGGGTAACCGTCCCCCCCTCAGCTTCCTAAATGACTATCCGAGTTGCAGCTCGTTGGCCCATCGGCACTGTCCGCCACCCGGTCGTAATAATCATATTTATGCCACGACTCGGCATTGACTCGACTCGATCCTAGGCGCCACATCTTCTTATATCCCGCATCTCGCGGTAGGCAATCCTCATTACTTCCCGTGGATACCTCGTGTTAGGCTACTGTCCCACGGGTCACATCACATCCTAGACTCTAGACGCCCACCCGTTCTCGGTGGTCCAAACAGGACTACAAGCAAATTCATTGACATTCCTCTTTCACATTCTCAAACTCATTCTCGTTCTTAACCACTTTCACTTTACGCAAACCCTTTCACTTTACGCAAACCCTTTCACTTTACTCATCCTCTTTCACTTCCACTTTCACATACTTTAACACATAGACTCATACTCATGAACACTCTTATCACTTCTCAACTTCATAACTCATTTCACATTCACTTAGTCTCTTACTCCATACTTCACATGGTATTCATTATCACTTAGCAGCCAACCTTTATAAAACATACACTACTCAAGATACCATCGCAACACTTAGTACAATGCAACTACTTTCTCTAGCAACCTAGCTTCCATTCACATATCAACACATGGGACACAAACCAATCACACAAACATCCACATCAATAATAACCACATCAACACAAGGCAGTCCATTAAGTCCCATTTAACAGTGTGAAGGTTCTTATGCATCATGATCATTCATCTAACACCCTAGCTTTCATCATGATCTAACACCCTAGCTTTCACACAAGATCTAGTCAATCCTAGATCCAACATAGGCAATGTAAAGATCAAGGGAACAAGATGGGTTCAAGGCACCTCACCTTAGTCTAGATCTGGATCTGGATCTGAAACAAGAGACAAAAGGGGAAAACGAGATCTGATCCGATCACCACCACACCACCACACCACACATCGATCACTGATATTGGAAGTTTTCAAGGCTTCCAAGTCAAATGATAGTATAAAAGGTTGTCGAACCACAGAGAACTAGAGATCTATAGCACCAAGAATACACAAACTCTCTTAATCTAAGCAAACAAGAGGATGGATGATGAGTGACAAGCTAAGAACCTACTAATATAAACAAGGTGATCTCAAATCCAAACTAGAAACAAATGCAAGAACTCAATCAAATGCTAAGGTGGACTCATGGGACTAGGGACTTGATTTTGGGTGACTAAGATCCAAGCTAGAGTGGCAAGCTATCAAATCAACAATTTCCTTATGCCTAGACACAACACTAAACAAGCTCTTTCTCAAGATGAATGCTCATTTGCTTTAGTAACTCAAGCATCAAATCTCTTCGGTTGAATATTACTAAAGCAATCATTATGGACAAGTATACTAGCAATCTTAACACCTTTAACAACAAATCTCTTTGGCAAAGTGCATTAAAAGCATTGAAGAGTTGGTTCAGACATTTCATCATACACCTTTCGGGCAGGAAATGTCTAAGGATCTATTTTAGTATGATCAAGACTAAAATAGCATTAAGAACCCTCAACAAGCAAAGAAATAAGTAGATCTAACACTAAACACTCTAGATCTTCACTAATCACCCTTAATCACCCTAATCCATGAATCCAAAATGTGTCTACTCCCTAATCTCCATGATAAACCTCAAATCCATATGAGATTTAAGGCTAATCATGTTAATGATTAAGAGAAACAAGATATAAGATGAAGAAATTCCTTAGAATGATAAAAAGATTCAAGCTTTTATAAAATGAGGCAAAGTCTAGAGAGAAAATGAGATCATTACAAAGATTAGGTCTACAAAGTATTTATAGTAGCTAGAAACATAAGGATAAAAGAGTAAAAACAAGTCTGATAAACTCTCAAATGCTAACTATGAAAATGGTCGCAACTGCCTTTTGGCGCTGACAAAAAGCCGTTGAGGAGTGCAGAAACCCGCTGGGATATGCACACCGGCTTCTCGTCACGTTCACCAAGCCGCTGCAACATCTCGAAGTCGGGCAGGGAGGGTCGATTTTCTCCAGCGGTCTGGTGAAGCCGCTGCACCAAAAGCCGCTCCAACACTTAGAATTTTCAGCAGAACTTCTGCACCGGCTTCTCGTCAGGACGCCAGGCCGCTGGGTGACGCTAGGCCGCTGGGTGATGTGCATCGGCTTCCTGCAAGGTCAAAATGCCGCTGCCTGTCACATGAAGCCGCTGGGACACTTGGTCATCACACCATGAACTCGAAAAACACCAATCTTGCCTCCAATCCACCTCCAATTGCTCCAAAGTCACCATTTGGCATCTCCATCACCTGATAAGAACAAATGCAATGCAATGCAAACTAAACAAGTCTAAATGCTATCCTAGATGATCAAAATGCATGATAAATGAATGATAAAATCTATTAAAAACACAAGATATCAACTCCCCCAAACTTGTCCTTTACTTGTCCACAAGTAAACTTTCAAGAACTTATTTGGAGAAGAGGTTTGAAAATGAGAGCTTATAACCAAAAGAAACACTTTCTAGCCTTCAACTTGACATCCTAAGGAAAATATAGCAAATAGCATGAGCAAGAATTTTTATTACACTCTAGCTTCTCAAGACCTATCCATACTCCTATACTTCTACACAAGTTGCAATGCTTATCCATCAACAAGCTCTTTAGACCAACTCTCACATTCATTTATACAAACACATAAGGTGAATACTTGCAAATGGGCACATGATCCTAATCATTTGGCTTGGTGAACAAAGTGGTCAAATGTGAATGAAAACAATGGCTCAAATAAATCATTTTAAAGTGGCAATCACTCAAGAACAAGGAGCTTGATCATTATGCAAAATTTATCTAAGACCAGGAGCAATTTATGCATACATAGATCCATTCTCATCATTCTACCCTTTCCTAAGTGATATAACAAGCTTCACCCCTATTCACATTCATCCCAATACCCAAAGTAACCCACTTTATCACACTCACCTCATGAACTCTTTAACAAAACCATCTAAGGATCTTTTATTAACTTTCCACAACTCTTAGCTCTATCTACCTTCCCACCATCTTATTGATTCATCATTTTGTATTTTTTTTTTTTTTTATATTGGGGGAAGGTTCAAATAGACTAAATCTAGAGATTTCTTATTTTTGATCCTTAGTGGCTTCTTTTCTCAACTTTTTGATCATCTTTCTCATCTTTCTTTTCTCCCAAACCCAAGATAACAAACTTTAGAATAAACAAACCCACTAACCATCCTAGATGCTAACTCAAATGAGGATCCTATGCTAGTTTTCCTAAGTGATTACAAGTTCTATCCCCATTCACTTCATTCCACAACCCAAGTAGCAACTCATTTTCATGTCTAACCCAATGAACAAATTTCTCATTTTCATTTCTTTTTACTTAGCCAACAAGGGACAATCTTTGCTCAATGCTTAGCTCTTACTTCTCTTTTCCCTTCCCCACTATCTTACTGATTCTTCTTATCATTTTTTTTTCTTTTTTTTTCTTTTCTTTTCTTTTCTTTTTTTTTTAGGGGGAAGGAGTCAAAGACCACAATCTAGAGCTTTCTTTTCTTTTTATTCTAAGGTCTCTAAGGCTTTTCTTATCAATCTACACTCTTTTGTTCATCTTTCTCAACTTTCTCACTATCCAAACCCAAGATACAAGCTTATAAAGGACATAAACCCAACCATCATCCTAGAAGCTAGCTCAAATCATGATCCTATGCTAGCAAGAGATGAGAACAAATCCATGTCGCCTCCAATACTCTCAAGATTTTGCACATGACAAGCTATCAGAAAAGGCCTCACTCATGCAAATCAATGTTGGCTTCAAAGAATGGCTAAGGGTTTAGGGGTAGGAGAGTTCCATTTGGGTTAACAAAGGATAATGAATGGAATAAGATAACCCAAATGCGTATGAGATCCATGATCAAGTATGCAAGTGCCCATATGCAAGAGAGATTAAGTTCATTAAGTTCAAGTTCAAATTGGAGTTGGCTTTCAAGAGCAATGCCAATATCAAGCAAGCAACATGTTTCAAGAAGAGAGTTCAAGGCTCGAAACTTACAAGCTCTTTTAAGAGATGCTCAAGCTATTTGATATGTTTAACTAAGGTGTCAAATTGAGTTCTAGACATGTGCTCTTTACAAGGTTTCTCCCAATGCATGAATGCAATATAAATGCTTCTAGAATTTTTTTTTTTTTTATGCAAATAAGTATGCAATGCAATGCATGAGACTCATGACAAGAAAACAAAACAAAAAACAATGTGAGATAGTAGACTCTCCCCCAAACTTACTTCACACAGTCCCTTGTGTGAGAGTAAGCTCAAAGAAGAGATCTAAGGGAAGGAAATAAACATGATAACTAATTATTTACAAGGGTAGAGTGGCACATACTTGGAGTTTATTGTCTGAATTGGGTGGTAGAGGACCCTTGGCCTCTTGTTTGTTGCACCGGTAAACATAGGCTGAAGTGGAAATGAAGACTTCTCTTATCTAGAGATACACCCAACCTGAAAATCTCAACCATACTTATTAAACAACTTAAAAGAAAGAAAGATAAAAAAAAATATATACAATGGATAAACATGGGACTTCCTCCCAAGTGAGCTTGTTTTAAGTCTCTAGCTTGACTTTGTGTGCATGCTAATCATAGGTATCAAAAGGCTGAGCCAATGCACCTTTGGTCCTTCTCCTACAAGAACAAGAAACCAAGTGCGCAAAGGAGCACACTACTGTCCATAGAAAATAGACAGATTTTTCATCAAAGAGCTTCACTATAGATGAATCATGAAATATGAGATGCTCTTTGATGTTTAAATAGGCATGAGAATCAAATGCATTTGGTGGAAAGATAAAGTCAACTACTGGTTCAAACGAGGTTTTAACAAAGTAGTCAACTCTATCTCCATCAACTGAATAAAACACAATGTTCACATTCTCATGATTATTTTTGACAAGGGGGTTTTCTATCTCAAGCAAGAGCTTATCCACATCAAGCTCATCCCCTGTATCAGCAAGAGAAAGAAGAGGTCTAGGTTCATTAAGAATCAAAAACTCAGATTCGAGATCAAATGAAGCACATAGATAGCTCTTGTCAAAACAAACTTCAATATGATCTCTAGCAAGCTTTTCTATTCTCAACTCATCTAGCTTCCTAGTTTCACATATCAGATCAAGACATTCATTGATGAGCACAAGAGAATCATGATCATGGGTAATGTTTTCACCACAAGGCGAGCATATTTTCTCAAATTGAAGTTCTAAAATGGAAATTTATATACCTTCCAGCTGGAGTGGTGGAGCCCAATCCATTACCTCTTTAAGGTCATAGGCAACATTAAACTCATACTTTGTAACCTCCCTTCCTTCAAGCTCTGCTCGATCCTTAATAAGCTCCAACCGGATCCTTCGTGCTAGGGATGTCTTTGCCGAACCTGAGTACTCCTTCTGAAGCTCATATAACATCACAAGTTGTGCTGGTGTGAGTATACTTGCATCAAAGTCATCTTGAATGTGATATTCAAATGTGTCTTCCTCTTCTTGTGGCTCCCCATGGTAACTTGAAGCCATCTCTACAAATAACAAAAGCTAGAAGAAAAGGTTAGTAACTGTACAAAAGCAAAACAAAGCAAGAAAATAAAGCTTAGTCTCAAGAAAGATTGAAATCCTAATGATAAATCTACTAGTTCCCCGGCAACGGCGCCAATTTGATATTGGAAGTTTTCAAGGCTTCCAAGTCAAATGATAGTATAAAAGGTTGTCGAACCACAGAGAACTAGAGATCTATAGCACCAAGAATACACAAACTCTCTTAATCTAAGCAAACAAGAGGATGGATGATGAGTGACAAGCTAAGAACCTACTAATATAAACAAGGTGATCTCAAATCCAAACTAGAAACAAATGCAAGAACTCAATCAAATGCTAAGGTGGACTCATGGGACTAGGGACTTGATTTTGGGTGACTAAGATCCAAGCTAGAGTGGCAAGCTATCAAATCAACAATTTCCTTATGCCTAGACACAACACTAAACAAGCTCTTTCTCAAGATGAATGCTCATTTGCTTTAGTAACTCAAGCATCAAATCTCTTCGGTTGAATATTACTAAAGCAATCATTATGGACAAGTATACTAGCAATCTTAACACCTTTAACAACAAATCTCTTTGGCAAAGTGCATTAAAAGCATTGAAGAGTTGGTTCAGACATTTCATCATACACCTTTCGGGCAGGAAATGTCTAAGGATCTATTTTAGTATGATCAAGACTAAAATAGCATTAAGAACCCTCAACAAGCAAAGAAATAAGTAGATCTAACACTAAACACTCTAGATCTTCACTAATCACCCTTAATCACCCTAATCCATGAATCCAAAATGTGTCTACTCCCTAATCTCCATGATAAACCTCAAATCCATATGAGATTTAAGGCTAATCATGTTAATGATTAAGAGAAACAAGATATAAGATGAAGAAATTCCTTAGAATGATAAAAAGATTCAAGCTTTTATAAAATGAGGCAAAGTCTAGAGAGAAAATGAGATCATTACAAAGATTAGGTCTACAAAGTATTTATAGTAGCTAGAAACATAAGGATAAAAGAGTAAAAACAAGTCTGATAAACTCTCAAATGCTAACTATGAAAATGGTCGCAACTGCCTTTTGGCGCTGACAAAAAGCCGTTGAGGAGTGCAGAAACCCGCTGGGATATGCACACCGGCTTCTCGTCACGTTCACCAAGCCGCTGCAACATCTCGAAGTCGGGCAGGGAGGGTCGATTTTCTCCAGCGGTCTGGTGAAGCCGCTGCACCAAAAGCCGCTCCAACACTTAGAATTTTCAGCAGAACTTCTGCACCGGCTTCTCGTCAGGACGCCAGGCCGCTGGGTGACGCTAGGCCGCTGGGTGATGTGCATCGGCTTCCTGCAAGGTCAAAATGCCGCTGCCTGTCACATGAAGCCGCTGGGACACTTGGTCATCACACCATGAACTCGAAAAACACCAATCTTGCCTCCAATCCACCTCCAATTGCTCCAAAGTCACCATTTGGCATCTCCATCACCTGATAAGAACAAATGCAATGCAATGCAAACTAAACAAGTCTAAATGCTATCCTAGATGATCAAAATGCATGATAAATGAATGATAAAATCTATTAAAAACACAAGATATCAATCACCACCACCACCACCACCATTCCGCCGCCGGCAAGGAGAAAGAGAGAGAGAGGGAGGCGCCAAGGAGAGAGACACGCACGGGAGAGAGAGAAGGGAGGAGAGAGGCGACGGCTCGGAGAGGGAGAGAGAGGCGACGGCTAGGGTTTCCGGTCTCCGGGATATCTCTGCAGAGCTCCGCTGCAAGGTTTGGGATGGGAGAAGAGGAGAGGGGAGACTCTCTATTTATAAGAAAAGAGAGGGAATCCTAGGTTTTTCTCAAACGGGCCGTAGAGAAGCCCGTCTCTTTTAAAAAACAATTCGGGCCAGATCATGGGATGTTACAATCTCCCCCACTTAATGGAATTCGTCCCCGAATTCTGCGTGTTGAAACTCCAATTCCTAACATCCCATACCCAAGTGACAACCAGCTCGTCATTTGTCATCCAATGGTTTCTACAACATCCCGGCTTTCTTCCCTTATGGATATCCTTCATCCCTTTACAACTCATCCATCCTTCCAGTGTCACTGTTTCTTGCGGTTCACCAACCTCGTCTGTATTCTGCTTACAGTACAGTGAGGCGTAAACTACTGATGGCTTCGGAATATTATCTAAGGTACTTCTGCGGTCCTTACTTGACCAATCCTGTAGTGTCATTGTGAAGTCAAAACATCTGCGGTGATGTACTTCTAGCTTGCCACCACGCTTCGGCTGCGCTTCTCTGATTATCCTTGCTCCATGTGCCCACATGTACCACGTTCCAGGCATCCCACATTTGCAGATTCCACAATCCTAAAGTATCTCTTGACATAATCTTGTTGCAGCCTTGTACTCCTTCTAGCCAATATCGGGTTGTTCCACTTGCTCCAGGATTTCATAGGTCCTCTTCTATTTTGTTCTTAGTTCTCCCCCACTTTGATCAGGCATACAAGGTTCTTAAACGATCTCTCATACGTTCCTTAAAAAGTACTTCCAGAAGTCCAATAGTTCGTAAGATTGTGCAAGCATTCATCGGCAGTATATGTACGCTCCACCTTCTTCATATTCCAGCACATAAGCTTGTTACTCAAGTCGGTCGGTCCGTCTTGACGATCCCATTTCCATATGGTACATGTAACCTTTGTGGCAACTCCATACAGATTCACTAATACAATCGTCCTCGACTAACATGCTTCATCTCAGAATCTACCTCAGAACACTAAAGGTAACACTTTGTTTCCCATGACTGGTCCAGGCTTAAACTCAATCGTCCGGATCAGGAATACACCCATACAATCACACAATCGACAGCACGTTGATTCTCCAATCACCGAGAGCTTTCTCCTCATCATCTGCTGCTGCTCAAAACACAGTATGAGCCAGCGATGGATATAACCAGATACATCGCTTCACAGGCTCCATCCTTCGGTTAGCCACTTCTTCCCTCTCCTTGGTGGCGCTCCCGAACTTGCCACCGTCCAAAGCTTCGAGCATGTTGCTGTCGGCAGAGGGTTGAGAAAAGTCGGTGACTTTCGATGAGTTCCTGAGCCGCTTTGCTTCGGAGGAGCCGAGAGAGAGTCCATCGTCATCATGATTCCTGTTGCGGTGACCTTTAGGGGGGGGAAGGTTGGGGAATCTCTATGAAGGGGAAAGAAATCACTAACTGAGATGATACCACACCATGGTTACGATTCCTTCTTCCGGACACGTCCTTTCTTCCTGGTTCCGATGGTTTTTAACTAAACCCGCACTCCCATAAATGAATTATACTCATCCTACTCCTCCTACTCCTCCATTCCTTATAACCCGTACTTTAACTTTTACTCGATCATCTAAAACCAACGAATGAATTCAATAGATAAAAATGGAGTAGGACTACAATAATTCAGAAAGCTCAAGGCATCTGCACGAACGCGGACTGCCCGGAAAAATAGAAAAACACCAAAGCCAGCAAATAATAAATAAACTAACAAATGAACTCGCATCCTACTCCGAGAAAGGACCCTACTTGCTCAGCCACCCGCCACCACGTGTGGAGGTACTCGTCCTCGGACCCAATGGCTGCCATGCGAATGTCCCCATCCGCCTGAACCGGATCTCCGTCTTCCCCCAGCACGTAGTGATGCTCGGTCTTTGTAATCTTCTCTGCAATCCGCTCTTCCGTAATTACGGCTTGACTAGCTATCCTCTTCACAAGGGCAAACTCAAGAGGCTCCAGAACTCCATCCAGCTTCTCGCGAATCTCTCTGCGAAGTCCGGCTTTGAACAACCTACACCATTCCTCTGCAGGCTTGGGCAGACACTGCCTGGCGGTGTGCAGGAACTCCTCCAAGTAGTGTCTCGCTTTGTTTGACTTCTGCACTGCCTGAACTAGTATGCCACAGTCGCAGCCGTCTGGTCCCGTAGAAGGCTCCTGTGGGCATTCCCATTTCTCCTTGGTTGGTTCCACAACGCCCATCTTCGGTGTTTCCCCTCCCGGTTTTCCTTGGCTGGTTTTCTTGGCTTCAAACTGTCCCTCTGCCTCGATCGCGAATCCCGCCATCCGTTGTACCAGGGCGAACTCAAGAGGTTCCAAGATCCCTTTCAGCTGAGCCTGAATGTCCTTATGTAGTCCGTACTTATACCAGCTACACCACATTTCTGCGCTCTTAGGCTTGCACAACTTGGCTTGGTTGATGAAGTCCTCCGTGTAGCCAGCAACTGATCAGACCTTCTGCTTACTCTGAAACAGTACCCCACACTGGCATTCTCCAGCAAATGCCCTTGGGGGTTCCCAAGTGTCCCTAGCCGCCTTGCTTGGGCGACCACGCTTCCTCGGAAGATTGTCATATGGGGCGAGCTGGAAGGTCGCACAGCTCCGCAGCATGCGCTGCTCCATAGCCATCCTCTGGAAATGTGGCATCGTCACCTTACGGCTCACAGTCTGCTCGTGAGGGTACCCGACGAACGGGAATTCTCGGAACTGCTCCTCCGGCTCTGGAAACATGGGCTGCACCCAGTTCCCCTCTGCGTCACGGTACAGCTTCCGGGCGTACTCCCGGGTGCCCACTCGCCCGTAGTGCATACGCGGCATCCTCCACTCGTAGTGATCAAGCGAAAACATCCCGCAATAGAAGAAAACGATCAGAACCATAATAGAAGCATGGATATAATGGGTGGTTTTTGAAAACATCTCACAACTTTATAAAGTATCAAACTTTCACAAACTCCTTTTCTTTAAAACAAGGTTTTGAAAATTTCGGAAATGCCGACCCCTTAGAATAGCACTAAGGGATCTTAACCCCCGCTCTGATACCAATTGTAACATCCCTGTCCCCCGGCGTCCGACCGGGGTTATCGAAAGGGAGTTATGGACACGCGTATACCCTTTAAGGCAACCCGCCGTGTCCGTTACTGGTCCCAAGAGTCGACGGACGCATTGCTTTCTTTGAAATTCCGATCCACCCGTATCCATTTACTTCTACTTACAGTCCTGCGCAAGGGAAATGGAGATGGGAGGAGTGAGCAATTGAATTACTCAGTGAAGTGGCTCTAGTCCAGCTTGCCCGCAAGACACTCTACATTACTCTATGCGGGAGTCAGGACTAACCAATCACTACAATCCACAAGGCAAATAAGGTACTTCATAACAACATCATTTCTAGCAACCTAGCAGTCAATCAATACAACGAACTCAGTCATTTCTGCACAACACATAATAAAAGAATAGACCGACTCGACAACCGCCACAAGGGCAAACTGACTCCAATCAACCTAGACTTAGGACCTATAACCGTTTACGGATCTCCCTACCCGTCCAGCCTATCCTGAAAGGGGCGCCCTTCTCTCGGGTAACCGTCCCCCCCCCCTCAGCTTCCTAAATGACTATCCGAGTTGCAGCTCGTTGGCCCATCGGCACTGTCCGCCACCCGGTCGTAATAGTCATATTTATGCCACGACTCGGCATTGACTCGACTCGATCCTAGGCGCCACATCTTCTTATATCCCGCATCTCGCGGTAGGCAATCCTCATTACTTCCCGTGGGTACCTCGTGTTAGGCTACTGTCCGTGTCACATCACATCCTAGACTCTAGACGCCCACCCGTTCTCGGTGGTCCAAACAGGACTACAAGCAAATTCATTGACATTCCTCTTTCACATTCTCAAACTCATTCTCGTTCTTAACCACTTTCACTTTACTCAAACCCTTTCACTTTACTCATCCTCTTTCACTTTATCATTCACTTTCACTTCCACTTTCACATACTTTAACACATAGACTCATACTCATGAACACCCTTATCACTTCTCAACTTCATAACTCATTTCACATTCACTTAGTCTCTTACTCCATACTTCACATGGTATTCATTATCACTTAGCAACCAACCTTTATAAAACATACACTACTCAAGATACCATCGCAACACTTAGTACAATGCAACTACTTTCTCTAGCAACCTAGCTTCCATTCACATATCAACACATGGGACACAAACCAATCACACAAACATCCACATCAATAATAACCACATCAACACAAGGCAGTCCATTAAGTTCCATTTAACAGTGTGAAGGTTCTTATGCATCATGATCATTGATCTAACACCCTAGCTTTCATCATGATCTAACACCCTAGCTTTCACACAAGATCTAGTCAATCCTAGATCCAACATAGGTAATGCAAAGATCAAGGGAACAAGATGGGTTCAAGGCACCTCACCTTAGTCTAGATCTGGATCTGAAACAAGAGACAAAAGGGGAAAACGAGATCTGATCCGATCACCACCACACCACCGCACCACACATCGATCACCACCACCACCAACAATCCGCCGCCGGAAAGGAGAAAGAGAGAGAGAGGGAGGCGCCAAGAAGAGATACACGCACGGGAGAGAGAGAAGGGAGGAGAGAGGCGACGGCTCGGAGAGGGAGAGAGAGGCGACGGCTAGGGTTTCCGGTCTCCGGGAAATCTCTGCAGAGCTCCGCTGCAAGGTTTGGGATGGGAGAAGAGGAGAGGGGAGGCTCTCTATTTATAAGAAAAGAGAGGGAATCCTAGGTTTTTCTCAAACGGGCCGTAGAGAAGCCCGTCTCTTTTAAAAAAAACAATTCGGGCCAGATCATGGGATGTTACAACTACACTCGTCACCAGACTTTACCAAACCACTACCGCCAGAAACCCAGGGTTCGTCAACCTCACCGATCTCGAAGGAGGCAAGGTCGGCTTCAGCTCCACCGCTCCTGGTTCCAAGCTCGATGCTAGCTACACCAGATCCATTAAACAAATCCCTTACAACATCATCTCTCGTGGAATCTTAACCGTGCCAGCTCCCTCCAACAACATGACCAAGCTTCTTGAGAAAACTATGGTTGTAAAACATTCTTGAGTATGCTTGTATCGAGCGGTGTGCTTAAAGTGATAACGTCGAAAAAAAAACTCAAGTGAAAAATATAATCTAAAAAGTGTAGAGCTTTTTAAGGAATGTAATGTTTGCATTAAATTCTTAGTTTTTGTGAGAAACGTTCTCTGCACGACACGTATGCAATTCTTTAAATAACAGCTCCTCATGAATCTTCGTCAGATTCGGCCAACACACAATTAAGGAAACTCTTAAAAGTGCTTCTCCTTTAATATGTAGGGGATATTTATGTTCGGTTCTGATCATGTAGGCAAAATCTACTTTGAGTATTGTAAACAAAAACTTAAACTGGAATACGTTTTATACGATAGTTCCAGATAAGTTAAATACTTCTTCCATTCCTAAAAGATTTATATTTTAAGATTTTCACACTTACTAAAAAATATATCAAATTTTAAATTTTAGTTATCAATAAATTATTTTCCGTAATCAATTATTTCCCACAAGTTTTCACCAATAAAATTTTAATAAATGCAATTATATTTTTTGAAGATTACAATTTACATTTAGTTTATACATTGAAAATATGAAAAATGTATCTTTTCGAAATATTTTTTTTTTCTAAAACATGAATTTTTTAGGAACGGAGGGAGTAATTGATATTTTAATTAGTACCATGAATTTTTTTGTTCAAGTTCTATTAGTTATTCTTGTAATCCATAATCTCAGCAATGAACTTAAATTTACTGTAGTTCAAAAAAAGAACTTAATTTTACTAAAACTAAGTCTTTGATTTTAAAATTCTGTAAAATTAATAATTATTTAAAAGAAAAAAAGCATTGACAGCACTAAATCTCTATATCACAAATAACACACAAATTAAAATATATAAAAATATAGTAGTACATAAAATATTAATTCATCTTAAATAAATTTAAATAGTCAGTATCTTTAAAATAAAATAAAATTTATCACATTATATTCTAAACTTTTTTAACGGCTTGAATTTTAATTATTCATTCTTGGATTTCAGGATGTTATAAAAATAGAGGACAAGAATAAAACATACTCCATATTGTTGTTGTGAATTACAAGTTGTTTCAACTAAACAAAATCAAGACCAGAATTTGATGATCTAGTTTTATAAGAAAATAATGATCCAGCACAAAGATACTTTCGTGTTTGAACTTTCAAGAAGTAATAATGTAATTGATGGTTATGTTTATCATTTTGGAGTATATCATTAATAATAATACTGTCTTCCTCAAATATTAGGTTTTTGTATCCAAGTATTTAAGTCGACCGCATTTTCGGTTTTTTTTTGTCGGGTTTATTATGCTATTAGAAACAATGAGAAACATTACATAGACGATATTATAGCTGACCATTCTACCTGCCTTATTAGAATTCATGTCTGACTGCATCACCTTGAGCCGCCCTATGAGATCCATTCCTGACGGTATTTCTTGTGCCATGCTGAAGATCCCTTGTAAGACTTGTCTCTAATATTCTGCATAATTCGCATTCTCCGAGAATTGAAACCCAGACCTCCTAGTGTAGAAATTGCGTCGCCTAGGATTTGAACCCTAGATTTAGGTGTAGAAGCCTTTAAACCTTGACCACTAGGCCACGGTGCTTCCACTACCGCATTGTCGTTAATAGCGTAAATTCAGATTCTTTAATTGTATATCTTCTTTCATAGTTTCTAAAACCAAAATGTTAAACCGTACCAGTGTTATTATTTAATATTCATCTCAAATCCAAAATTGAACTGTCTTGTTTTAGTGTTGCATAATAGTTGCACTTAAGCCAACCAACCGGTGGTGTCCATAGTCTTAGATGGCGCCCTTCCCTAAAGTTTGTTCGATCTACTTGTATGTCAGGATGGGAGTATGTCCATTCCCATGTATCTTCTATAGCATGTGAAAATGTTTTATGTTTATCAATAATAGAGGATGAGAAGTGAAGTTTGTTTTGTTCTTACATAAACTCTTAGAGTTCAGAATATTAATACTCAGAGTTTCTGTGGTAAGTCGTTTTTTATGCAAATTTGAATATAATAAGCATGTAACTTCCAAACTTCTGTCCAGAGATTAGGCGGGATATTTGATGATTGACATATATCCATTGTGCATATGGGCATGAAGAGAATAAATGTCACTTGTTTCTTCCTCAATGCAGTAATCTGTACACATAAAATTAACGTTCATATTCGGTGTCTAAGATCTGCTTTAACAGCATAAGCGAGGAATAATATTCACCAGAAACAATGTCGGTCATAGGCATGTCGATGACAATGGTCTTTTGGGTACATTTTCCTGTTTTGGCAGCTGTTGAATTGATGTGCACTCTTAGATAATATAATATATCATTTTCTTTTAAAAATATTTGTGGACAATATAAATCTGATTTATCCTTAAGATCTAGAAATATCATGAAATATTTAAATATTCATATTTACCTAAAAATTTCCTCTTTACGTGGAGGTAGGAGGAATCATCTGAACCGGAAGCTGGAGGCATGAAACATGCATCATGCTCTTTACCAGTAGAACCAGTGGAACAGTTCCTGGACTATTTTACTCCCAGTGGTTCCCACTGATATAAAGTATTAGCAATGTTCTTTCATCAGAATATGGTAGAGTTAATGTTGCATCTGATTCCATTTACGTCTGCCATCTCAGTTAGGATCGTGATAGATTAACTGTAGAAGGATTCTTCGGGGCCGAGTTTCACTGGGTCGGAGTCGAGACCGGGATGTTCGGATGGGAATGCGGACGAGGATGTTGTAGGCAATGGGTGTGTGAATGGTGGACTGATCGGTTCATATTTAAAAACTTTTAAATATTTTTAAACTGATGAGTTGGTTAGTATTAGTTTGCAGTATACTGCTTATTCATATTTTTTTATCATCGTATACTGCATATTCATATTTAACTCATACTATATGTTTTTCTACACCATGTGCATTAATAAACTTTTAAATCTAAAACATATTTAAAAAATAAAATTATATTAATATATTAAATTTTATTATTTTTACCAATATTTTAATATAAATTTTGATTTAATTAAATATAAATTAAGATAAAAATATATTTTAAATTATACTTAAGAATAGATATGTATATATTTAAACTATAATCTTAGATACTTTTATATATTTATTTTGGATAAAATATATTAAATTAATTTGTAATATATTAATTTAATAAAATATATTAAATTAAAATTAATAGATATGTTAATTTGTATATATTTTTCTTTAATTAAATATAATTTAATTTGTATAAAATTAACTTAATTTAATAAAGTTGATATAAAAGGTGTATAATTATCAACAAGTACAAATGAACATTATTTTTAGAATCTTTATATATGTAAAAGAATTTAATAATATTACGGTTAAACATTGGATTTAATTAAACATAAAATTAAGATAAATAATAAATTTTGTTTAAATTTTAAATTATACTTAAGAATATATATGTATATATTTAAAATTATAATCTTAGATATAGTTTTATCTATTTCTTTTGGATAAAATATATTAAATTAATTTGTATACAATTAATTAGAACTGATATAAAATCTGTATAATTATCAAAAATTACAAATGATTTGTATTTTTAGAATCTTTAGATATATAAAAGAAGTTAATAATATTGCGGTTAAAAATTTATATTAAAAAAAAACTGTTAAAAATGATAATATTTTTAGTAAAAAAATTGTATAATTATAAATAATATTTAAATTTTTAATACATTGTTAAATTTGTTGTCATATTTGAATAGATTTACTTTAATGATGATGTATAATTTACTTCCATATTATAAAAGAAATGATCAAAAATGTTAATAATCATTAAATGTAATTGTCCATGTCACATTTAATTTTAAGCCATATCATTATTTTAACATGCAATGTCACATTTATTTGGTCAAAATGATTATGGAATAAACATGTGTCAAAATCACTTGGCAAATAATGTATAAGAGATATAATTTATAGTGTATTAAATTGTATAGTATAGATTAATAATACAAAAATAAATATCAATTTAAATCTTATATAAAATAAACCTGTACAGTAATTGAAACTTTTTATCCACTTTCACCATTCAACATATGTTAAGAACCGTTAGATCCGTTTAATCCTTGTTGTTTCGCTCGATTTGCTTGATCCACTCTTTTTTCACTCGATTCGTTTGGTTTGCTAGATCTGCAATAGATCTGCTTTCTTCATTTGGAGCCTTAATACTTAGAGAAAATTGTCAAAACATAACAAAAATTCAGCATGGTTGTCATATAATATAAAACTATCATTTAGTTGTCACTTTAGTATAATTTTTTTATAATCTCAAAAAAACCCTTTTTTAATCTAATTAAACACATTAACTAATAGAATATTTTTCAAAATTAACTAAAAACGTTTTAAAAAGAGGAAAAAAATAAAACTTTTAAAAAGTTTTTAATAAAAACAAAATTCGTAAATTTTGTAAAATAAAAATAATTTACAAATTTTTTTAATAAAGAGATTAAATAAAATTTATAAAAAAACTTTTTACAATTTTTTATTTTTACAAAAAGTTTAAAACGTTTTTGATAAAACTTTCATAAAATAAAATTTGTAAACTTTATAAAAATAAAAATAAAAATAAAAACAAAAATAAACTTTACAAAAAGTTTTTAATTAAAACTTTAAACAAACTTTATACAAAATTTTTTACAAAGATTTATTTTTATAAAGAGTTTAAAACGTTTGTAAAATTTTTAATTTTATTAAAATTTTAGTAAAATAAAACTTTTTTGCTTGTCGCCTAACTAAACCAAAAAAAAATTCAATTATATTATCTTTTTTTTTGTCGAGAATCAATTATACTATCTTGTTTCTTGTCGCTAGGGAAATAATATTTATTACAAAAAATCATTTGGAAAACCTTGAAAATGTACTTGGAACACAATATCAAAAAGATAGAAATGTGTCTTATAAAGAAATTAACTCTAAATAAAACTAACTAAACTTTGATCAGTGAGAGGTGGGTGGAGCATATGCCTGATCTATGTTTCCGAACAATTAAAAAAATAGTTACTTTTAAATTTTGATCCAAAACCTATTGTTATTTTATTATTAAATGGTTAAGTATATTTTCTTATGTATATGTAATGATATTTTTTATTTTAGAAATATGAAAATAAATGTTTTTAGGGCTGGGCAAATAAACCGAACTCGAAAATCTGAACCGAATCCGATCCGGTAAAAATGAATCCAAACCGATCCGAACCGATCCGAACCCGACATAAATACAGAATGGATCTTGTTTTTTGGTATTTCGGGTTATGGATATTACCCGAACCGAACCCGAATCTAAATGGATATCCGATAAAATTCGAAGCATTCAAAACCCCAAAAAAATCTATACCAAACATAATCTCAATTCATAATATGTATTCAAAATATATTAAAATATATTGAACATCTGAAATATTTATCTATTACATAAAGGTTGGTGGTTCTAATACATGAAGATTGATGATTAAATATGGCTGTTGAATTTTGAAATATTTAGATTTAGATTTAGATTTCGTTTTCAGTAAAAATGTTTCTTATTTCATGAGATCGTAGTTTTCATTTTATGATTTCCCTTTCGTTTGATTTTGAATGATCGTGGTTGATGTTCCTTTCTTATTTTTAAATTGATTTTATTTATGTTTTGATTAAAAAAGATACAAATTAGATATTCAAAACCAAAACAAACCAATTTTACTTATGTTTTGGTTACAAAGTAGGTACAAATCAAATATTTTTAAACTGAAGAACCGATTGGGACCCGAACCCGAAAGTACATTGGGTTGTACCGGTTCTTTGAAGATTTACTAACCCCAATCCGAACTCGATAGAATCCGAACCGGTCCCGAACCAAACTTTTAAATAATCCGAATGGAGCTGGTTTTGATAAACCCAAAAAACCGAAACCCGGTTGGATAAAACTGAAACCCGATTGGGACTCCGAATGCCCACGCCTAGTTTTCTTAGTATGTGTTCTTAAACCTATTTTTTTTAGTAAAAAATCAATGTTTTAGTAAACCTAAAACTAGGGATGGCAATCAAGGACCTAGACCGCGGGTCTGACCCGCAAAGGCTTGATAGAGGACGGGATTGAGCCTCCATTTTATAAGCCCGAAAAATTGCGGGCCTCGCGGGACGGGCTCAAAGCGGGACGGGTTCAAAACGGGATGGGCTCAAAGCAGGACGGGCCGAAAGCGGAATGGGTTAAACCGCAGGATTTTGAAGACCCGCAATCCTAAGTTTCCATTTCTACTTTCACCTGAGGGAGGGAGGGAGGGAGAGAGAGAGAGAGAGAGAGAGAGAGAGAGAGAGAGAGAGAGAGAGAGAGAGAGAGAGAGAGAGAGAGAGAGAGAGAGAGAGAGAGAGAGAGAGAGAGAGAGAGAGAGAGAGAGAAGACATTATGGAACTTCGTTGATGGTGGTTTCAGGGTCGATGATGCTTCCGGTCTTCCAAGCACCTCTAATCTGCACTGGTGGAGCTTCTTCAGCCCATCATAAATGATAATAAAAACATTTGTTTTGTATAAGCTTAATATATTGATTTTGTAAGAGTATACTCGATCATGTACAAACTGAAACTCAATTCTTGTCTATGTTTGTTTGTGCATGTAAAACAAGCAATGTAATATTCGATGTTCCGCGGGACGGCCCGCGAAGGCCTACATATTTCGCGGTACGGGATTGGGCAGCTAGTTTGAAGACCGCATCCTGCGCGGGACAGGCCCGCCGTATACCGCCAGAAGCCGAACCCGCAGCAGTTCGGGATGAGACGGGACGAGAGAGCCCAATTGCCATCCCTACCTAAAACGTTTTAGTAAAATATATATACTCTCTCCGCTTTATTTATAGTGTTTACGAACACATATTATGTTGGGGATTTTTAGCGATATATTTTTTGATTAATTGAATTGATTTATTTTATGTCCCTAATTTTATATATGCCAGATTGTACTTATATATAAGGAAAAAGTTGCTGAGCAAAGGAAAAAAAATATTTGTAAGATTTATGGAAAAGGTAAATCTGCAATAAATGTATATTTATCAAATATCTAGTACACAAGTATTAGGAGGAGATTGACACAAATCTGACTCCACGTGTTATGTCTCTATCCTAACAGTTTATAGGCGAGTCAGAGAAGAAGAAGCAAGGAGAAGAGGACAAGTCGTATAATTTGTTTTATTCTCTTCTCTGGCGAAAACCCAAAACTCCTTCAAGTCTCCCCCTCTTCTCCTTCCCGATTCTTTCTTTCCTTCAAAAAAAAAGATTCAATCTTTCCATCTTCTTATTAACCCTAAAATCCCTAATTTAAAACGCCCTTTACGATTCCTTTTCCTCTAATCGAACCCGAATCAGTACCTCCCCCCAAATTGAATTATGAGGAAGAGAGAGCGAGAGAACCCTTGTTCCCTTTGTGGGCACTATCACAAGTACGAGGAAGGAGAAGTCTGCGGAGTCTGTGGCCATCGTAAGCCTGATGATTCCTCCGATGTCGCTGCTCCGCAAGTCCACTCGGGCGCTTTTCCGACGGAGATCTTGCCGGAGTTTCTCTACCTCGGAAGCTACGACAACGCCTCTCGTTCTGAGGTTCTCAAGACTCAGGGGATTTCTCGAGTTCTTAATGTGAGTTTCTTTCTCATGAATCTGTTCAATTCCTAAGTTTGTGGTTTAGCCTTAACCGAGTTATGATTTGGTTTAGTCTTAACCGAGTTATGAATTAATTCGTTTACCCATTAGCGAGTTTAGATGAATCTTGAACAAATTGATCTCTTTCAGTTTTTTTTTTTTTTTGGTTTCTATTTGTGGTAATTGAAAAGGAATAATGTTATTGGTACTGACTCTTGTTCGTACAGACGGTTCCTATGTGCCAGAATCTCTACAGGAACTCATTCACTTACCATTGCCTCTCTGATGATAAAGTCTTACAGTTCGATGATGCTATCAAGTTCCTAGGTTTTGATTCTTATATTTCTTTTTTTTTTGTCAATTGATTCATATATTTCTAGCTCCAAAACATTGATCTTCATTTAATTATTTGTATTGTGTTTGATTTTACTCTGTAGACCAATGTGAGAAGGACAAGGCACGTGTTCTTGTGCACTGCATGTCAGGGAAAAGCAGGTGAGTATCATTTATCATTCAACTCCAACTACAAGTCATACTTTGCAGTTGCTTAACATACTATGTCTCATAAAGTCTTTTCCTTTGTTCGTACAGATTTAAAACTTTTTCTGAATTGATATTTTCTTTTGTGATGATGTGTTTTTTTTTGTTCACTTTAACAGATCACCAGCGGTTGTTATAGCGTATTTGATGAAACGTAAAGGGTGGAGACTCGCTGAGAGTCATCAGTGGGTTAAGCAACGGAGACCCACAACAGACATAACTCCAGGCAACTATTAACTCACATTTTGTTGGATTTTAACTTGATTATTCTCGAAGCTGCTCTGTTCATTTACTCTTATTTCTTTTCTTTATTCCCACAGAGTTCTACCAACAACTGGAGGCGTTTGAGCAGACTATACTTGGATCAAGAGAAGGGATGATGGCGGCTATGAATATCAACGATCCTCCAACATTTGGGTTTGGTTTCCCTAAGGCTAATAATAATAGTCAAGCGCCAGTCCCTGTGTTCAACAATTCTTCTGCTTCTTCTATATTTTCGTCCCCTGCTTCAAGTATCCTTCCTCACGGATTCACTTTTGGAGCAGCTCCACCAAAGCCAACAACTGGCGATGATATTAGCATGGATGGCTCTTAATACCAAAATATCTTTCTCTTGCAAGAACATTCCGACCTAAAACATTCTCTTCTGAGGATATTCTATCTTTTTTTAAATTATAAATGGATATTGGTGCAATGCTTGAGAAAGTTTGGGGTTTGAGAGATTACGTAAGATGAATCTTTGTTGTTTTGCATGTCTCTCTTTGCCAAATTTGCCTCTTTGATAACCATGTACCGATCTTGAAATCGAATTACCACTACAATAGTTGTGGCATTCTACCCCAGGCTGTCTTGTCTGTTTGTGCTTAAACTAATGTTTTTAAAACATGTTTTCAAAACCAGACTAAAAACTGAATCGGATAATTATTTGGGTTAGGTTCAATTTCAATATGTCTCGATCAATCTGAAGACAGAGAATTATAAAAGATAAATATTAACTTATAATAAAAAAGTATTAAACAAAAATGAATTATAAAATCCTACAAGTACAATAACATATTTAATAAAAATCATGAAGAAAAACTAACTATAAAATAAATAATATTCCTTTTTAAAAGACTAACCAAAATAAAATTTTTAAAGTACTCTTATTATTTTCTTATAAATAACTAACTTTCATTTTTTAGTAGATGATTGTATTATACAAAATTATAACAAAAAGCTGCAAATATTTCCCATCTATATTAAACTTATCTCAAATTAAATAATTTTCTTTATTCGTTATTTTTAAATATATTTTTCCATAATAAAAGTTTAATTAAAAATAAATTAGAAAAATATAACATAGTAAAAAATGTAAATGCAGCTAAGTTACAAATTTTTGTAGCAGGAAGTAACCGAACGGCTTTGACAAATGAGGCAAAGGCTTTAGGAATAGGAGTGGAAAATCTTCCCATTCGATATCTAGGAATGCCACTTACAACAAAGTCTCTAACGCCTCATGACTACGAGCCTTTGATTGACAAGATCAGGACGAAGATGCTTTGCTGGTCAAATAAGAGTTTATCATTTTTCGGGAAGACTACAGTTGATCAAATCAGTCATCAAGAGTATGGTAAATTTCTGGAGTTCTGCTTTCATCCTCCCTGCTAAGTGTTTGGATACAATTGAGAGTATTTGTAGCGCCTTTCTCTGGTCAGGATCACCAACTCAAACTCACAAGGCTAAGGTGAGTTAGGAAGACTTGTGCTATCCTAAGGAAGAGGGAGGTCTGGAGATTCAAAGGCTAAGAGATACCTGTGGGTATGCTGGATCAAATACTACCTGTTTAGACAAAGCTCTTTTTGGAATGTAAGATATGATACTAAGGGTTCTTGGATGTGGAGGAAACTTCTTAAATGAAGAGATATGGCTTATGAGTTTATGAGAGTGGAGGTCCGAGATGGATCTACTACACATTTCTGGTTTGACAATTGGATGGGGGTAGGGAAATTGATAGATGTCACAGGAGCCATTGGCACTACGTATTTGGGACTTACTCGCAGAGCACTGGTTTGTAATGCTGTCTCTGGGGACGGCTGGAGTATGAGGAACAAACGGAGTAGGCAATTTCAGAGTCTGTATAACCAGATCCTTGCGGAGCAAGTCCCTGGTGTGGAAAGGGGAAGCGACTTGGTTTTATGGAAGCAGGGGGAGGACGATTATCAGGGCAGTTTCTCTACGGCTAACACATGGGAGCAGATCAGAAGCAAGAAGCCTAAGGTAGATTGGTACATGGTCGTTTGGTTCTCCCAGAACATTCCTATGTACGCGTTTATCACCTGGCTGGCAATACAGAATAGGCTATCCACGGGAGACAGGATGAGGAGATGGGGTATCACGCAGGGTTGTGGACTATATGGAGAAAGAGGTGAGACCAGAGATCATCTTTTCCTTGCATGTCCTTACTCTTTTACAGTGTGGGAAGGGCTGGTGAGAGAACTCCTTGGGTGCAGAACAAACCCCGACTGGTCTATCACCCTAAATGAGATCAAACGAAGTAGGACGAATCAACTTGATACCATCCTAATTAAGTTGATCTTCCAAGCAGTCATCTATCACATATGGAGGGAGCGTAATTCAAGACCGCATTAGGGCAAATGGATGACTACAGACCAAATGCATAAGGTTATAGACAGAACGATGAGGAACAGAATTGTCTCACTGAAATATGGGCTGCAGCACAAGCACGCGGGACTGCTGCAACGCTGGTTTCAGCTCACAAGCTAACCTAGTTTTGGATTCTACTCTATTTCTTTTTTTCTTCTTGTCCTTCTCTTCCAAAGTATAATCCTCATTTCTTGATTCTTTTGTAAATGTAATTCTCTTTTACTCATGATCAATAGATTTGAAATTTCATCAAAAAAATGTAAAAAAATGACGATGAAGTTTGATTTGGTATTCCCAAGCATATATAAATATAACTTACAACGACAGTAATAATAATTTATTTTTATTAGCAAACACGAAAATATATATCAAACATTTGTTTGATTTTTGTAAACCAAACAGCTATAAAGACCAATCACAACAATATCCTAATTTTATTTTTGTTCATTAAATAGTTTTAGTGTCATTTGTCATCAATTATGTTTAAAAGATTACTATAAAATAAAAATTAAAAATTACCATTTTGTTAAGATTAAACAAAGGAAAACGTATAAATCTATTTTATTTATAATTTGAAAAAAGAAAAGAAAAATATTATCATGTATTTTTTAAAAAACATTTTGTTTAGGATTTTAGAAAAGAAAAATTACTATCATAGAATCTTTAACAATTATCTTCTGTTTAGAAATTCCTAAACATTAAACTACGATCAAATAGTTTTAAAATTAATATTTTAACAATTTGTATCATTGCCATTTTTACAATTCATTTTTAATAATAAATTTCAATATCGTGTTATCATCAAATTCGCTTTTAAAAATATTATCAAATAATTTTTTTCCAATTCTCTTTTGCTTAGGACCTAAAACATATAATACGATTATTTTTTTGTTTAGGATTTTATTTTATTTTTATTTTTAAAAAGAAAATTGCTATCAAATATTCTTTTAATTTTCATTAGGATTTTATAAAATCAAAATGAATATTTCACATCTATATTTAGGTTTAAGCTTCCACATATTACTTTTACAAAATATAATAGTATTACATGAAAATAATACCTGAGTATTTTCTTTTAGTTTCTTGATACAACTCAATTTTATATTATCTTTAATATATCTTATGATGCTAACATAATTTTTAGTTATAATGTTATTGTCATACATGAGTATCTGTGAATAAGATGAATATGTGTTTGTATGTATATGACAAACATATACTTAACTAAACAGATTTTTTTTTTAAATAAAAACTAAGTTAGTTATATAAAAATCTTAAAGAAAACTAATTAAAAATAATTATTTTCCTTTGTTTTAAAAGTATAAATAAAATAAAATTGTAAAAGTAATCTTATTGTTGTTATAATTAACTAACTTTACTTTCAATAGATAATTATGTGGTAAAAATTATAAACAAAAAATCAATTCAAAAATAACCAAAAATAATTGTGACATGTCTCAATTAAAAAAAAAGTTGTGAATGTGTCAATAAAAACCTACTTTTATGTGATAACTTTATGTTTTTACTAAAAATAAATATAAGGGATTTGTAAAACAAATTCCCTTTTAATCTTAACCAAATAAGATTTCTTTTTCTTTTTCTTTTTCTTTTTATTTTTAGAACCTGACCATAAAGAATTAAATATTAATTTTACTTTAAATTTTAATGATAAACATGATACTAAAAATTGTTTAGTCAACTTAAAAAGTTATTTAGTTAACAATAAAAACTGTAAAATATTAGTGATATTGAAAAAAAACGTATTTTGAAAATGACAACTCTGAAAAATAGTATTGATACAAATTATAAAAACATTTTATTAGTAACTAGAAACAATTATTTGATTGCAGTTTACCTTTTCTGAAATTCTAAAGAGAAGATAATTTTTGAAGTTTATGTGATAGTAATTTTCCTTTTCTAAAATCCTAAACAGAAATGTAAAAGAGTATTAATAGTATTTTATTTTTAATTGTAAATAAAAAAGATATTTATAAAATAGAATGTTTTTCTTTTTTAAAAAAATCTTAGTAAAAAGAAATTTTTTTAAAACTTATTCAATAGAACATTAACTTAGTACATAAGAAAGTGTATAATGTTGTCATTGATTCGATTGACTTATTTAACTTTCAATTTTTTATTTCATTCTAATTCTTATTTCGGACTGGATTCAATTTAAATTTTTAACTATAGTGTTTTCTCTACCTGTAAGTGCAAAGTTGATAACAACTATAATTATTAATTACAAATATTAAACTGAATTTACGTATGAAAATGAATTTTTAATTATTAAATAAATCTCACACAATATATACAAAACAATCTTAAAATTATAATAAAATGATTTATTAGTATATAGTTTTTATTAAATTAAAATATCAAAAGAAACCTGTTGCAACGTTCGGACTCATATCTAGTTATAAATATAATCTAGTTTTATATATGGATGATTTCAGATTTTTGATTATTCTTTTAGTTTTCATTATATTAATAACTTTGAGATACAATCCGGCTATGTAACCGGTTTATGGTCGGACCAATTATTAGATAGTCATATCATATTCATAGTTAAACTTAATCTAAGGTTGATCTAGTTTTAAAAACACTGTTTCAAACCGATTAATTGGGAGATATTCATCTATCCATTCAATACGTTTTTTCTTGTCTTTTTAAACATATCTCATTCACCAAGATAGTGCATTAACTTGGTGCCAAAGCTGATTTGTTATCAGAAACAAAGAATCCAGACTGGAGTGGAGGTCTATAAAAACAAAATCCACATAGAACATGCGCTAATATCGTTGAGACAAGTTAGCAGTAACAACAGAGAGGTACTTTCATTTGAAGGATGGCATGCTTCAGTAACTTGCAAGCGATAAATATTCTTCGTGACAGGCTTCTATCGCTTGGCATAACTAAGAATAGTCGAAGCTGCTAAATTGCTTGGTGTATATCGATGAGAATCTAAATCACTGTAATGAACCAATTTGCTCATTCCACCTTCTGATGGAAGCAAGAGCTGTACCAACTTTCCAGCACCAACAACTTGTTTTTCTCTCATCTCTTCATCCAAGAGCAGTCTCCTACAATTTCACACAACATGATGGTACTCATTTCTCAAATATATAGTTAAATTGGGAAGAAATGATTTACTCGAGTATCAAGGCGAGATTAGAAGGGTTGCAAGCTCGAAACAAAGCTTCAGGAATGATCGGGGAGTCGAGCAAAATGTTTGGGAGAGAGATATAAGGAATCTTGGCTTTGTAACGGATGAACAGCTCTGTTAAAATATGAGCTCGGTAAGCTACAAGGGAAGGTAGACGAGCAAGCTGCAATTCAACAGCAACTGTTCCTGAAGTGCATAACGCAGCTTGACTCACCTGTTATTAATGGAACACCACAAAATGAGAGGAAGCGAGACAGAAGAGAGACACCAAGAGAGAGAGAGAAAGAGACTTACGCCAAAGGCATCGTATTTAAGTTGAGTGGATCCACTAGGGACTAGTATTGCTGGAACTGGCCACTCACGGAGATATTTTCCAATGTAATGATCCACTTGACTGTTGGATGCAACGTGGATGAGCGTTACTAGCTTAGGAAACGGGTCTTTGAGTAGCTTAATTGCTTTGGAAAATATTGGTAGCATTCTTTCAACTTCTTGTAATCTACTCCCAGGTAGAACCGAAATAACCGTTGAGTCTTCTTTCATGAAATGCAACAGGAGAAGAATGAGAAATCAACAAAAGTAGATAAAACCAATGTAATCAAAATCATTCACATTACCAGATGGTAGTGAGTATTTGCTTAGAAAACTCAAGCCCTGAGGTGTGCAGGTTTTCCTCACCTGTATCAACAAAGAGCAGTAAGGAATCCATGGAAACTGAAGTAATCCAAGAACAAGTGGATGCGTACAAGGTTGATATCAGAAGAATCCTCAAGAACGGGATGTCCAACAAAGGTTGCTTCAACCCCATGTTCCCTACAAACCCTTTCCTCGTTCGGAAGAATGCAGAAAAGATGATCAACGAACTCAGACAGAGCTCCAAGTCTTGATTCTCCTCCTTTCCAGGCCCAGAACGAGGGTGCCACGTAATGAAAATGCACGGGAGGATTTCCCAAGTGTTGCTCATTATATCTAACTGCAAAAGCCAAAAAAAACAATTCCTCCATTGTCTCATTGATTCTCTCTTACAAGCCTAAAGAAAACAAAGCTTGTGTTGTTTAGTGTTTTACCTCTTAACTCTTTAAGTAGACGGAAAGAGAAGCCCTTTGAATCGACAGTGACAACAACGTGAGGCTTAAACTTAGATGCAGCATCAATCGTCTCCTTTAAATTCACCTGCAATCCCAAAACTGAAAAGAAGTAAACTAAAAGTTGGTTATATCAGAGAGAGACATCTAACAATCACTCACACGGAACTTATAAAGATGCGGCAAAAGCTCCCACAAACCCATTACAGACAAATCCTCCATGGGAAACAACGAAGTCAATCCTTGCTTGCACATCATTGATCTTTACATTATTACAGTATAAAGCCAATTTGTTACAAGCAAATAAATATATATAGGAGGAGATTTCAATTTGCTTTCGCTTACCCTCCAACTCCATGGAAACGGAGGGGTAAAGGAGAGAGGTTTTTGAGGGAGGACATAAGACGAGAGCCGATGTTATCGCCGGAGACTTCGCCAGCGACGATGAAAACTCTTAGCTCCCCATCTACTGCCGCCTTATCGATCACCGATTTAGTAGCTTGGAATGTGGAGAATCTTTGTGTCCATGTTGAGAGAGGGAAACAGAGTTTCATCTTTGAAACTCGTATCATACTTTCAGAGAGAACCCAACAAGACTTCGACCTCTTTTTTATTTTTCTTGTTTGTGACTGTTAGAATCAAAGGTTCTGGTACTCTACCCAGAAAAAAAAAAGGAAAAATTTCTTAAAAATACACTTGATTTTTATTTGCTAATAAAATACATGAATTATTTTTGATCTCCATTTAATATACGAACTATTTTTTGTTGCCTATTAAATATACAAAATTTAGGAACGACAAGTTATTCACGGGAATAGATAGATATCCAGTGGAATTAATCAGGTATGCGGAGTCTGAATGTCAGGCATGACATAATGCTAGGGAGATGATACCGACAACTCCAATGGAACAAAGTTCACATCAATTACAAGTCTTAAGCTTGAGTGATATATGTATGGTGGATGGTTCATGGACCTCTACTGATTACAAAAGAATAGGATGGGCTTGGAAGGATAGCACGGGAAAACTACAGCTCATGGGAACAAGAAACTTGAGAAGACGCGAAACACCATTACACTCGGAACTTGAAGCTTTGAAATGGACAATGGAGACAATACTGCAACATTCGGATTGCCAAAGATTTGGGACATATTATAAGGATCTAATCGCAATGATAATGGAACCTCAGGCATGGCCAACCTTCTCTACAGAGCTAGAAACGATAAACACGCTGAAGATGTGCTTTACGGAATTTACCATCCACTATATTCCAAGAAACCAAAATGTAGTAGCTGATTCGTTAGCTAGGATTGCTCGTACTTTCCACTGCTCTCTTTGTTACTTTGGTTGTTCTATTCCGGTCTGGTTACCCAGACCACCTCAAGTTTGAGTAATAGATCAGCCTTTCGATGGTAAAAAAAATATATATATACAAAATTTTGAAATTCGTAGGTTTTACACATCCTTTTAAACGGCGTCAAACTATGTTTAACGAAAGTGACAAGGACGTTAACATTTAATTAAACATGTGTCTTAATTTTTGAAAAGACAATTCTGTAAAAATACACAAACTATTTTTTAATAATAAAATACACGAACTATTTTGGATTTCCGTTTAATACATGGAAATTTTAAATTTTGTAAATTTTACGCATCAATTTAGACGATGTAACAGAAGTTGATATTAGTATTAATTAAACATGTGCTTAAACTATGAAAAACATGCCCACCTCCAGCTAAAATCTCTCAAATCATTTGAGTCTTTATTCAAGTTAGTTTCAATTCAAGTTTGGCACTCTAATGTGTTTCAACTTTTTTTATTCTCCAAACCATGTTCTTTTTCTTCTTCTTCGCTTTGATTTCCTTTTATATCGCTTCGAAGTGTTGTCGATCCCCATTTATGTGTTTTTGATTCTTATTATTCGATTTGACTCCAGTGATAATGATTCAATCAGGCTAATTTACGCTATAGAAGCGTACTAAAGAATAAAACTAACAATATAATTTATCGAGAGGATTTTTAAGAAATTTTCTATCGCAGTTTAACCACATGTTTAATTGAACATTAACATCATTTTCATTTCTGTTAAACATAGTTGATATCGTCTAAGTCATGTTAAACATAGTTGATATCGTCTAAATCGATGTGTAAAATCTGCAAATTTCAAAAGTTTGTGTATTTAAAGGAAAACAAAATTAGTTCATGTATTAAACTGGGAATCCAAAATAGTTGGTGTATTTTATTAGCAAATAGAAATTAGTTTGTGTATTTTTTAAGGAATTATTTATACAATTAATCACATGTTTAATTAAACGTTAACGTCGTCATTATTTCTGTTAAGTATAGTTAACACTGTTTAAAACGATGTGTAAAACCTACGAATTTCAAAAGTTTGTGTATTTAATAGGCAACAAAAATTATTTCGTGTATTGAAGAGGAATCCAAAATAGTTTGTGTATTTTATTAGCAAATGAAAATTAGTCTGTATACTTTTAAAGGAAATTTTCCAAAAAAATGCGGAAGAAGGTGAAAAAGATGAGCGATAAGCTCCACGTGGCGTGGATGGATGGTGGATCTTCGAACGCCGCTTGATATACCATGGATTTTACCCGTTTTTAACCATAGCATACTAGTGTTTTATTATACATTTAATCTGTTTTCTAGCCTGTTATGTATGTTTTCAGGTTGAGGAGCATTTTGTGGGAAAGTGATGTTTTTGGAGCATTTTGGAGTACAAGAGATGATATACCCGAGGTGACCATTCAAGACCAAGTCGGAAGTCAACATTGTGATAAGAATCGATCTATACTCATCCAGAGTTGTCGATCGATGTAGCTGAGAAGATTCGCGTACTAGAAGATTATAATCGATCGATACACATCAGTGTTGTCGATCGATATCGAGGACGAAATTGTTTAGCCGACTACTTCACCAAGACTTCACCAAATTGCGAGATTGCCCCTGACGAGTTTTTAACCTAATGGAAATGCTTAAATATTCCTGCTAAGTGTTTTTGACGGCAAGCTTTGAAAAAGTCTAAGTTACCACAAAGCAAAGAGTGAGTGAGAGGGAGACTAGAGTTTTACTTGTTTTGAGAGATTAGAGATATTTCTCATCTCTTTTTATATTTCTACTTTATTCTATCTATGCAATTCTTTCATCTATCCATTGTCATGAATTACTTAGCTATGTAAGAGTAGTCTACTTGTTAGATCTAGGGTTTAAATAGGTTTGTGGGATTAGCCCCAAACTATAATTGCTAAGTTGTGATATTCATCAAATAGATTGCACCCTAAGCTTGTTCTAGAGTAGCTAAGTAGAATATAGATCACTAGGATCTCTGATAATCTTGAATTATCTATTTGAACTAGTTTCTTCTGGAGAAGAGCTAACCGCCCTCCTTGAGATCTAGGGTTCATTATCAGCTCGCGCCTAGGCATATCTAGAAGCCGTCGATCGATATCCCGACAGGTGAATCGATCGCCGAGCGAAAGGTGTATCGATCGATATCTCTAAAGGATTATCGATCGACTCTTTTTCTGTGTCAACATACGATAGTTGAGGCCAGAGATCTAGATTATTTAACCAGTGAGACATCACTGAGATTAAGCGACTGAGTTCTAATATATCATGCAAGCAACTTGTTAGGCATTTATAGATATTATAATCTCTATTCCTGAATAAAAGCCCTAAGTCTAGCACTCTTTATCACATTTAAACAACCCATCATATTGTTAGTTAGAGCAACTACCTTACTCATTTTAGGAATTGCTATTTACATTTCTATCATTAAAATCAACTTTACCTAGGATTGATTAGTAGATTATATTTAATTGGTTCCCCAGCTCCTCGTGATTCGATCCCTAAGTACTACAGCTGTACCTCTTATTTGAGAGAGTAAGCTCTACTGGGTAATTTGAGCACTATCAAATTTGGCGCCGTTGCCGGGGAGCTTTGATCGCCATTAGATTTAATCTTATTAATCTTAGGTTTTTCTTTTTACTCCCTTTCTGATTAAAATTTTTCTTGTCTTTTCAGGTACATGCCCAACAGTACCAGAAGCAACATGGAAAATCAACTACTATTCTCAGAAGATCCTGCACACTTGGAACGCTCAATCCGCAAAGACCTACGCTCCGCATCGATAGACAGAACCGCAATACCGTCGACTGATATTCACGTTCAACCGTCGACCGAGACTCGGACAGCACCGTCGACCGATACCGTTCGCCGATCCACATCGATCTATACTACACACCGTACATCGATCGACACTAACCTGCAAAGCATGGTCGCGATTGTTATTCTCACGGAGGACCATAATGGAAACCTGTATGACCAAGATGGTCATTTGCGTAATGCAACAGGTCAGAAGCTAGATGCACAGGAAAACATAATCCCTGAGCCTGAAGCTAAGGCTACAGGAGAAGCTCAAACACGATCGTTGGCAGACTATAATCGTCCAGACGAGTACTACACCAACAGATCAGCTATTCAACTTCCAGAGATTTAGAAGCCGAACTTCGAGCTCAAGCCTCAGTACTACTCTCTCGTGTCTCAGATACCTTATTCTGGGCTATCACACGAGCATCCTATGGACCATCTGGAGAGGTTCAAGGATCTTATCGCTGCTATTCGTATGGATGGAGTCCCTGAGGACTACCTACTCTGCAAGCTCTTCATATACTCACTGATTGGAGAAGCTTCACACTGGCTCAAGCAGCTACCTATTGGATCACTGACATCCTGGGCCGACATCAAGAACGCCTTCCTGCGTAATTTCTTTGATGAGGCACGCGTTGAAGACTTAAGGAGCAAAATCGCCACTTTCGTGCATAAGCCTAGTGAGACTTTTAAAGACGCGTGGATCAGATTTAAGTTCTTCCAGCGAGACTGTCCACACCATGGATTCAATGAAGTGCAGCTGCTAAGCACTTACAGAGGTATCGCCTTGAGGTATCAGATGGCTCTTGATACTGCTAGCGAGGGGAACTTCAACACCAAGAATCCAATAGAGGCTGTGAGTCTTTTTGAGAACCTAGCCAACAGCAGCAACACCAAGAACACTGACTCTGACAAAAAGAAATCGGTTGCAGCCATCGGGGAAGACCAGATGAATGAAGTCAGAGCCAAGATAGATGCTTTACATGCATTTCTGGGGCTGCCAGTCTGCTCAGCTGAAGAAGGAGAGGCTAGAGAAGATGATACAGAGGGAGATGTGAACTACATTGGAGGTACTGGATTTCAGAGATATGGAAACCAGAGTGGAAACATAAACTTTTTTGGCAGTGGTCAGAAGAGTAACTACAACTAGAGTTCACAGTATCAGAAACCCTTCACCAACACCAGGAACTACGGCAACTCAGCTTACCAAAACCCACGACCACCCACCCAGGAGAGTAAGTTTGATGCCATGATTGATAGAGTTCTAGAAGGTCAGCAGAAGCTTACAGTAGACTTCAACGGGAAGATTGATTTTGTCTTCAACAATCTGACCACAAGGATAGACACCATTTTCACTCAAGTTAAGAAACTTGAGACACAGATTGTCCAGACTGAAGACTCTATCAGAAGAATTGGAACTTCTAAGGAAGTAGGGGAAGGAAGCATGAAATACCATGTGAATGTCATTATAGATGATGATTTCTGGCTACACTAAGTTTCAAGAAGCTACAAGAAGGAGACTTTGAAGTGGAAAGTTCACTAAGTTTCGGTGGATCACAATGGTGTCGATCGACACCATCTAGTCCACATCGATCGACATCAATTATGTAATATCCAGATTCGACTGCAGATTGCAACGCGGTTAGGATATTGACACATGCTGAATTCGCGGCTTCGCATCCTCACCCACCCACCCACACTTACGAAGATATCGACCGACGAGACGAGCCACTCATAGATCGACGCAAAGATGAGAAACGTATCGATGGACCCTTTTCTCCAACCATCGATCGACACACACCTCTCACATACCGAGTGCAACTGCCATCGATAGACAGTAACCGAGTCAATGCACTCCGACCCACACCGAAACCACAAGCTAACCCTACAGAGACTACTGGTAACCCTTCAGACACTACACCTACATCAGAGGGAACTGAAGGAAGAAGGTTAAGGAGTAAGAAGGAGAAGACTCCTAAGAACCTTAAGAGGGAAGCTAATGAGAAGGAGACTGATGGTTTCACTAAGAGAGTTATCAGAATCCCACCAGAGAAACCCTTTGAGGAGGTTTACTTCACAAGTAGATTGTGGATGTTCTTCAGAGAAACAAGGGAGACTGATAATGACATTAGAAGAAGGTTTGATAATGTCAGAGAAGATATGAGGAAAATGATTGCTTTGAAGAAAAAGAGTGATCCTGGGAAGTTTGCAATACCCTGTGTGGTACAAGGGATTGAATTTCCTCATGCACTATGTGACACTGGTTCATCAGTCAGCATCTTACCAAAGGTCATCGCAGACCATATGGGTCTGCAAGTAGAGCTTTCACCAGAGATCTTTTACATTTGTAGATTACACTAAGAAAAACTCTGGAGGCTTGATCAGAGACCTGGAAGTTCAGATTGGTAATGCTATCGTCCCTGTGGATTTTCATGTCCTAGATATCAAACTAAATTGGAACTCTTCCCTCTTACTTGGAAGAGCATTCATGGCTACAGTAGGAGCTATATATGTGACATGAACACCAACAGGACACTACAAGAAAAATCAGTATTAGTAGCACACGAAAAACGCTACCATAGAGTTTTCGTAGCGTTTTTGTAAACGCTCTGACAGCCGCAGCTATGGTAGACCCCCCCATATTATAGCGTTTTTCGTGTGCTATAATAAATAGAGATATCACAGCGTTTAAGTTTTGATATTCTAAAAGGTTATAATAGCATCATCATTTTGCTATTATATGATTTTCTATGGCGTTTTTCATATGCTGAGACTTAATTTATAATGACATAAATATAACGCTATAACTAAAATAAATAATTTAAAAGAATTAAATTAATTTATTATAATTCATTTAATTACGAAAATTAAAAAATGGAAATAATCAAAATAAAATGGCAAGTTAATTCGTAAATAAAAAATAAATATTTATTTATTGATTAAAATCAGTATACAAATAATTAAAGAATACATTAAACCAAAAAACTAATTACAAACATTAAACCAAACCATAATTAACCTAAGGTTTACATGTGAACCTGGTATAGGAATCTAAAAAACTAAACCGGTTTAACCTTTTAAAAAAATTAACCCTATCTCTACACCAAACTCTTCGCCGCCGTCAACCAACTCCATCACTGTGTGCTCTTTCACCACCATCGGAACTTCGTATCTGTCTCTCTTACCTCGCCTCTATACCAACTCCATCTCCTCTCTTCTATCTTGCTCGACTCAAACTCCATCTACTGTCCCCGTCACAAACTGCAGGTCAGAAAAACAAAATTAAGAAAAAGTTACAGAATTGGACGAAATTGAGATTAACATCTCGGCAGGAAGAACACAAGTATTATACCTTTCTTTAAACTCTAGGTTTTACGGATCTACAGACTTTCCAAAACAGCAGATCAGTATGTAGACAAATAGAAAATGAATCTTATCAACAGATCTAAGGAGAGTGCAAAAGAAAACAATTTACACAAATTCAGAAATAAAGGAGACAGATTTTGTTTGACCTGATGGGGTTAGGACATGAACCAACGAGGTGAGAAGTGGAGTCCTTCGTAGAAGATAGAGAATTATTCTGGGTTTATTAGGGTTTATTCCAGAGAAGAAGAAAAGATGGAGCTTTGAATTTTTTTTTCAGGTTTACGACAGTAGAAGAGGAGAGGAGCAGAGATTGAGAGATAGAGAGAGAGAGAGAATCCAATAAAAGAAAGCAAAATGTTTATGTCCCTTAGATTATATTCATCATCAACGGTTATGATTAAAAAGAAGTAATCCTTACTTTCTTGTATCAGCCAATAGAAAGGAATCACGAGGATTGCTAATAAAAAAAGAAAAAAAGTAACGTAAAGAGGTGAGATAGAGAAGTTATCATCACTTTCAACACTTTGTAAAGTTTAGCATATCATTTTATGTGTTTAAAAGACTAATGTTTGAAGATTAAGTGATAATTAATTTCATTGATTACATTTTCTAATTGCAAAAATGTCAATTGCGATAAATAATCATGATTTTCTTCAAAAAATAAAAATTAAGAATTATTAAAAAAAGATTTAGGGTTTGAGTATAAATTGAAAGAATAGGGTTTGACATAGGATTTGCCGGTTTGGTGTTTGGGGTTTATAGTAAAACTTTAAACACAACTCTTAAAACTTAAATATTTTCATAGATTATGCATTTAAAAAATATTATTTTTATGTAAATAATGATTTTAATGTTTAAAAATAGTGTTTGGAGTTAAAAGATAAATTTAGGGCATGTTTAGGATTTAGGGCATGTTTAGGGCTTAGGGCATGTTTAGGGTTTAGGGCATGTTTAGGACTTAGGGCATGTTTAGGGTTTAGGACATGAAGTAAAAAATATTATTTTTGTTGGATTTATTATTAGTGCTGGATTATCTTTTTTATGATATTACTTTTGTGTGTGTGTGTGTTTTTTTTTGAACACTGATATTACTTTTGTGTTATCTTTGGATTCATGGTTAATCGTTATCAGTAAGTAAATAACTAAAAAAAAAAAATTCATTGACCACTTTAAACATAATCTTGCTCATTAGAAACAGAAGTGATCCAACATATAAAAACTACTAATGCCATAATAATATCAATGGCAATCGAGACTTCCCCTGCATCTCCAAGGCAACCACTACATCCACTAACTACCATCCAAAATATACATAAGGCCAAAATAATTCATAAGCTAACAAATATACCAACATATATAAGACTAATAACTTCCTTAATATTTCCCAAGCTGGACTCAATTGTACCCATACGCTCAGTCTTTTGTGAGCAAGTGATTGATTTCTAGCTTTGCTTCAAAGTCTTTCAAAAAGTTAAGCATCACTTCTGGTTGGTAATTGGTGGCCAGAACCACTCCATCAACTCCAACTGCCTTAAGCTCATCTGTTTATAGGAACACATACTTGGTTAAAAACTGAGACAAAACAATAACAACTAGCGGAACCTAGTTTAGAACAGAAGAATGATCATCAAGTTAACTTTAGCCAAGAATGAGAGGCTTCATCTTGATCAAACTAAACTTCTTTTTTTCTTCATGTGATTGCTAAAGTCAGACTTAAAACCGTAACACAGAGCATAGAGATGGTAACAAAAACAGGGAAAAGAGTATAACTTTAGCCAAGAACAAGGCAAAAAGACAAACTTTAGCCAAGAACAGAGCAAAGGCAGAGACTTTTAACTACCTAGCAGAATTGAAAACTAAGAAAGAAGAGAACAACATTGCAACATCAGCGAAGGTTCTTACACTGGACGCAAAAGTTGCAGGAAGAAATGCAGCTGAACAAAAAGAAAAGTTGGAGTCTTTATCTATTGAATCGCACACAAGCGTAACTGTGACCTCTTCTTTGAACATCAGTTCCTGCAATCACAAGAGTCTCAGACTTACTCATCAAAACTGAAAGTAGAGAATGTTACACCTAATCTGAAATACCTAATTGACGACCTAGTCACACAAACACAATTGTGCAAGCACATGAATGAAATATAGAAGAGCTGAGAGAAACGAACATAGGTAAATCTACATCAAACCTTCAATGGCGTCATGGGGAGTCTGGAAACCCAAACCAATGTTCTTCCAGAAACGGTTTCCACCTTTAACATGTTTCTTTTCTTTCCCAGATTTCTTCTAGCTGAAACACACACATAATCTTCATCATAAGGACCAATTCGTAAAGCAAAACGATAAAGCTTTTTCCTTTTTCCTTTTTCTTACCTTAAGACGACCTCGGGTTGCTTAAGAAAAGCTGTCTCAGTCTGCAAGAGAGAGAAGAGGATGAGAATATTTGTAAGAAGTATATAAACAAAGAGACAGAGAAAGAAGAAACAGAACCTGTTCAGCCATGGCTACTGGTGCATCCGTCTCTCTTTATCGAATCAGAGGCGTTGGGATCTGAGGAGACGCATGAAGGAGTGAAATTGAGGGGTTTGCGAGGTCTTGCGGAGATGATTATGAGACGTAATTGTCGTTCAAGGAGAGATCAAGGTTTAGGGTTTGGTGGAGACGAAGATGATTGATATACAGAGTGCAAAATTGAGGGTTTGGGAAAGGACGAGATCCAATCCTTATGTGGTTTCTTCGATTGAGATGAATAATGGAAGAAAAAAAAACTGAAGTAGGAGATGGAGGATGAATAGAGAGATTGAAGTAAACAACGAAGAAGAAGACAAAGAAAATGAATTATTTTTTTTTCCTTTTTCAAAAAACACAGTGACTTAGGCAAAAATTACATTATTTTAATCAAAATAAAATGTTTTGGTGCCAAAATGAAAATTTGCAAAGTATTTTCGCCTCTTAATGATTTTTGGGTTCCCGCTTAATGAAAATCTTTCTTAGCATAAGTTTAATGCTACGATAGAGTTGTGTTCCATTTTTTTACATTTTTGATAGCAGTTAATGAATTCATGCTACCACGAACTGCTACTAATACTCATATTTCTTGTAGTGGGATGTGCTTGACTTTGATAGATCCAGATATCCACTACGACCCTGTCAAGCTAGGCAAACCACCAGCCAAAACCGTGGTAAAATAAGATGATCTTGGTATCATTGCAGTTTGTCATTGTGAAGTCGAGTACGAGATAGAGTACTCGGGATCGATCGATAGCACCTTAACATCATCGATCGACACCAGAAAGTCAGAGGAGATCGACAACCACCATGGATTATCGATCGACAGAGACCCACCAGATGATGAAATCGATCTACCAAATCATTGCTACCCGAATTTCGCCATCACACCCATCAGAAACGAAGATGATTACTCAGTAAGGAGTTGGGTGATATACCATGGATTTTATCCATTTTTACCCATGGTATATAAGTGTTTTATATAACATTTACTATGTATTAGAGTCTATTTAGAGTATTTACAGGTTCATGGACGATTTGGAGATATATGGTGATTTTGGTGCCTTTTGGAGTCTTTCGCAGTGCAGGACTGCACAGACGCTTCAGATGTTTAGCTCTCGATGGAGACATTCCTACCTTTGGATTTAGCCCATATTTTGACACAAGATAGAGCTTTGAGTTAGCTTTCCAATGCGACCGGTCTGAGGTCAATCCGCATCCTGTAGCGGAAGTTATGCCCGATTTACTGAAGAGTGGTCAGTCTGCCTCACGAGAGAAGGCTGCCGAGAAGAGGATTGTATGTCGATCGATGCAACAGAGTGCATGTCGATCGAAAGGGACATCAGAATGTGGGCTGAGTATATTTTATGACCAACTGAAGCCCAGAAGTCACCACAAAGTTACCAAAATACCCTTGACGACCAGAAATCCTATTTATGTTATTTCTAAGCCACTGTTGACCGCTACGCTTTCTACGCTTTCTTTTGATTCATTGTTCTTAGTTTAGGAGAGAAGAGAGGAACTCCTTCAGAGTCCTCTTGGAACTTCTTTGGTTTTTATATCTATTCTATTGCAATTTCATCTACTCATCTATGATTTCTGTGACAACTATCATGTCTGAGTAGATCCACCTGTTAGGTTTAGGGTTCAGATAGGTTACGAGGGATTAGCCCCAAATATAGAATTCCTAAGTTGTGGTATTAATCATTGAGACTGTTCTTAATGCTTGTTCTTGAGTAATTAACCTAAACTTGATCATAGAATTATTAGGCACAAGCGAGAGTTTGATCTCTTATCTGACTTGTCTTCTTTGATCTAGGATTGCTAGATAACAGCGAGAGCTGGTTTAGAAACCCTAGTGAACATATATTCAACCCGTGCATTAAGCCTACTAGAAGTGCGTCGATCGATATCCCGACAGGTGAATCGATCGACGAAGCGAAAGGTGTATCGATCGATACTCCTATAGAGTCATCGATCGACACTTTCTAATTGATCATCCCGACAGGTGAGATCATTGGATCTAGTAATAGATAACCTATACAACGAGAGTTGATGTGTTATTCTTATATTTGAGTTCTATAATATCATAATTTAGTATCTATATCATTATATTTCCAGCCTGAATAGAAACCCTAGATCTAGCTACCATCCTTCCATCAAACAACTCTTAGTTACCTTCTGAACAACTACCTTGTTCACTTTGCTTTCATTTATTTATTACATTCATATTTACTGCTTTATAACTGTTTGCCTAGTTTAACCTTAATATCTATAGTTTAGTGTGTGCCCTAGCTCTCTGTGGATTCGATCCCTAAGTACTATAATCGAACCTCTTATTTGAGAGAGTAAGATCACTTGTTAGGGTAATTTGAGTGATATCAAATTTGGCGCCGTTGCCGGGGAGCAAGGATTCGCCATTAGACTTGATTAATAGGTTTTTTCTAGGTTTTATTTACTATTTTAAGTTACTTACGAAATTTTTTTCTTGTTTTTCAGGTACATGCCAATTAGTACCAGAAGCAGCAAGGGAGAATTGCTATTCTTCTCAGACCCAGCACGTTTGGAACGCTCGATCCGCAAAGAGAAACTCGCAGCATCGATCGATACCACTTATACATCATCGATCGACACTTGTGAAAGAGAATCGATCGACACATCTTCTGCAACATCGGTCGATACCAATCTGCGAGCAACCATGAGCGAGATACTTGTGCTACAAAGGGATGAGAACGGGGACCTGCATGACCAGGATGGTCATCTGCGTAATGCAGCAGGTCAGAGACTTGATGCTCAGGGGACTGTAATCCCTGACTTCGATACTGATGCTACAGGAGCTGCTATACATGTAGATGAGAATGCTCGACAAAGGACACTGGCTGACTACAACCGTCCAGAGGAATACTATTTCAACAGATCAGCCATTCGTCTACCAGATATCCAGACACAGAATTTCGAGCTGAATCCAAAGTACTACACCCTCGTGGCACAGATACCTTACTCTGGATTATCTCACGAGCATCCTATGGACCATCTAGAAAGATTCGAGGATCTTATTTCATCGCATTGGCTTAAGCAGCTACCACCAGGATCTCTTACATCCTGGCCCGACATCCAAAATGCATTCTTGTGTAAATTCTTTGATGAATCACGGACTGAAGAAATAAGAGATAAAATTTGGACATTCTCTCAGGGACCTATAGAAGGCTTCAGAAGCTCTTGGGAGAGGTTCAGGAGCTACCAAAGGGACTGTCCACATCATGGTTTTACGGAGGTTCAGCTGTTGATGAAGTTCTGCAATGGTACTGATGTGCAATATCATGTAATGCTGGACACTGCAAGCGAGGAGAACTTTAGAACAAGGACCCTAGAGGAAGCTCAGAGACTGATTGAGAGCGTGGCGTCCAGCACCAGTGCCAAAAATCTAGATAAGCACAGGATAAAATCAGCTGTAAAGGATGACAACAAGATCATTGAGGCTGAGACTGGTTCTGTACATGAAGTCTCATTTGTGAAGCATGCTATATACCAGGATGAGGATCAGTACAATTTAGAAAAGATGGAATTTATGCTAGAGGAGCGCTTGAAAGAACAGCAGGAGATCACTGAAGAGCTTAATCTGCATTTGAATTCTCTCTACAAAGAGGTGAATGGAAAGATAGACATCATCGATACCCGTTTCAAGATGTTGTGCACCCAAGTTTCTCAGATTGAAAAAACTCTGAAAAAATGAAAATTTTCTTCAAAGGAACGACACTGTTCACTCGGGTACTGTTCATCGTGACACTATTCACCCAGAAACTGTTCATCGAGATACTGTTCATCGTCACACTATTTATCCCGACTGGGAAGAGCAACAGGTCGATTCCAGATGGGATAACTACTTTGGGGAAGTAATCAAACATGAGAAGTTGGAAGAAGAAGTCTTTTTAGTCGAAAGTTGCATGTCCATTGGTAACTCGTATTTGTGTCGATCTACACCAGGAGCTGGTCACCGATCGACACCACTTCTAGGTTCATGCAGTACTGTTCAAATTCAGACCCACTCAGATTTTGCTGCTCGACACCCACATCCTCCCATCCCGTACCATGCTAAAATATATGACGTCGAGCAACACAAAGAAAACAGCATCGATCGACCTCCACGGGAAAGCATCGATCGACAGCGGCTCACTACAAATCTAGTGTGTTTACCAGACCCTTATGCCCACGGTTTGCTTAAAGACAATGGAGAAGACCAGAAAGCAACCTGCAGATGCACCAGACCAACAACTATTGACTCTAGTTGAAACTTCTTTCGTTGAGATTGTCGATCGACGACATCCACCTGGTATCGATCGACACCAATTGGACGGACATGAACCTGTCATGGAACGACAAGCAACAAAAGAAGTGATTCAGATTGGGATGAGGTCGAAAGCTAAGAAACTCTATGTTCCCAAACACCTGAGGAGAGAAGCTAACAAAGCTGAACTTGATGGATTTCACAAGAGGGTGAAGAGAGTTCCTAAGGGTATGACTTTTGAGGAAGCCTATTATAAGTATAGACTTGGTAATTTCTTCAGAGAGAGCAGAGAGACAGAAAAGGACATGGAGATATTATTCAACAAGGTCTGTCGTAAGCCTAAGAGGACTCTAAAGAAAGAACAAGATCCTGGAAAGTTTCGGATTCCATGCTCTATAAATAACCACAATCTGCCAAACGCCCTCTGCGATACTGGATCTGCAGTGAGCATCATGGCTATAGACACTGCTGAAGTATTAGGATTGAAGACGGAACCTTCAAATGATAGTTTCGCTTTCGTTGATAACTCCAAAGCAAACTCAGCAGGCATGATCAGGAATGTTAAAGTGGAGATAGGAGAATGCACTATTCCTGTGGATTTTCATGTGGTGGAGCTCAACTCAGGCAGGACATCTTCCCTTCTTTTTGGAAGAGCCTTCATGGCTACAGTGGGAGCAGTTTGTGATCTTAAGAAGAATAGGATGTGCCTAACTAATGTTGATGAAAATGTCTTATATGATCCTGTCGAGAAGAAGAAAAGTGAAGATTTGATTTCCTACATAGAGATGTTTGAAGATCCAGCACCTCTAACATATGCAGATCGCAAGCTTGCAAAATCAGGATCAACATCGATCGACATTCAACTTTCAAGATCGGTCGACAATGAGCCTCACGAATCGACTGACACAGAGCCTTTAGAATCGGTCGACAACATCCAAATTTCAGAACAGAACGAGACTGAAAAGTCTAAGTCTGGGGGAAGACCTAGAAAGAGGAAGAAGAAAATGAAAAGGAATATAGATGTATATTCTCTATCACTGGTCCCTTCTCAGTGTCAGGAGGAAAGTCTTGAGTGTAGAGTGCGCCGCAGAGGAGGTCCAGCTTCTTTTGCTAAGGTTAGAGTGCTATCTGATCCAAAACTAAGAGACAAAGGGGAAGCATCTGCAAGAGCTTTCATCAACTGCATCAACCAAATGAGGAAGAGAGACACAGAAACTTGTTTTGGAGCAAGTTCACATCCTCATCCAGATTAAATCAGACCTCCAAAAGTCAAGTTAATGACTAAAAATAAGCGCTGAGTGGGAGGCAACCCACTGTTAGGTTTGTTTTACATTTGGTTTTATTTTCATATACTACTGATTTTTGTTTTTAATTATTGCAGGTAAAAAAAAAAAAAAAAAGAGGAGATGAACAGTACGCCCGACACTGTAGCGAGGACATCGATCGATAGTGTAGCAAGCAAATCGATCGACACTGTAGCAGAGTTACTGCAGCAGAATCACTGTAGCAACGCTACTGTAGCAGAGTCACTGTTCGTCCGAAAAAATAAAAAAATATAATAAATTGGTTTTATATTTATCTATTACTGTTTGTTTAGTGTTTTATATATCAGGTAATCAAAAGGAAGGATCCAAGGAAGAAACTTGATCTACCAACATCGACCTATGACTGCGCAGCATCGGTCGACAGAGCATTAATAGCATTGATTGATCGCCACTTAATTGTGTTGATCGATAGAGCATCAAGAGTATCGATCGCCACTTAACTGTGTTGGTCAATATTCATATCAAAGTTAGGTTTTTCCTTGTTAATCATTGTCCTTATGATTTATCCTTCCACCAATCTTAGACTGTATAACACTGGTAACAATGTTGTTTAAGTCTAAGGGAGGTCGTACTAATATTATAATTTAGATTAGCTATTTAGAATAGGGACCCAAGTAAACGATTGCCATAATATCGACCGACGAGAAGAAGTCGATATCGATCGACATAACCAAATCTGCCTAGACCGATGACAACACATTTACATCGATCAACATCTATTCCGGTCCGGTATTTCGTTCTAACTTGTTAAATTGAGTACTTATAGTTTATTTCTCACCAATCTCCGACTTAATAACACCATTATAGTGATATTTAAGTCTGGGGGATGTTCTACTGATATTGTGTTTTAGTTAAAAAAAAAAAAGAGATCCAGGTAAACGATTGCTCAGCACATCACCCGATGAGACCATATCGATATAGTTCGACAGCGCTTCAGCTTCAACGATCGATTGTCACTTCATTGTGTCGATCGTCACATACATTAGCGAGCTGGTATATCGTTCTTACTTGTTAATTTTGTGCTATTGCTTTATGATTTTCACCTTACCACCGACTGTTTTACACTGGGGACAGTGTAATTTAAGTCTGGGGGGATTACTAATGATTTTCTACTTTATGAGTCTTATCTAAAATTTTTTTGAAATTTTTTTTTATTGAGTCAAGAAGGGGATATAATCTTAATCGATTTACTACTTGTCATCTAACCACTCTTTAGACCAGTCTTAGATTTACTGACTGCAGAAGTACTAGAGATACTAAAGTGGATCAACCTGTCAACTATGTTTGCACTTGCTGAAATTGTTTGAAGGAACCAAAGCTGACCTCCAACCTAATTTGACATGATTTGCTTGTTTTAGGGCTTGGTATACAAGGGATCGGAATCCTCCTACAAGTCTGGAAGGTAAAAAGTCTGTGTGTTTCTGGTTCCATTCCTTCTCTCTCTTCGGCATCTCTAAGATCTAAGTTTAAGTTATAAAAGATTGATATGATTTCCTGAAAGGCAGAGGGGTAGGAATGTCTCCTGCGACCCCATTATTCTAAATCTCAGGGATGATCACACATTGTGGAAACGGGGGATAGGTAAATTACCTGAGACCCCATTATTCGCTACACTTTGTCAAATGTATGAGTTACAAGTGCAAATGTCAATGAGATAGACTAGATGACCTTTGTGGCATCGAAACCTGTTGAAATTGAAACTAATAAGAGATTCAGAGAAGAGAGATGAGGGGAGAAAGGGATCAGAGAAGACTACCTGTGTGTTCAGAAACTTGTTTGAGTTGAATCCATGTGTCCTTTGATCGATACTCCCAAGGTAAAGCCTACACTTTTATTTTTATGCAAGAAATGAGGTTAGTAGAGGGGATTGTCAGATAGAATCTGTTAGGTTGTGGAACTAGTGGAATTTGGTTGCTATACTAGGATATTGTATAATGTGTTTCTAAGGTTAGGATGTTTAATGATTTGGTTTGCACTACTAGAGAGATGATGAACTGAGTTTTTAAAATCCTTCGAGTCTCTACTATTTTCAAACCTCTTTCAGAGAGACTGCCTGATTGTTTTGCTTGAGGACAAGCAAAAGGATAAGTCTGGGGGAGTTGATATACCATGGATTTTACCCATTTTTACCCATGTATTGGAGTCTATTTAGAGTATTTACAGGTTCAGGGATGATTTGGAGATATATGGTGATTTTGGTGCCTTTTGGAGTCTTTCGCAGTGCAGGACTGCACATACGCTTCAGATGTTTATCTCTCGATGGAGACCTTCCCACCGTTGGATTTAGCCCATCTTTTGACACAAGATATAGCTTTGAGTTAGCTTTACAATGCGACCGTTATGAGGTCAATCCGCATCCTATAGCGGAAGTTATCCCCGATTTACTGAAGAGTGGTCAGTCTGCCTCACGAGAGAAGGCTGCCGAGAAGAGGATTGTATGTCGATCGATGCAACAGAGTGCATGTCGATCGACAGGGACATCAGAATGTGGGCTGAGTACATTTTATGACCAACTGAAGCCCGGAAGTCACCACAAAGTTACCAAAATATCCTTGACGACCAGAAATCCTATTTATGTTATTTCTAAGCCACTGTTGACGGCTACGCTTTCTACGCTTTCTTTTGATTCATTGTTCTTAGTTTAGGAGAGAAGAGAGGAACTCCTTCAGAATCCTCTTGGAACTCCTTTGGTTTTTATATCTATTCTATTGCAATTTCATCTACTCATCTATGATTTCTGTGACAACTATCATGTCTGAGTAGATCCACCTGTTAGGTTTAAGGTTCAGATAGGTTACGTGGGATTAGCCCCAAATATAGAATTTCTAAGTTGTGGTATTAATCATTGAGACTGTTCTTAATGCTTGTTCTTGAGTAATTAACCTGAACTTGATCATAGAATTATTAGGCACAAGCGAGAGCTTGATCTCTTATCTGACTTGTCTTCTTTGATCTAGGATTGCTAGATAACAGCGAGAGCTGGTTTAGAAACCCTAGTGAACATATATTCAACCCGCGCATTAAGCCTACTAGAAGTGCGGTCGATCGATATCCCAACAGGTGAATCGATCGACGAAGCGAAAGGTGTATCGATCGATACTCCTATAGAGTCATCGATCGAGACTTTCTAAATGATCATCCCGACAGGTGAGATCATTGGATCTAGTAATAGATAACCTATACAACGAGAGTTGATGTGTTATTCTTATAGTTGAGTTCTATAATATCATAATTTAGTATCTATATCATTATAATTCTAGCCTGAATAGAAACCCTAGATCTAGCTACTATCCTTCCATTAAACAACTCTTAGTTACCTTCTGAACAACTGCCTTGTTCACTTTGCTTTCATTTATTTATTACATTCATATTTACTGCTTTATAACTGTTTGCCTAGTTTAACCTTAATATCTATAGTTTAGTGTGTGCCCTAGCTCTCTGTGGATTCGATCCCTAAGTATTACAATCGAACCTCTTATTTGAGAGAGTAAGATCACTTGTTAGGGTAATTTGAGTGATATCATTGGGCAGATAGCGGATTTCATGAGAGTTTTGCAGTAGATATAGCTAGATCTTCCCACAGTGAAGAATATGATGAAGATTATTGGGAAGAGAAAGCTTGGGAAAAACTACTTGGAGAATGATAGATTTGCAAATCGATTCCCAAAATCGATCGACATCAAGCGCCCACCGTCGATCGATTATCTACTTCATCCAGCAAAACGACACCGTCCATCGATCGATATCGCCAGCATCAAATCGATCGATATTAACCCGGATGACTTAAAGGACAAAATCAGAATTTCACCGATTAGGGCGACACATGGGTATATAAGGTTGACAACACCAGCTACGAAAATTCAAACCTTAACAACTTATACCCAGCAGCTTCCAGCATTCAGAAACTTAACAATGGAGGACGGCAACACCATGAACAATCGATCCAACCAAGCAGTTGGACGATCACCGTCGATCGCCACCACAACCTTACCATCTATCGACGCCACCAACAGAGCTCAATCTCGATTTCATGAAACTTATGATATCATGAATGTTTCACTAACTCCTGACGAATTTGGTATTTTCAGGGACACATATGGATATGCAAGAGCAATGGATGGAAGAGTTCTGCACATAACTAGAGAAGACATAGCAGACATCTTCCAAGTTGCTAATAGACCAGAAAACCTGTTTACACAGCAACGTGGCCATCCAGACATCCTAGCTCACGTCCAGGACAACCACCACGTCACCATGAGAGAGGATACAGTTCCTCAAAGCTTCGGTCAACCCAGGAGTTCACCATCGATCGACAACGTTTCATCACCATCGATCGACGGCGAGTATCCTAGATTGATCGACAGAGCAAGAGTCGGATCGCTCGACAGACGTTTGGAGTTTGGACGACGTGCCTTTAATCCTGATGGATCCAAGAAATTCAAGTGGGAAGCAAAGGATGATATGGTGTCCACAGAGATGAGTTCGGCCATGCTAGAGGAGTTGATGGTGAAATCATCCATGTTACCAAGGAGAATCCTGGAGAGAGCATCTCTTTTTCACAAAGGTTGCTTACGCCTTCCCGAACACCTACGCCCTTACCATGCATAAAAACCACCACCAGTACCCTACAGTAGAGAGGAGATAGATGATATGGTGACTGATGTATGAAGAGCTTAGGCACACCTTGAGGCAGACATGTGCACATTAGTGGAAGACAATTTCCAGCCTTTGGATATCAGCTACAAGGATTTCCAAAGTGATATGCCTGAGATAAGAATGGAGCTTGGAAACATATTAACCATGCTTGAGAAGGAAGTTACGCCACCAGCATCGATTGACACAGTACATGTACCATCGATTGACATTGGCAAGACTACATCCAAGAACCGACCAGAATGTTCATCACCTAAGAGAGATGAATGGGAGATTGCTTACATCAATACTCGGATTGGAGACGTCTACAGCCCTCTCAGCAACAATGTCGAATGGTTAAGTAAGAGGATCGATCTTCTACAGAAAGAGCTAGCATCAATTCGCCAGAAAGATCAGGCTCAGAATGCTACTTTACCATCGATCGACACACAGTCTTCACCGTCGATCGACACAAGGTTCGCAGCACTGGAAGATAGGATGAAAGCATACGAAGAGAAGCATGATCATTTCAGTTCACCTATCATGCGATACCTGGATACACTGTCACAGCAGCTGAACGAGCTACAACAAGACATGAGCATAGTTCAAGATCATCTTGGTCTTCGTGACAGAAATTCGACATCGATCGACAGGCCTCGACCAATATCGATCGACATCGAGCCACCACCAGCGAAGAGAGCATGCACTACAGCAGAAAGAGTTACCAACCTTTGCAGAGCTACTGAGCTGTACGAAGCAATGAATGCAATGGAAGATATGCTTAATGGGAGAAGTGATGACATTGACGACACTGTCAACGAAAGAGTTACCAACCTTTGCAGAGCTACTGGTCTTTTGAAGAATGAGATACGCAGTATGCAGAGAATTCTTGAGTACCAAGGACAGCGCTCCGCATCGATCGACACAGTTGATACTGAGTCGACTGACAGAACTTTCAGCGAAATGACCGACGCACAAGTTGTAGCATCGATCGACACAGATTCTTTGGACAACCGAGATCAGTTAATTCATGACAAGATCGATGCATTACAGAATGAGATGAGGGAGTTGTCCGTATACACCTACCAAACCATCGACAGGAAGGTTGGCAACATCGAATACATTGAGAATTCTTTGAGGAAGCTTCAAGATATAGTCCTCAAGATAGATAAGAAACAACTAAGGTCAGATGATGCCACAAGAAGCTTCGCTGCCACATGGTTCAACAGTAGGAGACACAAAATTGATGATTGTTGTCCAATGATCAGCAGTTTCTGCACCCCATGAGTCACACACCTACCACAGTCAAGCTAAATGACTATAACAAAGCGCTGAGTGGGAGGCAACCCACTATTAGGTTTTCTTTTTCTTTTATTTTATTATTTTTCATTTTTACTTTTATTTTTCGGATTTCTTTTTGCAGTTTTATAAGATCCGAGTAGAATGATTTCGTCGACCGACACGTATCATTCATATAGCTCGACACCACACGACCATTACTAACGATCGACGTACACCGTTACGAATCGATCGACACCTTGTCGATCAGGTTAAATCATTCTATCTTGTTATATTTATTTATTTATGATTTATTTTATTTACCTCACTCCGGTTGTGTTACACTGGGACAGTGTAATTTAAGTCTGGGGGGGGGGAGTTTACTAATATGCGTTTTTATTTTGGTTTTTATTTAAAATGTTTTTCAAAATTATTTTTGGCATAAGTATTAAACAGGGACATTGATATAGATTTATATTTGATTGTCTGACCACTCTTTAGCATCATTCTAGATTTACTGATTGCAAATCTCTATAATATTATTTGAGAAGTCAGTTTCTTATGTGGCGCTCTCACGTTAATTCTCACGGTGGTTGATTACAATGATACCCTTGATAAATCAAATTTATCTACGTATCAGTATTAAATATTTGTTGTATTTTCTTTTTTTTTTATTTAGGTTTCCTTTTTCTTTTTCCTCAAATTGCCTATATAATAAAGAAAATTTATAAATCAAAAAACATAAATATATTTTATATATAGTGTAATTCATAATAAGGGAAGTTTACAAAATAATCTTGATTTTAAAGTAAATAAATAATTTTTCCTTTTAAAAATAATCTTAAACAACATAATATATATTTTAAAAGTATTAAACATTTTATTTAAATCAATCTATTTAAAAATTATTACAAAACAATTTAAATAACATAAACTAAGATATCTTTGATGAATAAAATTTGATTTAATATTTTTATGCTCCCTTTTATATTTTAAAATAACATATATGATAAAGAAAATATTTATAAACCTTAAAGCGAAAATAGTTTTTATATATAATGTGATTTTAGAAAAGGAAATTTAGAAAAATTATCTTGATATTAAAATAAATAATTAATCTTCCTTTTTAGAATGTATCATTATGTTTTAATGCAATTGCATCTATCATCACTTTGTTTTATAATATATTTTTGAAAATTAACATACACCAAATTACTAAGTCCTATAATTTGATATGGTTTAATTAGATTAGAAAATTATATTTGAATTTGACGGAATATAAGTAACACAGTATGCCCACAAATGAGTAACAATATACCCACAAATGAGTAAAAAGACCAATCCAATTTTTTTACACAAAGTCAAACATTAAATAAAAATAATATATTTTCATTTATACTAATTTTTAATACATATAAATTATTGAACGACTCAACATATCACTAAATAAATATGATATTCTCAAATAATATTACAAATATAGTAACCAACTATTACAATTAACTATCATTATTATATTTATTTATGTAACTTTGAACTGATCAACACTTTAGTTCATTTTTACTATTTGATTCTCAAAATAACATATATTAAATTATACATAATCTTACAAAATATATATACAGATATAAGACAAGAATCAAATTACATGAAAATAACAAAATTTTAATATGTACTAGATTTTGACCCGCCCTTAGAAGGGCGGGTATATTTTTTTATTTACATTTTTTTATAAATTTAATTTTTATATTTATGTTTTTATTTACGTTTTTTTCATTATATAATATCAATATACTAAAACAGGAATATGATCTATTGATATATGTGTGGTCAAATTATTTTATGATAATTATTAAAACCTCTTATTAATTATTTAAATGAAATATTATACAAAGAAAAATATAAATATGATTAAAAACATAAATATAAAAATTAAATTTCTAAAATATGTAAAACAAAAAAATATACCAGCTCTTTTAAAGGCGAATCCGAATCTAGTCAATACTATTAAAATAAAAACATAACATATTGATATATGTATGGTAAAACTATTTTAATACAATGATTAAAACCTCCTATTAATTATTTAAGAGAAATGTTATACAATGAAAAACACAAATATGACTAAAACATATAAATATAAAAATTAAATTTCTAAAAGAATATAAAACTAGAAAATATAAAAAGGCGGGTCCAAATGCAGAAATCTATTTAAAACCCGTTAAACTAAAATCTATAGAATATCGGATCATGATAATAATTTTTAATTTTAATTTTAGTTGTTTAGTTTTAGTTTTAATTTTATTTTTTAAAGAAACATAATTTTATGTTTGTGTGTTTGTATAATCATATTCTGTATGATATTAATTTAATAGAATATATAAGTTTTGTAAGTATGTACATGTATCATATGGTAAGGTTTCGTCTTTTTGTCAATGTTCAGTCCAAATTATTTGTTTTTTTTATTTGAACATAAAAACAGGAATATAGGGAAGTTACGAACGGTTAACAATATTCGAAGCACAAATTATCATTTCATATGCCGAGGGAAGTTACGAACGGTTAACAATGCTCTAAAGGACCTTTTATTAATTGGTCATACATGATAATTAATAGAATAGATTTTGACCCGCCCTTAAAAGGGCGGGTAAATTTTTTGTTTTACATCTTTTAAAATTTTTATATTTTTGTTTTTAATTATTTTTGTTTTTAATTTGTATAATATCTTTTTAAAATGATTTATAAGAGGCATTAATAATTATAATCTTTGTATAATATTTTTTTAGCCAGTTACGTGACTAATGACCATAATTAAGAAATTAAGAAATATAATTATGCAGTAATGGGCGTTCACAAAAAATACGATATCAAATCATATTGAATCATGCGCCCTTTTGGGCCGTTACGTGATTAATAGCTAGTTACGTGATTTGGCAGTTATATTAATACAAAAATGTATATTAAAGATGTATTTAGTGGCAGTTATAAAAATTAAAAAGGGGACATAACCCTATATCAATTGGACATGTTGAAGAATTAATAAAATAGATAACAAAAATATCTTAGTTGAATCGAAAAATTCAATCTTAACTAATATATCCAAATAATAATCAAACAGTCGTGATATTATATATCCAAAATTATACGTCTAATTAAAATAACATAGTTTTATTTAAAATAAATCATACATATTGATTACAATATAAAATATCAGAATAATTAAAATTTAAAAACAATATATTAATAAATTATTACATTGTAAATAAATTATTATAATGCATTTACTTTATAAATATTTATATCCGTGCATGAGCACGGAAAAATCACCTAGTAGTACTAAAGATGCTAAAGTGGATCAACCTGTCACCTATATACACTAGCTGAGATTGTTTGAAGGAACCAAAGCTGACATCCAACACTAATACTGACTTATTTGCTTGTCTTGGGGCATGGAAATCACTGGATCGGAATCCTCTTACAAGTCTGGAAGGTAAAAAAGTCTGTGTGTTTCTGGTTCCCTTCCTTCTCTCTTTTCGGCATCTCAGAGATCTAAGTTTATGTTATAAAAGATTGAATTGATTTCTTGAGAGGCAGAAGGGTAAGAGTGTCTCCTGCGACCCCAGTATTTTAAATCTCAAGGATGATCACACATTGTGGAAACGAGGGATAGGTAAATTACCAGAGACCCCATTATTCGCTACACTTTGTCAAAATGTATGAGTTACAATGCAAATGTCAACGAGATGGACTAGATGACCTTTGTGGCATCGAAACCTGTTGAAATTGAAACCAACAAGAGATCCAGAGAAGAGAGATGAGGGGAGAAAGGGATCAGAGAAGACTACCTGTGTGTTCAGATATTTGTTTGAGTTGAATCCATGTGTCCTTTGATCGATACTCCCAAGATAAAACCTGCACTTTTATTTTATGTTAAGAATTGAGGTTAGTAGAGGGGAATATCAGATGAGATTTGCTAAGTTGTTGACTTGATGAATTTGGTTGCTAAGCTAGGATAAGACATAATGAACTTATGTTATTAGGATGTTTAGATATGGATCGCAAACCTATAGAGTGATGACTTCAATATTTTGAATCTTTGAGTCCTACTGTTTTCAAACTTTTTCCAAAGATTACTGTTTTTGCTTGAGGACAAGCAAAGAAGTAAGTCTGGGGGAGTTGATATACCATGGATTTTACCCGTTTTTAATCATGGTATACTAGTGTTTTATTATATATTTAATCTGTTTTCTAGCATGTTAGGTATGTTTTCAGGTTCAGGAGCATTTTGTGAGAAAGTGATGTTTTGGAGCATTTTGGAGTACAAGAGATGATATACCCGAGTTGACCATTCAAGACCAAGTCGGAAGTCAACATTGCGATTAGAATCGATTGATACTCATCCAGAGTTGTCGATCGATGTAGCTGAGAAGATTCGCGTACTAGAAGATTATAATCGATCGATACACATCAGTGTTGTCGATCGATATCGAGGACGAAATGGTTTAGCCGACTACTTCACCAAGACTTCACCAAATTACGAGATTGCCCCTGACGAGTTTTTAACCTAATGGAAATGCTTAAATATTTTTGCTAAGTGTTTTTGACGGCAAGCTTTGAAAAAGTCTAAGTTACCACAAAGCAGAGAGTGAGAGAGAGATAGAGACTAGAGTTTTACTTGTTTTAAGAGATTGAAGAGATTTCTCATCTCCTTTTGTATTTCTACTTTATTCTATCTATGCAATTCTTTCATCTATCCACTGTCATGAATTGCTTAGCTATGTATGAGTAGTCTACTTGTTAGATCTAGGGTTTAAATAGGTTTGTGGGATTAGCCCCAAACTATAATTGCTAAGTTGTAATATTCATCAAATAGATTGCACCCTAAGCTTGTTCTAGAGTAGCTAACTAGAATATAGATCACTAGGATCTCTGATAATCTTGAATTATCTATTTGAACTAGTATCTTCTGGAGAAGAGCTAACCGCCCTCCTTGAGATCTAGTGTTCATTATCAGCTCGCGCCTAGGCATATCTAGAAGCCGTCGATCGATATCCCGACAGGTTAATCGATCGCCGAGCGAAAGGTGTATCGATCGATATCTCTAAAGGATTATCGATCGACTCTTTTTCTGTGTCAACATACGACAGTTGAGGCCAGAGATCTAGATTATTTAACCAGTGAGACATCACTGAGATTAAGCGACTGAGTTCTAATATATCATGCAAGCAACTTGTTAGGTATTTGTAGATATTATAATCTTCATTCCTGAATAAAAGCCCTAAGTCTAGCACTCTTTATCACATTTAAACAACCCATCATATTGTTAGTTAGAGCAACTACCTTGCTCATTTTAGGAATTGCTATTTACATTTCTATCATTAAAACCAACTTCACCTAGGATTGATTAGTAGATTATATTTAATTGGTTCCCCAGCTCCTCGTGATTCGATCCCTAAGTACTATAACTGTACCTCTTATTTGAGAGACTAAGCTCTACTGGGTAATTTGAGCACTATCAAATTTAAGTTGTACCAATTAAGTCTGTATGTTTCTGGTTCCCTTCCTTCTCTCTCTTCGGCATCTCAGAGATCTAAGTTTATGTTATAAAAGATTGAAATGATTTCTTGAGAGGCAGAGGGGTAGGAGTATCTCATGCGACCCCATAATGTGCCATAGGAATTCAGAAGTGACTAGCTGTTACAAAGATGTTTTCGCCTTAATTTCTCTATTAAAATGTTCCATAATAAGCTAAAATTGCAGTTTATCAGAGCCTAAAATCTTATCACAGTGAGTATGGACTATGGAGAGAGAACTTCAATCTTCATATACTTTTCATAATGTTAACTATGAGTTGTTTTATATTCTGAATCGTCGTGGAAGTTAGGGATTTTGTTTGCGACTTCAAGAAGAGATCTTTTAAGTGTATACTTAATTTTGAACCCACCTTTAAGTTGGATGTTGACAAAACATCATGAGCCATACGCACAAAATTAACTACACCATGCTTTCCTACAACAAAATGAAAATACACATTGTAATATTACGTACGGGCACGGTTTCTTCCTTTACCTTCACCGGTCAAAATGAAATGTTAAGTTTAATATCAGACAAGAATACAATCTGAGACAAGAATACAATCTGATGCAGATTAATCAGAGTGACAAGGTGGAATGCAAAAATCCTGAGATAGAATTTGCATAGAGTTACTACAGCACCATGCGTTTGTTGTTAGACACACTTGTAACGCTCATCACACACACACAAAAAAAAATCAACTCACAAACAGATATCAGAAATGCCCAAAACGGGCAACTTTAAAGACAACAAACAGACAAATATTAACCGAAGAAAACACACACCATCAATAAAGAATAAAGGAACGAGGGACAAGAAATTTAGTAAAGTCTTCATTCACCTTTTTACGCAAGTGATCTTGCTGCTTCATGCTCGTATCAGATTCAATCTGAAATTCAGGGGGAGAAAATAACGAAATCGAAGAGAGTCAGATCAGTCGCATTGGCCACATCGAACACATCTCCAAAACATGAGGCTTATGCCCCTCCGGCAACCCTTCGAGGTTTCACCAAACCCACGAGGAGTCGAGCAATTGGTGAAAGCAGAGTTCGAACAGCATTTGCTTTAAGCGCACGTTTTTCGTCGGGAGATCTGATCACCGACACACAAGGGATAATTGAGGAGAAAGAAAAGAGTGAAAATTAAAATGAAAGAGAGAGAAGGACGGAATCTAGAAGGATCTCTTTCTTTATATACACATACGATACGAATTAATAGTGGCGTTGGTAAGCTTTGCTGTTTAGTAAAGAAAATAAAGAAGGGAGAGAGAGAACAAAAAAAAAGTCAACTATTTAATCAAATGTTAGTATGTAATCAAATCATTATTACTATATGATCTATATTTGATCTTTATTTCTCCTTATACTATTGAAAGATCTATACTATTAAATTTATACTATTGAAAGAGAAAAAGTCTTAAAAAATCCACTTATACAAAATGTTATTGTACCTATTCACTAATTAATTATTATTTTTGGTCTTATCCTATATTTCTTTAACTATATAATTATCAGTTATCTTATATTACTCTAATTATACAATAACTTACTATGTTATACACCAAAGATTTATACATAACTTCGTTATATTAAAATATCAACTAATCAAAACATGTCTCATGAATCCATAACCCAAAACATGACAAATGAATTCCAGTATCAAAACTATATTGTTATTTGGTGCAACCAACTATGCAACACATCACTCCATTCTTTTCATTTGGATTGAACTCTGTTTCTTAGATAAAAAGTTGAATGTTTATGTTGATCATTTTACATCATAGCTTCTCTTTGATTAATAATTTTAATAATTTTGATTTGATTTTCAAGAAAGTTTTTTTGCATACTTTAGTTTAATAATATAATAATATATCTAAATATAGTTAGAATATTTTGTTAAGAATATATTATAGATAATATTTTGAAAATCAATACTATTAAAAGAAAATTATTTTTAAAAAATCTATTACAAAAGGGTTGTTGCATCCATATATAGGGTTATTGGTGTAATGCCCAATTTTGGAGACAAAATTAAGGATATAGCATTTGATTTGACATAATTAAATTGTATAGCATTTGTTCCTTTTTCCGGTTATATCCTTTTTATGCAAATTACCGGTAAATAAATGATATTGAAGTGTGTAAAGGACAACAATGATGACAATTAAGTAATGACTGTGATAAAAGGTAAATAGAATGGAACATTCTAAATGGCAATAAACAAAATAATATAGTATATATTGTTCAAATCTTGAAATGTTTATGATTGCGGAGAAAGATGTAATGCTTATCCCAACATCAACACAGATTTTCCCTAACTAAATCAAAAACACTAGTCACTAAGCCCTAAAATAAAATATAAACCCTAACCCAAATATCAAAATATGAAAGAAGATAAACAGAGTAAATAGAATAGAACATTCTACATATGGTATAATTCATATTAATGAAATTATAAAATGGTTTAATGATAGTGGAAGTAATGTTTATCCGACGTCAACCCAAACCTTCCATAAACTAAACTTAAAACACTAATTACTATACCCTAAAAGAAAATATAAACCTTAATCCAAATATCAAAATATGCACACATTACATAATATGAAGCATTATCAAAATATAATAGTAACAAACGAAACAAAATAGTACATATTAATGTTCAAATTATGAAATTCTTATGATTGTAGTGAAGTAGGTAATGCTTACCCCAAAGTCAACCCAAACTTTCCATTATCTAAACCAAAAACACTAATCACTAAAGCCTAAAAGAAAATATAAACCCTAACCTAATATCAAATATGCACATAGTACATAATATGAAGCATTATCGAAATAGAATAGTAACAAATGAAATAACATAGTATATATTAATGTTTAAATTTTGAAATATATATGATTATATGGAAGGAAATAATTCTTACCCCAAAGTCAACACAAATCTTCTATAAACTAAACCTAACACACTAATCACTAAACCCTAAAAAGAAATATAAACCCTAACTCAAATATCAAAATATGCACACAGTACAAATATGAAACATTATTAAAATAAATAAAACAGCGTAATATATATTCTTCAAATGACATAGTACAACCGAAAATTTACTTGACAAAAGAGGACGCTTCGACCGTAACACCATCGTAGTATGTATATTTCAGAAGTGGAGACGACATATGTAGCATAGATTCGGATTTGGAGATGGTTGTGGTGACTATATAATTGGAGATAAGGTATTGTAATGGTGACAAAGGAAAAGTGGAGGTAGTTGATAATCGAAGAAGAATGAGTTATTTTACACTTTCATTAACCAGAGAATAGGGGTAATATAATACATATTATAAAAATAATGGAAGTACTTTTTTGGTTAATTACTTAATTATAGTTATCCATCCCAGTTTTCCTTTTTTTATCATTCCATCAACTACTCTGACTGTACAGTAATTTAAATATTTTAAATAAACCCTATTATTACTTCTCATATAGTGTGATACACTTCTCTAATTTTTATAATCCAATGTTATAGCCATTATACACCAAATCTTATGCTTAATAATGGGTATATAATATTTAGATATCAATTACTAAAATAAGAGCATATATCTTACATCGTATTTACCATGTTATCTCATATTATATAATTCCAAATAGTTACAAAATCTAATCTGATAAAAGCACTTTAGCAAATCATTTGTTAAAACAAAATTATATATTTAACGTTAAATTAAATTTATAAAAAATATCTATAATTTTTTATTTAAGGTAAGTTTCAAAACTATTAAAACCTCTGCAAATATATACTATTAAAATTAACTAAAAATATGCCAGACAAATTATTAAGTCTTGCCAACTGAACAAACATAAATTTTACAAAATACACATAAAATATAGTAAGTGAGAGTAGGCATGGGCATTCCGGTCTTCAGATCGTCTAAGAATTGGTTTTTCAGGTCCGTGTCCTTTGAGTCAATATTAGAACTCAAATAGATATCCAAGGTCTAAATTTGGGTTGGTTCCTTTCACGCCTAGGTTGGTTAGGATCCATAATTCAAATATATATATAATATGTAATTTTTGGGTAATAGCGGGTCTGTATAGGTTTATTCAGGATCCAAAAAGACTCGAAGCACCCGAAAACCCGAGAAAATACCCAAAATCCCAAACTGCCAAAAAATAAACAAATACCCAAAAATATTCAAATACTCAAAAGACCCAAAAATTTATCCAAAATCTGATCCGAGGAACCAAAAAATATCCACAAAGTTTAATCCAAATACCGAAAATATATTTTAAGAAATTTGAAATTTTACATGAAACTCAAAACTATAACCGAAAACCAGAACCTCGAACTTAAAAGGATATTGTAATACTGAAAACATATTTGAAATACTCAAATATACCTAATATACACACAAAATTTGGGAACTTAGGTTATCCGATCAGGTCACAGGTAGGATGTTGACTTGAACCAAGATTGCGGGTCCAAAAAATATCCAGCATGAACTTTGCCCCAGATCAGAATCAAACCTATATTTTTAGTCGGCTTTTGGATCCAGATAAAATTTCTAAACCTAAGAGAGAAATGCATAAAAATTTACATACAAATCTCAAACCATCTAATTCATAAATTATATAATTTTGAAAAACTTTTCTTGTTTGATATAATACAATTTTGTAACATACTAATGGACAACAGTCTTAAAAAAATAATTCATATGAAAATTTATTTATAATATAAAAACCCACGCTTTCGAAGCGCGGAACAAAATCTAGTTACTATTATTTTTGGAAACCAAATTGCTCTTATAAATTTACTACTGAAAATTATTTATGTTTTTTCAATTTATATTTCCTTATTTTTCATTTTCTAAATCGTTTACAAACTCATAAATATAATCGCTTTATGTTATGCAAATATTATTTTTTCTTTAAAATGTTATGCAATCCTCTTATTGATATTTTATATCAGATTGTCAATAAATAAAAAATATAAATATTTAAAAAAATGCTTAAAGAAAAACTCTATTATGTTCATCTTATTTTGGTTTCAACTAAAAAAGCTCTACTATGCTCATCTTAGTGTCAAAAATCTTTTTCATTGCTTATTTTATGTATCTAACTTTACCAAACTATGTGTACTTTTGTACTTTTTCACATATCTTGTACTTTTGTCTTTAAACTGAATGTGTTTTTCAAAAAAAAAAAACTATGTCAACTCTGGTTGATAGAAACACAGTTAAGAAAATAAGATTGTACTAAAAATAATTACTAGACTAGTTATTATATAACACTATCTAATCACTAAGAACATGAAAACTAGTTGATGAAACTAGTTATTATATAACACTATCTAATCACTTTTTTGGATCAAAACACTATCTCAACTAGATATGTGAACAAGTTGTTTGGTGGTTCATAAAATAGCGGCGGTTTCACAAGCTTATGTTTTGTTTTCTTTTTGTTTTTTTAAACAAAACATAAGCTTGTGAAGCCGCTATTTTACGAACCACCAAGTTTATTTAATCGTGTATTTCATTCACTTACTCGAAGTGCATTGTAGTTGTTTTCTCCATCCACTCACTACCCATTGCTAACATACAAAGCGGTCCATGCCCAATTGTCTCCAACCAGAACCGGACCTTTGACCAATCTAAGGAAGCCCATTGCTAAAAATACAAAGTATAGGTTTGTCTTTAGCTAGATGGTCAACTTTTAAATAAAATAAATAGGGTTAGAAATAACATAGGGTTCGTTTTACAAAAGTTCAACCAGTTGTGTCAAACCCTATGTTATTTCTCAGACCGGTGGCATTGGAAAGCTATGTTCGTTTTACATAGGGTCTATATTTAAAGTATAGGCTTGTCTTTAGCTAGATAGTAACCTCAGACCGGTGGCGTTGGGCTAGATCCAATGGTGGGAAGGTCGCCATCGAGAGCTAAACATCTGAAACATCTGTGCAGTTCTACACTGTGAAAGACTCCAAAAGACACAAAAATCACCTTATATCTCCAAATCGTCCATGAACCTGTAAATACTCAAAATAGACTCCAATATATAATAAATAGTATATATAACACTTATATACCATGGGTAAAAATAGGTAAAATCCATGATATATCAACTCCCCTAGACTTACCCTTTTACTTGTCCTCAAGCAAAACAAACATGCAGTCTCTCTGAAAGAGGTTTGACAACAGTAGGGACTCAAAAGATTTTAAAATAACTCAGTTCATCATCTCTTTAGTAGTGCAAACCAAATCATTAAACATCCTAACCTTATAAGCACATTATACAATATCCTAGTATAGCAACCAAATTCCACTAGTTCCACAACCTAACAGATCATGTCTGACAATCCCCTCTACTAACCTCATTTCTTGCATAAAAATAAAAGTGTAGCCTTTACCTTGGGAGTATCGATCAAAGCACACATGGATTCAACTCAAACAAGTTTCTGAACACACAAATAGTCTTCTCTGATCCCTTTCTCCCCTTATCTCTCTTCTCTGAATCTCTTATTAGTTTCAATTTCAATAGGTTTCGATGCCAACACAGGTCATCTAGTCTATCTCATTGACATTGCATTTGTAACTCATACATTTTGACAAAGTGTAGCGAATAATGGGGTCACATGTAATTTACATATCCCTCGTTTCCACAATGTGTGATCATCCTTGAGATTTAGAATAATGGAGTCTCAGGTAATTTACCTATCCCTTTGCCTCTCAAGAAATTATTTTAATCTTTTATAACATAAATATAGATCTTTGAGATGCCGAAGAGAGAGAAGGAAGGGAACCAGAAACACACAGCCTTTTTACCTTTCAGACTTGCAGGAGGATTTCGATCCCTTGTATACCAAGCCCCAATACAAGCAAATCATGTCAAATTAGGTTGGAGGTCAGCTTTGGTTCCTTCAAACATTCTCAGCAAGTGCAAACATAGTTAACAGGTTGATCCACTTTAGTATCTCTAGTACTTCTCCAGTCAATAAATCTAAGACTGGTCTAAAGAGTGGTTAGATGACAAGTAATAAATCGATTAAGATTATATCCCCTTCTTGACTCAATAAAAACTTTTTTTTTGAAAACATTTTAAATAAGACTCATAAAGTGGATAATCGTTAGTAATCCTCCCAGACTTAAATTACACTGTCCCCAGTGTAAAATAGTCGGTGGTAAGGTGAAAATCATACAGAAATAGCACAAAATTAACAAGTAAGAACGATATACCAGCTCACTAATGTCGGTGACGATCAACACAATGAAGTGACAATCGATCGTTGTAGATGAAGCGCTGTCGAACGATATCGATATGGTCTCATCAGTCGATGGCTAGAGAGATCGTTGGACACAATGAAGAGACAATCGATCGTGTGATATGAAGTGATGGCGATCGATATCGAGCTGGTCTCATCGGGGGATGTGCTGAGCAATTGTATACCTGGATCTTTTTTTTTGTAAACTAACTAAAACACAATATCAGTAGAACCTCCCCCATACTTAAACAACACAATAATGGTGTTATCAAGTCGGAGATTGGTGAGAAATAAACCATAATTACTCAATTTAACAAGTTCGAACGAAATACCTGACTAGAATAGATGTTGATCGATGTAAATGTGTTTTCATCGGCCGTGGCAGATTGGGTTATGTCGATCGATATCGACTTCTTCTTCTTGGTCGATATTATGGCAATCGTTTACTCGGGTCCCTATTTCTAAATAGCTAATCTAAATTATAATATTAGTACGACCTCCCCCAGACTTAAACAACATTGTTACCAGTGTTATACAGTCTAAGATTGGTGGAAGAATAAATCATAACGACAATAATTAACAAGGAAAAACAGTATACCTGACTTTGATGTGAATATTGACCAACACAGTTAAGTGGCGATCGATACTCTTGATGCTCTGTCGATCGATGCTGCGCAGCCATCGTTGATTCTTGTAGAAACTCATCTTCCTTGGATCATCCCCCTTTTTACCTGATATATATAAAACACCAAAACAAACAGTGATAGATAAATATAAAACCATTTTTTCGGATGAACAGTGACTCTGATACAGTAATTCTGCTACAGTAACTCTGCTACAGTGTCGATCGATTTGCTTGCTACAGTATCGCTCGGCACTGTTGCTACAGTGCGTGCGCATTGTTCATTTTTTTTTTTAAACCTACAATAATAAAAAAAATCACTTGTATATGAAAATAAAACCAAATTTAAAACAAACCTAACAGTGGGTTGCCTCCCACTCAGTGCTTATTTTTAGTCATTAGCTTGACTTTTGGAAATCTGATTTAGTCTGGATGAGAATGACAATATGCTCCAAAACAAATCTCAATGTCCAATCTTTGAGGCTTTATCATTCTTGTGTGAAAGTCTCCTCCATAGAGTTTTCTCCTTTGTCTATCATCTCAGCAATAAAGTCTGCTTTAAGCTTTGCAAATGGATGTAAAATGCATCTGTTGCGCATTCTGGATGTCCTGACACAATCTGAAAAGTAAGGAGTCAATGGCAACTGAGAACCTCCCTTGGTTCATTTCCGCTTCTTCCAATTTCTCCTCTTCGTTCCCACAGACTTGTGTAGTCTGACTCCAAATTTCCTGACATCATCGGAAAAGTGAGGAATCAATGATAACTGGGAATCCCTTTTGGTTCTTTTCCTCTTCCTCCAATTCATCATCATCTTTCCCTCAGACTTGTCTGAACGCGTGGTGGTATCTCCATCAAAAATATTTCTAAACACATCAAACTCCTTCTACCTCTATACACGTTCGATGTCGATAGATGGTGTATTGTCAGTGTCGATCGATGATGCTTCTCTGGGTCCTTTGTCGACTTCATCCCTGAATTGCAGCCCTGTCTGAGAAGCTCCTTCGTGCTGATGATTCTTAAATACTCCATTGTAGGAATCTAGACGTATACCTCTATCTGGTGGTATAGGAGATTCAGCTTCAACCACGGTACAGGGAACCACAATCTTCACAGGGTCATGTATCCTCTTCATTCTTTTGCAAATCCCAGCAGCTTCTTCTGCGCATATGGGTCTTAGATGTTTAGGGACAGCAAGGTATGAGGTCTCAGACTTATTCATTCTCTCCTCAATCGGTACCAGCTTAGCTGTGCATCATGGTAGCTCGTCCAACAATGAGTATTAATCGATGCAGTTTGATGTGTGTCGATCGATGATATAGGGTGGGTGTAGATCGATGATGTAGGACGTGTGTCGATCGATGGTGAAGGGCGGGTATCGAGCGATCTCGTAAGGTTGGTGTTGAACGATGCTAACCTTTAGTGAAGTTTCTGGATCCTTAAGATTCATCTTTGAGTCATCTTCTTTATCCTCTAGCTCCAAAAATCTTTTGTAGAAACTTCTCTACTCGAATCCAAATCTCCAAGTTGTTTTCTATCCTCTGGCTCCAATAAATCATCCATGGTAATATCTATGTCCATATCTAAGGTGGGATAACAACTTGGTACATCAATGATCTTCTGTGTCGAGTCTGTAATGTCCTGAGGACTACTCGATTTTCAGGGATTTTGAGTGTTATCGGTCGATGACAAAAGTATGTATCGATCGATTCTGAGGTGCTGGTGTCGATCGATGTGGAGGTCATGGGGTCGATCGATGTTGAGCTTGTGTCACCAATATCGGCTTCTTCTAATCTGCTCAGCTCTTCATATCCAAACTGTTCATCATCCTCTACCATATATTGTAACATAGATCTCATCTCAATCTCTAGATTTTCTGCAGTATCATAGAGAAATTTGTTGAGGAAGGCGTTCACAATGTCATCCCAGCTGGTTAGAGATCCTGGCTGAAGTTGACTGAACCAGCTAACCGCATCTCCAAAGATAGAATATGGGAAGATCTTACAAAGCATATGGTATTCAGACACTTCATTCTGCTCGCTCCTTGATACAAGATCCTCAAGCTCTTCTATGTGGTTTCTAGGATCTTATTGAGGGAGACTTCGGAAAGGGTTCACACTTACCCAATCATACCATTGACTTGTCAAATTAAAGTCGTTTGTCTCAACAACATCAATCACATCAGGGATTACAGCACCCTCTGTATTAATCAATTGACCTCTGATGTTGCAAGGACGACATTCTTCGTCTCGCCAGATACCTCTCTGATCAGTCTTAAGTATGAGTGCTCTGACCTCTTTTGTCTCCCCGCAAGTGGTGTCGGTCGACTTTTGATGAACAAAATTTTTCGGCGTCGGATGAACAGTGTCCGGATGAACAGTACTCGGATGAAAATAGTGTCGCGGTGAACATTGTTTTAATGAACAGTGTCACGATGAACAGTACCGTGATGAACAGTATCGGTCGACGTCGGATGAACAGTGTCGATCGATACGGGATGAACAGTGTTCGGATGAACAATGTTTTCGTGAATAGTGCCGCGGTGAACAGTGTTTCGGTGAACAGTGTTTCAATGAACAGTGGCGGGATAAACAGTGTCGATCGATACGAGATGAACAGTATTGAACGATGCGGGATGAACAGTATCTCGATGAACAGTACTCGCATAAACAGTACCAGGGTGAACAGTACTTCGGTGAACAGTATCCGTGTGAACAGTACCCGCGTGAACAGTACCACGTGAAAAGTTTTTCGATGAATAGTACCGGGATGAACAGTACTTCGGTGAAAAGTATCCGCGTGAACAGTGTTTTCAACACAGGATGAATCGTGTCGTTCGATGCTTGATCCACGTTGTCGATCGCTTCGGCTTGGGGGTGTCGATCGATACTTGATGGTCAGCGTCGATTGATAATCGGATTTCTACAATGTTGATCGCTGCTTGGAGGGTGTCGACTGCCCTCTTAAACTTATGGATCACATGTTCCAAATCCAGTGGCTCTGCTAATCAGAGCCCTATTCCCTTGTTGATTCTGGTATTCATATTTATGTACCTGAACACACAAGAAAAAAAATTATGAGTTTTTTTTTTAATAATAGTAAAACCTAGACTAAATCTAACTAGACAAGATCTAATGACGATCAAAGCTCTCCGGCAACGGCGCCAAATTTGATATCACTCAAATTATCCTAACAAGTGATCTTACTCTCTCAAATAAGAGGTTCGATTGTAGTACTTAGGGATCAAATCCACAAGGAGCTAAGGCATACACTAGATCTAATAGTTATGAGATTAAACTAGGCTAATAATTTATAAAGCAGTAAATAAAAATAATAAAGCAGTAAATAAAAATAAAACAGTAAACAAGATGAACAATATAATTGTTCAGCTTGACAAGGAGTTGTTAGATGGAAGGATGGTAGCTAGATCTAGGATTTCTATTCAGGAAGTCAGAATTATAATGATATAAAGACTAAGGCATGATATTATAGAACTCAACCTATAATAATAACCGATCAACTCTCGTTGCCTAGGTTATCTATTACTAGATCCAAGAACTCCAACTCTCGTTGTCAATTCTAGGAAAGCATCGATAGATGCCAGATTAGGCGTATGATCGACAAGCCTTGTGTCGTACCGATCGATATCTCTATAGGAGAATCGATCGATACGCTACTAGTAAGCTTTGAGCGCGAGTTGAATAATAGTTCACTAGGGTTTCTAAACCAGCTCTCGCTGTTATCTAGCAATCCTAGCTCAGAGAAGACAAGTCAGATAAGAGACCAAGCTCTCACTTGTAAGCTCAGGTTAATTACTCCTAAACAAGCATTAAGAACAATCTTCAATGATGAATATCACAAATTAGCAATTCTATATTTTGGACTAATCCCTCACAACTTATCTGAACCCTAAACCTAACAGGTTTATCTATTCAGACATGAAGTTTATCACAGAAATCAATGATGAATAGATGAAATTGCAATAGATATAAAAACCAAAAGCAAAGGATTTCCAAGAGGACTCTGAAGGAGTTCATCTCTTCTCTCCTAAACTAAGAACAATGAATCAAAAGAAAGCGTAGAAAGCGTAGCCGTCAACAATGGCTTACAAATAACATAAATAGGGTTTCTGGTCGTCAAAGGCATTTTGGTAACTTTGTGATTACTCCTGGGCTTCATTCGGTCATGAAATATACTCAGCCCAAATTCTGACGCATCTGTCGATCGACATGCAGTGTGCTGCATCGATCGATATACAATCCTCTTCTCAGCATCTTCCTCTCACGAGGCAGACTGATCACTCTTCCGTAAAACGGGCATAACTTCTGATACACGATGCTGATTGACCTTAGACCGGTGGCATTGGAAAGCTAACTAAAACCTATATCTTATGTTAAAAGATGGGCTAGATCCAACGGTGGTAAGGTTTCCATCGAGAGATAAACATCTGAAACGTCTGTGCAGTTCTACACTGCGAAAGACTCCAAAAGACACCAAAATCACCTTATATCTCCAAATCGTCCATGAACCTATAAATACTCTAAATAGACTCCAATATATAATAAATAGTATCTATAACACTTATATACCATGGGTAAAAATAGGTAAAATCCATGGTATATCAAAATCGCCTTGTAAACCCTATTACAAGCTATGCTTAATTAGCTTTATACAGTCTGTGAACACCCTAACAACTGCTATACTGAAAGATTCCTAAGCAACCCTAGCTTATGTCTATCCTCCGTCAAGTACTTCAGCCACTGCTTCAGTATAACCTAGAACACTTCCAAGAGCTTCTCTCTTTCTCTATAAGATCAGACTCTGTGTGTCTGTCTCTCTACAGACGACCACATAGCTATCTTATATTAGTCTCTACGTTCCCGAAACCCTAGTCTCCAAGGAACCCACAATATGGACATCTTCCATATCAATAAGTGCAACTTTCCTTTTCTTCGAATGCACTTATTCCTCTTGCTTTAAGTCATAAACTTGTTCCTCAAGTTTATTCCTCTTTTCTTGTCTCCAAGATACTCCCTTGCTCTCCAAGTCTACACGACTCCAGCTCAGCATCTCGACTCCACATGGTCTTCACCATTCAACACGACGTCTGCTTCAGCAACTACGTCAATGACTACTTCAGGGCGGACATCTTACATCAGCAAATCGTTTCAGCAGCAAAACAGTAATGGTGGGCTTCAACTCCGTAGCCGATTTGAAACCATTTAAAACAATGCGGAGAGTAAGGATGAGTATCATCTGATTGTGGAAGCAGTATTCTTATACTGGTGGTCTAATGGTTCTCATTGATTCTAACGTAAGTTTCCACATTTTTAACATTTTCTATGTATTATTTACTAATATGTTGGTGTGAAGTGTATAATTTTTTGTTGCTCGAATTGTTTGATATCCTTTGTTTTTGCTCTTAATAGGATTACAAATTAAGAGTTCTGAAAACACTTTTCACAACAGTTGTGATTTTTTTCAATTTTTTATATGTTTTCTTGTAAGTTGTTCTTTTCGTGGAGGCTTTATTCTATTGCATATGGTTCATTTCATCTTATATTTATAATTTTATTATGAGAGTAATAATTATATTTTTTATGTTTCGTTTTATCTTTAATTCATAACTATTTTTATATAAATATTTGTTTATTCTTATAGATTCTATTCTACGAACTATACTTTAATTATTCAAAACCAATAACACACATTTAAAAACAAATCGAAGCTTATCTTAACATACATAATTTCGTTCAATCTTTCATTATATAAAATTTAATATTTATGACTATGATTTTTAAATTTTTAATACCTTTAACTTTAAAGTTATAATTATCTAATTTTAATCCATTCACTCTGTGTATAGCGCAAATTATCACCTTGTTTATTATTTGATGAAAGGATTTATTTCATGTTTGAATGCACGTTACTAGCGTATTCAGAGAAAATACTTTTAGGTTTGGTTCAGAAGTCACCACGTGTATGTGGTGGTCTCCACTTTTAGTTTTTGAACGTGTTGAATAAATTTAACCAAGTTTAGTGCAGATCATCTTTTTATTTTTTCAACTAGGCCATTGCACTTGTTCAACAGTTGAATAAAAAGATTCAACACTCCATTATATATGATCTAACAAAACCTGGACTAAATATTACTCACTTTTTTCATTGTGTCAACAGTAAACCGAGTAAATTTCAAAACTAACATTTCATCTGATTGGTAAACCCTGGGCTGAACTTGGAGTAATAACTTTTCCACAATTTTGTGTTGAGCTATGAGTGTTTTGCCATCAAAGCCTATATATAATAAAAAAATGCTTTATTTATACTTTTTTGGTCAACATCTGTATACTTTCTTAAAAAATATGGATTGATCAAGGAATCTCCACTTCTTTCGAGTCTTCAAGATACTTCTAACACATGCAGAAAAAAGAGTTATATATACTTTCAAGCAAGAAGATGTCAAATGTTATTAGACAATTGATAGTTTGGAAACAAGTGTATTAATGCAGTGATGTCAGAGTAAATACAGCGTAGAAAGTAAAAGACACAAGTTTCTCTTTTCGAATTCACTAGAACAAGAAAGTTTTACACCAATCTTTTCTATTATATAAATCCTTTAGGATTATCCCGGCCCAACCGCAACTTAAAACTCACCATAGAGTCTAGACTTTTGTTTATCAGGATCACCCAACTCCTCCTGAGTCTAGCCTTCAATCTTCTAACACTCTAGAAATACGTCAACAACTACTTCAGCACCTAACGCAGAGCAATGACACCAAAGGCTTGATCACACAAGCACCCAACCAAGATCTCTCGACTTTTCTTCTTTTTAGCAGAGGCAACTCTCTTCATACAGACATGTTTTCCATGTATAGATAGCCAGAACTTGCTCTCAAAGTTCTTCCAAAAAAAATATAAGCAATTTTTCTTTTTCTCTTAAGAAATAACTCTCTTATTATTTCCTCTTCAAGTAAATATCGTTTACACTTAATGTAAATATCCCAGTGAATATATTACTTCTTCTCCAAACTTAACAAGCCCACATACATCACAAAACACGAACTCCAACCCAAGCCATCTTCATGACACACGCACATACTACCTCGTGTAGTACTTCACGAACTGATACAGAATATACATCTTCAATTTCCCCATTTTGACTATGCATGTGAACTCATCACCTCTATACAGGAAACCACGTCTTCAATCTCCCCATATGAGTCACATCATTGTCAAAAACTAATATGAAGATCTATATCTTCCAAAGTGAAGAGGAAATCACATTCCACCATCTACATAGAGATCAAATCTCCTAGACCATGTATTCATGAGCCCCAATCTTCCATGATTAGCTCCTTGAACAGACTTGAAACAATCACGTCGCATATGCCATTGAACTCCACAAGAATAACATATTTGACCAAACACCTCATACCATAAGATTGCTCCATCTGATTTTTCTCCCTCAATAACTTGAACTACTAGGACTAATGTGTTCAAGAACACCATAGTCATGACAAAACAGGCCGAAACTTTTGTTTTGAGCACTTTTCAATCCAAAAACTCTCTCTAGAATAGTTGCCGTAGCAGAACTCGTAGTAGTCGTATTCTTCACATCAGTTGCAGTCTTCACTGCAGTCTTTCAACTTGTTGCATTTCCAGCAGACAACTTAACCTCTGGCTTTGTAGCATACATAGGTAAAACCTCAGTTTTTCCTGCTGAGAAAAACACCTTAAGCTTTAGAACATTCTCCTTGATATCCAAGGCCACATCGATCATTTTTCCCAATACTGAGAAAATGATCTAGCTCCTTCGTCCCATTATTCAGCATCATCAAACCCTTCTGAGCCTCTGAAATTTGAGCACCAGCCTGTCGTGCTTCTTCTTCTTTCTTTGAGGCATACTTAAGTGCTTTAGCAACTTGAGCTTCTAGCTTGGCATTCTTCTTAGCCAACTATGAAATTCGTCTCAACTTGCTTGAACCAATCCTCATACAGCTTTTCATAATTCCCAGCAAGATCAAAGCTCTCGTCATCATCATCACTTCCAGCATCATCATCACCTCCACATGAAGACCTTAATGCAGACATTGCCGCAGATCCCGCAGCAGATTTTCTCTTAGAACCAAACACAAAAATTGTGTATACCATAAAGTTCTTTAGCTTCTCACCATCATATGAATCAGTATTAGATTCATTCTTGATGCCACCTTTCTTCTGTAGCTTTAGTAGATTTGCACATACATTCCGAACATGCCTGAATCCATTGCACTCATAGCATTGTACCTTAGCTGGTGTTCTGCTTGAATCACTTCTTCTTCCCTTCTTTATCATTTCTTCTCTTTGCTTCAGATAGCTAGCAAAGTTTCTTGACATCATCGCCATAGTATCTTCTGAAGATGAACTCTTGTAAGCAATTCCATATGGATCTTCTTTCTTTTTCTCTTTTTTTCCATATGATTTACTCAACTCAAAAGCTTGAAGAATCCCAACAAACTCATCAAAAGTCATCTCATCCAGATTATGAGCTTCTTCTATAGTAGAGATCTTTAACTCAAATTTTGGTGGCAACGATCTCTTAAGCTTCTTCACCAGCTTCTTGTCCTTGTAATGCTTTTCAAGCGCAAAGCATTCATTGAAAATGTCACACAGTTTAGCACTGAACTGAGCCACGGTTTCCTCTTCACCCATTCTCAGATTTTCAAAACTTGATGCTAACATATCCGGCTTGGTACGCTTGACACTTGTAATACCTTCAAACATATTCTCCAATGTCCCCATGCCTTTTGAGCTGAAGTACATTGAGAAATCAACTTGAAGTAATTAGCATTAATAGCATTGTAAATTGATGTCTTGACTTTAGAGCTGCAACTTGAAGCCCTCTTCTCTGCAGCAGTCCACTGATCTCTTGGCTTAAGAACTTCAACCATCTTCTCATCAAGCATCACCGGATGACTCCAACCAGCTTCAATAGAGCTCCAACAATCTTCATCAAGACCACTGATAAAAGCTTGCATACAAACCTTCTGATATTCATAATTGGATGAATCAAGACGTGTGGGTTTTGTCATAGACGTTCCCTCTTAATATGCCGCCATCAAAAACTATGTCCTTCTTCCTGGACCAGTTTATGTCCTCACCCTTCAAGATCACACCAATAACTTAGGTGACTCGCTCTGATACCAATTGTTGGCGCAGTGAGGTCAGAGTAGATAAAGTTCAGAAGGTAATATACACAATTTTTCTCTTTTCGAATTCACTAGAGCAAGAAAGTCTTACACCAATCTTTTATATTACAAGAATCTTTTAAGATTACCTAGATCTCAAGATAAAACTCAACCTAGAGTTTAGACTTTTGTTTATTAGGATCACCCAACCCCTAGCTAAACTCCCCCTGAATCTAGGTTTCAATCTTCCAACACTCTGAAAGTATGTCAACAACTACGTCATCACATAACGCAAAGCAATGACACCAAAGGCTTGATCATACAAGCACCCAACAAAGATCTCTCGACTTTTTTTTAGCAGAGGCAACTCTCTTCATACATGCACGTCTTCTATGTACAATAATCAGAACTTGCTTTTCAAGTTATTCCAAAAGCAATATAAGCAACTTTCTTTTTTTTCTCTTAAAGAATAACTCTCTTGTCGTTTTCTCTTCAATGAGTATCATTTACATTTAGTGTAAATATCCCAGTAAATATAATACCTCTTCTCCAAGCTTAAAAAACCTACGAACATCACAAAACACGAATTCCAACCCAGATCATTTTCATGACACACACGTACTAATTCCTATAGTACTTCACGAACTGATACAAAATATACATAAAGCTATAAAATTGTTTCATTGTGCTATTAGGAAATGATATGAGTCATCTTCCACTAATAGACTAATCTTAGAGAGAATAATAAAACCATAAAGAAGAGAGGAAAATCATCAATTTACAGTTCAAAGTAGATTCATGTTCATGATTCCCTAAAATGGCAACCCATTGGATTTTATATTTTACGGCTCTAAACGTCAGATGATTGTACATCTGACTCAAAACAATATCTATTGGTTATTATGATTATTATCGGTGGCCTAAAATGGAGGTAGTTGGAGACAGATCGGGTCATAGGTTCTTACCAACTAGAAGCAAAACAAAAAAGAATATTGGCCACTTTTTTAATAAAAAAAACTGATATGATTAATGAAGATTCGAACCCTGGTTGAACTTTTAAAGTCTTTTACAAAAGTTCAACCAGGGTTCGTTTTAGAAATAACATAGGGTTTGACACAAGATAGAAATTTGAGTTAGCTTTCCAATGTCACCGGTCTGAGGTCAATCCGCATCCCGTAGCAGAGGTTATGCCCGTTTTACTGAAGAGTGATCAGTATGCCTCGCGAGAGGAAGCTGCCGAGAAGAGGATTGTATGTCGATCGATGTAGCACACTGCATGTCGATCGACAGGGACGTCAGAATGTGGGCGGAGTATATTTCATGACCGACTGAAGCCCAGGAGTAATCACAAAATTACCAAAATACCCTTGACGACCAGAAACCCTATTTATGTTATTTCTAAGCCATTGTTGACGGCTACGCTTTCTACGCTTTCTTTTGATTCATTGTTCTTAGTTTAGGAGAGAAGAGAGGAACTCCTTCAGAGTCCTCTTGGAACTCCTTTGCTTTTGGTTTTTATATCTATTGCAATTTCATCTATTCATCTATAATTTCTGTGACAAACTTCATGTCTGAATAGATCCACCTGTAAGGTTTAGGGTTCAGATAGGTTATGAGGGATTAGCCCCAAATATAGAATTGCTAATTTGTGATATTCATCATTGAAGATTGTTCTTAATGCTTGTTTAGGAGTAATTAACCTGAGCTTGATCTTAGATTAATTAGGCACAAGCGAGAGCTTGGTCTCTTATCTGACTTGTCTTCTCTGAGCTATGATTGCTATATAACAGCGAGAGCTGGTTTAGAAACCCTAGTGAACTATTATTCAACTCGCGCTCAAAGCTTACTAGTAGCGTACCGATCGATTCTCCTATAGAGATATCGATCGGTACGACACAAGGCTTGTCGATTGATACGCCTAATCCGACATCGATCGATGCTTTCCTAGAATTAACAACGAGAGTTGGATTTCTTGGATCTAGTAATAGATAACCTAGGCAACGAGATTTGATCGGTTATTATTATAGGTTGAGTTCTATAATATCATGCCTTAGTCTCTATATCATTATAATTCTGACTTCCTGAATAGAAACCCTAAATCTAGCTACAATCCTTCCATCAAACAACTTGCCAAGCTGAAGAATTATTTTATTTACTGTTTTATTATATTTATTTACTTCTTTATAAACTATTAGCCTAGTTTAATCTCATAACTATTAGATCTAGTGTATGCCTTAGCTCCTTGGGATTCGATCCCTAAGTACTACAATCGAATCTCTTATTTGAGAGAGTAAGATCACTTGTTAGGGTAATTTGAGTGATATCAGATTTCTAATAAGAGAAATTGGTGTTTGCTTGTGTATTTGTCTATCATGCTTTATCTTCTGCAGTACTATTGTGGTGTCATCTTTGCACTAACAAGTGGTATCAGAGCGGGGCACCTAAGTTACTGGTGTGATACTAGAGGTGAAGATGGACACAATTGTTTCTGTACTGAAGGCAATCATGTTGAATGCGGACCAATATGATCACTGGAAGGCTCGCATGAAGCAGTTGATTTGAGGAATCAATGAAGATGCGTGGACACCCGTGGAGACTAGTTGGGATGAGCCTACCATAGTCACAGCAGATGGGAAGAAGCCTAAGCCAAAGGAGGATTGGTCAGAGGCTGAGCGCAATGCATCAAAGTTTAATGCAAAGGCGTTGTCAACAATTTTTGGAGCTGTTGAAGTAGAGCAGTTCCAGCTGAATCAGGGGAGTACTTCAGCTAAAGAGGCGTGAGAGATCCTGCTGAATTCATTTGAAGGAGATGACAGTGTCAAGAGGACACGTCTGGATCATCTTGGATCGCAATTTGAGAATCTTAGGTGGCCGGATGATGATACTGTGGCGAGCTTCAGTGCCAAACTCAGTGCTATGGCGCATGAAGCATGTGTACTTGGAAAGAAGTACAAGGAGAAAAAGCTAGTGAAGAAGTTGCTACGCTGTCTTCCAGGGAGATTTAGAGCTCACAAGGTGGTCTTGAATATGACTGCAAACACGGATGAGCTCAAGTTTGACAAGGTAGTGGATATGCTGAAAGCAGAAGAGATGGAGGCAGGCAGTAGCTCGGTGTCTACATCAGGAAGTACGCCAGGGAGCATAGCCCTTGTAGCTGAGAAAGATGGTAATGAATCTGTGAATCTTGAAGATGTCATGGTTATGTTGGCCAGAAATTTTGATAAATTCATGAATTCCTCGGGTGGGAGGAATCAGTATGGTCACCAGGGAAATGGTCGTGACAGTAGCAGAAAGAGAGAACATCTCAGGTGCTACGAGTGTAAAATAGTTGGTCATATAAGGGCTGACTGTCCGGTAGTGCACCGAAGAGAGCTCAAGTGCTCTGAGTGTAGAGGTGTTGGACACACACGGCGTGAATATCCAAACTCAAGGAAAGGAAAAGAAGTTCCATTATAGTCGTCTGATGATTCAGAGTGTGAAGAAGATGGAAAGGTATTGAAGAATATTGTTGGGTTCAAAATCGATCGAGACGGAATCGATGCCCGAAAGTCCTCGAAAAAACCAAGTTTCAGTCAAAACCTCAAAAAAACCGAGAAAACGAATGACCGAAACGGGTTACCTGACGAGTGTGGGTCCACTCGCCGGAAGGCGCGATCATACCGCGGTCCCGGGCGCCGGTGAGCGTAACCACGTCACAGCTCCGGGAGCCGGCGAGCGTGACCGCATCACGGGTCCGGGCACCGTCGAGCGTGACCACGTTGCGGCTCCGGGTGCCGGCAAGCGTGACCACGTTGCGGCTCCGGGCGCCGGTGAGCGTGACCGCAACACGGGTCGGGGCGCCGCGCGGTCCTGTGCGCCGGCGAGCGAGACCATGTTACGGGTCAGCTCGCCCGACAAGTGCAGCCAATTCCTCGTAAACCATCCCGACTCTAGTCCAATCCCGTACTTTGCATCCTTGCTCGAAGCCTCGTAGTTCAAATCCTTATAATCGTGAATCTAAAACCCCCGTTTCGTTTCTATCGGAATCATCCGGAAAGTTTTGAAAAACCACGAAAGGTTCGGTTAACGGATATATTTCAATTCATCGTATAAAATGATTACAGTTATTCTAAAACACCAATCATCTCAACTATACGAGGAATTGGGGTTGCTTCGGAAGACTGATACCATGACAGAGTATTTTCTCGTAAAGTCATAAAAACATCGAAGGTCTGAAAAACGGCCTGAAAAGGTCCGAACGTGACCGAACGCGACCGAACGGCCCACTTACGACTTTTTAAAGATCAAGCTCCAGATAAATATGACGGTTTATGTTTATCTTTACATAAAAACATAAATGTGAAGTTTTTAAAGATAAATGTCAAGTTTCCCGAAGGTAAACGTCAAGTTTCCCGATAAACATGAAGATCGACAAAAATGGAAAAAGCCCAATTCACGACAGATTTTACCCAAAATAAGGATAAACCGACCTAGAAGGAGTATATACGGAGAGCATGGGGCAAGGAGCAGGGAGAGAACAATTTTCGCAGCAAACTTAGCTTTTAGAGCAACTTAGGCATTTTTCCGTTTTTACTAGCGAGCTACGACTCAACTAGGTTAGAATTAGACGGCTAGACTAGCGAACTTATCGACAGCTCTCATAGCCGATCTCTTACCTGTTGTTCACGCCTAAACGCGGCTTCGGAAATAAGATCTTTTGCTCTACTTTTGTTCATAGGATTTTACTATTCCGATTTACTATTCCAAATTTTCCGTCATACTGATTGTATTGTACGTGGCCCAGTAGATATCCGGGACCTTCAGAGAGAGTTAGGTTTACATGACTTTCCTCCGATTTAACAAAACTCGACAGTGTGAATTTCGGTCCCACAGTTTGGCGCTAGAAGGATGGGGGTTACAGATCTATCTATCTCGCAACTACGCACGCTCAGTCAACCATGTCCACTGAGACCGACAAAGATCATAAAACGCATGACGGAACTTCCGTCGATGCCAGCGTTGAGAAGACACTGGCTGGAAACGCATCCACGGCACTGCCGAGGCAAACACCGCGATGCTAGACCAGATGAAGGAACTCTTCGCCTCTGCCCAGAAACGGTCGGACGAACAAGAAAAGCTAATGAGCTCACTCGCGAAACAGGTCGAAACCTTAACATCGAGAGCAAACTCCCGCGCGGAGCCACAAAGTTTAGACGCGGCAGAAGACTCGATTTTGGAACTCCCAGTAATCGAGACAAAGACGCCCCGAGAGAGCCAAACGAACAAAATCCCAATGAAACGGCTCCGACAGGACGGCAAACGACCTCGGAAAACCTTCCAACCCCGCAGAGGGAAACGAAAGAGACGACGTCTAACGAATCAACTTGGATATTAGCGACTGATCGGATCATTCGAACGCCAAAGCTGATGTTCATCATAAGAACAGGAAGAACTGGCTGAGGACCAAACTCGGATCTATCGTAACCAGCGCCGACAAGCTCAGGAGAACGCAGGTAGCGACAACGAAATCCATGATCTCCTCGAGTACATCGCAAAAACTGTAGCCGAGGTGGAAGCAGTAAAATCGCAAACACCACGCAACCAGTGCCGCTCCCGAGATTGATAGACTTCTCGAGGAAGAACGAAAAAACTCTGTTTACCGCCCGGATCACGGAAACAAATATCTCAGACCTTGGGAAGATTAAAATTCCCGTCTACGACGGTACCACAGATCCAAAAGCGCATCTGCAGTCCTTCCAAATCGCGATGGGAAGATGCAAACTCCCGGAACGTGAACGAGACGCTGGTCACTGCCTCCTCTTCGTCGAAAATCTCAGAGGCGCCATGCTCGAGTGGTTCTCTCGTCTCCGAAGAAACTCCATCAGAAGTTTCCGCCAGCTAGCCTCAGAGTTTCTCAAGCAATATTCCATGTGTATGGACAAAGAAACCTCCGACGTGGACTTATGGAGTTTAGCTCAAAAAGAAGACGAATCACTCCGCGACTTCATGAGAAGTTTCAAACTGGTAATGGCCAGGGTAACGGGTATCAGCGACAAAGTCGCAATTGACGCCCTAAGAAAAACCCTCTGGTACAGGTCAAAGTTCCCAATGTAGATATCTCTGGAAAAACCGCGGACAATCCAGGATACCCTCCACAAGGCGACAGACTTAATCATCATGGAGGAAGAGATGAAAGTCCTAGCGCAAAAACATGGTCCGTAGAAACCATCCTCCAAGAAGAAAACCTCTCGTAACGACAAATATATCCATCACGAAGGGGAAGACGTCCAGGGTAAGCATAACTTCGCCATCAACTCGGAACATGGTAAAACCTCTGGGAACACCTGGACGGGGAACCAGTTCAAGGATAACTCTTTCTGCGAGTTCCACCAGACAAGCGGACACTCCACGGTCACTAGCATGAAAGATCTTCTACTGGATTCCGACCGCCCGCTGAAAACTGATAAGGCCGCTCCCGAGAACCACGCGCCTGAAAATCAGTGAGGCGAGAAGCGCGGAGGATCGCAGTTCTATCAAGACTCGGTCTCATCGATCAAAGCTTACGGGTAAAATGCCAAAACAAGTTCCAGCTGGCCTCTGGAAAACGACGTCCCCAACGACATGATCGTTTTCGAGGAACAAGAAACCATCGGGATCAACAAACCTCATTGTGACCCGCTAGTCATCGATTTTTTAATCCAGGATCTCGAAGTCGGCCGCATTCTTGTCGATACAGGAAGTACGATCAATATTATGTTCCGCGACACCCTCCAAAGGATGAATATCTCACTTGGAGAAGTCATCCCGGAACCGAGACCTCTAACCGGATTCTCGGGCGTCACCTCTATGACCCTTAGGACGATCAAGCTTCCGGTCATGGCTAAGGAAGTTACAAAAATCGTCGACTTCCCAGTAGTCGACAACCCAAACATCTACAACGTGATTATGGGAACCCCCTAGATCATGATAGTGCTCAAATTACCCAGTAGAGCTTACTCTCTCAAATAAGAGGTACAGCTGTAGTACTTAGGGATCGAATCACGAGGAGCTGGGGAACCAATTAAATATAATCTACTAATCAATCCTAGGTGAAGTTGGTTTTTAATGATAGAAATGTAAATAGCAATTCCTAAAATGAGTAAGGTAGTTGCTCTAACTAACAATATGATGGGTTGTTTAAATGTGATAAAAAGTACTAGACTTAGGACTTTTATTCAGGAATGGAGATTATAATATCTATAAATGCCTAACAAGTTGCTTGTATGATATATTAGAACTCAGTCGCTTGATCTCAGTGATGTCTCACTGGTTAAATAAGCTAGATCTCTGTCCTCAATTGTCGTATGTTGACACAGAAAAAGAGTCGATCGATAATCCTTTAGAGATATCGATCGATACACTTTTCGCTCGGCGATCGATTCACCTGTCGGGATATCGATCGACGGCTTCTAGATATGCCTAGGGCGAGCCGATAATGAACACTAGATCTCAAGGAGGACGGTTAGCTCTTCTCTAGAAGATACTAGTGCAAATAGATAATTCAAGATTATCAGAGATCCTAGTGATCTATATTCTAGTTAGCTACTCAAGAACAAGCTTAGGGTGCAATATATTTGATGAATATCACAACTTAGCAATTATAGTTTGGGGCTAATCCCACATACCTATTTAAACTCTAGATCTAACAAGTAGACTACTCAGACATACTAAGTAATTCATGACAATAGATAGATGAAAGAATTTGATAGAGAGAATAGAGTAGAAATACAAAAGGAGATGAGAAATCTCTCCAATCTCTCAAAAACAAATAAAACTCTAGTCTCTCTCTCACACTCTCTGCTTTGTGGTAACTTAGACTTTTTTTCCAAAGCTTGCCGTCAAAAAAACTTAGCAGGAATATTTAAGCACTTCCATTAGGTTAAAAACTTGTCAGGGGCAATCTCGTAATTTGGTGAAGTCTTGGTGAAGTAGTCGGCTAAACAATTTCGTCCTCGATATCGATCGACAACACTGATGTGTATCGATCGATTATAATCTTCTAGTACGCGGATCTTCTCAGCTACATCGATCGACAACTCTGGATGAGTATCGACCGATTTATTATCACAATGTTGACTTCCGACTTGGTCTTGAATGGTCAACTCGGGTATATCATCTCTTGTACTCCAAAATACTCCAAAAATATCACTTTCTCACAAAATGCTTCTGAACCTGAAAACATACATAACAGGCTAGAAAACAGATTAAATATATAATAAAACACTAGTATACCATGGTTAAAAACGGGTAAAATCCATGGTATATCAACTCCCCCAGACTTACTCTTTTGCTTGTCCTCAAGCAAAAACAATAATCTTTGGAAAAAGGTTTGAAAACAATAGGACTCAAAGATTCAAATATTGAAGTCGTCACTCTATGGATTTGCAATCCATATCTAAACATCCTAATCACAGAAGTTCATTATGCCTTATCCTACCTTAGCAACCAAACTCATCTAGTCAACAACTTAGCAAATCTCATCTGACATTCCCCTTTACCAACCTCATTTCTTAACATAAAATAAAAGTGCAGGCTTTACCTTGGGAGTATCGATCAAAGGACACATGGATTCAACTCAAACAAGTATCTGAACACACATGTAGTCTTCTCTGATCCCTTTCTCCCCTCATCTTTCTTCTCTGGATCTCTTATTAGTTTCAATTTCAACAGGTTTCGATGCCACAAAGGTCATCTTGTCCATCTCATTGACATTTGCATTGTAACTCATACATTTTGGCAAAGTGTAGCGAATAATGGGTCTCTAGTAATTTACCTATCCCTCGTTTCCACAATGTGTGATCATCCTTGAGATTTAGAATACTGGAGTCGCAAGAGACACTCCTACCCCTGTGCCTCTCAAGAAATCATTTCAATATTTTATAACATAAACTTAGATCTCTGAGATGCCGAAGACAGAGAAGGAAGGGAACCAGAAACACACAGACTTTTTACCTTCCAGACTTGTAGGAGGATTCCGATCCAGTGATTTCCAAGCCCCAAGACAAGCAAATAAGTCAGTATTAGTGTTGGAGGTCAGCTTTGGTTCCTTCAAACAATCTTAGCTAGTGTATATAGGTGACATGTTGATCCACTTTAGCATCTTTAGTACTATATGGAATCAGTAAATCTAGAATGGTGCTAAAGAGTGGTCAGACAATCAAATATAAATATATATCAATGTCCCTATTTGATACTTATACGAAAAATAATTTTGAAAAACATTTTAAATAAAAACCAAAATAAAAACACACATTAGTAAACTCTCCCCCAGACTTAAATTACACTGTCCCAGTGTAACACAGCCGGAGTGAGGTAAATAAAATAAATCATAATAAATAAATAAAACAAGATAGAACGATTTAACCTGATCGACAAGGTGTCGATCGATTCGTAGTGGTCTACGTCGATCGTTAGAAACGGTCGTGTGGTGTCGAGCGATATTAATGGTACGTGTCGGTCGACGGAATCATCATTCTACTCGGATCTTATAAAACTGCAAAAATAAATCCGAAAAATAAAAGTAAAAATGAAAAAATAAAATAATAAAATAAAAGAAAAAGAAAACCTAATAGTGGTTGCCTCCCACTCAGCGCTTTGTTATAGTCATTTAGTTTGACTTTGGTAGGTGTGTGACTTATGGGGAGCAGAAACTGCTGATCATTGGACAACAATCATCAATTTTGTGTCTTCTACTGTTGAACCATGTGGCAGCGAAGCTTCTTGTGGCATCATCTGACCTTAGCTTTTTCTTATCTATCTTGAGGACTGTATCTTGAAGCTTCCTCAAGGAATTCTCAATGTATTCGATGTTGCCAACCTTCCTGTCGATGGTCTGGTAGGTGTATACGGACATCTCCCGCAGCTCATTCTGTAATGCATCGATTTTGTCATGAATTAACTGATATCGGTCTGCCAAAGACTCTGTGTTGATCGATGCTACTAGATGCGTGTCGGTCGTTTCGCTCGGAGTTTTGTCGGTCGATCCAGTGTCAACTGTGTCCATCGATGCGGGATGATTGCTTTGGTGCTGCAGAAAGCGTATGTCGCTCTTCATCTGGCGAGTAGTTCTGCAGAGGCTGTTCACTCGTTCGTTGACAGTGTCGTCAATGTCATCACTTCTCCCATTAAGTCTATCTTCCATTGCATTCATTGCTTCGTACAACTCATGTTTGATCTGGTCAACATCTGCTGTAGTGCATGCTCTCTTCGCTGGTGGTGGCTCGATGTCGATCGATATTGGTCTAGGCCTGTCGATCGATGTCGAATTTCTGTCACGAAGACCAAGATGATCTTGAACTATGCTCATGTCTTGTTGTAGCTTGTTCAGCTGCTGTGACAGTGTATCCAGGTATCGCATGATAGGTGAACTGAAATGATCATGCTTCTCTTCGTATGCTTTCATCCTATCTTCCAGTGCTGCGAACCTCGTGTCGATCGACGGTGAAGACTGTGTGTCGATCGATGGTAAAGTACCATTCTGAGCCTGATCTGTCTTGTGAATTGATGCTAGCTTTTTTTTGTAGAAGATCGATCCTCTTACTTGACCATTCGACATTGTTGCTGAGAGGGCTGTAGATGTCTCCAATCCGTGTATTGATGTAAGCAATCTCCCATTCATCTCTCTTAGGTGATGAACATTCTGGTCGGTTCTTGGATGTAATCTTGCCGATGTCGATCGATGGTACATGTACTGTGTCGATCGATGCTGGTGGCGTAGCTTCCTTCTCAAGCATGGTTAATATGTTGCCAAGATCCATTCTTGTCTCAGCCACAACACTTTGGAGATCCTTGTAGCTGATATCCAAAGGCTGGAAAGTGTCTTCCACCAATGTGCGCATGTCTGCCTCAAGGTGTGCCTGAGCTCTCCATACATCAGTCACTATATCATCTATCTCCTCTCTACTGTAGGGTACTTACTGGTGGTGGTCTGTATGCCTGGTAAGGGCGTATGTGTTTTGGAAGGCGTAAGCAACCTTTGTGAAAAAATGCTCTTTCCAGAATTCTTCTTATGTGCTCCTTGGTAACAGGGATTATTTCGCCATCAACTCCTCTAGCATGGCCAAACTCATCTCTGTGGACACCATATTCATCCTTTGCTTCCCACTTGAATCTCATGGATCCATCAGGATTAAAGGCACGTCGTCCAAACGTCTGTCGGGCGATTTGACTCTTGCTCTGTCGATCGATCTGGGGTACTCGCCGTCGATCGATGGTGATGAAACGATGTCAATCGATGGTGAACTCCTGGGTTGACCGAAGCTTTGAGGAACTGGATCCTCTCTCATGGCGACGTGGTGGTTGTCCTGGACGTGAGGTAGGATGTCTGGATGGCAATGTGTCTGTGTGAACAGGTGTTCTGGTCCATTAGCAACCTGGAGGATGTCTGCTATGTCTTCTCTTATTATGTGCAGAACTCTTCCATCCATTGCTCTTGCATAGCCATCTGTGTTCCTGAAAATACCAAATTCATCAGGGGTTAGTGAAACGTTCCTGATATCATAAGGTTCATGAAATCGAGATTGAGCTCTGTTGGTGGCGTCGATCGATGGTAAGGCGGTGGTGGCGATCGACGGTGATCGTCTAGCTGCTTGGTTGGATCGATTGTTCATGGTGTTGCAGTACTCCATTGTTAAGTTTCTGAATGCTGGAAGCTGCTGGGTATAAGTTGTTAAGGTTTGAATTTCCGTGGCTGGTGTTGTCAACCTTATATACCCATGTGTTGCCCTAATCGGTGAAATTCCGATTTTGTCCTTTAAGTCGTCCGAGTTAATATCGATTGATGTGATGCTGGCAATGTGGATCGGTGGACGCTGTCGTTTTGCTAAATAAAGTAGATAACCGATCGATGGTGGACGTTTGATGTCGATCGATTTAGGGAACGATTTGCAAATCTATCATTCTCCAAGTAGTTTTCCCAAGCTCTCTCTTCCTAATAATCTTCATCATAATTTTCATTGTGGTCTCCACTGTGGGAAGAGTAGGCGATATCTACTGCAAAACTCTCATGAAATCCGCTATCTGCCCAACTCCTTACTGAGTAATCATCTTCTTTTCCGATGGGTGTGATGGCGAAATTCGGGTAGCAATGATTTGGTAGATCGAGTTCATCATCTGGTGGGTCTCTGTCGATCGATAATCCATGGTGGTTTTCGATCTCCTCTGACTTGCTGGTGTCGATCGATGAAGTTAAGGTGCTGTCGATCGATCCCGAGTACTCTGTCTCGTACTCGACTTCACAATGACAAACTGCAATGATACCAAGATCATCTTCTTTTACCACGGTTTTGGCTGGTGGTTTGCCTAGCTTGACAGGGTCGTAGTGGAACTCTGGATCTATCAAAGTCAAGCACATCCTGTTGGTGTTCATGTCACATATAGCTCCTACTGTAGCCATGAATGCTCTTCCAAGTAAAAGGGAAGAGTTTCAATTTAGCTTGATATCTAGGACATGAAAATCCACAGGGACGATAGCATTACCAATCTGAACTTCCAGATCTCTGATCAAGCCTCTAGAGTTTTTCTGAGTGTAATCCACAAATGTAAAGATCTCTGGTGAAGACTCTACTTGCAGACCCAGATGGTCTGCCATGACCTTTGGTAAGATGCTGACTGATGGAACCAGTGTCACATAGTGCATGAGGAAATTCAATCCCTTGTACCACACAGGGTATTGCGAACTTCCCAGGATCACTCTTCTTCTTCAAAGTAATCCTTTTCCTCATATCTTCTCTGACATTGTCAAACCTTCTTCTAATGTCATTTTCAGTTTCCCTTGTTTCTCTGAAGAACATCCACAATCTACTTCTGAAGTAAACCTTCTCAAAGGGTTTCTCAGGTGGGATTCTGATAACTCTTTTAGTAAAACCATCAATCTCCTTCTCATTAGCTTCCCTCTTAAGGTTCTTAGGAGTCTTCTCCTTCCTACTCCTTAACCTTCTTCCTTCAGTTCCCTCTGATGTAGGTGTAGTGTCTGAAGGTTTACCAGTACTCTATGTAGGGTTAGCTTGTGGTTTCGGTGTGGGTCTGAGTGCATTGATTTGGTTGCTGTCTATCGATGGTAATTGCACTCGGTAAGTGAGAGGTGCATGTCGATCGATAGGTGGAGAAAATGGTCGATCAATACGTTTCTCATCTTTCTGTCGATCGATGAGTGGCTCATCTCGGCGGTCGATATCTTCGTAGGTGTGGGTGGGTGGGTGAGGATGCGAAGCCGCAAATTCAGCATGTGTTAATATCCTAACCGCGTTGCAATCTGCAGACGAATCCGGACATGACATAGTTGATGTCGATCGATGTGGACTGGATGGTGTCAATCAACATCATTGTGATCCACCGAAACTTAGTGAACTTTCCACTTCAAAGTCTCCTTCTTGTAGCTTCTCATGTTTCACCACTTTCCAGAAATCATCATCTAAAATGGCATTCACGTGGTGTTTCCTACTTCATTCCCCTACTTCCTTAGAAGTTTCAGTTCTCCTGATAGAGTCTTAAATCTGGACAATCTGTGTCTCAAGTTTCTTAACTTGAGTGCAAATGGTGTATATCCTTATCATCATCTCCCTCCGTATCATCATCTCTAGCCTCTCCTTCTTCAGCTGAGCAGACTGGCTGCCGCAGAAATGCATGTAAAGCATCTATCTTGGCTCTGACTTCATTCATCTGGTCTTCCCCGATGGCTGCAACTGATTTCTTCTTGTCAGAGTCAGTGTTCTTGGTGCTGCTGCTGTTGGCTAGGTTCTCAATAAGTCGCACAGTTTCTATTGGATTCCTGGTGTTGAAGTTCCCCTCGTTAGAAGTATCAAGAGCCATCTGATACCTCAAGGCGATACCTCTGTAGAAAGTGCTTAGCAGCTGCACTTCGTTGAATCCATATTGTGGACAGTCTCGCTGGAAGAACTTAAATCTGATCTACGCGTCTTTAAAAGTCTCACTAGGCTTTTGCGCGAAAGTGGAGATTTTGCTACTTAAGTCTTCAGTGCGTGCCTCATCAAAGAAATTACGCAGGAAGGCGTTTTTGATGTCGGCCCAGGATGTCAGTGATCATGTAGGTAGCTGCTTGAGCCAGTGTGAAGCTTCTCCAATCAGTGAGTATTTGAAGAGCTTGCAGAGTAGGTAGTCCTCAGGGACTCCATCCATACGAATAGCAGCGATAAGATCCTCGAACCTCTCCAGATGGTCCATAGGATGCTCATGTGATAACCCAGAATAAGGTATCTGAGACACGAGAGAGTAGTACTGAGGCTTGAGCTCGAAGTTCAGCTTCTGAATCTCTGGAAGTCGAATAGCTGATCTGTTGGTGTAGTACTCGTCTGGACGATTGTAGTCTGCCAACAATCGTGTTTGAGCTTCTCCTGTAGCCTCAGCTTCAGGCTCAGGGATTATGTTTCCCTGTGCATCTAGCTTCTGACCTGTTGCATTACGCAGATGACCATCTTGGTCATACAGGTTTCCATTCTGGTCCTGAGTGAGAATAACAATCGCGACCATGCTTCGCGGGTTAGTGTCAATCGATGTACGGTGTGTAGTATCGATCGATGTGGATCGGCGTACGGTATTGGTCGACGGTGCTGTCCGAGTCTCGGTCGACGGTTGAACGTGAATATCAGTCGACGGTACTGCGGTTCTGTCGATCGATGCGGATCATAGGTCTTTGCGGATTGAGCGTTCCAAGTGTGCAGGATCTTCTGAGAATAGTAGTTGATCTCCCTTGTTGCTTCTGGTACTGCTTGGCATGTACCTGAAAAGACAAGAAAAATTTTAATCAGAAAGGGGGTAAAAATAAAAACCTAAGATTAATAAGATTAAATTTAATAGCGATCAAAGCTCCCCGGCAACGACGCCAAATTTGATAGTGCTCAAATTATCCAGTAGAGCTTACTCTCTCAAATAAGAGGTACAACTGTAGTACTTAGGGATCGAATCACGAGGAGCTGGGAAACCAATTAAATATAATCTACTAATCAATCCTAGGTGAAGTTGGTTTTAATGATAGAAATGTAAATAGCAATTCCTAAAATGAGCAAGGTAGTTGCTCTAACTAACAATATGATGGGTTGCTTAAATGTGATAAAGAGTGCTAGACTTAGGGCTTTTATTCAGGAATGGAGATTATAATATCCATAAATACCTAACAAGTTGCTTGCATGATATATTAGAACTCAGTCGCTTAATCTCAGTGATGTCTCACTGGTTAAATAATCTAGATCTCAGGCCTCAACTGTCGTATGTTGAAACAGAAAAAGAGTCGATCGATAATCCTTTAGAGATATCGATCGATACACCTTTCGCTCGGCGATCGATTCACCTGTCGGGATATCGACCGACGACTTCTAGATATGCCTAGGCGCGAGCGGATAATGAACACTAGATCTCAAGGAGGACGGTTAGCTCTTCTCCAGAAGAGACTAGTTCAAATAGATAATTCAAGATTATCAGAGATCCTAGTGATCTATATACTAGTTAGCTACTCTAGAACAAGCTTAGGGTGCAACCTATTTGATGAATATCACAACTTATCAATTAAAGTTTGGGGCTAATCCCACAAACGTATTTAAACCCTAGATCTAACAAGTAGACTACTCAGACATAGCTAAGCAATTCATGACAATAGATAGATGAAAGAATTGCATAGATAGAATAGAGTAGAAATACAAAAGGAGATGAGAAATCTCTCTAATCTTTCAAAAACAAATAAACTTCTAGTCTCTCTCTCACACTCTCTGCTTTGTGGTAACTTAGACTTTTTCCAAAGCTTGCCGTCAAAAACACTTAGCAGGAATATTTAAGCATTTCCATTAGATTAAAAACTCATCAGGGGCAATCTCGTAATTTGTGAAGTCTTGGTGAAGTAGTTGGCTAAACCATTTCGTCGTCGATATCGATCGATAACACTGATGTGTACCGATCGATTATAATCTTCTAGTACGCGGATCTTCTCAGCTACATCGATCGACAACTCTGGATGAGTATCGATCGATTATTATCGCAATGTTTACTTCCGACTTGGTCTTGAATGGTCAACTCGGGTATATCATCTCTTGTACTCCAAAATGCTCCAAACACATCACTTTCTCACAAAATGCTCATGAACCTGAAAACATACCTAACAGGCTACAAAACAGATTAAATATATAATAAAGCACTAGTATACCATGGTTAAAAACGGGTAAAATCCATGGTATATCAGATCAACGCCATGAAAGCAGTACCATCCACGTATCATCTTGGCATCAAATTCCGACTCCAACTGGAACCGCAATAATCTAGGGAAGCCAGAAACAGTCGAGACTTTGCTTCCTAGCCAAGCACAAACTACGGAAAGATCGGAACGCCCCCGCGGCTAACCCGAAGCGAGCAAAGAAATCGCAAAATATTCCTGAGAACTCGGGAAAGGATGATTCGGAATCATCCAATTTGGCAACGACTCAAGACAACGACAAAGTCTCCGAGTCCATCGCCATAGAAGCGGACAACTCGACTCCCGAAAAGAGCACAGACCCAGCTAGTACGGTCGGAACGGCAATACTCGGAGAGTAGAAACGTCTACAGCAACAAGCAGAACTACGAGATGGCTTGATCCTCGAAAGAGGTACGTAGGCTGCTCGTCTAAACCCGGCGAGTTCAGCTATCCCCCTGACCAAAAAGGGGGGGGGAGTGGGTGCTTATACTCCCACAGAAGTTCAAAACACCCGTACATGTATTTGATATTTTTGAAACTTTTTCAATAAAATTCTCTCTCAATCTTCCGATGCTTACTTAACACAGTAACACATAAACACCTCGGAAAAACGAAAATCATATCTTTAAGGAACGCGAGACGTCGCAATTTCCCAAAAGATATAGAAATCGTATCATCCGTCAAAACAGTCCGCCTGCGACTTCCAAAAATGCCCGTCGATTGGCCCCGATGGAAAAACATAGAAACGTTTCACTAAAATAAATCTGTAGTTAGACCTTTCGTAAAGTATAAGGTCCTTTTTACATCCGACAAAGATACCATAGCGCGCTATACAAGAAAACCCAAAATTTTGGTTTAGCACTCCAGATGTTCTCTGTAGATACCTCGGTTCTTGCTACACAAGTCACATAAGCCGGCGCCAAGTCGCAGACTTTAATCAGGAAGAATCAGGAAGAAATCACTAACAGGCAAAACCAAAGCCGATCAGTCATCGCATAGCCTAAAAGCTGAGAGTAAACCTAAGTCTTGCCCTAAACCCAGCCTTGCTGGATCATAACATCTCATAGACATAGTATAACCACCCAATACAAGATCCAAAAACATGTCTCACATCGCTTAAACTAAAAACGCTCGCTGAAAAGTAGCATATGGACCAAGTGACTATTCAGATTCTACCCTCTACATTTGACGAGACTATAAATCAAATCGTGAGATAAGACAATTTCTCTCAAAATCCATGTATATATATAAGCCGCAGAACGGCATGGATTCAAAGCCGCCAACGGCCAGTCCTAAAACAAGCAAAGTTACACGACCCCTTAAGGTCGCGGCGAACACAAATAACAGCCACACTCGGCCTAGCATACAAATATCAAAATAAAAGGGATGTAGTCCCAACAATCTCAGAAATCAAAGTCAAAGAACCCAGACATGGAGACCCCGAACGAGTCTGTAGGCTGGTCTACCTCTCCATCCGCGCCTTCGGCACCTCCACCGGCTCCCGTTTCCACCGTGTCCTCCGAAACCTCGATGGGATCCCAAAGCTGTCAAACCCTTCCTTCGATCGGAGGAACCAAGGATTCGGCATGAGCGCATCCATCCATGAAACCCTCCATCTCAGCGACCTCAGAAGAAAAGGAGAAGTCCTCGCTCTATGAGTTGTAGAGGGTAGCGACCGAGCCCCGACACTAGCGAAAATCGCCCACGAACTCTTGAGCATCCTTGAAACTCTCGAAATTAGTGGCAAATGAAGCGGCATTCCGCTTCAACTCAGCGACGATCGCTCTCCTTCCTTTCCTCTCTGTACGGGAAAGGGCCCGAGAATGGAGCTCGTCCTGTCTCTGGTTCTGTTCTTCAACCTCCTTCCGGAACCGTAAAAGTTCTCTTTCGACATCCTCAAATTTGAAGTGAGAGATGCGCGATCCCCGGAAATTTCCATCGAGCGCCACGTTGAACAACCTCATCCCCTGCATGAACTTGAGATCAAAGAAATATATATATAACAATAATAATATATATACGATCAGAGTTCAAAGGGTAAACCTCGTTGATTAGACGAGAACCTTCGGCGACTACTTTCCTCCTTGACTTGTCTTCCAGCGACTCATGAGTAGTAAACGCGGGAGGAAGGTCAGCAAAAAAATCGCTAGAAGGGGGAACCTCGCTAGTTCCACTCCTTTCCCCTTGGGAAAAACTAGGGTCCCATCCTGGCAGCGGAGGATCTCCAGAGACGGTCTCAGAGGCAACTCATTTTCCTTTCTGAGACTTGTTTCTCCGCCTCCGAGCAGGCAAATCAACGACCAGCTCAACGTTGTACGGAATGTCGAGAGGCTGGGGGATGGCTCGGGATCGACGAAGCTCTACCGCGCTTCGGATCCGTTCAACGATAAAGGAATTCCAGAAAAACGGCCTGTCACGAAGAAGATCTCGCTTGGCGAAAAGATCGGCGGGGGTCGGCGAAAGGATCTTGTTCGCTGCACGATAATAATTTTTTTTATTATTATTATTCACGCGTTTTCAAAGTATCAAAAGGAAAAACGTAACTAGTCGTATTACGTGATTGAAGTTCCACTCCTGGGGAATAGGTGGAGGCAGCTGTCCTCGACAGACTCCCCATCTATTCGGACAAAGAAGAAGCGTTCGAACCACGATTTGGGGTTCGAAGTATGCCCCTAAATTATCGCCATCTCCTTCTTTGGCATCATGGAGTATGAACCATCGATCCCCATTGTTTTGGTATACCGGAGTCCCTCGAAGTCGCCAGGGTTAAGGTCCATTCCTAGTTCGTAACTCGAGATTAGCACGCCAAGCCAAAGGATGAACGTTTAGCTGGCTGATCGAGGGCCCGAAGCGGTGAAGCGCGCGGACAATAGTGCGAGGGATCGGGAACCACATACGTCAATACGCCAGGAAGGCCTCATAGCAAGTAAAGAAACCTTGCGGAGGGTTCCTCGCACTTTCGCTGCCGGTCGGGATCCGAAACGTAACTCCACTCAGAACCTGGTAAAAGTTTCAGAGAATTGTAAGTTATTAAGAAGAGACCATGCTCGGGGCGAAGGGTGCACGCGGCGGCCTCAAAGGCCTATTGGGGATGGGAATGTCCTGCGAAGGCGGAAGCGAGCCGCATAGAGCTTTGAAGTACACCTCCCTCAAATCTTCATCAACCTCGAACTCGTCTTTCCGGATGACCACATCGTTAGCAGGAGAGTCGCCCGAAGACGAGTGTGAGGAAGAATGCTTTTCTTTGTAGATCCTTTTCTTGAAGACATTTTCTTTGAGAAAAGAGAAAATTCATAGAGATAATGTTCTTGTGATGAAGTAACAATGAAAAAAATCTTACTCCATCATTATAGACAAAGAATGAAAGTTACTATTCCTTCCGACTTTCGACAAACGATTACGTTTCCACACCTTCCTACCAAGCTATACTGCAAGCTAGGACATGTTACCGAAACACCATGGTTCCTAGTTAGCTGGGGGGCTAACTGTTGGGGTCTAAATCGGTCAAAACGGAATCGATGCCCGAAAGTCCTCGGAAAAACCAAGTTTAAGTCAAAACCTCAAAAAATCAAGAAAACGAATGACCGAAAAATTTTACCCGACGAGCACGGGTCCACTCGCCGGAAGGCGCGATCACACCGCGGTCTCGGTGCTGGTGAGCGTGACCACGTCACGGCTATGGGCGCCGGCGAGCGTGACCACGTCACGGCTCCGGGCGTCGGCGAGCGTGACCGCGTCACGGGTCTATGCGCCGGCAAGCGCGACCACGTCGCGGTGCCGGCGAGCGTGACCTCGTCACGGATCCGAGAGCCAGCGAGCATGACCGCGCCGCTGCTTTGGGTGCCGGTGAGTCGACCACGTCGCAGTCCTGTGCAGCGGTGAGCGTGACCACGTTACGGGTTAACTCACCCGTCGAGTGCGACCAATTCCTCGTAAACCATCCCGACTCTAGTCCAATCCCGTACTTTGCATCCTTTCTCGAAGACTCGTAGTTCAAATCCTTAAAATCGTGAATCTAATACCCCCGTTTCGTTTCGATCGGAATCATCTGGAAAGTTTCTAAAAACCACGAAAGGTTTGGTTAACGGATAGATTTCAATTCGTCGTATAAAACAATTACGGTTATTCTAAAACACAAATCATATCAACTATACGAGGAATTGGGGTTCCTTCGGAAGACCGATAATATGACAGTATTTTCTCGTAAAATCGTAAAAAACATAGAAGGTCTGACAAACGGCCCGAAAAGGCCCGAACGCGACTGAACGGCCCACTTATGATTTTTTAAAGATCGAGCTCAAGATAAATATGACAGTTTATGTTTATCTTTACATAAAAAGATAAATGTCAAGTTTCCCGAAGATAAACGTCAAGTTTCCCGAAGATAAACGTCAAGTTTCCCGATAAACATGAAGATCAACAAAAATGGAAAAAGCCTGATTCGCGACAGATTTGGCCCAAAGGAAGGATAAACCGACCTAGAAGGAGTATATAAGGAGAGCTTGGGGCAAGGAGCAGGGAGAGAACAATTTTCGCAGCAAACTTAGCACCTAGAGCAACTTAGGCATTTTTTTCCGTTTTTACTAGCGAGCTACAACTCAACTAGGTTAGAATTAGGCGGCTAGACTAGCGAACTTATCGATAGCTCTTGTAGCCAATCTCTTACATGTTGTTCACGCTTAAACGCGAATTCGGAAATAAGATCTTTTGGTCTACTTTTATTCTTACGATTTTACTATTCCGATTTACTATTCCGAATTTTCTGTCATACTGATTGTTAGTTTCCTCTGATTTAACAAAACTCGACGGTGTGAATTTCGGTTCCCACAAATATGGTTGCGTTTGGTGCACGCAAGGAGGGATTTAGCAAATTGCTCCGATTCAGATCTCAGTATAGATGACAGATGATGAGGAGTATCACGTGCTGCTTAACAAGTGGTTAAGGGTCAAGGATCAGAATATGAGATTGGAGGATGTGGCTCAGAAGCAGATCAAGTTGCTTGAAGAAGTGCTTGAAGAACTTGCAGCTATAAAAAGGGAGAATGATTTTCTTCAGAAAGAAGTTAGCAAGCTGAAGAAAGTTACTACTGGAAAAGTTCAACAGAAGGGGCTGTCACACTTTGTGCGTGGAAGCACATCAAAAGGTGGAGCCATATAGACTTGTCAGGAAGTGCGTCGGGACTTACGACAAAGAGTGCGGCAGGAAGTACTACAGCGTGGAGCTGTGAGTAACAAGCCGAAAGTGGTACATCAGTGCAGCAACATGAAGGTTAGACAGGGGGTTCTGAAGCATGGGTGTGCAGCTGGTACAAGGAAGGAGACTGATCAGTGCATCAGCAACTATGTCAGGCCAAAGAAGAAGCAACATGGATGTGCTGTTGGTTATGTGGGAAGATTGGACACAAGAAGGTGGAGTGTTTTGCTCGTGAGAAGAGCAGAAACATCGCCAAGAGGGTGAACAAGACGTTCACTAAACCCAAGAGGGTTGACGAGGTGCTCGCAGACAAGAGTGGCTTACTTAATGATATCAAGGATGAGACATCATAAGAGGGATGCAGATCTGTTAGGATTGATCTTGAGGAAGATCAAGAAGCATCAAGTCTGGAGTTAGGACACGGAGTTGTCCATAGCACAAAGGGAAAGGATATCGAAGTGCGCCAGGAAGTGATGCGAGATGATCTTCAGGAGGGTGATAGCGAAATCACTCCAAGGCAATAACAACGAGTGCAGAGTGCACTCGGGGTGGTTGAGGAAGGACTTATGGTCAAGGAGACAATGCATGAAGGAAGCCAGGTCCTCAACAGAAGTGGGTCGAGAGGTAGCTCGACAGGTGTGTCAGATCGTGATGTAGTACTTGTAATCTTGTCCGCTGCAGCAGAGGCTGTATCATGAATATGTATGGAGTAGCAGACGGATTTGTCTGTATGGCTTGACATCTAAGCATCTATTTTAGCTTAGTATGCAATCAAGCAGGAGGAGAATGATGACGTTCTGGTCAAGAGAATTCAAGAGAATGCATAACTCATGGGGGAGAAAAGCATGGTGTGGTGCATATCTCGTGGGGGGGGGGGGGGAAGCACAATTGGCGTGGAAGTTTCCAGGTGGGGAACGTGGTTGTTGAACCAGAAGAATGTTGTGCTTGATCGGCACACAAAGCTAAAAGGGAAAGATTGTTGATGTAAGGTGTCCGCCCTGAAGTAGCCGCTGACGTAGTTGCTGAAGCAGACGTCGTGTTGAGTGGTAAAGACCATGTGGAGTCGAGATTCTAAGCTGGAGTCATATAGACTTGGAGAGTATGGTAGTATCTTGGAGATAAGGAAAGAGGAATAAACTTGAGGAGTAAGTTTATGACTTAAAGGAAGAGGAATAAGTGCATTCCAAGAAAAGGAAAGTTGCACTTGTTGATATGGAAGATGTCCATATTGTGGGTTCCTTGGAGACTAGGGTTTCGGGAACGTGGAGACTAATATAAGATAGCTATGGGGTCGTCTGTAGAGAGACAGAGACACATAGGCTTATCTTATAGAGAAACAGAGAAGCTCTTGGAAGTGTTTTGGGTCGTGCTGAAGCAGTGGCTGAAGTACTTAACGGAGGAGAGACATAAGCTAGGGTTGCTTAAAAATCTTTCAGTAGCAGTTGTTAGGGTGTTAACAGACTGTGTAAAGCTGATTAAGCATAGCTTGTAATAGGGTTTACAAAGCGATTTCTAATAAGAGCAATTAGTATTTGTTTGTGTATTTGTCTCTCTTGGTTTATCTCCTCCAGTACTATTGTGGTGTTATCTTTGCACTAACACGATTTTGTGATGATGGTTTGGAAATAAGATTATGATGATGATATGTGTGCAAGGCTACCTATTTTATATACGAAACGATGCTTTGAAATCAAATCCGACTAATTATTAAAAATATTCACGAATTAATATCATAAAATTGTGCTCCAATTTATATTTAAAACAGAGCCCTTAAACCTTAACACACAATATAATAAAGGGGAAATTCCATAAAAATACCTCAACTAAATTTGTTAAGCTTTTTAATACCCAAATTTTTCACTACCCAACTTAATACCCAACAAATTAATTTGTTCACTTTAAATACATTATTTTTTTAAAAAATGTGTCATTTTTAATAAACAATTTTTTTATTTTAAATTAATATACCAATAAGTTAAAAAAAAATTAAAATCTAAGAAAAAATATTACAAATTTTATTTTAAGATTTAAGAAATTATGTAAATAAATTATGTAAAAAATATTTTAAAACAAAATTATAATTTCAGGGGAGAGAATAAAATATTTTTTTATTTCAGAAAAAAATCAATATTTAGAACTTAAAAACAATTCACAAAATTTAATGTTATACACAACTTAATTACTTTTATTTCTCAAACTTCAAAAAAAATAGAATTTACTGAGCTTTTTTGTAAATTGTAGAGATTTTTTTAAATTTTGTTTGAAAATTATTGATATTTTAATTAAAATAAATAAAAGTATATTACAATCGGCATAATTTTAAAATTTTGTGTATTAAAATAAGTAAAATAATTAGTTGGAGTATTAAACTGGATAGTGAAAAACTTTGGGTATCAAAATTCAGTTGGGGTATTTTTACGAAATTTTCTCTATAATAAACCAACACAGCTTAAATTAGGTAAATAATGTCATATATCAATTTATAATCAATGCACTTACCTTATATAAACTTGTAACAATGTGAAAATATATGACTTGTTCTGTAATTTAAAAAATGGTGTAATTTAAAAAATTGATCCATAAACTTACCTTTTTATATAACCTTATTGCCTCAAAGTAACTGATGGGAATAAAAATCAATCAGTGTAAAATCTGAATTGACACAGTTTCTGATTGACCACTACCTTGATTGTTACATTACATTTAATTTGATGTCTTCGGTTTGAATTAAATTAAAATTTGATGTCATGGGTTTCATGTTGACCGAGCCAAATGAACCATTATATTATGTTATATAAAAAATATTATTAATTGAATCTAAAACAAAAATAAGTTCAATCAATATGTGATATAAATATATATATATATATATATAACATAATCTTTATGCTTGAGATGAACTGATGAATAGATCCGCAGGTCTTGCATAATCTTTATGTTTGAGAAATAAGTTCTTTTAGATGATAAGAAATAAGAAATAAGTTCTTTATGAATTCACTAAAGAAGAAATAAGTTCTTTTAGATGATAGATCCGCGGGTCTTGCATAATCTTTATGCTTGAGATGAACTGATGATATGATAACATGTAATATATTTATTCTTAATCAGTCGAAAAACTATCATAATAGAAAACCATCGTTTTTGATCTGGCTATTAACCAAATTTATCCATGATATTCATATGATTTGACTACGTTAGAACCATGGCTTCCTCTAACACGTTATGTATATTTGGAATCAACTATATGATTTAATTAGTTTATTTATGTGAGGCATATGTAGAAACTTTTAACATGTTCGATATAAGCTTAAATTATTTAACGTAATTCAAGCTAATATTCAATTTTGAAAACTTTCCTTATTCCTTCCTTTGCAATATTTATTGGAATTTTATAGGAAAATAAACCGAGATTCTGGTCATCACAATTAAATTTTAAATCAAAGACGATCAAAAATAAGTATATATGAATCGGCTTCGACGGTGACTTTTCTTTACGAATCCTTCTAATATTAATGAGCACATATAAAACCAGAATTAGTGTCATATTTATGTGTATACATTCCTAATTTGGACCATCATGAAGACCATAAACCTGAGATCGATATTTGTGTATCTAATACGATGTCAAGAAAAATAAATGGATCTCAAATGTATGTAATCGGATTCATGTAAACTAAAGAACTGGATTACAAACGTATATCATCAAACGATCCATTTAGTTTAGCCCTGGGCATTCGAGTGTTCGTTTGGTTTCGGGTAGAAACCATTCGGTTTCGGTTATATCGGATATATCATTACTATACCCAATCGGTACTTATGAGATTTCGGTTCGGTTTCGGTTCGATTATGCTTTGGTTTCGCATCGGTTTCGGATATCCGTTTAATATGTGAATCATATATATATATATATATATATAATACTTTAGTTAACATGTTAATCTAAGTGGTCTACTGGTTACATACTTGCATAATCGTCAATCCAAACAAAGTTCGAGTTACTAAAATGTCAATTTTATAAGTATTAACTATATTTTAATATAAAATACCATATAAATTTATAATATAAGAGAGTATGAAAGATAATGTGGTCTGGTGGTAACAATGTTCTCACCCTTCCAATCTAATTCAGGTCCGAGTGGTATTGATGGCATTTTACCTTATAGCAGAAAGCTTAAACTTAATTTTTCGGATATTCGGATACCCATTCGGTTTTCGGTTTGGTTTCGGTTTGGTTCCGGTTTTTAGGATATAAAAATATAGGAACCATTCGGGTATTTCAGGATTTCGGTCCGGTTTCGGTTTCGGGTATTTCGGTTCGGTTTCGGCTCGGTTTCTCGATCCGGTTTTTTTACCCAGGGCTAATTTAGTTTATGTAAAGATAGTATTATATGTAAATAATTTGTAACTATTATATGTTAAAAAGGTTGATATAATACATGATTAACATGGTAAGAAGGATGATATGACATGTAAAGATACATCAACTGGAACTTCTTTATGTACGTGTATGAGATATTATGTACCATCTTTCTAATATTATTATGTATTATATAATATAAGACAATAATAATATTTATTATTCTAATATATAGCTGCAAGTCCAATACAGGATGCAAAAAAAAAGCCCTTCTTTGGTTTTGTTAATAGAGATGTTTTGACATGGCATATAAACATTAAAATCGAGTCTATATTATGTGATAAGTTACATGGTAACCGGATTTGACATAGTGTGATACAAGCAATTGACGTTATCAAAATTACCGGTTTTAATATCATCTTCCTTGAGATCGCACGTTACCAATTCATATGATTAAAACACTATGTTAACTACAATTAATGAATAATGGCAATGTATATAATAAGTCTAGTAAGAAGATGATTTTTAGTTAAAGAGGCTGAGAAAGAATGTGGTGTTGCTACATAATAAATTGCATTCTTATTAATAATATATGAGCATTAGGTTAGTCTATAAAAATGCTCCTACTTTAATATTAAGGGGATATAACCACAATAAGTTTTTATTTTACGAGTGACTAACTGTTTTCTTTTTTTTTTGTTTGCTTAAATGACTAAATGTCTTGATAGTAACTAAACCAAATTCATTCTGATGGTATCATATCATAGTAACTAAACCAAATATTATATATATTTTTTGTTATCTAGTTATTTCCCAATAAACATCTATTTACATTTTAAAATATCTTATGTGAAAACATAATCTAACAATATTTATTTTTAATTATTTTAGTTTACTATTAATGGAAAATTGTTACTAATATGTAGTATAAAATTATAAAATGAAAATAGTAGGGTAAGATGCTGAATTTTATTAAATAGTAGAGGTTAAAACTAAAATTAGTGTTGAATGATTAGGTGGAAGAAAGAGATGGTGATATGGAATGTAAAAAGAAGAAAATATGGGTGTTGAATACCTTAACCATTGTTGATAGTTTTAGAGTGTGAATGAGAAGCAGGAGAGAGGCAGGAGAGATACTTGGGCACGAAAACTGTTTGGGTGTTGCCATTCACATTTTTTTTTTAATTTTTAAAGTAATAAACAGGAGAACTGCTTTATCCTAATATTTTTATCTTTTTCTTCATAAAGACAGATCATCCGCATACAGATCTGTCCACCCATTTTTTGATGTTGTACATTTGTTCTCCTTTTTTTAGCCAATTTTTTTTAAATGAATTAATTTTACAGCTATTTATTTACTATAATAACTGAAACACATACTACTAATAAAAAAAAGAAGTTATGTGATCTTGTTGTGTTGTTTCTCATTATTTCTCCGTTGATCGTAAGGTAAGTTTGTCTTTACTTTTATTTTTGTTATATTTATTTTATATATTAATTATTATAAAAAATATAATATATTTTATTGAAAAGTGTTATAAATTTAGAAAAAGCATGTCGTAGTATGATGTGTTGGATTCTTTTTGTTGTGGTGCAGTATTGTACCTAATTACTTTTTATTAGTAAAGTGAAAATAAATAAAAAATAAAAAATATATTTATGTAAAAATGATAAAAAATTAAGAGTATATTTATTTAAGAAAACAGTACTATGATATTATTAAGATATTATTTCTAAATTATTCATTTATAAATTAATCTGATTTGTATTATAAACATGAATATTGAAATAAAATAATAAAATTATTTTTGTATATTTATTTTTATCATAAAAATTTCAATTGCTCTTATAAATATATTTATATATAGTATATACATTATATTTTCATGTTATGTATATAATTGTAGTTAAAATATTTTTAAAATTTTGTAAGCATGTATAATATAATAAAATTTTTCATTTAATTATTTAATTATTTTTGTTTACGTATTGTTTATATATTATGTGTTCGGGTATTTTATTATAATTTTACTGTTTAAATATATGACATGGATTTTTGAACTGCTTTTGCCATTCACAATTTATAAAATTATTTGATCTGCTTGATCTGCATCTCTCATGCATGATCCGCTTAATCTGCATTTCTCCTGCTTGTTCTGCATGATCTGCTTGATCTGCACGGCTTGTTCTGCTTTTTCCATTCGAAAGCAGGACATATCAAGCAGATCAATCAGAAAAGTGCAGATCAAGCAGATTATGCAGGAGAGAAGCAGATCAAGCAGACCAAGTTATTTTAGAAGTTATGAATGGTAAAAGTAGTTAAAAAAAGCAGATCATGTGTTTCAACAATAAAAATTACATCAGAATATCAAAATTCATAATGAAAAATACATAAACAAAGGTAAAACCATTTAATGATTTGCCCATAACATATTTGCAAAGTTGTCTCTAATGTTCATCATATGATTTCCATCAGCCATATTTGTTGTCTCCAAATCACGAGGATCCCTTTCAGAATCTCCATTACTGAAATTTGTGTGCCTCACTACTTCAACAAAATCCTCATCAAACTAATTTGAAATTCTGAGGAAATTGTGTAGTCTCATTGTAGCAGTTACCATTCTTTTTTGAACTACAATATCATATCTGGGAAAATCACTAAAAATCTTTCATTTCTTATTCCAAACTCCAAATGTCCTTTCAATAACATAACGTAGAGATGCATGACATCGATTAAACAGTTCTTGTTTATTCTAAGGAGGAGGACCATTTTTGAAATGAGACATCTGATACCTAATAACTCCATTCCGAGAAGATCTATAGGGAGCCAAAAAACCTAGCTTATTTGGATACCCAAAGTCAACTACATAATACTTGTCTGCTGGAGGCAAAGGAAATTCAGAATCACTGTTTTGTGCCATCGTGAGAACTGCTGTATCGTGACATGATATGGGTGCTCCATTCCAAACATATGTAAACAACATATTTAAATCACATATTGCCATGATATTAAATGATGTCCAATCATGTCGATTCCAGTACATTCCTTGTAGTTCAGGCTTCACGTTAACACATACATGAACTCCATTCATAGCTCCAACAAATCCACTAAAATATGGCCAATATCTTCTATCTGTTTGCAGGCTTTCAAGAATTCAAAATAGTTCTTGTTTTGTTGGGGTCTTGACATAATCACAAGCAAGTAACTCCGTCGCCGTAAGAACTTCAAAAAAATTTCTATTCACTGTCTCTTCTGTCCGTCCAAACCATATTCTAACATCTCTTTGAACTTCATTATGCCCACAAATTTGCAAAAACATTGCCACACTCTCTTCGATACTAACATTCATCGTAGGATGCAAACCATATTTTGATTGCAATATGTCACAAAGAGATCTAAAAACATCCAGAGACATTCGTAGTAACTGAAGACATGCAACATCATCTACTTATAATCGACCCCAAATATTTCTCCACCCTACACCACCACCGGTTTTGAACTGGTCCTCTTTCAAAATAACATTGTAATAACTCAGTGATAGTTGAATTATTAACTCTTCAAATTGTTCATGTTCCAGATTCCATAACTCAATTCTCTCATCATGAGTTAGACTGTGGGGATTTTGTGATCGCAACTGACATATACGAAAAGCCTGAAAGTTTTTTATCACAAAATAAAAACTTATTAATGAAAAGTATCATTAATCAAAATATAATACACAACACAAATTATAAAATATAATGTTAAACAAAACATAACCACTACTAACAAAGCACAAATCTTATTAAACTAGTTATCTGATGCGGAATCACTCTCATGTGTTTCATTTAGATTTAATCCTCGTCCAGATACCAATATGTTGAATAATCCTCCTCGTCTTCTTGGACATGATGTTTTAATTGTAGAAGCATTGTTCCTGAAACCAAATTCTGATGATACTCCTCTAACAACATTCTCGGAAACATGAACTTCCTTTTCATGTGTTGTAGTTTGTACTTCTGTTTCTAAGGTGATAGTGCTCAAATTACCCAGTAGAGCTTACTCTCTCAAATAAGAGATACAGCTGTAGTACTTAGGGATCGAATCACGAGGAATTAGGGAACCAATTAAATAAAATCTACTAATTAATCCTAGGCAAGGTTGGTTTATATGATGAAAATAAAAGTAACAATTCCTAAAATGAGCAAGGTAGTTGCTTTAACTAACAATATGATGGGTTGTTTAAATGTGATAAAGAGTGCTAGACATAGGGTTTCTATTCAGGAATGGAGATTATAATCTCTATAAATGCTTTAACAAGTTGCTTGCATGATACTATAGTTCTCAGCCGCTTAACTCAAGTGAAATATCACTGGTTAAATTATCTAGATCTCTGGCCACACCTTTCGCATGATGACACAGAAAAAGAGTCGGTCGATATTTTTTTGAGATATCGAGCGATACACCTTTCCGCATCGCCGATCGATTCACCTGTCGGGATATTGATCGACGGCTTCTAGATCTGCCTAGGCGCGAGCCAAATATGAACACAAGGTCTCAAGGAGGAGCTGTCGCTCTTCTCAACGGGAGACAGGCAAGCTCAAATGGATAATTCAAGATAATCAAAGATCCTAGTGATCTATGTTCTAGTTAGCTAATCTAAAACAAACGTAGGGTGCAATCCATTTGATGAGTATCACAACTTAGCAATTATAGTTTGGGGCTAATCCCACAAACCTATTTGAACCCTAGATCTAACAAGTAGACTACTCAGACATAGCTAAGCAATTCATAACAATAGATAGATGAAAGAATTGCATAGATAGAATAAAGTAGAAATACAAAAGGAGATAAGAAATCTCTCCAATCTCTCAAACAAATAAAACTCTAGTCTCTCTCTCACACTCTCTGCTTTGAGGGTAGTTAAAAGCTTGCTTCTATCGAAGGTTGCCGTCAAAAAACACTTAGCAGGAATATTTAAGCATTTCCATTAGGTTAAAAACTCGTCAGGGGCAATCTCGTAATTTGGTGAAGTCTTGGTGAAGTAGTCGGCTAAACCATTTCATCCTCGATATCGATCGACAATAGTGGATGTGTATCGATCGATTATAATCTTCTAGTACGCGGATCTTCTCAGTTACATCGATCGACGACTCAGGATGAGTATCGATCGATTATAATCGCAATGTTGACTTCCGACTTAGTCTTGAATGGTCAACTCGGGTATATCATCTCTTGTACTCCAAAATGCTCCGAAGTACTTCTTGGGATTCCAAATCAATCAAATGGATGAAGGAATCTTTGTATCACCAAGTACATATGCAAAGAATCTTGTGTCCAGATTCGAGATGCACCTGTCCAAGGAAGCTAAGACTCCTATGAGCACCACTTGCAAAATGTGTAAAGACGAGAATGGTGTGAAAGTGGACGAAAAGATTTTTCATGCCATGATAGGCAGTCTCCTCTACTTGACTGCAAGTCGACCTGACATATGCTACAATGTTGGTATATGTGCTCGGTATCAAGCAAGCCCTCGAATGTCTCACATGAATGCTCTTAAGAGGATTATCAAATATGTGAAGGGTACAGTAAATCTGGGTTTGTACTACACAAAAGACACTAACATAAGTTTGGTTGGGTTTTGTGATCCAGATTGAACTGGGAGTTTGGATGATAGACGAAGAACATCAGGTGGATGTTTCTTTCTCAGGAATGACATGGTGTCATGGCATATCAAGAAACAAATCTGTATATCTTTATCCACTGCATATACTGAGTATATTTCCCTTGGTAGCTGTTGCACTCAACAATTTTTTTTGTCATTGTGTAAAAGAAGAAAATTGATATTTTCAGCTGAATGCACGGAGTTTATAAAGTTTGGCGGGATGAACTTGTTCTTGTTATAATTTAAAAGAAGATTATTGACTGAGTTAGTAGTTCTTCTTTTATCGTCACGCTAACTCGTCAAACTATTCATCTCATTAGATTCTAAGAAAATAGATCTCCGAGATTATATATATACACACTGTAGTATCATGATTTATGTTTTATTCCATTCTCAATAATTTAAAAGCAACAATTATAAAGTTCATCACTTAACTCAATTTGCCAAATTACTTTAAGATAACCGATTAATTAATGCTGCAACAACACCTGGACGGATTTCCACCACAGCGTCCATGATTGTACCCCTTCAATCCACAATCATGGTGGCATGCAAAACCATCAAGTGGAAAACCATTACATAGAAAAAGGCATGGGGGAGTGGGTGCTTTCTCGATCACTGCACAAGTGCATATATATACAAAGTTCTTAAAACTGAGATTTTCCTCTTGAAATTATCAATGATATTGAAAGTAACTCATACCAAAAATAAGAAGAAAAAAAACATATACCTGTCACAGCCGAAATGTTGTGATTAGAAAACGAAATTGTTAATGTCAGTACAAGAAAAAATGCTATCGAGGTTTTTGTGATACCCATGTTATAAAGATTTTGTCGGTGTTATATTGAGAAGAAGTTGTATTGTATTATAGTTCTCCGTGGAGAGTTTTTTTATATGATGATTTATCTAGGAAATCAAGAAAAGTGATCTCAGTTTAATTGACCAAAAATTCTCAATTAAAATTTCTATTTAATATTACTTGACAATAATTACATCTTCCATATTTGGTTGATTTTATTTGAGTCATACAATCTTGCATATTTCGTTGATTTTATTTGGGTAATTAAATCTCATTATAGAATTATATATTTGCATTTATCAAATTTTGTTTTACTATTTGTTGTCAATTCATGGAAATACAGAGAGTTGATTACTTCCACAGACACTTTTTTCTTTTTTTATCACGTTTAGACACTTGCCACATGAGAGGCACTTTTCCACTCTCTCTCCCCTAGTGATTTGTCATTTCTATCCTTTTGCCCGAGTTAAGGGCTTTGTATGCCTGAGTTAGTTTTAATATTTTTTATTCCCACTCTGTGGGGACCAGTTTGATCGAGCAAACGTGTTTCCTTTGTTGAGACATTTAGGTTTCTGCTTGGGTTTATGAGACAATTATAGACCGTCAGATGGAGAGGTATCGAACGGACACTATTCATGAGTTTTGAAAAAGTAGGTCATCTTCCATAAATGCATATTATCTGTGGTCGCCAAGCAGGAGGCCAACTAGCTGCAGCTGTAGTTTGAGAAAGGTGACTCCTTTGGTGTCCTTTTGGGCAGAATTTTTGTTTTTTACATGATAATAAACATTGTAATCCAATTTTTCTTGTGCTGTGTCCGTTAACTTTGACGAATCTGTGTTTTTTTTCGAAGGAAAGAACGTCGAGGATGGACAAACAATGTTTGGTTCTTAGCGGCGCCTGGGTTTGTGGAGATGGAGGTAACTGGGATTTCGTCATAGAGAAGCACCGAATGGGTCTATGGTGGCTGTATACGACGGTATTGGATGTAAGGAGCTTGAGGCTAACGTACTACGGGAGTTTGGAGTAGACGATTCGCGGTTTGGTGTTGCATTGAGCTACTGGCCACCAACAAGCTTGGAGCTTGCAACTGGGATTAAGACCCCACCGGTGTTGATAACTAGCGACGGTACTGTAAAGTATTTCTGCAAGCATCTAAAAGTGAAAGGTGGGATGAATTTGTTTGCTCATTTTACCAAGAACCCCCCGGTTGTGGACAGCGATTTCGTGGACGATTTTGGATTGGGTTTCGTGTCACCAGATGTTGCTAAGTTTTCGACTGGTTCATCTAAAAGGGGTTACGTCTCATCAGCTGCTTCAAAAACTAAGGTCATAAACCTCGTGGAAGACGATGAATTTGTAAGGGAGATTGAGAGGGTGGAAAAAGATGTGATTAGTGGGGGCACAGTTAGAGGAGAAAGCAGTGTCCTCAGTTCTGGAGGTAACGATGAAGGAGATGTCCTACTTGACGAGATAGAACTGAGGCCGAGAGGCTACGACGAGGAGTTTTGGAAGCCGTTGTTGGAAGGGGACTACAAAGGTTCCAATGTTGTTAACGTAGTGTTCAACGAAGAAGAGATTTTAGCGGGTCTGAATAGAAGATCAGGGCCGAGAACTTATGCAGATGTTGGCGGTTCCAGGGGTGGTGATAGCTACGGAAACACACCAAAGCCCGAGGACTATAACCCTTGGATGGGCGGTGGTAGCGGCGGACCTCGTGTTGACGACTTGGGAGAGCGACCAACTCGCAAACTCGCTGATGTTGACGACGACGAGTTCCACATACCTCCCATGTTTGATGACACAGAGTACGATGTTTCAGAAATCCCAGACATGGATGTTGGAGATCATTATGGTGAAATAGCTGTTGGAAAAGTTTTTGGAAGCAAGTAGGATTGTCAGATTGCTTTGGCAATCTATGCTATAAAGAAGCAGTTTAGGTACACGCAAACTAGGACAAAGGTTGATTCTTTTGTGGTTGAGTGCCCTAACAAGAGGTGTGATTGGCGTGTGACTGCTCATGAGATCCGTGGATGTGGATACTATGAGATAAGGAAGGCTAAACTTGAGCATCTCTGCCCTATTGAGTTTCGACAAGGTTACAAGAGCAGAGCTACTTCTAGAGTAATTGCCGCTGTTTACAAAGCAAAGTTTGGAAACCCCGGGAAAGCTCCTGTTGCTCGGGATTTACAGAAACTCCTTTTGGAAGACCTCCGTGTGAATGCATCTTATATGACGTGCTACAGGGCGAAAGAAAAAGCGATAATTGGTGTGCGTGGAACTGATGAGGATGCATACGCCAAGATCCCTGAGTATCTTTACATGTTAAAGCTTGCCAATCCTGGTACAGTAGCTGACTTGGAAACAGACGTCGACGATGATTGCGATGAACGTTTTCTTTATCTCTTCCTAGCATTTGGTGCTTGCATAAGTGGATTTCGAAAGCTTAGGCATGTGTTGGTTATTGATGGTACCCATCTAAGCGGCAAGTACAAGGGGGTGTTGTTGACAGCAAGTGGCCAGGATGCTAATTTTCAGATTTTCCCCCTTGCTTTTGCAATTGTGGATGCTGAGGATGAGGATGCGTGGACATGGTTTTTGCAAAAAGTGGAGAGAATTCTTAGTGATTCCCCAACTCTCGCCATAATCTCTGACAGGGCCGTGAGTATTGCCAATGCTGTGAGTAAGATTTATCCCCAAGCCAAGCATGGAGCTTGCATAGTACACTTGGCTAGGAACGTGAATTCGAGGTATTCAAGTAAGAACCTTGCTGAGTTGGTGACTAAGACAGCGATGGCTCACATGCCACGTGAGTACAAGGAACTGTATGGGAAGGTAAGGTCAACAAACAGTGCTTGTGGTGTGTATCTTGGGAAAATTGGAACTGCTCGTTGGTCAAGATGCAATTTCCCCGGAGACAGATATAACATCATGACCAGCAATATTGCTGAGCAGCTAAACAATGCCCTATTGGAAGGGAGGGGAGCTAACATTCTTGAGTTGGTTAAGTTCATACAGAGGATGATGACCAGGTGGTTTAGTGCTCGTCGGAAGAAGGCAGCTAAACACACTGGAGGTGTAACTGTTGAGGTTGACAAAGAGATGACGAAAAACATGGCGACTGTTAATGGAAGTTACATAAATTCTGTTAATGACTGGACTTGTCAGATGCTGGGTAAGTTTGGGAGGTCTGACAAGGTGATGCTAGCAGAGAGAAAGTGTAGCTGCAAGTATTTTGACAATATCAAAATACCATGTGGTCATGCTATTCTTGCAGCCAACGGACTTGGGGTGTCTACGGAGACACTATGCGGTCATTGGTATAAGACATCGGTTTGGAGGGAGACTTATGCAGGTGAGATAATTCCTGACGAATACCCTAGGGATGTTGACTTACCAGATGAAGTAAGGGAGCAGGTTGTATACCCCCCCCATGACGAAGTTGCAGCCCGGGCGTCGTCGCAAGGAACGGAAAATCTCCATTGGAGAGTTCAGGGTCTGTAACTCCTCTGTTTCTGTTGACTATGTTGTTGCATCCACTGATATTTTTTTTTTTTTGGTTCTAGGCACCGAAGAAGAAGGAGAGTAAGAACAGATGTGGTAGGTGTGGAGGATTTGGACACAACCGAACCAACTGCGTTCGTCCCATTTAGCATTTGTGGTTGTGTGGGTTTTATTTTTGGAACAAGTTGGTTGTTCTTTTTTAGACTGTTTTTTTCCGGAATATTGTTGTTCTCCTTTTTGGTACTAGCTGGGGATACCTAATGCTAATTTGATTTGGATATGACAACCCAAAATCAAGTTTATTTTTTTTTTGGGGGTTATGTGTTGTTGAACTTGTTTTGGAGACACGAAACATTATATTTTGGAACACCCATGCGTTGATGGCCCTTTGTTTCGTTACTATTGCCTTTGAAGATTAGATTAGAAACAAAGTTGATTGATAGTGTTTTCCTTTTTTTTAGACAATTACCTGTTTAGAAAATGTTCCTTTGTCTATATCACCCTTTCTGATTGTCTATGTGTGTGTGTTGATGAATGGTAAACGTATTACAAGACCGGTTTCTTTATTTGTTTTTTGTGGACGTGGACGAGTAGTTTGTTCGCATATCCTTTCCATATAATTTAATCGATGAATTATAACAGACAAGAGTAATAAGGAACTGAAGCAAAAGTTCATAAAAGACTTCTTTGAAATTGTATTTCACTTAGAAACACATTAATAGATACCCTAACAACTCATGCCGAAGATTACAAAAGTAGGTGGTTTGGAAGTTCACATTTTGAAGATAACCTTCAGTTGGCAATCCTAGAGTAGATCCAAGCCATAGTGCCTAGGGCAAACGCTGCGACTGCTATGTTTGTCAAAGGGTTGCTCCCACCATAGGCCATCCTAGGCGATGCAAGAGTATCTTCGGTGGTCAAAGTCGAGTTCTCCTTGGTCTTACTGTTCTCTGTGTTTGCAGCCATTAGGAGTTTGATTTGTTGAATGGTTTGGTCGATTTGCTTCGCCTGGTTTTCAAATCGTCTGGCTGTTTGCATCTTGAAAGATTCGACATCTACTTTCAGTTGTGAGTGTTTTTCATCAACAATGGTTACCTCGTCCAGAATTGCTTCGTCCACCCATTTGAACAAATGGTGCTCGTTTTTCCTCTGTTAATGAAGTGGATTTTTAGATCTGACTAACTACAGATTTGAATATTGGTAAGAGAACTAGGCAATTCAATCGTTTATCTTACCTTGACCCCAATCTCACATCGATAGAACCTGCGGAAAAGATTCTCCTTCGTCTGAGCGCCGAATGTAGTCACATCCGCTCCACACCAACATCTCTTTGGAATTCCGGTGGTTTGACGGCCTGTATGAGACCTTGAGGATGAAGTGGAAGAGCTCATGGCCATTTTTATTCTGGTTGTAAATGGAAGAGTAGTATTGCTGTTCTTAGATTTGCTACTATTTCTTAGGGATTTGTAGGTCTCGAAGACTTTGCTGAATCGAATATTTTGTTGAAGTCCATCTTTGCTTTTTAAAATAATTAATTAGCGTGGACTAAAATTATATTTTGATGAACTCCGTCTTTCTGATTTTGATAAGATTATGTTTTTTCGTTGTGGATGTGGACTAAAAGTAACACTACATTTTTTTTTGGTTATTCTTTATGCACAAACATTTACTATAATTTTTAGTCTAAATAGGAATGCATAAACTTCAGGAAATCGTTATGTTTGCGTAAACTACAACCCTTGCATTAGCTAAACAAAAGAAGAAGATAAGTAAGTACTCCGAGAACCCCAAAAAATTTCACAAAAGATGGGGAGAAAACAGCAAGAGAAGGGATTTGGATTCATCTCGTCTGTGATTTCATGCATAGTACGCTGGAAGGACCAAAGTCTTGTAGATGTCCATAGCGAACTGCATGCGTATGTTGTCCACAATCTTGTCAGTGATGCCGGCCATTCCAGGAGGTGGATCACCATGAGCGTGCAACTCTAGGAACTTCATCGTCACAGGCCCGCAGTCACCTGAGCGGTGGTTGACGTAGATATCTGTAATACGGGTGCAGACAAACGGCTTCACACCTGCGAATTGGGTAAGCTCACACATGGCTACTTTCTTAACAAGGTAAGGGAGGGAAGCAAGGATCGGTTTCATCCACTTAGCCATGCGTCTTACGCCATGCAAAGTGGGTAGAGGATCAAGCACCTCAACCAATCCCATATCGAGGTTTATTGCTAACCCAACCCAGTGTGACTCGTCCCACAGCATGGGAGTGTAGATTGTGTGGATGTCCTCCATCCATTTCTTCCCTGGGCAGAGCACGATGTCGACCAATCGCTGGTCCCATTCGAAACTCTCCTTCTTTTTCTTACCACACTTGGTGAAAGATTCAAAATCCTCTTCGATTGCTGAACAAAGTATTGGAGGTGCGAATGCTGCTTTCTCTGTCTGTAGAATATCGGAGTGCCTCTTGGAGATCATGTGGACTAGAATTTCCATTTGCTGATAATTTTAAGCCGATATGTTAGTGAGCCGTTAAAATTGCAGACAATCATCAGACCAAAAATAATAAAGCTATACTTACATATGTGGTTGTCCATTGCTTAGGCTTAGCCATTTCGAGGAGAGATTTGTTTGAAAACTCGAATTCAGATGGAGTGCTATGGAACCTGTGAAAGCAGAGAAATTTAAAAATTAAAGTTGGATTGATAAGGTTTCAGTGTTTGCAGCAAAGAAGTAAAGATGTTTGAGGGAGTAAACTTACACATTAATGTTGGTTTTCAGAACTTGATCGAAAATCTCCCATTTCCTGTCTGGTAGTGGAGTGATTAGATCCAAAGCCGGTACTAGTGGGGAGCTTATTAATTCCTTAGCCAGAAGGTTTTCTAGGTGTGTTGGAACGTGGCTCGGGGGATCTTTAGTGCTTGTTAGATTGATTTTAGGGTCGTCCGCAGGCTGGTTCTGTTTTAGTTCAAGAAACTGTAAGTTAGTAGTTTTATTTTACAAGAAGTTATTCTCCATTTCCACTATTAAGGAGACATACCTCCTCAGCATTAGTTTGACGACCGATGCTTGGGGGAGAGTTCGAGGAAGCCGTGGCTTTAAATGCATTGGGGGTTCCTGCATGGCTCGCAAATCCAAGCCCACTTTCATTGCTCTTGACCGGTGATGTCAGTGGAGTGAAAGGAATGGGTGATAACCGCAAACGAATGCCAGTTGGAGATGATGGCCCTGCGGTTTGGTCAAATATTGGACCTGCAGATAGAGGAGGGTCTGGACTTATCGGGTCGTATATGGTCATACCATGATGGAGTATGTGATGAATCTCCGGGCTGTTTGGGTGGTCTGCTTTGTCATAGACTTTTGAAGGGGGGTCCCACCGACCAGGGTATAGTGTCCCAAAAGTACGAGTCTCGGTGGTGTTCTGCTTTGTATCAGCAGTTTCATTTTCATCGGCGGTGGCATCGTCAGTAATTCTAATTGACTGAGTCTCTCCTTCATTTTCGTGGTCAGGTGTGTTGTGGACCATTTCGTTGAGGTCATCCCCATCGTCCACATCCTACAACAGCGATCAGAGAATGGTTACATGAAGTTATCGTGATGAGCAGAGGTTGGTTTGCTGTAAACATATGTGAAAGATGGTATGATTGAGCCTGACCTGGCCAATATAATTCTGGTCGTCAGGGAGGATCTCTTGGTCTTGTTCTTTTGAGTTGTTTACATCATCTTGAACTTGATTCCTATTATCCGCATCCTACAGTGAAGAACGAAACTTAGAAGAGTGAATATTTGTGCAAAGACTGCTCACTGTTTTAATATTTAAAACTTTGGTTAATTAGATATTACAACCTGAGCGTAAACAGCCTGCTCATCCTCTTGGCTGTAGTGTTCAGGTGAGTTGTGGACATCCTCTTTTTGAAGGGAATCCATAGCCTCCGCAGCCTACAGTGCAAACCCGAGAATGAGTGGATATATGTTAGTAGCCTTATTGGTGTTCATCTTTGAATTACATAGGTTTATGAGTGAGTATTACCATGGCCATAACATTCTGCTCATCCGTGGCCAGCTCGGGATCGGCAGGTTTGTTTGGACCCAAAATTTGGACATCCTACAATGTCAAAATATGAGCATAGAGAATAGAATCCAAAAGTCAGTAAAAGCAAATGAACAAACAAAGGAACAAGCAAACCACATTTGATTTAGGTGAGGAAAACCTCACCTTCTCGTCATCTGAATTGTTCAAATCAGTGATCATCTCGAAAAGCATTGGTGTAGGACGTATTGTTTTTATGAAAACAGGTTCCACCTGCTCGGCTTCAGCATCCTCATCCTTTCATCCGAAAAATATAAAGATGTTTAATAAAGGGATTAGGATACCGAAACTAGTAGTTATAAATCTATGTAAAAGTAGCAATGAATTTACTTCAGTGGTGTCATCAAAGTTGGCAGTGTGGACAGATTTGTTGTGGATGATTTCTGTGTGCTTCTCATATGGAGGAGTGATAGCGTTTTCAGACGCCTCGCGGTGGAGATGAGCTGCGTACTGACTTATGATAGGTGAGTGTGGCTCTTCCTGATCATCCAGATCCTACAGGGGGCCCAGAAACAGAGAATTTGTAACTATATTTACATGATAATAAAATGCAATCGCTCTAGAAGCACACATCACCTGATCATTTTTAGGATCGAAGTGTAGGGGATTGACGTCAGCTGGTTGATCACCGGTCTGTTGTGTGGCAGGAGTATCCTATAAGCATAAGTTGAAGGGTACATGAGAAACTTGGTTAGGTAACTGTGATAGTTAACAAAGAAAAAAAGGAAGAACAATCAGTATGTCTAGAATTGACCTGTTGAATTGTCCCTCTCTCTTCTTCCTGAGTAGACGTCCGATGTTTCTTGCTAGCATATAGCAGTGTATTAAATGACGATTGCCTTCCTCGAGCTTTCCTCTTCTTGTTCTTTAGAAATTTCTTCAAATCGTTGATCTGCTGTTGAAGATCCAAGACAATCTCAGTTAGTTCTTCGTTGGTGTGAATGTTGGCCTTGGAGCGTGTGAAATAAGAACTGATGCATCTTTGCTTCCTTGTAGACGTGTCCTTGTTGATTAACGGCTTTGGTCTTAGTGACTGTTTGACTCTAGTGAGATTCTGTTTAACCGTACGGTTACCGCGATCTTGAGGCTTCTCAAGCAAAGTCTCCGTTGTTAACCCACCAGGCCACATTGCCTTGTTGAAACTGCACCCATCAGATATCAATTGTTCCATGTAAATCAGACGATCGTCCTTGGTTTTATTGGGCCATTCTCCCCACCCAGGCTGCGGTTGAGTTTCCATAGGTATGACCGGTGAGAAAGCAAGCTGAGAACAAGATTTAATACAGAAATTAGAAAGTCAAATCCCTGGAGAAAATCTTTTAGGTTCTCGGTAAGATTTTGAAATATTTTACGTGTGGACGTGGACATTATTTCCTAGTGTAGCAATGTGGACAGAAATTCAAAAATATCCAAATGTTATTGAGAACCAAAAGAGTGTGTTAGGGGGATCCCTTACATGAGAATTCGACGCGCAAGATGTCATTAGATTTGATGGAGCCGTGCTGTGGTAGGTATTTTTGTTCAAGGTCCATCAGTGTGCGGTCGTCGTTGGGAGCAGGGATGAACTGTAGCAGTTGTGGGATGGCGCGGAAGGAACCCAATTGCAGTGTAAGAGGGAAGCCCTGCAATCGGAAAGATGACTGCTTGAGTTTTTTCACGAGCCAAGCGAGAGGGTCCGTGATCTTAGGTGGAGCAGGCTTCGGTGGTTTCATGCATGAAATTGTCTTCAAGAATGACTCTCTACCCCAAGGGAAGGCAAAGAAGGATTTGAGATTCCTAAGCATGCTTACATATCGAGGAGTGGGACGGGCAACTTGTTTGTGAGCAATTAGAACACCGTCGACAATGATGATAAGAGCAATACGGATCTTCTTCCAACCGGGCATTTTCTTGTCTTTCTCGAGCATCCGACAGAGCTTTGCTATAGTTATCATCTTCTTGTCCCCAAAAAGTTTCTTCCAAACTCCATCTTTGCCCGCAAAAACCGACTTGGAGGTGTTAGGATGATATCCTTCTGGAAAAGAGTCACAATTCAGACCTGTTACGGTTCCAAACTCTTGGAGACCGTAACGGAGAGGGTTCCCACCAAAAACAGACCAGAGGGTATGGTCGTCCCCACATAAGAGCTGGCGAGTAAGGAAGGAGTGAATGAGCTTTGCAGACACTGGAGCTTGTCGTGCTGGGATGTCAAAAAGCTTTCCAAAACATGACTGTCGAATGGTCTGGAACTCCGGAGTTCCTCTGAGAACGTTACGAAGAAAAGGGAGGATCTCCGGTGAAGAATATATGTTGAGCTTTTTTATGGGGAACCTGTCAGTCGCAAATAGCCTAAAAGGGAGACGCGGATCAGGCTGCGTGCCTGCAGAAAGTACGACCAGGAAAACAAAAAAAAAGTAAGTAATGCCGGAGGTCCAATTTGAGTATGGTTCTTAAGAAACAAAACTAGAGGAAATTGATCTTCAGTAATTTGTTTTTCAGAACCAATAAACAGTAATCGACAGTAAGGGATCTTCTTAGCACATAATTAGAAGAACTCGAGTCTAACAAATCAAAGAAAAAAAACAGGTAACCCTAAAAAGAAACCTAGATCTGAAAACGGGAATGGTAAATCTCAAAAACAAACACAGCAAAAACCCCTAAAAAAGCAGAGAAAGAAAACCCTAAAATTGGAAAAAAAAAAGTAAAACCCTAACAAAATTGGGAATCAAAAACCCTAGATTTGAAATCGCTACTGCTAAATCTTAAACACACCCACAAATACAGCAAAAAGCCCTAAAAATGGTAGTCAGAAAACCCTAAAATTCGAAAATAAAAGGGAAAGGAACTCTCTTCAAACAAAATCGAAAAATGCAACTTTATCCAAGAAAGGGACAAAAAACGAAAGAGAATAAGCAGAAGTGGCTTCGATTTAACCTGAAGTGGATGGGGGAAGATCGGAATGCGGTGAGGGGACGGCTTTCTTCTTCGCCGCCGCCTGAGCAGACTTGGGTTTCTTCTTTGCCATTAGAGTTCGTCAATATCTTCGAAAGTTACGGATCTTTGGATGTCGATGGAACAAAGGTTTTGCTCTAATGGGGAAAAGAAGAGGAGTGAGATTTTGGATCGGAACTGTGTAGGAGTGTTTTGGTTTGTCCGACACCGAATAAAAAAAGTTTCAAAATTATCTAACCATGGTTAATTCATCTGTGGTTAGCAAAACGTGGTGTGGGCTAAAAAGAGGGTATAGATGACTTTGTACAAGAGGAATGTGTTGGGCAAGTGGAAAGTGTCTACCCATGTAATTCAAAAGACAAATTGTGTCTTAGAAGGTAAAAAAATCTATTTTCAGCCATAACATAGAATCATATTTCTGGGTTTAATGTACATATACTCAAATAGTATTTTCTTCCACTTTTATTTTATTTCATACAATATTCCATATTTGGTTGATTTTATTTGAGTCATACAATCTTCCATATTTTTTTTGATTTTATTTGGGTAATAAAATCTCATTCTAGAATTATATATTTGCATTTATCGCAAATTTTGTTTTACTATTTGTTGTCAATTCATGAAAATACAGTATTTTCAACCATAACGTATAATCATATTTCTGGTTTTTTTATAACATCTAACTTTGTTGATATCAAATCAATGTAACAGACTTCATGAAATATATATTTCAATAAACATATTGTTGAAACGAACATTTAATAGAGATAGCACTAACACAATGCTTCCTAACACATTCGTAGGATAGGCTGATTCACTATCTTTCTTCCACTTCGTTCTTGGTCTTGTAAGATCTTTCTTGTGGCTTTCATTTTTTGTGAGTAAAAGCCATTTTTCTCTAAAAAGATCATTGGATCCAATCCATCTGTTACATCGTGATCCGTCCCAAACAATCCCACTGCAGGAAATAATATGCTTTGTTGAAACTATCAATGACATTGAAATTCTTTTGTTTTGAAACCAATAAAACCATATCTTCAAGTTGTTTTGTCGCAGAGACGTTTGCAGATTTCTTTTTCTTGTCCATAATCCATTCTTCTCTTTCACCATACCAATCAAACTCACAATGGTTTGAAAAAGTGCACGTCGAGTAAACAAAAGGAATAGCGTCTGAATTCTTGCAGTCCAGGATATAAACTTCCAATAAATACATACAGTACCTTCGAACCTGAAAATGGCGAATGCATCAATCTCTTAATATCTCCTGGCCATGGCTCCTTTTGATGTAGAATCTGTGTGTGCTCAAATCGAGATCAGCCTCGAGAGATTATACAAACATGCATCATGTGCAAAAGAAGTCCATCAATACTGTAATTCCTAACGAGAAATTCCAACACCGGAGAGTAACACTCCCCTTGGGAGAAGGAACGCACGTCCATCATTCGCCGAAAACCCATCGATCTTCTCGTCCTAATTCTCAGGATTTTTCAGATGATAACTGTTATATTTATGACCAAAATCATAGTTGATATTCGCAGGTGAAGAAGCCCGGATGACCGCAAATGGTGAGACAGAAACAAAACACGATTTGGTTTATCCCAAATCGATAAACTTTATGTCCAATTCAACATGAATTGATTTTTTTACTAAACTAATACTAACTAAGAAAAAATAAACAAGAGAAACCGACGGCCGAAGCCACCGGACACAAAAAATTCAGTGAAAAGAGGTGGTTGACGGCGAATTTGATAATCGCCCAAAAGGTCAATATTTCTGGTTTTATATGTACATATACTCAAATAGTATTTTCTTCCACTTTTATTTTATTTCATACTCACTCTTTATATAAATGATTGATGTTTTATATAAATGATTGATGTTTTAAATTTTGTCATTTTAAATTATTTAAAAATAATGTTTTATGATTTAAATAATTCATTTTTTATAAAACTAAAACATCAAACAAAATGTCAAAATATGAATGATAAAATTTTATTGGTAAACCAAAAATGATAAACAAAATGATCTGTTTATTGTTTATTTATTTACTTGATACTCAAAACATGAAACATTTGTATCCAGAGGAATTATATTTTAAACTTCTTATTGTATCTAAGCCTTTTTTCAAAAAAAAAAACTTCTTATTGTATCATTGAAATATTTCAAGCGAAATAGTGGATAGGTATTCTAGAGAAATTCTTTATGAAGATGATAAAACTAAGTTATGTCTTTCTCAAAAAAAAAAAAAACAAAAAAAACTAAGTGATCTATGGCTCTTACAGATTTTGCTTCCTTTCATTAGATTTTGCATCCTTTGATTAATTTATCTTTTTACGAAAAAATATTTTCAGCGCTGTAAAACAAAAAAATATACGATATTGTGGGAGGATTGTTTCCATTATAATGTTATTTTCATGGTAAGAAAATATTATACTATAGCATGATTCTATGTATTGGGTGCAAAATCATGGATATTCATCGATACATACAGTAATTATTATTTTTGGTAGGAAGAAAGATGGAGAATCCGCTTTTTTAAACATCGGTTAATTATACTATCACAATAATGAGAAATATTTTATAGACGATTATACATCCGATAATTCTATCATCTTTTAAGATTACATATTTGAATGCACTATTCCGAGTCGCATTATAAGATCCACTTACGATGGTACGTCACACACCGTGATGAAGATTTCTTGTAATCATTTTTTCCATTATTTGTATTTTCTGGAATTTGAATCCTAAACCTCCTGATGTATAAGCATTGATGAATCTTTAGTCAAGCCGTTATACTAAGAAGACTTCCACAGATCCGTTTGTTAAAGAGAAAATTTTCATTAATTAGAAAGAATACTAGAGCTTGACACGTGCGTCCGCATAGATATTTTTTTTAACAGATAGATTAAAAACATTTACAACACAAGAATGTAATAGTTGTACAAAATGTTTTCGTATGGGTTCTAGTTCAATTTATTATATACTAGAATAGGCCCACCCTACGGGCGGGATTTGATGGATCGGATTTTATAAAATATGTAATTTTGTGTTAATTTCCTTTTATGTTGAGTTAAGTGTAAGTATGATTATGTTGCATACACAAAATTTTAACTATATAACTAGAAATGATCAAATTCTTATATTTTTGTTGTTTTAATCTTGAATTTTAAGCTTTTATAGTGTTTTCAGTTTTATAATACTATAAAATGCATAAATTAATCCAATTCGATCAAAAAAATGAGATCGGATTTTCTAATACCGTTGTTCGTGAGTGTTTATAAATAGTGGAGAATGATGTTTTAATTCAGGGGAACTCTCTGTCAGAGTTATTATAGTTGTTTTTGACAATCTTAGTAACTACTATTATAAAAAGTTTGTTGTTGTTGTTTTTTTTTCAAAAAGAAGTTTGTTGTTGTTTGTTTTGGTATTTATGTTATAATGAGATCTTAAAAGGTTACTTGATTCTAGATGTGTATCGTAGCGCATGCTTTTATTCAAAATTATGTACATAATGCAACATTTACTTACATGTTAAATATCGTAAATATATGTTTTTGTTGTTTCTTTCCATGCTGTTGAAGATCTATAACTTAAAATTGTGATAAAATGTTGTAATGAATACATACATATAAGTACTAACTACTAGGTTGAGACATGCGCTATGCGCAGAGTGGATTAATATGATAAATCTAATCTATTAATTTAGGGATTATCTACTATTTGAAGTTCTCATTTAAATTTTGGACTCTTTCATAGTTGTTGCTAGAATATATCATGCCTCTTATACAATCCAACCTACCAACTTATATTAAACCAAATCTTAACCAACATAGATTAGTTAAGCGTAACCAGTAACACTTTTATAATATTTTTGGTTAATCTCTTAATATAATTAGATCATATAAAATTGAACCACTCTTAAATCAACGAGTTCCATATCATTCCAGACATAAGAGAAAAAATATATGACTCATTTACAACGTAAGCATACAAAGACCGTGTATGCTTATGCTCATTGATCTTCCAAAAACCAAATAATTGCGGCATTGACCAACATAGGCTCATGTTCGTATCACTAACTTTACTTCCATATATTTACTCTTCACCTACATCATATCACAACATATACAGTTATGCAAGAACATGATTTTTTTTGTTCAAACAACCAAATAATGGTGGCATATGGTCATTACATTTTTTAAATATGTTTTTTATATATTACATTTTACGAGACTATGTGTATAAGCTTTTTTTTGAAAAAAAGCATAACTATGTATATAAGTTAAAAGGTAAAAGGTGTGACAAGACAAATTATTATACTAAAAATGAAAGAACATTAAATACAAACTAATAACAAATACAACACAAATTATAACACTATTAAATTCTATATATATTTAATAAAATATTATATATATGTCTAATATATATATATATATATATAAATGTTACACAAAATATATATAATATTATATACACATATTATATATACCATATATTATTAATTGAAATTTGACAAATCAATTTCCGTCCTTTAGGGCGGGTCCTAATCTAGTTTATAATTATAAAAAGAGAAGTATATTTTTCTTCACTTATTTGTTAACGTGCAAATCGAATTTGAAATATTCACTTTTTCTGCTTAAAATTTGTAAGTTTACAATAACATATTCCAAAATTTATAACACTTATTTCTTGTTTGGAAAGATATGACTATTTGCTTCAAAAGAACACTTCAGATGAGTAAATATTCATATTTCTATATATCATCGATCAATATTAACATAAGGATATGAATATTTATTCACTCTTCATTCTACTAAAGAATAAAGGAAAACCTACTTATAGATTAAATTTTAATTTTTGGTTTGTTAAGGATAGTCTCAATATCATTTTATAACTATTTATAATCATTCTTCAAATAATCCCCTATATATTATTTGTGAAACATTTTTTAAGTTATAACATTTACATCAATGCTGAGTTGGTATAATTACATTCATGCCACTCGAGCTTTTCTTGGTCCAACCCACATTTATATTTACATGTACTCTGAGCATTTACGTATGTAAAGCATTAATTCTAAGTATATTTATTTTCAGTGTACCCACGTAATCATTGACACACATTTTATTTTTGTATTAATAAAACTGCCAAAAACAATTGTCTATACAAATATTTAACACACTAATTTTCCAACGGACCTACACATAACAGATTAATCAGTGTGGGAAATATTAATTAATTATCTTTGGTAAAAAGAAAATAAAAACGTAGTGTTTGATACACTTAAAAGTTAGGACTTTAATTAAAACAGTTAGTACTTAATATTTTGGTCTATTTTCGTTCTTTGTGTCAAATTTTGATAAGATTTTCATATCTAGATAATTTTATTAAATCAAAATGTAATTGAAAACTATTTCATCCGTTCTATATTAGTTGTCGTTCTAGATTCTGGGGAAGACTCCAGTTTCAGTGTAATTAGTAATGTGTTCTTTCTCGGAAAGTACCAGAGGAGAAGATAGGATCCAAGTTTAGACTTGATTAAACCAGAGATGTTAAACCAGAACCAGTTTCTCCACCAACAGCATTGAACACCAAGAACGCTTGCAAGGGAGTACAGTTGTCGGGAAGTTCTCTCACACCATCAAGACAAAGGTCCCCAATCTCCATTCAAAACTGCAACAACGAAACTTCTCTAATCACCATTTGAAGAATCAGTAAGTAGAAGAGATAATGAAATGGTTTCCTCACCAGTATAATTGTCTTCGGCCAAGTTGTGCCCAGAGGTTAGCTGCTAACGATGGAAAAGCTGGTGGTAAGTTCCCCTATGGACTTCACTGATAACAGTGGGCTCGAGATCAATAAATAGAGATCTGGGAACATGTTTTCAGGCAGCAGACAAAACTACAATCAAGTTCTTCGCTAAACAAAAAAAATAAGAACCTTCAAATTCACAGAGAATAGAGAAATTATGTACGAAACTGAATCAAACCAATAGATTCCATTGTATATTTTTATTTCTTTTTCTTGAGGGCTTAGTTCACAAAAGGAAAAGGAAAATTTTGCAGTGGAAAGTGTATTCTCACAGAGTGTAGTTGGTGCAATAGGAGGCAGATGTTTCTACCTCAGCATTCTTTCTACAAACTGAAGCTAGCTTTCAGCCTTGGTGTGCTGTCAAGGTCTTCCATGTTCCACGCAGAAGTCCCTATAAATCTGAAAAAATGCCAGAATAAGGTTTTAGCTCAGGAAAATGCAGAGGGTGAAAGAAACCAATAGGTTTGTTCAACAAATCACAAAGGACCAAATTACAGGTCATGTTTACAACATCATATACAAAGCTGAGTAAGTAAGATGTTCATAAAAAATAAACTTTCATGCCTTGTGGAAAACATAAGTTAGCAATTAGATGATAATCTAATTCTACACGAAATGTATTTGTGTCAGACAACTTGATATATTATATTATTCTCATAAATTTTTCCCAAGTCATTATAACTGAGACATCTCTTCTTCTTCTATTATATGTTACTGTTTCGTCCCTTCAATGATATATATCTGTAGAAGATTTCGCTTGATGTTTGCTCACTTGTTTCGATCTAACTTGTTGCTAACTCTCTTGATCTATCGATGTACTTGCAGGATCACTCTCGAATGGCTAGATCGCGACTCCAATCACTCGTTTGTGTGCGATTACAAAGAAGAAAGAAAAAGATAAGGAACCATCAAAAGAGAAAAGACGCAAGCAAGTTTTAGAATTCCCCGTCAATGTCTGGGTACATCTCCTTCAGGATCGGGACCTGGTAATTCACTATCTCTTTTTGATTTGTTTTACAGAAGATAGGATCTCTCACTGGTTCTGTTAACAATGGTGATCGTTACAGAGCTCTCTCAAGAAGACGACGACTCTCTCTCTCTCTCTCTCAAGGAAAGGTTGTTACATAACAACCTTTAATATTGGACTCAGCCTCAGGTAAGTCCATCTCTCCTGGGCCTTGCTCAATTCACCGAAGCCCACTTCCTGATCTTTTGTTTATTGTTTCAGTTTGCAGTTGGGCCAGAGCCCAAAGCCTCAAGTCGAGATTGGATCACACACCAATTCCTCACAATCTCCACCTTGGTGTGCGACTCCACCGACGACTGCAAACCTAATCCGACGAGCTCATCTTTGTCTCTTACCTCCGACAAAGAATCTCGCAAGTCTTGCCCTTTCCCGATCCTGGTGCTAGACTCGTTTGTCCTCACTCCGAGCTAGACTTCTTCTTCCTCCGATTCTCCGTTCATCCCTCTGACTTCCGAGACGAACACTGTTACCACCGTCGACTTCTCAGTTCCGAAGACGACTGACGAACTCCTCCTCTCAAGCTTCGAGAACCTTCAGACGAGTGAGGCACCCGCTGAACTTCTCCACTGGTAAGGTCTTCGTTAACATATCTGCTGGATTTATAGACGTGTGTATCTTTAGAACCTTTGCCACTCCATCTGCTATCACTTCTCGTATGAAATTGTATTTCACTGCCATGTGCTTTGACCTTTCTCTGTAGACGAAGTTCTTTGATAAGTAGATCGCACCCTGCGAGTCACAATGAACTTCAATTATCCATGTACTTAGCTTCAACTCTTCGCAGATCCCCTTTAACCATATTCCTTCTCTGATTACTACAGATAATGACATGTACTCCGCCTCCGTGGTTGATAGAGCAATGGTCTTAAGCAGCGACGACCTCCAGCTCATCGTGTTGCCTCCCACTGTGAAGACGTAACCTGCAATTGACCTCCGCTTATCCAAGTCTGCTGCATAATCTGAGTCGCAGTAGCCTCTGACCTCGAACATATCTCCCTTCGTGAAAGTTAAGTTCAACTCCAATGCCCCTTTCAAATACCGCATTATCCATTTGACTGCTAACCAGTGATCCTTTCCAGGATTACTCATATACCGGCACACCATCCCGACGGCATATGCAAGGTCTGGCCTGGAGCCCACCATTGCATACATGAGGCTCCCAACTGCACTGGTGTAAGGTATATCCTCCATCCCTCTAGTCTGCTCTGCCTCATTGTCTTTAGTTAGAGAGCGTAGCTTGAACTGTGAACCAAGCGGTGTACTCACCGCTCTGCACTCCTCCATATCAAATGTCTTCAATACTTTCTTTAGATAGTCACTCTGAGATAGAACTAGGGAAGAATTTGCTCTGTCTCGAATGATATCCATTCCTAGTATCCTCCTTGCGTGCCCCAGATCCTTCATTTCGAATTCAGTGCTTAACTGCTTCTTTAGCTTCTGAATTTTACTCATATCCTTAGCTGCAATCAACATGTCGTCCACATAAATCAGCAAGTAGACCATGTCTTCCACAGTCGATCCCTTCATGTAAACACATGGGTCATACTCGCTCCTGCTGTAGTTTTGACTCATCATGAAGGTATCAAATCTGTGATTCCACTCCCTCGGAGATTGCTTAAGGCCGTAGAGTGATTTCTTCAGTAGACACACCAAATCTTCCTTCCCTTTCTTCACATAACCTTCAGGCTGCTCCATGTAGATCCTCTCTTTTAGTATCCCATGTAAAAATGCTGTCTTTACATCAAGTTGTTCTAGCTCTAGGTCGTAGTTCACCACTGCAGATAAGAGAATGCGTACAGAGACGTGTTTCACCACTGGTGCAAACACGTCATTGTAATCAATCCCTTCCATTTGCGCATATCCCTTCGCCACTAGTCTTCCCTTGTATCGTGGTGGCTCTACTCCTGGGATTTCAGGTTTCAGTTTGTACAGCCACTTGCACCCGATAACCTTCTGTCCCTTTGATCTCTCCACCAAATCGCACGTACCATTCTTGTCGAGAGAGATCATTTCTTCATCTGACGCTCCTATCCATAATCTCCAGTTCTTACTCCGTCTTGCCTCCTTGTAGCTTCTAGGCTCATCAAGCTCCAAGTCTTCGGCACTTGACAGTGCATACGCAAGGAAGTCTGCGTCTTCAAACTTTGATGGTGGCTTGATAGTCCTTCTCTCTCTGTCCCTTGCTAGTAGATAATTTCCCAAATCTTGGGTTACCTCTTCATCCTTGTCTGATTCAGCTTCCGAATCAAGTTCTGTTTCTGAAGTTTCTTGATTCTGAACTGCTTCTTCCTCATCAACTCCACCTGAACTTGACTTCTCTCCTTCAAACTCCACCAGCTTGTTACTGAATGTAACCTTCTTCTTGGCTTCCGTCGGTTCTTGGCCCTTGTGAACTACTTCCTGTTCTTCCTCCTTCTTTAAATCCTTAAAGAATCTCTCTTCATTAAACACTACATCCTTACTGATGATGACCTTCTGTTCCTCTAGCAACCACACTCGATACCCCTTAGTTCCTTGAGCATAACCCGAGAAAATCCCTCTGGCAGCTCTTGGGCTAATCTTCTCTTTCACCTGATGCACGTAAGCTATGCATCCGAAGCTTCTCAAATGACTGTACTCTGGATCACTTCCCATCCACTTTGCCTCTGGAACTTCAAATTGTATCGATGCGTTAGGCGACTTGTTGATCAGATAGACCGCTGTTGACGCTGCTTCTGCCCAATAGCTTCCATCTAACCCAGTCTCGTGAAGCATTGCCCTCACTTTGTCCATTATCGTCCTGTTCATCCTCTCAGATACTCCGTTCTGCTGAGGGGTGTATGGACATGTCTTGTGGCGCTTGATTCCTGATTCCCTGCACAACGTGTCCATCCTCCGGTTACAGAACTCTAGACCGTTGTCCGTTCTTAGGCACTTGATGCTTTTTCCCGTCTAATTCTCCACCAACAGCTTCCATTCTGCAAAACAAGAGAAAACCTCCTCTTTAGTTTTAAGAAAATATATCCAAACCTTCTTAGAATAATCATCAGTTAAGGTTAGGAAATAATGAGCCCCTGATAAGCTCTCTGTCGTTGTTGGTGATCCCCAAAGATCAGTGTGAATGTATTCCAACACTTCTTTGGTGACGTGCTTGGCCTTTGGGAATCGTTGTCTGTGAGACTTTCCCATTGCGCAAGATTCGCAAAATCCCAGCTCCCCAATATCTTCTTTCTTCACGTAGCCTCTTCGTGCTAGTGTCATCATCGATCTGTGGTTCATATGTGCAAGCCGTGTATGCCATCTTCTGGTGAGATCCACAACTTCCTTTGCGGAGTTCACTTCTGCCCTTTTGATGCTCCCTTGCAAGTAGTAAAGTCCGTTTGTATACTTGCCCGACATAACCATCTTGTCTCCTCTGTAGAAGTGAATCATGTAGTCTTGTCCACTGTAGTTGCATCCTGACTGCTCTAGTTGACCATAGGAGATCAGATTCCTTCCCATCTCAGGAATGTATCTCACATTGCTGAGCGTTACAACTGAGCCGTCTTGGTTTTCTATCGTGATCTTCCCCATTCCACGAACCATACAATATGTATTATTACCCATCATGACTTTGTTCCCATCGAATTCTTCGAACTCAGATAGTAGCTCCTTCCTTGGTGTGATGTGGAATGTACATCCTGAGTCTAGCACCAACTCTTCTTGTGATGCTGTTAAGCTCGCTATGAGCCCCATTGGTCCTGGAAGATTCGTAGCCACATTTGCTGAACTTTGAGGCTTATTGTTGTTAGCAAACTTCTTTCTTTCAGGGCAGTCCATTTTCCAGTGACTATCACTGCCACAAACCCAACACGTCTTGTCATTCTTTTAAGTGGCTTTCCCTCTAGACTTCGATCTAGAATTGTATCTTGACTTGTTGTGCCATGGTTTGCTTCCTCCTGCTTCGCCTCTAGTGCTTGACCTTCCCCTTAAATCAGTGTAGAGCCCTTCTGAAGGTCTTCCTTTTGCTGTTGTTCCCTTTAGCTTTAATTCTGCTTCCTTGGAGTAAGCGGCAGTGATGACTTCGTTTACCGTTAAGGTATCTCTTCCTGTTCCATACTGAAGCGTATGAACAAGTGGCTCATACGCTGATGGGAGACCAGATAACAACTGAATAGCTTGGTCCTCATCTGAGATGTCAATCTTGATGCTCGCTAGGTCTGCCACTAGCTTTAGGAACTGATCAAAATTTTCCTCCATAGGTTTCTCCTCTTCCATTTTGAAGCACGAGAACTTCTTCTTTAGGTAGATGCGATTGGGGAGTGACTTTGTCTGATAGTCCCTCTCTAACGCCTTCCATATTCCTATGGCCGTTGTTTCGTTCATGATCTTCCTCAAGATTACGTCGCTTAGGCAGATACTGAACAAGCTTCGTACTCGTAAGTCCTTGTCAGCTCTCTTCGGGTCCTTCTTGACGTCGGCATCTTCAATCTTCTTTCCTCCATCAGATGTGGACGTTTCCACCTCTTCTTCTTCCTTCAAGACTGATATGATCATGGACCAGTCAAGTAAAGAAGACAAGGAGACCATGGAGGAACCAGCTGATGAAGATGCTCTCACCATGCCTAAGGGTCCCATGACTCGAGCCAGAAGCAAACAACTCAAAGAAGCCATTGGAGGATTACTTAAGACATCCATGAAGCAAGAAGAGAGTCTTGGAAGAAGCTTGATCAACCAAGACACACTTACCACAATTCAAGCTATTTCTTTTTTCTAGATAGTCATCAAATGAGCAAGTAACATATGTGTGCTCTTTTTCCCTATCTTTGGTTTTGTCCCACTGGGTTTTCCAAAGATAGGTTTTTAATGAGGCCATATGTTGCTTTCCTATCACTCATTTGATGTACTTAGGTTTTCCAGACTTTTATAATTTATCTTATGTTTTATTTTTAGACTATGGTTTAGTATGTGACTCATTAAGAGACCAAGGAGCATGTTCCTTGCTCTCTCTATATATATGTAACCCGGAAACCCTAATGAAGTTATCCAACCTTTTATCTTATTCTCTTGTTCTCTCTGTCGGCTGCGAGTTCCCCTTGTAGTCTGAGTGTTCTTGAGTCTTTGTTAGTGAGTCATATCTAACAAACCCATAAGAGTGGTTATCAAGGTGTGTCATATCCGAGATCATCACTTAGGAGTATCAGGAAGCCCTTCCCAAAGCTTCTTGTGTCACCATTCAATCCACAGCCTTGAAGAAGATTGAGTCTCTGATTCTCTACTTGCAAGGATCTATCCCCTTACCATCCAGAGAAGTATCCTAGGAGTGTATTATGTGGTACCAGAGCAAATCTGGATAGGGAAGTACTCGTTTTCTCCAAACTTTCACTCGATCTGTTCCTGGCTTTCATAACCATTGATAGATCTGAGTTTTGTTTTATTGTTTCTGTCGATTTGATTCACTTTCAGTTCAGTATTGCTAGATCTGTTGTTGTGTGCTTCAAAATTGATAGATTTAAAAGTTTCTATTTTAGATCTGCTCCAGATTTGATCATCTCTTGTTGTTATTGTTCTAGATCTGTTGTTTCTACTCTTTTAACTTCTGATCTGTTGTTTAGTCTGTTTGAAACTAATAAATCTTCTCTTGTGTCGTTGAAATCTGATAGTCTTGGGTGTTTTGATCGATTGATAGTGAGTAACTCTTGGCATTCTTGCTGTTTAAGTTACAAAGATTTTCAAAATCCTGAATAAAATCTTTTGCCGCCTAGTCCATCTTTGTTTTTGTTTCCTTATTTGATTTCTTTCTTGAACTCTCTTACTGGCTGAGTTTTGTTTGTTTTGATCTCAGGTACCAATGGGTAACGAGAGTGAAGAAGAGGCAGAATTGATGAGAAGGAATAAGATGTTGATGGAAGCCATGACTGCTCAGCTTAATAAGACTATGTTGGAGAGCATGACTGAGATGATGAAACAAAGCATGGAAGAGATCAGAAAAGAGATTAGACAAGCTACTGGTCAAGGCCACAGTAATGAGAGCAGGAGGATTCGTCAAACTCACACTCCACAAGAGCATGGTGGTTCACAAGAGACTGATAACTACTATGAGCGCCACAGAAGTGAGAGAAGTGGTTCTTCCTCAGCATCACGAGGTAGTAGAAGGAGAAGTCGTCCTGATCATGATGAAAGAAGACCTTACCGTGATGAGCTTTCTGGTTTGAAGCTTAAGATCCCTCCCTTCCATGGCAAAGTTGATCCTGATGCTTATCTTGAATGGGAGAAGAAGATTGAGATTGTTTTCAACTGCCGACACTACACCAATGCTCAGAGGATTCAATTTGCTGCAACTGAATTCCATGATTATGCTTTGAGCTGGTGGGATCAACTGGTGACTACTAGGAGGATGAATCAAGAGTACCTGGTTGATACTTGGCAAGAGATGAAGTCTCTTATGCGCAAAAGGTTTGTGCCTAACCACTACCACAGGGATCTTCATCAGAAATTGAGGAGACTTACACAAGGGCCCAAGACTGTGGAAGAGTACTACCAGGAGATGGAGTTGCTGATGTTGAGGGCTGGTATATCTGAGGACAAAGAAGCTACTATGGCCAGGTTTCTTGGAGGACTTAACCGCGAGATTCAAGACAGTGTGGAGATGCAACACTATATTGAGATAGAAGAGATGTTGCACAAAGCTATTTTGGTGGAGCAACAGATTAAGAGAAAGCATCACTCGCGAGGCAACTATGGGTCCAGCAAGTATCAGTACACTAAAGAAGAGAAACCATCTCATCTGAAAGATAGCAAGCCCCAGCAGAAAGAAGAATCCAAGCCTAGCATCCTATACAGCAAAGATAAAAGCAAGGCAGAAGCTACAAGCTCTAGAATTAGAGATGTTAAGTGTTTCAAGTGTCAAGGCAGAGGGCACTATGCCAATGAGTGCACCAACAAGAAGGTTATGATTCTACTTGAGAATGGAGAGTATGAATCAGAAGAAGAGCACTCCGGTTCTGATCTGGACAGGTCTGATGAAGAAAGTGAAGTAGAACCGGTTAAAGGAAGGTTGTTGGTGACAAGAAGACTCTTGAACTTGCAAACTAAGACTGAAGAGACTGAGCAGCGTGAGAACCTCTTCTACACTAGGTGTTTGGTTCAGGGTAAGGTGTGCAGCCTTATTATTGATGGTGGAAGCTGTGTCAGTGTAGCTAGTGAGACCATGGTGAAGAAATTGGGTTTGAAAGTTCAGAAACATCCTAGACCTTACCGGCTGCAATGGCTCAATGAAGAAGGTGAGATGAGAGTCTCCAATCAAGTGCCGATACCTATAGCCATTGGTAGATATGAAGATGAGATCTTGTGTGATATTTTACCAATGGAAGCTAGCCATATCCTTCTTGGTAGACCATGGCAGTTTGATAGGCGGGTGGTTCATGATGGTTTCAGTAACAAGCACTCTTTTGATTTTAATGGAAAGAAGACAGTGCTGGTACCTTTGTCACTTAAAGAAGTTCATGAGGATCAGCTCCAGCTTCAGAAAAAGAAAGAGATCGACCTCAAACCTGATCAGAAACATCACAGCCTCTATACCAAACAGGGAGATATCAAAAGAATTCTCTATTCTCAATCCTCTATTGTTTTACTTATGTTTAAAAAGACTTTGCTAACAGTCACTGATCTTACACAGGATTATCCTAGTGAACTAGTCTCTCTTTTGCAGGAGTATACTGATGTGTTTCCAGAAGATAACCCCATAGGATTGCCACCAGTGCGTGGGATTGAGCATCAGATTGACTTTGTTCCTGGCTCCACTCTTCCTAACCGACCAGCATACAGAACCAATCCTGTTGAGACTAAGGAGTTGCAAAGACAAGTGAAGGAACTGATGGAGAAAGGCCATATCCGAGAGAGTATGAGTCCATGTGCTGTTCCAGTTCTCCTTGTGCCTAAGAAAGATGGTAGCTGGCGCATGTGTGTTGATTGCAGAGCCATCAATAACATAACAGTGAAGTATCGCCACCCTATTCCTAGATTAGATGATATGCTTGATGAATTACATGGCTCTAGTATCTATTCTAAGATAGATCTTAAGAGTGCGTATCATCAAATTAGGATGAAAGAGGGAGATGAGTGGAAAACTGCTTCCAAGACTAAGCATGGTTTGTATAAGTGGTTGGTGATGCCTTTTGGCTTAACTAATGCTCCTAGTACCTTTATGAGATTGATGAATCATGTGCTTAGGTCTTTTATAGGAGTGTTTGTGGTAGTTTACTTTGATGATATCCTAGTTTACTCCAAGAGCTTAGAAGAGCATATAGTTTATGTTAGGACTGTTCTTGATGTTTTGAGAAAAGAAAAGCTCTTTGCTAATCTTAAGAAGTGTACTTTCTGTACGGATAACTTGGTCTTCCTAGGCTTTGTTGTGAGTGCAGATGGAGTAAAGGTGGATCAAGAAAAGGTGAAAGCCATACAAGAGTGGCCGATTCCTAAAACCATAAATGAAGTAAGGAGTTTCCATGGGCTAGCAGGCTTCTATAGGCGATTTGTGAAGGACTTCAGCACTCTAGCAGCTCCACTGACTGAGATTATCAAGAAAGATGTAGGATTCAAGTGGGGAGAAGCACAAGAAACCTCATTTCAAATCCTCAAAGAGAAGCTTACTAACTCTCCTCTCCTTATACTTCCTGATTTCTCTAAAACATTTGAAATTGAATGTGATGCCTCAGGAATTGGTATTGGTGCTGTGTTGATGCAGGATAGAAGGCCCATAGCATACTTCAGTGAGAAACTAAGTGGAGCTACTCTCAACTATTTCACTTATGACAAAGAACTATATGCCTTGGTGAGAGCTCTACAGACTTGGCAGCATTATCTATGGCCAAAGGAGTTTGTCATTCACACAGACCATGAGTCTCTCAAGTATCTCAAGGGACAAAGCAAACTCAGCAAGAGACACGCCAGATGGGTAGAATTCATTGAAACCTTTCCTTATGTGATCAAATACAAACAAGGTAAGGAAAATATAGTTGCTGATGCACTATCAAGAAGGTATACTCTCTTGAATACTCTTGATGCTAAGTTGCTAGGATTTGAACAACTTAAAGATATGTATGCAACTGATTCTGACTTTCAGGAAGCTTATCAATCATGTGAGAAATATGCTGCAGGGCATTACTTTAGGCAGGATGGATTCTTATTCTATGATAATAGATTGTGTGTGCCTAACTGTTCTTTAAGAGATTTATTTGTCAGGGAATCCCATGGAGGAAGTTTAATGAGACATTTTGGTATTGCCAAGACTCTTAAGGTTTTGCAGGATCACTTCTTTTGGCCACACATGAAACGAGATGTTGAGAGAATCTGTGGAAGGTGTGCAACTTGCAAAGCAGCCAAGTCAAAGATCCAACCCCACGGTTTGTATACTCCTTTACCTATTCCTACTCACCCTTGGAATGATATATCTATGGACTTTGTTGTCGGATTGCCAAGGACGAAGACAGGTAAGGATTCTATCTTTGTGGTTGTGGATAGATTTTCTAAAATGGCACACTTCATTGCTTGTCATAAGACTGATGATGCTTTACATGTTGCAAACCTGTTCTTTAAAGAGATTGTGCGCATTCATGGCATGCCTAGGACTATAGTTTCTGATAGAGATACTAAGTTTCTTAGTTATTTTTGGAAGACTCTTTGGTCTAAGCTAGGTACTAAACTGTTATTCTCTACTACATGTCATCCACAAACTGATGGGCAGACTGAAGTAGTTAATAGAACTCTTGGAACTCTCTTGCGTGCATTCATTAAAAAGAATCTGAAATCATGGGAAGAATACTTGCCTCACTGTGAATTTGCTTATAATCATGCTCAACACTCTGCATCTAAGTATTCTCCATTTGAAATTGTTTATGGGTTCAATCCCATCTCTCCTTTGGATCTAATGCCTTTACCTGAGTGTGCTAGGGTCAGTATGGATGGGAAAAAGAAAGCAGAGATGGTGCAGCAGATCCATGAGCAGGCTAGAAAGAATATTATTGAGAAGACAAAGCAATACACTAAGAGAGCAAACAAGGACAGGCATGAGATGATCTTTGATGTAGGTGATATGGTGTGGGTTCACTTGCGCAAGGAGAGGTTTCCCAAAGAAAGAAAGTCTAAGCTGATGCCGAGGATAGATGGTCCTTTTGAGATCATCCAGAAAATCAATGACAATGCCTACAAGCTTGATCTTCAAGGTAAGTATGATATAAGGAACAGTTTCAATGTTACTGACTTGATCTCTTTTGTTGCAGATGAACCAGATTTGAGGACAAATCCTTTTCAAGAGGAAGGGGATGATATGATCATGGACCAGTCAAGTAAAGAAGACAAGGAGACCATGGAGGAACCAGCTGATGAAGATGCTCTCACCATGCCTAAGGGTCCCATGACTCGAGCCAGAAGCAAACAACTTTAAGAAGCCATTGGAGGATTACTTAAGACATCCATGAAGCAAGAAGAGAGTCTTGGAAGAAGCTTGATCAACCAAGACACACTTACCACAATTCAAGCTATTTCTTTTTCTAGATAGTCATCAGATGAGCAAGTAACATATGTGTGCTCTTTTTCCCTATCTTTGGTTTTGTCCCACTGGGTTTTCCAAAGATAGGTTTTTAATGAGGCCATATGTTGCTTTCCTATCACTCATTTGATGTACTTAGGTTTTCCAGACTTTTATAATTTATCTTATGTTTTATTTTTAGACTATGGTTTAGTATGTGACACATTAAGAGCCAAGGAGCATGTTCCTTGCTCTCTCTATATATATGTAACTCGGAAACCCTAATGAAGGTATCCAACCTTTTATCTTATTCTCTTGTTCTCTCTGTCGGCTGCGAGTTCCCCTTGTAGTCTGAGTGTTCTTGAGTCTTTGTTAGTGAGTCATATCTAACAAACCCATAAGAGTGATTATCAAGGTGTGTCATATCCGAGATCATCACTTAGGAGTATCAGGAAGCCCTTCCCAAAGCTTCTTGTGTCACCATTCAATCCACAGCCTTGAAGAAGATTGAGTCTCTGATTCTCTACTTGCAAGGATCTATCCCCTTACCATCCAGAGAAGTATCCTAGGAGTGTATTATGTGGTATCAGAGCTGATAGCAAGACTGATAGCAAGCCCTGAATCTCGAGCTGAGCTAGCATCTTGAACTTCCAGAGTCCGAAGTCTCCATTCCCATCGAACTTCTCTATCTCGAACTTCCCGCGCGTAGGATCCATCACAGACCTGTAGATTCTTCTTGCCCTTAGTTACCTGCAGATAACACAGAAAGCAATCCACAGCGAACCTTCCGATCACAATACAACGCTAATCAATCGAGAATAGGTGATAGGTTTAGATCCTTCCTTTATCGATCTTGATCTTGAGATGGATCGATCGATCTGATCTGAGAATTCGTCATTCGTTTCTCCCTGTAGAACTGGCTCGTTCTACAACCTCCTGATCCAGCCGAATCTTCTCCCCTTTAGCTCTAGCCTGAGCTCTGATACCAATTGTAGAAGATTTCGCTTGATATTTGCTCACTTGTTTCGATCTAACTTGTTGCTAACTCTCTTGATCTATCGATGTACTTGCAGGATCACTCTCGAATGGCTAGATCGCGACTCCAATCACTCGTTTGTGTGCGATTACAAAGAAGAAAGAAAGAGATAAGGAACGATCGAAAGAGAAAAGACGCAAGCAAGTTTTAGAGTTCCCCGTCAATGTCTGGGTACATCTCCTTCAGGATCAGAACCTGGTAATTCACTATCTCTTTTTGATTTGTTTTACAGAAGATAGGATTTCTCACTGGCTCTGTTAACAATGGTGATCGTTACAGAGCTCTCTCAAGAAGACGACGACTCTCTCTCTCTCTCTCTCAAGGAAAGGTTGTTATATAACAACCTTTAATATTGGACTCAGCTTCAGGTAAGTCCATCTCTCCTGAGCCTTGCTCAATTCACCGAAGCCCACTTCCTGATCTTCTGTTTCTTGTTTCAGTTTGCAGTTGGGGCAGAACCCAAAGCCTCAAGTCGAGATTGGATCACACACCAATTCCTCACAATATCAGACATAACACATCTATTTACTCTGTCTTATTTGTGTCATTTGTCCAATTCAAAATGGATCCAAATCTGAGTGGTACGCTGCCTATAGCATTTCCCTCAAGAATGTTCGCGATCGGAGAGGAACCTGTGGACATTTCTGATTTCAAGAAACCAAGTATCCAAATGGAGTGTGGTGAAATATCAATAGATCAGAGTCATCAGAAGTTAATAGACTATGAGTCTATGAGTTTTTGAAGTTCTTTCTTTCAGTCATGGATCAAATCACAAGAAGAAAGTTGTTGCTTTGGCGTACTCAACCTAATTTTTTTGAAAGTTGATTGTCTTTTGGTGAATGTTATTTCAGTCTGATTTTGGTACCTTAACTGAACGATCATTCAGCTGGTGAAAATGACTACGAGGAGAAACTGAAGAAAGAAAATATTTTTTTTCTTCTTCATAGTGACCTTTAGTTTGTTATTCGTCTTTATTAAAGTTGCTTTGGTTAATATTTTAATTAGCCTTGCACTTCTTTGTAAAACGTAAACATTTCGTATTTTGAATTATTTGAAATTCATTGTTACACTGCTAACACATTTAATTTGAAAATATATATTTTATACGGCTAACACATATTGTTAGAGTTTAAAAAAATACGGCTAACATATCAAATGAGAGCTGATCAAGCTACGATATTTTTTAACATGCTAATGAAAAGCTTAACAGGCTACAATATTTCTATTTGTTGGCTATTAATATATAGAAAAGCTTAACAGGCCACAATATTTTTATTTGTTGGCTATTAATATATTTAGAGTATCCAATAATGTTTTTATCCGTTCACTCCCAAAATTAGCACGTTAACCTCCCAAAAATTCTCTTAACAATTTTCATAGAGAAGTTAATTAATATACTAGATTCTCACCCGCCCTTCGAAGGGCGGATATAGTTTTTATTTTAATTTTGTAAAGAAATTTAATTTTATATTTGTGTTTTTTTAATTATATTTGTGTTTGTCTTTGTAATCAGATATGTGTATTGAATTTGTGATGTTGTATAACTATAAATTTGTACCTAGTGTTTTGAGATCCGTTCTAAGCCCGCTTGAACCGATAAACTCATTGATCCGGTATGTAATCTGGTTTTGATAGAAAACTTAGAGGGCGGGTATATTTTTTGTTGAAAATATTAATTTTATGTCATGATTATTTTTATACTTGATAAATTATATTTTGTTAAGAATTTTATGAAATTTATCTAAAATTATTGTATGAATAATTTTTGTAATTTTAAATATGACCAAAATTTTGAAGACTCCAAATAATTCTGATTCGTATTTTATGATTTTTGTTTATTAACCTGCTGTTAAACTTGTGAATTATTTTACAGTGATTTTATTTTTAGTATTTTAATTTAAAGAAAAAGTTTAATATTTTTAAACTATCTTTTTTTGTCATAGACCCGTTATGTATTGATAAAATCTGTTTTTGTGTATTTTAAAAAGTTTATATGATTTTTTATTTTAAATGAAACTATTTTTTTTTAAATATTTGAGAACATTCAGGTCTTCAGAATCTAGATTCTGACCCGTCCTTTCAAAATGACATGTATATTTTTTGTTTAACTTTTTCTAGATATTTAATTGTAATACTTGTGTTTTTTTTCTTAATCATATTTTTTTGTAGTCATATATGTGTATAAATCTTAATCAAAACCTATTTGATTTACTGTAGAAATAATAGTAATTTAAAGTTGGCCGGCATATACTTGTTTCTTTATAATTAAAAATCCATTTTTTGTAATCGTATTTATCTATTCAGATTAGGCCTAGGCATCCGGTCCTCGGATCAGGTCTTATTGGGTCCGCATTTTTCGGTTCCTGAAAACTTAGATCCATATAGATATCTATAGTTTTTCAGGTTTGCTCGGCCAGGATCTTGTCAAACTCTTGTCGGTTCAAGTATATAATTCTAATATACGTAAAACACTCGTAATTTCAGTTTTATTTCGGATTCGGGTTGATTTGGGTATATAGGACCCGAAAAAAACCCGACATATCCAAACTGAATTTTAAAACTCAAAAAGTACCTGCAAATCCTAAAAATACTTGGAGAAAATATATCTGAAACTTACACAAAATCAGATCCGAAAACTCGAAAGGTATCTCAAATTTTACCCGAACACCCAAATTATATTTTTGGAAATCTAAAATTTACCCGAAACCTGAAATTATACCTAAAAACCTGAATCCGAAATTTTAAAAAATATCTGAAATATCTAAAATACACACAATCATCCAAATTGTCCATTTCGGTCAAAAATTTGATCAAAAAAATAAAAGGAATAAAACTTGTCGGGTATATAAAAACGTATAACCGTTTAAAGTATATATCAAATAGATTATGACCCGTTATCCATCCAATCTTGATATACATGCAATATGTAACCAACTTTTTTGTAAGGGCGGGTATTTTATATATATCCGCCCTTACAAAAAAGTTGGTTACATATTGCATGTCCCGTTGATATTAGTTGAGTCCAAAAAAAAATATACCAATGCTATACGTAACTGCTTATGCGTATATATTGATAACAGCATCTATATACAACCAACATTTATGTAACTGCTGGATCACGACCATCATTCCTATTTTTTTGGTAAAATTTAAAAAAAAACAAAAGTATACAACTCTTTTATGCTACACGCATTACGTATATAAAATCTACATTTTTTGATCCTATTATTTTTAAATCTTCATTTTTGATTACGAAATTTATATACTCGAAAAATCCTATTTTTCTGGAACAAACATTTATTTAACAAACTAAAATATTTCTAATATAACTGTTAAATCTATAATTTTTGATTACGGAAGTTATATACTCGAAACATCCTATTTTTTTGGAAACAAATATTTATTTAACAAACTAAAATATTCCAGTTACTAAATCTATTATACTAATCCCACTTTCGAAACTAAAATACTCGAAACATCCTATTTCTTATATTCAGAAATATAATTGGTTACAACCTAGAATTTATAAAAATTATATATTTTTAAAAATATATATATCCGCCATTTTAAGAGTGGATCATAAATTTGGTTCAACTATTTGAAAAATTGGTTTACAGATGCGGGTTATAAGTATTTTATTTGGGGTGGGTACGGGTTGGTAGATTTTGGATTGCGAATACCCACCGACCCGAAAATTATTTTTTTTTTAAAAAAGTAAACACTTTCTAAAAAATATGGTAATTTAAAAAAACAATTTTAAATTTTTAAAATATTTAATTTTATTATCAATATATTTTTATATTTTTATAATAACTAAATTAAATAATTATTTTTAAAAATATATAACCCGCGGATATCCGAAAATTAAATGGGGTTGGTGTACAATGTTTGTGGGTTGTAGGGATCATATTTTTTGACTAATTAAGCTACATAATATTAACTTTGAAAAATAAAGGACGGGTATATTTTTTGTAAAATATATCCACATATATCCACAGGAATTCAACACATTGGGTTTTTTATCAACATATTTGATCAAAAATTTAAGATAAATTTACACTATATCTTACATATTTTTTAGAAATTTAATTTTTATATTTTAGTTTTTCTTTGTAATCATATTTGGGTCAAATATTTTTAAAAAGTTATTAGTAAGAGGTTTTGATAATTGTATTAAATTTGTGATGTTGCAAACCTAAATATTTGTGCTATTTAATTTTGTAGTTTTTACATATTTTTATAAATTTAATGTTTATATTTTATTTTTAATCATATTTAGGTAAAATATTTTAAAAAAATTATTAGTAAGAGTTTTGACCAAAATAAATTATGTGTAAAATTTTTTATGTATGTGTATTAGGATTATTAGTAAAAATTATCAGGATTTTAAAAAAAAAAATTTCATGTCTAAATTGCACTAATCAAAATCTAACGTTTTATCATCAGATTTTAAAATCATTTCTTATTCAAATAAAAAACAGTATTATTGTCACCATCAATTTTTCCTTTAAAAGAATAAAGATCATCATCACAAAACCCAGATTTTTTGTAACCAAACAATTTCCCAGTTTTTCCCTCAAAAAGAATTATAACATGCACGTATGCGTAATGCATCATATTGATCAATTGATCATCGTTTCCATTCTGACAACATTTTGTAATTTGTTCAAATAGTTATTCCTTTTTAATCATGGTCGAGCAGTTATTGTAGAAGTTTGAAAAAATACTGGTTATTAGGAATTTAAGTGGTGGTTAGATTAAAAATATCAATACTATTAAAATAGAAGGCCCTTTTTTGAGGTGCCCTTCTATTTTGAATATATTTACAGATTCATGCCACTGATTTATTTATAATATATGATTTCTATTTAAATCCTAACAAAATCTATTTAATTCTAACAAAATCTATTTAATTCAACAATATTTATTTTTAAAATTTCTTAAATAACCGAACAACAATAAAATCTCATATTTTAACTTGCACTTAATTTTAGGATTGATTTGTTTGTTGCATAATTGTTTTGATTTATTTTGGAAACTTAAAAATATAAATAAAAAAACGTGAAGAGAATTTTAAATATTTTTAAAATTTTATATTTGTTGTAATTATCATTTAAATGACCGCGAAAACATTATTTTTAATTTTAAATAAAAATTACAAAGAATACGTTTAATAAATCAATTTGTTAACTTCAAACAAACTACTTTAAAAAATGTTACAGCTACTCATAATAATGACACATATTAAAAAAATTAAAAGAAAGTTGACTTTCCAAAATAAATCTATAATTAATGAGTAGAAAATTTTAAAATTATTATTTACAGATTTTTCCATCAAATATATAAAACATGTAACAAGTACAAACGGGTTAATAATTTTATCAACAAAAAAAATCTTGCGCTTTCAAAATATAGTTGGAGATATTAATATATATAATATTAAAAAGTCCTTAAATAAATTAAAATTTGTATAAGTGATATATACATATATATAAATATATATATTATGATCAATTATCCTATATACTAAAAGTATTTAATACAAAAAACATCTACTTGACAATCGTAATTCATACATTTACCATTTAAACAATAAGTTTGCAGAATTTAATTATAACCATAAGTAATATTGTTACCATAATTCTAGATCTCTATAATTTTTCAAATATCCTAATTTATTCTAAAAACAGTTTTTTCTTATAATATAAATTCATCGATTACATATTTCCGATAATTATGAGAATAAACTTTGTGATAGAGTTGTGTTCATTTTCTTTGTATATTAATGGAGTTGTGTTCATGTAACAAGCTTTTTGATAGGATTATTTAATTTGAACACTACACTGATAAGAAAATCAATGAGTCGGCGAAAACCATTTTGGGGTTTAGGAAACTTCTCACTCTATTGGTGATAAGCGCAGATCAAAATATAACCTATACTATTAAAGCGGATGATTGTTTATGAATCTGCCCCTGAAATTTTTAAATAATTACAAAATTTGCATTTACTTTTTTTCAGCATTATATGCAACTAATCAAAGGACATTATTTTGCAATTACATTAAAGAGTATTTAATATAATTCAATTCTTAGCATTTTTAAAAATTTTGTTTCCTAAATGTTTGCACCATATCTTTCCAAAAAAATATTTCACATTATTAATTATTTGAAAGCATTTATTAAATGAAACTACAAAATAAAATCAATTTGAAATAACAAATTAAATCAACAAAATCATAATACGGGTCTGAATTATCTAAACTCCTTAAAAATAGTTTCATTTAAAATAAAAACTAAATCACATAAACTAAATTTAATAAAATTATAGAAATTATTTTGAAACGCACTAATGAATTTTTCAATACAAGAGTGTTGAAGATATAAAATATTTAATTTAAATTAAAAAATTGAGTGTAAAATAAGTTTAACTTCGGTTTCAATATATAAAATCTTATTACGGGTTAGAATTATTTATAATCTTCTAAAATTTAGTCATATTGAAAATAAAAAAATAGGTCATATAAGTAAATTTAAGATAAATTTCGTAAAAATTTAAAATATATAATTTATCAAAAATTATAATTTTTATTACGTAAAACAATTTTCCAACAAAAAAATATACCCGCCCTTTTTAAGGGCGGGTCAAAATCTAGTCTATACTATTAAAGTACAAGCACATTTGGATTTTTACTCAATTTACCTCTATTAAAGAAGCTTTCTTTTGTATTCATTAATGATATTTTGGACATTCTGCATTAATTTTTTTTTTAATTGTTTTTGGTCTGTCATTAACCACTGGTTTCCTAATTCAATTTTGCTATGTAATTATTCCGTGTTTAATACTGCATCATTTTAATATTTTTCCAACCGGACATGTTTGAAACTGCATCGTTTTTTCTCAAACTATTTAATGGTTTAGTTTTAAACCGCTTTTTCCTAAATATAATCCCAACTATCTAACAAAAATTATTTATAAAAAATAAAAATTGTTTATTGGTTCAACCAGTGGTTCAACCGGTAACCGGATTTCGATTTTAGTAGTTTTTATTGGATTTTTAAATTTTTTTTTTCAAACCCGAACTGAATTTATCTTTGATCAACCGGTAATCCGTTCAACCGCAGGTCTAAGTCGAATTTCAAAACACCGATCAAAACTATAAAACTGTTATATTGATTTATATTTAAAATATCTAATTCAAAAATTAAAACCCTAAAAATACATGTATAGTATAGTTTTACCGAACATAAATCTGGATATAAAATGCATATATGAGACGGATTATATAAATACATATACAAGACGGATTATATAAATGTGATTATATAAAATTTTCACCAAACATAAACCCGCGTTTTGAAAGCGCGGGTCAAAATCTAGTATATAACTTATAGATGCAGTTGTATTAATAGGCATTTATTGTTAGGAATTTTAAATTGGACCTAACTAATATCAATTGGACATGTTCCAAATTTAATAGTATTGATTATCCAAGAACCACACATTTCTTAGCAGGATAAATCTTTAAGTGTCTGAAAACTCTCGTTCTCATCCACTGTCACCCCTAATCCAAAATCAGTCTGGTCCAGGATGAAATGTCATTCATGTTCCCTATTCTTCTTCCACTTCCCTCGCCACAAACATATCACTCGGCCCATAACCTGGAAAATTTTCGCAAACAAAACAACATCTCTTAGACATTTTAACAGGCCACTGCGATGTCGTCCATAGTCTTCACCTTAACTACACATTTTATTCTGATTCCAAATACACTTCTTCTCCGTTTGATTTCAACAGAAAGGGGTATTAAATGTTAAAAGAAGAGAATTATAGCCGCAGCTACACGCAACGGAGTTGTCCAAGCTCGTTCCTTCACCCGTCGCCGTCAAGACCAAGCCTACTCCGGAGAGCACCGGCCACAGACGCCGACTTCCGAAGATTTCGAGCCACCAAAGCTTGAAGATTTCATAGGGTCTTCGCACATAGACCATCCAAGTCGCAGAGATTAAAGAGGATGTTCTTCCAACATACCGGATCTACACCATTCCGTCAAGGTGCACGAGTTTCCGGGAGGGGGAGCTCCGGCAAGAGCGCCGCATTACTCGGCGCCTCTGAACCCTACAAAAACAAAAAGATGAGTTTTGAGAGAGTTAGGCAAAACGCGTGAGTTACCAAATCTAGTCAAAATTCTAATAACCCTATGACCTAGACGGGAAAATTACCTATTCCGACCCGAACAATTTCTATCGTGCCAAATACGACCCGAACAAATGGTCAGTGCCAAATACGACCTAAACTTAACTAAAATTCAAAAAACCTACCCGAACTTCTGAAAACGTGCATAATTCTACATTGACTCTGACAGAAGTTAGTCAACCATTAACAAGATAAAACGACGTCGTTTTGATATACAGAAAAATGCCTATTTCGACCCAAACAATTTTGGTGGTGCCAAATACGACCCGAACACATGGTCGGTGCCAAATACGACCTAAACTCAATTATAATTAAAAAAAATTACCTGAATTTTTTAAATTGTGCCTAAATCTACATTGACTCTAACAGAAATTAGTCAATTGTTAATAAAATAAAACGACGTCGTTTTGATATATATATATATATTTTTTTTTTTTAGTATATGTTCATTATATGACTCAAATCCGTGTCGTGGTACCATTTGAAAAGGGTACATTAACGACTAGACTATAGTAACTTTTTGAAATATTTTTAGACATTTGAAATTATATAAACTAATATTTTTTTCATCTTATCCAATTTAAAACTTTGGTGACTGTTTATATATATTTTAGTTGTGTAATATGTCTAATATTTTGAATAAGATATCTTAGTGAAAGAAAGGTAAAAGGCCTCTTAACATTTTTAAACAAATTTCAAAATATATAATATTAACTTTGAAAAAAAATCCACTTAAGTTTAAAACATAAAAATAAAATTTTTATAAATAACTTCAAAATTTTAGGCATTACATGTTTTTACTTATCATATCTTTAATAAACTTATATCTTACTAAATATAAATAATAAAATATTTATAATTACACAATCTTAGATATGCCTAAAATTTTATTAAAGATAATATGTCTAAAATTTTGAAGTTATTTATAAAAATTTCTTATATAGATTATTTTTATGTTTTAAACTTAAGTGGATTTTTTTTCAAAGTTAATATTATATATTTTGAAATTTGTTCAAAAATGTTAAGAGGCCTTTTACCTTTCTTTCACTAAGATATCTTATTCAAAATATTAGACATATTACACAATAACTAAAATATATATAAACAATCACGAAAGTTTTAAATTGGATAAGATGAAAAAAATATTAGTTTATATAATTTCAAATGTCTAAAAATATTTCAAAAAGTTACTTTAGTCTAGTCGTTAATGTACCCTTTTAAAAGGGTACCACGACACGGATTTGAGTCATGTAATGAACATATATTAAAATATATATATATATATATATATATATATATATATATCAAAACGACGTCGTTTTATTTTATTTAACAATTGACTAATTTCTGTTAGAGTCAATGTAGATTTAGGCACATTTTAAAAAATTCAGGTAATTTTTTTTATTATAATTGAGTTCAGGTCGTATTTGGCACCGACCATGTGTCCGGGTCGTATTTGGCACCACCGAAATTGTTTGGGTCGAAATAGGCACTTTTCTGTATATCAAAACGACGTCGTTTTATCTTGTAAACGGTTGACTAACTTCTGTTAGAGTCAATGTAGATTTATGCACGTTTTAAGAAGTTCGGATAGGTTTTTTGAATTTTAATTAAGTTTAGGTCGTATTTGGCACTGACCATTTGTTCGGGTCGTATTTGGCACGATCGAAATTGTTCGGGTCCGAATAGACACTTTTCCCGACCTAGACTGAATTGTACAAACTAAATTATTTAGGAATATAGTATAGGGTTAATATGGTAATCTACTTTCACTCGAAGAATACGCCAGCCCCCACAAAACATTGTTTTGTGTATTTACCTAATTTGTGAAGAGAAATACTTGGGTTCACCCCTAGAGTGAACATTTAGGTTCACCCCTTGTTCAAAAACTCATTAGGCGCTACGCGTGCGGTGCATACGGGTCTAGCGATTTATTAGAAACGCGGGATAAATACGGAGAGTAATCGGGGAGGAATTTTTTATACTTTTTATGTATAATACTCTATATATACGTATAGGACATGTATAATACATCAATTTTTTGTAATCTTTTTGTATAATACTCTATATATATGTATAAAACATTTATAATACATCATTAATACTTAGATTCATAATTTATAAATAAATATCCAGTTATATGCGATTTAGCCCAATTTTGCTAACTATATAATTCCAGCAAAAGCCCATTAAAACCCCGTTAGCCCCAACCCTAATTGTCTAAACCTTCTTCTTCGTTTTTGTCTGCAACTGTCTCTATCATGCGACTGTTTCTATCATAATACAAACTTATCTCTATAACTCTTGCTCAGATTATAAACCTTTTCAGTTTTATTTTAATAAATCATCATGGTTTATCTTTAGAATTAAGGCGGTCTTAGAATTAAATCTCCGATTTGTAACATTCTATGGACGACGCGGACAAAACTCGGACAGCCGCGGCCAAAACTCGGACAGCCGCGGAATGCCACCGATCACCACTAATATGCCACGGTGAGCCACCGATCTACGAGTTTCCGGCCGAATAATCGCTTACGCGGACGCGTTTTTGAACAAGGGGTTCACCCAGCCAATAGGATTTTGTTATTTCATATTCAGTATCTTTTAAAAAAGAAAACAAAATATTGCCAAATTTTATTATGTTTTTGAAATAAAAAATAAATAGAAAATGATAATAGTAGCAAAAAAAGATTTTATATTTAAATACCGTCAACAAAACACTAAACTCTAAACCCTAAATCATAAACACTAAATCCATGGTAAACCTTTGGATAAATCCTAAATCTTTTGATTTTTTAAAAAATATACTTTTAACACAATCAGCAAAACACTAAACCCTAAACCCTAAATACTAAACCCTAAACCCTAAATACTAAATCCTAAACCCTCGGGTAAACCCTAAACCCTTGGATAAATCCTAAACTCTAGGATTTAGAATTTATCCAAGTGTTTTGGATTTTACCAAGGGTTTAGAGTTTACCCAAGGTTTAGGATTTAGGATTTAGGGTTTAGTGTTGGTTGATGGTATTAAAAATATATTTTTAAGCGTGTTTTTGTTTGCAATTATTATTATTTTTTATTTATTTTTATTTTTATTTTAAAAATATAATACAATTTGACAATATTTTGTTTCTTTTTTTAAAAGATACTGAATATGAAATAACAAAATTCTATTGGCTGGGTGAACCTAAATGTTCACTCCAGGGGTGAACCCAAGAATTTCTCATTTGTGAATCTTCTATGGTTTTTGAACAAATTGACTCTACCTTTTAGTTGGTTTAGATAATTTAATTCATTTTAACTATATTTGTTAATAATTTATATAGAAAAATAATTGTCAAATTTTCAGGTTAGAAAAATGTATTTTTGAACGATTTCATACATTGGCTATAATCCGGTCCGTACCGGATCTGGAAGGAACCGAACCCGATATAAATGATGACTAGAAACATCTTGTTATTCTAGCATCAAGCCAAGAAAACTAGACACGACGTATAACGTATACTAGGTGATAATATGCGTCCTGCGCTAAGTGAAATACCTAAAATAATGACATGTTTGCACAGTAAAATTAATTATGTATTTGCAATTTGTTTCAAATTTAATAAAGGATAATTCTCTTAAATAGACATTTTTTGTTGTAAAATAAAAGAGAAAAAGGATATCTTATTCATAAACATATAATCCATCCCTTTATATAGAAAATTACTCCGTCATAATAATATGGAAATAATACAAATCCTAAGTAAGAAAGAAAAAGGAAAACATACATAACCAGCCGGCTAGAACCAAATCATAAACCAGCCGGTTATTACATCCACTAATCTAATGGTTTATAACACTCCCCCTTGGATGTCGTAACCATCTAGAGCTCGTGATCCACTTTACCAATATTTGTGTTGTCTCATTAAAACCTTACCAGTAAAACTCAATTGGGACAAAATCAGGTGAAGGAAAAAGAGTACAACATGTATCACTCCCCCTGATTTGTACCTCCGTGCATGTTCTTCAAGTTGGCGCATGGACAATCTGATAGTTTAGCTTCATGGGCGCCAAGTCTTGAACTGGTCCTTTATTTGGCACGTCCCAAACTGATAGATAATTTTCATGGACGTGGAGTTGGTGTAGACATGGTGAAAAAGTCGGCTGACATATCATATGATTGAACTTGTAGTACTTTTGAGTTTATTCATCATTTTTCAAACGTGTATAACCTGTTTGAGATCTTGTATGGATCAAATGTTATAACCTGCATTATTTATCAAAACCAAACAAACTTCTCTTTGGGTCTGGTTAGTATAAATCAATCTCAAACATTTAGTTCTTTTGAAGGTAACATAGGATGCATTAATCCTGTCTCATTGCCTCATGTTCGGACATGCCAAATTTATCTAAGAAAGGTGCCAATAGTACTTATGGCAAGAGACGTGCATGGCTTTAGTTCCAATGCCTTATGGTCTAAACATATACATAAAACTATCCGACCTAGTATGGCTTGCCATATCAAGGCGTCAATTATATCAATATAGTGCACTTTTGGTCGGATGTGCATAAGCTTTAATGGTACTTATGTAAGGCATTTCCCGGACCAAGGACATATGCCTTGTCCAATCTTAGGATCAAAAGGATCTGTGACCAAGCTTACGGGTCCTCAAGACTATGTCTTTTCTTTGGACTAAGTAGGTTTGAGTCCAAGCCAAAACAGGACCTTACAAGTTACGACTATAGGACTTACAATGGTTTGTGTCCGGACCAATGTACAATTTCTTTGTCCTTCCTGTGACCAAATGAGTCTATGTCCGGGCAAGGGACTTTATAACTATGGGACTATGTAACCATACAATGGGCGAGTCTTATTCATATAAAACGTTTGAGTATCAATGGACCTTATAGAATTTACTCAATGGCCCATGCTAATCATTTTAGCACCTTTCTATGTATGCCTTTGATCACAAGGATTTCATCTTTAAGATACTCAATTTGTAGTTCCAAACAATCTTTGTTTGTCTCAAAACTTAGTCTTTCCCAAATCTTTCATTTCAAACTCTTTCTTTACATATTTATTTGGGAAATGTCTCTCCAGAGGTTCCTAGGATATTCTTAGATCATTAACATATTTTGTACAAGTTTGTTCTCGAGAACTTGTTGCATTTGGCAACTCAATACCATCTGGGACTTATATATATATATTAATTATCAAGTGGACTTATATAAGTAGGCGGTTTTTACATCCATGAACCGCAAGTATAAGTTTCTTTCTTATGTGCCAGAATTATCTAGGAATCTCAACGTTTGTTGCATCCACCACAAGGAGCATATCTCCTTATAATTGATTCATGATCTTTGTGAGAATCCTTGTGTATATGACCATGCTTTATATCATGCATATGGTCGTGCCTTATATCAAGCATATCTCACCATGTTCATTTCTTTCACAAAGATTTATTTCTGTCCAACTGGTTTAACATCTAGAGATGTCCGAACTTATGGGACCAATCCTCTCTTTTCTTAATAAGTTTAACTCCACGTCTTCTTTCCATATGATCTTATTCTTATTGTTGAGTGCACTCATATATAGACGTGGGTTCATGATCCTCATTCATTTCATAATCTCAAGTGCTACATTGCATGCATAGTGTTAGTATATCATTGATGTCGAGTACTCTTTTGTTCCATTTTGTCCTAGACATGACTTAACTTATTGAAGTTTCATTATGACCTTCAGTACCCTGATGCTAGGTGTCCCAAGCATCATTCTAGGCACCTTAGGTACAACCTCATCCATGGCCATGGCTTTTAAGTTTATACATCTTATGATTGATTATGTCTAGGAGTCCCTCATCCACGGATTAGCACCTTTCTTTAATATCCAAGGGATCTTATCTTTAGAACTCATTGGTCTATCATGTTTTCAAACATGTCTTAGACTCAGTAGCAACTTGATTGTGTTCTCTTGAACATCAATTCAAATTTGGTGCATTCATAGCTGGTATAGATGACTTAGTCATTATATTCGGGTCTGCATTGGAATCTGGCAATTTGTTTAAGCTAGCTTTTGTATAATCTTTTGGAATTCTAGATCTCACTCTAGAGTCTGAGGATCTTGCCAATATAAGGATTTTTGATTCCATGTAATTTTTTCTTACCCAGCTAATTCTTTTCTCCCCTTAATATTGGATGTTCGGATTCACTGAAGTGTCTATCTGTGTACCTGGCCCTTAAACAAATCATCTGTGGTTGGCTCAAGGTATTTAGAAACGTGGGGAAATCATATTAAGTCATATCCAACATATATTCCCATCCTCCCATCTTATATCTCTGTGGTGGAGCTATTGGATTCATAAACGGCACATCCATATATCTTAAGATGGAATATGTTATGTCTGGCTCTTGACCCGTTAGTAATTTGGGATGGGGAATATCTATGTTCACTTAGATCCGTGTGTATGTACATGTGCCAAGGAGTGTTTTATACTTACCCCCATGGACATACCATACGTAATAAATTATTTGGGATGTGAACATATCAAGACATATAGTCTTTTAGGCGATTTCAAGGAACTCTTTTCCTTTGCCATTAGTTTCATCTATGTTTACTTCTTGTCCTTGTCCTTGTCCATTCTTTGTGTATGTACATGTCCATATTTCTGCCATGGGATGTTTTATACTTACCCCATGGACATATAGTGGTTATTAAACATTTGGGACGTGAACTCTTTGACATATAATCATTTGGACTTTTGAAGTAACATATTTCCTTTGCCTTTTGTTTCATCCAGATGAGGATTGTCTATCTTTATTTCTTGTGGACTCTTTAACACGTCCATATTGTGTATGTCCATGTGTCACGGAGTGCTTAACACTTACCCCCATGGACATAACTCATTAGCTTTTATCAAGACATGTAGTCTTTGCCACTTTGGGCGATTTCTCTTATAGAAATTCTTTGTTCTCTTTTGCCCACGGTTTCAATATGAGACCATCCATTCTTTCACTTAGACAAATGAGTATTGTACCACAGTCTCTGATGGTACACGGCCTCTATGTGAATACAATGCACACAGCTTCTATTAAGGATACAATGCACCATCTATTTCTAGATGTGTACCCTTGAGGCCATAGGATATAAGTTTGGCCGTGGCATAATTGTTAAGATGTTGTGGCCTGATCCACTATACACCATAATGATATTCACAAGAATGGACGTTTTGTTTTAGAGATAAAAGCTTTCATTCATTCAAAGATAGCAAACAAGGAAATGAAACAAGTTCAAAAGGAAAACGAGAGATCATGAAAACTAAGTAAAGACACTAAGTGTTTTGATGTCTAATCAACTGGACTCATTAGGCAATCTGAAGTTTCAAACTCCATAAGATCATTTTTATAAACCATATGAGCTTTTTGGATTCTTTCCTTTTAGACTTTCTTGGTAGAGCTCAATTATATGATTGGGAGTTCTACATGTCTTAGCCTAATGGTTACTCGTTCCACACCTATAGTACACTGATTTGGACGTGCATCTTCTAAGTCCAGAATTGGACTGATGGTCATGTCCATAAGGGTTCCATCTTGAACCCCGACCATGGTTTCTTCTACCACGGCCTTGTCCATGCCATCTGCCACGTTCATAACTTCTTTGGCTATTATGGACATGGTTGGTTTCTTTATTTGCCTTTTTGGCTAGGTGTGTATTAGATAATGGAGTTGATCCCGGAGATCTCGTTTCACTATCTTTTATTAGCAACTCATCGTTTTTCTCAGCTTGCAATAAACATGATATGAGAGATGCATAAGTAGTGAAGCCCATTTCACGGTATCGTTGTTGTAACAACACATTGGTGGAGTGAAATGTGGAGAATGTCTTCTCCAATATATCTTTATAATTCACTTCCTTACAACATAGTTTCATTTCGAAAACTATCTTAAGTAGGGCCGAGTTATACTCGTCCACGAACCTATATTCCTGGATTTTGAGATTCCTCCAATCATATAGAGCCTTTTGGAAGTATCACCATTCTTTGGTGATCATATCTAATCTTTAGCTCTTTCCAAAGCTCTAAGGGATCAATGGTTAGATATTGATTGTTTATATTCGACATATGAAACATGTGTTTTACAAGTTAGATCTTTGTTTCCAAAACCTATTTGGTTTATGATTTTGATCAAAACAATTTTACAACAAGTCTGGTCGAGGTCTAATAACCAAGACTAATTAGGATTAATATCCAAAACCAAGATGGTTTATGTTTTGATCAATTCCCAATTGAATGGGAACATTATATGAATCGATTTCTAGTTCAAGGATTTTAATCAAACCGATAGCCTAGAAACTTTGTTTCTATATCAAGAACATGCATCATTCATTCAATCATGAGGTTATCTAACAACCTAAACAAAGATGCATGGTTCATGGTGTATGCGTTGAACCCTACGTACCAAACAAGTAAGAAACAAAACGATTTCATCTTAAGGTTATCTATCAAAACAGATTAGCAACCTAGGCGATTGAATCTATCAACTTAGCAAGGTATAATCAGGACTCATCAATCAAGACAATCAAGACATGAATCAAGGGTTTTATAACATAGAAAACGATTAGGGTTCATCTTAGTTTTAGGTTTCAATCAGTTACTTACCTTTAAACTCCAATTAGGTTGAATGGACATATGTATGAGATTTGATCACGAATTTATAATCCTTAACCTCCAATTGGAATATGAATCAGGAATTTGATCTTGGTCGAACCTTAAACACAAGAGTCAAAAGCGAATTAGAATAGAGATCAAAACCAAAATGCAAATTAAACAAAAGAGAGAGAGGGATTTGCGCTTAGGGTTTAGATCAAGGAGCAGGTCGTAGCTGATGGTTCTTGAGAAGCTCATGTATTAGGAGCATGTCATGAATCAAGAACAGCTCGTGGCTTAGAGACCTTAAAAAACGATTAAATAAAGGGTTAGTATGAATCAAAGCAAAGTCGCTAACAAGAACAATTTAGAGAGAGATTGCGGCTTAGGGTTTTGATTCAAGATCAAGTTGCGGCTGGAGTTAGGAGAAAGCTAGGTTTAATGTCGAAGCTTTGGCTCAGGGATTCATAGATCAATCCTTGTTGGAATCGGGTTTGGTTTCCAAAGCATATCGGTGTGCACTGTATCTGTGCCTGAGGAAGTGTCGGTGGTCAGATCGACAAGCGGTTTGCACTGATGGATTCATCTCGTCGAGGGCTTCAATTTGATATCTTAATCGTTTTCTGGTTCCTCATGGTTTGAGAGAACGACCTCTTTGAAGTTCCGAGGTGATTTCCTTTTCGTTTAGGGTTTGATGATTTTTGGGTGAGTGGAAGAATATTTCGTGGGGCTTAGGACTAGAGGCTGATAACGTATTGTAAAATAAAGGGAAAAAAGATATCTTATTCATAAACATATGATCCCTTTATATAGGGAATTACACCGTCATAGTAATATGGAAATAGTACAAATCCTAAGTAAGAAAGGAAAAGGAAAACATATATAACCAGCCGGCTAGAACCAAATCATAAACCAGCCGGTTATTAAATCCATTAATTTAATGGTTTATAACATTTTCTATGTTTTTGTTACAAAAATAGCACACAAGAAAGAAAATGACTAAAATGTTTCATTTAAGAGGTTAAAATATTTTTATACTCTAGATATTAAAAAAAAGTTAAAAAAAATAAAAATAATAATAATAATAATAATACTTTTTTAATAGTTTCAGATTATATGTTTTCAGACTGAGCAAATATATATGCTCACATGTTATCATTGTTCAAACAGCTCTGGGAGAGAGGAAGTCTTTTCATGCGCATGCCGCCACTGTTCAGCCGGTTTGGCTGTGGACGTGGGTTTAAGTTTGGGTTTGGGTCTTGGTAGAAGGCTCTCTAAGATATTTTTTGGACTAAGTTAAGCTCAACGTTTTTTCATTTCATTTCTAAAAAGAACAGCATGACATTCATAAATAAACGATACATAGTTCGTCTGAAAACAACATGAAGTTCGTCTGTTTGAAAGGATCAGAATGAGTCAACAGAAGAGAGATCTTGCGGAGAAAGTTTCTCAACTTTCCACTCCTGAGATTTCAGAGATATATTTTTGCTAAACATGTGCAACAGTTTCGAAAATTAAATCCTTTTCTCTTCTTTAAATACTCGACTCCTCTTCATTCATTTCTAACCACTTTTCTTATCGAAATCCAATAGCAAAATACTCAAAGCGTAAGTCTATAGGCTCGAGATTGTTTCGTAGATTAATAGTTCGTAGAATTTATTCACGAATGCCACATGCCAACCTATCATGGTTTTATCCTGGAACTCTTATTCGTACAGATTCGTCGCACTTATAGAGCAAAATATTAAGAATTAAGGAAAGAGATTCGTCTCGACTCCATGATATCATTTTAAAAAACATTTTGTATTGTTTTCCGTTTCGTCTTTTGAATCATATATATCTTTAACATTGCTTTATTTTTATCGTTTTATCAATTTCTGGCTTCTAAGGTTTTAACTCTTATTTCGCTTTTTATCTAAAGTTTTTAATCGGATTGAAAAACAGTTCTATAAAACTGTTTTAACAAGAGTATATATATATATATATATTGCTCAGACTTGTGTCTTGTTTCCGATGTGGGACAAACAAGAATCATTCCTCTTTGACTTATTTTGGGCTCTTGTAAAGCCCAAGTCATATTCTTTTCACATTTTCAATAAAAACACATGGCTTATTTAAGTAATATTGATTAATTATCATTTAGTGATTAAAAATCTATAGGAATTCGTTCTTAGATGATAAGGCAGTGATGCACACTAAAAGAATCCTAAAATTATATAAAACTAGTGATATTCCGGCGCTACGCGCCGGGTTCGTATGTTATACTTTTACATAAATTTATAAATTATTATATGGTTTTAACAAAAAAAAAATGTTAAATATGAAATAAAAATATATTAAAAATGATATTTTCTGATTTTTTTATAGTGGTTAGTGACCATAGTGCATTACTTGTTTGAAGTTGTTTAGTTCAAAGTGGAATAGTATAAGTGGTTGTTACTAATCGATTTAATAAAAATAGAATAAAAATCGATAGTCATAACAAAATTAATTTAGTTGGAATTTAAACATAAAACAAAGTTGATGTTTTATATAGAGAACATACTTATATTATTAATTATTAAAATAACTATATATGAACTATAAAACTTTTACTAATATATTTAGTTCAAATAATAGAAAGATGGAATACGTTTCAAATTTTATAAATTTTATAAAAAATAAGGGTGAAGTGTCAATTTTTGATAAAATAATTGGTGAGTATCTAATATATATTTTTTAAATTACGATGTTGACTTTTAAAATATAGAGTGCGAGTTGTATGTGTTACTTTAGTTTCAAGGTCTCTCAAAAATATGTATCTTAAAATAAGAAACATAAAATTATTTTCTATATTAGTTTTGTTATAATGGAAGATTTTGTGTGTGTTCATAACAAAATTCTTGTTTGTCCATCCTTATTTAGAAATATCAACACATTTTAATATGAATCTAAATATGTTTTTTAGCTAAAAACTATAAATGGTTCCTAAACTCCTCTATTTAATGGACAACTTCTATTTTAACCGGAATGGAACAATTTCACCAAATCTTCCTAGTAAAAAATCAATTTGTTAATTAGTAAATGAAATGTTAGCATCTATAACGATCATGAGAAAGATAATTTCTAACTATCTGTGACATTCGGGCTTGCTGACTTGCTGCATTTAGTAATGGTTTTGACAATAAATGGTTAGTGTGGTGCAAAGGATTATTGGTGAGGGTGGTGTGTGGTTTACATCAATTTTAAATAACTTTAGCAACCAGGCAACGTTTAAAAATTTCTCTCAGATTGGAAGTAATGTTTCTTTTTTTTGTTTAGTTAAATTTTAAGAGTATATTAATCATGTTCACGGTTTTTAAAATGTAAACACGGATAGCATGCATCAGGGAAGTTATTGGTTTTCTTGCATAGTGTAACATGGGAAGATACCATAAAGTTTATGTGCCAATACCAATAGATCAAATGTTAGTCTTTTGGACTTGAATCGCCATCAATTACTAAACATTATTAGAGTGGGATGAGTGGAATTTTTAGATTGATTATATGACGGTTACGTCGATTGCTTTAAAGAAGGAGAATCGTAGAGGCTCCATTTTCCATCGTCAACATCAAATATAAAGAAATCCACCTGACCCGGACACTGAACTGGACGATTTACCGGATCTCTGTATTAACCGTGGGTGAACCGCGGTTTAGTAAATGAATTAGCTATGAAAATAAATATATAAAAACTAAAGTTAATATTTAAAATGTTTTCAAACATAAAGTAATAGTTTGGATATGTATCTATTTTATGTTTAAATTTTTTTGAAATACCTCACTTTAGTTTTCATTTTTATATTTTTATCTGACATACAAAATATTAAGAAATAATTTAAAAGTATTTAAAAAAATATGTAACATAAGAGTTGTGAAATCTAAAGAAAATTAAGACATAAAATTAATAATAAATTAAACTTTTAATCCAAAATTAAAACAACATTGTAATAAATTGTCAATAACAAAAATAAACTCACACCTAATAACAATTAACAATAAAACACATTAAATAAAGTTGAGAAAATATTTTAATTAATAAAAGGAGAATGTCACATGGCATTTTTCCCCCCAAAGAGAAAAAAAACTCAACTTTATTATATAAGATACTTTTGTTTCCATGCAGCAAAATATATTAAAATATAATAATATTCTCTAAGAGCTATTTGTATGATTTCCATAAGAAAATCAAAAGAATGTAGTTGATTTAAAAAAAGATTTGACAATTTATGTCTTTTAATTGACATTCAATAATTGCCTTCAATCATGCTCACTAATGGAAATTCCAATTCTAACATTTAATCTTGGGGCTGGAGAGAGGGGCTCACAGCATGCCCTGTACAAACCTTAATATTACTCATATAATCTCAATGGTTCATCATACCGAAGTATCATATTATTATCTATTTTACCTTAGAATAAAAAATTAGCGTTTGTGTAGGTAGAGAGTGAACGATAAATATTAAGTTTGGTAAAATTACTGAAATTAATCATCATACGTAGCTTGAACTTGCAATAGTAGAAACTTACAAAAACAGAAGCCTTTGTCGATAACTTAAGCAGAATTCTCTAATTCTAAATCATTGAACAAACTTACAATGTTTAACTTTCATTGTTTAACTTTCATGACTCCAGCTGTCCAACCAATTGAATACAGGAAAAAGAAATCTTAAGAAAAATGTTTATAAAGTCCTGAAAATTATTCATTTGTTTTTTTTTTCTTTCTGTAAACATCAATATGTGTCTTCCTTGAGCATGTATAACGTCATTTCTTGCTGCTTAAAGTAACAACGATCTTCTTCGTTCACGAGCACAAGATTTAGAATTACTGGACATTGGATTTGTTGTCGATGTTTTGAGAATCTAGTGTGTCTTTTCCTGCAATGAAAAAAACTCGTGAACTTTGCAATCTACCTACATCGAATTTTTTTTTGGTGCAAATGTAATCTACCTACATCGAATGCTTACTACCTACATCGAATTGCACCGTACTTCCTTCTCACTTGTGTCTCCTTCATGAAAACCCTCTGTTTAACCGCCTCTTCAAAAAACCCATAAATAGTAAGCATTAGATATGTGCGCATAAGCACAAGTTTCATCTAGATCGAGCTTCATCAAACACTTTAATATTCAATCAACCATCTCAACGTTACCGTTTATCCTACAAGTAGAAGTAGAAAGAAAAGAGCTCCATATAATAGTGGCTTCTTCCTGTGTTATGTTCTCTATCATTGCTTCGGCTTCCTCCAATAGTTCTGCTTCACCCAACACGTGAACAATGCAAGTGTGGTGTTTTATCGATGGCTCACTAAAATACTTTCATCTCATCAATAAACTTATCAAATAACAACTTGTCTTCTCTAATTCAGGACAAATTCAAATTTACAATTATCAAATATATGTTCACCGTCCTAGCAAGTGACCATTGTTCTGCATGACAGACAAATATAACCAGGTCACAAAATTTAAATAAATGACATAACCAATAAAACATATATATGTGTACGAACTATATGAAAATAGGAATATCTAGTAATAAGCAAGAAGGAATTTCTTACTTAAACTTCACAAGCGTATCCAATAACAAACAAACTCACTAATATGAGTATCATGAAGGTTTTGGTTGTAACAAAATGATGCCAATACATTAATAAGTTATTAAAACCCATCAACTTATACGATACAAAAGCTTAAAAATACTAAGCAAATCATAAAGAGTTTTCCACATAAAGAAGTTATGCTTAGGTTTACACCAAAAAGAATTATGCTTAGCTTTAAAAAAAGGTATAACTAATAAGTGGTATTCAGACTCATCGAATAGAACCAAATATCTGATACAAAAGATAATGATAATGATCCAAAAAATTGAATTAGCTTTCCAAAGCTAGAAGAAAATACATACGATGTATGGGCTTATCCACTGAAAAGATGGATAATTTGATCAATTTTTAACTTGCCAGCTTTAGACAGTTGCATGAGGCGACCTAAAGTTAAACCAATAAAACGGTAAGTTAAAAAATAAAGAGAATACTTATTGTTGAAAGATGATTAGTCGGTGATATCATTCAGAAGCGAAATTCCCATGGCTCCACGATACTATGCTGCAGTAATAAGAAACCACATAGGTAAGTATTACAGATTTCCACCAAAGTGAGGAAAGATAAAGAATGCGGGTATACTAAACCAAAACGAAGAGATACTGTTGGAACCAATAAGCGTCAAAGATAAAACGAGCAGAGGGCAAAAGCCCATTAGTGTTTAGCCTTTCCCAAATTCGATCAATGTGTGCCGACCCTGCTCAGTCGATCAGTTCGATTCGGGAAAGATCCAGTTGAATTAGGCCCATTAACAAAAGAAGGACGAAGTCAAAAGACGAGGCCGAGATCTCGAAGATCCATCAAGTCGTTAAAGAAGATCAGAGGACGACAAAGTTATAAGAAAGAGGAAGATCGAAGTGAAGAGACACGTGAAAAACCTTAGACCTACTCCACACTTATCGACCTCGATCCCAAAACTCTCTCACTTTTACTCCATTTTGTAAACGGTTTCAATTGTATCTCGATCTTTTTTATCATCGTATTCATCCATACTTAATCAATAAAAAAATATTTTTGTCCACCTGAATCTTAAATCTAATTATATCGTTGTATTTTGAGGATATCATTGTCCACACCTTTTATTTTTCTTAAATTTTACATTCAATCACTACCAAATACTTAGTTTATGATTTACGGAAACCAGTTGTGATAGTTCGAAATCACTCTTGTCTAGTAGTATCCCGGATTTGCTGACTAATTCTCTTTTAATCCAGGTCAATAGTCCGCCGAGTAATCGTCTCACACGCTTTTAGATCAAAAATTTAAAGCCCAAATCTCTCCGATTTTTTCTTTTAATTTTATATGTCAAACGAAAATTCATAAAATTAAACTGGAAACGTCAGTATTTTTTATTTGATTTATAGAATTTGATAAAAATATTTCAAAAATCGAAAAACTGTTTTTATTGATATTTTCACGAAAATCATCAAAATATAATTAAAAACGTTTCCAGTTTAAAAAATTGAGATTTGTCCATGGGTTTACTAATCCATAGGAATGGGGTTAGGGTTTAGTTTTGATGAGAGGAGAGGATTTGATTTGGAGTTTTCATATTTTAATTATTTTGAAATTAATTCTGCAAAAGAAAAAAGAAAAAGAAAACTTGAGTGGCTGTAAAGAGAACAGCAAGCTATACACGACGTCGTTTGGGGCGTAAACCGAATAAGACCCGACCACCCACTTTATAATTAATTTGACCCATCTCTCTGGTCAAATGGGAAATTGCGTCAGAAGCAACCTAAGAGATTTCAGAGGAAGACAATCGATGGATCCTCGGATATGGCACAAAGTCGCCGCCGTTTCTGGTAAGGAGAAAGATTCTTTGATTCGATGTTGTAACGAAGGTACTGACTTCGTCGACTTTAGGCATGGCTGCTCTTGGTTTAGGAACTTATGGTGCTCATGTCTTTAAGCCAGAAAACCCTTCTTACAAACAGGTTCAGATTCTGAGTTTTGTACGAAATTCAGTTGATTTTCTTTCATTTAGCTATCTGGGTTTTACAGTTTTTGTGTTGGATTTAGTTTTGTTTCGTCTAAACAACGATGATCTTTCAGGTGTGGCAGACGGCTTCTCTTTACCATTTGGTTCACACTGCAGCTCTTGTTTCTGCTCCTAGCACTAAATATCCCAACATTGTAAGCTTCTCCGTTGTTTAGGACCTCTCATTCTTTCTTTCTCTCTGTTTATACTTTATCTATCTCTTTCTTCCATAGTTTGGTGGCTTGTTGACTACTGGGATTGTGGCCTTTTCCGGCACGTAAGTTGTTTTCTTTCTCGATTTGTATGCATTGTTCTTAAATTTTGCAATTTATAACTCGTGTTGATGAATTGGTAGAGCTTTTGTGCTAGAATGTTTGTTGGATGTCTTGTAATTGAAGTCACTTCAATGTGATTTGGTGTTTCCAGTACGCAATCTGATCCATGGCTCCATCAATCTTTGCCCACAACACTTCGTAGCTAGAGCAATAAATTTTGGAGATTCTATCCGTTTTGACATGTTTCCAACTCTGAATTAGTTTGATTAGCATAGTTATTTGCAGTATCCTCAATTTTATGAAATAGTTTGCTCATTGTGTCTTGATTTTTTTTTTTCATTTTAAAGGATAAAAATATTTTTATCATTGTGAAATACTTATATTTTAGATTGCTTACTGGGTAACTCCAGTTTCAAACTTTTGGGTTGGTGGTATTTTACTGGGTAGGAATATGTGAAAAGCTTCATGGTCGTCAATGTTGTAGGTGTTACATGGTAGCATTGCGCGAGGACAGGAAGTTTTCTACCCTGGCACCATTCGGAGGCTTTGCGTTTATTGCTGCATGGGCAACTCTACTTTTTTAAAGAATTTCAAATCATTTTTACTGTCAATTTGTGGTCATTCTTCTGCTTATCCTACCTATGAACTCAATGTTTTCTCTTCAAAGATTGCTTAATATTTAAATGTAATGACCAGATTATGTTAACTATATGCTTCGCTTGTTGAATTTGTTGCTGGAAATATTATATATGTAATTGATCAGATTAATGTAATCATATTGCAATGCATTTTATTTAATATTCAGTATTAGTCCATAAGTTGTTTCAGTAGTTGCAAAAGGTTGTTTCATTTCATCTTTACTCTTTATTTAGAATCAGGGACATATTCAAATTGGCAAGAACTATGACTTATCATAAATAATGAAAAAATCAGATAGCGATTGTTCATGATCTCGATTTATAAAATTCAGTTAAATAACTGAAAAGCAACAGAGTTTACATAAAGTTACTTGCTAGGGTTGATGTGAGTGATCACTGTAGTACTATAGAAATCACAGAACCTCCTTGGTGTTTATAACGTTAGTAGTAAGTATTGAAGACAACAGATGTATGATCTTTGATAGTGTAGGGATAGCGTAGGGCAAGAAACAATTTTGGCCAAGCTGAATCCTGCTACAATTTTCTACGCACTATTGACAATCCCATCTACAGCTGTTTTTACCACTTGGTCTGGGGTCTGGGGTCTGGTGATCGGCTACATACCATGTTCCGCTTGACTCTTCTGTTTATGAAAAGAAGATACATATGTTAGTGTGTAAAATATCACATATATGCAGGTGGATGTTAAAATTATGTTTTACCTGAATTTTGAGAAAAAGTTACTGATATGAAAAGCAACAAAGCAATTATTATTCTTATCAACATTTCTATCTTCACAAAATGCAAGTACGAATGTTTTACACCTTAAGAATGGTTCTAAGTTGAGTATTTTATGGTGTTACTAGAAAATCTATGTTAGAGACCTTATAAAATAATTCACTATTAATGTGTAATTGTTATCTCCCAAATCCCTTAGGTGAATAATTACTATTGTGAAAATATCTAATTGTTTTCCTCGATTGGATGAAAATTCACTGAGATCAAAAATATTAAGATAGTTATCATATAAAAGACATCTTTTTTTTTTGGCATCAAAACGCTATTCTATTACTCAAACTTGAGGTGGTCTGGGTAACCAGACCGGAATAAAACAACCAAAGTAGCAAAGCGATCTATGAAAGGTACGAGCAGTCCTAGCTAATGAATCATCTATCACATTTTCCTTTCTTGGTACATAGCAGATTTTGAAGTCTAAGTAGCACATCTTGATTGTTTGAATCATCTCCAATTCAGTAGAGAAACTTGGCCATGCTTGCGGCTCCGTCAGCATTGCAATCAGGTCTTTGCAGTATGTGCCAAATCTCTGACAATCCGAGTGTTGTAACATTGTTTTCATCGCCCATTTCAAAGCTTCCAGTTCCGAGTGTGGAGCTGACTCCCTTCTCCTCAAGTTCCTGGTCCCCATTAGCTGGATCATCCCCCTGCTGTCTTTCCATACCTATCTAAGTCCACTAAACTGATCCGTAGAGGTCCATGAACCATCTATCATGCATATATCACCCAAGCTTAAGACTTGAGGCTCTTGAATCACTTGAGGCACATTTATATTCTCTCTAACATTATGCCAAGCTTGGCATTCACTCTCTGCGTGCCTAACTAGCTCTCATGGATCCCTGTCTATCCCCCTGAATCATTTATCATTACGGGCTTTCCATATGTACCAGATAATTCATAGATATGGGTCCCTATTTTCTGGCTCAAGTATGCTATTTTTCCTCCAAACAAATAATCCATATTACTGCATATACTCGTAGAAGGAAAAATTTGGGGACTAGATGGTGTTGATGATAACACCCATGTTTGAAGAGCTGGTGCGCATTCAAATATTGCATGAGTAGCAGTCTCTTCTGGCTCTCCACATCTTGGACAGTAGTTATCACATCTCATATTTTTTCGTACTAGATTCCTTGTTACCGCTACCTGTCCTGTGATTAGTTGCCATAAGAGATGTCAAATATTTTGTGGAGCACTCAACTTCCAAGCAAAGGCTTGGAGTTTAGTAATGCTGGGTTCCAGAACTTGGTTTTCATCATCATCCTTCAGAATATTTGTAGCTACCCAGTATCCAGATTTTACTGTGTATTGCCCATTTTTGGTATAGTTCCAGCAAAATGTATCTGGTCGATGAGTTGGGCTTATGGCCATACTCTGTATACTTGGTATGTCCTCATGATGGACATACTGTTCAAGCATTCGTAGATCCCACTCTTTGGTCTGAGAATTTATAAGGCTACTGACTGTCATTCTCGGGTGTACCACTGGAACACTAGCTCGAGCCGGTCTCGCTGGCACTGATGGAATCCATGGATCCTGCCATACTTTAATCTCATACCCTGAATGTACTTAACAGCAGTAATTTCCTTGCTGAGATGATGCTTGTCCACACATAGGATGGGGAATCTACTGAGCATATTCGCAAAGGCAAACTCAATCGATAATATATGCCTCTCAATACCCTTGCCACTAGTGAATCTGGGAACTGAGTAAGACGCCATGCTGTTTAGCTAAAAGAGCTAAATTAAACTCATGGATCATGCGAAATCCTATGCCAACTTCCTCTCTAGGTTTACACATCTTATCCCATGTAGCCCAATGCATCCCTCTTTTTGGCGGATTTGAGCTCCATTAAAACTGTGCAATGGCACTAGCGAGGTTCTCACAAATTTCTAGAGGGAGTAAGAAACTAGACATCACATACGTCGGGAGAGCAAATAGGATAGACTTAATTAGCACTTCTTTTTCTCCCTTCGATAACCATCTGCCTGTCCACCCATTTACTCTATGTAGCAACTTCTCCTTTAGGAATGCAAATAACTTATATTTAGACCCACTGATATCTTCTGGTATTCCTAAGTATGAACCCATTCCTCCTTCATTTTGTATGCCCAATATATCTTTAATCTGTTGACGGTCACTTGCTGGTATCCTCTTGCCAAAGAGCATAGAAGATTTGTCAAAATTTATGCATTGTCCAGATGCCTGCCCATATTTCCTGACTACTTTCATAACTTCTTCACATTCACGGGGCTCCGTCTTACAGAAGAAATGGCTATCGTCAGCAAAAAGAAGGTGAGATACCGGGGGGCTAGCACGAGCGGCTCTCATCCCCGTTATCTTCCCTTGATTCTCTGCTTGACTAAGAAGGCTAATGAACGCTTCCGTGCATAGAATAAATATGAAAGGAGACAAAGGATCTCCTTGACGTAGACCTCTCTCTGGAACTATGTGTCCCCTAGGTTCTCCATTCATCAAAACTTGGTACTTAACCGAGGTAACATATCTCATACCATTCAATCCATACCTTAGAGAAGCCCATCTTTCTCATGACTGCCTCTATAAAAGACCACTCCATCCTATCATAGGCTTTGCTCATGTCTGTCTTAATGGCCATTCTCTTAACCCGTCCTCCTGATTTGGTTCGCAAAGTGTGGAACATTTCCTGTGCTATCATCACATTATCTGTTATTTGCCTCCCTGCCACGAAAGCCGACTGAGTTTCAGATATCAAGTGTGGAAGAACCTTCTTTAATCTTTGGCATAAGACCTTAGATATTATTTTGTAGCTGACATTGCATAAGCTGATAGGCCTAAACTGTGTCATCTCGTTCGTCTTTGTCGTCTTGGGTATGAGACATATATTTGTATCATTTAGTCCCTTCGCCATTGTACCATGAAAAAGAAATTGATTAACCATATGAGTTAAATCATCTTTCACAATGTCCCAAAACTTCTGGTAGAAAAGAGCTGTCATTCCATCTTGTCCAGGGGCCTTTTCTGGATGCATAGCAAAAAGCGTTAGTTTAACCTCCCATTCTGTTACTGTGGCTGTGAGATCTTCATTTATTTGTCCAGTAATAGTCGTCTTAACCTCCGTGAGCGCTTCTGCTAAATCCTCTGGGTTGGAAGATTCAAAAATGTGTCTGAAATAACTAGTAGCAATGGCTACTAATCCCTCTTTATCTTCGACCATGTTCCCATTTGCATCTAAGAGTTGTGTTATCCTATTCTTTGCTCTCCTCTGTTTAACTAATGCATGGAAAAAACTTTGTGTTTCGGTCTCCCTCCCTTAGCCATAGCACTCTGCTCTTTTGTCTCCAAAACATTTCTTCCGCCTTAAGAGCGTTAGAAAGTTCCTTTAGCGCGGCAGCTATCTGTTCAGATGTAGCATTATCATCTGAGTACAAGTCTTCCACCTTCTCTTTGAGTTCCTCCACCAGCTTTTCGGAGTTCACATTATTTTCTCTCCTCCATTGACTCAAAGCTTTCCTACAGCTAGCAATATGATCCATTATACTTGCATCAGGTGGCAGATCGTCCGACTTCCATCCCTCAAGAATTACTTGCCTCAACTCCTCATCATCTAGCCATCTTTAATCAAATTTAAATTTCTTTTTCCTTCTCTTTGGCCTCTTGAGAACCTCTGCTAGGACTGAACGATGATCGCGAGCCCCAAAACCTGAGATATCTCGATGATGTGTGTGGAAATTGGTCATGCCAATCCTCATTTCCACTGCTCTGTCTAGACGGCATCTCGCTGTTACTCCTCTAGATATTTTTTCCAACCCATAAAAGCTTGTTTCCAGTGAATGAAAACTCCAGTATACCACAATTACTTAGCATTTGTTTGAAAGGTAAGAAAGAGCTATTGGAGCGGCATTTGCTTCCTTCCTTCTCAGTATGATCCACAATTTCATTAAAGAAAAGACATCTCTCTAATATTGTTTGAAAAATTAGTTTTATATGTGTTGTAGTCATTTATAAATTAATAATGATCATTAATAAATTAAAATATTACATCTAATTATCATTATTAAAATTTATTTACCTTTTTATTTTTATAATATATGTTAATTAGAAGTTTCCCTTTTCAAAATAACATATATAATAAAAAGGAAACATCTATAATTGTTTTTAAAAGAATTTTAAAGAAGCAAATATATTTATATATAATGTGCTTTTATAAAAACGTAAGTTAACAAAAGCAATAATGATATTGAGAAAATAATATTCCTTGAAAATACAATCTTAAGCAACAAAAATATATTTTCAAAGTAATAATTTTTTTTTTAAAACTATCTATTTTCTTAAATAAAAATAATTTACTTACATTTATCTCTTTTCTCGAAAACAAATCACAAAAAGTTGGTATGTATTTTTAAAATGTTAAATAATAGTCTTATTAAAACTGATTTTACCATAACCTTAAATAATTACAATAACTTTAGATACTTTTAATGAACTAAGATATTATATTTTCACTATTAAAATAAAATCTTTTATTGAAAATTTAGATTGATTTTTTTATTTTATTTTTCTTTATATTTTAGGGGGTCATATTTGAAGACCCCCTAGGTATATTTCCTGAAATTGTGGGTGTGTAGATCGGAGAAAACACCATCAATGAAGATCGTAGAATAGAAAATGAATTCTTGATTCCATTGGTTATATTTCTAATAGATGCAATATTCTTTGTCGAAATATCTTTAGATCCCAAAGAACCAAAACCTGGAAAAAACACTAAAAATAAGTTTTATATTTAGTAAATCAAAACAAGTATTTTTTTCATAATTTGTTTACAAAAATTTAAATATTTGTAATATATTTACCCTTTTCTTCTGAATTTAGTATACGGGAGAACGTGTTGTTTTGGTCTTGTGTTTTTTTTATATTGATAATACATATACATCCCCATTTAACAATTATTTGGTCAATGTCCATATGTTTAGATTTAAAAGTTATTCTTTATTGTGTAATGAATAGTATATAATGAACGGGTTTCCAAAACAAAAAAAAGTTTCATTTGGATTAGGAGGGAGTACCGAATTATTGAATTAAGATAATAAAAATCCTTTAAAAGGAATTATAGTTTTTGGTTGAAAATTTATTAGTCCTATCATAATGACAATAAAATGGTGATAACTACTTCTCTACAGTTTTCATTTCAAGTCTATATTTGTTTTGTTGAATGACAATAGCTAACATTATAATAAAATTGAACAAGACCAGCATTTCGTGACTTAAAGAATTAAAAAATTCAATAAAACTAAAAGTTAATGTAATTTACAAGAATTACGGACTGCAAATACTTAATGCAGTAACATATGACTTAATAAGACTTCTCAATATAAATAATTGAATAAATAGTATAATTTAGTGGAAATTTTAATTCCTTCAGATTCAGTTAAGGTGTCTGATTGAATACATCTGAGATTATAATTTTAATCAGATTTTTACTGTATTCATTTTTTGGGAAGTTGGTTATTTAATAGTTTTATTTGGTTATTTAATCAAGCATATCGATATATTTATTTGTTATTTATGTTCTTTGTTTGGGATTATGTAGGATATCAAAGAAATGATTTTTTCTTTCAAATGTATAAGACTAGGACTCACATTGATACACATGTAACTACATTGTCAATGATTGATACAAACAATAAAATTTTAATTAGCGACCCTTGCATCTGTCAAATATTGTTTAAGCTCTCCAAATTTTTTAAGCACTCGAGATGTAGTTAATATCTTCATTCTCTTATCATAAATTATATTATATTTAAATGGTTACTGGAGCTTGATCCGCGCGACCGCAAATAATTATTTTTTTATCTCTTTATAAATTGTTTAGTAACTTATAAAACATATAAATATAGGTTGTTTAGATAATATTAAGTTTCTAAAACCCTATCTGGACCCAGAAGAATCCAACTCGAATCCAGTCTAAAATTTTATAATATCCGAACAGAGTATAATTTTAAAATGCAAAAAAATTGATACCCAAAAAAATTGATCTGTATCTGAACATGTACTTGAAGGCCCATGTTTAACTGATTTTGTAAATAAAAATAATTATTTTAACCGGTTTTAATTCTTGTACTAATGGAACAATTTCATTCAAGTATGTAAAATTATTATGGTTAACACGTAAAATAAATGACGTCGACTTATTATGGTAAATTAAATTAATGAAGTAATTTGAAAGAATGAAAATAGGAATGCAAAAGATACAGTTTGTAGTCATTCTTCTGCCTTGTCTAACTTATGGAGAAGTCTTATCTTACTTATGAACTCAATCTTTTCTCCTCAAAGATTGCTAATTAATATAAAATGTAATTCCAGATTATGTTAACTACATGCTTTGCTTGTTGAATTTTTTGCTGGAAATATTATATATATAAATGGCCAGATTAATGTAATCATAATGCATTGCATTTTATTCAGTATTCAGTACTAGTACATAAGTTGTTTCATTAGTTGCAGAAGGTGTAATCATTTCATCTTTAATTTGTTTTTTACTTAAAATCAGGGACATACTCAAATTGGCAAGTGCAATGACCTATTATCAAATAATAAGAAGATCAGAGAGTGATTGTTTATGATCTCGATTTATTAAATGAGATTAGATAACTGAAAAACAGCATGATTTATATAAAGTTTCTTACTTGAGTCGGTATGGGTGATCACTGCTGCACCATGGAAATCACAAGAACTGCCTTGGTGCTTATAATAATGGTAGTAAGTATTGAAGACAATAGAGGCATGTTCCTTAATAATGTCAGGCATGAAGCAATTTTGGCTAAGCTGAATCCTGATATAGTGCGCCGCTCTGTTGACAGGCCCAATTTGGAGCTGCTTGTCCCACTTAGTCTGGTATCGGGGGATCGGCTACACATCATGGTCCGCTTGACACTTCTGTGTATGAAAAGAAGATACATATGTCAATGTGTAAAATATCACATGTATGCGAGTGGATGTTACAATTATGTTTTACATGAATTTTGAGAAAGTGTTGCTGAAGGGAAAAACAACAGAGCAACTATTATTCTTATCAAACATTTTTAATTTCACAAAAATTAAGTATGAACGTCTTAGAACTTAAGGATAATTCTAAGTTGAGTATTTAATGGTGTTACTAGAGAATCTATTTTTAAAGACCAAGTAAAATAATTCAATTTTGATGTGTAATTGTTATCAACTTCCAAATCCCTTAGGTGAACAACTGCTGTGAAAATATCTATTTTTTCCTCAATTGGATGCAAATCCTCTAGGATCACAAATATTAGGGGGGGGGGGGTGTATTCAATTTAACATTTGATGTGATTTGATTTTTAACGGGGATTTAGATGATTTCAATAAGTTGAAGAGATATAAGTGATTTTTGTTAAACTATTATAGAATAAGTTGTCCTTGATGTTTGTTGCAGAAATCTGGACAAATCTGGATGGGCGACAACAAGGCGACAAGCTAAACCATAGCTGCAGAGTGGGAGGTTATTCCAATCGGTGCAAATCGGCGGCAGATGACATCAATTCAGTAACAGAAGAACATGAGAGTGGGGGGGGGGAGGGGGAGACGGGCGATTCAAACCCTAAATCGCCGTGGACGAAAAACAATCAAGGCGATGAGATTCTTCCATCGATCGATATCATGAATGGAATGGCTTCGATTCTCATTCCAGAGGATACTTTGATGATGCGGATTTGCTTTGGAAGAGCTATGCTCTGTGTCATTCCATAGGAGAAGCGCCCCATGTGGGATCGATTCATGCTACTGTGAACTGTATTTGGGCTTCTTCAAAGGGCGGTTCTAGTATTGACGTGCAGTTCATTGAGAAAAACACTGTCTTGTTTCGAATTGAGAACAGCCATACGCGATCCCGTGTGATTCAGAGACGTTACTGGCATATCTATGATGTGCCGTTGGTGGTGAGTGAATGGTCACCAGAAGCGAAGCTGAATCCAACGGATCTCAGTGCCATGCCCCTGTGGATCGATCTTAAGGAAGTGTTAAACAATCTTTTCTCCCACAAGGGTTTGAAATGTTTGACCATGTCTGCTGGGAATTTTGTAAAATTACATCCCAACACAGAGAGGTGTACTCGACTGGATGTAGCTTGTGTGATAGCTAAGGCCAATCTGCATAACCCGTTGGTAGAGAGGATCGAGTTTAAGGATAAGAATGAAGATCAGCGTGACATTGGTGTTAACTACCCTTGGCTTCCTCCGCGCTGTGCGGTCTTTCAGGGTTGGCGGCATAAGGGAACATAATGTAAGTCTCCTAACATCAAGATTCTCAATTGGGAGAAAGAAGCTCCAAGTAAAGAGGGGTTTAATGAGGTCCCTAGCGCACCGGTGGTGGCTACTCAGCATGGAGGAAATGTTGTTACAGATCTCCTAATGGAACTTGCAGTGCTTCCTGAAAACTCCCTTTTATAGGATTTCCCTCACTTAGACCTACAAGCAAATGATGTGTTGGATATCGTTGAAACTTCACCAAGAATCATGATCTCTGAGCCGACAACTAAGACCTTTCCAGCTGAGGAAGAATGGTCACTGGTGTCTGGTAAGCCGCAGGTAAATACGGATCGTACAGAGAAGGACAATGATGAGGAGGATAACGATGTGGTGTCACCATCTCGTTTTAGCCCTCTGTTGGTCTTCAGTAAGAGGATGATGAATCAGAGCAGAAGTATGAAGAGGATTTGAACAAAGAAGAGGAGGAATTAGAGGAGGGTGAAGTAGCTGAAAATTGAGGGGTTCCCCTTAAAGTTAATACTAAGGGGTAGAGCTGGGAATTTGATTCATTATCCGCGGGCCCAGCCCCGTTTGACCCGCCGCGGGGCGGGTGCGGGTCGAGTGATTTGAAAAAAATTGTTCGCGGGTGCGGGTGCGGGTCGAGTGATTTTAATGCGGGGCGGGTGCGGGTCGACCGAATTTAAACTGCGGGTATCCGCCAACCCGCAAAATTAAAAAAAAAATTCTTTTTAAAATATGATTTTTTAAATAAAAATTAGGTTTTTTATAAAAAATAATAAAAAGTACGAATATTTTTAAAAGTTTAAATAAAATATATTATTTATATTATTTTTTAAAAAAATATTAACTAAAAGAATTATTTTTTATATTACCCGCGGGTCCCGCGGATTACCCGCTAATTTATACGGGGCAGGGCGGGTCTTACATTTTTTAGATGCGGGTCAAGCGGGTCGAATTTTTGAATCGAAAAAATGAGTCGATCCGCAGCGGGGCGGGGCGGGTCGGGGCGGGTCGACCCGCAAACCCAGCACTACTAAGGGGAGACGTCAAAATGCGGCTACTTCGAACAAATCAGTCAAGAAGACAATTGTTCAGGCGAGAGACTTGAAGTTTGGAGGTAGGCAAGGTCAACAAAAAATCTTCCATGAGGAAGCTATGACGAGTTTCTTTGCATGGAATATGCGTGGTTTTGATATGCCATGCAAACACAGAGCTGTTAAAAGTTGGATTCAAGCTGAAAAACCATTGTTTGACTGTCTTGTGGAAACTATGGTGCAAGAATGTAAGTTTAAGAGGTGTATGAATGCAAGGGTGCAAAATTGGCAAGTTTTCGTGAATTATGATTACCATCAACTTAGTATAATCTGGTTTTGTTGGTCTAATGAGGTGGTGGCTTCAAAATTGCACATAAGTGATCAGATCATAACTTGTGCAATTCAGATACCTGGATCTGGGGAACAGTTCATTTGCTCAGCTATATATGCCCATAATACGGCTGCAGAGAGGACACATTTGTGGAATGATCTAAGAGCAACTCAAACAGCCTATTCTCACCTTAACCTACCTTGAATTCTCATTGGTGACTTCAACGCGATCATGTCTTCTTTGGAGCACTCTCACGATCTTGACTATAGAAGTGATCAGGTTGGTATGACGCAGTTTCTAGAAGCTATAACAGATTGTGAGCTTATCGATCTGCCTTATGTTGGTGCTCTATTCACATGGTGGAATAAAAGAGATGCGAATCAAATCGGAAACAAACTAGACATGGCTCTGATACATGGTAAATGGTTACAGCGCTACCTTCAATCTTACACTAAATTCGACGCTGGTGGTGTCTCGGATAATGCTAGATGTATGGTTAGACTTTCGGGACATCTGGATGAAGCGATAAAGCCATTTTGGTTCTTCAATTTCCTTACAGATAATGAGAATTTCTTACCTACAGTTAAAGAAGTTTGGGATTCATCACCTCAGCTTTATCACTCTCGGACGACATTATCATGTTTCCATAAGAAGCTAAAGCTGCTCAAGTTCTCATTATGGGCTCTAAATAGATCTAGGTATGGTGGTCTGCCAAACAAAACCAAACAAGCTTACAAGGAGCTTTGTGAATGTCAGAATAGAGTTCTCAATGATCCAAATCCAGAGAACTTCACTCGCGAGTCAGAGGCTGCTGCTAGGTGGCAAATATTAGCAAGGATAGAAGAGAAAGTCTATAGGCAGAAGTCGTGTGTTAGATGGCTGCAAGCAGGATATCAGAATACAATATTATTCGCAGTCTCACTACATAAACTGGGGAAGTTCCCACAACATCTATTGAAATAAAGAAAGAAGTAGTTTCACACTTTCAGAGATTCCTGCAAACTCAAGATATTTTGGGAGAGAAAGTCTTGGTGGATAATCTTAGTGGGTTGGTAACGTACAAATATCCAGAGAATGTCTATGTACGCCTTGTTGCACCGGTATCAGGACCCGAAATCTATGAAGCCTTATACTCATTACCAAACGATAAAGTCTTTGGACCTGACGGATACACTAAGGAATTCTTCGTTGCAGCTTGGCCTGTGATTAGTATAAATTTTATTATAGCGTGAAATCGTTCTTCCTCTTTGGTTTCCTCCCAACATGAATCAATGCAACGAGTTTAACTTTAATCCCGAAGATTGAAAATGCTCAAATGATGAAAGACTACATGCCTATAGCATGCTGTAATCTGCTGTATAAGGTGATCTCGAAAGTGCTAGAAAACAGGCTCAAGCTTATATTCCCAGGGCTATATAGGCAAACCATATTGCGTTTATAAAAGACAGGATGCTGTTAGAAAATGTTCTCTTGGCTTCTGAACTGGTGAATGGGTATCACAAGGCTTTTTCTACAGCTAGATGTGCTATTAAACTCGACATCTCCAAGGCGTTTAATACATTCATCATCTCGGTCCTCCAAGCGATGGGGCTGCCTGCACAGTTCATCAATTGGATCAGGATTTGCATCTAAAAAGCAACATTCTCTGTTTCAGTCAACGGTAGTCTTGAGGTATTCTTCACCAGTGCTCGAGGAATAAGGCAGGGATGCTCCTTGTCTCCCTATCTGTATGTCATCCTCATAACTTGCTTTCTAAGTTGCTCAATCAAGTAGGTGGTGGAGGGAGATTTGCCTACCACCCCCAGTGCCAAATTAAACTCACCCATCTGAGCTTCGCCGATGATATCCTCGTGTTCACAAATGGCTACACAGAGTTGCTGAGCGGGATCATGGAGGTGCTGAAGGTCTTTGCGGGTATGTCAGGTCTCCATGTTAATGTGTGTAAGTCTCAAATCTCTGTAGCTGGAAATAATCAAATACTTAACTGATCACTGAGGCAGGAGCAATGGATATTGGAATTGGAAATCTGGCTATCCGATATTTAGGTATGCCTTTAACCACAAAGTCTCTAACGGCACATGACTATAAACCTCTGATAGATAAGATCAGGAATATGATGCTTTGTTGGTTTAATAAGAGTTTGTCTTTCGCTGGACGGCTCCAGCTGATTCAATCGGTCATTGTGAGTATGTTGAATGTTTGGAGCTCTTCGTTCATTATTCCTGCTAAGTGCTTAGACACAATTGAAAGCATTTGCAGCGCTTTTTTTGGTCTTGATCCCCTACGCAAAACTATAAGGCTAAAGTGGGTGGGAATATTTATGCTACTCCAAAGAAGAGGGAGGGTTAGGAGTGTGAAGACTAAAGGATTCCTCTAAGACCTATGCTCTGAAACTTATCTGGCGTCTGTTTACCCAGCCAACTTCTTTATGGGTTCGCTGGATCAAACACTATCTGCTCCGTCAAAGCTCTTTTTGGGATGTGAGAGATGATACTAAGGGATCCTTGATATGGAGAAAGCTTCTTAAGTTGAGGGCTTTGGACTATTAGTTTATGAAAGTGGAAGTTTGAAATGGAGTAACTACATATTTTTGGTTTGAAAATTGGATGGGCATTGGCAAATTGATTGATGCTACTGGAGCCATTGGTACAAACTATCTGGTTTGCCTCGTAAGGAACTTGTGTGTAATGCAGTCTCAAGGGAGGATTGGAATCTCAGAAACAAGCACAGTAGGAGAGGTTTAAATATGTATACACTCAAATTCTTGCGGAACCTATACCAGCAACAAGCAGGGGTACCGATCGGGTTCTTTGGAGACATAAGGAGGATGATTTCAGAGATACTTTCTCTACTACAAATACTTGGGATCAGATTCGTCCTAAGAAAGACAAGGTAGATTGGGGTAAGGTTGTTTGGTTCACGGAAGGAATCCCTATGAATGCATTTATTACTTGGCTAGCAGTGATTAACAGACTTTCCACTGGTGATAGAATGAAGGCTTGGGGAATCACGCATGACTGTGGACTGTGTGGAGAGAGGGAGAGAGATGAAATTAGAGATCACTTTTTCTTTGCATAGCCATATTCATTCACGGTTTGGGAAAGACTGGTGAGAGGCTTCTTTGGCCGCAGGACAAACCCTGACTGTTGATATCACTCAAATTACCCTAAGGAGTAATTTATACTTTCTCAAATAAGAGGTCGAGTTGTAATACTTAGGGATCGAATTCGTAGGGAAGTAGGGCACACACTAGATCTAATAGTTATATGATTAAGTTAGGCTAATAAGTTATAAGACATTAAGTAATAACTAAGCTATAAATAAAGCAGTAAATAAAAGCAGTAAACAAGATGAACAAGATAATTATTCAGCTTGGCAGAGAGTTGTTCGATGGAAGGATGGTTTACTAGATCTAGGGTTTCTATTCAGGAAGTGAGGATTATAATGATATAGAGACTAAAGCATGATATTAAAGAACCCAACGGTAACAATAACGGTACCACTTTCGTTTTCGGGGTTATTTATTACTAGACCGAATGATTCACTACACGCGCAGGTCATAATCAGGAAATCATCGATCGATGCCGGATTAGGCGTATCGATCGACAAGCTCTGCGTCGTATCGATCAATGTCTCTATAGGAGAATCGATTGATGCGCCTCTAGTTAGCTTTAAGCGCGAGCTGATAGCAGTTCACTAGGAGTTTCCAAACCAGCTGTCGCATATATCTAGCAAGTCCTAGCTCAATAAGGATTTATTCAGATAAGAGACCAAGCTGTCGCATGCGCCTAACTATTCTAAGATCAAGGTTCTAGTTCGCGACTCTAAAACACAAGAAGTAAGAACAATCCTATATTGATGAATATCACAACTTAGAAACTCTATATTTGGGGCTAAATCCCTCCTAATCTATCTGAACCCTAAACCTAACAGGTGGATCTATTCAAACATGATAGTTGTCACAGAAATCATAGATGAGTAGATAAAAAGCATAAATAATATAAAACCAAAACTATAGAGTTGCAGGAGGACTCTGAAGGAGTTCCTCTCTTCTATCCTAAGTAAGAACAATGAAAAAAAGAAAGAGTAAAGAGTGTAGCCGTCAACAATGGCTTAGAAAATACATAAATAGGGTTCTGGTCGTACACGGGCATATTGGTAATTTTTGGTTGCTTCTGGGCTTCAGTCGGTCATTAAATATACTCAGTCCACATTCTGACATCCATATCGATCGATGTTCAGTGTGCTACATTGATTTATATACATTCCTCTTCTTAACAGCTTCCTCTCGCGAGGCAGACTAACCACTCTTCAGTAAAACATGCATAACTTCCGATCTAACCGTTGGATTGACCTCAAACCGGTGGTCTTAGAAAGCTAACTCAAAGCTATATCTTGTGTCTAGGGCTGGGCAAAAAATCCAAACCCGAAAAACCAAACCGAATCCGATCCGAAAAAGTAGCACCGAACCCGAACCAAAATTGATTAAATATCCGAACGGGTTTAAAATTTCGGTATTTAAAGAACCGAAACCGAACCCGATCCGAACCGAAATATTTTGGGTACCCGAATGTATCCGAAATAAATTTATATAGTTAAATATATACATTGTTTTTATATATAATGTATATTAAAAATATTAAAATATATAAGATATCTTTAAGTTTTCCAAAATACTCGTAAAATATATGCAAATAGTCAAAAGTGAATGTTTAAAATAGCTAAAGTATACTGAAAACACCAAAATAGTCAAATATCTATTGATTTTTTATCCAAATATTCAAAGAAAACCAATTTATATGTTAAATTAAGGTATTTTGACATATATGTTATGAAAATTTATATGAAATATATTATCTTTCTTATAGATTTTGAAAAGTTAAAGTATATAATGAATTTTGAAAATTTAAAAATATTTTAAATGGGTTATCCGAACCCGAACCGAACCCGCAAATATCCGAACCGAACCCGAACCGAAATTTAGAAATATCCGAATGGGGTTGAAATATTTGATCCCGAAAACCCGAAACCCGAATGGACTGAACCGAAATCCGAATGGGTACCCGAACGCCCAGCCCTACTTGTGTCAAAAGATTGGCTCAATATCACCGTGGGAAGTCTCCATCCATATCTAAAAATCTGATGCGCCTGTGCAGCTCTTCACTCAAAATGCTTCAAAAGACACCAAAATCACCACTTTCCTCCAAATTGTCTCTGGACCTGTAAATACTCTAAATAGACTCCAATACATAATAAATAGTATCCAAAACACTTATATACCATGTGTAAAAGTGGGTAAAATCCATGGTATGTCAACCGGACCCCTACGCTCAACGCAATCAAGCGCAACATGGTTTTTCAAGTGGTCATCTACCATGTTTGGAGAGAAAGAAACGTTCGACGTCATCAGGGTAAATGGATATCAGCTGAGCAGATGCATAAGACTATCGACAAGATGATGAGGAATAGAATTATCTCACTGAAATATGGCTCGCAACATCGAAACGCAGGCCTACTGCAGAGATTGTTTCAAGTTGCAGGCTAAATGGAAGTTGAGCACCTTTCCCTAAAGCAGTCACTACTTTTTTGTATAATTTTCTTAGAATGATTCTTTTGTAGATGTCATTCTTTATCCCGATAGATTAATAAATTTAAAATTTCATAAAAAACCACTGAAGAATATCACCTAAAACCATGGGATTTGATTTTTTTTTTAACTAATAAACTCTACGCAAACACCTTAAATCATCTCAAAACTTTAAAACTCCACAACTGAAAATATTTTCAATAATAGTGGATTTTAGAGTACTTTACGAAACGTCAAGTTCAATAACAGTGGATCTCAAATGAGTTTTAAAATTAATGTTTGAATAATAATGTATTTTACATTTTAATACAAATTACCTAAAACTCTCAGTTGAATATTATTAAAAAACCGGTTTTCAACGTGTTGTGCTCATATTAGGTTTTACGATGGTTAATTACTGAATTATCTTTAATCAACCAAAATATTACATCTACTTATCATTATTAAAATTGATTAACCTTTTTATTTTAATAATTTATGCTAATTCGCATTTTCTTTTTCCAAGTAACATATATAATAAAAATGAAAAACTATAAGAATTTTAAGAATATTATATATATAAAATGTTGTTTTATAAAAACGAAAAGTTAAAAAAATAATCATTATATTGAGAAAATAATATTTTCTTTCAAATATAATCTTAAGCAAAAAAATATATTTGCAAAGTAATAAATCTTTTCAATAAATCTTTTTTATTAAATAAAACTATTTTTCCTTGAATTTATCTATTTTCTAAAAAACAAATGAAAAAAATTTGGTATTTATTTTTAAATAATAAATAATATTTTTTACAAATTTTATTTTACCATAAGATTAAATAATTACAAAATTACTATTTAGTAGCATAACACTATATACTTTTAATGAACTAAAATATTCTATTCAAAAATATTAAAATAAAATATTATTTACTTAATATTTAGATTGATTTTTAATTTAATTTTTATTTATAATTTGAGGGGGTCATATTTGAAAACCTCCTAGGTACATTACCTGAAATTAAGGGTATGCAGGTCAAAGAAACCACTGTCAATGAAGATAGTATAAGAGAAAAATAATTCTTAATTGTCATTGGTTATATTTCTAGAAGATGAAATATTCTTTATAGAAATATCTTTAGATCCCAGTATATAACCATGACCTAAAACAATATATTTCCGATGCAGTTCACCTCTGCGTGTAAACAAATCTTCAAATCCATCTTACGGGTGGACGAGGGTAATGGCTGTGAAGCCATTAATAAATATGGGAATTAGACAAAATGTGCACCCAGGAAATGAGATTAGAGTATGGGAAGACCTTTGGATTCCAACAGTTCCAGCGAGACCGGCGAGATCAATTTCCCCGGTTGTAAACCCAATGATGCAAGTATCTGAGTTTATAACAGGTAATCCGAAGAGATGGGACACAAAGATGCTTGAAAACTATGTTCATCAGGAGGACATTACTTTGATCAAATCATTGGCCATAAGCCAAGATTACTATCGAGATGGATATTGTTGGAGCTTCAAAAAGAATAGGATGTACTCCGTTAAGTCAGGATATTGGGTGGCAACTAACTTGCTGAGAGAAAGTACACCAGAAACACCTGAGCCAAATATTACAAAACTTCAAGCCTTTACTTGGAAGTTAAAAGCTCCTCCAAAAATCAGACACTTCATTTGGCAAGCCATATCTGGACAACTAGTAGTGACAAGTAATCTAAACCATCGACACATGCGTTGTGATCATCACTGTCCTCGATGTGGTGTGGAGGATAAATCCATCAATCATGCACTATTCGAATGCCCTCCAGCATTACAGACATGGGCACATGCGGAAACTCCAACTCCACCTATGCTATTCCTAAGCACCAGTCATTTCACGAATATGGATTATCTATTATGGAGGAAAAATGATCTTGAGGATCCAAAGCTAGATAAAGATCCATACCCTTGGATCTTATGGTATATCTGGAAGGGGAGGAATGATAAACTCTTCAGATGAATCGACAGGGACCCTTTGGAAACTGTCCGACATGCTGAATCTGAATGCCATGCTTGGCATGCAGCTAATCGTAAATAGGAAGGACAAACATTGACACAACCTCCAATACAAACGATCAACTCAGAGAGTTATTTGACTGATGGATCCTGGAAACATGACACACTCTTTAGTGGTTATGGATGGACATGGAAGAATGCGGGAGGTGGGATTCAGTTAATGGGTGCAAGGAACCAAGATAGGAGGATATTACCTTTACATTCAGAAGTGGAGGCATTATCATGGGCAATGGAGTGCATGCTACAGTTATCAACATGTCAATCGTTTGGGACAGATTGCAAGGAATTAATTTCGATGATCCAAGACCCTGGAGCATAGCCGAACTTCTCTACTGAGCTACATGAACTAATGAAGCTGAAGAACAGATTTTCAGAGTTCTCGATTGTTTTTATTCCTCGTACTAAAAATGTATCTTCTGATTCACTAGCTAAGATAGCAAGATCTTATCATAGTAGTTTGTACTATACTGGTTGTTCTGTTCCGGTATGGTTTCCCAGACCACCTCAAGCTTGAGTAATAGAACATGCGTTTGGAAAAAAAAAACCTAAAAAATATATTTAAAAATTAGTTTTATATTTAGTAAATCAAAAGAACTATTTTTCATAAATTTTCCTCAAAAATTAAAATATTTGTAACATTTTTACATTTTTCTTCTGAATTTAGTATACGGGAAAACGGGTGTTTTGGTCTTTTGTGTGTTTATATAGATAAACAACCCAGCGAAGAATGCTCCGACCAACCTTGCGACACCAAAACAAACAACCCAGCGACAACCGCTGCAATCAACCTTACGACATGGAAACGAGCAACTATCAGCGGCATAAATTCACTGCAGCTGGTCGTTGACTCAGGTCGCTGACGCTGGCGACCACCAAACGAACATGGAAATATGTCTCCCTTTAGATATATTTGGTCAACGTCTATTTATTTTGAATTATTTGATCAACGTCCATAGGTTTAGAATTAAAACTTAATTTCTATTATCTAATGAATAGTATATAATGAATGAGTTTCTAAAACCAGAAAAAAATAATTTATTTGGATTAGAAGGGAGTATCAACTTATTGAATTAAGAGACTAAAAATGCTTTTAAAGGAATTAACGTTTTTGGTTGAATTTTTTATTCCTTTCATAATGACAAAAATGTTGATAATAGGTTTTTACAATTTTCATTACATTCTTACAATACTAAAAGTCCATAATGCTTAGAGGAGAGGCATGTCGCGTCCTTAAAATAATTAACCAATAAGGTGATTTCAATCTTCCATATCGGCTCCACTTGAATTGAGAATTCTGTCCTCATGCGCGTCCGCGTAGAAAATCATCCAATCTAATGGCATTCATTTGGGCTGTCTTTACATTTTAATATATCCAGTCCAAGCCCAATTTTCTTATAAAGAAAATTTCTTCTGAACCGTAGAGCTGATCTTTTCTAGACTCTTCCACTTCATCTTCACCCGTTGTTCAGCTCCGTTTCCGCTTGATCCTATTGATCAATCAATGAGGCTATTTAATCTTTTCTTTATTGTTTTGTTTTACCTCCCTCTCTTTCTTATGTATAAATTGATGCTATATTTTCGTCTCTGCTCTTCCACTCCACCAAGCGTCAATCAAAACTCAGCGCATCCATGGCTAACAACAATGGGAAAATCATTTGCGAGAGCTCCAGCTAATGGTAAATCGCAAAAAGCCCTCATCTTTTTAATCCCAAATTTAAGTGTTTAAGTATGCTGAGATGACATCATCGTGGCTGATTTAGTTCATTGTTACTATGTTGTTTATGCTTCGTTTATCCCATGCTTCGTTTACCCCATGCGATGTTTTCGTAATATTTGTCTGTCTAGCTAATTAATGTTTCATCAATCGTTATTTTTTTGTTTTTAATAATCAATCGTTAAGTTGGTTTTAACTCTATGTGATTACTTATCCTACAGTCTTTCCAAATATATTGATTCAGATGATAACCAGAGAAGAGCTAAGCGTCTATTGTGATAAGGTGATTTACTTGATCATTGTTATCAATATACATTTTAGAATATATATATAATTTCATCTCCTTCTTTTAGCCAGCACTAATAAAGCCATACTTTGTTCTTAGGCAGCGCATGTCAAGTTATCTTATTTGTCTAAAAGGAAATTAGCCACTTAATTTAGAAGTAAAATTGTTATGAAAATTTTAGGGTCCAAGTTAAAGTAAGAATCATGAGACGACACTGCTTTGTGGATATCAATAGTGTTGGAGTCAAAAACGGTTATTTTGAAATCAATGGTTAAGATCATCGTTCTTCACGAAATTCTTTTAGAAGAGTTCACTCAAAAGAAATATTGAAACAATGCGAATGTCCACTGACCACAACACTGGAACCAAAGTACGGAAAAAGACGATCGGAAGGTTCGAGAAACAGCCAGACCAAGGTCACCTCGCCCATGGGCGAGGACAATCGGACCGCGGTCATCTCGCCCATGGGCGAGGACGACCAGACCACGGTCACCTCTCCCATGGACGAGGACGACCGGACCGTGGTCACCTCGCCCATTGGCGAGGACGATCGGACTGCGGTCACCTTGCCCATTGGCGAGGACGACCGGACCGTGGTCACCTTGCCCATGGGCGAGGACGACCCGACCGCGGTCGCCTTGTCCTAGGGCGAGGACGACCCGTGTCTCGGTCGCCTTGTCCTAGGGCGAGGACGATCTTATCCTAATCAGTTCGAGTTGTATCAACTCCCGAACCCTCCGTATGGTAGCATAAATGTCAAGTTTCCAAAGATAAATGTAAAAGTTCGAGGATAATTGTGAAGATCGACCAAAAATGGAATATTCCCGAAAAGAGATAAACTTGGGCTCAAAGGCAAATGAGTAAAAAGGCCACCGACCTAAACAGCTATATAAGGAGGGCTGGAGCAGAATAAAAGGGGGATCCGAAATTGGAGACTTAGAGAATTCCTGTTAGCTTAGAGAACTTAGTATTTAGGTGGTTAAACTAGGGATGGGCGTTCGGGTACCCATTCGGGTTTCGGTTCAGTCCATTCGGGTTTTGGGTTTTCGGGGTCAAAGATTTCAGCCCCATTCGGATATTTCTAAATTTCGGTTCGGGTTTAGTTCGGATCTTTACGGGTTCGGTTCGGGTTCGGATAACCCATTTAAAATGTTTTTAAATTTTTAAAATTCATTATATACGTAAATCGAAATATAGCATCCTTCATTTTAGCTTTTACATCAGCTGTTATTAGTTTATCTTCAATATCAATAAATTTTAGCTATCTGATTTGTTATAATCTAAACATATGTATCCTTGGTTTACTTTTGTATTAATACAATCTCCACATGTATGTTAACGTTCAGCTCCATGTCGTCTCTAAATTTATTCACAGATACAGAGTGGAGGTAATTAAATTTCTCAAAAACTACACAACTCTCGGGACACTGACAGCTTTCTCACTTTGTGTTGAAAACTTCCAGGCTAATGGTAAGTCATCCAACCCAGCGATGAGTTGTGATGAAGAAAACAAGGCCAACCGCCCCTATGCTAGCACTTATAGTAGGGTCCCTCACTGAACATTGGCACTTGATGGCCCACGCACTTCAGCATCGCTACATTACAACTGTGTTTCGTTTTAAGCTGCGTAGAGTTTACCCCTTTTTTACAGAAGTTTAGTATGCATTTCTGTTCAACTTGCAATCTATAGATATTTAAACACTTCACTTTATAAATAAATTGTACATGCATACAAATGGTTAGATATTTTTTTGAATGAAACAAATGGTTACATTACATAAACCAAATTTAGATTGTGCATCTACATTAACCACCTAACATGTAGATTTACATATATTTAGTTACAAATATTTCATCAGATTTAACACCATTTGCAAATGTATACACGTATATATGTACACACAAACATATATGTAAATAAATATATTTATGTTATATTTCATTTCATATAATCTATTTTTATATGTAATTCACAAAAATATAACCATCTTTCCAAAATTATGATCATTGTAAATAATTGATACAAGTTTGTTTCGGTAAGTCAATAACAATGTATTTTTGTTTGAAAGCCTCTTCAAAAAAAAATGTATTGTTGTTACCATATAATGTGACTTTTCCTTTTTTTTTTTGTTGTCAACAATATGACTTTTCCTAATTCACGAACTTTGGAAGAGCACGTTTATACATTTCAAGGATGAAGATATCATGTACAATCAAATAGAAATCAAAATAGTTCAATAGGCCCTGTTCTTTACGTAATCGCTGTGATCCCTTTTAGCAATCAAAAGATAGTTTAGTAATTCCCAAAAAGATTCACTTCTTCCTAACATCACTGATTTCTTTTTCCTTAAAGACAAAAAGAGTTTTCTAAAAGCCTGTAATCTTTTATTTTTTGAAAAAATTGTCATTTAAAATTACGAACTTACAAATTTGGTTGAAAAAAACATGAACTTTCACTTGGACCATTTAAAGCACCAACTTTTGTTGACAAGCCATTTTAGCCATAAACTTCCATTGACTATATCATTTTAGTCCTATCGTTAGTCAACATTTAGGCCTAAAATAACTTTTAAAGTTGATGATTTTTTTGGTCCAAATATAAATTATCTAACTTTTAGAATAAAATATTTAGTAGGTAGAATTTTTTTTATAAAAATAAATATTGAATAAATAAAATATAATTTTCACTATTTTCTTCAAATTAGTGATCTTGGCGCAGTGAGTCCTTTCTTCTCGGTCCACAGAGACAAAATGTAGGACTAGTGCCAACGGTTAATCACGGAAGAAAGGAGGCTCAGCGGGAAGAGGATTGTACCATAGAAGCAAGGAGGTCAACCTCTTTCCAATATATAACATGAATTCTCGCAATGCAATGTAGTTGGGCTTTCATGTTGATCCGAATGAATCATCTTTTTCGCGGAGTAAAATTTAAATAATTTTCATTATATTCTAAAATATTAGTTAACATATAATTAGTTTAATAATTATTTATTAAAAATTAAAAGAATAATTATGTCAGTTCTGTAACTATTCATAGAGTTTGGATTATGTTTCATAATTTTATCTTCAAATTTGATGTCTCTTTGGCAAAAATATAAATCAATGTTTTTCAAAAGATTAAATATTAAATATTGAAAATATATTTTTGATAACTATAACACTAATAATAAAAATTATTTACATAATTTGTCAAAAATATATCAACTTTGGCAATAAAATTATGAAACATAAACCAAACTCTATGAATAGTTACAAAACTGACATAATTATTCTTTATAATTTTTTATTAAATAATTATTAAACTAATGATATGTTAACCAACTATTTTAGAACATAATGAAAATTATTTAAATTTTCATTTGAAGAAAATAATAATTTTTTTTTTTTTTGTCGTCAAAAATTATATTTTATTTATTCAATATTTATTTTTATAAAAAAATTCTAGCTACTAAATAATTTATCCTAAAAGTTAGATATTGAATTTAAAGTATAGAGTTTAGGGTTTAGGGTATTGAATTTAGGGTATAGAGTTTAGGGTTTAGGGTTTAAAGTTGAGGATTTAGGGTTTATGGTTTAGAGTTGGGGGTTTAGGATTTAGAGTTTGGGGTTAGATATTTGAAAATTCTAATCTCAAACTCTAAATCCTAAACCCCCAATTCTAAACCCTAAACCCTATTCTCAACTCTAAACCCTAAATTGTATACCCTAAATTCAATACCCTAAACCCTAAAACCTCAACTATAAACCCTAAATCCTAAACTCTAAACCCTAAACTATATACCCTAAACCCTAAAACATCAAATTTCAACTCTAAATCCTAAACCTCCAAATCTAAAACCTTCATTAAAAGTGGTGGTAAAAGTGGTTAGTGTAAACATGAAAAGTGGTATTATGAAAATGGTATTTTTGGCAATTTCCCATTTTTTCTAATGTATAAGACTAGGACTCACGTTGATACACATGTAACTACATTGTCAATGATTGATGCAAACATTCAAATTTTAATTAGCCACCCTTGCATCTTTCAAATATTGTTTAAACTCTCAAAAAATTTAAAACACCCGAGATGTAGTAAATATCATCATTCTCTTATCATAATCTATATCTTGTTTAAATATATACTAGAGCTTGATCCGCGCTTCCGCACATAGTTAGTTTTTTGAGCAAATTAGCTCAATATCCTAAAATAAGTGGGATACCATAGAATGAGGGGAAAATGGTAAAGATGGGGGGAGGAAAATTGGGGGAATATTGTGTATGGAGTGCAAATAGGGTGGATTTTGTGTGCATGGAGTGCAAACTCTAGTTTTTATCTTCTTATAAATTGTTTTACTTTTTAGAACATATAAATATAGGTGATTAAGATATTTTAGGTTTTTACAAACCTAACAGGACCCGGAAGAATCTGACACGAAGTTGGTCGAAAAATTTATTATATCCGACAGATTTTTATTTAAAAAAATATAGATATCCAAAAAGTTGATCCGTATCCGAACGTGTACCTGAATTCCCATGTTTAACTGATTGTGTAAACAAAAATAATTATTTGTTAACCTGTTTGAATTCTTGTACTAATGAAACAATTTCATTCAAATATATGTGAATTATTATGGTTAACACGTAAAATAAATGACGTTGAATTATAATGGTAAATACAGTTAATGATGTAATTTGAAAGAGTGAAAATAGGAATGCAAAGGATACAATTTTTGGTCATTCTTCGGCCTTTTCAACATATGGAGAAGCCATATCGTACTTATGAACTCAATGTTTTATCCTCAATGTTTGCTAATTAGTATTCAGTATTGGTACATAAGTTGTTTCGTTACTTGCAGAAAGTGGTTTCATTTCATCTTTGCTCTTTACTTAGAATCAGTGACATAATCAAATTGGCAAGTGCCATGACCTATTCATAAAATGATGAGAAAATCAGACAGTGATTGTTCATAATCTCGATTTATTAAATGAGGTTAGATAACTAAAAAAACAACAGGATTTAGATAAATTTTCTTACTATTGTCGGTGTGGTTCACTGTACTACCATGGAAATCACAAGAACCTCCTTGGTGCTTATAATGCTGAAAGTAAGTATTGAAGACAACAGAGGCATGGTCTTTGATAGTGTTGGGCAAGAAGCAATTTTGGCCAAGCAGAATCCTACTACAGTCTGCTCTTCTTTGTTGACAAGCCTAATCTACAGCTCCTTGTACCACTAGGTCTGGTATCTGGGGATTGGCTACACACCATGGTCCACTTTGCGCTTCTGTTTATGAAAATAATATACATATGCCAGTGTGTTAAATATCACATATATGCATGTAGACGTTAAAATTATGTTTTCCTGAATTTTGAGGAAATGTTGCTTATATAAAAAGCAACAAAGCAATTGTTATTCTTATTAACATTTTCATCTTCACAAAATTCAACTAGGAATGTTTGAGAGCTTTAGAATGGTTCTAAGTTGAGTATTTTATGGTGTTACTAGAGAATCTCTGTTAAGGATGAAGTAAAATAATTCACTATTGATGTGTAATTGTTATTAACTGCTAAACCCTTAGGTGAATAATTACTGATGCGAAAATATATAACGTTTTCCCTTATTTGGATGCAAATACTCTCAAGCAAATATTAAGATAGTTAACATATAGAAGATATCTCTCTAATATTATTTGAAACATCTGTTTCGTACGTGTTGTGCTCACGTTAGTTCTTACGATGGTTAATTACAGAAGTATCTTTAATGCATTAAAATATTACTTCTAATTTATCCACATTTAATATGGGGAAGGATAGCCTTGGGAAGATTCAACTTATAGGGATACGAAATTATCCACGGCGGAAGTCGGCATTACACTCAGAAGTAGAGGCACTACGACGGTCTATGGAGAATATGCTTCAGCATTCTACATGTCAAAGCCTTAGAACTGACTGCAAGGATTTGATCGCCTTGATCAAAGAACCTCGTGCTTGGACAAGCTTTGCAACAGAATTGGAGAGAATAGAGACTTGCAGATATGCTTTCCGGACTTCAAGATAACACATATTCCACGAGCGCAAAACCATATTTCAGATTCTTTTTCTAGGACTACGAGGTCTTAAAACCGAGAAATTTATTATATTGGCTGTTATATTCCAGTCTGGTTATGCAGACCATCTCAAGTTTGAGTAATAGAATGACCATTCGATGTAAAAAAATAATAATTACAAAAATATTTTCAATAGCATAACTTTAGATACTTTTAGTGAGCTAAAATATTACATTTTACACTACTAAAACAGAATCCTAAAATTATTTTTTTTTTACTTAATATTTAGATTGATTTTTAATTTTACTTTTCTATATATTTTAGGGGGGTCATGTTTTTGAAAAAAAACCTAGGTACATTAACTGAAATTGTGGCCATGCAGATGAGAGCAAACACAATCAATGAAAATAGTAGAAGATAAATGATATGCTTGACTGCCATTGGTTATATTTCTGGAAGATGCAATATTCTTTCTCGAAATATCTTTATATCCCACTAATGAACCAAAAACATCAAAAAAATTAAAAATCAGTTTTGTATTTAGTAAATCAAAAGAAGTACTTTTTATTAATAAAATTTTCAAAATAAATTAAAATAGTTGTAACATATTTACCTTTTTCTTTTGAATTAAGTATACATGAGAACTAGTTGTTTTGATCTTCTGTGTGTTTATATAGATAATACATATTCATTTCTATTTATTTAGAATTATTTGGTCAAAGTCCATATGTTTAGATTTAAAAGTTATGCTTTGTTATCTAATGAATAGTATATAGTGAATGAGTTACCAAAACAAAATAGTTTTTTTTTTGAATTAGGAGGGGGGTATCGACTTAGTTGAATTAAGAGAATAGAAATTCTTTTAAAGGATGTAAATTTTTGTTCAAATTTCAATTATTCCAATCATAATGAAAAATGGTGATAATTGGTTCTTTACAATTTTTTTACGATTCTATTAAATTCTTGTTGAATGACAATAGCATAAACATTATATTAAAATTTAACAATACCAGCACTTCGTGGACTTAAAGAATTAATAAATTCAATAACATTAAAAATTAAAGTAATTTACAAGAATGACTGACTTCAAATACTTAATGCAATAAAATATGACTAAAAATAGTTCACAATATACATAACTGAATAATAGTATATTTTAAAATAAATCTTAATTCTTTCAAATTTAGTTAAGGTGTCTGATTGAATACATCTTAGATTATAATTTTAGTAAAATATTATTACTGTATTCCTATTTGGGAAGTGTTTTATTTAGTTACTTAATCAAAAAATTTCAATATACTTATTTGTTATTTATGTACTTTGTAATAGAATAGCTAATTAATATATAAACTAGAGTTTGAACCGCGCGTCCGCGCGGATGTATGTTTTTACGAATTTTATCAATATATAAAAACAAAAATTTAATGGTTTGACTTATACTATGTTATAGTGTATTGTTTATAGTGTATTTTTTTAAATATATATTTCATTACTGTATTGTGTGGATTTTATTTTTTGGCTATGTTGTATTCGTTATGTTGTTTTATGGTATCAATAGGTATTTTATTAACTAATTTAGTGATTATATTTAGAATTAAATGAAAGAAACTTTAGCAAAATATGATTACCTATGAAACCTCATATTATACATATGTTCTTACTGAATGTATTAAAAATAATGTTAAGATCGCAGGCCAATCAATTAGTCCATTATTTTATTTTCTTAAAGGAAATTAGTCCAGTATCTTAGCAACTCATTAGCAAGAGAATCACAACTACTCTGGGCAAAAATCTTTATGATTCATCAATATTAAACCCAATTAATATATTTGCGGTTGCACTAATACTATTTATGTAGAGAGCTTTCATTTATGAGTTATAAATACATTTTTGCAAAACAAAAACAAATTTGAGAAAAAACTATTTGTAAAAAATTGAAAAGTTGGATTGTCCAGAATATTTTATATGGTATTCATTTTGTTATAAGAAAAAAAACTAATACCAATAACTAAACTAATTATTATGAAATATGCAAATAACTGAAAGTTATTTAAAAAAAAATTAGCTCTCATTATAAATATTTACCTTATCTTTCTATACGTTTTAATAATATATTGAATTTTATAAGATTATAAAAATATTATAATACAACATAACTATTTATCTTTAAACATTATTTCTATTTATGACAATTTTAGAATGGTATTGGAACTTTAGTTTTTTTAATTTTTTTAATAATTAATAAGAAGCATAGAAAAACACCGAAAGACTTGATAATTATAATTTGTCCAATACATAAAATGAACTTTTGTATTTAGAAATTGGGCCGTAGAATACAAAAAAAAAACATAACTGAAATTAGGTTAAAAATTATAACATAGGTAATCAGAGTCAACTTTTACCTCTATTTTTTACTGTACCATCATGCCTAGTGACCAATTATTTATGTTTTCCGATCAAAACTGAAGAGACTGTAGAAGATCGTCACTCAGTAAAGGTTTTTTTAAAAAGGTTAGAGTTTGTTTGGATTTAATCTAGCGATCGATTTATATTTATAGATGATTTTAGGGTTTTGTTTAAATTCGTGAATTAGGTAAGTAAAATGTGATTTACAAAGATAAATATGGTCATTTAAATCGGATTAAAATCTTTAAGTAACAATATATTTGTTTTGTTAACTAACTTGGACGTGATGTGCAATGTGGTTTTTTAGAGAATATACGGATGATGCTGATTGTTATCCTATAATAATGCTGATTGGTTAACTATAGGAAAGGTTTAAAATGTTATTGATTTAATTGTGCAACGAATTTATTAGTTTAGATTTTGTGAACCCAAATTATCTTTGAATATTTTCGATCCATTTTGACTCTTTTAAATTAATTGTCAAAATTACTCTACAAAAAATAATCAGAAAGGTTGTAAATATAAGAAGAACACTGATTGAAACACTAATGTACAGTTACAAAAAAACAATAATGTAACAATAGTTATGAAAGAAAACATGCAATCGTTTAGTTTTATATATTAAAACAATACTTAGAAAAAAAAAATATTACGGATCGAGTTTTTCATGTGGTAAGTTATACAAAATTGTTATAAAGAAGTATGAAATTGATTTTTTTGATTAGTTGAAGTATGTGGTTTTGTAGACAGAAAAGAATTTATCTCTATTATTAAAATAGAAGTACACTTTAAAAATATCTCTTAGTTTTTAAGGTTATTTACAATGGTATGCCACTGAGCATTAACTAATCTTCCTATATTAATGCTTGTCTTTTTCAGTTATTTAATGTGTGTTTTCTAAATATTATTTGTCTTTTTCTATTTAATTAATGCATTTCCAAAATCGAATTATATTTAATGTGTTTTACCTTTTATGAATTTTTTTCTTTTTCAGTTTAGTTAATAAATTTCCAAATTCGGATTCGAAATAAAAAAGTTTGGCAACAATAACTAATAAACCTAATTTATAATATTCATTGTTTTTTCCTATTTTTCTTATATATGTATGTGTGTTTGGAACATAGCTTTAAATATTTAATGAAAAATATATTTTAAATATAAGATTATATTTTTATTATTTATTAATAATAACTAAAAATAAAAGTCACATTGAAATAATCATTTATATAATATATAAATATATTATGTCACATATATTTTTCATATAAATAATACCACAGTGTAAGTTCTGTATGATAAATGTTGAAAATATAAATATATAGCACCATATATTTTAAATAATATATACAACAATTCTATTATACATTATCATAAATTTTGATCCACAAACAAATTAAAATACATTTGTACGGATATATCAGATCATTTTCTAAAAGTATGAATGTACAATTGATGGGTTATAAAACAAAATAAAATTACTCAAAATAAATTATAAATTATTATGTTTAAGAATATCATATAAACAATTATTTAATCAGGTAATTTTAAAAATACATATTATCATTTATATAGATAAATACTTATTACTAACTTAGATCACATTCCTAACTTTTTTAACTAATTAAAATTTTTAAAAAAAAAAAATCTACACTTTTTGAAAATTTTGCTAACATGATTTAAATTAATTTCACAGTGCATACATTTTCTCTATTTTGATTAATATTGATACAACTATACTAATTGAATATTATATGGAATAAATTGTCTATAATATTTTTTATTTTCTTACAAATGTTATAACTAATGTATCAATTTTTAATACCATACTAACTCATATTTGTATATGTTTTCTACTTTTAATTCAGAAATTTTATTTTCTATATTTTATACATAAATATAACTATACAAATATTTGATTTATTTATATTATCTAATTATACAAATGCTTGATTCTATGATGTCCAATAAATATCAGTCATATAATTTATGTAGAACGCAAAAAAGTTATTCGATGCAATTAAGCACATTGTTATTTTTAAATATGTTATATTAGTACACACATTGCAAACCATATATAATATATAGTATAAACAAAGAAAAAAATGAAAATTAACACCCGCTCGGTCGAGCAGGTCAAAATCTAGTTAATTTTAAATGGTATAGCTGGTTTGCAAAGAGAATGAAATCTCGCTTGGTGTAATAATTAAGGTAATAGCTGGTTTGCAAAGAGAAGGAAATCCCAGTGGTTTAGTAATGGAGTTAATTGTTGATTTAACAAAGGCAGTGGCATTTCATTGTAAATATTGAGAAAAACTAAGGGTTAAGTACAAAATGTACTTCAGTTTTAATAGTTTAGATAGATGTAATGACCAGATTATGTTAGCTATGTGCTTTCCTTGATGAATTTGTTGCTGAAAATATTATATATAAATGGTTAAACGAATGTTATCATAATGCATTGCATTTCATTTAGTATTCAATATTAGTACATAAGTTGTTTCATTAGTACAAAATGTAGTTTCATTTCATCTTTGCTCTTTACTTAGAACCAGGGACAGACTCAAATTGACAAGTGCCATGACCTATCATCAAATAATGAGAAAATAAGAAAGTGATTATTCATGATCTCGATTTATTAAATGAGGTTAGATAAATAAAAACAACAACATGACTTAGATAAATTTGCTTACTAGGGTCGGTGTGGGTGATCAATGCAGCACCACGGAAATCACAAGAACCGCCTTGGTTCTTATAATGCTGGTAGTAAGTATTGAAGACTACAGAGGCATGGTCCTTGATAGTGTTAGGCAAGTAACAATTTTGGCCAAGCTGAATCCTGCTACAGTCTGCTCCGCTCTGTTGACAAGTCCATTCTGCAGCTGCTTGTACCATTTGGTCCGGTATCCGGGGATTTGCTACACACCATGGTCCGTTTTGCGCTTCTGTTAATGAAAAGAAGATACATATTTCAGTGTGTGTAATATCACATGTATGCAATTGGATGTTACAATTATGTTTTACCTGAAATGAGGAAATGTAGCTGATATAAACAGCAAAATAGCAATTTTTATTCTTATTAACATTTTCATCTTCACAAAATTCAAGTAGGAACGTTTGAGAGCCTAAGAGTGGTTCAAAGTTGAGTATTTTATGGTTTTACCAAGTAAAATAATTCACAATTGATGTGTAATTGTTGTTAACTGCTGAATCACTTAGGTGAATGTGTTCACATTAATTCTTATATTAGTTCTTACGCTTGTTAATTACATAAGTATTTTTAATGCATTAAAATATTACATCTAATTATCATTATTGAAATATTTTTTTTTTATTTTTATAATGTCTGTTAATTAGAAGTTTCCGTTTTCCAAATAACATATGTAACAAGAAGGAAACATCTATAAATTTTTAAAAATAATTTTAAAGAATCAAGTATATTTATATATGATGTGGTTTTATAAAAATAAAAATTTAACAAAATTAATCTTGGTACTAAGAAAATAACAGTACCCTTAAAATATAATCTGAAGGAAGAAAAAATAATTTCAAAATAATAAATCTATTTTCGTTAAATCTATCTATTTTTAAAAATCAAAATATTTTCCTTGAATATATCTATTTTTCTAAAAAAAAAATCACAAAATTTATTATATATTTTAAAATTTTTTAAATAGTTTTCTAACTAAAACTGATTCTACCATAAGTTTAAAGAATAGCATAACTTTAGATACTTTTAATGAAAACAATATTACATTTTGCACTATTGAAATAAAATATTTAGATTCATTTTTAATTTTCTTTTTCCATATATTTTTAGGGGGTCATATTTGAAAAATTCCCTAGGTACATTACCTGAAATTGTGGGTATGCAGATCAGAGCAAACACCATCAATGAAGATAGTAGAAGAGAAAAGGAATTCTTGATTGCCATTGGTTATATTTCTTGAAGATGCAATATTCTTTGATGAAATATCTTTAGATCCCACTAAAGAACCAACACATAAAAAAGAATTTAAAATCAGTTGAACAATTAGTTAATCAACAGAGTATTTTTATTTGTAAATTTTCCACTAATTTAAAAGTTTTGTAACATATTTACCTTTTTCTTCTGAATTTAGTATACAGGAGAACATGTTGTTTTGATCTTGTGTGTTTATATAGATAATACATATACGCCCCCATTTGTTTAGAATTATTTGGTCAACGTCCATATGTTTAAATATTAAAAGTTATTCTCTGTTATGTAATGAATAGTATATAATTAATGAGTTTCCAAAAAAAAAATAGATTTATTTGGATTAGGTGGGGGTATCAACTTATTCTTTTAAGGGAATAGAAATGCTTTTAAAGGAATTAAAGTTTTTGGTTAAAATTTTATTATTCCTAACATAATGGTGACAAGTGGTTCTTTACAATTATCATTACAATATTAATTTTTTTTTGAATGAAAATAACATAAACATTATATTAAAACTGGAGAAGACCAGCATTTCGTGGACTTAAAGAATTAATAAATTCAATAATATTAAAAGTTAACGTAATTTATAAGAATGACTGACTGCAAATGCTTAATGCAATAAAATATGACTTAAAAAGAATTCACAATATACATAACTGAATAATAGTATAATTAAAAGGAAATTTTTAATTTCATCAAATTCAGTTAAGGTGTTTGATTGAATACATCTTAGATTATAATTTTAGTCAAATATAATTACTGTATTCCTATTTGGGAGGTGTTTTACTTTCTTGTTTTATTTGGTTATTTAATCAATTTTTTAAAATATATTTATTTGTTATTTATGTTCTTTGTTTGGTGAAATATATCAAAGAAATGGTTTTTCTTTATAATGTATAATACTAGGACTCACGTTGATACACATGTAACTACATTGTCAATGATTGATACACACATTCAAATTTTAATTAGCCACCTCTGCATCTTTCAAATATTGTTTAAACTCTCGAAAATTTTAAAACACCCGAGATGTAGTAAATATCATCATTCTCTTATCATAATCTATATCATGTTTAAATATATACTAGAGCTTGATCCGCGCTTCCGCACATTAATTAGTTTTATCTTTTTATAAATTGTTTAAATTTTTAGAACATATAAATATAGGTGATTAAGATATTTTAGGTTTTACAAACCTATCAGGACCTAGAAGAATCCGACTCGAATCCGATCCAAAAATTTATTATATCCGACAGATTTTTATTTAAAAAAAAAATAGATACCCAAAAAATTGATCTGTATCCGAACGTGTACCTGAATTCCCATGTTTAACTGATTATGTAAACAAAAATAATTATTTGTTAACCTGTTTGAATTCTTGTACTAATGAAACAATTTCATTCAAATATGTGCATTTTTATGGTTAATACGTAAAATAAATGACATTGAATTATAATGGTAAATATAACTAATGAATGAATTTGAAAGAGTTAAAATAGGAATGCAAAGGATACAATTTTTGGTCGTTCTTCGGCCTTGTTCAATATATAGAGAAGCCGTATTGTACTTATGAACTCAATGTTTTCTTCTCAATGTTTGCTAATTAGTATTCAGTATCGGTACATAAGTTATTTCGTTACTTGCAGAAAGTGGTTTCATTTCATCTTTGCTCTTTACTTAGTATCAGTGACATAATCAAATTGGCAAGTGTCATGACCTATCATAAAATAATGAGAAAATCAGACAGTGATTGTTCATAATCTCGATTTATTAAATGAAGTTAGATAACTAACAAATAACAGGTTTTAGATAAATTTTCTTACTAAGGTCGGTGTGGTTCAGTGTACCACCATGGAAATCACAAGAACCTCCTTGGTGCTTATAATGCTAGTAGTAAGTATTGAAGACAACAGAGGCATGGTTCTTGATAGTGTCGGGCAAGAAGCAATTTTGGCCAAGCTGAATCCTACTACAGTCTGCTCCTCTTTGTTGACAAACCCAATCTGCAGCTCCTTGTACCACTTGGTCTGGTATCTGGGGATTGGCTACACACCCTGGTTCGCTTTGCGCTTCTGTTTATGAAAATAATATGCATATGTCAGTGTGTTAAATATCACATATATGCATGTAGACAATAAAATTGTGTTTTCCTGCATTTTGAGGAAATGTTGTTTATATGAAAAGCAACAAAGCAATTGTTATTCTTATTAACATTTTCATCTTCACAAAATTCAAGTAGGAATGTTTGAGAGCTTTGGAATGGTTCTAAGTTGAGTATTTTATGGTGTTACTAGAGAATCTCTGTTAAGGATGAAGTAAAATAATTCACTATTGATGTGTAATTGTTGTTAACTGCTAAACCCTTTGGTGAATAATTGCTGATGTAAAAATATATAATGTTTTCTCTTAATTGGGATGCAAATATTCTCGAATCACAAATATTAAGATAGTTAACATATAGAAGACATCTATCTTATATTATTTGAAACATTAGTTTCCTACGTGTGTTTGTTCACGTTAGTTCTTACGATGATTAATTACAGAAGTATCTTTAATGCGTTAAAATTTTACTTCTAATTTATCCACATTTAATATGGGGAAGGATAGCCAGGGGAAGATTAACCTTATGGGGATACAAAATTATCCATGGCGGGAGTCGGCATTACACTCAGAAGTGGAAACACTACGATGGGCTATGGAGAATATGCTTCACCATTCTACATGTCAGAGCTTTGGAACGGACTGCAAGGATTTGATCGCCTTGATCAAAGAACCTCGTGCTTGGCCAAGCTTTGCAACAGAATTGGAGAGAATAGAGACTTTGCAGATATGCTTTCCGGACTTCAAAATAACACATATTCCACGAGCGCAAAATCATATTTCAGATTCTTTTGCTAGGACTACAAGGTCTTTCCACCGAGAACTTTATTTTATTGACTGTTATATTCCGGTCTGGTTACCTAGACCATCTCAAGTTTGAGTAATAGAATGGCCGTTCGATGTAAAAAATAATAATTACAAAAATATTTTTAATAGCATAACTTTAGATACTTTTAGTGAACTAAAATATTACATTTTAGACAACTAAAACAGAATCCTAAAATTAAATCTTTTTTACTTAATATTTAGACTGATTTTTAATTTTACTTTTCTATATATTTTAGGGGTGTCATGTTTTTGAAAAAAAATACTAGGTACATTACATGCAATTGTGGCCATGCAGATGAGAGCAAACACAACCAATGAAGATAGTAGAAGAGAAATGCTATGCTTGATTGCCATTGGCTATATTTCTGGAAGATGCAATATTCTTTCTCGAAATATCTTTATATCCCACTAAAGAACCAAAAACATCAAAATAAATTAAAAATCAGTTTTATATTTAGTAAATCAAAAGAATTATTTTTATATCAATAAATTTTTCAAAATAAATTAAAATATGAGAAAAGACCAAGATAGCACCAAACAAAGTTTTTGTCACAAAATAGCATCACAAGGAGGAAAATGACCAAAAGAAGTGTTATTGAAGGGTAAATATGCATTTATAACTCTTGGGTTAATTAATCTAAGACTTAGGGTTTAAATTTAAGTGGTGGGGTTTTAGGAATGTGTTCAAATTTAAAAAAATAAAAAATTAATATTAAAATTTTCAAAACAAAAAGTGCTATTTTGGTCATTTTATTTGTTCAGTGCTAGTTTTGTGACAAAAACTTAAAAAGTGTTATTTTAGAGAATTGCCCTTAAAATATTTGTAACATATTTACCTTTTTCTTCTGAATTAAGTATACATGAGAACTTGTTGTTTTGATCTTCTGTGTGTTTATATAGATAATACATATACGTCTATATTTATTTAGAATTATTTGGTCAAAGTCCAGATGTTTAGATTTAAAAGTTATGCTTTGTTATCTAATGAGTAGTATATAGTGAATGAGTTACCAAAATTAAATAGGTTTTTTTTTGAATTAGGAAGGGGTATCGACTTATTGAATTAAGAGAAAAGAAATTATTTTAAAGGATTTAAAGTTTTGGTGATAATTGGTTCTTTACAATTTTATTTACGATTCTATTAAATTCTTGTTGAATGACAATAGCATAAACATTATATTAAAACTTAACAATACCAGCACTTCGTGGACTTAAAGAATTAATAAATTCATTAACACTAAAAAATAAAGTAATTTACAAGAATGACTGACTTCAAATTTAGTTAAAGGAGTCTGATTGAATACATCTTTGATTATAATTTTAGTCAAATATTATTAATGTATTTCTATTTGGGAAATGTTTTATTTTCTTGTTTTATTTAGTTATTTAATCAAAAAATTTCAATATACTTATTTGTTATTTATGTTCTTTGCAATAGAATAGCTAATTAATATATAAATGTAATGACCAGATTATGTTAGCTACGTGCTTTCCTTGATGAATTTGTTACTGAAAATATTATATATAAATGGTTAAACGAATGTTATCATAATGCATTGTATTTTATTTAGTATTCAATATTAGTACATAAGTTGTTTCATTAGTACAGAATGTAGTTTCATTTCATCTTTGCTCTTTACTTAGAACCAGGGACAGACTCAAATTGACAAGTGCCATGACCTATCATCAAATAATGAGAAAATAAGACAGTGATTATTCATGATCTCGATTTATTAAATGGGGTTAGATAAATAAAAAAAAACAACAGGATTTAGATAAATTTGCTTACTGGGGTTGGTGTGGGTGATCAATGCAGCACCACGGAAAGCACAAGAACCGCCTTGGTTCTTATAATTCTGGTAGTAAGTATTGAAGACAACAGAGGCATGGTCCTTGATAGTGTTAGGCAAGTAACAATTTTGGCCAAGTTAAATCCTGCTACAGTCTGCTCCGCTCTGTTGACAAGTCCATTCTGCAGCTGCTTGTACCATTTGGTCCGGTATTCGGGGATTTGCTACACACCATGGTCCTTTTTGCGCTTCTGTTAATGAAAAGAAGATACATATTTCAGTGTGTGAAATATCACATGTATGCAATTAGATGTTACAATTATGTTTTACCTGAAATGAGGAAATGTAGCTGATATAAAAAGCAAAATAGCAATTTTTATTCTTATTAACATTTTTATCTTCACAAAATTCAAGCACGAACGTTTGAGAGCCTAAGAGTGGTTCCAAGTTGAGTATTTTATGGTTTTACTTGAGAATCTATGTTATGAACCAAGTAAAATAATTCACAATTGTGTAATTGTTTTTAACTGCTGAATCGCTTAGGTGAATAATTACTGTCGTGAAAATATCAATTTTTTTCTCAATTGGCTTCAAATCCTCTTGAATCATAAATATTAAGATAGTTAACATATAGAAGACATCTCTCTTATATTATTATTTTTTTTTTTTTTTTTTGTCGACCTCTCTTATATTATTTGAACATCAGTTTCCTACATGTTGTGTTCACATTAGTTCTTAGATTAGTTCATATGATGGTTAATTACATAAGTATCTTTAATGCATTAAAATATTATTTCTAATTATCATTATTGAAATAGATTTAACTTTTTTTTATTTTTATAATTTCTGTTAATTAGAAGTTTCCCTTTTCCAAATAACATATGTAACAAGAAGGAAACATTTATAAATTTTTTAAAATAATTTTAAAGAATCAAGTATATTTATATATGATGTGGTTTTAAAAAAATATAAATTTTGAAAAAAAATAATTTTGATAGTAAGAAAATAACAGTACCCTTAAAATATATTCTGAAGGAAGAAAAAAATAATTTTAATATAACAAATGTATTTTCGTTAAATCTATCTATTTTTAAAAATAAAAATATCTTCCTTGAATATATCTATTTTTCTAAAAAAAAAATCACAAAATTTTGTTACATATTTTGAAAATTTTAAATAGTTTTCTAACTAAAACTGATTCTACCTTAAGTTTAAAGAATATCATAACTTTAGATAATTTTAATGAACAAAAATATTACATTTTTCACTATTGAAATAAAATATTTAGATTCATTTTTAATTTTATTTTTCTAAATATTTTTAGGGGGTCATATTTGAAAAATGCCCTAGGTACATTACCTGAAATTGTGGGTATGCAGATCAGAGCAAACACCATAAATGAAGATAGTAGAAGAGAAAAGGAATTCTTGATTGCCATTTTTTATATTTCTTGAAGATGCAATATTCTTTGATCAAATATCTTTAGATCCCACTAAAGAACCAACACATAAAAAAGAATTTAAAATCAGTTTAACATTTAGTTAATCAACAGAGTATTTTTATTTGTAAATTTTCCACTAATTAAAAAATTTTGTATTATATTTACCTTTTTCTTCTGAGTTTAGTATACAGGAGAACATGTTGTTTTGATCTTGTGTGTTTATATAGATAATACATATACTCTCCCATTTATATAGAATTATTTGGTCAACGTCCATATGTTAAAATATTAAAAGTTATTCTCTGTTATGTAATGAATAGTATATAATTAATGAGTTTCCAAAACAAAAATAGATTTATTTGGATTAGGTGGGGGTATCAACTTATTCTTTTAAGGGAATAGAAATGCTTTTAAAGGAATTAAAGTTTTTGGTTAAAATTTTATTATTCCTAACATAGTGGTGATAGTTGGTTCTTTACAATTATATTAATTTTTTTTGAATGACAATAACATAAACATTATATTAAAACTAGACAAGACAAGCATTTCGTGGACTTAAAGAATTAATACATTCAATAACATTAAAAATTAACGTAATTTACAAGAATGACTGACTGAAAATGCTTAATGCAATAACATATGACTGAAAAAGAATTCACAATATACATAACTGAATAATAGTATAATTAAAAGGAAATTTTAATTTCTTCCAATTCAGTTAAGGTGTTTTATTGAATACATCTTAGATTATAATTTCAGTCTAATATAATTACTGTATTCCTATTTGGGAAGTGTTTTACTTTCTTGTTTTATTTGGTTATTTAATCAATTATTTAAAATGTATTTATTTGTTATTTATGTTCTTCGTTTGGTGAAGTATATCAACGAAATGGTTTTGTTTTATGATGTATAATACTAGGACTCATGTTGATACACATGTAACTACATTGTCAATGATTGATACAAACATTCAAATTTTAATTAGCCACCTCTGCATCTTTCAAATATTGTTTAAACTTTTGAAAATTTTAAAACACCTGAGATGTAGTAAATATCATCATCATTCTCTTATCATAATCTATATCATGTTTAAATATATACTAGAGCTTGATCCGCGCTTCCGCACATTAATTAGTTTTTATCTTTTTATAAATTGTTTAACTTTTTAGAACATATAAATATAGGTGATTAAGATATTTTAGGTTTTACAAACCTAACAGGACCCAGAAGAATCCGACTCGAATCCGGTCCAAAAATGTATTATATCCGACAGATTTATTTTTTAAAAAAATAGATACCCAAAAAATCGATCGGTATCCGAACGTGTACCTTAATTCCAATGTTTAACTGATTATGTAAACAAAAGTAATTATTTGTAAACCTGTTTTAATTCTTGTACTAATGAAACAATTTCATTCAAATATGTGAAGTTTAATGGTTAATACGTAATATAAATGACGTTGAATTATAATGGTAAATACAATTAATGAAGTAATTTGAAAGAGTTAAAATAGGAATGCAAAGGATACAATTTTTGGTCATTCTTCGGCCATGTTTAACATATGGAGAAGCCGTATAGTACTTATGAACTCAATGTTTTCTCCTCAATGTTTGCTAATTAGTATTCAGTATTGGTACATAAGTTATTTCGTTACTTGCAGAAAGTGGTTTCATTTCATCTTTTTCTTTACTTAGTATCATTGACATAATCAAATTGGCAAGTGCCATGACCTATCATAAAATAATAAGAAAATCAGACAGTGATTGTTCATAATCTCGATTTATTAAATGAAGTTAGATAACTAAAAATAACAGGATTTAAATAAATTTTCTTACTTTGGTCGGTGTGGTTCACTGTAGCACCATGGAAATCACAAGAACCTCCTTGGTGCTTATAATGCTGGTAGTAAGTATTGAAGACAACAGAGGCATGATCCTTGATAGTGTTGGGCAAGAAGCAATTTTGGCCAAGCTGAATCCTACTACAGTCTGCTCCTCTTTGTTGACAAACCCAATCTGCAGCTCCTTGTACCACTTGGTCTGGTATCTGGGGATTGGCTACACACCATGGTTCGCTTTGCGCTTCTGTTTATGAAAATAATATGCATATGTCAGTGTGTTAAATATCACATATATGCATGTAGACAATAAAATTGTGTTTTCCTGAATTTTGAGGAAAAATGTTGCTTATATGAAAAGCAACAAAGCAATTGTTATTCTTATTAACATTTTTGATCTTCACAAAATTCAAGTAAGAATGTTTGAGAGCTTTGGAATGGTTCTAAGTTGGTATTTTATGGTGTTACTAGAGAATCTCTGTTAAGGATGAAGTAAATAATTCACTATTGATGTGTAATTGTTGTTAACTGCTAAACCCTTAGGTGAATAATTACTGATGTGAAAAATATAATGTTTTCTCTTAATTGGGATGCAAATATTCTCGAATCACAAATATTAAGATTGTTAACATATAGAAGACATCTCTCTTATATTATTTGAAACACTAGTTTCCTACGTGTTTTGTTGACGTTAGTTCTTACGATGATTAATTACAAAAGTATCTTTAATGCGTTAAAATATTACTTCTAATTTATCCACATTTAATATGGGGAAGGATAGCCAGGGGAAGATTAACCTTATGGGGATACGAAATTATCCATGGCGGGAGTCGGCATTACATTCAGAAGTGGAGGCACTACGATGGGCTATGGAGAATATGCTTCACTATTCTACATGTCAGAGCTTTGGAACGGACTGCAAGGATTTGATCGCCTTGATCAAAGAACCTCGTGCTTGGCCAAGCTTTGCAACAGAATTGGAGAGAATAGAGACTTTGCAGATATGCTTTCCGGACTTCAAAATAACACATATTCCACGAGCGCAAAATCATATTTCAGATTCTTTTGCTAGGACTACAAGGTCTTTCCACCGAGAACTTTATTTTATTGACTGTTATATTCCGGTCTGGTTACCTAGACCATCTCAAGTTTGAGTAATAGAATGGCCGTTCGATGTAAAAAAATAATAATTACAACAATATTTTCAATAGCATAACTTTAGAAACTTTTAGTGAACTAAAATATTACATTTTACACAACTAAAACAGAATCCTAAAATTAAATATTTTTTACTTAATATTTAGACTGATTTTTAATTTTACTTTTCTATATATTTTAGGGGGGTCATTTTTTGAAAAAAAAACACTAGGTACATTACACGCAATTGTGGCCATGCAGATGAGAGCAAACACAACCAATGAAGATAGTAGAAGAGAAATGCTATGCTTGATTGCCATTGGTTATATTTCTGGAAGATGCAATATTCTTTCTCAAAATATCTTTATATCCCACTAAAGAACCAAAAACATCAAAATAAATTAAAAATCAGTTTTATATTTAGTAAATCAAAAGAATTATTTTTTATCAATAAATTTTTCAAAATAAATTAAAATATGAGAAAAAGACCAGGATAGCACCAAACAAAGTTTTTGTCACAAAATAACATCACAAGGAGGAAAATGATCAAAAGAAGTTTTATTGAAGGGTAAATATGCTTTTATAACTCTTCGGTTAATTAATCTAAGACTTAGGGTTTAGATTTAAGGGGTGGGGTTTTAGGAATGTGTTCAAATTTTAAAAAATATAAAATTAAAATTAAAATTTTCAAAACAGAAAAATGCTATTTTGGTCATTTTATTTTTTCAGTGCTAGTTTTGTGACAAAAACTTAAAAAGTGTTATTTTAGAGAATTGCCCTTAAAATATTTGTAACATATTTACCTTTTTCTTCTGAATTAAGTATACATGAGAACTTGTTGTTTTGATCTTCTGTGTGTTTATATAGATAATACATATACGTCTATATTTATTTAGAATTATTTGGTCAAAGTCCATATGTTTAGATTTAAAAGTTATGCTTTGTTATCTAATGAGTAGTATATAGTGAATGAGTTACCAAAATGAAATAGTTTTTTTTTGAATTAGGAAGGGGTATCGACTTATTGAATTAAGAGAAAATAAATTATTTTAAAGGATTTAAAGTTTTGGTGATAATTGGTTCTTTACAATTTTATTTATGATTCTATTAAATTCTTGTTGAATGACAATAGAATAAACATTATATTAAAATTTAACAATACCAGCACTTCGTGGACTTAAAGAATTAATAAATTCATTAACATTAAAAAATAAAGTAATTTACAAGAATATGACTGACTTCAAATACTTAATGCAATAAAATATGACTAAAAAGAGTTCACAATATACATAACTGAATAATATTATAATTAAAAGGAAATCTTAATTCCTTCAAATTTAGTTAAAGGAGTCTGATTGAATACATCTTTGATTATAATTTTAGTCAAATATTATTAATGTATTTCTATTTGGGAAGTGTTTTATTTTCTTGTTTTATTTAGTTATTTAATCAAAAAATTTCAATATACTTATTTGTTATTTAAGTACTTTGTAATAGAATAGCTAATTAATATATAAATGTAATGACCAGATTATGTTAGCTACGTGCTTTCCTTGATGAATTTTTTACCGAAAATATTATATATAAATGGTTAAACAAATGCTATCATAATGCATTGCATTTTATTTAGTATTCAATATTAGTACATAAGTTGTTTCATTAGTACAGAATGTAGTTTCATTTCATCTTTGCTCTTTACTTAGAACCAGGGACAGACTCAAATTGACAAGTGCCATGACCTATCATTAAATAATGAGAAAATAAGACAGTGATTATTCATGATCTCGATTTTTTAAATGAGGTTAGATAAATAAAAAAAAACAACAGGATTTAGATAAATTTGCTTACTGGGGTCGGTGTGGGTGATCAATGCAGCACCACGGAAATCACAAGAACCGCCTTGGTTCTTATAATGCTGGTAGTAAGTATTGAAGACAACAGAAGCATGGTCCTTGATAGTGTTAGGCAAGTAACAATTTTGGCCAAGCTGAATCCTGCTACAGTCTGCTCCGCTCTGTTGACAAGTCCATTCTGCAGCTGCTTGTACCATTTGGTCCGGTATCCGGGGATTTGCTACACACCATGGTCCGTTTTGCGCTTCTGTTAATGAAAAGAAGATACATATTTCAGTGTGTGAAATATCACATGTATGGAATTGGATGTTACAATTATGACAATTATGTTTTACCTCAAATGAGGAAATGTAGCTGATATAAAAAGCAAAATAGCAATTTTTATTCTTATTAACATTTTCATCTTCACAAAATTCAAGCAGGAGCGTTTGAGAGCCTAAGAGTGGTTCCAAGTTGAGTATTTTATGGTTTTACTAGAGAATCTATGTTATGAACCAAGTAAAATAATTCACAATTGATGTGTAATTTTTTTTAACTGCTGAATCGCTTAGGTGAATAATTACTGTCGTGAAAATATCAATTTTTTCTCAATTGGCTTCAAATCCTCTTGAATCACAAATATTAAGATAGTTAACATATAGAAGACATCTCTCTTATATTATTTGAACATCAGTTTCCTACCTGTTGTGTTCACATTAGTTCTTAGATTAGTTCCTACGATGGTTAATTACATAAGTATCTTTAAATCATTAAAATATTACTTCTAATTATCATTATTCAAATAGATTTAACTTTTTTATTTTTATAATTTCTGTTAATTAGAAGTTTCCCTTTTCCAAATAACATATGTAACAAGAAGGGACATTTACAAATTTTTTAAAATAATTTTAAAGAATCAAGTATATTTATATATGATGTGGTTTTAAAAATATAAATTTTGAAAAAAATAATTTTGATAGTAAGAAAATAACAGTACCCTTAAAATATAATCTGAAGGAAGAAAAAAATAATTTTAATATAACAAATGTATTTTCGTTAAATCTATCTATTTTTAAAAATAAAAATATTTTCCTTGAATATATCTATTTTTCTAAAAAAAATCAAAAAATTTTGTTACATTTTTTGAAAAATTTAAATAGTTTTCTAACTAAAACTGATTCTACCATAAGTTTAAAGAATATCATAACTTTAGATACTTTTAGTGAACAAAAATATTACATTTTGCACTATTGAAATAAAATATTTAGATTCATTTTTAATTTTATTTTTCTAAATATTTTTAGGGGGTCATATTTGAAAAATGCCCTAGGTACATTACCTGAAATTGTGGGTATGCAGATCAGAGCAAACACCATAAATGAAGATAGTATAAGAGAAAAGGAATTCTTGATTGCCATTGGTTATATTTCTTGAAGATGCAATATTCTTTAATCAAATATCTTTAGATCCCACTAAAGAACCAACACATAAAAAAGAATTTAAAATCAGTTTAACATTTAGTTAATCAACAGAGTATTTTTATTTGTAAATTTTCCACTAATTTAAAAATTGTGTAACATATTTACCTTTTTCTTCTGAGTTTAGTATACAGGAGAACATGTTGTTTTGATCTTGTGTGTGTTTATATAGATAATACATATACGCCCCCATTTATTTAGAATTATTTGGTCAACGTCCATATGTTTAAATATTAAAAGTTATTCTCTGTTATGTAATGAATAGTATATAATTAATGAGTTTCCAAAACAAAAATAGATTTATTTGGATTAGGTGGGGGTATCAACTTATTCTTTTAAGGGAATAGAAATTCTTTTAAAAGAATTAAAGTTTTTGGTTAAAATTTTATTATTCCAAACATAGTGGTGATAGTTGGTTCTTTACAATTATCATTACAATTATATTAATTTTTTGAATGACAATAACATAAACATTATATTAAAACTGGACAAGACAAGCATTTCGTGGACTTAAAGAATTAATACATTCAATAACATTAAAAATTAACTTAATTTACAAGCATGACTGATTGAAAATGCTTAATGCAATAACATATGACTTAAAAAGAATTCACAATATACATAACTGAATAATAGTATAATTAAAAGGAAATTTTAATTTCTTCAAATTCAGTTAAGGTGTTTGATTGAATACATCTTAGATTATAATTTTAGTCAAATATAATTACTGTATTCCTATTTGGGAAGTGTTTTACTTTCTTGTTTTATTTGGTTATTTAATCAATTTTTAAAATATATTTATTTGTTATTAATGTTCTTTTTTGGTGAAGTATATCAAAGAAATGGTTTTGTTTTATGATGTATAATACTAGGACTCATGTTGATACACATGTAACTACATTGTCAATGATTGATACAAACATTCAAATTTTAATTAGCCACCTCTGCATCTTTCAAATATTGTTTAAACTCTCGAAAATTTTAAAACACCTGAGATGTAGTAAATATCATCATCATTCTCTTATCATAATCTATATCATGTTTAAATATATACTAGAGCTTGATCCGCGCTTCCGCACATTAATTAGTTTTTATCTTTTTATAATTTGTTTTAACTTTTTAGAACATATAAATATAGGTGATTAAGATATTTTAGGTTTTACAAACCTATCAGGAGCCAGAAGAATCCGACTCGAATCCGGTCCAAAAATTTATTATATCCGACAGATTTTATTTTAAAAAAATAGATACCCAAAAAATCGATTGGTATGCGAACATGTACCTTAATTCCCATGTTTAACTGATTATGTAAACAAAAGTAATTATTTGTAAACCTGTTTGAATTCTTTTACTAATGAAACCATTTCATTCAAATATGTGAAGTTTAATGGTTAATACGTAAAATAAATGACGTTGAATTATAATGGTAAATACAATTAATGAAGTAATTTGAAAGAGTTAAAATAGGAATGCAGAGGATACAATTTTTGGTCATTCTTCGGCCTTGTTCAACATATGGAGAAGCCGTATCGTACTTATGAACTCAATGTTTTCTCCTCAATGTTTGCTAATTAGTATTAAGTATTGGTACATAAGTTATTACGTTACTTGCAGAAAGTGGTTTCATTTTATCTTTTTCTTTACTTTGTATCAGTGACATAATCAAATTGGCAAGTGCCATGACCTATCATAAAATAATGAGAAAATCAGACAGTGATTGTTCATAATCTGGATTTATTAAATGAAGTTAGATAACTAAAAATAACAGGATTTAAATAAATTTTCTTACTTTGGTCGGTGTGGTTCACTGTAGCACCATGGAAATCACAAGAACCTCCTTGGTGCTTATAATGCTGGTAGTAAGTATTGAAGACAATTTTCTTACTTTGGTCGGTGTGGTTCAAGGCATGGTCCTTGATAGTGTCGGGCAAGAAGCAATTTTGGCCAAGCTGAATCCTACTATAGTCTGCTCCTCTTTGTTGACAAACTCACGTTATCATAGGTAGGAAAGCATCGAACGATGTCTCTATATGAGTATCGATCGATATGCCTTTCGTCGGGTCGATCGATGTCTCTATAGGAAAATCGATCGCTTCTAGTAAGCTTTATGCACGGGTTGATAGCAGTTCACTAGGGTTGCTAAATCAGCTCTCGCTTGTTTCTAGCAAGTCCTAGCTCAGAGAAGATAGATCAGAGGATGAATCCACTACTCAAGTTTAGGTTAGCTAATCCTAAACAAGCATTAAGAACAATCTTCAAAGATAAATATCACAACTCAAGAATTCATATTTGGGGCTAATCCCTCAAAACCTATTCGAACCCTAAACCTAACAAGGCGTTTACTCAGACATAGCTAAGCAAAACATCATGAACATTAAATAAAAATGCATATAATAGAATAGATAGAAAGAATAGATAATGGAGTTCCAAACACAAATCTCTTTGGATGTTCTCTCCAACACTAAAAAATCCTAGAAAACTTTTAGCTGTAAAATAAGAATACAAGAAAGCTCTCTCTCAAAGTCTATGTCTGCCTCAAACAGTTAGGCAAAGTATAAATATTAGGTTAAAACTCGTTCGGGGTAGTTTGGTAATTAGTTGGAATTTTGGGCTTTCAATTCGGCTGTGACCAACTGGGCTTTTGCGTTCTGGCCATCTATCGATGTCACAGGGTGTGCATCAATCGATATGTATCTCTCCGCGTCGGCCTCCCATGCTGGTCGATATGGTCATCTTGGGTGAAATCTCTAAAGTGCTCCAAAATGCTTCAAAATCACCATCTTCTCTCCAATCACTCCTGAATCTTTAAATATGCTATCTAGACTCCGAAAAAATAGTTATTATATCCTAAACTCTAATATACCATGGATTTAATATACCATGGCTAAAATCAGGTTAAATCCATGGTATATCATAGAGGTCTATTAAGGTATATGCATCTAGACTCCCGAAAGGGGTCCAGTTATCATACCAAAAACGTGTTGATTCCCCATTTTGAATTCTCATTTCTATCAGGGGGTAAACAATGGGCCACAGTTTTAAGAGTTTGTTTGCCAGCCAAGAGAAGGAGGGTTTTGGCTTCATTTTCCAGTAGTTACTTAGAGATCCTTTCAGCACAACCTCTTTGAACCAAACCACCCAAACAGAGCCACTTCTGAAGAAGAGTAACCAGATTAACCTCAAACAGCAAGCCGTATTCCATACAAAGAGTTTTTTTTACTCCCAAGCCACCCTGATCTTTAGGCCTGGTAACCACTTCCCAAGCCACTCTCGCCGAGTTCGTGCTCTCTACATCTCCTTTCCAAAGGAACACACTACACATTGAATTTAGTCTTGATATACAAGCCTTTGGGAGAATAAAAGAGAAGAACCATAAAGTGGTAATACCCGAGATCACCGTTTTAATTAGCAAGAGTCTCCCTGCAAATGATAATGTTTTTACTGACCAGGATGAGAATCTTGCCTTTATTTTCTATAGGGATGGTACACAATTAGTCAAGTTCATTTTCCTTGAGTTTCGTGGAACTCCAAGGTATCTAGCGGGGAGAGACCATTTTCATTCCTGTACTTGCTTGTATGGTATGAAGTTCGTGATCCACTAGACCTGACGCAAAAAACTGGTTTTCTCCATGCTTACTTTCAAACCCGAGCGGAGCTCAAACTCGCGAAGCACAGAGAGGACCTGCTGCACTGATTCGATGGAACCATCTATGAAGATCAGAAGATCATCTGCAAAAGAAAGGTGAGTATGTTTTGTAGACTTGCATTGGGAGTGAAATCTAATCTTATTTTCCATAGCTGCTTTGTTTAGGAGATGAGATAGGTAGCTCACCACTATGACAAATAAATAGGGTGAAAGAGTGTCCCCTTGTCTTAGCCCTCTTGTTCTTTTGAAGTACCCGTTGACTGTTTCATTGTAACCCACCATGAAACTTATTGTAAAGGTACAAGCTTTTATCCTAGATACAAACTGGCTGGGAAGATGCAGGGCTTGAAGAGCAGCAAAATGAAACTCCCATGAGAGAGTATCAAACGCCTTCCCAATGTCGACTTTGATGGTAATCTTCTTAGAACTCTTATTCTTGTGATAGCCATTTATAAATTCACTTGCAAGAACAATATTTTCTAGTAGTAGCCAATCTTTTACAAACGTCGTTTGTCTAGGTAGGATCAAGTCAGCCAAGCACAGTTTCAGACGTTTGACCAAAATGCGAGAGATTACTTTGTAGACAGTGTTAGGGCAGGAGATAGAGCGGAATTGTGTGATCTGTGTGGCTCCTGGGAATTTCGGGATCAGCGACAGAATGGTTGCATTGAGCGAGGAGGGGAGAAAGGCAGAAGTAAAGAAGTGACATATTGAGTCACCACTTCCTCTCCATGAACACTTCATGAAGCTTTAAAAAACCCTGAGGTTAGTCCATCTCTCTCTCTCTCTCTCTCTCTCTCTCTCTCTCTCTCTCTCTCTCTCTCTCTCTCTCTCTCTCTCTCTCTCTCTCTCTCTCTCTCTCTCTCTCTCTCTCTCTCTCTCTCTCTCTTTTTCTTCTAGTTTAAATTTTCTTCAGATTCTTCAAAAATAAACTTTTCAGCTTCGATTGTGTACCGAGTGATAGAAGGTTTAAGTGTCCTCTGATAATGTTTCCTCCAACCAGTGTGCCTTTTCTCTTCTCTGAGAGAACCCACAGCCACTTTCTCGGGAAAGTTCGGTGTTCAAACTTTGTAAATTGTGAGTGGTTACTCTGTTTTCCCTAGAAGAATCTTTCAAAATTCTCAGATCTTCTAAATCTTTCTTTTTTTTCTCTCTGTTCTTGTAAACCTTTTTTGAAAATTTTTATTATAAAACTTCTGATCTTTATTTTTGGGTTCTTTATCCAAAATTCTCAGAATCCACATGCCGGTTTTGGTCTTTCGCTACAAGCCACGACCATAGAATCTTCTTTGTCTGAGCAAAAAACAACAAAAAAGACTTTCAATTTACGTTTCTCTTAAGAAACAGACGGACTTTCCTAAGAAAAAAAAAATAAAAGAAAGAAAGAAAGTTTGGGACTTTGGAAGAAAAATAGAAGACTTTGAAACCAAGCTTCCTCGTAGTGAAAAGACCAATCCGAGAGCACCACCGTCTTCTCCAAGCCACGACCACCAAACTCCGCCGCCGAGCTCTGTAACTTAGGCAGCATCCAATGGTGGAGTTTAGAATATTTGCACATCTGACCCTTAACCTTTTGTCTACTTACTCTTTGACCCCAACGCTAGTAGGTCAGATTGGTGGTGAGGACAGAAATGTCAATGTGCTATGTTGAATGCATATGTTTGCAAATTAATAAAAACAATGTCCACTTAGCTAATTTACATTCTAGTTTTGGTTATTCAGCCAAATGAGCCTTCTTTAGTGACTCTATTTCAATAGAGTAGGTGATCCTTTGTTATTGAACAAAAAAACAAAAAGTAATTTAGAAAACTTTCAACACCCTAAATTACACTTTTTACATTCCACATCATCTTTTCTTTTTCCACATAATAATTCAACAATTATCTAATCTTTTTTACCTACAATGGTTTTGTTTAATAAAATTCAATACTCTACTCCAGTATGTTATCTTATATTATTATATATTTGGGTTATTTTGATTTTTTAAACAATATATTTCAAATTTAATTTTTTTTTCTTCTAGTTTAAATTTTCTTCAGATTCTTCAAAAATAAACTTTTCAGCTTCAATTGTGTACCGGGGTGATAGAAGGTTTAAGTGTCCTTTGATAATGTTTCCTCCAACCAGTGAGCCTTTTCTATTCTCTGAGAGAACCCACAGCCACTTTCTCGGGAAAGTTCGGTGTTCAAACTTTGTAAATTGTGAGTGGTTACTCTGTTTTCCCTAGAAGAATCTTTCAAAATTCTCAGATCTTCTGAATCTTTCTTTTTTTCTCTCTGTTCTTGTAAACCTTTTTGAAATAAAATTATTATAAAACTTCTGATCTTTATTTTTGGGTTCTTTATCCAAAATTCTCAGAATCCACATGCCGGTTTTGGTCTTTCGCTACAAGCCACGACCACATAATCTTCTTTGTCTGAGCAAAAAACAACAAAAAATACTTTCAATTTACGTTTCTTTCAATTTAGTTCATCTATATACCAAAACATGAACTTTCTGTTTTGGAAGACAAAAGAGGTGGCTCCCTTGTGACCACAACTCGATACCTTCCCATGGATCTGTTGGTACATCTGGAAGGCGAGGAACGACAAACTCTTCATGGAAAAGTCGTATCTCCGATGGATACTCTTCAACATGCGACACTCGAGGCCGAATGTTGGAGGACGGCTAACGAAAAGGAGGACGAAGAAGGGGAACATGATGGTGCCCATTCTTCAGTAGTGGAGACAGTGCCCCCTTGGATACCCCAAATCCCTACCTGCCGAATTGATGCTTCATGGATTGATAATGGTAACGTTAGTGGCTTAAGGTGGAATTTCAAAGATCAAATGGGCTCTGTATCCTTCGGACAAAGGGCATGTAGCAGGAGCCTCTCAGCACTTCACGCTGAGATGGAAGGTTTACTCTGGGCAGCTTCATGTATGAGGAACATGAGGACCACCACGATAAGCTTCGAGACAGACTGCGCAGATCTGGTGGACATGATTACGAACCCGGAGGAGTGGCCAGCATTCGCGACAGAAATCAGGATTTTCCAGGGCCTCCATGAAGATTTTGAGGATGTGAGGCTATCTCATATTCCTCGAAACATGAATGGACGGGCCGATGCTCTAGCTAAGGAAGCAAGAAAGAGAGGATACATTTTTTCCCATATAGATCAGACCCGGTCAGATGGAGGGACTCCACGGAGATTCGGTTCGTCGGACCACCACTTGATCTAGAGTAGATGGACAGCTGACAAAAAAAAAAAAACAGACGGACTTTCCTAAGAAAAAAGCAAATAAAAGAAAGAAAGAAAGTTTGGGACTTTGGAAGAAAAATAGAAGACTTTGAAACCAAGCTTCCTCGTAGTGAAAAGACCAATCCGAGAGCACCACCGTCTTCTCCAAGCCACGACCACCAAACTCCGCCGCCGAGCTCTGTAACTCAGGCAGCATCCAATGGTGGAGTTTAGAATATTTGCACATCTGACCCTTAACCTTTTGTCTACTTACTCTTTGACCCCAACGCTAGTAGGTCAGATTGGTGGTGAGGACAGAAATGTCAATGTGCTATGTTGAATGCATATGTTCGCAAACTAATAAAAACAATGTCCACTTAGCTAATTTACATTCTAGTTTTGGTTATTCAGCCAAATGAGCCTTTTTTTAGTGATTCTATTTCAATAGAGTAGGTGATCCTTTGTTATTGAACAAAAAAACAAAAAAGTAATTTAGAAAATTAATTAAGTCTTAGACTATGTACAATGGTCAAAAACTTTCAACACCCTAAATTACACTTTTTACATTCCACATCATCTTTTCTTTTTCCACATAATAATTCAACAATTATCTAATCTTTTTTACCTACAATGGTTTTGTTTAATATATTATTATCTTTTTGGGTTATTTTTATTTTTTAAACAATATATTTCAAATTTAAAATTTATTAAACAGTTAAACTTTAAAAATCTTAATATTTGTATTTTTAGAATAATTAAATACAGAAATAGAAATCACCATTAAATAAATAGACTTACAAAATGATGAAAATGACAAAAACATTTCTATATCCAAATAATTGAGATTAATCTCTATGTATAGATCATAAAAATGATAAATTCTGGTATACTTTTTGTTTTTTAAAAAGTAGTTCATCACAAAATAGTTAATTTTTAATAACTTAGAGAAATAAAAATTCACATAAATTTTATCAACCAATAGAACATTGCATGTGGGTCCTCTAAAATATCTCTTTATTTCATATGTTGCCATGTACCACTACTGGACCCATTTCAGTTTCATTCATCGTGACAGCATTCAACTTAATGTAATCACCTGTATTAATTTGTAAATTCAACTGGCTCATTGTAGCAATTATGATGTTGAAAAAATAATTCAACAACCCCATTGTTAGAATAAGACTTGAGCAAACTAAATTTTTTATAAAACTAAAAGTTTACGTCGACTTTATGAGAAACTTACTAGGAAGTATAAAATCAACATTATTTCCTCGTAAACTAACGACGAAACTGTTTCATCGTAAAGTCGATGTAAGGTTACATGGCTTTTACGAGGAAAATTTATTTTCTTGTAAACTCGAAGTAAAGGTAGCGTGTAAATTACGAGGCAATATTTTACGTGTACTTAGCGAGGAAATTTTGAATCCACCAACTTTGTAGTTGTAACACGTTTTTATTTTTCCGGCAACCTAAAGTAAATTTCGTCGTAAATTTCTAGCAAAACTACAACTACCAGATTCGAAAATTTCCTATAAATATAAACGTTTCAACATCATTTTAAACACACCACCAAAAACAAATTAAATAAAAACGTTAAAGAAAAAAAAATGTCGGGCTTCGGGAATATTTTCGAGTTGCGGAGGTGGATGTATATGCATAGAGATGGTAACGGGAGGGTGACGAAAGAATACCTTGCGGGGCATGAGACATTTATGCATCAAGCAAATTCCATACCGCTCGCCCAAGAAAGCGGTAAGATGTTCTGTCCTTGTCAGAAATGCAACTATTCGAAATTGGCAAATCATGAAAATGTTTAGAAGCATTTAATAAATAGAGGTTTCACGCCAAATTACTATATCTGGTTTCAACATGGAGAAGATTATAATTATGATCTGAATGAAGCTATTAGTAGTAATAGCAATTTCCAGGAAGAACCGATCATCATTTGCATAATGAACATAGTTACCATCAGGAGGAGCAGAAGGTAGATTATGATAGGGTTCATGATATGATAGCTGATGCATTTGTAGCTCATGATGAAGATAAAGAACCTAATATAGATGAAAAAAAGTTTTAAGAAATGTTAAATGCGGCGAATCAGCCACTTTACAGTGGCTGTAGAGAAGGTCTCTCTATATTGTCGTTGGCTGCTAGTATGATGAATATTAAAACTGATCACAATCTACATGAAAGTTGCATGAATGAATGGGCAGACTTGTTTAAAGAGTATTTGCAGGAAGACAATATGTATGATGATTCTTATTATGAGATTCAGAAACTGGTTTATAGTCTTGGGTTGCCTTCGGAGATGATAGATGTTTGCATCAACAACTGCATGATCTATTGAGGAGATGATGAGAAGTCAGAAGAATGCCGATTCTGCAAGAAGCCACGATTCAAGTCGCAAGGACGGGGACATAATAGGGTATCGTACCAAAGGATGCGGTACCTACCAATTACAGACAGATTGAAAAGATTGTACCAATCAGAGCAGACTGCTGGAAAGATAAGATGACATATCGAGCATACTAAGACGGATGGTGAGATGACTCATCCATCAGATGCAAGAGCCTTGAAACATTTTAAAAAGTACATCCGGAATTCGCTAGCAATAGCCGAAATGTATATCTCGGATTATGCACAGATGGAATTAGTCCATTCTGAATGTCAGGGAGACAATAATCATTGTGGCTAGTCTTTCTTACGCCATACAATTTGCCACCGGAGATGTGCATGCAAAGATAGTTGCTATTCTTAACCATATTAATACATGGTCCGAACCATCCAAAAATGTCTCTGGATGTTTTCCTACATCCACTGATAAAAGAGTTGAAGGATTTGTGGTCAACAGAGGAAATGATGTATGACTGCTCAACGAAGACAAATTTCACGATGCAAGCGATGCTTTTGTGGACCATAAGTGACTTTCCTGCCTATGGAATGTTGTCTGGATAAATTGCACATGGGAGATTAGCTTGTTCATATTGTAATGGAACGACAATGCGTTTCAACTGAAGAATAGTAGGAAGACAAGTTGGTTCGATTGTCACCGTCGATTTCTTCCCATTGGCCATCCGTACCGAAGAAACAAGAAATTGTTTAGGCACAAAAGGGTTGTGAGGGACACTCCTCCTCCATATTTAACTGCACAACAAATTGAAGAGCAACTCGATTACTATGGAGCTTTGAAAACAGTTCTTCGTGGTGGTAATTGGCATGTCCCCGACAATATGCATGATTCTTACGGTGTTCATCACAACTGGCACAAGAAGAGTATATTTTGGGAGTTGCCATATTGTAAGGATCTTCTTCTGCGCTAGAACCTCGATGTGATGCATATAGAAAAGAATTTCTTTGAGAACATCATGAATACAATATTGAATGTCCCGGGCAAGACAAAAGACAACATAAAATCGAGGTTGGACTTGCCGGATATTTGCTCAAGAAGTGAGTTACATATACAAAGCAATAGACAAGTTCCCGTTCCGATATTCAGACTGTCTTCAGAAAAAAAAAGTCGGTGTTGTTCAACTGGGTGGCATCAGAAATGAAGTTCCCCGATGGGTGTTTCAAATTTCTCTAGATGTGTTGAAAAGGGTCAAAAGTTCTCCGGGATAAAGAGTCATGATTGTCATGTCTTTATGCAACGACTACTTCCCTTTGCATTTGCGGAGCTACTTCCAACAAACGTACATGAAGCACTTGCAGGTAGTATACTATAACGCAATAATTGTATAATGGTTTAGTTTGCAATAAAATATGATTAATAATGTATTTAATTGTTATTGGAATATCCAAGGCATTGAAGCATTTTCAGGGATCTGAGTACACGCACTCTTAAAGAAGAAGTTGTGGAACAACTTCGGGAGAACATTATCAACTTATTGTGCAACTTGGAGAAGATATTTCCTCCGGGATTTTTTGACGTCATAGAGCATCTAGCTGTCCACCTCCCATATGAGGCATTGCTTCCTGGACCTGTACATTATGGATGGATGTAGCAGTATGAGCGAGCCATGAAATATTTGAAGGGAAAAGCAAATAACCTCGCAAAAGTTAAAGGTTCTATAATTGCTGGAAGTTTGACGGAAGAAACTTCTCACTTCACATCGTACTACTTTGTGTCAAAAGTACGTACCCGGAAAAGAGCTCCAAGAAGATATGATGATGGTGGTGTCGCGCTAACATATGCATTTGCTGGTGTTCCAGACATCTTTAGCCAGATTGGGCGACTGGGTGGGAAATCAAAAGAGGTTTGGTGGTCGAGTGAAGAAGACGCTCATAGTGCACACACCTATATTCTACTCAATTACGAGGATACATTGATGCGTTATTTTGAAAGGTAACATATATGGACACTTCTAAACACATATAAGTATAATTGATATAATTGCCAAAGATTAATTAATATAAAATATGATTTTACAGTCTATTTGTTTCTCAAGTCGAAAAAACATTCTCAGGTATATCCAAAAGTGACGTAGACAAAAGGAAAAATAACACTTTATAAAGTGGTTGAAGAATTAGGTATTAACTCAAACTCTCTTATATTTTTCAGTTCGATCAAACTCTTTTTCATACATGATCTGTATTTCAATGTTCACTTTATTTTGCAGGTTGATTATAACAAAGATGCAGATTATCATAAGTGGTTACACGAAGTAATTCAATCTCCACATGTAAAGGTCACCACATCACAGATGCATTTCACACGAGGCTATACTTCACACATATGAGTATGGTAGACAACGGGCGACCAGTAACTATGGAATATGTGTGAAAGGGGAAACTGATTTCTATGGGATCTAGACAGAGATTATTGAAGTCGAATTCCTAGGGATATTGAAGCTGAAATGCGTCCTCTTCAAATGTAAATGGTTCGACCCCGTCGTCAACAGAGGTGTTCGGTTTAACAAATTCGGTGTAGTTGATGTCAATGGTGGAAGAAGGTACAACAAATTATTTATTTGCCCTACATGATAAAAATAAATTAACTTCTACATTTTCTTTATTTTTGTAGGTACAACAAATTTGAGCCTTTCATCTTAGCTTCACAAGCAGACCAAGTTAGCTTCCTTCCATACCCTCGGATGAGAGAATTGGGAATAAATTGGTTAACCGTGATCAAAGTTACACCTCGAGGACAAATCATTAATGGAGAAGAACCACCATTGCAAGAAGAACAGATAAATGAAGTAGAAGAACCTGAACAAGAAATTGATGACATCCTTCTCATTGATCAGCATAATCATGAGTACAAAGATCTTACCGACAATGCCATGGACGAAGCTGTTGAACACGAGTTTAATGAAAATGATGATGTTTCTAGTGATGACGAGAATGTCGATATATCCGATTGATGTATTTGTTTTTAATATGATTGATTTAATGGATTTAATCATGAAAAACTGTTTATATAATTTGATTTTGTGTAAGGTAATGAGAGTTTGTATTAGAAATAATAGATTGAGATTATAAGTTAAGAAATTGTTGTTTTAGAATTTGGGGTTTAGAATGAAAGGAATAGATTGAAATTAAAGGGAAGATGGGTTTGGGGTTTGGGGTTTGGAATATATGAAGTACAAGATAAAGAAGATGGGTTTGGGTTTGGAGTTTCGGATTTTTGGGATTTAAACATAATCCTCGTTATTTCCTTGTAAATTAACGAGGAAATAACGACGAATTTAAAAATTAAAGAACGCGGGACGCGTTAATTCCACGTAAGCCAAAATCGTCGTAAGAACCTCGTAGCCAGAAAACGCGGGCCTTGCTATTTCCTCGTAAAAAAGAAACGGGCCTTGCTATGCCCTCGTAACTTAACAAGGCTTTTACGAGGAATCATTAACGACGAAATTAAAAAATAAAGAAAGCGGGACTCGTTAATTCCACGTAAGCCAAAATCGTCGTAAGGACCTCGTAGCCAGAAAACATGGGCCTTGCTATTTCCTCGTAAAAAAAGAAACGGACATTGCTATTTCCTCGTTACTTATCGAGGCTTTTATGAGCAATCATTATGCGGGCCTTTGTAATTCCTCATTAGTTTACGAGGAAATAACGAGGGTAGGTAATCTCTTATATATACGCGCGAGCCCTCACAGTTGCATTTCGTCTCAACTTCCTCGCCATTTCCTCTCCATTTCCTCTCTACTTCATAGCAATGGTAACTCTCTCTAATTCCACCCTAATTTGATTAGTTTAGGATAGATTAGGTGTTTAGTATAGTGAACTTAGATAGGTTTACGGATTTAATGTTAATTAGTATTGATTAGGTGGTTTATAGAATTGGTTTATTATAGAATTTGTTAATTACTGTACACTGATCATAATTTTAAAAATTAATTTTTTTTCCTATAGGTTTGAAAGAACAGGCTTACTTCCTATTACAGAGAGATGTTCGGTGAGCCTGGTAGTCGGTTAGATCCGCCATCTTTGGGTCCCGGTTCTTCTTCAGCTCCCGGTTCTTCGGGTCCGGAGACTGTCCCCGAGACTCAGTCTTCTCAGAGAATCTCTCGGTCGCCTTCTTCTAGTGCACCATCAGTTCTTCATGTGCCTCCTCCGATGCCCGCCGAGATTCATTCTGATTTGATGCTGCCGCCGCGTGCTCCTTACTCACAGTACACTGTCGAGACATTCTTGGTATGCCAGGCAGAAAAGGTATGTTACATTATTATTTTAAATTCTTTTAAATCATTAATAAATCATTTATACTTTGAATTTGTTTTTTTCAGGTTTGGGATTGACAGATGTCTTGCATCAGAAGTAACCGACACGATCAAAGGTTACTTCTCCATGCCACATCCGAACTGGAAAAATACGCCGATCTACGTCAGAAAGATGTGGTTCAAAATTTACGCTGTAAGTTTTTACTATAATTAATTACATATACTTTAATTTTTCTTGATTTATATTTTTTATATTTCTTTAAACTAATTATTAATTTATTTATTTTTGTTACAGCAAAAATATCATTGGTCCATGAGGGTCACTGAGAGGGTGAGGAAAGCGTTTTACGGGAAGGCGAAAGTTCGCTTGTTGGATACGGTCTCCAACTGGAAGGGTGACTGGATCTTGAAGGGCTATGAGCGTGGCAAACCCGCTGAGCTCACCATGGACGTGTGGGATGGCCTCATCTGTTATTGGTGGGATCCTGACTCTATTAGAGTCGCCCAGTCTTGCTCTGCCTCCCGTAACATGGTAGATGAGCAGGGCCACGGGCCAATGATTTACTCTACGGGCCAAAAACTCCAAGCCGGTATCTGTTTAGAAATGGTAATTATATATATATATATATATATATATATATATATTCTAACAACTTTCTTAAATATTTTTAGGCCAAAGAGATGGGACAGCTCCCGTCTCTTTTGGAACTTTACGAGCGGACCACAAAAACAAGGTGGGCTAATTTTTAGATGGCAAGTCCGAGCAAATATTCAACGACTTGGTTGCTCGGGTTGACGAGCGCCAGACCCAGCTGACCCAGCAGTCCACCGATGGATTACCCGTCACCTTTTCCACACTTTAAGTGGATAGGATTTACGAGGAGGTAAATTTTTAAAAATTTTAATTTTTTCATTATTCATTTAATTTAACTTTAAAATTTTACTAACAAATTTTTTGTTTTTAAGGTGGACGTACGTTGGAGATTGGTTCCGTCAACGATGTTCTGAGACCGACATCGTCTTATGGTCAGAGACGGGATGAGGAAGTCACTGAGCTGCGTAACGAGTTGGCCTCGACAAAAAGTTCCGTCACAGATCGTATGGGTAGAGTCGAGGGCTTCTTGGACGTTATAGCGGCCATAAATCCGGAATGGGAGTCCATATTGAAGAACATGCGACGAAAAAATTCCATTCTACCAGGCGATGAACGAGCCTTAGTTCTTTTTTTTGGTTGTTGTATTATAAATTCAAAACTTATTTATATATAAAATATTTTCCTATTGATTTTAATTTTAAATTATAATTTTATTAATAAATTAAATATTTCAATTATTTTTTTAATTATATTTTTAAATTCTGTAAAATAAAAAAATGAAGTAAATTCATAGCTAAATTACAACTTATTTACGTGGAAAGTTTACGAGGAAATGAAGAGGATAGATCAACGAGTATTTTACGGGGGAATAATTTCGTGGTATTTACATGAACTTTACGAGGAAATAATTTCCAGGTATTTTCGTGTAAGTAACGAGAAAATATTTTTCGAGGTATCTACGAGGAATTATAGCGACCTCCTTACGTGGAAACATTACTTCGTCTTTACGATGAAATGTGTATCTCGCTACTTTACGAGGAATTGGCGAAGAAAAATGCTTTACGACGAACGAGTAACAACGAAATCGTTTTCCTCGCTAAATCCTCGTAACTTCTCTTTTACGACGAATTCACGAGGAAAACCGCCGTCGGTAATCTTGTGTTTTCTTGTAGTGATTATATAATAATTTAACAACGAAATTCGTTTTCCTCGCTAAATCCTCGTAACTTCTCTTTTACGACGAATTCACGAGGAAAACCGCCGTCGGTAATCTTGTGTTTTCTTGTAGCGATTATATAATAATTATAAATGAAAGTTGGATCAATTAATATGTAATTCGTGCGTAGAGCGCGCGGAAAAAATTTCTAGGTTACTCATTTTCCTTTTGTACAAAATAAATATGCAACTTTATCGAAACCCCAACATTTTAAAACCCAGTTTTTACTTAATCATTATGTTAGGCCATAAAACTATACCAAACTCAATTTTTGGTCGACCTATTTCAGACTTTTTTTGTCCACCACATATCAATTTGAAAGTCCAGTAAAAACTATAAAATTAAATAAATTTGTAATGTATAATTTTAAAAATTTCTAGAGTTATGAATTAAAAAAATTATTACAATTTTATATTTTTGAAGTTTATTTTGGGTAAAATAAAAAAATTAATTTAATTTATTGTTCGTATAAATTGTTAAATTTTTTAATTCAAATTTTACATCTATTTCTATACACTATTTAATTTATATACTTACAACTACCTAAGTAAATACTAACAACCCCATAAACATCAGCTTTTGTACATGAAAACGCTAATAATGCTAATGGAACGCTAATGGTCAATTAAATCATTACGAAGGTAAAATATGAAAATATTAACACATATGAATTTCTGGTCATTCTCATATCAATCTAATCAATCTGTGTGACTTCTATTTTTTCATTCATCACCATTACAACACTGTAAAACAAGAATTTAAAAATAAAGAACAACCGAAAGAATTCTGTACACAAAACTACACAATGCATCAATAACATAAACGGCTCCGCGCTTACGCGGGGGACTGTACCCCTAGTAAAACAAATAGCAAAATAGTAACGAAATATTTTAGTTGGTTTAATGTTTAAAACTCCAAATTACCTTTAATGAATGACACAACTTTTTCTTTGTAAGTTTCATATAAATGTATCAAATATTTGTTTGTTCATGTTTTTATATATTTTTAAACTTTAATTCAAAATGCAGGAAATAATTTGGAGATCAATATTTTAGAGAGTTTTTCATGTTTTCACATGGTGACAATATTCTCCTCATTAAATTCAAAAATTTGGCCGAATTACCGGTTTTATAGCTGGAAAAATGCTAATGGAAGCAACCTACCGCGATTTTGGCTATTCGACACAATAAATCGGTTATTATTTAAATGGTTGATTAAACATCATTAAACACTATTACTCAAATTAATTGCTGAAGAGTAATAAACAATTTTTTTTCTAAACCCAATAAAAAGATAGGTTTTGGGTTTACTACAGCCAATTTGATTTTATTCAAGCAAAAGAGCATGCTATATTTGTAGTAATCATTCTTGTTGATGAGTTTCACAAAGTTTCAATGTGAGACATTTACACTTCATATATATAAATATCTCAAATATAGTTAAGATTATAGAGATTTCCTGCATAAATTATTTCCTAAAATCTCAGGGATATATAATATTCTAAATCTTGTTAGGTCAATAAAATATTGTTAACCACGATTTACATTCTTTATTTATTTGTTAAAAATGTTAATAAGGAAACAGATAGCAATAAAATAGAGAAATATGTTAGGTGGTTTAATGTTTTAAAACGTCCAAATTACCTTTAATGAATGACACGATTTTTTTCTTTGTAAGGGGGGGTTAGTGGGAGAGTGATTTTTAGAGAATTGAAGAATTTATGAATTCTATTGTTATTGGTTTAATGATTCTTAAAATCTTAATCAAATCTTTTGTTATTGGTATGATGATTTTATAACTCTTCTTAAATCCTTAGTTATTGGTGCAATGATTTTGTAAGTCATTATAGAATCTTTTGTTATTCAATAAGTAGAGTATTTTTAGATTTTGGAATTCTATTAAACTACTGTGTTAATGGAACGATAATTTCGATGCCAAAAAAAAATGGAACGATTATTTCTTATAATTTAACACATAAAGAATTATTTTCAAAATACTAGAGTTATACTGTTTATTTTTAAAGTTTGGATAACAAAATTAAGGTTATTGGGAGATGAATTTGTATAGAGTTTGTGAATTTTAAGAGTTAATAGATTTTTAAAATTATGTGGATTGCGAAAGTTGTATAGATTGACTTATCAAATTTGATCATAACTTCTTTAGATTGATGTAGATTTTCATCAATTAGGCTTACCAAAAGAGTTTTCATTAAAGAAGCAAACTTGCCTTGTAGATATACAAAGAGTAATAAAGAAACAATAAAAATAATTTTTTAAAAATAATTTTGAATTATATGTTTTAAATTCGAACTTATTATAAAGAAAATTGGATTTTTCAATTTTTTAAGAAAATTATTTTTGAAATGTGAAAATAAATTTTCAAACTATTTTCAATTTTTCAAACCCAACACCAAACCATGATCCATCATGGATCACTATCCAATGAACAGCATCTAACCATCATCCCACATGGATGAGTTAGATAAGTTATGATCCGCCCCTTTCTCCAGGGTCCTGTATCCCTACAATACATCACCATATATCGTCTCCAAGGGCGTGCCATACTTGGCCTCATATGCACCTCAAGAGACACCAACATAAACCACAAAGTAATCATATGTACATGTTACCTTATACTTGATCTTACTAGATCTTGTGCTTCCTGTATCATGTCTAGCCATGCTCCTCCATTGAACGCCTCTATCAAGTCTTATCATATACTTCCAGTATTGATAAGAACCAATCATGGGTCGCACCCATCATCCATTTCATGGAACTTCCATGAAACCAGTTTCTGCACTGCATCCACCTTCAAGGCTCTGTTCATGCCTTTAAGAGTGGAGTCCGACCTTCTCCATTCTCTTCTGGCCATTTGCGTGTGTCCCTAAGACACAGAGGAAGCCTAGGGTGTGTTCATCCATGATCAATCACCACCCAAGGGTCGTCCATCACTTATCACTTCAGTGCCCATGAAACTGCCTTTCTACACACATCTGCCTTCAAGGCTGTCTCAATCATTGGAAGTGCATTCTGGCCCTCCATCTTCTTTCCTGGCTATTTGAGTGTGTAGTAAGGATGTAGAGGAAGCCCAGGGCGTGGCAAACCATAATCAAAACACACCAGAGGGTCGTTCTCAACTCCCCTCTTGATTGCCATCAAAACTGCCTCTTTGCTGCCTTCATCCCACTCTTGGGGTTGGATGTTGCCATCCGACTTTCTCTCTGTTTTCTCTGGTTTTTCTTTGTGTTTCAGGAATAAGAAAGGATCCCTGACGTGCCTGCAAAGGCACGGACTTGCCCTTGTATTTATAGAAAAGGAATGGTCACCTTTCCAAAGGTTGCCTCCTTTCGGTATCATTTCTGGCCATTGATTTAATCAATGGTCCAGATCACACCTGTTCGCCTAGGGCAGTTACCAGACGTCCTTGACAGCCCTAACTGCTCCTAGACACATCACACAGAAGCCTAGGCTGGATTCCCAATCCCCTGGCTCAACCACAGGTGCCCACTGGCTCACAGGCACACCCGTGTGGTCCACATGGTCCGACCACTGTCCGGACCTGGCCCAACTGCCCAAGACTTGAACACTCAGTCTACCTGAGTTGAGCTGATCCCCAGCTGCCCAGCTGAGTGAGCTAGTTCATCCAGCTCAGGGAGATGACACACTCTTCAGTGAGCTACACTGAGCTGCACTACACTCGTGCTTGCTTACCGCATCGCCCAGCTGCCATATCACCTATGCAGCTTGATATCTTCATATTAATCAATATGTCTATGTCCCTTGATCCATTCGTTGACCTTGACTAAGCTTTCCCATGATCTCTCCTGATCATACAGCTCATTCCACCTTGTTCACGATCTATTCTGATGATCTGAACCAAGGCAGCTTGTTTCTATCGAGACATTCAAACCCTAGGTCAAGTTCCAGGAACGGGGACATGACAAGTCTCCCCCACTTAGGATGGATTCGTTCTCGAATCCAGTGGTGCTTTCTTGTCTCATTACAAAGATTCCAACCGAACTCTTTGCACCCGGAACATGAAGCATGCTCGATTGGTCCTTCCTAACCAATTTGTTGCATCTCCCTACTTGTTCCTATTGATCACGTCTTGATCATCATATACACAAGTCTCCCCCCACTTGATAGAGATTTAACTTAAAATCTTATCAAGTGGTCCATCAAGCACCCATACAAAGACTTGACTTGTGTCACTGGCCCAACTCTCCAGGTTGCGGTCCTAGTGGACACCAAGTCTGTTACTCTCTGACCTTATTCCAAGACTAGATCATATTCAGTTCCTAGGAACATACTGCGTACTGAAGTCTTAGTAGCTTCAACCAAATCTCTAAGCCACTCGATGCACCAGCCAAGTCCTAGCGAACATGTTCCAATCTTTAGGTTCCTCATTCTACCATGAGGCCTAACAGATTGTTCTGTTTCCTCAAGTCCTACGCGGACACCAAGGTTTGATTCCAGCCCAAACGTACTGGATCATCCCTAACCCGACAACAGCCTTTTCCAGCTTGGTCATATTGCGATCTTAGTCCATACTAGACTAAACCGCCTCAACTTGACTTCTGTCCATCACTGGACTTTCTCATATCGTGATCCTGGTCCATTTAGGACGCGATCATAATCCGGTCCTGGTCGACTTAGGGACTCAACCGTCTCACCCCAACCTTAGGTCAATCTCCGACTTGGTTGTGCTGTGATCCTCATCCCTCACTGGACTTGGTCGACTTCGTTCCAACCATAGGTCAATCTCCGACTTGGTTGTTCTGCGACCCAGGTCCCTTCCCAGACAGGGTCGACTTCAGCTCCACCATCTTGGCAGGAGCTCTGCGGTAGGGAATTTTTGACATTGGGGCCGTCCCTGGTTCCAGTTCTACTATGAACGGGTCAGCCCTATCAGGGGGAATGCCCTGTAGCGCCCGAAACACATCCTTGAACTCACTGACCAGCGGAATCCCGTCCGGGTTACCACCCCCAACGACCTCCTTAGTGCTGGTTGTGGCCAACTAGGCTCAACAACCCCGCTCAAGCATCCCTTCCGCAATGGATCGCTGATAACACTAAGAATCCAGAGGTCGGACAAATAACTTGGAACCTGATCGGGGGTCCACACCCACTCTCAAACTGCACCTTAACCCGGTAACAATCTAAGGTGGCCCGATTCTCTTCCATCCAATACCTTGGAACCTGATCGGGGGTCCACACCCACTCCTAAACCGCACATGCCCTCGGTGACAGTCTATGGTGGCCCGATTCTGTCCAGCCAGTCCTTACCTAATATCACCTCGTGATTCTTTAGGTGGACTACAATCAGATCCGCAGGCATTACCCTGTCTGTGATCAACAATCAGATCCGCAGGCATTACCCTGTCTGTGATCAATACTCGGATGTCTCTAACTAGACAATCTCATGTTCCCATCTGGAACAAACCCTTTCCGATCAATCCTGGACTCACAAACCTATGTGTAGCTCCAGTATCAGAAAGTACATGTGTTTCCACCACCGATCATTAAGTGCCTAGATGAGTAAGATATCAGTTTGATCACACATTTGGAAAACGTCTCATACCATTCTCCAAAGTGTCACACTTCTGTGAATATCCCATACCATTCACAAGAGTGTTTATAATATACCTCAATCCCCATCATACTAAGCCACTTAACATTGTATTCCCAATCCATTCAAATTGATCTAAGGAATCCTACCTTGCCTTATACCGAGTCCCAGATGATCCATCTGATCCCAAGCCACTCGTATACTAGCCATGTAGTGTCTCCCTTAAGCCAACTTGAAACTCGCAAATGCTCACTTGTTTTGAATGGCCACCAAGGATAACACTTACCCCCAAAGAGTGCTACACGTTTCTTTCAACCTAAGCTACTCTCAGGTTAATGTTACTTCCCTGGTCCAGTCATCCATAAAAGATCTTGCATTGCATTGATCCGTCCAATCCGTCTATTATTCCTAGATAACTAGATCGACCAACCTTCTGTATCAGGATCTTGCCCTTGGAGAATGCATCTTGGCCAAGCCGGTTCACCTTGGAACTTTCCCGTTCACAAGCATGATACCCTATCTTGCCTCTGCTCCCTCTTGGCTCACCTAGTAAGGTTCCATGGTCGTCTCAATTTCCAGAAATAATTTCGGTTTGGAACATACTACCTTTGAGCAGTGAGTTGAGCTGAAGTTATAACCCAATCAGAACCTCCACTCATCTGTCTCAAAAGGATCCATACTACCTGAGAAATACTTAGTTCTCATCTGAGATATATGCTCCAGCACCCTCAGGTAGTCCACTAACCAAGCTGCCTTAGCTGGTGGATCAATCTAGACCACCTCAGCTACTGGCCCAGCTTGATCATTAGCTGCCGAAACAGCTGCCCAATTAACTGGTTAGTCCTCTCATTGTTTGCAACAATGTTTGGATCAACCCGATTCACATCAAAAGAGGATTCAGCTTCCCCTTCCAGCTGCAGCTCAACTCTCCCCCACTCGAACCTCAGTAGGGTTGAGCTGATTTACAAATAATCCAGCTTCATTGTTAACTTCCTACAGCTGAGTCAACAACAAAACTTGTGGATTAACCACATCAGCATTTACTTGTCCGGACGTGTGGGTGAAAAACCACAACCCAACGATCCTAGAATCAAGCATGCTCTGATACCAACTTGTAAGACCCAAACCCGACCAGCTTGGCCGCGGTCGACGCCTCACGTCGCTCGGTCCACACACTGACCGAACCACTCAATTTTTCGCGCTTTATCTATACTTTCGCCTAAGGGTGAAGTCTATCTTAGACCTTAGCTTAAGACTACCTTAGTCATTCACTAGCTTAGATCCTTTCAACTTATGCACGGAATATTATCTATCAACCATTGGTCTAAAGCCAATCTAACACTTGTCAGGTCGAATCACCTTAGCCATGGTCAGTATAAACAACTACTACCAGCTTCGAGGTTGATCCTGAACCTAATCCAAGTCATATAAAATAACTGAGGTTCCATTCCCCTAACCATTCTATCTAGATCTAAGCAACATTGCTAGATCATACCTTTGCCACATCCCTGGAGCTTGTTAGCTCATTGCCTCAGCTATCCCCAGCTTGTTAAGCTAACTCGTCCAGCTCAGCTCAGCTGAACCACTTCACTTGAGCTTCCATACACTTTCGTCCAGCTGATCGAGCTGTGAGGCAGCTTCGCCTAGCTCCCCGTCTACTCGTCCATCTCTCCTGTGTCTGCATAAACCCTTCCCTTGGTTACTTAGTCATTCAACCAGTCATCTCCACAGACCAAGTACCTTTGGGAAGTCTTTAGCTACAAAAAAACCTCAATCAAACATGCTCCAAAAACTAATTAAAATTCATGATAATTCATGATAATTCATAACTAAGAGAATGCTCAAGTTAGATTTCTCAGAACTGGCCTCGATCATACTGATCTTGCCCATGAACAGCCCATATGGCCATAACTGACCACCTCTAAATCAATGAGATAAAACTAATCTTTCACCATGATAATTCATGATAAATACCCATTAAGAGATATTTGAAGTCGGATCCTAACAATTCCTTCAGGAACTATCAGATCTCCACTTACCTGCCCAACCAAGGCCATGGAGAGATTTCTCTGAACCGACCCATCTGTGGTTCAGGATCTCCATGTATAAACAATAGAGCATAGGATTAATAATGCCCACCAGTTCCTGAGTCAATCAACCAACCACCCCACATGACTCAGAACTGATGAGTCTTCACTCCTCCTAACCGGCCATGGAACTATGTCCCACTGAACCTGATTAGTGTTGCTCTTACCACCGGTGCATCCTTCGATCAATCAGATCAGACACCTTGATCCATCATCCATGGATCAGATCGTCCATCCTTGCCCATGATCAGATCACACACAGCCTTCCTTGTATAAACACACTAGCACAATACTTGTGGTCCATACCAACAAGTACTAGCCTTACTCCTCTCCTTTGCTTGCTGTTGGATCCAATCAAATTGGACTTTACACTCCACGTGGTTCCTCTGGTACTAGGACTCCCATGTGTCTCATCAGTGGGTCGGACTCATGGTTCACACCATGATCAAACCCAACACCAAACAATGATCCATCATGGATAACTATCCAATGAACATCATCTAACCATCATCCCACATGGATGAGTTAGATCAGTTATGATCCGCTCCTTTCTCCAGGGTCCTGTATCCCTACAATACATCACCATATATGGTCTCCAACGGCGTGACATACTTGGCCTCATATGCACCTCAAGAGACACCAACATAAACCACAAAGTAATCATATGTACATGTTACCTTATACTTGATCTTACTAGATCTTGTGCTTCCTGTATCATGTCTGGCCATGCTCCTCCATTGCACGCCTCTATCAAGTCTTATCATATACTTCCAGTATTGATAAGAACCAATCATGGGTCGCACCCATCATCCATTTCATGGAACTTCCATGAAACCAGTTTCTGCACTGCATCCACCTTGAAGGCCGTTCATCCTTTGAGATTGGAGTCCGGCCTTCTCCATTCTCTTCTGGCCATTTGCGTGTTAGCCTAAGACACAGAGGAAGTCTAGGGTGTGTTCATCCATGATCAAACACCACCCAAGGGTCGTCCATCACTTCTCACTTCAGTGCCCATGAAACTGCCTTTCTACACACATATGCCTTCAAGGCTGTCTCAATCATTGGAAGTGCATTCCGGCCCTCCATCTTCTCTCCTGGCTATTTGAGTGTGTAGTAAGGATGTAGAGGAAGCCCAGGGCATGGCAAACCATAATCAAAACACACCAGAGGGTCGTTCTCAACTCCCCTCTTGATTGCCATCAAAACTGCTTCTTTGCTGCCTTCATCCCACTCTTGGGGTTGGATGTTTCCATCCAACTTTCTCTCTGTTTTTTCTGGTTTTTCTTTATGTTTCAGGAAGAAGAAAGGATCCCTGACGTGCCTGCAAAGGCACGGACTTGCCCTTGTATTTATAGAAAAGGAATGGTCACCTTTCCAAAGGTTGCACCCTTTCGGTATCATTTCTGGCCATTGATTTAATCAATGGTCCAGATCACACATGTTCGCCTAGGGCAGTTACCAGACGTCCTTGACAGCCCTAACTACTCCTAGAAACATCACACACTATCCTAGACTGGTTTCCCAATCCCCTGGCTCAACCACAAGTGCCCACCGGCTCACCGGCACACCCGGGTAGTCGACACGGTCCGACCACTGTCCGGACCTGGCCCAACTGCCCAAGACTTGAACACTCAGTATAGCTGAGTTGAGCTGATCCCCAGCTGACCCAGCTGAGTGAGCTAGTTCATCCAGCTCAGGGAGCTGACACACTCTTCAGTGAGCTACACTGAGCTGCACTACACTTCATCTAGCTGGTCGAGCTTGCTTACCGCATCGCCCAGCTGCCATATCACTTATGAAGCTTGATATCTTCATATTAATCAATATGTCTATGTCCCTTGATCCATTCGTTGACCTTGACTAAGCTTTCCCATGATATCTCCTGATCATACAGCTCATTCCACCTTGTTCATGATCTACTCTGATTCTGAACCAAGGCAACTTGTTTCTATCGAAACATTCAAACCCTAGGTCAAGTTCGAGGAACGGGGACATGACAGGCCCGCCGGCTCGCCCCAAACCCGCTAAGCCCATAAATATTTGAGCCCGGCCTGGCCCTGACCGGAAGTATTTTTGGCCTAGAATTCAAAGCCTGGCCCGACCCTTATAGGGATATAGGGCTTTTCGAAAAATAATTTGTTATTGTAATTTTTAATATTTTAATACATATAAATTTTCATAAAAAGAGCAGTTTCAACTTTTTGTTTTAAAATATAAAGTAAATTTAAACTTTTCTTCTTTATCAAAATATTTTACTTTTTTGTATGCTTTAAAAACATATTAAAAATTAACCAAATTTAAGAAGATTTAAATAATCAAATATATATTTAAAATAAACATATAAGATAACAAAATTTATGACAAACATGATCAAACTTTTCAGACTTTATATGTTATAAAATAAAAAGTTTTTTTTCTTTTCTTTGAATACATTTTTAAGTTACATTTGCAAAAATTATAATATTTGTAATAATCAAACAATAAAGTGCATTAACAGGTTTTATATTTTTATTAGAGTATGGGTTAAAATATTAAAATAATATGTTAATCCTATTAAAGGTTTTGATTGCAAGAATGGAAATATTTAAAGTAAAATACAAAGTTTCAGGTTTTCGGTCCGGCCCTAACTCAAACGGGCTTAAGCCCAAAATATCCAAAGCCCAAATGGGCTTAGCCCGAAAGGTCCAATTTTTTTGGGCTTATAAAACTAAGCCTAACCCCCATAATTTTTAGGGTCAGACGGTTTAGGCTGCGGGTTTCGACCCTAATTGATATTTTGAGAAAACCTAAAACGTATTGGAGGAAGAAGATCATTAATGAAAAAAACAAAAAAAAAATATGGTCAAAAACGGAATCTGGGTATCGAACTCGCAGACTGTCGCTTACAGCCCACTTCAGAAAGCACTCTTCCATAGCACGTATCGTTACATTCTATGGAAATCGTATATTCATATATATAATTTTAGCAAAAAAAAATAATCATTAAAAATTAATCTCCCAGTAATCGGCGATTAATCTCCTATTTTTCTACAACTCACTAGGCCCAGACCGACCGTCCAACTCACGCCTAGCGCAATTCCGAGCATGGGTAAAAGTGTTATCAATGGTATAATTATTATCCAGTAAGAAAACAAAAACGTCGAAGGCAAAAAAAGTCAAAACTCTCTCGAACTCAATTTTATCAATGGTATAATTATTATCCAGTAAGAAAACAAAAACGTCAAAGGCAAAAAAGTCAAAACTCCCTCGAACTCAATTTTTGATGCATAGCAAATGGAAACTTTCCGACCATGCTTCCGCACGCCTAGTGAACCTCCGCCCTTCACCCCTCCAGACCCACCTGACCCCTCATCTCCTCTCTTGCCTGTAAACGTTGCCCCCCCCCCTTGTTATTCTCCCTAAACCCTCCCCTAGAGGTTATTCCTTCCGCCGAAGTTCCTCTGCTTCCCACCCAACTGCTGCTGTTTCTGGACAAAAGGTTACTCTAACTATTGCAAAAGAATCTCAACCCAAACTTGCAATTACTTCTGCAAGACCCAGAAATCTGCTACTACTACTCCAGAAATTGGATCTGAAACAACTACTCTGCTCACTGTTCCAGATTCTGGATCTACTCATTCCGCTGACCCTTTCAGTATACCACTTCCAAACCTCTCTGTTATCCCACCCAAAACCTCCTCCCCCATCCTTACTAATAAAGCCGCAGGCCCAACCCTTCCTTTAAACTCATCCTCTCCTCCCACTGTTCCCCCACTGAGACCTCCTTACCCCATCCTACTCATCCTACTCCAGAAACTCTTGTTCTGCAGCCTCCTATTGCTCCATCTCTGGTAGAAAAGATTAGAGCTTCTGAAAAAACTCTAAAGCGTCTGACTCCAGTTTTGGTAGCTGCTAATGGTAGACCTCACATCATTATCCCTGATGAAGTCTTCCACAAAGGAGTTGAGATTCATAAAGACTTAATTATATGTTATTTCAATGGCAAGTCACCTCGTTTTAGTCAGATTCAAAGCGTATTTAACTACATGTGGGGAAAAAGGAAGAAGCTGGAAATACATAATAACCCCTTGAATCGACAGTCATTGTAAGGATATCTAGTGACTACCTGAGACAGAAGATCTTCGAGAAATGCATCTGGTATGTTGGAGAATCCATGTTTCACACAGCTTAATGGTCTTCTGCTCATTCTATGTCAACACCTCCTCTCAAAGCTATTAAGATTTGGGCTCAATTGAAAGGTGTGCCTCTTGACCTACGATATGATAAAGGATTAAGCTTATTCGCTGGTCGAATTGGCGAGCCAAAGGAAACAGATGATTTCACTACGAATCTTGTCAGCCTTACAATTTCACATATTAAAGTGTAGGTCGATCTCACCAAGCCTCTTCCTCCGGTAGTAGAATTCGAAAGGCAAAATGGTGAAGTTGTTGAGGTCTTTGTCCATTACCCATGGGTCCCCCTACCTGCTCCCACTGTAAGGAACTTGGTCACATTATTAGTAACTGCCTCACCTATGTTCCTCCTGAACCTGTTACAGAAAAGAAAAAAGATAAGTATACCCCAAAATTTGTTGGTAAAAAGTAGTTGAGGTGCTACCGAAACTCAAAGCTTCATCGACTTCTGATACCTCCACTTCCAACCCTCCATACTCTGCCTCTGAGACTGTGACTCATCCTGCTGCCTCCACCTCACCTTCCCCTCCCCCTGCCCCACTTTTTTACACATTGAACCCTCCTCTTCTTCCCTTTCTGACCCTATGGTGCTCGATGGTGCTGCTTTGAATCCAATTGATGCCTTAAACTCTCATATCCGTATTCCATGCCCTCCCCTTAAGCGTTCTAGATCTTCCCCCTCCCTTTCTCCACCTCAGTCCTCTCATCCTCTTGCTTACCCTAAAACACTATCCACTCAAAAATCAAACCCTCCTGTTTTATCTTCTTTTAATCATTTTTCTCCTCGATCTGAAAAATCCACTGCTTCTTTTTTGCCCCCAGGATTTGCCCAATCAAATTGGTGATCCACCCCCTCTTTCTCAATGAGTGTTAAACTCATCTTTTTGGAATGTCTGAGGACTCAATGAACCGGACAAAAATCAACCGGAAGGCTTTGTTGACCCAGAGAAACCAAATCATGTCTGCAAATTAACCAAAGCGTTATATGGTCTTAAGCAAGCTCCACGTGCTTGGTTCAATACCTTCAGCAACTATCTAATAGACTATGGGTTTATTTGCAGTACATCGGATCCGTCTCTGTTCACTTACAGTAGAGGCAATGCCTTCATGGTATTACTCTTATATGTTGATGATATTCTTCTCACTGGAAGTTCGGAGCACCTCCTAACAGAGTTTGTTGCGTCACTGTCTCGGCAATTCTCCATGAAAGACATGGGCAAACCCTCTTATTTTCTTGGCATTGAGATGGAGACGAGTCAAGATGGTCTCTTCCTTCATCAGCAGGCTTATATCAGAGAAATTCTCCATGCGGCTTCTATGACAGATTGCAAGCCCATGCCTACCCCTCTTCCTCAACGCATCGAGGTTACTGATACAGGTCTCTTTGAGGAACCCACTTACTTCAGGAGTCTAGCAGGGAAGCTGCAATACTTGACTATCACCAGACCTGACATTCAATACGCTGTCAATCTGGTGTGTCAACGTATGCATGCTCCTACGAACACTGACTTCAGTCTGTTAAAGAGAATCCTCAGATATCTTAAAGGCACAATGGAGTATGGTCTGCATATCAAGAAGAATGATGATCTATCTCTAAAAGCGTATTGTGGCAGTGACTGGGGAGGTTGTTCAGAAACGAAGAGGTCCACCACTGGGTTCTGTACAATTCTAGTGTCTTGGTCTGCTAAGAGACAGGACACAGTCTCTCGCTCTTCCACAGAGGCGGAGTACAGGGCTTTGGCAGAAACGGCTCAGGAAATAACTTGGATATCTCAGCTTCTACGAGATCTAAACATCTCTTAAGATCATGCTACTCTGTTGCTGTGTGATAACCTCTCGACGGTATACTTGAGCACTAACCCGGCGCTTCATAAAAAATCAAAGCACTTCGATCGTGATTGACATTACATCCGGGAACAGGTAGCTCTGGGTCTGATCAAAACTCAACACATACCAGCGGCACTGCAGGTTGCTGACATCTTCACCAAACCTTTGCGAAGGAAGGAGTTTGTTGTTCTTAGAAGCAAACTTGGCGTTGGAGGAAACCCCACGCAAAGTTTGGGGGGGGGGGGAGTGTTAGTGGAAATCAAGATCAGACCCAGCCCACTATGAAGAAGACGGCCCAAGTATCAAGTGAAGCCCATCTGCTTCAACGATCTTCTTCCCCTCTGCATTTGTCGTCATGCGTAACAGAGAGAAGTACGGAGTCAAACCAGCTGCGCCTCTTCAACCCGTTTGCTCCTCTCTTAGAGTGTTGTGCTGGCTAGCTGAAGACTTATCTTTACAGCTGTGTAATCTCTGTATTTAGATCCTTCAGCTGAACCTTTTATATTTGCTCTTCTCCTTTCTTTATAATCAAGTTAATAAAATATATTTCTTTCATAAAAGTCTCGTCTGTTTCGCTTCCCTCACAATAAACTTTGGATATAGAAACTCATAATTAAATATAGCTGATTTTCTATTGTTTTAAATGATTGTCTGGTGGACGAGAAACCATGAATCTGTGATAGTACATTATGAAATTGTTAACACATTAATTCATCACCGATTCATAGACACAGCATCATCCAGTTCTGATATGATTTTATATGAAATTAAATAACTGTGAAGTAGAAAGTTACTTTGAAGAAGAAATACATAAACTGAGAAAATGGCTAACCTTTTGTCAGTAAAGAACAGGTAAAACAAAACGTGGGGATGTGAAACAAACATACCATAAAGATCAATGTAAATGATTTAGATTACAGTTACACATAAGAAAGAACAAAAAACGATAAGAACAGAAAAAAAATCAAAGGAGATTAAGATGTGACTGAAACCAATGCTGTATTTGTGGTGACAAAAAAAAAGAGTAGAGATTCGTTCCTAATCATTTGTGTTGATTGTGTGTAGTTTCTGAAGAATTAAATGTAATATTTATTTTTAATGTCAGACTGGATTTGTCAAAAAAAAAACAAAGAATAATTTGAAATAATAACGTTGTGTGTTAGAGGAATCAAAGAAAACAATAGAAGAAGGATTTTTCTCACTAAAAGAAAAACTCTCTAAAACAGATCTAACCTTTGGAGAACCCTAAAGGGCGATGACGGCGGCGACTCAAACTCAGACAACAGTTCGAGACCTATTCCAGTAGATCCAGCCGCGTACGGTCTTTAGCTAGTGCCATCTCCCTCCGGTGCTAAGCTGAATCTCTCCGCATAAACCCCCATTAACCAAAGCTGATACCTTTCGTTAAGAAGAGATGGGGAGTTAAGGCGGTCCAGTAGCTTTGCGATTTCTCTTGGTGCGCCGTATCGAGAGAAGCAGATCCAAAAGCAAGCTTTCATTAAGTCCTTGTGGCTTCGCGATGATGAATCGTTTCAAGAAGAAGAAAGAGCCCTCTCTCATGGAGGAGCTGAAGGAATTAGAGCTTCTCGATGAAGGTGAAATGGTGGATATCCCAGAGCTGGAGCTGGAGGATCTAATAGAAGAGAACCGGTTGAGTGTCATTGTTCGTTGCTTGAACCCTCATGCCCATAAGGTGGGAGGTCTGATTAAGGCGCTACCACCAATCTGGGGGCTAGAGGATAGAACACAGGGGAGGATAGTAGGAGAGGACAAGGTCCAGTTCAGTTTCAGATCAGATACAGACCTCCAATATGTCCTCAACAAAGGGCCCTGGTTTGTCAATGGTTGGATTGTGGTCTTGGACCAATGGAGCCCGAACCCATCAGAAGACTACTTGAAGAAGATAACTTTCTGGGTTAGAGTGAGAGGTCTCCCTATACAGATGCTGAAGAAGGAAGTAATCGATACTCTACTAGGGCCACTGGGGGAAGTAGATAAAGTAGAGCTTCACGCTAAGAACTCTAACTCCATCGAGTATGTGAGAGCTATGATTACTGTCAACTCAGACGAACCATTACAGTTCAGAAGGATTGCGAGACTGAAATCTGGGGCCACATACCCCACGGAGCTGGAGTACGAAAAACTTCTCAAAGTTTGCTACACATGTAAGAGACTCACACATGATCAATCTAAGTGCCCCTTACAGATCATGAGTAATGAGGTGGGAGTAAGGGAGGAGAAGGAAAAGAGGAAGGAGCCTAACCTTAGAAAGAAACTGAAGGAGAAAGAATCCTTAGCTAAGGAACGCCTAAGTAAAGGTCCTTCAAAGGAAGGAGGCTCCAGAAGCTCCCAACCAGCCAGAAGTACTCAAGCCTCACTAAGTCGAAGAAGTGGAAAAGAGAAGGAACAACTTCAAGAGGAGAAGAGAAGAGGGAAACGAGTCAGCTCAACACCCCAACTAGTCTGGCAACCGATAAAAGGAAAGGGAGGAACGGAAAAGACGAGAAGCACTGAAGAATCTATTGCAAATACCAGAAGCTCTGGTGGAACGAGTGGAAATAAAAGTGCTACTGAAAGACTGGGAAGGAAAGAACAAGGGGTGGAACCTGCTGAAGCAGACTCAGTTTTCAACAGATTGGGAGGTTTTGAGAAAGAGTGGGGTTCAAAAGGAAGCAGGGGAAGCAGAGCAGATAACACCTCCTCGCAGGACCTTCGCCTGAAACTTAGTGGAACATCCTCGGGGGAGAGACATGATGGTAAATCAAGCAAAGGCAGCCGCAGTCCTCCTTCAGTCTTTGAACGACTAGGGAGCTTGAGATTCTCAACTCCAGTCAATGTCAGAACCGTGGAAGACTCACAGCCCTCAAAGAGAAGGAGACAGAACAGCAGTGGTGAGAGACAATCTAAGAAGGCTAGGAAGACTTCAACAGAAAAGGATCCGCTGGGTCCATCGGTTTTTCAACGACTGGGGGTGACGACTGAAGTATCTGACTGCAGTACCCCTTTGGAGGGCAAACATTCTGCTCGTGTAGCAGCTTTCACACCAGTTCATTCTGCTCTTGGAGCAGCGCATTTCCCAAACCATTCTGTCCGTAGGATAGCATTGGCAAGTGGAGCACAGACTAAAGAAGGGTTGATGGGTAATACCAACCCTTCGAGGTCAATATGAGGATCCTGAGCTGGAACTGTCAGGGGCTGGGGAATACCCCGACAGTTCGACATCTACAGGGAATACATGGTCAGTATTCGCCTGAGATAATATTCCTCAGTGAGACCAAAAGTAGGAGAGGTTACCTGGAATCTATAGTTGGGAAGTTGGGCTTTCATGATCTTGTCACTATAGATGCCAGGGGAAAGAGTGGAGGTTTAGCGGTTATGTGGAGGAATTCTTGTGAAGTTGAAGTCCTTCAAGCGAATAAAAGGGTGATTGATCTGCAAGTAAGGTGGCAAGGATTCTGGTTCTTTCTCACCTGTGTATACGGCGATCCAGTTAGAAGTAAAAGAGGTGAAGTGTGGGAAAGAATTTCGAGAATCGGAGCCAATAGGAAGGGTGCCTGGGTATTAATGGGTGACTTCAACGAGGTGATTGATCAGTCAGAAAAATCAGGTGGAGTAGCCAGATCAGATCGAGAGGGTTTGGAGTTCAAGCAGATGCTACTCAACTGGGGTCTATGGGATGTTAAATACAAAGGTAATCCATTATCTTGGGCAGGAAAGAGGAACAATGAATTGGTGCAGTGTAGGTTGGACAGAGCGGTAGCAAATCAAGAATGGTTGGAAGCCCACCCGCACGCTACAACCTTCTACCTACCAAGAGTGCAGTCGGACCATAGCCCGATCATCATCTCCCTGGATGGTCTACAGAGAAAGAAACCCACGAGCTTCAAGTACGATCATAGGATGGTTAAAAGAGAGGGTTTTGTAGAGACAGTCACAAGGGGTTGGAGGGCAGCTAGCAGCGGCCAAGGAAGTTTGATGTGCAGGATCTCTACTTGCCGAAAGGCTATATCTGTATGGAAGCGACAAGCAAAGCCAAGTTCAGCCATGAGAATCCAGGAGCTGAGCTACAAAATTGATGAAGCAACCCGCCAGGAATTGTTTCAAAAGGAAGAGCTCGAGAGGCTACGAAAGGAGCTGGCAGAGGAATATCACAATGAAGAGATTTTCTGGCTTCTCAAAAGCAGAATCAACTGGCTGAGATCAGGAGATATGAACACGAAGTTCTTCCATGCGGTGACCAAAAACAGAAGAGCGCAGAATAGGATCAAAAGCCTGATCGACGAGGAAGAGACCGAATGGTTCGCTGATGAGGACCTAGGAAGAGTAGCAGAGCAGTATTTCAAGACCCTGTTCTCATCAGAAGACGTTGGTTTGGACGAGGTCGAGTGGCAGGACATGCCAGAACTGATCTCTGCGGAGCAGAACAGTCATCTAATGCAGCCGGTATCGCAGGAGGAAGTTAGAAAAGCAGTGTTCGCAATTAACCCATCCAAGTGTCCTGGTCCAGACGGGATGAACGGGTACTTCTTTCAACAATTCTGGGATACAAGTGGCTTGGACATTACAACTATGGTGCAAAAGTTCTTCAGCACTGGAGAACTTGAGGACGGGATGAATGGAACCAACATATGTTTGATCCCCAAGGTGCTGAATGCGAAGAAGATGAGTGACTTCCGACCTATTAGCCTCTGCAATGTCGCCTACAAGGTAGTATCCAAACTGTTGGCTAGTAGATTGAAGAAGGTCCTCCCCAGCGTAGTCTCAGAAACACAGGCTGCCTTCGTCGAAGGCCGTCTTATTTCTGATAATATCTTGATTGCACATGAACTCCTTCATGCTTTGAGCTCAGACAATAAGTGTGCGTCGGAGTTCATTGCCATCAAAACAGATTTATCTAAGGCTTATGACCGTGTAGAGTGGACTTTCTTAAATAAAGCAATGAAGGCGATGGGTTTCTCTGAAGAGTGGAGGAGGCTGATTATGGCATGTGTGACTTCAGTGAACTACCAAGTGCTCATTAATGGCTCCCCGTTCGGCAGGATCGTTCCATCAAGAGGGTTGAGACAAGGTGATCCACTATCACCTTACCTCTTTGTGATGTGTACTGAAGTTCTAGTGCAAATGCTGAGACGCGCAGAAAATTCAGGGAAGATATCTGGACTCAGAGTGGCGAGAAGAGCCCCACCGGTCTCTCATCTTCTGTTTGCAGATGACAGTATGCTCTATTGTAAGGGATCTGAGGAGGAGTTAGAGCAGATTTTACAAATTCTCCGAGTCTACAGTATGGCTTCAGGACAGAAGATCAATTACCAAAAGTCGAGTGTCTACTTTGGGAAGCATATTCCCGAAAATAGAAGAAACGAGATTCTGCAGAAACTACAAATAGAGACAGTGGGTGGCGATGGGCTCTATCTTGGACTCCCGGAGTCATTTGGAGGTTCAAAGGTATCCTTACTGAGTTATATCAAAGAGAATTTGAACCAGAGAGTCCATGGATGGCAGTCTAAGTTCCTATCTCCAGGAGGAAAAGAAGTACTCTTAAAGGCTGTAGCAATGGCGATGCCAACATACACAATGGCGTGCTTCCTCTTACCTAAGACTACTATCAAGCAGATTATGTCACTCATGGCTGATTTTTGGTGGAGGAATGGTCATGAAACAAAAGGAATGCACTGGAAAAGTTGGGATAGTCTTTGTAAACCGAAGGCAGTTGGAGGATTGGGCTTTAAAGACTTGGAAGCTTATAATCTGGCATTATTAGGGAAACAGCTTTGGAGAATGATCAAAAAACCAGAATCCCTAATGGCTAAGATTTTCAAGAGCAGATATTTTAGGAACTCTGATCCCCTCAATGCAGACCTGGGTTCTCGACCCTCTTATGCGTGGCGCAGCATTCATGCAACACAGAAGCTCATTCAGCAAGGAGCCCGGGTTGTAATTGGGAACGGTAAAGACACGAAGCTGTGGCAAGAAAGATGGATTGGAAACACACCGGCTTCAATGATCCAGTCTGTACGGTTGGTACCAGGTCAGAACCGCGAACCATTGTCTTCTGATATGCGAGTAAGTGAGTTGATTTGTGAGAATGGTCGAGATTGGGATGTTGGGAAGATTGAGAGGCTGTTTACAGCAGGAACCAAAGAAAAGATCATCAAAATAAGACCAGCAGGAAAAAGAAGCAAGGATACTTACTCCTGGGACTATACTAAAACAGGGCACTACACTGTTAAGTCGGGCTATTGGGTTCAAATGAATGAGGTCACAGGCGCACCTGAAGCTAGAAAAGTCACCCAACCAAGTCTAGATAGCATTTACCAGCAGGTGTGGAAGGTGGAGACTAGTCCCAAAGTTAAACACTTTCTTTGGCGATGTCTCAACAATGCACTCCCGGTGGCGTTAAATATGGTGCACAGACACATAGCTAAACAAAAGATGTGTAGTAGATGTGGAAATGAGGAGGAGAGCGTAAACCATCTGCTGTTTAAGTGTCATTATGCCAGATTAGTTTGGGCTTTGGCAAATGTTCATATTCCTCCAGCTGGAGTATGGTCGGACTCTCTGTATGCCAATATCCACTGGGTCTTAAATCTAAAGAAAGAGTACCCACTGGAAGAGGTAGAAGAGAGCTTTGCGCCATGGTTAATGTGGAGGTTATGGAAGAACAGGAATGATTTCGTCTTTAGAGGGAACGATCATGATGCAGCCCTAACGGTCTGGAAGGTTTGGGAGGATGTGCTTGAGTGGATTAGCAGAGCTGAGGTGAAAGAGAAGGAGGTTAAAGAGCCCACAGCCCCAAAACCGGAGGTCAAATGGAAACCACCAGCGGAGAGGTATCTGAAGTGTAACTCAGATGCAGCGTGGTTTAAAGAAGAACGAAATGGTGGAGCTGGTTGGATACTACGTGATCACCGGGGGAGATTGATATGGGCTGGTGCAAAGAAACTGGCAGAAGTGAGATCAGCTATAGAGGCGGAAGCAGAGGCAGTGAGGTGGGCTTTACAAACGGTGACAGGTTTTGGATATGACAGAGTACAGTTTGAAACCGATTCACTTCAGTTGATGAGGATGATAAATGGAGAGGAGGAAACCTGGCCACTGTTGGAGCCCATCATCCAGGAGATAGCTGCACTTATGTCGATGAGGGAGGAGATCACGGTTGTGTATTATCCTCGGAGTGGTAACAAAACCGCGGATAGGATAGCAAGGGAGACTTCTACGTTTACGTCCTTTGTCCCCAAGTTATATTCTATGTCGCCTTCTTGGTTGTCTTCTTGTTTAGAGTCTGATAATTTGGTTGTAAGAACTTGATTTGGAAGTAATAAGAAGTAGTTGTTGAGCCAAAAAAAAAAAAAAGAAAACAATAGAAGAAGCGATTGATCCAAACCAACCCGTTATCTTCAAAATGCAGAATGCAGTACCGCCATCCTCCGTCCTCCACTACTACCACCACCATCACCACCTCTTATCCCTCTTCAGATCCTCAGAAACAGTAGAAGAAGCTAAGAACCTTCACTGTTTATCTCTCAAAACCGGAACTTTCAATCACCCTTCCGTCTCTTCCCGCCTTCTCTCCCTCTACACCGCCCGGCCTATCAACGACCTAACCTACGCTCGCTCCGTTTTCGATAGGATCCAAAGCCCTTCTCTCCCCTTATGGAACATGATGATCAAATGCTACGTCGAAAACCATCGCTCCCACGAAGCAATCCGTTTGTTCTCTCATCTTCTCAGTGACTTCTCGCCCGATAACTTCACACTGCCTTGCGTCTTAAAGGGCTGCTCTCGTCTGTGTGCGGTTGAAGAAGGGAAGCAAGTCCATGCGGTTTCTCTGAAGCTTGGTCTCACCTCGGATAAGTTCGTTCAGAGCAGTTTGGTGAGTTTGTATTCGAAATGTGGCGTCCTTGACTGTGCGCGCAAGGTGTTCGATAAAATGTCTGAGAAAGATTTGGTTACTTGGAACTCTTTGATTGACGGTTATGCTCGTGGCGGCGACGTTGAAACCGCAACGAAGCTGTTCGATGAAATTCCCGACAGAGATTCGTATTCCTGGACCGCCTTGCTTCACGGGTTCTCGAAATCAGGGCAAATCGAGGCTGCTAGAGATGTGTTTGATAAGATGCCAACGAAGAGCTTGGTGGCGTGGAACGCGATGATCAACGCGTATATGAGATCAGGGGATTTTGAGTCAGCTTGTGGACTGTTTAAGATCATGCCTGAGAGGAGTTTGATCACGTGGAACACAGTTATTGGCGGATACGAGAGTAATGGTCGGTTTGAAGAAGCTTTGAGTATGTTTGTCAGAATGTTAGAAGAGGAAGATGATCTGAAGCCTGACAATGCAACGTATACAAGTCTAATCTCTGCCGTGGCTGCATCCGCTATTCTTAGCACAGCAAAATGGGTTCATTCGTACATGGTCAAGAACGGGATTGGATCCGACGGTGTGGTGGGAACTTTGCTGATAGAAATGTATTCCAAGTGTGGGAGCATCGAGAGTGCTTTAACAACATTCAGATCAATACATAGAAAGAAGTTGGGTCATTGGAACTCGGTTATTGTTGGACTAGGGATGCACGGGATGTCGGATGTAGCGTTGGAACTATTCAAACAGATGCAAGAAAGTGGCATCAAGCCCAACGCAGTGACCTTTGTAGGGTTGCTGAACGCTTGTAGTCACGTTGGATGTGTAGATGAAGCTCGTTTCTACTTTGATTTGATGGTAAAAGAGTATAAAGTTGAGCGTAAGATTGAGCATTACGGTTGCCTAGTTGATGCGTTATGCAGGACTGGGAATCTCCGAGAGGCGAAAACTACTATCCAAAACATGCCAATGAGACCAAACAAAGTAATCTGGATGAGCCTTTTACGCGGAGCCAGGAACTATTTAGATATTGAGATGGGTGAGTACGCGGCGCATCATTTGATAGATTTAGCTCCAGAGTCCCATGTTCCTCTGTCGAATATGTATGCAGCTGCGGGAAAATGGGAGAAAGTTTCCGAAGTCAGAGAGACTATGAAGAAGAAAGGGATCAAGAAGAAAGCAGGCTGGAGTTTGATTGAGCAAAAAGGTGTGATTCACAGATTTATTGTAGGAGACAGATCGCATCCACAAACAGTTGAAATATATGCAAAGTTAAAGGAGATGAGGGAGAAGCTGAAAGCGGCGGGCCACATCGCGGATACTAGACAGGTTCTGTTGCGGATAGAAGACGAGAAAGAGAAAGAGGTTGAACTGGAGCTGCATAGTGAGAGATTGGCTATAGCTTACGCTCTAATCAACAACAGCAACGGTCCAATAAGGGTTCTGAAAAACCTAACGGTATGTAATGATTGTCATTCTGTGACTAAGTTGCTATCTCGTATCTATCAACGAGATATCATTGTGAGAGACAATAGTAGATTCCATCACTTCAGAGACGGATCTTGTTCTTGCAATGACTTCTGGTGATTGGAGTTCACTTCTTTGTTCAGAGACATGTATCATATTTAACTAGTCCAACACATTGGGTCATCTTCCAAAATTATCATTCATCATATATAATAAACATTTGTATCAGATTATACAAAGTTGCATTTACTCTGGCTATTCGTAAAAGTTGAAACGAGACAAGAGAAGTCCCTAGTTATTTAAAAACCTTGAAAGAGACTGTAATTTACCTACTCGACCACTGCCACGGGATTCCCCTGCGACCAACAACAGTTAACACCATGGTTTCAGATAAACCTTCTTTGTCCACAGTTTGTAGTTACTAAGAGATTGAAAAGTTAAAAAGTACTTGCCAGCCACCATGTCTAACAAGGTAATAAACTAATCATTGTCTAGCGAAATAGCAAGAGCAACGACAACAGAGTCAGTGGCCATTTTACATATTGCTTCTCTATTTGTCATAAGTTTCATAAACAAAGCCCAATCAGATGTTTGTCAAAACATACGGGTCGACATGGGTAAAAGATTACCATTTGGCAGGGGACTATCAAATGCAGCATCAGATTATCCAAATCGGATCAAATATTGCCCAGCATCTGTTTATACGTATGCCATAGGTTACTTACCCCCACATCTCAAAGTCCAAGCTTTGGTACCCCCTTCTAAATTTTATTTACTGATTAAATTATTTTTAATTCCAAAAATATTTAAATTGAATTATGTAAATTTAGCATTTAGTCTTACATTATTTACATTTTTATATTTTATATTTTATATTATTTTTTATTTTTGGATTTTGAAGATTAAGTATATTTAGATTTTTTTTTTAAAAAGTACATAATTAAATAGGTACTCAAACATGAACTAAACATGAAATGCTTCGAACCAAATCCAAACTACATTAAAATTGTAAATATCAGAATCATATTTAAATTACTAACTCTAAAAATCAAAATCTGAATAGATCAACTAAATCCGAACAAATATTTGAATGCTCATCCCTTAAAAAAATATATGATATATCTCCTATTACAACTTAAAATAAATAATCTAATCACTTATTTTACGATGCGTACGGTGCGGATTACTACATTTTCTTTATTTTTAAAATCTTTAATTACCATATATATATATATTAATCATATTGGATAATCTAATCACTCAAACCACCATGTAAACAAAATTAGTATTCAAATTACATGATTTTAGTAAAACAAACGATGAACAGGAGCTCTCAAGCTTGACAATGGCAGAAAGTAAAGCTTAGAGAGAGAGACGACAAAAAGAACTTTTCTGTTATATTGAATAAAGTGATAGTCATGTGACTATATACAGTTGTCCTAACAAACTAACCGGAACAAACCGAATAAGTATTTACAATTACTAAACCGAATTAACATAACCGACATCTATACATCAATATTCCTCCTCAAGATGGCGCATATATGTTAATAATGTCCATCTTGCCTAAGAGATGCCAGAACGGAGTAGGATAAAGAGGCTTAGTCAGCAGATCGGCGAGTTGGTTCGCTGAGCGAACATGAAGCGTCTAGATTTGTCCAAGCTTAACTCGTTCCCGAACAATGTGACAGGCACATTCCATGTGCTTAGTCCGTTCGTGGAAAACATAGTTATTAGCGATGTGAAGTGCAGCGGTGTTGTCACAGTAAAGAGGAGCAGCTTCATAAATATCAATCTAGAGGTCTTCGAGGAGATTTCGAAACCAAAGCATCTCTCGTACTACATCAGACATGACGCGATACTCTGACTCAGCTGAAGAGTTTGAAACGACATCCTGTTTGTTTGATTTCCAAAATATTAGGGAGTTTCCAACAAACATACAGAAGCCAGAGATACTACGCCGAGAGTCAGGACAACCACTCCAATCTGCATCTGCAAACGCAGATAACTTCAAGTCAGAATTAGCCGAGTAGAACATACCTTGGCCAATCGTGCCCTTCAAGTAATGGAGAACTTTGTAAGCAGCCTGTAAATGTGGAGCTCGTGGAGAAGCAGTGTACTGACACAATTTGTGAACAGCAAACGTGATGTCAGGACGAGTGAAAGTGAGGTATAAAAGCTTTCCAATAAGACGACGATACTGCTCTGCATCAGCCAACAAATCACCATCTTCTTTGGAAAGTTTCACAGTAGGATCCATTGGGATAGAGGAAGGCTTTGCACCAAGAAGACCCGTTTCTGTAAGAAGGTCAAGGACATATTTCCTTTGACAGATGCTGATTCCAGCTGAGGAACGAGCCACTTCCAGACCAAGAAAGTACCAAAGAGTGCCCAAATCTCTGAGCTTGAAAGACGTCTGTAGTGCAGCCTTGAGGAGCTCAGTAGCTTTGTCATAGCTACTAGCGATGATTATATCATCGACATAGACTAGCACTGCCATATAAACGTCACCAGCATTCTTAAGGAACAGAGTGATCCCCTGATGAAGTCACAAAGCCCAATTGAAGTAAAGTAGCAGAGAACTTCAAGAACCATTGACGAGATGCTTGTTTTAAGCCGTAGATAGATTTCTTTAGCTTACAAACAGCATTGGGAGGAAAAGATTCCTCCTCTCTTGGTGAGTATCCAGGTGGTAACTCCATATAGATTTCTTCTTCCAAGTCTCCATTGAGGAAGGCATTGGAGATGTCTAGTTGGTAAAGAGATCAACCCTTTGCAGCTGAAACAGCAAGCAAGAGTTTGACGGTAGCTAACTTCGCAATAGGAGAAAACGTTTCAACGTAATCAAGACCTTCCTGTTGTGTGTAGCCTTTAGCTACAAGCCGAGCTTTGAATCTCTCCAATGTGCCAGCGGCATTAAGGTTAACCTTGTACACCCACTTACATCCCACGACTTTCTTTCCTGGAGATAAGGAGCATATTAACCACGTATCATTATCCTCAAGTGAAGTGATCTCAATGCCCATAGCCTCACACCACTCTTTGAACTTTCGTGCTTGAGCATAGGTAGAAGGTTCAGCAACACCATTAACAGCATTGATGAATATCATATAGGGGTCAGAAAGCGCTGCGTAGGAAACAACATTAGAGACAGGATGCTCTGTAGATGAATCCATAGCATAGCAATGATAGTCTTGAAGATGACTTGGCGGTTTGGAAATGCGACGAGCAGATTCAGTAGCCACTGGAGAAGAAGAGCTTTCAGAAGCAGTAGCTGCAGTCTCAGGAGAAGAGTGCCCAACGTGAGGAAAGAAAATCTGAGCATCAGTAGATATCTCAGGGCGATGAAATGGGAACATATCTTCGTAGAAGATCACATTTCGAGATACAAATATTGAATTGCTCTGAAGATGCAGCAGTTTGTATCCTTTGCATCCTGCAGGATACCCAAGGCATACACACGCCTTTGCACGCTCCTGAAACTTATGACGCTGCTTAGGAGAGGTGTTTGCATAGCATAAACAACCGAAAGTCTTCAAGTTTGTGTACTCAGGTTCTTTGCCATGAAGAATCTCAAAGGGGGTCTTGTTAGACAGCAATGGAGAAGGCGTTCTGTTGATGAGGAATACAGCCGTGAGGACACAATCTCCCCACAAAGATAAAAGAACATGCGATTGAAACAGCAAAGCCCTTGCAACATTTAAAATGTGTTGGTGCTTGCGTTCAACCACGGAGTTCTGTTCAGGTGTTTCTTGGCAAGAATGATATGCAATGATTCCTTTTCTGCTGTAGAAATCATCAGAGCAGAGTTCTGGAGCGTTGTCAGAACGGACTGATTTCACCTTAGCATTAAACTGAGTCTCAACCATAGAGATGAACGAAGGAAAGACTCGCAAAACGTCGCTTTTGAGCTTTAGGAGATAGATCCAGGTGACATGAGTGTGGTCATCTACGATGGTAAGGAAGTACCAATGACCATCTTGAGTCGGTTCAGAGAAAGGACCCCAAGTGTCGATGTGTAAAAGCTCAAAAGGAGTTGAACAAATGTTCTGGCGTGTGGGAAAAGGCAATTTCTTATGTTTAGCTCTATGGCAAATATCACAATGTACCAATCCTTTATTTTTAAATTTCGAAATCCCAAGTACATTTGTGAGAGAGTCTAAACGTGTAAAAGAAGTATGCCCAAGACGGCGATGCCAAAAAGATGCATCAATAACTGAGTTTGTAACGAAAGAAAGAGAAGCAGTGTCTTCATAAACTGAGTCTTCACCTTTCAAAACGTATAAGTTCGCTATCCTTCTACCTCTTCCAATCATCAACCCCTTGGAAAAATCATGTATCAGACAACACTCAGAATCAAAGATAATCCAGGAGCCAAGATCTGTAGGCAAAGCACTGATACTGAGCAGATTCAATCGAAACTCGGGTATGTAAAGAACATTCTTCAAGACAATATCAGTGTTAATAATGATAGTACCAGCACCACCAATCTTAACAGACTGTCCAGTAGGAAGGTTCACATGATGAAAAACAGAAGTGTCAAGTTCAGTGAACAGAGATCGATCATGAGTGACATGGTGGGTTGCACCAGAGTCAATGATCCAGAGTTTCTCAGTAGTCACACACGCAGAGACAATAAGCATATCAATGAAACTGTATGTGGAAGGTGAGAAAGAGATACCAGAGGGACTCTGACTTGTTGAGGCAAGCGAGGTGGTGGTGATGTTATTGACTGAGGAGGAAGAGGGCTGGAGTTGAGATGAGAAGTAAGCAATGAACTCCTGAATCTGATCTTTGGTGAGGTTACCAACCAGATAGTCCAAGTTACCACCCGAAGTTGTGTCTGAAGCAGAGACGTTGGCAGCGACTGCAGACGACGGTTTGCTATGAATGGGTTTCTCTTTCTTCCAGCCAACAGGGTACCCATGGAGTTTGTAACAACGATCAATGATGTGTCCTGCAACGCCACAATGAGAACACATGGGGCGGTTGTCCTTTCTCTGGAACGCATTCAAAGCACCAAGAGAAGAATCAGGAGCAGCACTGCTCGGAGGAGGAGGCACTAAAGATGTTGGAGTCTGTGAAGAACTCAAGTGAAAAGCCGCTGGGATGGGTGAGTTGAACTGACATTGGCTATCATCCTGATCCAGAATGTTACAAATCTCAGCCAAGTCAGGAAGTGGTTTCTTCATAATGATTTGACCACGAATGACTGAGTATTTTTCATTCAACCCAGCAAGAAACTTGATTGTTCTGGAGCGATCAACACGAGCTTGAGCTTGACGCTGACCAGCACATTTAACAGCGTTGCAATAAGCACAAGGATCAGAGACCTCAGAACAGTCAAGGTTATCCAAAAGCGTTTCCAGAGTAGTGTAATAGGTAGAGAGATCCATCGAACCCTGACGCAAATCCTGGATTTGCTGAACCAACTGAAAGGTTCGAGGCAAGTTGGTTTTATGGAAGCGATCATGAAGGTCTTTCCAGATCTGAGCAGCATCGTCAAAGGAAAGGATGCTACCGTAGATTTGTTTGGAAACAGAGTTCAGGATCCACGACTTAACCATACTGTTGCATCGAGACCAAATCCGGTAAAAAGGATCAGCTGCAGAAAGGCGAGGAAGAGAGTCATCAACAAAAGCAATTTTGTTCTTCGCATCCAAGGCTATCTTCATCGCAGAGTTCCACTGGCCAAAGTTTGATCCATCAAGTTGGACATATGTAATCATCATGCCAGGATGATCGGCGCTATGGAGAAACATCGGAGAATGAATACTGTCTGAGTTCATCATGGCGGTGAGAGCAAACGAGGACGCCAAAGCCGAAGCTTCAGGTGGAGTGCTCGTGCTACCGGCATGGGTGAAACGACCAGAACGACGATTCCGACGAAGATTAGCCACCATCGTAGCAGCAAAAGCGATGAGGAAACAGAGACGGCGAGGAAACAGAGTGATATATCCGAAAAGAAAACGGAGAAGAGAGGATCGATTGTTGAGCTAAGGCTCAACGCTCTGATACCATTTTAGTAAAACAAACGATGAACAGAAAGGAGTTCTCAAACTTGACAATGGCGGAATGTAAAGTTTAGAGAGAGAGACTATAAAGGAACTTTTCTGTTAGATTGAATAAAGTGATAGTCATGTGATTATATACAGCGTAACTTTTATAACTCTTCGTAAACCCAATGGAAAAAAGTAATAAGTTTTATTCTGCTCAAACAGTAATTGGAGTAAAAGAAGTTATATTGCTTTTAACCTGATTGGTAGAATAAAAGGTGGAACCAGAGTAACTGTCTTATCCCACTCAAAATATATCGCTAATTATCTGTGTATTTATAGCCGAATTGGCTTCCCAATACATGTATTTGCTGCAAAAATTACCACATGAATAATTTTACAGTTTTGGAAAAACGCAAATGACAGTTAATGCGGTTTTCGGAAATCAAAATTTAAACAAAAAAATGTGATTGGTGTTTATTACGATATGAGATAGATTGGTTTGATAAGAGATAGATTAAATGGTTAAGATTGGTTCAATGTAAGTTGTTTAATTGAGTCTGTAAACCGGATGTAAACCGGTAACAGTCACTATATAATGTGACTTGTAACAGAAAAGGAAAGATAAGAAAAAGCATTTTTCTATTTTGAGTTCGTCTTCTTCGCAGAGCTCGAGCTCATCTGATATGGTATCAGAGCGGCGAGACTCGAAATCTCTTCCGATCCGTTTCGTTTCTTCTTTCTTTTGACCTCTTATCGATCGGTGATTCTCTCGATCGGTGTTTCTTAGCTTCGTTTTCATAAATTTTAGCTTCAAGTGATCGTCAATGGTGATCGGAAGAAAGGTTGGACGTTGTGTTGGTAGACCTACAGCTTCAGCACGCAGATCCGCCGTTCGCGAAACTCCTTCACCAGATCCACCTTCCCCTACGGCTTTCTCTTACGACTCGATACTCAGTATCCATTCTCCATTTCATCTAACCAACGGTGACAATCCGGGAGTTGCGCTTATCTCTGAGGTACTTGATGGATCTAACTACGATAACTGGAAGATCGCTATGACTATTGCTTTAGATGCAAAGAACAAAATAGCGTTCATTGATGGATCGTTAGTTAGGCCACTTGAATCTGCTCAAAACTTCCGTATTTGGTCTCGTTGCAATTCGATGGTGAAGTCATGGATTCTGAACTCGGTTTCTAAACAGATCTATAAAAGTATCTTGCGTTTCAATGATGCGTTTGAAATCTGGAAGGATCTGGAAACTCGTTTCCACATCACAAACATTCCAAGATCGTATCAGTTATCTCAACAAATATGGTCTTTGCAGCAGGGTTCACTGGATCTCGCTACTTATTATACGACTTTGAAAACTCTCTGGGATGAACTTGATGGTGCTGCGTGTACTAAAACATGTCGCTCTTGTGATTGTTGCAAATCTATGTGTAAACAGGCTGATCAAGCGAAGGTTATCAAATTCCTTGCCGGTCTTAATGAGTCATATGCTATCATCCGCAGTCAAATCATCATGAAGAAGAATATCCCTAAGCTTTCTGAGATCTACAACCTTCTGGATCAGGATTACAACCAGAGATCACTTACCTCTGTTCAGAATGCCTCCACATTCAACGTCGCGGTCTCTGTTCCTGATCAACCTTCTCAAGTCAATGCTGCAAACTATCATCAGAAGCAGAACAAACCGATTTGTACTCATTGTGGTTACACTGGCCACACTACTGAGACTTGTTACAAGATTCATGGTTACCCCATTGATTTCAAGCACAAGTACAAGTCCAAGAATGATAAGAACACTTCTTCCGTGAAGCAACCGAGTTCTTCTAAACCGGTTACTGCTCAACTTACAATGACTCCTACTGAGATTGGTGGTCAAAGCATTCCTCACGTTATCAACAGTTTGACTAAAGATCAGATTGAAGGAGTTATTGCCTACTTTAATTCTCAGCTCCAATCTTCTTCGTCTAGCCTATTCAACACTGGTTCTACATCTGGTGCTACCATCACTGCTTTGCCGGGTATGGCCTGTTCTTCTTCTACCCTAAGATTCATTGGTGTTTTAAAAGCTACAGACAGCGTTTTGGTATCTGATTCTTGGATTGTAGACAGTGGTGCTACTCACCATGTGTGTTGTGATAAAGACAAATTTGAATCTTTCACTGTTTCTCTTAATGCCTCTGTCACACTACCAACTGGTTTGGGTGTACGCATTGAAGGAGTGGGTCGAGTATGCCTGAGTAACTCTTTAGTCTTAAACAATGTCTTATACATACCTGACTTCCGACTGAATTTGATGAGTGTCAGTCAGGTTACTAAAGACTTAGGCTATCGGATTATCTTTGATGATACTTCTTGTATGATACATGATCATATCAAGGGGCTGATGATTGGTCAGGGTGAGCAGGTCGCTAATCTATATGTGCTAGAGACAACACGCTTAGCAGAGACGTCTGATGTGGAGAGCTCAACTATCTGTACTAATGTTGTTGTTGATTCTCAATTATGGCACAATAGACTAGGACATCCTTCTGTAGAGAAAACAAATATACGTAGTGATGTACTTGGTTTTAAATTCAAGAATAAAATACCTTTTCACTGTGATATTTGCCCTCTTGCCAAACAGAAGCGTTTAAGCTACACCTCTCATAACAATGTATGTGATAAAGCTCTTGATCTTATACACATGGATATCTGGGGTCCTTTCTCAGTTTGTACTACTGAAGGCTATCGTTATTTTCTCACTTTAGTGGATGATCACACACGAGTAATTTGGGTGTATCTTCTCCGCAGCAAAGATGAGGTTCTCACTGTGTTTCCAGACTTTCTTAACATGGTTGAGCTTCAGTACAAGACGAAGGTTAAGGCGGTTCATTCTGATAATGCTCCGGAATTAAAATTTACTGCTCTGTTTAAGAAGAAAGGTATAGTAGCCTATCATTCTTGTCCAGAAACACCAGAGTAGAATTCTGTTGTTGAGAGGAAGCATCAACATATTCTAAACGTTGCAAGAGCTCTGATGTTTCAGTCTCACTTGACTCTTGACTATTGGGGAGATGCAGTTCTTACTGCAGTCTTTCTCAATAACAGAACACCGGCTCCTTTGCTTCAGAATAGATCACCTTATGAAGTTTTAACCTCTAAAGCTCCAGACTACAATGGTATAAAAATGTTTGGGTGTTTGGCTTATATGTCTACTTCATCAAAGAACAGACATAAATTTCAACCTCGAGCTAAACCATGTGTATTTCTCGGCTATCCTTCGGGTTACAAGGGTTACAAATTGCTTGATTTGGATTCTAATAAGATTCACATCTCTCGGAATGTAGTCTTTCACGAGACTCTATTTCCTTTTCCTCATGATCAAGGTATTTCTTTGGATGGTTTCTTCTCTATGGACTCAATGCCTCACTCAGTAGCTAGTGAAGTTCCTATCACCACAAGTGAATCCCCTGCAGCAGTTTGTACTGATCCTGTAGTTGATCGTCCTACTCCTGCAGTTGTGGGTGAAACTTCTGCTGATACTAACACGCATCCAAATAGAGGAGCATCTAAACGAGTATCTAAACCTCCGGGTTATCTCAATGAATACCTTTGTCACATGACTGAGACAGATATTCCATATCCGCTGGCTTCTTACATTTCTTATGCAAAATTGTCTGAAGGATATGAGTCTTATATATGTGCTCTTGCTCAACATGTGGAACCAGCTAGTTTCACTCAAGCCAAGAAGTTCGACGAGTGGATAAAAGCAATGAATGAAGAATTGCTCGCTCTAGAACGCAATGATACTTGGACCATTTGCTCTCTTCCAGATGGCAAGCACAAAATCGGCTGTAAATGGGTTTACAAGGTTAAACTCAACGCTGATGGGACTCTAGAAAGATAAAAGGCAGGCCTTGTGGCTAAGGGATATACACAACAAGAGGGAGTGGATTTCATTGATACTTTCTCCCCTGTTGCTAAAATGACTACAGTCAAGACTCTAGTCTCTGTTTCTGCGGCAAAGAATTGGAGTTTGACTCAGTTGGATATCTCGAATGCATTCTTAAATGGTGACCTTGATGAGGAGATTTACATGGCTTTACCTCCTGGTTATACACCAAAAGAGGGGGAAACTCTTCCTGTCAATGCGGTTTGCAAACTCAAGAAATCTTTATATGGGTTAAAGCAAGCTTCAAGGCAATGGTTTCTTAAGTTCAGTACTACTTTGATCTCCCTCGGTTTCAAGAAGTCACATACTGATCATACGCTTTTCATCAAGAACATTGGTGGCGTTTACATTGCAGTTTTGGTATATGTTGATGACATAATCATTGCTAGCAATGATGATTCTGCAGTGAGTCTCTTAAAGCAAGTCTTCAAGAATCTTTTAAGCTTCGTGATCTTGGCCCTATGAAATTTTTTTCTGGGACTTGAGATTGCTCGTTCTCAAAAGGGTATTGCTATTTGTCAACGCAAGTACATTTTGGAACTTCTTGAAGATGCGGGTTTATTAGCTTGCAAACCTTCTAGTGTTCCCATGGATCCTAACGTCAAACTCTGCCAAGATTCTAAAGAACCTGTCTTAGAAGATCCTAAAGTCTATCGACGCCTTGTGGGACGATTAATGTATCTCACTATTACTCGGCCAGACATTACATACGCCGTCAATCGTCTTTGTCAATTTGCTTCTGCTCCAAAAGCGTCTCATTTAAAGGCGGCTTACAGAGTTCTGCATTTTCTCAAAGTTTCGATTGGTCTTGGTCTTTTCCACTCTTCGGAGTCTGACTTGACTCTCAAGGCGTATACGGATGCTGACTGGGGTTCATGTGCTGATACACGAAGGTTGACTTCTGGCTTCTGTTTATTCCTTGGTAACTCTCTGATCTCTTGGAAGAACAAGAAACAGGACGTCGTCTCTCACTCTTCAGCTGAATCCGAATATCGTGCAATGTCTTTTGCCGTAAAGGAAGTAATCTGGATTGTTAACTTGCTGAGTGAATTGCAGGCTCCACAGACTCGTCCAGTTGCGTTCTATTGCGACTCAACGGCTGCAATTCATATCGCCAACAATCCCGTTTTCCATGAACGAACTAAGCACGTTGAGCTTGACTGTCATCAAGTTCGTGATCGCATCGTCAGTGGACTGATTAAGACGCTTCATGTGCGAAGTGAGACTCAGCTCGCGGATGTGTTTACCAAGCCTCTGCAACATGGTCTTTTCCATTCTCTCATTGGCAAGATGTCTCTCCGTTCAATCTTCTCGCCATCTTGAGGGGGAATATTACGATATGAGATAGATTGGTTTGATAAGAGATAGATTAAATGGTTAAGGTTGGTTCAATGTAAGTTGTTTAATTGAGTCTGTAAACCGGATGTAAACCGGTAACGGTCACTATATAATGTGACTTGTAACAGAAAGGAAAGATAAGAAAAAGCATTTTTCTATTTTGAGTTCGTCTTCTTCGCAGAGCTCGAGCTCATCTGATAGTGTTTTTTTTGGAAAAGTTGTATTGAAATCCGCTCGTCATTCGTAACTATAAAAAATGTAAGCATTTCCCGCACATAATAGTTTCCAAGAATTCGAAAAGTCCTCTCTACTAACCCTCCCGAATAGTGATCCTAGCTGGTTTGACAATAGTGGCAAGTTTCAGAAATCCTTTAATGACTGACTAGTTCGAGTGTCTTGTTGATTGCAGCGGAGCAGCTTTATTTGCAAATTGGCTTTGTTGATTACAAAAACTTGAGAAAAGTAACCATGAGTCTCGATATGGCATGCTTGACCCAGTAAGTAGATTACGGTCAGCTCAGTAACTGACTATCATCTAAGATGATTCATCTTTGTGCATAAAGACTTTGGATAGTGAAACTGTTTGCGTTTTGTAACAGTGGGATGTATCCGGGCCACATAATTCCTTGCGAAGTGACAGGCACAAAAAGAGATGTTGTTGCGTCGGAACAATTGATGAAAGAGATAGAATATGCAGTGGATGGTGTCGGAGTGGGATATCCTCGGATACTGAGACTCTGTCGTTGCGTCTCCAAACTGTTGCAATCACAAAGCAGGAGATGATGGTCTCATTTCGTAACTCTTTCACATGTTGCTGGTTTGTTTTGTGTATAAACGGTTGAACCTGAGATCAGATTTGAGAACCTGTGTGACAGGAACTATGTCTCATTACTCAAACCAACTTTGGTGTTTTATGAATTGGTTTTTCTATTATTTATATTTAGCGTAATATCAATCTGTTATGATAATTTCCATATTTGTTTTAAAGTTTACGTTCTTTGTTTTATATAAGGCATCGCCTTGGCAAAACATAATAATAAGAATCAGTTTTATAATCTCCTCTTCTCATTATTACTTTCTCTGCAAGCAAGCAATTATCATCTTCGATCTCAGCATTTTCGAGTTGATCCTTCTTCTTTAGTGGTCATCTTCTAGGTCTGTGCATCCCCCATCTTCTAATCTGCAAGTAGGATTACTAGCTTGGGACTTAGGCTATGAATGGGTTGCAGGAATTAATGCAGATAAAATGCAGACTATTTAAAATGCAGATAGGACTGCAATTAGTGTTCATTCACGTTTATAAATGCAAAACTATAAAAAATGAATAAAATAAAATTTCACCTGCATGCAGATCTTTTTGTTCATGAAAATGGTGTCCTGCATATATTAAAGAAAAACGTGAGGGCTGAAGCCAGAGGCCCAATAAAAGGCTTTTTAGATTTTTTTTGTAGTTAGTTTTTTTTTTTGTAATTAGTTGCTTACAAATATTTTTATTAATTTATTTTATCTATTTTCACATTTTAGTTTATTTCCAAATAAGGTTTAGTGCTTTTTATCTTTATGTAATAATTTGAGAGAGTTGTTTTCATAAAAAAATATAAAATGATATAACTTATGAAATAAGATTTGATATTTTGTTTTATGAAATAATTTATTTTAAAACGAATTTAATAATACAATATAGATATATTTTTAAACAATTACATAAATCATATATATTTAACATATCCAGAATTTTATATATTCTATTTAATTAATTAGTGAATTTAATATTTTGTATAAACTAGTTTGATGAATGCATGCATATGATTTGATATGATAATTTATATTTTAATCACACATATTTATAATTTATATTTTAATCGCATATATTTAATCTATTTCAAAGTAACTTAATATTTTTTAAAAAATTAAACAAATTTATTTTATGTGAATTATTTGATAGCTTATATTGTAACTTATGTTTTGTTAAATTAATTTTTACATATTAGTTTCTTTTTTTCTACATCTATAAAAAAACTAAAAATTATAATATTATTTTGAATTTGTAGTGTTTTAGAGAATTATGAAAGTTTAATATATTGCGATGCTCAATAATGTTTAATAAATATTTATGGGGAAATTTCATGTTTACACTTTCTCTCATATCACAATTCATTTATACCACTAATATGAGGACATTTTCATAAATACACTTTTCATTAATGAGCAAATTACAATAGTACCCATGGTTGGTTTCTCTTTCGCGTGATTCATCTTCTCTTCCCCTTCGACGAGTTCCGACATCTCTCTCACACACTACCAACGACGAAATCGACGACTCCGGCGACAAAATTGACGATTCCGGTGACGAAATCGACGAATCCGGTGATAAAACCCTAGTCTTCCAGTTCTCAGTCAAGCACGAGCAAAAGCTTGACTTGTGGTGGTGGTTACATGAAGCTTCTCAGTGGTGATGTTGCTCATCTTCTATATCTCCGTCGTCGTCTTCCTCCGCATCCTCTATGCCGGCAAAGGTTACTCCTTTTCTTAGCTTGTGTGATTGGTCTTAGATAAAAGGTGTATGCTTTGTGTGTGTACCCAGTGTGTTTTGTTTTGCCCTTAGAATTGTTGACAACGATACTTTAAGAACTAGTGTTTACTTGAGGAATCTACTTAAGAGGTGGATTTTGATTTAAAGGTTATTATTGTAGAATCAGGTGAAGATGGTCAGGAAGTTCAAGTTCCTCCGAGTCTTCACATCAATGGCACTTCTTGTTGTAAATCATTCTATCTTGTTACCAACAAACGAAGAGCAAAATATCAACATTCGGAATATATCTTCTCTAGTCACAAGTGTCACACTGTCTCCTCCTCCTCCTATACATTTTCTTGGCTATACGCTTCCTCAAGGACATCCTTGTCACACGTTCACCTTACCTCCCCCACCTGCCGACAATAAAAGGACTGGACCTCGCCGTAAAACTTGATTGTTGTTGGTTGAATATATCTGAGATTTTAGGAAACGTTTTGTAAGAAAATATGTTCCATAACATTACGTATTGGTACAGCGCTTATGTTTCCTCTAGAATCACTGGTTCGCCTAATCGTCCACACTTCCTCTAGAGTCACTGGTTAGCCTAATCGTCCACTCGTTGTTTTCATTGATGGACACTGCACGGTACACTCCTTGGTAGTTAGTTTCTTTAGATGAATCTAGTAGGAGTTTTCATGTCCATGTTGTGAAACGTTTATTTTATTGCAGACGCAGCTAGAAGAAACATGGTCAGCTTTGTTTTCAGGGATCAGATACGCAAAGAACTTCACCAAACCGGTTTGTTTCCGCCACACCATTCTCTCACCGTTGGGATACGAGACCGCGCTTTTGAAGGGCTTGTCCGGAGAGATTGAATGCAACGGAGAATCAGCTTACATTCTGTGGCTAGACCCGGACAACACAAAAACCGTGATGCTCTCAAAGGTGGTTTCATTGCTCAAATGCCTATGCTAGTAGCAGATTTTCTGGTTATGGATGCTTCTATAGCTTATCGATGGATGCAGCAGTATAATAAATAGGTTAGACATCCAAATCGGTCGTAGTCGTTAAATGAAGGCCATTTACATGGAGATGCATTACTATTTATAAGCCTTTATCAATACTTTTATGGTTTCTTTTGAATTTAAATAATTTTATAAGGTTTTATAAATTATTTATAATATTATATAAACTATTTATAAGACTATATAAACTATTTATAAACCTTTAAAATGATCTATAAACATCTTATAAATGATCTATAAATCATTATAAATGATTTATAAACCATTACAAATGATTTGTAATATCTTATAAACAATTCATAAACCCTTATAAGTAATGCGTAAACCTTTATAAATGATTCTAATAACAAATAAAATTATAAAAATATAATTTATAAAGGTTTATAAAGTAAATAAATATATTTATTTATAGTTTATAAACCATTTATAAAGGTTTATAAAGATTTATAAAAATATTATAAAGGCTTTATAAAAAAATATAAAAGGTATGAAAATTGTTTAGAGAGTCTTCTTTAGCTGTTTGAAAAATATCTATTCTGCTAAATCAGTTTATAACACTTATAAAACTAAAATTAGTCAATAACAATAATAAATTAACTTAAAGCCTCAAAAATCACTTTATAAGCCACAAATCAGTTTATAAGGCCATATAAATCAATTTATAAAAATTTATAAGTATATATAAACTGGTGTTTCCTTTGTAAGAATTTAAATCTTTTGTGTTTCAGTTATAAACTCTTATAAAAAGTGTACCCATTAATAAAAGTTTATAATTATTTATAAGTATTTACAAATTGGTTAAGAACAAATAATACTTTTTTACAGACTATAAAATTAGCTTTTAAAAATTGGTTTAGAGTTTTTATTATAAAAGTTCATAATTGGTATAACAGACATACCATTTATAATAGTTCATAGAGACATAAAACTATTTATAAATCATTTAAGGGTTAACTTAATCGTTTATAAGGGTTAATAAAATCATTTATATGGATTAAAAAGTATATTAAAACATTACTGATCATAACTCCCCTTTATTTATAAGACTTTTCAAATCAATTCATAGGGGTTTATAAACTGAACTGGAAGAGATACACCAACTAAGGTCTTGATGCCAAGTACTATATTTGGATTCCCATCCCAATTCATATCAAGCTCCATGGTCATCCCATTTTCATCACCTTCTATAATGGAAACACCTACAGAAACACCAAGGAGCACAAGCAATCTCATAAACTGTAAAGCAACGGCAAAGTATTAGTTTAAGATTATGGCTCTTATTTTTGCAAACTTTGAAAACATTATCCACAGAAATGTAAAGCATACCGTGGCCATTGAATATTAGTTTTCCAGTTTAATATAAACCATTTCTCATTCTTTTTATTCACTTGAATATAAATTTTCCCTTGAACATGATACAGTTACTAACTTACTATCAAGTAAAAGTAGGTTACAAAGTGGAGAAGCGTTGAAAACATAAACAATCTCGACTAAGAATCCAAACTCACGATAGACTCACACCAAACCAAAAAGTTCAAAAGCAAAGAGATTTCAACGCCAACTCAAATTGATTCAATTTGCACAAGTTTTAGTTACCTCACAAACACAAAAAAAAACATTACATTTAAACAAAGCAAACCTGTAAACTGAGGCGCCACGGTACCGAGAGTAAGCTTAGAAAATGTCAAGGAGGCAACAACGGCAGGTCTATATTGCTTGAGATCCGGCTCTACGGATGCCCTTATAAGCACAGAGGCTGCCTAAAAACTCCAATGAACATGAAAGAAAACCTCTTTAGAAAAAAATATCTTCATAAAAATGTCACAATATCAAATCTCTCTCTCATTCAACATACCTCATCAACATAAGGCCAGATCTTAGTCAAGCGATGGTTCAGCCAAGTCAACTGAAGTAAAACAAAAACGCCAAAAGTGAACACCAATTCGCAAAAAAAAAAGGAAGAAGCTTTATACTCAATTAGGGGAGACTTTAACTTCTGACGCTCGGAGAAAACGACCCAGGAAGAATAAAACTCAGCGGGGAGAAGCTTCCTTGAATCCTCCACCGTCATCCTCGCGAAAGCAGCCACCTTATTCGCCTGACATTAAAAAAAAACTGTAAAAACGAATCGTTTCGAAAAAAGAGTGTGTGTGTGTGTGTGAGCTCACAAGTTCAGAGCGAAGCTTGGATCGATAATTCTCCGCCTTGACGAAGCCGATGATGATTGTGATTCCCACGGCGAGTCCGATCACAAGTTGAGGAAGCTTCAGATCTGACCAATTTAAAATCTCCAGACACAGATCGAAGTATGTCGCCAGAGCTCATCTTCCTTCACCGGATCTCTTTGTTTTTCGTCGGAGCTATACGTTCTTCTTTGTTGGAGATCTTTCTTTTTCTCTAGAGCTTCTCCGTGTTTGCCGTGTACAATCTTCCTCGGAGTCGTCGAATTTAGCCAGAGTCGTCGAATTTCACCGGAGTCGTCGAATATCGCCGGAGAGACCTTTGCCGTAGTCGTCGAATATAGTCATCAATCTGAGAAATTTTAAAATCGTGTAGGAGAAGATATGTTTGTGTTTGATCAGCTAAGGGTACAATGGTACTTTATCTATTAAATTTTAGTGGTAAAGTTGATTAGTGTAAATTTGAAAAGTGGTATCATGAAAGTGGTATTTATGGTAATTTCCCAATATTTATTTGTTTCAACATATATTAAAATACTTACATGGGTTTTTATTTTCTATTCAACTAGAGTTTAGAACAAAAATTAAATATTAAATTAATAAAAAATAATTGATAAGCATTTGTATTTTTGTTCTAAATATTTTTCTCAACAAACTAATTATAAGCATGTATGTATAATTTCACTATATTTATTAAATGATGATATTTATTGTTATTTTGGTCAACATAAAATTTATTAGGTCTAGAACTTATTATCCGGGATCAAGATTCGATCAGAGATCTGTTTTAAATTAGGATATTCGAACCATTTGAATCCAAATTCGGATAATAAAGTCTCAGATCCGTCAAATCTCAATTCGGATATCTTCATTTTAGGTCTGAATATCCGGATTTGTTCAAAAAAGGATCTGTATTTTAAAAATATATTTAAATTTTATTTTTATTAATAATTATATTTGATATATAATATTTATACGTAAAATAGATTTTATATTATATTTTAATATTATATATATTAAAAATCTTGTTTAAATATTTAATTAGTTTTTTTATTTTAAAATTTTCAGTATTTAAAAAAAAAATTGTGAATCCGGATTCAGATATACGTTGGTAAATAGTACGATATAGACGGATATCCGTCTCACTCCTAATACTTATTACTTATATTGAATAATCTGCATTTTGTTTAGATATTTAATTTTCATTAAAAAATTCAATATTTTATTTAAATATAATAATTTATTAATTTAAATTGATCTGCATTTGTTCTGCTTGATCTGCATGATCTGCATTTGTTCTGTGTGATCTGCGTTTGAGCTTGATCTGCATTTTTCAGACTGTGTCACCCATTCGAAGCCTTACTATCAAGGTTTCCTGTTTCATTGGTATCAGAGTATAAACTCCTCAGGACCAAATCATGGATACAAGATAAACAACCGCTTTGAACGATATGAGCAAGCAAATTGACGAGCTACGCTCTTCGCAAACCCAACAAACAGAAGAGATCCGCAAGGAACTCAGCGACAAAATCAACGGACTTGAAGCGCTCATAGAGAAGTACTTCGCTAATGCTCCACCTCCTGTTACTCAACGCGAAGGAAAACAAACCAAAGCAGCCTCCTCCGCTGCCTCAAACCAAGGATCACTAGACCGTTTCAACACAGAGCACAGCACATCAAAACCAACTCCCACCAACAACCCACCCGTTCATCATGGCCTATCGTCACGACTAACAAAAATTGGTTTTTCGATGTTCGACGGTTCTGAACTCAGACAAAAATTTAAATAAAAATAAGAAAAACGAAATAGTTTATCTTTATTCTTTTGATTTTTATTTCATTTGATATAGTTGAAGAAATCTAAAATAAGAATAGTTAACACGCTTTTTTCAAATTATAATATTAGGACAATTTTTTCTCACGATTATAAATTAACCCACCTCCAAAATAAATAAACTGAAAATATAATGTAGTGTGATAAAATTATAAAAAATTATGTTTTTAAAGGACTATAAAAATATTCAATAACTTGATATATAATAAATAATATGTTTTGTTGAAAATGATGTTTTATAATATATCTTTGTTTCAGTTTATATTAGATTTTCAATTTACAATGAAATTTGATTTAATTTGTTTTAGTAATTATTTTTGTAGATTATTTTAGTTTTTATTGAATTTTTTTATAATAAACTATTTTTGGGAATTTTTCTCATGCTGTTTGAAAATATTTTTATAAATTAGTTTGTAAAGTAATAAAATATTACATTTCTAGCAGAATTTTACTTGAGTTTCATACCAAATAATTTATTTCGAATAAGTTATAGAGTGAAACAACCTTAGCTTAACCAAAATAACTTAAATATAATATAACCATTGATAATTTGGAAACTAAGATGAACCAAACCGCATACAAATATTTCTGACATATGTTTTTCTCTTCAAAGATTAAAATCAAAGGAAGTAATTCAGTCTTTTAATCTTTTTGGCGTTGACTTCTTGTTTGTTTGGGTTATTACGAATTCGTATTAGGTTGATGCTGTTTGACATACTCCAAAGTTACTGATTCACATTTTATTATAGCTTGAAATCTGGTCTTTGAAATTTTTGGAAAAAAAAGTATTTTAGTTTTATTTATTATGAAAGCTGAAATAGAAAATCAAGACCATGAAAATATATATTGTGCTCAAATTATTAAAAAACGAATTTGGTCATTTGCTTGTAATAAAAGCATGTGTCATAACGGCTGTCTAGGTTTGTACTGGTGGCATGTTATTGTTTTTTTTTTTTGCCCCAATAATTTGTCAAGTATCAATCAAGTTTAATGACTAATTTTATGGATTGATTTTTGATGCGCTTCCAACAACTGGACATCCAGATATTGTTTAGTTTTTTCCAAAGCATCTTACTTTGCTTGACCGACTTCATGCTCTTCCTATATCAATACTATTAAAGTTGAAGTATACCTTATTGATAAAAATTAGGTTTAATTAAAAAAATTATGACTGCTATATATAACTGCCTGCTATATATATAAATAGATTGTGGTAACTGCTGTAACAAGTATATAAAGAGGACGTGGTTAGAGTTATAAAATAATCAATTTTTTAAAGTAGATCATGTATTAATAATATTGATTCATTAATAACTCTTTACGAATAAATTGAAAATATGAATGTGTTAAATAACTATAGCACAAATGCGTAGTTGATAGTTGTAGTGCAACATCACAAATTCAATCAAATTATCAATACTTCTTACTAATAATAATTAAAAAATTTAACACAAATATGATAATAAAGAAAACAAAAATATTGTTACAAAGTAACATACATTTATAAAAATTAATTATACTTAAAAAAGTAAAACAAAAAATATATCCGTCTTTGAAATAAAATCTTTTTTTACAACTATTAGACATGTCAATTAGGGTCAAAACCTGCAGTCCGAATCTGCCCAACCTTAAATATTAAGAAATATAATTGGTTACAACATAGATTTTATAAAAATCAAAAAATATAAAACAAAAATATATCCATCCTTTTAAGGGCGGATCTTAAATTTGTTCAACTATTTGAAAATATCGATTTGCTGATGCATGTTATGAGTGTTTTATTCGGGGTGGGTGCGGTTTGGTAGATTTTGAATTGCGGGTACCCGCCGATCCGAAAAGTACTTAAAAAAAAAGTAAACACTTTTTAAAATAATTATTTTATTTAATTCTTATAAAGATACAAAATATATTTATAATAAAAATCATATATTTTAAATTTTTTATAGCCCGCAGATAACTACAAAATTATAGCCCGCAGATAACTACAAAATAATTGCGGGTTGGGCGGGTCATATTTTTTTACCAAATCAAAATTAAAACTCGCGGGTTGGCGGTTACGACCGGCAACCCAACCTACCGGATCAATTTTTTTAAATTGCTATTGTTTAATAAAATATATTTTGATTAAGATTTACATACAAATATGATTAAAAAACAAATATATTCACAAACAAAACACAAATATGAGAATTAATTTAAAACTAAAAATATACCCGCCCTTTAAAGAGCGGGTCGGAATCTAGTTATACAGTAAAAATAGATAGCATTGTCATTAAAAATCTTAAGCTGCTATGCATCTCTGTTGATGTTGTTTCCTTCTATGATAATACACTTATATTCTATTAGAACCGTTAGCTAAACATCGTTCTATTAGAGAACCGTGAGGAGACACATTGTACGTTAGAATTTTTGCGAATCAAGAAACTGTTGGAAAAGCTTGAAACTGAGAGAAAATCTGTTGATGTAAAGTTTAAGGATATTGTGGGAAGTCTTTCTCATCTTCTTGTTGATGCTTCCGAGCCCTACGAATAGTATTTTGGATCTGTAAGGAAGGCGAAAGGCGAGCAAACGCAGAATGCACAGATCATATTGGTTAAGTTTCTTCTCTTTAGAGAACAGTTGAGATTCTTGGTTGCATTTAGAGCAAGTATGGAGCTTTTCTTGGTTATTTTTTTTTACTTTGTGCTGATGTTCCGTTTCAGACTTTGTGTTGTGGTTATGTCAAGAGAGACAGAGAGAGAGATTGGGAGATAGAGAGGAAAACAAAGAATGTTTCGTTCTTAATGTCACAATAAGCAAACCTCAATGAATTTGATTAGTCTTGGCTCTGAGTTCCAAAGGCTTTCAGTTATTGATGAAATCTCGTACCTGCTGATGTGTGAGGATATGATTATTTAAGTCGGTCAAACAGATCGATTGGTAGAGAAGATGCATTTATCAGAGAGCCTACAGTGTCACTTGACCAAATCAGATTCAGCTTTCTATGGGACTGCTTCCCTAGGTGTTTCCAGTATGCTTCTTGGGACTGGCCAATTCGACAAATCAATCAGTTTGCGTTGCCGGTTTCCTGTGGTTGATCCAAGTTCCAACTGAATCTTGCAAGTTTACAAAACTTAAGGCTATATGATTAAACGATGTAGTTTGTTTTTATTAGTAAAAAGATTTTTATTTTTCATAAAGACTGAATATGTACACTCCGTTACACTCCTTTACAACTCTCAACAATCAATCATGAATGATTAAAATCAAATGTTGAAACTGAAGAAAACCAAAACCAGATTCTTGCAAAAGAAAGAAAAAACTGTGTGAATCGAATAACATGATTTATCAATTCTTGTTCCTTTTCAGCTTCTTGATACTCTTCAATTATATGAAGAAAATCCTCATCCACAGATATAAGCGCATCAATATCTTCTCCCGGTAACTGATACTTCGTATATGGATGGTTGCACAGAGCATTAGTCTTGCGCATCAGTTCGTTTAATCCATGGAGATAATATGACTCTCCTCCAATGTATCTAAGCTTCCCATCACCAGGTCTCTGTAAGATCCTTCCACCGAAACTACAAAGAAGCTTCAAGATCTCTGGCATAAAAACATCTGATGTTGTTGCTGCAATCATCCGAGGCTAGTCAGCGACATTAGAGGGATGATTAACAATGCCTTCTGAGATGTTGGAATCAACTCTTTGAAGACCAAGAATCTTGTTGAAATCCTAGTGAGCAAGATGTCTATTAGCCTCCACGTTTCTCCACATGTTGTCGTCATTACATAACTGCTGATTGGATATGCCAGGGAACTCCATTCTCATGTCCTCTCAAGAACACCAAAAAGGCTTTTCTAAGTGTAGGAGGAGGATTGCATCCCTTCCTAGGCCTGGAGAACAGCGACACATGGCCCGTCGATCAAAGGACCAGGGTATAGAAATGGGCCGAGAGGACGGCCCAAGCGAGCCGCTTCTAGTCGATTACGCGACCAGAAGACTAAAGCCCATTTAGCCGACCTATCGATAGGAGCCCATCCAGGTCGGTGAACACTAGGGCGAACTAGCAGAGACGGCCTATAAAAAGGAAGGGGGAAACGACATGAAGGGCATCCACACTTTTACACACTCACAAGGCGGCTAGATCTAGGGTTTTACTCCTCTCTATCCGCTATCTTGTATCGTTTCCCGGCTAGCTCTTCGAGCTCTGCTTTGTCTTTCTCTTTACACTTACTCTGTAACTAGGTCCTGATATCTTCATCTATAAAATGTCTTTGTTAGACCCACAGACGAGTTCTTCGTCTTCACTTTACTAGTTTCGACCGAACTCGGTTCTAACAGTTGGCGCCCACTGTGGGGCTAGCAAAGTAGCGTTAGCAAAGATGAGTCAGAACCCCGAAGGTTCCACTTCCAGCGACGAACACGACGCGCCGGGTCCAACCCCAGTCACGGCTATCCCGATAGCCCCCGCCTTTGTTGATACCATCATGGAGCGCTTTGCCCGACAAGACGCCGCCCAAAAAGCAGCTACCGAGCAAATCGCCGCAATCGCAGCACTACTCGCTCCTCTCGCCGGCGCTCCAGACGCAGCCACCGACACCATCCGCAGGCAACTGTTCGCAAGTGACATAGCTGCTAACCTGACGAGTCACGGCGCTCCTCCCAGTACTCTCAACCCAGACGCCGCGCCTTTCACCCCTGCGAACCCAGATCTACAGATGGTGCGCGAAGTAGCAGCACTCAAACAGTCGCTCCTAGACATCAACTCCAAGATACACTGCGTCACCACCTCCGCGCCGCAGATAGAACGTGTTCTGGCGAACACCCTCCGAACACCATTCTCCCCGGCGATAACCGGCGTCAGACTACGACACATCGAGAAGCTCCGACTACCGACGTACGAAGGTCTCACCGACCCGACGACTCACATCACGTCTTTCAACATCGCAGTACGCCGTGCAAACTTCTCCGACGAAGAACGCGACGCCGGCTACTGTCAACTTTTTGTTGAAAGCTTGAAAGGACCGGCCCTTACTTGGTTCACGGGCCTCGCTGAGAACTCTATTAAAGATTTCCACGACCTGTCGTCCGCCTTCCTGAAGAACTACATCATGTTCACTCAAGAACACACGACGGTGTCTGATCTTTTCAACCTTGCTCAAGGAAAAGACCAATGCCTGCGCAACTTCATGGAGAAGTTCAAAGCCATAGTCTCGAAGGTCGTCTTACCCGACAGCGTCGCGGTCGCCGCGCTTAAAACACGTTGTATGTCCACTCGGTTTTCCGTGATGACCTCTACAGGAACCCTACGACGTCTCTTTCTGACGCCATCGCGCGTTCCCATAACTTTATCCGCTTGGAAGAGGATACAAAGGCCCTGATAGGCAAGCTAAACGCGTCTTAAGCTGCAACAGCCGACAAAACCGGCGCGAAGAACGCGGATAGTCGACATGAGCCACGACAACACTCGTCAGGCGACCGAGCAGCCCAAAAGAAGAATTTCGTGTACGCTGTTGACGAAGAGAGCTCCCCGGCGTCAACGACTGTTGTGCGCGAGAAAGGATGGAACGTTTACAACCGCGAAACCGACGGAAAACCGCCGGATTCCTCCGCAGCAGTGAGTTCTCGGCCCCCGGGAGCCGAGAAATGGTGCGATTACCACAACGCTAAGTCGTATAACACCAGGGAATTTAAGACGCTCTTCGAGCAATTTCTCTCCTCTGTCGAGAACGGAAAACTCGAAATCGAGCCCCCGAAACCTAGGGCCCGAGGACCGGCGAGCTGGAGCAAGAACAAAGACAGGAAAACCAGCAAGTCGCAAGGCAAAGCCCCTCAGCAAGAGAGACGAGCAACGCCCGAAGAAGCAGCTCCAGCATCCCCGGAAAAGGGTAACTCGTCTAGCGACGAGGAATCGCCGAGAAACCGACGACGCGTCGAGACTGTCTTCACAAGACCCGCCAAGGGCACTGGCGATCATGAACTTCCGAGAGCGAGAAGACGCATCAACGTCGTCCTAACGCAACTGGAATCTCCAAGCGACGAACCTGAACAAGTTTCTCCTCCAGACCTGCGCGCTCAGTTGAGCCGCCCATCACTTGGCGACCTACGGAACATCCTCAAGCGGAAGGAGAAACCAGCGACAGATGCGGTCAGTCATGTCCCCGATCTCCGCGAGAATATCAACTCCTCCAAGACTTGCCGACTGAATAACCCAAATCCCATGAAGCCCCGCCCCGTGGATCTGCGAGAAAAGCTCAATTCCACGAAACCAGATTTGCGAAGCCAGCTCGATCGCCCCCTGTACTCCGATCTTCGACAAAAGCTCAACGTCTCTAGAACTCAGCATCCCAACCAAGACAAAGACACCGTCATCAACATTATTATGGGAGGATCCCCGCCCTGCGGTGATTCCGTCAGGTCCATTAAAGATTACCGTCGTCAGGCAACTTCCTCGCGTAAGTGGCCGACAAAACCCAAGAACGATCATCAAATCACTTTTTCGCCTGACGACGCCCTTGGCATCCACATGCCACACAATGACCCCCTCCTCGTCGAACTCGGAATCGGCGACTGTCAGGTCACCAAAATCCTCATCGACACTGGCAGCTCTGTCGATCTGATCTTTCGAGACACACTCGACAAGATGGGCGTCGATACGGGAAGTATGAAACCGTCATCCCGCTCCCTTACAGGCTTCAGTGGTTCCTCCGAAGCCATGATCGGCACAATCCGCCTTCCAGTGTACGCATGTGGCACGACACGGACCGTGAAGTTCTCGGTCGTCGACTCTAAAGCCCCCTATAACGCGATCCTAGGCACCCCTTGGCTGCATTCGATGCGAGCAATCCCATCGACTTACCATCAATGCGTCAAGTTCCCCGGACCAGACGGCAAAATCCGAACGCTACGGGGCGATCAGCAAGCCGCTAGAGATCTGTTAATCGCAACCATAAAACTTCAGCGACAAACCTCGCATGTTAACACCGTCTCAAACCCCTTACAGAAGGCGTTTCCCCAGCAAGAGGAGGTCATCGACATATCCCTCGACGTTGCTGACCCTAGCAAAGTGATCCGCATCGGAGCATCCCTGCCGGACGATATGCAGCAGCAACTCACCGAGTTTCTCCGTCAGAACGTCTCCACCTTCGCTTGGACTACATCTGACATGAAAGGGATCGACCCAACAATTACCTCTCATGAGTTAAACGTTGATCCCACCTTTAAGCCTATCCGCCAAAAGCACCGGAAACTAGGACCCGAACGATCAAAGGCAGTCAACGACGAGGTGGACCGCCTGCTCGCCGCCGACTCAATCATGGAAGTCAAGTACCCCGACTGGCTCGCTAACCCTGTCGTCGTCAAAAAGAAAAACGGAAAGTGGCGAGTCTGTGTCGACTTCACGGATCTGAACAAGGCTTGCCCAAAAGATAGCTTCCCTCTCCCACACATCGACCGTTTAGTCGAGTCGACTGCCGGAAACGCCCTTTTGACGTTCATGGACGCATTCTCTGGCTACAACCAGATAATGATGCATCCTGACGACCGCGAGAAGACGGCGTTCATAACAGATCGAGGAACCTACTGCTACAAGGTAATGCCCTTCGGTCTTAAAAATGCGGGAGCCACCTACCAGCGCCTTGTCAACCGCATGTTCGCTGACAAGCTAGGTTCGACGATGGAAGTCTACATCGACGACATGCTGGTCAAGTCGCTCCGAGCCGAGGATCATCTCACGCACCTCAAAGACTGCTTCACAACACTCAACGAGTATAGCATGAAACTGAACCCGGCTAAATGCACGTTCGGCGTTATGTCCGGCGAATTTCTCGGATACATCGTCACTCAGAGGGGTATTGAAGCTAATCCCAAACAGATATCGGCGATCCTCGATCTCCCAAGCCCCAAGAACAGCCGAGAAGTGCAACGCCTCACTGGCCGAATAGCAGCGCTCAACAGGTTCATATCGCGATCTACCGATAAGTGCCTTCCCTTCTTTGAATTGTTGCGAGGAAACAAACGATTCATTTCGGACGACAAATGCGAGGAGGCCTTTGGCCAACTTAAGCAATATCTGACTACTCCTCCAGTACTCTCGAAACCAGAAGCAGGTGACATTCTCACCCTCTATATTGCCGTCACACCTATCGCCGTCAGCAGCGTGCTCATACGCGAAGATCGGGGGGAGCAAAAACCGATCTTCTACACGAGCAAACGCATGACCGAAGCTGAAACCCGCTATCCCACCCTCGAGAAAATGGCGCTTGCAATGGTACACTCAGCGAGGAAACTCCGCCCGTACTTTCAGTCTCACACGGTTGAAGTTCTCTCCAATCAGCCCCTCCGAACAAGAACCGAACAGCAGCCAAGTCCCAGGTCCTCGCTGACTTCCTGATCGAACTCACACCCGAACTCAAGCAGGATCTGGCCGTGTCATCTCGCAATTGGATTCTGCACGTCGACGGCTCCTCAACCAATAAAGGATCTGGCGCCGGCGTTCAGCTTCAATCCCCAACCGGCGAACTGATAAGACAGTCTTTCAGCTTCGGCTTTCCCGCTTCCAACAACGAGGCTGAGTACGAGTCCCTCCTTGCAGGATTACGCCTCGCCAAAACCGTCAGAGCCAAACGCCTCAGTGCCTACTGCGACTCTCAGCTCGTCGCCAGTCAATATAACGGCGAGTACGATGCTCACAATGCAAGAATGGACGCCTATCTCAAGTTTGTTCAGGACCTCACGAAAGACTTCGAATTTTTCGAACTCACCAAAGTCCCGAGAGGAGAGAACGTCTGCGCTGATGCTCTAGCAGCCCTTGGGAGCAAGCTCCACGATCAGATCAAGCGGACCATTCCCATTCATCGGATTGAGAGCCCCAGCATCACGGCACAAGGCGCGAGTACCTCCTCTGTCTCTGCGGTAGCTGTTATAGCCGATATGGACATCGATTCCTCATCAGACGAAACCCCCGACTGGCGTACCGATCTGATCAACTACCTAGCACACGGCAACCTTCCAGATGATATGTGGCTAGCGCGAAGACTGAAGGCATGCAGTGCCCATTATGTCGTCATCGACGGCGAACTACACCATTGGAACGCCAATAAGGTCCTCCTGAAATGCATATCAGGTGACGAAACGCGACTGGTCATGGCTGAAAATCACGAAGGCGCGGCGGGTAGTCATTCCGGAAGACGAGCTCTAGCACTTAAAGTTCGAAGTCAAGGCTTCTACTGGCCTACTCTTAACACAGACTGCGAATCATACGCTAAACGCTGCGATAAGTGTCAAAGACACGCGCCCACGATCCACTGTCCCACCGAGCAGCTGCGCACTCTTACAGCACCGTATCCTTTCATGCGTTGGGCAATGGATATCATCGGACCAATGCCGAATTCACGACAGAAGCGTTTGGTCCTTGTCCTCACCGATTATTTCACCAAATGGATCGAAGCAGAAGCGTTCGCCAACATTACCGACAAGGAAGTTCAAAAGTTCGTCTGGCGCAACATAATCTGCCGTCACGGCCTCCCTTACGAGATCGTGACGGATAACGGATCGCAGTTCATCTCGCATCAGTTCCGCGATTTCTGCGATAAGTGGAGGATCCGCCTGAACACCGCGACACCGCGATATCCGCAGAGTAACGGCCAAGCTGAATCGTCTAACCGTACAATCATTGATGGATTGAAGAAACGACTCGACTTAAAAAAGGGTTGCTGGGCCGACGAGTTGGACGGCGTTCTCTGGTCTCACCGCACAACGCCGCGTTCCGCAACCAAGTGCACTCCATTCTCCATGGCCTACGGTGTTGAAGCGATGGCTCCCGCAGAAGTCAATGTCACCAGCCTCCGCAGGTCCCGAATGCCTCAAAACGTTGAGCTCAACCAAAGTATGCTGCTTGACGCCCTTGACGCAATCGAAGAACACCGTGATCAAGCCCTGCTCCGAATCCAGGATTACCAACATCAGATTGAGAGCTACTATAACAAGAAGGTCAAGTCGCGCCCTCTTGAACAAGGTGATCTCGTTCTTCGAAAAGTCTTTGAGAACACTAAGGAGTAGAAGGCTGGCAAGCTTGGAACTAATTGGGAAGGGCCATACAGAATCACACAAGTAATAAAACCTGGGGTTTATCGTCTAGAAACATCAACCGGCGACGCAGTCCCCCGAGCATGGAATTCCATGCATCTTAAGCGTTATTCCGCCTAGCCCCGTTGCGACCCAGCAGGCGACGAGCACGCTTCATTTACCAAACAATCGTGCAAGTGCGCTTCACGAGCCACTCTTGCCCTATTGTGTAAAAAAAAAAAAAAAAAAAAAAAAAGGAGACTCGAGTAAGTGCACCCTCCGCGTCACTCTTACTCGACCCAAGCGAACTACGGATGGCTTGATTCTCTTCGGAGATACGTAGGCAGCCTTAACCGGTGCAGCTATAACCAAAAAAAAAAAAAAAAAAAAAGGAGTCGAGCAAGTGCACCCTCCGCGTCACTCTTACTCGACCCAAGCGAACTACGGATGGCTTGATTCTCTTCGGAGATACGTAGGCAGCCTTAACCGGTGCAGCTATAACCAAAAAAAAAAAGAGTCGGCAGCTACGAAAGGGAGTAAAACCGCCATTTAAAGGAAAGGAACGAAAGGCACGACTCGACGGTCAAACCCGGCGAGTAAAACCTCTCTCCCCGCTAATGGCTAAAGAGCGCGCGTCGCAGCAACACACCACGACTCAAAACGAGGATACCGCGAGAAAAATCGCATCTTGGAATAAGGAAGGGAGGTCGCGACCTAACGATCAAAAGCAGCGAGTAAAAAACTGCTTTTGAAGGCCACAAAGCCCGCGACCATAACCGCCTCCCGGAGCGAAAAATCCGCGAGTAAAACCAGAGTCAACAAATTTGAAGGCTAACACCCGAAGGCAAGTTACTCTTTACTACTTAGAAAAAACCCGTCAAGTCACTGGTCCGAAAGTCATCAAAGAAGACGATAAAGCCGAAGATATCCAATAAAAGCCGAAGCATAATAAGTTCGAAATATTACAACAATAGAGGCTACGCAGAACCTCAAGGACCAGAAAAGGAAAGCAAAAGGAGTTTACCTAAGGAAAAGAAACAACAACAACAGAGAAAGTAGAGTATTTAAGTCATACAACAAACATAAGGGTTCAGCAAGCTGGGTCTTCTCCCTGCCCCGCGGGGTCCTGCGATCCAGCCGGCTCCACAGTCGAGGGTTCTTTTTCGATAGCTGCATCTCCCCCATCCGGCGCCTCCTTCTCCACCGGATTCCCTTGGACATCACCCGGCTCCTCAGTCGTCCCTTGCGTCGCGACACTAGGACCCTTACTGCGCTCCTTCATCATGGTGTCGAAAGAATCGTCGGGAGATTGCATCCTGACCAAGGTCTCCGGATCGATAAAGCTATCATTTGTCCCATACTTGTCCAGACCGGCGAGAACCTCTTCACTCACGAACGTCGAAGAAAGGATAAGCGGGGAAAGAGAAAGATCGGATTCTGGAATGTCACCGATCTTAAGCTCATCCATATTTGCCTTGTAGAAATCCTCCCGAGTCTTGTACAGGTCAATCAACTCTTGAGGAATGTCAAAACCCTCCTCTTTAGCTGCCTCAAACACTTCCGCGTTCCAGATGCCTGCCCAAACAAGTTGTGAGCTTCTTCGAACTCGTCACGACGAACAGAGTAATCTCGAATGTTGTCAAAACGACGTTGCGCTTTCACGACCATGGCTGTCTCAACCCTAGCTCTCTCGAGAGTCACCTCGTAGACACGGGAATCCCTGAGCCTCTTTCTCTCAGAAATAAGTTTGGCAACCGCAGCGTCCCTCTCTTCTGTCAACTCTTTCTTTTCTCTCTCTAGCGAAATCTTCTCGCGGCCAAGGTTCTTGACAGCAGACCGAGAGTTCAGCAACTTCGTCTGCAAACTCTCAAACTTCACACGAAGGACCTCTTTGTCTTCAACGGCTTTGGCCGCCGCGATTTCGTGCATCCTGCGAACGCGAGCAACCTCCGCCTCCGCGGCGCGAGCCGAATTCTCGGAGACTCCCAACAATGCCTGAGTATGCCTCAGTTCGGCTTCATACCTCTCCACCATGCGATTCATAACCCCGTCGCTCTGCAAAACAGAAAAAAGAAGAAAACAACTTAAGTAAAAAAAGCAACAAACCAAGGTAGATCCTAGGAGAGGAAGTTACCAGTTTCCTGATATGAGCAGCCTCAATGTACTCTTCCTTGAAGAAGAGTTTATCGACCGGTGGAAGAGCAATGGGACCGCTTCTCACTTGTCGCGTCAACTCGGCGCATTTGACTGGATTAGAGATCAAGAGAGTGTTCTCGTTGTAAGAGAAGTTCACCAAATCGGGAAAATTCATCTCGAGTCCTCCCACGGTAGCATTCCCGCCGGCTCCTCCACTCGGCGGAGCACTTCGCGAAACAGCGGCTTTCTTCTTGGAAACCTTCTTCTGCTTTGAAACAGCGGCGTCGGGAACATCATCGAGAGCAGGAACAAACTCGTCCCCCTCTCTTTCATTACGCGCGAAACTGTCTTCGGGATCGTCGGGAGTGACACCCTCGATTGGAGGATCCTCTTGGCGAGAAAAGTTCTGCTCGGTCGCGGCAGCCGGTTCTTTTCTCTTCTTCTTGGGACGCTCCTCTGAAGGATCCTTTGCAGTAGGCTCAACGAGATCCTCTCTACTCGCGTTCGAGTCCTCAGTTTCTTTCCTAGAAGGAGCTTCGCGAGACCTCTTCTTCCCCTTCTTCTTTTTTGACGACTTCTGCTGCGCCGCTCCATCGTGCACTTCAGAAGGTTCGTCCTCGGGATAAGTAGACTCCCCATCAAGAGGGCCGCAATTCTCTTCCTCCCTCATTTCGGTCCCGCGGCCACAGGACCGTCATCATTTGCAACCGGAGTGGCAACTCGAGCAGGATCGTCACCCTGAGCATCCGCCGACTCACTATCAGTTGCAGGAATGGACTTCTTCTTACCCAGCGATTTCAGCTGTCCCTTCAGGATAGCGCTCAGATCAGGAGTCTGCTTCATCTTCTTCGCTTTGTTAACCAGCTTCTGCTGCTTCCTCGTGAATAACGACATACACTTCTTCCCGGGAATAACTACGCAAGGCAGGCCTGACCGCCAAATCTCTGCAACAAAGAAAAAAAAAGATCTGATGAATTGTCGAAAGGAAAGCGCGAGTAACCGATAAAGGAGGTAGAAGGTCAAGTACCTCTCGCTACGCGATCCTGGCGGTGATGTATCCAATCAGCGCTAAGGTCAGCCCACCGACGATGGCTGAGCGTAGCAATAGCTTGAGCATGCTCAAAAAAGTTCTCTGGATACGCAATCGTATTCGGATGACGAACTGCATAAAAAAAAACAAATCAGCATGTTAATACCAAAGGGAATCGAGAAGACGCGAGTAAGCTACTATCTACCAATTTCACGATCCCAAAGAATCGGGAAGTCATCTTTCGGTGGCTCATCAAACGCGTGCTCATCTGACTTAACGTAAAAGTAATATCGCTGCCAATCTTTCGTCTTATTGGGGTGCCCGGTTAAGACGTTGTAGGAGGGGCGCATCTTTATCGAATGCAAACCGTGAGGCATAGGCCTCAAGAAGGTCAATTCCTCAAAAGTCCTCACACTCATCGGGACGCCAACTTCAGCTGCCATGACCATCAAAGCAACGACGATCCGAAACGATCTATTCAAAAACTGAGTAATTGTGACTCCCCGGCGAAGCACGTAATCTGTAATCAGACGAGGGATAGGGAACCAAAGCTTTGTGTCGACACCGAAGTAGGATTCATAAACGCATTGATATCCCACGGGCGGCGACCAGGGCCTTTGTTTCACAGAGGGAATAAGATAAGTCACTCCAGCGGCTCCACAACTCTTCAAAAGATGTTTTACACTGCTATGGGTGGAGAAGCTCGGAAACACGTTCCTCCAAGACTGCCCCTCGATCCCAGGGGCGCGTAATGTATCGCGTGGAATCGCCGGGAGCACCTCGAAAGAATCGACGGAGTGATAACGCGTAGGTCTATATTCTGGAGGATCTACGCTCTTTTTGCGAAGTCGCTTGATCGGAACCCTATAAGCGCGCGCCTGCGCCTCGAGTCCGTCGTTCGCGGTACCTTCGCGAGACGAACCGACGTTCCCTCGAGCTCCCTCTGCACTCTCTCCTCCCCGCGAGTCACCGACTGTCGGACCCCTGCTCGAAGACTCGTCGGTCGCGTTCTCCGAGATATCGCGACACGGCGGATCTCGATCGCTCGCGGGTAAGTCGTCCGGCGTCCCCGCTTGTCTCATGTCGGAAGCGCCGACGACGGCCTTCCCCTTCTCCTCTCGCGATAGCCTTTTTTCCAGATGGCATCGCAATTACGCAAACAAACAAGCCGCGCCTTACCGACGAACTTAGAGAGAGAAAGTAAACGAAAAGTTAGAGAGAAGGGAGAGCAAAAGAGGATACCTGAGACTGCAGAGAAGAATGACAAAAGAAGAGCAAAGCTACCTACTTATAGCAAAGGAGGAGCACAACTCCCAAAGCACCATCATTAAGTCTAGTAGGGCCTTAATCAGGCCTCTGATCCCTCTTTCTTAACTCGCGACGGTCTGATTAACCAGTTAAACCGGAGATTAGGAATTGATCAAACCGGAACTAAACCAACGGTCAGGAGGATCAATTAAACCGAGATCGAACCACAAACCTGGAATCGGTCGAACCGGAGCCAAACCGGTACGAAACAGTAGGATCAGGATCTTCGCGATCTAGAAAGGCGTACACCGTGCCTAAGAGAAACGAAGTTAGTCAGCGACTAAAACGTCTTTCGTGAAAGCTCAAAAGGATGCTTTTACTCGGCTAAAACAAGACTTGACAGCCAAAACTCAGCGAGTAAAAGGGCATTTTGACTGAAGGAGAAGAACAGCGACTAAGATCGCCTCTTGGAGTCACACGTCGACAGCGCGAAGAGAATTCGATCTCTAAGCCACGAAGTTATACAGCGACTCGAAGAACCAAAACCGGCGAGTAAAATTGCTCTTAAACCGAGGACGAACGGCGCAACTAAACAGGCGAACTCAGCGACTAAACTCGCCCTCGGAAGGCAGTGTTAAATGTTGCGACCAGATGGGTAAAACAAGCGACTTTACTCTCACCTCGAGGTCGCGAAGCTATACCGCGACCTGGAAGGCCGAACTGGCGAGTAAAATCGCCTCTCGAGGACGCAAGGAAATGTCGCATCTGGCGAGTAGATTCACATCTTGAAGGGGACCAGACCGGCGCACCAGCGAGTAAAATCGCGCTTTGCGAAGCCCTGTGGGAGCATCGCGACAAACCGAGGGAACCGCAGCCAGATGAGAAAGCCAGCGAGTAAACTCGCTTCCGGAGCTCTGGCCAGAGCAACGCGACGAACCAAGCAAGACACGCGAGTAAATCTGCCTATGAAGGTTTCGATGAAACGTCGCGACAAAACGAGAGCATACCCGCGAGTAAAATCGCGGTTAGAAGGCTCTGGAGTAAGCGAATGGATGACCAAAATGAAGTCAGCGAGTAAAGCCCGTCATTTTCCATCCCACGATCCGACAGATCATCAAGCGCGAGTAAAACTCACCCTTGACGGACCGGCTAAACACCGCGACTAAACAGGGCGAACAAGCGAGAAAACTTGCTTGGGAGGCGGCAAAACATCGCGAGTAAAATCACGTTTTGGAGCAGCGGAACCCGCGACTAAACGAGCCGAATGCGCGAGTACTCTCCCTTCTTCCAAGTCCGGGTCGAGTGTGGCGACAAAATCTATGTATGAGACAACGCTCAGCGACCTCCAGACTAGTGATCACGGATTCGCCAAACCTCTATGACATACAGTCCGTCAGGCTCAGGTTAATACTAACCACAGACGGACTGGGGGGGACTTACTGTAGGAGGAGGATTGCATCCCTTCCTAGGCCTGGCGAACAGCGACACATGGCCCGTCGATCAAAGGACCAGGGTATAGAAATGGGCCGAGAGGACGGCCCAAGCGAGCCGCTTCTAGTCGATTACGCGACCAGAAGACTAAAGCCCATTTAGCTGACCTATTGATAGGAGCCCATCCAGGTCGGTGAACACTAGGGCGAACTAGCAGAGACGGCCTATAAAAAGGAAGGGGGAAACGACATGAAGGGCATCCACACTTTTACACACTCACAAGGCGGCTAGATCTAGGGTTTTACTCCTCTCTATCCGCTATCTTGTATCGTTTCCCGGCTACCTCTTCGAGCTCTGCTTTGTCTTTCTCTTTACACTTACTCTGTAACTAGGTCCTGATATCTTCATCTATAAAACGTCTTTGTTAGACCCACAGACGAGTTCTTCCTCTTCACTTTACTAGTTTCGACCGAACTCGGTTCTAACACTAAGCTCTTTGAGGAATTATAACGAACAGGTTGCGGAGAAGCTCCCCTCCAATGAAGAATAGCTTTATACAAAATCATATATCCAAAAAAAAAAAATCAAACAGAGATAAGAGATTCATCCTCATTTCGAACGTGTATATACAATTGAGAACAGGATCATACATAAAGATCAAATGTGTTGGAAGGGAATAATAAAATTGAAGCTTGAGATGAATTTCATGTAAATTACCTGGGGAAATGGCCAATGGGGGAGAAAGGAAAATGAGATTGTCAATGGCGGAGGAGGAGAAGATGGCACACAAAAAGAAAAGAGATTTTGAGGAAACATGAAGAATGTTTATGGGAATTGAAAAGGAGGACTTGGAAGTTGAGGTTTTTGATTTGCGAGAGAGAGAGAGAGACGCTGAGAAGAATGATTGAATTAAAGCAGAGTTTAAGAAGAAAAGAACTTTACAGGAACAGTAAGTTATAAGAGAATTTTTGCGAGTCCAGGTGGCACAAAACCCCCTTATGTGAATAATGATGTGGATGGCTTGAGAGGGCAGATATGTTAACTTTATATATATAGATACTTTATTGTTGGCAGATGCATAGACCATAGAGCTACTCTTCTGATTTTTGCTACCGGCGAGGAACCAGTTGGGTTAAGAGTCAACTCCATACCACAAACCAGGAGGTCTTAGGCACAAAGTGGACACTATGGAGGCAGATGAGATCAATGTTATAAAGAGATCATCATTCAGGGAGTTTTTGGAGCTTGCTGACTAGACACCATACACCATACCTGGCGGTTAAGACATATTTTAGACGCGCTGGAGCCACACGCCAGGCCCAACTCCTGCCAACGCGAGGTTCCTGAATGCTCCCGACAATGTAAGCGTTTCCCACATTCATACGGTATTTTTCTGCTAATAGAAACATATTTAAACTGGATAACAGTTGCCCAAAAAAAAAATAATAAACTGGATAACAAAACGTTGGATATGAATTTTATAAATTAGCTGTCCATTTTTCGAAATGTTGTATTTTGTGAAGTCACGTTTACAAACCGGATAACAAAGAAATTACATGAATTTTACAAACTAGCCGTCTAACTATTGTCATGTATTTATGTTATAGGTATGTGTAACTTATATTATTCCTTCAGACATTATACTTTGATGTCGAGGAAGTAGAGTTGAGCATGTTGCTTCACTTGTTTATGACAAGGTGAAAGTTGATATCGACATAGTGGAAGGAAAGGTTGATGAACTACGTGTTTCATTCAGTCAGATGCAAGATGTCCTTTAGAAGTACATTTCAGATAACTCGTCTCAGTTGCTTGCCTTCCAATTCAGTTACAAGAAAATTCTCAATTCTGTTAATGTATCATTATTACCAGATAACTATATCAGAAAACATATGTGACCGGATAATGAAACATAGATGTTATATCATTCAATTATAATGTAATTGATGTGATTATAGACCAACAACTTGATAAAGATAGAGAAGAGGAGATCAAGGACAAGCATGATGAAGATGGAGATGCCTTGGTCATTCCCAAAGGTCCCATGACTCGTGCAATGACATGAAGACTCCATGAAGCTGTTGGGAACATACTTAAGATGTCTTGGAAACAAGAGGATTGTCTTGGTCGAAGCTTGAGCAACCAAGACACGCTTACCACACTTCAAGCTGAACCTTCAAGCTGATCATCATATAGGCAAGTGGCTTGTGTGTACTCTTTTTCCCTTGGTTGGTTTTGTCCCACTGGGTTTTCCAACTAAGGTTTTTAATGAGGCCATGAGTTCACTTTCATATCACCTAGATGATGTATCTTTGGTGCATCACGGATGCTTTGGACCAACCACATATCTACCTTATGTTATCTTTAGTCTATAGTCTTTATTTCATCTTTTATGTTTCGCAAACTCTTTTATGTTTTAAAATAAGTATTTAGTCTTTGTTTGAGTACCAAGGGAGCGTGTTCCCTTTAATGATCTCGAAGAACTTGAGCCTGTTCAAGTCTTGTCTCTATTTAAACTTGTCGCAAGCTTCTTTCTATGGAATCATCTTTTATCTAAAACCTAGTTCTCTCTTAAACTTGTTTACGAGTTCTTGAGTGATCTTGTTGGTGTGTAATATCCAGCAAACCTCTAGGTGTCTAAGTTGGTGTGTCATATCCGATCTAGTCATCTAAAATTGTCAAGGAGTCTTTCCGCAACTCTTTGAATCAACCATCAGTCCACTGCCTTGAAGATCTTGAGTGTTTGCCTCGTTCTTGCAAGGATCTATCCATATCATCCAGAGCAATCATCTTAGGATCATATTAAGTGGTATCAGAGCACTCTGGATAGGGAAGTTCTCGATCTCTCTTTGATTTTTAATTTGAACTCTTCGGCTTCTTTTTGAAATCATCGTTAGATGTGTTATTGTTTAGATTTGTCACTTGATCTGATCATTCTATCGCTTGTTATCTTTAATCTATTCAAATCCTGTTAGATCTAAGTGTTCTTATCATTTTTGAATTTGAATCGATCAGTTTCCGTGAGTTAGAAGTAATCGTGTGCTTGATCTGTTTAAATCTTGTTTTTGTGATCATTCTAGTCTTGTTTAGGGTTGATCTTTTGCTTTAAGTATTGAATCTGTCATTGATCATCCTAGATCTATCATCTGTTAACCCTGATCATAAGCTGTCGATTTAAATTTCTTTTGCTTAGGTTATAAGTTCTTTCTTGTGTCGTTTTCTCTTTTGGTTGTTTCTTTTCGAACTCCTTACTCGTTTAAGTTGTTCCTTTGAATCAGGTACCAATGGGGAACGAGACAGATGAAGAAGCAGAACTCGTGAGGAAGAACAAACTACTAAGAGATCAGATGACAGAGCAGTTGAATCTGACAATGATCACTACCATGGCTGAGATGATCAAGTCTAGTATCAAGGATCTCCGTGATGAGATAAGTCAGGAGTTAAGGCAAGCTACGGGTCAAGGACATAGTAATGAGTCCAGGAGAGAAAGAGTCGGTCAGAACCCACGAGAACCTCAGGAAACAAGAAGAGACCGTAGAGAACATGCTGGATCACAAGAGACTGACAACTACTATGAGCGCAGCCGGTATGAACACAGTGGATCTTCTTCTTCTAGAGGGAGTAGGAGAAGGCAAAGGCGTGATCATGAGGTAAGGAGACCTCAGAGAGAAGAGCTTGGTGGAGTTAAGCTTAAAATACCTCCTTTTCATGGCAAGGTTGATCCGGATGCTTACTTGGAATGGGAGAAGAAGATTGAGATTGTCTTCAATTGTAAGAACTATACCAACACTCAAAGGATCCAACTTGCTGCAACTGAGTTCTATGACTATGCTTTGAGCTGGTGGGATCAACTGGTGACCATGAGACGGCTTAACCAAGAGTATCCAGTGGAAACATGGAATGAGATGAAATCTCTTATGCGCAAGAGGTTTGTACCAAGCCACTACCACAGAGATCTACACCAAAGGCTAAGAAAACTCACTCAAGGATATAAGACCGTAGAGGAGTACTATCAAGATATGGAGTTTTTGATGTTGAGGGCCAGTATTTCAGAGGACAGAGATGCTACTATGGCAAGGTTTCTAGGAGGGCTCAACCGAGAAATACAAGATAAGGTGGAGATGCAACACTATTTGGAGATAGAAGAGATGTTGCATAAGGCCATTCTAGTGGAGCAGCAGCTCAAGAGGAAGGGTCATTCCGCGGTAGCTATGGGTCTACTCGGTTCCAAGGATCTAAGGAAGATAAGTCTAGCTACCAAAGGGAGAGTAAACCTTAGCAGAAATATGACACTAAGCCTAGCAACATCTACAGCAAGGACAAAGGAAAAACAGAAGCTACTGGCTCCAAGACTAGGGATGTTAAGGTGCTTTAAGTGTCAAGGGCGTGGGCACTATGCCAATGAATGTACTAATAAGAAGACCATGATTCTTCTTGACACTGGGGAGTATATGTCTCAAGATGAGAAAATCCACACTGATCATGGGCAGTCTGAAGAAGAGCTTGAAGAAGAGCCTGTCAAGGGAAGGTTGCTGGTTACAAGAAGAGTTTTGAATCTTCAAACTAAGGCAGATGAGATTGAGCAGCGTGAGAACTTGTTCTACACTAGGTGCTTGGTTCAAGGAAAGGTCTGTAGTCTTATCATTGATGGGGGCAGCTGTGTCAACGTAGCTAGCGAGACTATGGTTAAGAAGTTAGGTTTACAAGTTCAGAAGCATCCAAAACCTTATAGGCTGCAGTGGCTCAATGAGCGGGGCGAGATGAGAGTCTCTAATCAAGTAATAGTCCCTATAGCCATCGGAAGATATGAGGATGAGGTCTTATGTGACGTGATACCTATGGAAGCAAGCCATATTCTTCTTGGACGACCATGGCAATCTGATAGGCATGTGATACATGATGGTTACACCAACAAGCACTCCTTTGAATTCAAAGGCAAGAAGACAGTGCTCAGGCCTTTAATCCTTAAAGAAGTGCAAGAGGATCAGCTCCAACTTCAGAAAAAGAAAGAGATTGACCTCAAAACTGATCTCAACAAGCAGCATAGCTTCTATGCCAAACAGGGAGATATCAAATGAATTCTCTACTCTCAAAACTCTATTTTGTTGCTTGTGTTCAAAGAATCTTTACTAACAACCACTGAACACCCACCGGATCATCCGAGTGAACTAGTTTCTCTTTTACAGGAATATGCAGATGTGTTTCCGGAAGATTGTTCCAATGGTTTGCCTCCAGTTCGTGGGATTGAGCACCAAATAGACTTTGTACCTGGTTCAACACTACCAAACCGACCTGCCTACAAAACTAATCCAGTGAATTGCAAAGGCAAGTAGAGGAGCTGATGGAAAAGGGTCATATCCGAGAGAGCTTGAGTCCATGTGCAGTTCCAGTGCTTCTTGTGCCTAAGAAAGATGGTAGCTGGCGCATGTGTGTTGATTGTAGAGCAATCAACAACATAACAGTGAAGTATCGACACCCTATTCCTAGACTTGATGATATGCTTGATGAATTGTATGGTTCTACCATATTTTCTAAGATAGATCTTAAGAGTGGATATCATCAAATTAGGATGAAAGAAGGAGATGAGTGGAAAACTGCATTCAAAACTAAGCATGGTTTATATGAGTAGTTAGTCATGCCTTTTGGATTAACCAATGCGCCTAGTACATTCATGAGATTGATGAATCATGTGCTTAGATCATTCATAGGCATCTTTGTTGTTGTGTACTTTGATGATATCCTAGTTTATAGCAAATGTATTGATGATCATATAGAACATGTTAGGGCTGTTTTGAATGTTTTGAGAAATGAAAAGCTTTATGCTAATCTGAAGAAGTGCACCTTTTGCACAGATAACTTGGTTTTTCTAGGATTTGTTGTGAGTGCAGATGGAGTAAAGGTTGATCAAGAGAAGATCAAAGCCATACAAGAGTGGCCGAGTCCAACTACAGTAGGAGAAGTAAGGAGTTTTCATGGGCTAGCAGGTTTCTATAGGCGCTTTGTGAAGGATTTCAGCACTATAACAGCTCCACTGACAGAGATCATCAAGAAGGATGTAGGATTCAAGTGGGGAGAAGCACAAGAAACCTCGTTCCAGATTCTTAAAGAGAAGCTTACTCACTCCCCTCTTCTTATACTTCCTGATTTTTCTAAAACATTTGAAATAGAATGTGATGCCTCAGGAATTGGAATTGGTGCTGTATTGATGTAGGATAAGAGACCCATAGCATACTTCAGTGAGAAGCTTGGAGGAGCAACTCTCAACTACGCAACGTATGAAAAGGAGTTTTATGCTTTGGTGAGGGCCTTACAGACATGGCAACATTATCTGTGGCCTAAGGAGTTTGTCATACACACAGATCATGAATCTCTCAAGTATCTTAAGGGACAGAACAAGCTGAGCAAAAGACACGCGAGATGGGTTGAGTTCATAGAATGATCAAATACAAACAAGGTAAGGACAATATAGTGGCCGATGCACTATCTCGGAGGTATGTGCTCTTAAACACTCTTGATGCTAAGCTACTAGGCTTTGAACAACTTAAAGAAATGTATGAAACTGATCCTGAATTTAAAGATGCATACAAGTCATGTGAAAAGTTTGCTGATGGTCATTATTTTAGACAAGATGGTTTTCTCTTCAATGATAACCGTTTATGTGTGCCTAATTGTTCTTTGAGAGATTTGTTTGTTAGGGAAGCACACGGAGGAAGTCTTATGGGACATTTTGGTATTGCCAAGACTCTTAAAGTTTTACAGGAGCATTTCTTTTGGCCTCGCATGAAGAGAGATGTGGAGAAAATCTGTGAAAGATGTGCAACATGTAAACAAGCTAAGTCCAAAGTCCAAGCTCACGGTTTGTATACTCCTTTACCCATTCCTTATCATCCTTGGAATAACATATCTATGGATTTTATTGTGGGATTGCCTAGGACTAGAACCAGAAAGGATTCAATCTTTGTAGTTGTTGATAGGTTCTCCAAAATGGCTCACTTCATTGCTTGTCACAAAACTGATGATGCATTGCATATTGCTAACTTGTTCTTTAAAGAGATTGTGCGTTTACATGGCATGCCTAGAACTATAGTATCTGATAGAGACACAAAGTTTCTTAGTTACTTTTGGAAGACACTATGGTCTAAGTTAGGCACTAAGCTGTTGTTCTCTACTACTTGTCACCCACAAACTGATGGTCAAACTAAAGTAGTAAATAGAACTCTAGGAACACTCTTGCGTGCATTCATAAAGAAGAATTTGAAATCATGGGAAGATTATTTTCCTCATTGTGAATTTGCTTATAATCATGCTATGCACTCTGCTTCTAAGTTTTCTCCTTTTGAAATTGTTTATGGGTTCAATCCCACCTCTCCTTTGGATTTAATACCTTTACCTGAGTGTGAAAGGATTAGTATGGATGGCAAAAAGAAGGCAGAGATGGTGAAACAACTCCATGAGCAAGCAAGGCGCAACATTGAAGAGAAAACCAAACAGTATGTCAAGCATGCTAACAAAGGCAAACGAGAGATGGTCTTTGAAGTAGGTGATCAAGTATGGGTTCACCTAAGGAAAGAGAGGTTTCCTAAAGATAGGAAGTCCAAGCTCATACCGAGAATAGATGGAATTTTTGAGGTCACAAGGAAGATCAACAACAATGCTTACAAGCTTGACCTCCAAGATAAGTATGATATGAGTAATAGCTTCAATGTTACTGACTTGATCCCTTTTATTGCAGATGAACCAGATTTGAGGACAAATACTTTTCAAGAGGGAGGGGATGATGTGATCATGGACCAACAACTTGATAAAGATAGAGAAGAGGATATCAAGGACAAGCATGATGAAGATGGAGATGCCTTAGCCATTCCCAAAGGTCCCATGACTCGTGCAATGACAAGAAGACTCCATGAAGCTGTTGGGAACATACTTAAGATGTCTTGGAAGCAAGAAGATTGTCTTGGTCGAAGCTTGAGCAACCAAGACATGCTTACCACACTTCAAGCTGAACCTTCAAGCTGATCATCATCTAGGCAAGTGGCTTGTGTACTCTTTTTCCCTTGGTTGGTTTTGTCCCACTGGGTTTTCCAACTAAGGTTTTTAATGAGGCCACGAGTTCACTTTCATATCACCTAAATGATGTATATTTGGTGCATCACGGATGCTTTGGACCAACCACATATCTACCTTACGTTATCTTTAGTCTATAGTCTTTATTTCATCTTTTATGTTTTGCAAATTCTTTTATGTTTTAAAATAAGTCTTTGGTCTTTGTTTGAGTACCAAGGGAGCGTGTTCCCTTTAATGATCTCGAGAACTTGAGCCTGTTCAAGTCTTCTCTCTATTTAAACTTGTCGCAAGCTTCTTTCTATGGAATCATCTTTTATCTAAAACCTAGTTCTCTCTTAAACTTGTTTACAAATTCTTGAGTGATCTTGTTGGTGTATAATATCCAGCAAACCTCTAGGTGTCTAAGTTGGTGTGTCATATCCGATCTAGTCATTTAAAAGTGTCAAGGAGTCTTTCCGCAACTCTTTGAATCAACCATCAGTCCACTGCCTTGAAGATTTTGAGTCTTTGCCTCGTTCTTGGAAGGATGTATCCATATCATCGAGAGCAATCATCCTAGGATCATATTAGTAATAGTGACTGTCCAATAAGTATATTAACTGAGATAGCAGGATAATAACTAAATTTTTAGACACACACATGTTTTTTATCAATAGAGACACATACATGTTAAATTATTAGAGACAAAAGATAACCGGTCACTAACTTAAATAACCATTAACTATTAGAAATAGCCGACCACTAACTTAAATAAAGAACAACTGTTGGAATAACCGCATAATTGTATGTTTATATATATATCAACAGAGAAAGATATGTGTTATATTATTAGAGACTAAAGATAACCGACCACTAACTTATAACCAGCAACTACATGAGATAACCGGATAACTGGTATACATTATAAGATTGGTATAAAATATAGCCGAATAAATCATTGCATTTGTATATTATAAAATTCTCTATTATGATATTTCATGTGTTTGTTTTCGTAACCGGTAAACTATATAAAGAAAACAAGAAAAGTAAAATCCACTAATCGGTTATTTCACAAATTACATCATTAAAGAAAAGTGAAAAACATTTTTAACCAACTCTGTCTTCTGGCGACGGTAATACAGCGAATGCGGCGATGGATGGTGATGGTTAAAAAGGAAGCATTTGTTGGAGCATGAAGCGAGAAGGAGCTTTGTTTTACCACAAACCTCAAAAATCTGATGGGGAGCAGGGAAAGAGACGGCGGGTTCTACGTTCATGAACCCAAGTGACCCTTGATTGTTCCTTTTGGGAACAGCCTTTGCATGTGGAAACAGAAATAATCCACCCGCTTATTTTTCGTAATGTAACCACATTCAAAACTAACATGTTCTTCATACATGTGACCCAATAGAAAAAAAATTAGTTTTCGTTCCTCTACTATGAACACGTTAAGGAAAGACAAAAGCTCTTGGTTGAACTGAATTTTTTTTGAAGACGGCGGGTTCTACGTTCATGATTCCAAGCGACCCTTGACTGTTCCTTTTGGGAACAGCCTTTGCATGTGGAAACAGAAATAATCCACCCGCTTCTCACAGAGACGAGCCCACGCGCCCGCTTCTTTGTCGTAATGTAACCACATTCAAAACTAACATGTTCTTCATACATGTGACCCAATAGAAAAAATTAGTTTTCGTTCCTCTACTATGAAACATGTTAAGGAAAAACAAAAGCTCTTGGATTGAACTGAATTATTTTTTATTTTTTGTTTTTAAATATAAGATTTAGACATGCAAAGAAGAAAGAGATAAACAAGAATGTGTGTGAGAGAGAGAGACAAAAGATAACCGGTCACTAACCTAAATAATCATTAACTATTAGAAATAGCCGACCACTAACTTAAATAACGAACAACTGTTGGAATAACCGCATAATTGTATGTTTATATATATATATCAACAGAGAAAGATATGTGTTATATTATTAGAGACTAAAGATAACCGACCACTAACTTATAACCAGCAACTACAGGAGATAACCGGATAACTGGTATACATTATAAGATTGGTATAAAATATAGCCGAATAAATCATTGCATTTGTATATTATAAAATTCTCTATTATGATATTTCATGTGTTTGTTTTCGTAACCGGTAAACTATATAAAGAAAACAAGAAATGTAAAATCCACTAACCGGTTATTTCACAAATTACATCATTAAAGAAAAGTGAAAAACATTTTTAACCAACTCTGTCTTCTGAACTGATCCACCGGAGCACTACAAGAAAATACGCAGATTCTGAGGGAAATACCGAGGGAAAATGAGTTCCTCGGAAATTTCGGACAAAATATCGAGGAAATACCGAGGAAACCAAGAAATGGGGTTTCCTCGAAATTTCCTCACTAACTTTTGAGGAAATTTCGAGGAAGACCAACTTCCTCTGTAATTTTCGAGGGGATACCGAGGAAACCAGGGTCGTCGGAAAAAATCGACGGATATTTCTAATATTTCGACGACATCTTGTAGCCGTTAGAGAGCCGTTGGGAGAGCCGTTGGGGGATTTAAACAATTTCGAGGAAATTTCGAGGAAATGCCTGTTTCCCTCGATATTTCCTCGATATTTCCTCAGTATGCCGGGAGGATTTCATCTATAAATACAGCCACCCCTCTTCCTCTTCATTCACTCCATTTCTTTTCTTCTTCTCTCCTAGTCTCACGAATTTGATTCCAAAAAAACATGTCTTCTTCAAATTATTTTCGTTCTTGGATGGATCGACCTCATTTGGATCCGGACACGAGATTGCTTACGGAAGAATACAATCAAGGTATAATCGAGTTCATGAGGGTAGCTCGCAAACAACCGGAAGCAGAAACAGGTAAGTTAAGATGTCCTTGCTCTAATTGTAAAAATAGAAAAGTTATTAAAGAGTGGGATGTTTGGACTCATCTATTATTGAGTGGATTTACACGAAGTTACAAAATTTGGTATCATCATGGGGAAACTGATTATGAACTTGGTAGTACTAGCGAACCTCAGCCGGCGGTTAGATTAGAAGAACCAATTAGGGCGGATGTAGATTATGGTGTAGGTACTGAGCAGATGATAAATGATCATTTTAGAAGGGAAGATTTACCCAATGCAGAAGCTAGGAGATTTTATGAAATGTTGGATGCTGGAAAGCAACCATTGTACGAAGGTTGCAGAGATGGTCATTCAGCTTTATCATCTGCTATGAGACTGATGGGCATTAAAACAGATTATAACTTGGCTGAAGACTGTGTGGATGCGATAGCTAATTTTGTTAAAGGTATTCTACCTGAGGATAATGTAGCTCCAGGTTCATACTACGAGGTTCAAAAACTCGTAGCTGGGGTTGGTTTATCTTATCAAGTAATAGATGTATGCAGCGATAACTGCATGATTTATTGGAGGGTGGATGATCAGCGGACTACATGCAAATTTTGTGGGAAGCCTCGTTATAAAGATACTAGTGGAAGAGTTCCAGTGCCATATAAAAGGATGTGGTATTTGTCTTTGACGGAAAGGTTGCAGAGGTTGTATCTTTCAGAACGCACAGCGCAACGAATGAGATGGCATGCGGAGCACTCAACAGATGGTGAGATTAGACATCCTTCAGATGCAAAAGCGTGGAAACATTTCCAATCAAAGTATCCCGACTTTGCGTATGAGAGAAGAAATGTCTACCTTGGATTATGTACTGATGGTTTCAGCCCGTATGGGAAGAGTGGAAGACAATATTCTCTATGGCTAGTCATTGTTACACCATACAACTTACCCCCAAACTTGTGCTTGCGACGAGAGTTTTTGTTTCTCTCCATTCTCGTTCCCGGACCAGAGCATCCTAAGAGATCACTTGATGTGTTTCTTCAGCCACTAATATATGAGTTGCAACAACTATGGGCTCAAGGTGCTGAAACATACGATATTTCGTGTAAAGAAAACTTTCAAATGCGGGCAGTACTAATGTGGACAATAAGTGATTTTCCAGCATATGGTATGTTATCTGGATGGACAACGCATGGAAGGCTATCATGTCCATATTGTCAAGATAACACTGATGCTTTCCAACTAAAACACGGAAGGAAAACGTGTTGGTTTGACTGTCACAGGAGATTCCTACCACCTGATCATCCATATCGTAGGAGTAGGAATTTGTTTACTAAGAACAAGAAGGTGTTTGACAGTCCACCTGCGGAAATTAGTGGGAAAAGTTTGAAGACACAACTAAGAGATTTTGGTGCAGAAAGGACGCCAGACATCGGTGGACATGCGCGTTTTCCGGTAGATGCTGTTGGAAACCTACATAACTCGCACAAAAAAAGTATATTCTGGGATCTGCCATACTGGGAGGATCATTTGTTAAGGCATAATTTAGATGTCATGCATATTGAGAAGAACTTTTTTGACAACCTCATGAACACGATCCTTAACGTTCAAGGTAAAACAAAGGATAATTTGAAGTCAAGACTGGATTTAGTTGATATATGTGATCGTTCAGAACTTCATGTTGATGGGAATGGTAGGGCTCCTTTTCCCATATACCGACTTGATGCAGAGGGAAAAAATGCGTTCTTCGATTGGATTTCAAACGATGTGGAGTTTCCAGACGGTTATGCATCTAATTTGCGTAACTGTATCGACAGAAAGGAAAAAAAGTTTATTGGTTTAAAAAGTCACGATTGTCATGTGTTGATGCAGCGCTTACTTCCGTTTGCTTTCAAGGAACTATTACCACGAAATGTTCATGAAGCAATAGCAGGGATAAGTGCTTTCTTCCGCGATTTATGCGCCAGATCAGTGACTCTTGAAGGTATTGAAAATCTGAAAACTAACATAGCCGTGATTCAGTGCAACCTTGAGAAGATATTTCCTCCCTCATTTTTTGATGTTATGGAGCATCTTGTTATTCACCTGGCAAGAGAATTGGAACTTGGTGGTCCTGTGCAGTATAGATGGATGTATCTGTATGAGCGGTATATGTTTCATTTGAAGAAGATGGTGAAAAATCTAAGTAGGGTGGAAGGTTCTATAGTCGCACAGATGATCAATGAAGAAATTTCAAACTTTGCTGAGTACTACTTTCCAGCAGAAGTTCAGACCAAAAACAGAAGACCTGCACGGCATGATGATAGAGGCGAACGGGCAACATACCATGTTACGGTTCCTGACATTTTCACAGATGTTGGACGACTTAGCGGAAAATCAAAGGACCGTCGACTTACTGAGCAGGAGCGCAGTCATTTGCAAACATATTTGCTCACCAACTGCGAAGATGTTCTTCAATATGAGAGGTAAGTTTATTATCTTACAAAATTTTATTTTAACAAATTAACATTTATATCTTAATTAATTACATTTTTTGTCTTCACAGGATTTTCATGGCAGAAAAGCGGTTCGAATATAGATACGCTACAGAGGCAGAACTAGAAGAAATGAAGCAAAAAGAATTTGCTGGATGGATGTTTACTTATGTGAGTGCCTTAAACAAATTAAAAAATCATTTATCACATATTTATAGAAATTAAGAAAATATTTATCACATATTTATACTCATATATATGTGCTATTAATAGGTGTCTGCTGGTTTGGCCAGAGGTGAAACATTTGACGATTGGATACGCGAGATGGTGGTTGGACCAAACTATGTTGTGAAGTCATATCCGAGATTTTGTACTCGAGGATATGCATTCACAACTGAAAAGACGAAACGTTCGCGTACGACCTATGATGATGGCGTTTGTTCTGCATCGGGAGATGATGTATACTACGGACACATACATGAGATTTTGGAAATCAAGTATTTAGGCCTGCTTGGATTGCGCTGTACTGTTTTCTATTGTGATTGGCACGACATCACTCCAGATCGAGGTGTGAGAACAGATGGTGTTACATCAGTTAATTCGAGACGAAAGCTGCAATATTATGATCCTTTCATTCTTGCTTCTCAGGCCGATCAGGTAAGTTATTGGTCATCATGTGTAATAATTTAAACTTGTACTAAAATTTTTTAAAATGTTACAGGTTTGTTATATCAAGTACCCCCGGATAAGGAACAGAGATGATCCATGGGTTACTGTTACCAGACTCAACCCGAGAGGCCGAGTTCAGGGGAGTTCTGAGCTGGAAGACCCACTACAACCAATCACATCCAGTAACTTAAGTGCAGAAGAAGATGTAGCAGGAGTTGGCCTTGTAGTAGATTTCACCGACTTCGTAGAGGAAGCCGTCGTTCACGCACAGGATGAACCAGTTATTGGAGAGTTTCACCAAGATCCAGATTAAGATTCATCTGCTGATGATGAGTCGGAATCAGAGTAGTTTTTTTTTTTTTTTTTTTTACTAATTTCGAGGAAATTTCGAGGGAAGTTAGGGTTTCCTCGAAATTTCCTCGGAATAACCCTTAACGGTTTAGGGGTTTGATAAAAAACACCTAGATCGTCGAAATTTCCTCGAAATATTTCGAGGAAATTTCGACGACGAAGTTAATTTTAGGGGTTTGATTTAAAACACCTTGTTTCGTCGAAATACCCTCGAAATATTTCGAGGAAATTTCGAGGGATTACAATTTTTTTGGTTTTCCTCGAAATTCCGTCGAAATATTTCGAGGAAATTTCGAGGACCTGGCCAATTTTTGGTAGTTCCTCGAAATTCCCTCACAATATTTCGACGGAATTTCGAGGAACAGAGGGTTTTAAACCGAAAACAACGTTTTGCGGATTGAATAACACGTATATAACCTTCATTAAGTGTCTTAGCCAGATTATAAAGTCCAACTTTAGGGTTTTAACCCGAAAACAATGTTTTGCGGATTGAGACGAAAACCACACAACATGAGATAAACACTTATACGTTTATTAAAACGTTAAAGGAAATACTTACAATAATTTTTGTAATTGTGTTATTTCATTATTTATGATCATCTATACAAAGAAACCTCATTATTATGAATTACATTTGTATAAGAAATGACATAGGGGAAAAAATCGATGTTTTCAAAACCCCAAACCCTCTTTCCTCGACATTTCCTCACAATATTGTGAGGAAATTTCGAGGAAGGTTTTCCTCGGACTGTTTTTCATTAACCAGGAAACCCTAGCCGACAACAAGAAAATTTCGAGGAAATTTCGACGACCACATTAAAAATTTCGAGGAAATTTCGACGGACCCTGTCCGTCGGACCCCTCATAAATTAGGTTTTCATTCGTTTCTTCCCCATTTCTCTTCTCTCGATCTTCCTCTCTTCCTCTCGCGCGGCTACTCCTTCTCCTCTCCTCTCTCTTCCTCGCGGCTCCTCTCCTTCTCCTCTCCTCTCTTCCTCGACGGATCTCCTCTCCTCTCCTCTCCTCTCCTCTCTTCCTCTCGGCCTCCTTCCTCTCCTCTCTTCCTCTCCTCTCTTCCCATGTAAGTTCATATCTCTTCTATTCTTCTCTTCATAGATCTCGAAATTTAGGTTGTTAGATAGAAAATTCTAGGATTGAATGGATAGTTTAGGATTTGCATGTTTGGATTGTTGTTTGGATTGTTGGTATATTTTTTTTTGATTTATTTTGTGTTTTTGATTTTTTAAAACGTTTTTTTTGATTTTATAAAACGTTTTTTTGATTTTAAAACTATTTTTTGAATTTTTAAAACGTTTTTTTGATTTTTAAAACGTTTTTTGATTTTTAAAACGTTTTTTTGATTTTTAAAACGTTTTTTTGATTTTTAAAACGTTTTTTTTGATTTTTAAAACGTTTTTTGATTTTTAAAACTATTTTTATATATTAAAACTATTTTTATATATTAAAACTATTTTTTTATTTATTAAAAAAATTTTAAAATATTAAAACTATTTTTAATATATTAAAACTATTTTTTTAGTAATTATTAAACAATTTTAATATATTAACAAATTAAATAAATAATTGTATATATTAAATAAAATTTATTTATATAAAGGTCTCAAGAGGAACATACCCGCTCTCGACAGCGTCGTGGTCGTGGTGGTTCGGGGAGCGGCTCCATTTCGGGTTCCGCATCGCCGTACAGCTCCTACCAGACATCTCCTTCTCCATTTCCCTCTCATTCTCCTCCCGCTCCCGGTGTGGCACCCACTCCTGCTCCTGCTCATGCTCATCCGGCACTTCTGAGAGTTGCGGAGTTTGTTCGACAGCCGGGTCGTGACCATCTTCCATATCTCACTCAGTATCCACGTGGACAGGGTCAGACATGGTAATTAAACCTATTTTTTTGCATTAAAATTTGATTCATTTAAAATAATTAATTCTAAAATAATTAATTCTTTTTATTAGGTTTGACCGATCTGGGAACGGGATCAGCGGATGGATCAACAGTATGATGTACTCGTCCCTCGACAATGGACATCCGACTTTCACCGACTTCCCTCTCGAGAAGCAGCATATGTGGTTTCAACAGTTTGCGGTAAGTATTCTATTTTTTACTTATTTTTTACTTATTTTTTTCATCTTTAATATTAATTTTCTAATAATTGTGTTTTATTTTCAGCAACAATTCAACTGGAATGCCGATGATACGTTGTTTATCTATTACCACTTCGTCCATAAAGTTATGGACAACTATGGGAAGCAGATGCACTAGTGGAAGAAGAAGTGGGAAATAAACAAGGTTCGTTTTTATTTATGATACAATTTTTTAATTTTTTAAAATATTTTTTTATTTATTTAACAATTTTTTTTTTAAAGGTTCCAAAGGGGATGGACCCGACGGTCTGGCAGGAGTTGAGTGTGCATTGGAGTAAGAACGAAGTGAGAGCAACTTCTTCCACCAACTCCACCAACCGCAAGAGCGACCGTAAGGGGAAGGGCATGTACGTCCATAACTTGGGTGCTCAATCTTTAGCCAGTCTGGGGGATCGCTTGGTAAGCTTGTCGGTTTTTATTATATTATTTAAGATTCTAATATTTTTTTGTGCATTTCTTTTAATTACTAATGTTTGTTTAATTTATGTTTTTTTCAAGGCGGAAGAAAATGAGGGGGAGCCGGTTGATCATCTCCGCCTAATAAAGACGGCGTATACCAACAAGAAGACCGGCAAGATTGATGATGGTGTTGTGAGGGATGTGGTCACCCTCATCGACAGTCAGTTGGAACAGGAAGTGTCTCAGCTTCAAACCGAGGATGACGATTCGACGGGATCGACCGGTTTGCCTCGGGTTCGGATCAACCAAATCGTTGAAGCGGTAAGTTCATTTTTTAAAGTTCAATCCATTTTTATATTATTTAAATTTGACACTTTTTTTTCAGTCGGTTCCAAAGAAGAAGGGCCGTTTGTTCGGTTTGGCTCGTCGGTCTTCCTCGGTTCCGTCTGCTTCTGCACCACCACCGTCCTATGTTGATCAAGAAGTCCTTCTCAGCCAGATGAGGGACAAGGATGCTCGCATATCTGCGCTGGAGTCCATGGTGGCGAGTCAAGAGGCGGGCTGGGAGGCACAGAGGAAGCTGAACGAGCAAATGATGGCGATGATGAGGAGCATAAACCCGAACGCCAACGTGGACTTCCCGACCATGCCAGACCCGGACTTCCAAACCCCGTAGTTTAATTTCTTTCAAAAACTCTAAATGTTTTCTTTTCTTTTGTATGACTTTGAATTTTAAATAATATGTTTTCAATTTAAATTTTAATTTTATATTTTCGAATTTAAATTTTAAAAATATTTTTTTCTAAAAAAACAATATTTTAAAAAAAAAATAATTTTCAAAATATTCCGAGGAACAGCTGTCCTCGGTATATACCGAGGGATGTGTTCCTCGGAATATTCCGAGGGAACGTTTCCTCGAAAATTTTCGAGGGCTGCTTTCCTCGAAAATTTTCGAGGAAACGGTCCCTCGAAATATTCCGAGGAAGACTGGTCCTCGAAATTTTCGAGGAAATAGTCCCTCGGAATTTTCCGACGAAACTGTTTCCTCGAAAACTTTCGTAGGTGTTTTCCCTCGGTATAATCCTCGGTACATACCGAGGGAATTGTTCCTCAATATATTCCGAGGACCTCTTCGACGAAGGGCAGTCCTCTAAATATCCTCGGAATTATGTTTCCTCGAAATTCCGTCACAAATTTTCGAGGAAATTTCGAGGGAAAATGAAATTTCGAGGAGATTTTTTCGAGGGACGTTTTCCTCGGTATTTTGTCGGAATACGCTTATTCCGACGAAATACCGAGGAAAAAGTCCCTTAGTATCAGCGTGTTTTCTTGTAGTGGAGATGGTACCTGGCGACGGTAATACAGCGAATGCGGCGATGGATGGTGATGGTTAAAAAGGAAGCATTTGCTGGAGCATGAAGCGAGAAGGAGCTTTGTTTACCAGAAACCTCAAAAATCTGATGGGGAGCAGGGGAAGAGACGGCGGGTTCTACGTTCATGAACCCAAGTGACCCTTGATTGTTCCTTTTGGGAACAGCCTTTGCATGTGGAAACAGAAATAATCCACCCGCTTATTTTTCGTAATGTAACCACATTCAAAACTAACATGTTCTTCATACATGTGACCCAATAGAAAAAAAATTAGTTTTCGTTCCTCTACTATGAACACGTTAAGGAAAGACAAAAGCTCTTGGTTGAACTGAATTTTTTTTGAAGACGGCGGGTTCTACGTTCATGATTCCAAGCGACCCTTGACTGTTCCTTTTGGGAACAGCCTTTGCATGTGGAAACAGAAATAATCCACCCGCTTCTCACAGAGACGAGCCCACGCGCCCGCTTCTTTGTCGTAATGTAACCACATTCAAAACTAACATGTTCTTCATACATGTGACCCAATAGAAAAAATTAGTTTTCGTTCCTCTACTATGAAACATGTTAAGGAAAAACAAAAGCTCTTGGATTGAACTGAATTTTTTTTTTTTTTTTTAAATATAAGATTTAGACATGCAAAGAAGAAAGAGATAGAGAGAGAGAGAGAGAGAGAGAGAGAGAGAGAGAGAGAGAGAGAGAGAGAGAGAGAGAGAGAGAGAGAGAGAGAGAGAGATTACATGCATGTAATCGTTACGAATTTCTTCTGCTCCATTCATAAACAAAAGAAGGTATAAGGTTATCACCATCATTTCGCGTGGTAAGAAGTTGAGCTTCATGCTTAGACCTTTGTTTTTTCCATGTATTTAAATTATCATATCTTTGTATAATTTGTGTGCAAATAACTCATTATAGTATAATGTTTGACTTTTATAAATTTTTACAAGCTCTTTCATATATACATACATACAATCACACACAATATTAGATATATATCTTGTAAATTTCAAGTTAATAGCATCTCAAGTGAGATATTTCAGTCTTTCAATGAAGTTGCTCTAACAATTTTTACAAAATTAGTTTATTACTTTGGGGGCGTAGAAAAGCCAATCAAAGGTGGCATCAATATTTTTAGTATTAAGGCATTGACTTGGTCCTACAAAGTTCTATACTTATGGGTGGGGTGGCATTGCATCGGTAGTGGCGGATCGAGGATCAAGTTTTACTGGGGCAAAAATATTTTTAACAAATCATATTATGTATATATTATGTATAACAATATAAAAACTGAATGTTCATAATATTATTATTTTTACTACTATTTATATATGTTTTTTTCTTTTTAATTAAATAGAAAAAATATATGAAAATTAAATTAACAATAACCTATATTTGTAGATGAAATCTAATATTTAAATACAAACATTATGGCATACAAAAATAGAATTAGTTATATACTATAATACTTTTGGGTTTTGATAGTAGGATGAGTAAAGCTATAAATGCTATCTATTTATATATTGTCTAAGTAAGATATGCTAAAATATTAAAATTTTCTGAAATAAAAAGTGTAAATTAAGAGGAAATTCATAAATGTATGGCCTAATTAAGAAGAGAATAGAAGATTAGCAATTTAAAAATGATTTGAAAAATAGACTAAGGAAACAATTAAATAAAAACATTCAATATTTGACATAACTTTACAAATTAAATAGTTATTACCAAAAGGGTTTTTGGACATTGAACTTCAGTTTTCCAGGAATAATCTGGTTTCACAATAGGTGGGGGCATAACAAATATTATGAGTAGAGGCATCAACTGAAAACCTTTACAATTTGCATTGATCTAACAAATTTTACTGGTGGCAACTGTTCCCTTCCTATAATAAGTAGATCTGCCCCTGTGCATCGGCCCTTGCTTACTCAAGAGGACGAATTATAGCACCTCTAACCAGAAGCCCCGTCATCCGAATGTTAGACTGGTGCTGATACAAATAGAAAGCGATCTTCTCTTTATGCGGCTGTGCATCGAAAACTCCCGCCTGAATTTCAATCCACTCGTTTTTTATGAGATCAACAAACTGAAATTCCCGCTCTTGCAGGCTGTTATCCGGCACCATTAGTTGCGCTGTTGCCGGATTGTTCCATCTTGTCATCGTATCCTCTACTTTGACTACAAAGACCACCTCATATCTTGTCCCATATATCAGTTCTTTGGTGTCGAACTTTCCGCATACTTCCAGATAATAACATCTTTTCATCTTTGCAACTTCAATGGCCGCCTCACTAGCATAATTAACCATTATGAGATTCTCTAAAAGAAAATGATTTCACATTTTACAGAGGCATAGCCACGTATATACTACATGGTATGAGAATAAGTACGACTATCTATAATTTCACTAAAATTTAATAGTACATCCCTTTTATTTTTATTTTTAAAATTAATTATTCCATTGTCGAAAACTAATTTTAGTTTTTCGGAATATGTCTGATCACAATATTTATTTTTGGTCAATTGATTCATGGCAGCGCGCAAATAATAATCCTCTAGAATTGTATTAAAGTTTCCCTCAAATGTAGGTTAAAAAGGTGGTCTTAAGCACAAGGAGATCTAATTGTTTTTAATTATTTTCGTGTATAATATGTATAGTAATTAATTAATAGGCTAATAAGGAAATTAAAGAGCTGATCAAGTCATAGATGTTACGTTGTCGAAAATTGTATATAATACGAACTCGTAAGAAAACCTTACTTGGATGGCTCGTATATAGACTCAAAAGTCCAATATCTGGCATTGTGAGAACCGCTTATCTTGAGTTGTCTTACACTGAACATGGCACGCTGGAAATTTACGTCCGGCTGTTGTATTTGAATAGCTTGGGGCTGCCCTCTTTGATTTGAATTTCCTTGTATATGCTCAAGCACTCTCTTAACCTCCACGACTATTGACTTTATAAAATCCCAATCTGTCCTATCACTATCATAAGACGAGAAGAGTGAGGTTCCACACATCACTTTCCCCAGAAATTGATAAGCACTGGGATTGCGTTGGGTTCACAAGTCCCAGAACATTTGAAGACAAACAGAAGATAAAGAGCAGCCGCAAGAGGCTTTTTTTAGACTAAGATGCCTTGAAATAAATTTACTTCAACCTCCTATATTAGAATTAATAATGTTTTCAGCTTGTTGTGATAATATATCATTCATCTAACAACTAGAGATGTAAAACGGGCGGTCGTCCCTGAGCGGTCCGTGTTCAAATTATTATGGGTAAATATGGATACACTCATATTAAATCCAATTTAAATGAGTTCAGATGGACAAAGCCCAACAAAATTTATAGACAAAACTAGGTTATACCATATGGACATTGGGGAGCCCATATAGTTAAAATACTTAGGTTTGACAAATTAGAAAAAATACAATTTCATTTTGTTTTATTTTGTTTTATCAAAATCACAAAATCGAGTTTTCGCCAAAACCGAAAATCGTATTTTCTTGTCAAAATTGAATTTTCTCCATCAAAACCATAAAATGTAAGTTCTCTTTAAAAATACATTTTCTCCGTCAAAACCGTCAAATCGTGTTTCCCGTCAAACCTACAAAATTTCGTTTTTCGTCAAACGATAAAATCATATTTTCTGTTAAAAACATAAAATCACGTATGTTTTTCTGTTAGAACTGCAAAACTGTTTTTTCTCGTCAAAACCGCAAAATCGTGTTTTCATCGAAACCACAAAATCGTTTTTTCGCCAAAACAGTAAAATCGCGTTATACCGTCAAAACCGAAAAATTGTGGTTTTCCGCCAAAACGTTAAATCACATTTTCCCGTCAGAACTACAAATTATTTTTCCTCGCCAAAACCGTAAAATTGGGTTTTCCTGTCAATCACAATTTTCCACACCAGAACCATATCTTTAAAATTAAAATTATGTTGTTTACATTAAGTGAGCGTATGGAGCCCATGGACCGCCAAACAAATCGTGATCTTATTTGGTTATGGTTTTATTTGGACATAGTTATATTTGGTCTCAACCAAAAATGTCCAACAAAAAAATAAACCTCATTCGGATACGCCCAAATCGGCCTAACCTGCCTGTTTGACATCTCTACTAGCAACCAACTTGTGGATAATATATCAAGTTAGTAATCAGTTTACGACTTGAATATTAGACTGAAACCCGAACGACAACTACTTGGGCCTAGTCGTACATGTTATTCAATTGACATAACAGTTTCAAGACAAATTTGAACTTCGATTCAGGATATAAGATATTGATTCAATAAGAAAAGAAGAAAGGAGAGGAGAACCTGTTTTCTGGAAATGGCAAACCAAACTTTTGAGGAACAGATGCTAAGGCTTCCTCCCATTTCTGGGTTCTTTCTAGATCGTGTGAATATCTGCTCTTTAGATTCATAAAACTTTCTCCAAAGTAACCTTGAAGATGTTTAACAACGGAAGGTTCTATCTTGTAGAAGATGGGAATCACATAAAGATTGCCAAGATCCATACATTCTTTGATCTTTGCCAGCTCATCCAAACACCATTCCGAATTGGCGTAGTCGTTGGAGAAGATCACTAGCGCGATTTTGGACTCTTTGATTCTAACGAACAGGTTCTGTAGATCCCTCCCTCTCAGCTCCAGCTCGTCTATGAAAACATTAATGTTTTCATTTTTCAAGGCTGGCTCGAGGAAGCCGATGAAGCCTCTGCGTAGCTCTTGTCCCCTGAAATTGATGAAAACTTGAGGCCGTGTTGACCTCCATCCAATACCGCAAGAAGAAGCCTCCATGATCAAATCTTCTTGTTGTTAGAAAAACATGCTTTGAGCCATATTCTAGTCCATATTATTATGTTAATAAATAACATATTCTTTCCAGTTGACAACTTGCTTAATAGTTATCTCCATGACCGAAGTAATTATTTAATCCTTGTAAGCTGCAGAGGGTCTTCTTCTCAGTTTCCATAAATTCTTTAACCCAAGTATCAAATTTAAAATTGTAACAAGAGAGAATAGATCCATAATTGTCTTTAATGATTATACTATGTGGTAAATAAAAAAAGATTCTTATGTGAATATGCCATTGGAAAAAGAGTTTCTTCTGGAGATATAAACACTCTCAGACACGTTTTCCGAAAAAGGTCGTTACCCATCATATTTTCCTTTGTAAAGCAGTTTAACCGTGGGTCCATAAGTTGTACATTTCAAAATTTTCTCTCTTTGGGAAAATTTTTGGATCTACACAAGCTCCAGCTTTTTACACGCCGGGTTCTTTCCCCGATCCGTGGTCGGAGGGAACGATGCTCCTCCAATCCTCACCGGCGACTCCTCCTTTGAAACATGAATGTACCCTGTTCAGTCAGATCCCTCAGAAGTTCTGTGTATCTAGTTAGAAAATCTCTTCAAAAGAACCTTTGATAAAAACTGTCTTTCACTGAAGAGAAGAACTTGTTTGCTTCTCCTAATTCTCTTAACCTCACAAAGCCTCTCTTTAAAGCACACATCATGCAGAGGAGACTCTCTTACACCGAGAAAGGTAAAGCTACTACTGTACCTTCCTTACCTCTGCGAACATCTAGGGTTAAAGTCCCTTTCATTTACTCAACTGAACTTATTCGAAAGCACACTCTCCCTGGTGGGAAAAATCCAAAAGTACGAAGAGTTTGGTCTCTTATCCCTTTCCTTTCTGACCACCGGAAATGCGAATCTCGACCAATTGGAGCGGATCTGGGGCAAGGCTGTTTCCAATTCCAGTTCATGTCAGAAAGAGACATCTTGAAGGTTCTGGACAACCAGCCTTACCATTTTGCTCAGTGTAAGGTTATTATCCAAAGATGTGAACCTTCTCTCTCCCCAATCTTATCCAGCAAGATCCCGTTTTGGATCCAAGTGCAAGGTATCCCCTACATCTCTGGTCAGAAGGAATGCTCGCTTGCATCGCAAAGGATACTGGAACCGTCGAAACTACAGAGGTGAGCTCCACAGTAGCAAGGATGAGAGTTCATGTCAATGGACTTCAACCTCTAATAAAAAAGACTATTCTGAAGTTTGATGATGGATATGAGACAATGGTGGTGCTTGTGTACAAAATGGTCCATAATCACTGTACTATCTGCTTCAGTCTGTGCCATGACAAGGAAGACTGCCCGATACTCTTCGTGTAGCTAAATCAGTCTCAAGTGAACCTCGAGGAATACATATTTCTGAGCAACACTCATCAAGAGAAACAAAAGCTGAGCTAGAGAAATCGAAAGCTTACCAGCATAAAAACTCCCACTCTCGGGACCAGTCTCAGAGACACTCCAGAGGATACTACACCTCATAACCTGAAAGATACGAGATGAGAAATGATCACTATACTGATTCTGCTAGACTAAAAAATCCTCCTTCAACGGAGAGAATGGTTTCTCCAAGAAACTACCCTCGAGGTATAACAACCTATAACTTTTACCACTCTCATGAATACTGGTGCAACGAGCCAGTGAAACGCCATGTATCTCAGAGGAGCTATCCATCCAGATCCCTATGGGTGGAGAAACAATACCCTAATGAGTTAGAAAAGCCACTTGACACGGAAAAGTCAAAGTCCTCGAGACCAGTAAACCTACCTCCTCCCCCGGCAGGACTGGAAGCAGCTAGAGTGGAGATTCGAAATGCTCTGCTTCAATATTCAAATTGTGAAGATCCTACAGAAAGCACGGCTAGAAAGGAAAGACTCAGACATGGTAAAGAATTGGGTGAGTTCGAAGAAGCAGCAGCCCAACTAGCAAAGATCACCGTAGAGGTACAACACATAGCGAAACCAGATCAAATGCAGAAGATAACCCTTGAACGTGTCCCGGCTTTACATTGGTTGGGACCAATGAGCGAGCCAAACTCAATTATCCAGAGATTGGGACCGTTGAACGAGGACCAATCGATGGAAGAGATGCCTCAGATTGTGCAGCCTGCTGAAAAGAAAAAACTAGGAAGATTGTTGGGCCCGACTATGGCTCGCTAGCTAATGATAAACAACAAGAAATGATAACGGGCCGCGATAGGTCCATCATGAACTAAATCGTCGAAAGCAACTAAGTTAGAGCCGGAGGCTATGAGCTAAAGATGTTCACCAGAGAGGACACGGAAAGGAGGCAGCTCGTGGACATATAAGTAGGCGCAGGACCCGGTCAAAGGGGAGCTGTTACAAATCCCTCAAATCACGGAGGGGATCTCGGGAACCAGTTGGTGACGATCCATCGGAGCCTGAGGCTATTTAAAGAGGAAGAAGATCAAAGAAGAAGGGGACGTTCATTCCTACCATCATAGACACAAACTCTCAAATATTTTATCATCTTTGTAATAATCAAGAAATACATTCTTTGTAACCATTCTTCTATCAAAGTTATCAATACAATCACATTCATTCTACAAATACTAAACGGGATTCAGCCCACGTTATCTTCCCTTAATCTTAACCTGATCTAAAATTAGGAGGTGAGTTTAATCCCTCACATTTGGCGCCGTCTGTGGGGACGATAATCGAATCCTTTACTCTAAACACTTGAGGATGAATCCTACCGATCAGACAACAAATCCGTCTGACGCTAACCTCCCGATTCAGAGAGGTGGCTCACCGAACGATGGAGACTCTAGTCTCCTACCTCCGGAGCCTCGACGTGGCGACCACCGATCCGGGCAGCAACCTTTGGCTAGCACTCGATCAAACCAGACCACCACTGGAATAACTAACCCAAGATCTTCCAGTGGAACTAACTCTGGGCTTCCAGTCACCGAGAATCCTCAGCACCAAACCGCTCCGAATCAAATGGAGGCTCAGCTTTCTGAGATTCCTCAGATGATGATGCAGTTAGTAGACAAAGCTCAAGAGAATGAGCGTACAATGCAACAGCTAGCTGTTCGGCAGCAACAATTCGAGGAGATAACTAGATCTCTAACCGCTACAACCCAACCACCGCAACGTCAATGTCTGGGAGTCACCTTCCGAGATTGATTGACCGACCCCTCGTTCCCCCGAGGACGTTTAGATTTATCCCCTGATAGCACTGTTCCAGATGAACAGGGACCTACTTTTAAGATACCTCATGCTGGGACAGTTCCCGCGTTTAACCCGTCCATCACTAGTGCTATGGGAAGTAACGTAGCGACAACCAGCTCTACGCCCAATCAGATTGCTGACCGGAGAGCTTGCTTGCCACCTCCGCCACCTATTTTCAGGTCTGGAGCAGGAGTGTCCATTCCATCCGGGGGCAGAGCATCAGCTTCGGTTTATCAAACCAGAAGTTTGATCCCAAATACGGACGGACATCAAAGGACAGATACCGATAACCCAAGAGCTAGTGAGCGACTTAGCCCACCAGCCACATGGAAAAATGACCGAACCCGATTTCGTCAGGAACCTGCCCGTCAGATACCTAATAATGACCCAACTGTCCTTCCTCTAGAGGGACCTGACGCCATTCGCAGATATATGGAGCAAACTCACGCAGCTCTCCAAAAGTTGAATGATCAAGTCCATAAGGCAACGAGCTCAGCTCCCGAAATTGAGAGCTTAATTGAAGAAACCCTTGGGACTCCATTCACTGACAGAATTGCCAGCTCTTACATAAGAGACACCAGGAAAATTAGAATTCATGAGTACGATGGGACCTCCGACCCAAAAGCCTATTTGAGAGCCTTCCGATTAGCTATCGTGAAAGCCCATTTTACGAAAGAAGAATGCGAAGCAGGGTACTGCAGGACATTCGCCGAAAACCTGGTTGGAACAGCCCTCGAGTGGTACTCTGGTCTTGAACCACCCTCGATAGACAATTTCGATCAGTTAACCAATTCTTTTATGAAGCAGTACTCGACCCATATCCTGAAACAAACATCTGAGGCTGACCTCTGGAAAGTCAGACAAGGAATGGGAGACTCGCTATGAGTCTACATCGAAAAATTCAGAGCATTAAGAACTAAGCTCTCGAACCCCAACGACCTAGTCGCCATCGAGGGCCTTAGAAGAGGTCTATGGTATAAATCGGAATTCTGGTCGGAGCTAACACTCAATCCTCCCCCGACTATTGATGAAACTCTTCATAAAGCCACCAGATATGTTACCTTGGAGGAAGAGACAGCTGCACTGGATAAACTCCACAAGAAACCTCAGAATCATTCAAAAGGTGAATCCTCGGAAGCAAAAGGAACTCATAAAAAGGGGAATTTCGGAAACAATCAGACCTAGGGAGAGCATTCTTATGCAGTCGAGGAAGATAAGGAGGAGAAACCTGTCGCCACGACGACCAAAGCCCCCTGGTCAAAAGGCTTCGATAAGAACAAACATTGCTCTTATCACGACCGAGAAGGGCACTCAACTGAGGAATGTTGGGACCTCCAACGACAGCTGACAGCTAATTTCGCAGCCGGAGAAATAAAGGGCGTGGATCTTAAAAAGCCACCGCCATATCAGAAAAGAGGTCCCAAAGATACCTCTGCAAAACGCGAAAGGTCACCTGAGAAGGAGACAGATTCGCAACCTCCAGCTCCCAAGAAAAGAGTCGATATGATTCTTGGAAAATTCCCCCCAAGGAAAAAGCCTACAAATCGAGGCCCTCTTGAGCAAACCATCACCTCAATCAAGCCCCGACTCGAGGTTGGACTGTATCCTTGGAGGATCCGATATATGTTAAGACTCCGTTAATTCTATTAAAAATCACGTGCGGAAGGCTGTGTCCAACACTAGACCTAAGCCTTCCAACCCCGAGTCAAACACTTAGATTTCGTTCTGGGAAAGTGAGACGTCAGACCTTGACAGGCCTCACGATGATGCCCTGATCGTCACCCTGAACATCGCAGGGTACGAGGTGCCTAAGCTTATGATAGATACAGGAAGCTCTGTCGACCTTATTTTCTACAACACCTTGAAATGGATGGAAATAGACGACTACAAAATTATCGGACAGAAAGCTAATCTCGTAGGTTTTTCCGAAAAAACAGCTACCTCATTGGGAACTATCAAACTCCCAATCATAGCTGGCGGATTAATGAAAATGACCAATTTAGTGGTCATCGACAGACCTTCCCCGTTCCATGCGATCCTAGGAAGACCCTGGATCCATAAGATGAAAGCAGTAGCCTCAACTTATCATCAATGCGTGAAATTCCCAACACCTGAAGGAATAACTACCGTACATGGTAGCCAGAAGATCTCCAGGATCTGTTACCTGGGCGGATTCGAAATCCTCAAAAAATCGCACCAATAGCAATTACAGATGCAGGAGGGTCGTGAGATGCAACAAAATATTCGAGGTCCCCCTAGGAACCTCACCGAGAAAGTTTGCATCGACGACTCAAATCCTGAAAGACAGGTGAGCATCGGATCTGAGCTACCTCTTGAGACTAAAAAGGAGCTCATCAACTTCCTAAAAAGCAATGTCAAAACCTTTGCATGGACCACCAACGACATGAAAGTTATAGATCCGAATGTCACCACCCATAAACTGAAAGTAGACCCCACTTTCAAACCGATCAAACAAAAGCGTCGCAAGCTGGGCCTCGAAAAGGCTCAAGCCATTAACGACGAAGTTGACCAACTTACGAAAGCTGGGTCCATTCGAGAGGTGCACTACCCTGACTGGTTAGCTAACCCGGTAGTTGTAATAAAGAAAACGGGAAATGGAGAATCTGTGTAGATTTCACTGACCTAAACAAGGTTTGTCCCAAAGACAGTTTCCCGTTACCTCACATCGACCGCCTGGTCGAAGCAACAGCTGGCCATCGACTCATGTCCTTCATGAATGCCTTTTCAGGGTACAATCAATTCATGATGGATCCTGAAGATCAAGAAAAAACGGCATTCATAACCTAACGGGGAACCTATTGCTACAAGGTTATGCCATTCGGGTTGAAGAACGCAGGAGCCACTTACCAGAGGCTAGTGAATAAGATGTTCGCTGGACAACTCGGAAAAACCATGGAGGTCTATATTGACGATATGTTAGTCAAGTCCTCAGCTGGAGAAGACCATATCTCCCACTTAATGGAATGCTTCGATATCCTTAAAAAATACGATATGAAGCTCAATCCCACTAAATGTACCTTCGGGGTACCCTCAGGCGAGTTCCTCGGATACCTCGTAACCGAAAGAGGCATTAAGGCCAACCCGCAGCAGATAAGGACCTTCCTGGAAATGCCGTCACCTAAGACAACCAGAGAGGTACAGAGATTGACTGGACGAATTGCAGCATTAAATCGATTTATATCCAGGTCCACCGATAAGTGCCTCCCGTTCTATAAACTTCTAAAAAATAATAAGAAGTTCTTATGGGACGAGAAATGTGAAGAAGCATTCAAGCAATTGAAAGCTTACCTCTCCGAACCTCCGATCCTGTCCAAATCAGTAATAGGATAACCAATGTATCTGTACCTCGCCGTATCAACCGCAGCGGTTAGTGGCGTGCTAGTACGAGAGGAGCAAAACGAACAGAGACTTGTTTATTACACCAGCAAGAGTCTGATAGATGCCGAAACAAGGTACCCTACTATGGAGAAATTGGCGGTAGCAGTCGTAACAATTGGCTAAAAGGTACACCAGGAAGTTATGACCCTACTTCCAATCGCACTCGATCGTCGTAATGACTTCACAATCATTACTTATGATTTTGCACAGCCCCAGCCAATCAGGACGATTGGCTAAATGGGCCATAGAGCTCAGCGAATATGACATCGAGTATAGACCCCGAGCAGCAGCAAAGGCTCAGGTCCTCGCCGATTTCGTCATTGAGTTAGCATCTGAGCACTTAGACTCGGAAATAGAAGCTCCGAAGTGGAACCTGTATGTCGATGGAGCCTCATCAAAACAAGGTTCTGGTGTCGGACTGAGGCTGACTTCTTCAGCTGGAGAAACCATCGAACAGTCCTACAGGCTCGGATTCAGTGCCTCAAACAATGAAGCTGAATATGAAGCACTAATCGCAGGATTAAAACTCGCCCTAAGCCTCGGAATCCGAGAGCTAAACGCTTATAGTGATTCACAGCTAGTAGCTAGCCAGTTTCACGGAGAGTACGAAACGAGGGATGAAAGAATGGGGGCATACCTCGAGGTGGTCCAGAACCTCACTAGGCAGTTCGACAAATTCGAGCTAACAAGGATCCCACGAGGAGAGAACTCCTCAGCAGATGCGTTGGCTGCTTTAGCCTCCACATCAGACCCTCGTGTAAAACGGATTATACCCATGGAAGGAATCGAAAAGCCAAGTATCGACATAGCTACTAAAGCTGAGATAGACAGCAAGCCAAAAGAGCAAACAGAGGGTAACTACCCTGAAACGGTAGCTACCCAAGTTCTCACAGTTCTCACAACATTTTGGTTCCCAAAAACCAAAATACGCAGCTTTAAAAAGTATGCCTCCGGGAACACGATCCAAAACACGGAGAACAACGACAAAAACGAAGGTATTCCCCGAAATTCAGACTCCCTGGAGCCAAATCCTACAAATACCTCCGGAGGCACCATCCAGACCTCGAACCCACTCTTCGGCAGAGTCAAAACTAAAAGTCGCTCCGCTCTCGAAAACTCATCTCGGGGCACCATCCGGACCCCGGAGAACAACAAGGAGATTGGAGATATTCCTCAGAATTCAGACTCCCTGGAGCCTAATCCTACGAATATCTCCGGGGGCACCACGACACCAGGTCCCGAACAGGAACCTCCCTCGTCTCTTCATAACAAAATTGTAGGGAGAGAGGACTGGAGAATACCAATCATGCAATACATTCTAGAGAGAAAAAACTCCACCCAATAAATAGGAGGCTCGAAAACTCAAAGCATTAAGCGCAAGATACTGCATAATCAATTCTGCCCTCCACAAACGAAGCGTTTCCGGACCTTACCTAAAATGCGTTCATGGCCTCGTTGCTATGAAACTCATGAAGGAAATGCACGACGGCTCCTGTGGAAACCACGCCGGTGGTAGAGCTCTAGCTATCCGAATCAAAAGACAGGGCTATTTCTGGCCTACCATTATTGCAGACTATGAGGTCTACTCTTCCTCATGCGACAAATGCCAGAGGCACCCACCGATTATACAACAACCTGCGGAAAATCTATCCAACATATCCGCTCCTTACCCATTTATGAGGTGGTCCATGGACATCGTAGGACCACTAGTAGCGTCAGGAAGAGGAAAGAAGAAGTTATGCTTCCTCTTAGTCCTAACAGACTATTTCACGAAGTGGATTGAGGCTGAAGCTTTCCAACAGGTAACCAGATTCGAAATCGAACGATTTGTGTGGAAAGACATCATGTGCAGGCACAACATCCCATACGAAATCGTGACTGATAATGGAGGACAATTCATATCTCACGACTTCAAAATTTTTGTGACAAATGGAATATCCGCCTTACCTTTTCAACACCTCGACGCCCTCAAGGAAATGGCCAGGCGGAGGCTGCTAATAAGTCAATATTAGCAAACCTCAAGAAACGCCTCGAAACCCAGAAGGAACTCTGGTCAGAAAAGTTACCTGAAGTACTATGGGCATGCCGAACCACCCCACGAAAGGCTACAGAGGAAACCCCTTTCTCCTTAGCCTACGGGATGGAAGCCGTTATCCCAGCCGAAACCACTACTGGTAGCTTCCGCCAGGAACTCTGTACGTCTGATCCTTCAGCTAATGATCAGCTCCTGACGGACAGCCTCGATCTAATCGAGGAAAGACGAGACCGAGCCCTGCTTCGCATTCAAAACTATCAGCAAGCAATGTCACGACATTACAACTCCAAAGTCAGGCCCCGACAGTTCGCTGTAGGTGACCTAGTACTTAGAAAAGTTTTCGAGGGAACCAAGGAGCCAGATGCTGGGAAGTTAGGAACCAAATGGGAAGGTCCTTACCGGATTATCCACGGATACGACCTGGCGTCTACAAGCTTCAGAACGTGCAAACCGGGGTACCTAGAATCCGATCGTGGAACGCCACGAACCTCAAGAGATACTATCATTAGGTACCTAAATTCCTTGAACTACGTTAGGCTTGATCCCTTGACTGGGTACGTAAGCAACTCCGTCATGAGTGCAGCCCCAACCTCATTTCAACACTCTGTTCTCCACGACCAAAGGGGGCATATGTCTGATTAAAATCACATAGCCTCAAGCAGCAGTTGTATGATCATTTCAACACTATGTATTCTGTACAAAATTATCAATGAAACAATTATCTTCAGTATCTCAAATTCTCAAAACCAAAGGTCTTAAAATCCTTAACAACCTTGGAGATCTTAAAATCCTACGAAGCATATTCATCATTCACGAATCTAAACCTAAGATCCTGAAATCCTTAGTAACCACGAAGGTCTTAAAATCCTACAAACAAATTCAGGTTCCCATGAACCCAAACCTAAGGTCTTAAAAACCTTAGTAAATACAAAGGTCTTAAAAACCTTAGTAAATACAAATGTCTTAAAATCCTTAAACAAATTTCAGAAGGTCTTAAAATCCCACAAACGAATTCAGGTTCCCATGAACCCCCTTCCAAAGGTCTTTATATTAGCTCATGTCCCCAAAAACCCTGAGCTAATCTCAATATATCAGGAACTCCTCTTAAGGAACCTCAGAACCGGATATACTCGAAATTCTCGAGACCTGTTACTATAAAGATCCGAAACCTAATTCTGAGAAATCACTAGACCTCGTATTTAGTGATCGCAATACATTTCCTATCGAAACTCTTACTTAACAAAGTTTCAATTCATCCAAGAAATGATTAAGACAAGTCAAATGACTTAGAACAAAAATCAAATAAAACCGAAACTTAAAGGTTTAAAAGCCTCCCCATGCCAACAAAGGTTCAAAAGATCCTAAAACAAGTAAAGGATTAAAAGCCTCCTCATGCTATAAGTCAGAAACACAAACGGAATGAAAGCCCATTGGGCAGAGGTCCTAAAAACACACTAAAAGCACATGAAAGAGCCTCGGCTCTGAACCTTCCTTATCACCAGAGCTCTTCTCAGCATCCTTATCCTCCTCGACTGGTTCATTCTCCTTGGCAAGAGCTTCCTCATCCATTTCCTTATCGTCGTCTCCCGGGGTGGTTTCGACTGGGGGGAGTAAGAACCCACCAAACCCAAATTAGAACCATACTCTCCAGAAAAGGACGGATTAAACATGTTGATCTCGAAAGTACCCGAGCTCTCTGAGAATTGAGGAACATGGAGCTTGCTGATCGAGAAGTCTGAGACTTGAGCTTTTTCGTACGCAGCAGCCGCTTCCGGCATCAGAGCCATCAAACGATTGTACTGATCTTCGGCACTCTTGATCTCGTTGTTCAGCATATCTTTCAGGAGCTCGGTATTTGCCTGAAGCTCCTGAGCATAAATCTGAAGGTCAACTTCATCCTTCTTCTTGGAGAACTTCTCCTTGACGGAATCTAAGACCTTGTTATAAGCGTCAGCTACCTCCCTTTTCCCTCTCCTAACGGCAAGCTTGACCTCAGCTTTCTTGTTTTCCTGGTTGTCTTGAAACGAAGCGATCAACTCCCTGACCTGCTGTTCAACTATCCTCCGAGCAGATTCCATCTCAGCGATCCTCCTGCCCTTCACCTGGATGTCGATCGCTTGACTCTCGATCTTCCCTTGCTGAATGTCGGCCTTGGAGCCAAGTCTCTCGACCTCGGATTTGAAGTTCAGAAACCTGAACCCGAGCCTGATCAAGCTCCATCTTGGTGGCTTTGACTAGCTCAGTAACCTGAGCTAATTCTCCAGCATTGGGGGTATTATGCATAGCATCCTCAAACTTCAATTGAGCCCTGTTAACAGCTCCAGCCAGCTGCAAAACGATGGAAACAACCAAACGATAAGTGAATTTCTAAATACGTAAAGAAGAAATTAAAATTCCATACCTGACCCATGAAATGAGCTATCTTAGCGTACTCATCTTTGTTAGTCAAGTTGTTAATTAAGGGGAGGGAGCATCCTGTTCTCTTCATATGCCTCATCAACGTCGCTAAACCCCAGGAGTCATCTAGGATCGACCTAGGCTTCGAGTGAGTGAAACTCCAGCCAACGGTACCTCCTCTGGAAGATGAGGAGGAAGCCCTAGAAAGTCTGTCAACCTGATCGATTCTGGACCTCTTATTCCTCGGGGGCTCAACCTCAAGAGGATCTTTGGCAACTTGGATCTCAGCTTCCACCATCGGAACGTCAGAATGAGGAGCAACGTCTTGAACCTGCGGCTCAGTAGGAGTGACGTCCTTGACAGGGTTGGAAGTGCCCTCATCAAGAACTTCCTTCACGGAACTGAGGAAAGATCCTCCCTGACTCTTGTCACTCCTGCGAGAAGTGTTAGCTGCTTTTGATGGTCTACCTTTGGAACGACGGCTGAAGAGGCATTCTGCTTGGTTGAGTCTTTTCAGTTTCAGAGGCGCTAGCTTCCGTAGAGATTGATACCACCGAGTTACCTTCAGAAACTAAATAAAAAAAAATCCTGTTAGGTTACATATCATGGGAACCGAACCTAAACATGAAAGACAAAAAAATAATTACCTTCAAGATCCGCGACAGAAACAGGATCCAGAAAGGAAGCGTTGTATCAATCTGGGAACCTAGCTGGTCCTATTCGTGAAGTAGTAAAGGCAGACCATGTACAAGGGCTTTGCTGCAGCTTCCGGAAAAGAGCTCTGGTGCGTTTACCGGAGAGTTTACGAGGGTCCCCAATTTCTTTAAGAAAAATCAAAGATTTAGCAGGTCACAAAAATCAAGAATAAACAAACATGTCCCTAAGAAAATCCTAACCAGATGCATCATTCCCAAGAAACTCTGAGGGTACGACCCACAGGGACCGTCAAAGGATCGACTTTGACATAAAAATACTTCTTCCGCCAGTCGTCGTCACTCCCAGAGAACTTGAAAATACCCAGCTTGGGGCGACAGGGAAGATAGTAGGTTCCGCTACCACCGTCTTTAGAAGAGCTCTCCTTGATCAGAAAAAAGGCTCATCAGATCAGTGAGCCCAACGGCAACTCCTTCCTCTTTGGATCTGGTGATGAAGCCATTTATCACTCGGATGACCGAGGGACAAAGCTGGGAGAGAGCTAGTTGGTAATGATCAAGGAGATCCAGTAGAAGGGTCGGAAGCGGGAACCGGAGATGACATTTAGAAATGTACTTCTCATGGATACAGAACCAGCCCTCCGGAGCAGTTTCTGGGGTTTCATCGGGGTTACAAGCTCTGGCTAAATCCTTCTTACCATGATCTTGGACTACGAGGTTAACAACCTCCTGACTCTTCAATAGTGAAGGTGAATGAGGTCCAGCGGAGACGCTCCCACCGGAACCACCCTTCTTCTTCGTTCGCTTAGAGACTCTCGCACCGATTGAGTCTTTAGCTCTCTTCTTCTTCGCGTCTTTCTTCATCTTCTCGCCAGCCTCTTGCTTAACCTTCATGATACGAACACCAGAAGCAGAGATTTGAATCTCCCCAGAACCTTCTTTTGTTTGACTCATGATAACGAGGGATAAAAAGATAGGAAAGGAAAAAGGAGGAATCAGACTAAGCAGAAATCGAGCAAGAACAGGATCTCTAAGAGGTTATAGACGAAGTACCGGCTCGATCAAGAAACAGAGATAAAAAAAAAAAGACGACGCAGTAAAATAAAAAGAGAGAGAGAGAAGTTACCTGGGAAACCGTATCGAAGCGTGGAGAAAGTGGAGAGAGAAGCAGTTAATACCTGCAGCTTTATATCCCATCACGTCTCGATATACGGAGATAACTTTTTTAAATCTCTTTATCTAAGCCGTTGATCTCACTAAACGCAATTGCAGCAGTCGGATAAAGCAAAGGAGATCTTTAATAAAGATAATTGTTGCTCGAGATCTCAACAAAAAGATTGATGCTTGGCGGCTAGGTCTAGCTTCCGAGACAAGGAATCTTATTTCGAAAGTTGGGGGCAACTGTTGGGCCCGAATATAGCCCGCTAGCTAATGATAAACAACAAGAAATGATAACGGGCCGCGATAGGCCCATCATGAACTAAATCATGGAAAGCAACTAAGTTAGAGCCGGAGGCTATGAGATAAAGATGTTCACCAGAGAGGACACGGAAAGGAGGCAGCTCGTGGACATATAAGTAGGCGCAGGACCCGGTTAAAGGGGAGCTGTTACAAATCCCTCAAATTACAGAGGGGATCTCGGGAACCAGTTGGTGACGATCCATCGGAGCCTGGGGCTATTTAAAGAGGAAGAAGATCAAAGAAGAAGGGGACGCCCGTTCAAACAATCATACGCACAAGCTCTAAAACATTTTCATTATCTTTGTAATCATCAGAAAAAACATCTTTTGTAATCATTCTCTTATCAAGATTATCAATACAAATCAAATTCATTCTACAAGTTCTAACGGGATTCAGCCCGCATTATTTTTCCCTAATCTTAACCTGATCTAAAATCTAGGAGGTTAGTTTAATCATGAAAAATGGATCAGTAGCACGCCAAAAGACAGAAAAAAACTTCAAAAACAGTCCCTCTTAATGAGGAGAACAGTCACAGACCTACTACCACAAAGAAAATTGATCTCACTCAATTTACCCTAAGGAGTGAATTACTCTCTCAAATAAGAGGATCAGTTATAGTACTTCGGGATCGAATCCACAGAGAGCTTGGGCACACAATAAATCCTAGACAGTAAATAGAAGTGGTGAACAACTAATTGCTCGGCTGATTTGGTTGGGGTTTAGACAATAATGATGAAGTGTTAAGCCTAGGGTTTCTATTCACGAAATCAGGATTATAGAGATATGGATACTAAGCATGCATGCAAGATATATGAAAAGTCTACAAAGGCAATAGTCTATAAACTTTGGTTTTTTAGACTATCTGTTTTCTAGATCTTCGACCTCAACATCCGTTTGTTGATCTGAAGAAAGTGTCGATCGATGACTCTATAGGAATATCGATCGATACACCTTTCGAGCCGTCAATCGATTAATCTATATGATTATCGGTGGATGGTCTCTAAAACTCTAAACCCCAAACTTCTTTAACTTATAACTCAATCTCTTCTTTCCATTCCAAACACCCAATTCACTTAGAAGACAAAATTAAATTATAAAATTAAATTTTCATGATTAATTAAACAAACTAAACAAATGCATTAAATCTGGAAGTAAATCATGTTTAAAAAATTACATCATGATTCGGATACATCATTCTTTTCATCATCACTAGAAACATCATCATTTTCATTAATCTCGTCTTCAACAGCTTCGTCTGTGGTATCGTCGGAAAGATCTTCATACTCACGATTATGCGGATCAATTAGTAGGATGTCATCCATTTGTTGCTCAGGTTGTTCGACTTCATTGATATGTTCTTCTTGAAAATGCGGTTCTTCTCCACCGATTATTCGTCCACGAGGTGTACCTTTGATAACGGCTAATCAACTTATTCCCGATTCTCTCATCTTAGGGTATGGGAGGAAGTTAACTTGGTATACTTGCGAAGCTAATATGAAAGGCTCGAATTTGTTGTGCATTCGTCCACCACGGACAGCAAATACACCAAATTTTTCAAAACCGAACGCCTCTGTTTACAACGGGATCGAACCAGTCACATTTGAAGATGACGGATTTCAGCTTCAAAAACCCTGAGAATTCCACTTCAATAATCTCCTGTAAGATCCCGTAGAAATTTGTTTCGCCTTTCCCACATATTTTATAATTACTGGCTGCCCGCTGTTTACCATACTCATATGTATGAAAAGTAAAGCCTCGTGTGAAATACATGGGTGATGTGGTGACTTTTTCAAGTGGACCCTGAACTAATACGTGAAACCATGTGGGGGTAATCTTGATCCTCATAATCAACCTGCAAAATTAAGAAAACATTAAAATTAATCATACAAACAGTGAATACATATAATGTATGCAAAAAAGTGAATACATATCATGTATGCAAAAAAAAATATTTGACTAAATACCTGACTCTTCAACCATTTAATGAAGTGTTTATCTTTTCTTCTGTCTACCTCACTTGTGGATATATCTGGGATTGCTTCTTCGACTTGAGTAACAAATAGGCTGTAAAATATGTGGGAACCGAAATTTGCACCGTCAATATATCGTATAAATAAGGAAAGTAGGAAAACCCTAATTTCCTAGAGGTCCCGATTTCTGCGGAGCCAACGACAAGTGACCAAATAGACGCAGAAAATATGAAAAGATAACAAAACGAATTTAGAGAAAACTATAAATCTTATTTCGAATTCGTGTAAGAGCGTTGCAAGCATTACAAGAGATTATAAGAGCTTTAGCCGCAAGTGCTGTCAGCGAGTTATCTAGCTTTAGCGACCTAAAACCTTAAACCTAGTTGAGTCGCAGTTCGATAACAAAATACGAAAAAAATGCGGAAACGGTTTTGGATTCATTTCAGACTGAACCTTATTAAAGGCTGCCTACGTACCCCTTTCGAGGATCAAGCCGAACGTAGTTTAATTGATAGAGCTGGACAACAGATCGAACTGCCTGGACGAGTTCGTCTAATAATTGAGTGCCAGTCATAGAAACCGAACTTGTCGAGAATAAAGCCTAAGTTTCTAAGTGCAGCGAATTGTGTGTCTAAAAGAGTTCTCTCCATGCCTCTCGTCTTTAACCCCTTATATACTCCCTCCTAGGTCGGTTTACGTCTTCCCCATTTGCCCTTAAGCCGTCATAGTCCAAAAAATGGAGATATTCCATTTTTCCGTCCTTCATGATTATCTGCGGAAACTTTCCATTTATCCGCGGAAATTGATGTTTATCCTCCAAGCATAAACCGTTGCAAGGTTTATGGGATTTTAAGAAATCGTAAGTGGGCCGTCTTTTGAGTCGAGACGTTTGTTACGATTTCTCCGATAAAGTTAACTTTCCGCGGTTTTATCGTAAACCAAACTGATAATCCCATTTGATCAAGAAATCAGGAAATGGTTAGCCGTGGTTTGCGGAAGATCTTAATAAGGATAGTCGAGAGTGCATAGTTTTACGTCGTATCGTCGTTTCGGAAGACTTTGGACGCATCGGAAAATTGTTGGGTCCGAGCACGGCCGCTATAGCGACCGGGCTTGTTTCGGAGCTTGGTCGCTATAGCGACCGGGCTTGTTTCCGAGCCCGGTCGCTATAGCGACCAGGCTTGTTTCCGTGCTCGGTCGCTATAGCGACCGAGCTTGTTTCCGTGCTCGGTCGCTATAAAGACCGAGCTTGTTTCCGAGCACGGTCGCTATAGCGACCGGGCTTCTTTCATCGCTCGCTACAAGCTCACTCCCTATAGCGACCGAGCTTTTCTCGTAGCTCACTCCCTATAGTGACCCAGCTTTGTTCGTAGCTCACTCCCTATAGCGACCCAGCTTTTCCGTAGCTCACTCCCTATAGCGACCCAGCTTTTCCGTCGCTCACTCCCTATAGTGACCCAGCTTTGTTTGTAACTCACTCCCTATAGCGACCACGCTTTGTAGCGAGCGAGCTTTGTTCTTCGTAGAGATTTGAATGCTTGGATACCTTTCGCAAAGACACCGTCGAAAGTTTCTATGAATGTTTTGATATTAACTTCGTCGTCAACACAAACCATTGGAGCTTGTTTCGACGTTGCGGACAAATCTTTTCAAGAATTTTATCGTAAAAATTGGTTTAATTAATTTTTACAAGAATTATCTTTTCGAGAAATATTTTCGAACAATAATTTTGTTGTGACCGTTTTTTACCCCAACAGTGAGCCCCCCAACTCGTTAGAACCGTGGATCGTAGATGCGAGGTTCTAAGAAGAATGGAATCCTGTAAGATTGGGGCTGCGCTTGATGAAAGCTGCATACGTACCCTTTGTCAAAAGGGATCAAGCCATTCATAGTTCGTCTTGGAGTAAAGATTCTTATGACATGTTTTACACTGAGACTTTATCGTCTAGTTATTTCGAGCATGTTGCTGTCGATGGTATTTCGTATTGGACCTTTGTCGGCCGCAAGAGTAGCCTCGGAGGCTGTTTATTTTGGCCAAGTTTGGCCTGTAAAAAATATTTTGCTCAAATCTATAAAATCATGGTTTTTATAAATCGAGAGAACTTCCGTTTATCGAAGTTAGAGGGACAGGGCGTGAGTTGTCGTCTCATTCCTGCCTCTCAGATGATCACCGTATCCATCGATTGTACAAAGCGAGATATTTCGCGGTTTACTGATTTACGCAAAGGTTCGTGAAACGGATAGACTTAAGTGAAGAGACAAGTTTTGGGATCTCGTACCGGGTGTTGATACTATGCCTGTGAGATGTTAAGTACCAGCAAGGCTGGGTTTAGGGCAAAACCTAGGTTTACTCTCGGACTGAGGCTTTGCGATGACAAATCGGCTTTCGTTTTGCCTGTTTGCGATTTTAACCTGACTCGTATTGTTTATAAATCCGCGAGTGTTATCGGCTTATATGATTTGTCTGGGTACGAATCGAACTATTTCCTTTACGAAGCGCTAGAAAAAATTTCGGTTTTCTTGTATAGCGCGCTATGTTATCCTTGTCGGATGTAAGAGAGCCTACCCTTAGGCAGCTTGTCTGTTTAGGACGTTAGAGTTCGTTTGTTGTGATCAGCAACAATGATATGATACCGTTTTGAAGGTGTTTTACAAGTTAGAGTTCCTGAGACGAGAATTTTGTCTGGAATGTTTTGAGGAAAAAATATCCTTCGAGCGTTAGCAACGTCTCGCAGTGCCGAAGGTTGAGTTTTCCTTGTGCCGCATTTCGTGTTTGAAATGTTCGCGGGCTTGGAGGTGTTTTACGATTGTTCGCAGCCAAAAACTGTTGTTTCAGTTTTGGTGCTGAATTTTTTGATTTTTCGGAACTAGGACCGAAGGGTCGCGTATATTTGTTCCAGGAAAATAGCGTCTTCCTTCACTGTGCTTCGTGAAGTGTTGGCCTCCCGAGGGATTTATTTTGTGTATTTTTAAGAATGACTCGTATAGCTCTAGGAGCTTTGTTACGAGTGTTTTTTTTTATGCCGCGTTTTATGGGGAGTATAGAACTTAATTGATTGATGATAAGTTTAAATCTTCCGTTAACCATATGGTTGTTAGGACTGAGTTTCATTACGAAGAATTCATCGTATGATTTCTGATTCTGAGTTATACGACAAACTGCTTGCATAATAGTCACTTGGCATTTCACGACAAATCGTGGATTGTCGTTTAGCCGTTAGCCGTTAAGCGGTTGGAGCGGTGGTTGCTCACTAGTTTTGGATTGGCATGGAGGCTAGGTGCAGCCGTATAGCCAGGGAACTTGTTGGTAAAGGATCGTCGTAGAATATGTGCGGATTCGGTTGCAGAGTCATTTCCTGCTTGGACGTAGCTGAGGGTAGTAAAAGCAGGAATCAGCAACCTTGTGGAGCAAAAATTATCTACGACTGATATCCGTTGGCTCCGTTATTTTATTTTACGAAAGAAAACGGGTTAACCGTTCTTTCGAAAGTTTTTCTTTCTTTAGGAAGCAGGACGAGTGTGTGGCGATCGTTTCTCGGTTTTTCGAGAGACTAGATCGGTTTGCATGCTATGCCTGGAAAGTCAAGGAACAATGGAACAAGACTGGAAAATTTGCCTAAGACTTAGCTTGCTAGACTATCCACCTAGGTTCTAAGTTCCCTAAATTCTACGGCAGTTTTCAAGACGTTTTCTGTCTTTTCCTACCAAAAAATTAAAACCTTGACGGAATTTTTAATCGGACGTACCTTAGTCTCATTGATGATTCGAGATTGCCCCTTCTTCCTTCTTCTTCTCCTCTTTTCTTCTGACTTTATTGAAAATTTATTATGCGTTTATGAATGGCCACTTTCGATTCAACGTCAAAGGACTTCGAAAAGTCAGTTACCAAATTTCATATGAATTGGTTTTCGATAAAATTCTGACGAGAATATCGGAATGAGGAAGGGATATCAATGTCCAAGTTCATCCTCGTTTTTTCGTATCTCTGGTTTTACCAAATTGACCAGGTGCGCTTTGTATATTGTTGAAAAGTCTACCAAACGTTATGAATAGATGTTTTCGACTCAACGTGGCAGAATCTAGTAAAATCACATTGTGTTTTATGCATCGAAGGAATTTTACGAAATCGTTGAACCAAAGGAAGGAGAAGCAGACAAAGAGGGGCGTTTTGGAAAGACGGATCAATGGACAAGGCGTCACTCGAGTGAGGCTCTCAGTTCGTCAGGCTGTGAGCAAACTGGTCATGTTCCAGATTCGATATTGTTTGGCTTTATGAATGAGGTTTCGTAAAATATGGCTGAGCTTGATCTTACGAAAGCTGTTTCCTAAAACGCTGTCGAGCTTTTTATTTTTCGAGAGTTATTCCACAACTGTTGCCGAGTTAATTTTACGGGAAGTCGTTTCGTAAAATTGTTGTCGAGTTTAATTGTACAAAATCCTTCTCGTGAAATATTGTCGAGTATTATTTTACGAAAAGTGTTCCGTAAAATGTTATCGAACTTAATATCAGAAATCCTTGCTGTGGTGAGGCGTAATTTTGGTGACTAAACTTAATCATAAACTTTCTCGTTTCCGTAGGATTGACCCGAAGGATTTTTGAGTAGTTTTTCGAAAGTAAGCTTAGTAGACAACAATCGAGAGTCCGCAACGAGTGAAATCTTAGGTGTCAGAAAACGTCTTAGCAGTGAGGGATACGATCTCTCGTTTTGGCTTTGTTTAGTCTTCGTTAACCGTTTTAAGTTTCGAGCGATTTTATAGAAATCACTCCATTTTTTTGAAACTTGTTGAGAAGGATGGCGAGCTGGTCGGGACAGAGAAAGACAAACCACATTCACAACGGGAGTTGCTCGGAAGAGTTGTTTGGAAGAAGTACGGTAATGGTATCGGTCTTCCGAATGAATCCCAATTCCTCGTATAGTTAAGATGATTGGTGTTTTAGAATAACCAAAATTGTTTTCTATTAATTAATTAATCATTTAAAAAGTATATGTTTAGAAGTTTAAAAGTTTTCATATATGTTACCTTTCAAAATAGCGCATCAAAGGATCCTCGCAATTGAGTAGAATGTAAGTATGTGCAGTATGGGCGTCTTAATCACTCGACCACCAAACCTCTTTCGATTTCACATCCATTCGCCAAATCTGGCTAAAGATGTCTGGAACACCATCAATTGCATATGTTGGCGCAACACCACCATCATCATATTTTTTTGGAGCTCTTTTACGGGTAGGTACTTTTGGTGCAAAGTAGTACGATGTGAAATGAGATTTTTCTTCCATCAAAGTTCCAGAAATTATAGAACCTTCAACTTTTGTGAGGTTTTTTTATTTTCCCTTCAAATATTTCATTTCCCGCTCATACTGATACATCCATCCGTAATGTATAGGTCCCCGAAGCAATGCCTCATACGGGAGGTGGACAGCTAGATGCTCCATGACGTCAAAAATGTGGGAAGAAATATCATCTCCAAGTTGCACAATAAGATGAGAATGTCCTCGTGAAGTTGTTCTACGACATCTTCTTTAAGAGTGCGTGTGCTGAAATCCCTGAAAAATGCTACAATGCCTTGTATATTCCAAAATCAATTAAACATATTAGTAGTCATATTATTTATTCATGCATATTTTTGAGCAATAACGAAATTAATGAGTAATGATATATTGCCTGCAAGTGCTTCATGTACTTTTGTCGGAAGTAGCTCCGCAAATGCAAAGGGAAGTAGTCGTTGAGCAAATATCATGCAAGTCCAACCTCAATTTTTTACTATCTTTTGTCTTCCGTGGGACATTCAATATTGTATTCATGATGTTGTCAAAAAAAATCTTCTCTATATGCATCACATTGAGGTTGTGGTGTAAAAGATGATCCTTCCAATATGGCAACTCCCAAAATATATTTTTCTTGTACTAGTTGTGGTGAACACCATAATCAGGCATATTACCGGGAACATACCAACTACCACCACGAGAAACTGTTTCTAGAGCTCTGTAGTAATCGATTTGCTTTTCAACTTGTTCTCCAGTTAAATATGGAGGAGGAGTTTCTCTCACAACCCTTTTGTACCTAAACAATTTCTTGTTTCTTCGACAAGGATAATTAATGGAAGAAATCGACAGTGACAATCTAACCAACTTGTCTTCCTACCATTCTTCAGTTGAAATGCATATGTCATTCCATTACAATATGGACAAGATAATCTCCCATGTGTAGTCCATCCAGACAACATCCCATAAGCATGAAAGTCATTTATGGTCCACAAAAGCATCGTTCACATCGTAAAATTCGTCTTCGTTGAGCAGTCATACGTCCTCACCCCTGTTGACCACAAATATTTCAACTCTTTTATCAGTGGTTGTAGAAAAACATCCAGAGATCTTTTTGGATGGTTCGGACCAGGTATTAATATGGTCAAGAATAGAAACTCTCATTGCATGCAGATATCCGGTGGCAGGTTGTATGGCGTCAGAAAGACTGACCACAATGAATATTTTCTCCCTGACATACCAAAGGGACTAAATCAATCCGTGCATAATCCGAGAAAAACATTCCGACTATTGCTAGCAAATTCTGGATGTACTTTGTTAAAATGTTTGCAAGCTCATGCATCTGATGAATGAGTCATCTCACCATCAGTCTGAGTATGCTTGGTATGCCATCTCATCTTTCTAGCAGTCTCCTCATATTGGTACAATCTTTTTAATCTGTCAGTAATTGGTAGGTACCACATCCTTTGGTACGGTACTATTACGTCCTCGTCCTTGTGGTTTGAATCGTGGCTTCTTGCAGAATCGACACTCTTCTAACTCTCTTCATCTCCCCAGTAGTTCATGCAACTGTCGATGCAAGCGTCTATCATCTCATAAGGCAATCCAAGACTATAAACTAGTTTCTAAATCTCATAATAAGAATCAGCAGACACATTCTCTTCCGGCAAATACTCTTTAAACAAGTCTGCCCATGCATTCATGCAACTTTCAGGTAAATTGAGATCAGTTTTAATATTCATCATTCTAGCAGCCTATGACAATTTAGAGAGACCTTCTCTACAACCACTCTAAAGTGGTTGATTCGCAGCATCTAACATTTCATAAAACTTTTTTGCATCTATGTTAGGTTCTTCAACTTCATCATCATCATGAGCTACAAATGCATCAGCTACCATATCATGAACCCTATCATAATCTACCATCTTCTCCTCCTGATGGTAACTATGTTCATTATGCAAATGATCAACCGGTTCATCCTGAAAATTGCTATTACCACTACTAGCTTCATTCTCATAATTATAACATTCTCCATGTTGAAACTAGATATAGTAATTTGGCGTGAAACCTCTATTTATTAAATGCTTCTAAACATTTTCACGAGTTACCAGTTTTAAATTGTTGCATTTTCGACAAGGATAAAACATCTTACAGCTTTCCTGGGCGAGCGGTGTAGAATCTTCTTCATGCATAAATTTCTCCAGTCCTTCGAGATATTCTTTCGTCACTCTCCCGTTAGCATCTCTGTGCGTATACATCCACCTCCGCAACTAGAAATAGTTTCCATCACTGGACATTTTTTTTTCTTTCATGTTTTTAGATTTTTTTTCTTTGTGGTATGTTTCAAATGAAACACAATAGACATATTTATAGGAAATTTTCGAAAGTGGTAGGTGAGATTTTACGTGGAATTTACGACGAAAATAGGTAGTTAGCCAAAACAAAAAAAAACGTGTTTCAACTAAAAATTAGATGGACTCGAGAAATTGCTGCAAAATACTCGTAATATTTCCTCGTAGAAAACATTCTTATTTCACGTCTATTTCACGACGAAATGTTGTTTCCTCATAAAAACATGTTAATTTACGTCGATTTTACGATGTACGTGTTCTGTCGTTATTTAACGACAAACTTACGTTTTATTTGTCTTTTCACGTACTTTCCTCGTAAAATTGACGTAAGTTTACCAGGAACATTTTTTCGCTAATTTTCGTCGCTAGGACCGCTTTTCTTGTAGTGTGACAACATTATAGTACACGCAGACCCAATGAACAGATACTATGTAGCTCTTGTTGTAGGATCACACAGAGCATTATAGAAATGGGGGCATAGGAAGCAGAAGTTAAATACAGCGACTTCTCCGAGCTATGCGAGAACTGTGATGCAGTAAAAGAAGTTCGACCATCTCTTACCAAGGCAGCAAAGCTAGAAAATTTTCAAATTCCAGCAAAGATAAAGTTATTGCCAGAGCCGTTGACACCAGAGTTGGGACTAGTCACAGCTGCTCTCAAGATAAAGAGGGAACAAATAAAGGCTAAGTTCAAAGATAAACTCCAGAAGTACATGCCTAAAAAAATTATATATTACTTGTGAGTTATGACAAACTTCATATCCTTTGGTTTTGACTTTACTTCCACTAATAAAGTTTGATCATGATGGGGGTTGTTTTCTCCCCTTTTAATATAATAGTTTTCATTCCAACTTGATATTACGGAGCAATTTAAGAGAGTAAAATCAGGGTGGGTACTGAATCTAAAGTTATGCAAGGAGATGATGTAGTCACCATCAATCGAGTTGTGATAGTGAGCATTGGCATTTGCTATTTTGGTCAGATGATACAGAATATATGGGAGTAATCATCAATCAAATAATTCTACAAAGAATTATACCCAGTGATGCGACTGCGACAAGATTTAGGGTAGCAGTTAATTTAGATATCAGGACACTCAAAGATCATTGTCTAAGTTCAGACACCTCAAAAGGCCATGCTAGAGTTTTACTACAGAATAAACGGAAAGGATCAAAACATTATCCTATATATGTACACTGAGACTTCAACTCTCTTTAACTCGGCAACAAAGGTGTAAGCTCAAGAAAAGAGCTGTGATCGTGAAGAAGAGAGGAAGACTGTGTCACACATGTGATCGATGTGTGACACAATGGAAATAGTCGGTTATGGAAACTATGACGTGGCATAACGTGGTTATCAAGTAAAGAAGATATGGAAGATTAGATTGCATCGAGATATTAGGAAATATAGTATATTCGATGAGGGCTACTTAACTAGATTGTCAAGGGCAGATCTAGGTTAAGGACACTAATTGAAAAGCTTGAGCAAGGGTTTGTCTTGTCAAGAAAAGAGGTGATCGAGTTCAGGGTTGTTGAAGCTCGATCTACTGAGTTAAGAGATTAGAAATTGGTCCGTCTCTAGTCGTGTGTGACTGAGAGTAATTCGGATTAAACAGATCTAGGTGATTGTTTAAGTGATTTCTAATATACAAGAAAGAGTGTTCTTGGATTCTCGTTGTGCTCTGTTTATTGGTTGTCCCTGAACTTTCATTTGGTATCAGAGCGGGAAACCTCTGTGGTATCAATTACTACTAACAGGTTGAGATCCTGCGGATTTCATGGACACCATGAAGGAGCTTGTCACGCTACACAAGCCTATCATGCTAGACGGAGGCAACTTTGAACACTGGAAGGCACGAATGAGACATGTGATCAGAGGGATCGACGAGGATGCCTGGACTGCCGTTGAGGATGGGTGGTCTCCACCCACTGTGATGATGGAAGATAAGACCTTGGGTCTGAAACCTAAGGATCAGTGGACAGATTCTGAGAAATCAGCATCAAAATTCAACTCTAAGGCGTTAACTGTCATCTTCTCTGCTGTCGATTTGGAGCAATTCAAAATTATTCAAGGATGTGAGTCGGCGAAAGAAGCTTGGGATACATTGATCAATCACTTTGAAGGAAACACAAGTGTACGACGAACCAGAATTGATCACCTAGCCTCAAGGTTTGAGAACTTGCGCATGGGAGATGATGAACCTATCGATGGGTTTATCTCTAAAATCAGTGAGCTTGCTAATGAATCTTCAGTCTTGGGCAAGAAGTATGAAGAAAAGGATCTGGTTAAGAAACTCCTAAGATGTTTACCTCCTCGGTTTGAAGCATACAAGGCAGTTCTCAACATAGCTGTTGACACTGATGAGATGAAGTTTGATCAACTCTCTGGTATCCTGAAGGTTTATGACCTCGAGAAATCTGATCGACAGGAGAACACTCAGAAGAGTATTGCCTTCACTGCTAATTCAAAAGATGATGACAGAGTCTCTAAAATTGAAGATAATCTGAGTTTAATGGCAAAGAATTTTAACAAGTTTATGAGACGGGTTGAAAAAGGTGGTAGCAGATCAAACAGTCGGTTTCAGAGGAATGAATCAGATCGTGGTAATTCACAGTCATCAAGGTCAGATGCTTCAAAAAGGAAGAAGGAGCTTCAGTGTCATGAATGTGAAGGATATGGACACTTTCGGAATGAATGTCCACTCACTAAGAGGAAAGAACTCAAGTGCATAGAGTGCAAGGGGTATGGTCACACTCGCAGTGAATGTCCAAATAACTTGAAGAAAGACAAGTCACTTATGAGCTTCAGCGATACAGACTCGGATAGTGAGAGTGATGATGGGGAATTACATCTGAACTTTATGGCACTCGTAGCACTTGAAGGTGTGACTTCAGCTTCTGACAAAGTGGAAGAAGTAATGGAAGAGGAAGACGACGAGCTCAACCTTGATCTGGAAACAGAGTACAAGACACTGTTTAATCAGTTTACTGAGCTTAGCCATGAAAACCTTCAGCTCATAAAGGATCGAGCAATGTTGAAAGCACAAGTAAACATCCTGGAGCTTGAGAAACCTATAACACAACCTGCTGCTCTTACAATCTTAAAAGAATCCGATCAAGAAGTTCTGGCATTAAAACGAGCCATGACTGAGCAGGAACGATCTCATAAGGAGTTTGAGGCTAAATTCAATCAGTTGAGCGAACTATTCCTTCAAGAAAAAGATAAGAGTAAGCTGTTGGAAAGCCAGTTGGCTGAAAACCTCAAAAAGGTCAAGATGCTATCAACCGGCACCAAGTCTCTAGATCATCTGCTCACTTTGGGACAATGCCCCAGCACAAGCCGAGGGCTTGGATTTCATGGATCTACCTCCAAGTCTGATCAAGAAGGACATCAAGTTGTGTTCGTAAAAGAAGTCTCCAAGGAGGAAAAGGTTGCTGAACCCCATCCTCCTCAAGCTCAGCCTGATCTCCAGAACACTGGGAAATACGAGTCTAAATCTCGTGCAAGGCGTCGTGCGAATGGATGTCACTTCTGTGGAAAACAAGGACATCATGTCAGTTTCTGTTACTTTCGAAGACACCAATATGAGCGAGCCTGGAGGTTAAACTTGTGTTTCATGGAACCCTCTATGTATGGACATGTCTGGATTGCTAAAAGAGACTTATATCCAACCTACAAAGATCGCGTCGTCAATAAGTCACACAAGGAACTTCCTGAGTCACACACCAAACCAGAGTTGAATCTGGCATGTAACTTCACGAGTATATCAGAGAAGGTCAACTTGGTTAGTCACGTTGCATACACCAGTGCAGATGGGGGTTCTCAAATCGATTCTCCTTGGTACTTTGACAGTGGTTGCTCAAAACATATGACAGGAAGCTATGAACATCTTGAGAAACTTCAACCTATCAAGGGTGGAAAAGTGACTTTTGGTGATGGAGGACAAGGAAAGATACGAGGCGTCGGAGTAACTGATAGACCGGATCTACCTCGTCTTATCAATGTATACTATGTTGATGGCCTCAAAGCAAATCTTATCAGTGTAAGTCAACTATGTGATGAAGGTCTAGAAGTGATCTTTAATAGCAAGGAATGTCGTGCTGTGGATCCACAAGGGAACATCGTGCTGTGTGGAATTCGATCTGCTAATAACTGCTATATGTGGAAGCCTACAAACGTGTGCTGCTCAGCGACCACATCTAAGCTTTATCTGTGGCATAAGAAGCTAGGCCACATGAACATCAATGGGCTGACCCGACTTGTTAATGCGGAAGTCGTCAGAGGAGTTCCAGACTTAGAATCTCAAACGAGTACCGTATGTGGAGCGTGCTGTCAAGGAAAACAAGTTAAGGTGCAACACAAGCGAATCCCTGAGATTAGATCCAAGCAGTTGTTGGAGCTTGTTCACATGGATCTCATGGGTCCAATAACTCCAGAGAGCGTTGCAGGGAAAAAGTACATTCTGGTCATGGTAGATGACTTCTCAAGATATACATGGGTTGACTTTCTACGAAACAAGTCAGATGCCATTGATAGTTTCAGAATTCTTGCGTTACAACTGAAGCAGAAAGGTGGAATCATGGAAATCAAGAGTGACCATGGTGGAGAGTTTCAGAACGAACAGTTCGATAGCTTCTGCCAAAGTCAAGGAATTCGACATCAATATGCAGCACCCAGAACTCCACAGCAGAATGGTGTTGTTGAGAGAAAGAATCGTACACTACAATAGATGGCTAGAGCAATGCTATGTGGAAACAATGTCCCACCAGGGTTTTGGGTAGAGGCAGTGAGCACCGCATGCTATGTTATAAATCGGGTGTATGTCAAACCTAAGACTAAGACTACACCGTATGAGATACTAAAAGGTAAGACTCCCAACCTGAGCCACATGCATGTGTTTGGGTGTTTATGTTACATCCTGAATGACAAAGATCACTTGGGAAAGTTTGATGCCAGAAGTGATGTAGGAATGTTCCTGGGTTATTCGACTAACAGCTCTGCATATCGAGTCTTTAACCAGCGTACCAAATTCATTGGAGATAAGGTGAATGTGGTCTTTGATGACAGTGTAGGATTCTATCAGACCAGGGTCACACAAACAGTTGAATGTGTTACACCGAGTAGCTCTGCTCCGGAAGCAATGATCAAAGAGGAATCTGAGGGAGAGGAAGATTCTAATGATGTACGCGTTGACCTGGATCAAGGAAAAGTGCATAAAAATAATTCCTCGGCTGATGTCATTGGAGGTTTGTTTGATGAAAGAGTTACACGGAAGAAACAAATCAACTTCAAGGAGATGGTCAAGTTGGCATCGTTCATGGCTAAGATGAACAACGTGGAGTGCTACGTCTCTCAGATAGAACCAAAGAATCTTCAGGAAGCCTTGGAAGATGAATACTGGACAGACTCTATGCATCAGGAGCTGGAACAGTTTGAACGATTGGATGTGTGGGAACTGGTTCCTAGACCTGAAGGAGTAAATGTCATTGGAACTAAATGGATTCACAAGAACAAGATAGATGAAGAAGGTAACGTGACTCGCAACAAGTCAAGACTGGTTGGACAAGGTTACACTCAGATTGAAGGAGTGGATTTCGATGAAACATTTGCTCCTGTAGCACGTCTCGAATCGATTAGGTTACTCTTTGGAATGGCATGTGGGTTCAGAATCAAACTCTATCAAATGGATGTCAAGAGTGCTTTTCTGAATGGTGTTCTACAAGAAGAAGTCTATGTGACACAACCAAAAGGGTTTGAGGATCCACACTTTCCTGACTATGTCTACAAACTCAAGAAAGCTCTCTATGGACTTAAACAAGCTCCACGAGCCTGGTATGAAAGACTGACCGATTTTCTCATCAAGGCTGGGTTTCAGAGAGGAGGAGTTGATAAGACTCTATTCATAGGAGAAAATGGAAAAGATGTTATCATCATCCAAGTGTATGTGGACGACATCATCTTTGGCAGCACATCAAAAGAAATGGTGGATGATTTTGTTCGGACGATGACAAAAGAATTGAGATGAGCATGGTTGGGGAGCTCAGTTATTTTCTTGGACTACAAATCAAGCAGCTTGCGGATGGAATCACTGTATCTCAAAGCACGTATGCCAAAAATCTTATCAAGAGATTTGGAATGGAAACCAGCAAAGTCGCAAACACACCAATGAGCACCACTACCAAGCTGTCTCGTGATGATGATGGCAAGCCAGTTGATGAGAAACTCTACAGAGCTATGATTGGGAGCCTCTTGTATCTCACCGCGAGTCGACCTGATCTCTGTCTGAGTGTGGGTATTTGTGCTTGTTATCAAGCATCTCCGAAGGAGTCACACATGAATGCTGTTAAGCGTATCATTAAATATGTGAAAGGAACTTTGGATTTTGGTCTTCACTATACCTTTGAAACTAATGTGAATCTTGTAGGTTTTTGTGATGCAGATTGGGCTGGTTGCTTAGATGACAGACATAGCATTCGCGTACCAAGCATGTGGATATACGACATCACTTTGTGAAAGAGCTAGTTGAGATGAGAATTGTGATCCTAGAGCATGTATCAATCGAGAAACAGCTTGCTGATCTCTTTACCAAACCGTTGGACTACAATACCTTCCTAGGGCTTCGTAAGGCCTTGGGAATTGTTAATCTCTGAATAAGTCCTGTCAGAAGAGGAGAGTCACTGCATGTACATCGCACTGACTAAGTTGTTATACTACTACACCATCAAAACCTTGAGTCAACAAGTTCACTTTTGCAAGTCATCCTCCACGAGTTTATCACTTCTCTCTTAGGTTCACGGAAGAAAGACACTCATCTCGGATCAGGATGCTATCACATTTTAGTTCTGAGTACTGATCACTGTCTGGATTGAACGAGGAAACACTTGAGGAGCTGAGTGTATAAGTAAGGAGAAGAAGTTGTGTTAAACAAAGAAAAGTCTAAGTTACTCAGTAACAAAAAATTAAGCAAAAGGCCTGGAATGATATATACTCGAGTTGGAACTGGATGCTATCACATTTTGATTCTGACTACGATCACTGTCTTGACTGGGCAGAGAAGATCACAATTCTTAGGGATGGCCCGATCTGGAACAGGGTGTTATCCCACTTTGTGTCTAGACTCGGATACCATCTCATTGCACTGAATTGTGATTGCACTCTTGGGGTCAAGTTTAATCAAAGTTCTTGTCGAGTAGAAGTGACAAGCACAAGATGCTTAACATGTGTTTCCAGACATTACTAATGAGTGTGAGTGTGAACTTGAGGAAGGATGATTAGCTGAAGTGAATCTTGTGTGTGACAGCTACTCGGCTGAGAAAAAGCTACTAACTTGGGTTGACTCATTGATTTCATCAAAGTTCTTTTGTGGTAGTTGACTGAATTGGTGCAGTGTCTTCTGTGTCTTTCCTCTGGACAAAAAGGCATCATGAGCATGCCTTAAATGGTTACGTGTATATAAAGATTCTCTTGATACTTGCTTTGTGATTTTCGGATCTCTCTCACAGGCTCTCACATGGCTGTAAGTGGTGTCAAAATCACTTGGTTATATTTTTTTAATGTTATAGTTGTCTAAATTTCTCTTTTATGTTTGGGCCTCATTTCACCTTGGGCCTTTCTTATGTGACTAATAAAATTGGAGTTGTTAAAGTTGCTTTAGGTTCCTTGTTATTGTCGCCATCTTCAAATAAATTCCTTAGCTCGTCTCTCTCTCCTCTCACCGCCGACATGCAACCGCGAAGAAGCTCCCGTCTCAACCGAGGCTCATCTGGTGCTGGAAGCTCATCTCAGCCTCTCTCGTCGCAGCCGCAGTCCTCTCAATCTGCGCGGAAGCGAGTCCGTCGGCGTCCATCGCGCGATGTCTCACCGGAGCTTGTTGAGCCGGAGAACGAGTCGCTCTCGGAGACAGACTCCGATAATGGTATAGTGAATCCGATGGGTGAAGCTGAGACCTTTGCGAATCAAGCTAAGGAGGCTCGCTATCATGAAAATCGCCTCATGTATCGGACCAAGCTCGATCTGTACCCCGAGCTGATTCAACCACACAAGACGCCTCTTACTCCCCGATTCATCTCTATGGCGGCTACTGAGCGATTCCAAGGGCTCAAGGATCGGAAGTTCATCGATCAACATCGGATTTCTCTCACCAATGAGAATGTTGCCGATGTTAGGAGCATTGTGGAGAATGCAGGACTACTCCATACTCTCACTGATGTGGATGCGTATCAGCCTTCTGTGGTAAGAGAATTCATAGCCAATCTCTTAGAAGCTTCAGAACGCGATGTTGGTGTGGCAGTGTACCTTAGGGCATCGATGATAGATTTCTCTCCAAGTCTGATTAATGCCATCTACTGCATCCCTGGTTTTGAAGATGATCCTAACTGGTTGGATGAGAGTATTGATGAGGTGTGTGGATTCCTCACTGATGGTCAGATAAATCGATGGGAAAACATGAGCTCCAAGTTTCTCTCTCCGACGAATCAAGTGTTGTACAAGTTGGTTTGCACCAACTGGATTCCGACTATGAACTACACCAACATGAATCAAACTCGTTTGAAGTTTGTATATATGCTTCATCACAATATAGACGGGTTCAACTTTGGGAAGTTGGTGTATGATCAGATCATGCAAATGGCTGAAAACACCAAGAAGAAGAAGTCTCGGCGCATCATGTTTCCGACACTGATCCAACAAGTCATCAACTTTCAGAGGATAGTACTGATTGACTATCAATCTGATGAGTTCAGTGGATTTCCCAAGCTTGTGGTCAAAGACATTAAAGCTGGACGAGGCACTGGAGCAGACACACGATCTGCATCTCTGGAAGAAGATATTGAGCGCACCCATTGCTAGCCTCAAAGAAATTTACATACGCCTGAGGAGTAAGAGTATCTTGTTTGTGTTCTGTTTTCGCTTAACTAAACTAATGCTCTTTGTTTTTATCTGAATGTGCATCTATGCAGGGGGAGAATATGTTGTTCATCAACCTCCTCCTCCGACCATGAATCAGGATGACGAGGCAGCTGGAGATACTGAAGAACTCAGTCAAGCGGGTGACACCGAAGAGCTTAGCCGAAGCATTTCTTTCTAAGTTTTTCTAAGTCGTTTGTGTGATGATGTGCCTTATGTTCGTGAGGTTAAGGCTATTGTGTTAAAAATAAGATGGTTGTAGTAAGACTAAGGATTCTGAATGCTTGAATTAATGTTGTGCTTTTGTGTTGAAGACATTGATGAATTATCTATGCTATTGTGCTTGTTGATGTGGTCACGAAAGTGCATCTGTGAATGACTTAGAAAGATATCTCCTGTCTGGTAGTTTTCGTGTGTGTATGCAGGTTGCATAGGATGTCACATTAAGATAAAAAGGGGGGAGAATGTAAGCTCAAGAAAAGAGTTGTGATCGTGAAGAAGAGAGGAAGACTGTGTCACACATGTGATCGATGTGTGACACAATGGAAATAGTCGGTTATGGAAACTATGACGTGGCATAATGTGGTTATCAAGTAAAGAAGATATGGAAGATTAGATTGCATCGAGATATTAGGAAATATAGTATATTCGATGAAGGCTACTTAACTAGATTGTCAAGAGCAGATCTAGGTTAAGGACGCTAATTGAAAAGCTTGAGCAAAGGTTTGTCTTGTCAAGAAAAGAGGTGATCGAGTTCAGGGTTGTTGAAGCTCGATCTACTGAGTTAAGAGATTAGAAATTGGTCTGTCTCTAGTCGTGTGTGACTGAGAGTAATTCGGATTAAACAGATCTAGGTGATTGTTTAAGTAATTTCTAATATACAAGAAAGAGTGTTCTTGGATTCTCGTTGTACTCTGTTTATTGGTTGTCCCGGAACTTTCAAAAGGAAGCCATTTGAAACGATGATGGTTACAAAATTAATTATACCTAACTGACCTGAATAACACTAAAAATAAACCATTTTTGAAATTAAGATAAACTGGGTTTAATTCAACATTAAATTATGTTTGGTTCACACAAACCTAGATCACCACAAAATAAAAAGTCTACGTACCAACTATTTTAAGTCAGATATATAAATTTGCCATAAGAAAAAAACTCGAACATAGAAAATACAAAAATCCATCATTTATAACAAATCTATCACCTCATTCACCAGGCATATTCTTAAACCGTCACAAACCATCATGAATGTTACGTTTCCTGGTAACAATTACGTCTTAAGGTGTTACAAACTCTAGCAACAATCTACATCGTCACAATATCATAACAAAACAACTACGAAATTAAGACTGAAAATAATAGTCACAACATTGTATTAAAAATGGAGAAAATTGTCATTTAGATCACGAACTTTCAAATTTGGTTGAAAAAAAACATGAAGTGAAAAGACCATTTAAAGCACTAATTTTCGTTGACAAGCCATTTTAGTCATAGACTTCCATTAATTATATCATTTTAGTCATATCGTTAGTCAACAGTTATAGTTGACTAACACTAGGCCTAAAATGGCTTTTAAAGTTGATGACTTTTTGATCTAAATATAAATTATCTAATTTTTAGAATAAATTATTTAGTTAGTTGCTAGATTTTTTTTTATAAAAAAATAAATAAAATATAATTTTCATTATTTTCTTCAAATGAAAATTTAAATAATTTTCATTATATTCTAAAATAGTTAGTGAACATATTAATAGTTCAATAATTATTTATTAAAAAATTATAAAAAATAATTATGTCAGTTTTGTAACTATTCATAGAGTTTGGATTATGTTTCATAATTTTATTCTCAAAGTTGATGTCTCTTTGGCAAAAATATAAAGCAATGCTTTTCCAAAAGATTAAATATTAAATATTAAATATTGAAAATATATTTTTGATAACTATAACACTAATAATAAAAATTAATTATATAATATGTCAAAAAAGATATCAACTTTGGCAATAAAATTATGAAACATAATCTAAATTTTATGAATAATTACAAAATTGACATAATTATTCTTTATAATTTTTTAATAAATAATTATTAAACTAATGGTATATTAACTAACTATTTTAGAACATAACGAAAATTATTTAAATTTCAATTTGAAAAATAATAAAAATTATATTTTATTTATTCAACTATAATTGTTGACTAATGATATGACTAAAATGATATGGTCAATGAAAGTTTATAACTAAAATGGCTTGTCAATAAAAATTGGTGCTTTAAATGATCCAAGTGAAAGTTTATGTTTTTTGTCAATCAAATTTAAAAGTTCGTAATTTAAATGACAATTTTCTCATTAAAAATGTCACTAAATTGTGACAAGACAATTCATCACAAGATTTAGTCACAATAAATCCTTTTTCTTGTCGTTCGTGAACTAATAGAATTCTAGAAATAAAGAAGACCTCGGAAGAACCGTTACCGTTTACAATATTTTATATGTTGTTTTTTTCTGGAACTGATTTTATCTGTTGTTGTTTTCTCATTTTCTTATGTAATTTGTATTTCTGTATGTTTACAATCTATTAATAAATTCAAGTTGTAGAAAAAAATACTAAAAATTATGATCAATCGATTTGGAATACAAAAGAGTATGACATTATTTGTTAGACAAGTCGACAGAAATAAGAACATATTAGATTTTAACCCGTTTATTATATTTTTTGTTTTAACTTTTTTCTAGAAATGTAATTTTTATATTTGTATGTTTTTAATTATATTTGTATTTTTTCTTTGAATAGTATTTGTGTAAACTATTTTGTAAATAATTAGTAGAATATTTTAATAATTGAATTAAAATAATTGGATAAAAACTATATCAATAAGGTTTTAATAGAATAAATTATCAAAACCCAAATCAATAAGTGGTATATTCTTTCATCCAAACCAAAACAGTAAACCAAACCGATCATGAAATTCGAATCCGGTTTTGACTAACCCAAATCAACACCATCGCCGAATCACTAACTCATTTCAAAAACCCTTTCTCGCTCTCCGCAAATCTTTGGATATGTTCTCACCACTGACGAAGAGACCTAAGCCAAGCTCTCGCAATGACAGAACTCCACGCCACCGAACTCCACGCCACCGAGCTGCTCCGTCGGATTCTCCAGCAACTCAGAATGGCGAATCAGCTCAGCGAGACAGTTTCATCTCAGATCGCCCCGCCACTGGAACTCATGCACCTCGTTTATCTGTTCTCGCTAGGTATTTTGTGTCTCTCTGTCAGTATTTGCTTACATTTCCGTCCCGGATCTTGTATTAACATCGCCTGTTCGTCGTCGTTTTTATGCTTAAGAGTTTCTCCTAGCAACAACGGAGAAAAATGTGGCGTTCTTGTTTACCAGCTCGACCAAACCGAGGTTTTACCATCAGATCGTGCTGAATCTACTGACCGTGTCAACCCATCAGCTCATTCCGTTCATGAAGATCACCCGGCCAACCAGCCCGCCTGCGTCCTTCTCCTTACCGCGATGGACCCGATCATCATGGATGCACCTGGACGCTTGGATGAATCTTGACCAGTCTACATCAGAGTCCCCACCCTTGACAGGTGATATATGGTGTTTTATACATCATTGTATATATGTTTTCTAATTGGTTTTCAAGTCTTTATCGAGTCTTTCTAGTCATTTTCGAGTCGTTACAGGTCTGAAGTTGCACTGGATAAGAGATGGACCTGCTGGAACAAAAGAGGCAGAAAACAGCAGTTTGGTAATTTTCACGCAGAACAGTTTGATGATTGTTCCTGATCGAGCGGAACAACCCGAGTGATTGTTCCAGCGGCAGAGATTTTTATGGAAACCACTATTATTTTGGGATTTGCCTTAATTATCCTCTTTTTTCTCTCCCAGCCGCCTGTGGCTTTGATATATCATATTTTCTGTTTTCTCATTATCATTCTACGCTTCTTTTCATAGAAGAAACCATTGGAGACTTGCTTTGTGATTTAATACCTTGTAAAGGGAGAAGGATCTCTCTCTCTCGTTTTAGAGAAGATTATCCTGAACCCTCTCTTTGTTTCTGTTATTTTTATGCAGTATTATTCATCTATGAACTCTGTGTTTTCTCTGTTCATGGCTGAGTAGTCGGCTAGCTTGTCTAGGGTTCTAGGGTGTTGATTTCGTGAGCTAAAAATAGATAAGTGAATCACTTGATTGTCTTCATTTTTAACCATTCTTACTGCTTGCATTAAACTGGCCGCTTAATGTTAGATCATAGGTTTAATCTGATCATCAAAAGTGCTTAGGTTGCTAGATCTGTTTTGAATGAGCATTGCATCCCTAATCAGCGAAAGTAGATATTAGGGTGTTATGTGAACCTATCGGACTTGATCTCTATTGCTTGTTGTCGCTTCTCACCTCAACGATAGTTAGACGGTGAGATCGATCAGCATAGGGAGCAGTACCACGAAAGTGGACTGTTCTACTTGAGTGATCCGAGTTCTAGATTGTTCTTATTAGCACTTGAATAATTGTTTAGCTCACAAGTATTGACACCCGATGAAGTAACCCTAGGCTGGCTTCTCTTTAAGTTGAATTTACATTTGCATTATTTTACTTGTTTCGCACGTTACCAAATCAATCAAAACCCCATTTTGTCTTAGCTTAATTTTGATCCCATAAAGATAAAGTGTAATAGTTGGTCTCTGTGGATTCGATCCTAAAGTGCTACATCGACATACCATTCGATTGTGGTAGTGTGCACATCAGGTTAATTGGTGTGCGTGAACACGAATATCAACAGGGAATGTCTCAAATTCGTCACTTTGACTGTCTTCCATCATTCTCCTCACAATTAACTCATTTATAATTTTCTAGTCAATTGTTGTCTTTTTATGTATTATTTTCCACATTTACTTTTATTTCTCTTTGAATACAAACCTTATAAATATGTAATCTCTGCAATGAAAATCAGATTGTTTTTCTCTTTTTATGAGTTTTCACTATTTATTCTTTGTTAGAACATTTCTTAGTTTCTTGGTGAGGTTATCTCCAAGTTTCGATCCTTCTTTTGTTGAACCGGTGCGTCACATCCGGCAACAATCGAAGTCTGGTAGTATCATTGGGCCTTCCGCAACCCTTTGGGCCTTCTGCAATCCTTTGTGTCACCGTTCATCCGAAAGGTAAATCTGAAACCCATATTGAGGAGTGTAAAGATTTTTCAAATTCTCTACCAATTTTTGATGAGTATGATGAAGAGCTGATGAAAGGTTTGATCACTTGTGAGGATGAATGTGATCTTCCTTCTCTTGAACTTGATCTTGTGTTTGATATTGATAATGAAGAGACTAATGGACTAACCTGTTTTGAACCGGAGCATCCGAGTAGTCTTGTTCTAGTTTCGCAGGTTTTTGAGGAAGAGTCCTTGAACTATCCACAACAAGAACCACACCTTGACGCTAGGATATCTTTATATGGTTGTCCAGATCCTATCTTTGATGAAGAGGACGAACCTGGTCCAGTATTTGATGAGGAAGCAACAAGCATCATCTCCATCGCCATGGAGAGCCATCTTTGTTTTGATCCCGGTCCTTTGTCTCCTGCCCCTTTGTCTCCTGATCTTCAAAAGCACTGTGAGAAATCAGATTCAATTAATTTTTGCCTGACATGTTTGCGAAGATCAGTTCTCATGATGTGACTTGTTTTGGTCTTGACAAGATAAAATAATTTTGTGTTTCAAATCTGTTTTTGAAAACATGATTAATTCTTTTAAAATCTTTAAACCTGATGAATTTCTTGATCAATCACGTTTTCAAAATGTCAATGGCATCACTGCTAGAATTATTTTGAACTTTGATCAGTTCTTGAAGCATAGCAAAGGCTTTGGTCATTTTGAAAAGTCTCCTGAAATTGATTTGAAACAAATTGACTTTTGTGCTATAAAATCTTAGGATTCGTTTGTTTTCAAAGAAAATAGTTTTGATCTGAGTTTTTCTAGACATGCACTGATCAGTGATGATTTGTTTGCATCTTATTGTGCCTTGGACGGATTCTGTATTGAGAAGCTGCTGGAAAATAAATCACTTGGAACTGAAAATAATTTTTGTGATCTTGATTTTGGTGATTCTGTTTTGCAGCCTGATCTTGTGTGTTCTGATTCTGATCATGTTAGGCACGGTTTGGAAATGATCTATGGCGTTTCATGCCTTGAAAGCATTCTGATTTACAACACCTTCTTTCATAAACATATTGAGCCTTGGATATGTAATTTTCAGTTTATGCTTAATCTTTTGTGTTCTAAATCTGAGAAATTTGTGCATGTTTTGGAATAGCTCTTTAGGAACCATGTAATCACGTGCCTTGAAACCCTGGTGGTCACTAATTCTTATTTTGATGTGAGCTTTGAAAGGCTGAAACTTGTGCTACTTGTTCTAAGGAAAGAAACTTTGATTTGTGATTTGAACAAGTACATGTCTTGCACATATGATTCTGGTATTTTAATGTTTGCTTTGAGTATTCAGGATAAACATGTTCAGTCTCAAAGAAATGAAAGCAGTGACCGTGCTTATCAGCCTAGGCTTTGGAGATAGAAGTACTTGAGGAAAATGACTTCAAAACTCCAAGGAAGTTTCTCTCCAAATTTTTCCTTCATTGAATTTTTCATGTTTTTAAAATTCTTTTTGTCTGATTCATTTTCTTTTGATTCAGGTAAAATGAATTTGAGGAGAAATTCTTTTCAAGATGGAGAGTATGATAGAACCAAAATCGAGCACCGTCCTTTTTGGTTCATGGACACTGTCCAAGGTGGCGTTTTTGTTTACCACCTCGACCAAACCGAGGTTTTACCATCAGATCGTGCTGAATCTACTGACCGTGTCAACCCATCAGCTCATTCCGTTCATGAAGATCACCCGGCCAACCAGCCCGACCAGCCCGCGTGTGTCCTTCTCCTTACCGCGATGGACCCGATCATCATGGATACACCTGGATGGTTGGATGAATCTTGACCAGTCTACATCAGAGTCCGCACCCTTGACCAAGAATGTCCTAAATTCGCCACTTTGACTGGTCTTCCATCATTTTCCTCACAATTGACTCATTTATAATTTTCTAGTCTTTTTTTTTTGACATCGAAAGGCCATTCTATTACTCAAAGAACATGAGGTGGTTTTGGTAACCAGACCGGAATAGAACAACCCATAAAATAAAGAGCTCTATGAAAAGATCTTGCAGTCTTAGCTAAAAAATCAGCCATGTGATTTTGTGCTCGGGAGATATGTGAAATCTTGAAGTCCTTTACTTTATTATTTTCTAGTCAATTGTTGTCTTTTTCTATGTATTATTTTCCGCATTTACTTTATTTTTCTATTTGACTACAAACCTTATAAATATATAATGTCTGCAATAAAATAAAAATCAGATTGTTTTTTCCTGTTTATGAGTTTTCACTCTTTGTTCTTTGTTAGAACATTTCTTAGTTTCTTAGTGAGGTTATCTCCAAGTTTTGATCCTTCTTTTGTTGGACCGGTGCGTCACATCCGGCAACGATCAAAGTCTGGTAGTATCATTGGGCCTTCCGCAACTCTTTGTGTCACCGTTCATCCCATCAGTTTTCAATCCTTCCGGATCTGAGTTCATATCCCCCTTATTGGACGAGTTCCTTTCCTTGGGTATATCAAAAATAGACCAAGAAATTATTGTCTATATCAAATGAGAATTGTGGACCAGAAGTCTAATGGAAAGAGTTTATTATGATACATTCAAATCTTCAAAAGAGATTTATTTGATTGGAATGCATATCCTGAAGATATTGCTTCAGAGAATACAATTTCGAAAGGGGTTAGGGTTTACTCAAAGCACACGATTTCGGTGAAGTTGACGTAAAATGTCGTTTGATTATCGGGAAAAACGTCAAAAAAATCCCAAACTTATCAAAAAAAGCTAAAAAAAGCTTCAACTTTTATGTAAACCAAAATATTCCCAAACTTTTAAAAAAAACCCCAAAATAATCATAAACTTATGTTGACTTGGTCGTTTTAAGAATCATGAGGTCAACTGTTAACTTTTTATAAACTTCCATTAGTTAAAATACGATGCGTTTTACTTAAAAAGAAAAAATGTGTGGTCTCGTAATTTTCTCTTCTTCTCCATCGATAATAAACCCTAATTCTCAAAATCATTCACCTAAATCCATAGATTAACACAGGAAGCATCTTAACTCTTGACTATTAAAAAAAAACAGATGGAGAGGCTGAAGAAGCTTGATCACAGACGTAAGAAGAAGGCTACTTCGAGTGAAACAATTGAAGAGGGGCACAATGCAGGAAAAGGTCAGGAGCTTGAGCAAATCGCCGCAGATGAGAGACGCAACAAACCTCGACCGGACACTCAGAGAGACCGTCAAGATGAGGATGTGGACCGAGATGAGGGAGAAAGAGATGGTGGTGATAACGGAGAGGATGAAGTTGAAGAAAATCAAGTAGAAGATATTGTAGAAAATGGATTAGACGTGGAAGAAGAGAACTGTGAAGATTTATCACAACATTTTGGAGATGTCGCGAGAGAAGAAGAGAATGTAAGTGATGGAGAGAGTGGTGATGATATTTGGGATGATGAGAAGATACCAGATCCATTATCTTCCGACGAAGATGAAGAGGAGGTAGAACGGAGAGAGTTGTTTTCCAATAGTGTTGACAGTGAAGAGCTTTTGGCATTGGGGAAGACATTTGCTTGTGCAGCAGATTTCAAGTTAGCATTGTTAAGATACTCTCTGAAGACCCGTTACGACATTAAAATGTACAAGTCTACATCAAGGAAGATGGGTGCGAGATGCTCTGATGTTGAGTCGAGTTGCCCTTGGAGGATTTACTGTTCTTATGAACCAAGGAGGCACAAGATGCAAGTGAAAGTATATATCAATGAGCATAATTGTATGAGATCAGGCTACTCAAAGATGCTTAAGGTATCCTCAATTGCTTGGCTGTTTACGGAGAGGTTAAGGATCAACAGGAAGTTTACGAAAAAGGAGATGGCTGCAGAGGTCAAGAGAGAGTACAATTTGATTGTCACAGGGGAACAGTGTGCAAAAGCAAAGTCTAAGCTATTCCGAGAGAGAAAAACAAGCCATGAAGTGCATTTCTCACGTATATGGGATTATGAAGCTGAGATAAAAAGGTCAAATCAGTATACAACAATGGTTATTGAGACTATTCCCGGTGCTACTCCAGGAAGCAAGCAAAGGTTTGACAGGTTATATGTTTGTTTCACATCTCAGAGAGAATCTTGTTTAGAATCATGTAGGCCTATCATAGGGCTAGATGGTGCATTCTTGAAGTGGGATATTAAAGGGCATCTACTAGCCGCTGTAGGAAGAGATGGAAACAACAGGATTGTGCCAATTGCTTGGGCTGTTGTTGAGATTGAAAATAATGTGAATTGGGAATGGTTTGTGAAGCTTTTGAAGTCAGATTTAGGACTGCAAGAAGGAGCAAAAATAACAATAATATCTAACAAGCAGAAGGTTTGTGGTGTGCTTAGTTCTGTTTTTTTTTTTTGGTGCTGTGCTTATTTGATTGTGTTTTCTTATCAACAGGGACTTGTGAATGCTGTCAATAATGAGCTTCCTGAAGCTGAACACCGATGTGTTCAAGACATATCCTTGCAAACTGGAAAAGAGACAGTAAAGATCCTGAATTAGAGAGATTATTTTGGAAAATAGCAGGAAGCTACACTCTAGGGGATTATCAAGAGCATACGGACACACTAAAAAAATATTGCTCAGGTGCTTATAACTCCCTTCTGAAAACAAACCCCAATACATGGTCAAGAGCTTTTTTTAGATTAGGATCAAATTGCAATGACAACCTCAACAACCTTAGTGAGTCATTCAACAAGACAATTAGAGAAGCTAGAAAAAAACCATTGTTGGAAATGTTAGAGGATATAAGAAGGCAATGCATGGTTCGTAATGCCAAAAGAGCTATCCTTGCTTCACGTTGTAAGACTAAGTTCACAAAGAAAGTTCATTTGGAGATTGAACAGACTAAGGAAAATGCAAAGGATTGCATTAGATATATGGCATGTGGGAATGTTCATGAAATAGATGATGGAAGTGTCGCCTATAGTGTTGATATAGATTTGAAAACATGCGGGTGTCTCAAGTGGCAGCTCAGAGGAATTACATGTATTCATGCTTCATGTGTGATAACTGCAAAGAAGCTAAAGATGGAAGATTTTGTGTCCAAGTATTACACAAGTGACATGTGGAGAGTGACATACTCGCATGGTATCAGGCCGGTGCAGAGAATGAAATTATGGCCTAGGATGAATAGGCTACCAGTGTTGCCACCACCCTATAGACTAGGTAATCGTGGAAGACCAAGCAATTATGATAGAAAAAAATGAGCTAATGAATCTTCCAGTTCCTCAACAAGGCTTGGACGAGAAAAGCGTAAGATGACTTGTTCTAATTGCCTAAACACTGGTCACACCAAAACTACATGTTCTAATCCCACAGCTGAAAGAGAACCAAAAAGGCCAAGGGGTCGGCCAAGACTTCAAGATGTGGTATGTTTTTTTTTTGGTCAAAGTGGCATGTTTTCTTTTTTTAATCACTTTTTTAGTTGAGATCATGCTGTACATGTCGCTTACACTTGCATTTTTTGTAGGGGGAATCAACACAAGGTCTTTCACAAGAACAAACTCAAGCTTAATCAGTTCTTCTTTCTTTTATTATGTAATGGTTCAGACCATCTCTTTTGTTATGTAATGACTAAAACCATCTCTTTTGTTATGTTATGGCTGAAACCATCTCTTCTGTTACGTAAAGACTCAAAACTCTCGTCTCCTTTGTCATCTCATTTTGTTAACAGCACATCATGGATCACGTATTTCTTGTTACACGTCTTTGTTACGTTTTTTTTTTTTTTGAGAATTATGTCTTTGTTACGTTTCTTTCCCATCTCTCTTGACTCAAACGGTTCCAACCTTCTCTTTTATTATTTTGTTTAACACCATAACAACACATCTTCTTAATCATTATGAACAACACGTTCTTGAACATCAGCGCAACAATATTTCTTAAATATTATAGCAACAAATTTCCTTAAAGAATTCAAACAATTAACTTCTTATCTAATAACTTGGTCCTAATAGCGAACAAACTTCTTCTCTTCAAAAACAGCTTCTTTCACACATTTAAATAAGTGCTCCTATACAATTAACAATGAGAAATTGATGAAGCTTAAACGATTCAGACCATTTTTTCTTAACATATCATCACTTACATTGGTTTTGATCAGAGAAACTTTGCTCCCATCTCTCTTACTCACGCACCTGAAGAACGTTCGACCAGGATTTTCTTGTGTCCTAAACGTCTAAATTTCACAAGTTCACCACACACACACACATGCTTGGAAATCCACGAGCTTCTAAAGTTGATCCCATGGTGATTGGGGATTTGCAAAGTCGATGAAGAAGAAGAGAAGACGCGAGTTTATGTTTTTAATTATAGAGTAAAACGCATCGTTTAATTATTTAACAGAAGTTTAAACAAAATTAACGGTTGACTTCGGAGTATTTAAAAAGGCATGGTCAACGTAAGTTTATGATTATTTTAACAAAAGTTTGAAAGTTTGGGAATTGTTTGGTTTATCCAACAGTTCAGGCTTTTTAAGCTTATTTTGTTAAGTTTGGGATTAAAATGACGTTTTTCCCTTTGATTATCCCGTGGTTTATGATCAATAGTGATATGGAAAGGTTATTAATGATATAGATTAGTCATTAGTGATGTGGATTTTTTTAATTATTTTTAATTATATATAATCATAATTAAAAAATTAACCAGAGACTTTATTGTAATTTACTAAAGGTGTACAAACATTCTATTAATTTAAAAAAATATATATGTTATTCTAGTAATAAATCAACTTTTCTATAACAGTAATTCTAGTATTAATTTTCTCTATTATTAATACTCAAAGGATAACATATACAAGTAAAGATCATTAATATTCAAAGTACCTACGATTCTCCGTCCAGATTAAATCTGTTTTTTCATCACTACCATCTTCTAAAATCTACGATACATCTTATCCACCATCATCTTCAGGTGATGCGATGTCATTTAATTCACCTCCATTTTTCATTTTCACCTTCATCATTGTCTTCTTCTTATATCTCTTTCTTTCAAGATTTCTAAAACCCCCTTTCAAAGATCTTCAAGTTAAAAAAGAAGATGACGATGAAAGGAAAGAGAGACAAATAAATATTTTGTATAATTTTCTGTGTTCTTAGTATATTTAAGAGTGAATTACGTTGATAGACACATTGTGACTTTGGTTTTCGTTAACAGACACATTCTCTTGTTAGCACACATTATTTGGCCAGGTGTAATTTTTCGGACAGAAATAACCATCTTTTTTTCTAAAGAGAAGTGTGTAACTTTTAAAGAGGTAACTTTAAGATTTTTGACCTAGAGCATCATTATTGGAGGGCACTATACAAAAGCCTTTAGCTTTAATTTTTATTTTTATTTTTTTGGTCATGAAAGCTTAAGAGCAGCCTTAAGGGCAGCCCTTATTTAATGGCTTTTCCCTGCTTTTTCTCCTCGGTCCTCTCCCTTTCACCCTTAAGGGCTGCCTTAAGGGCTTCCCAATAATGATGGTCTAAGTTTCCGTTCAGTTGCAATAAATGATAAATTTGTTAAGTCAAAAAATAGGTGTATGGGATAAAATGATTTGTTTTTGGTTGTTGGATTAAAAGCTAAAGATCTAACAGCGGCGGACATGTTAGAGTGCTACGAGGGTGTTTGGTAGATGGTGAAGGATACGAAAGTGGTGAAAGTAGAGGAAGACATATTTTTCGCCAGAGCTTGGATTTGTGTTGAGAGCTACGGTGAAAGAGAAGGTAAGAAGATTTCGCTATAACTCTCTAACATTACAAATCTTTTTTTCTTTTATACAACTTTTTGTGGATATAATTTATATGGATACGAAAATGTTACAAAATTTATGTAGACAAGTTTCTGTGTACACAATTTGGTGGACAAGGCTGTTACTTTGACTTTGAAGGGATTGGGTTGAGTATTGAATCCGTGGTTAGGTTTGTGGTGGACACGCAGTTGTGGATATTAGATGAAGATAGGCATGAGTATGCAATATGTTAGTTAAATATCAAAAGAGCCACACATACTGAGTTCGTGAAATTAAACTACATGAGTATACATAAGCCGAAGGGCACAATAAGAGCAAAACAAAAAGGTGCCCATTAGGTGTATCATGTGTGGCTGTGGGAGACGGATTGCTAAGGCTGTTGTGGTTGGGTGAGTTGTGGTCGGGTGCCTCATAGTTAGGCATCAGCTGTTCAGCAGCTTTATGGTCAGAGGTTATGTGGACATGTGATGTGTGGTCAGGAGTGGAGTGGTTGCGAAGTGTGTGTTCGGGAGATGTGTGGATGGGGATTTGTGTGGTTGTGCGACGAGCAGTGGCCAGAAGAGTTGTGAAGTGGTGAGGAATCAAAGATAGGTGCCGAGTGAATGTCGGAGTTTAGAATCAAAGATAAAACTTTCTGCAGATTAAACAGAAGAACATAGAGTTGAAGTTTATATCAAGAACTCACACAAAACTAAATTAGAAAATTTCATGTTGGAGAACAGAATAGAGAAACAGACCTTCCATGTCGGAGATTTGGAGTAAACCACAGCACCGACCAATTCTAATAGCTTTGATTCCGCAAACGAGATTCTCCAAACCGGTGGTCTCGAATAATGGAAGCTTGTAAGAGATGAGAGTTTTTCCTAGATTCTATTCTCGAAAGGAGAAAAAGAAAAAGTGATCGGGGTTCGTGAAAAATCGCAGTCAATTAAAGGATTTAGATTTATTTATTTTTGGTAAAGAGGATTACCTTTCGACAGAATTATTGGATTATTGTTATTTTAATAATTACTCAATTTTGTCTGGTTATGAAACGTAACAGAACATAAGAATAACTAGTTTAAGGGTATGTAGGTCAATTCAATACATGAAAGTGTCCTCAAAATCCAATGTTCCTTATTGAGTAATTGGAAACATGAAAATGTGTTTCTAAAAGTAAAATTTTCAATATTTAAGATACAAAATAATTTAAAATTCATAAAAGGTTATTAAGGACATCGATGTCATTATACGCCTAAACTGAATGGACCTTGACATGATTTTGACTATTCTTCTATTGTTACAAATTTTCATCTTATTATCTATTTAACATGCCAATTGCTATATTATGAATATCACAGTAAATTTTAGGTAGATATTATACTGATCACTAAAGCTTTCCAAAACTTAAATTCATGAGATATTATATATATTTTGGAGAGTATTCATAAACTTAAATTTATAACGACATGACAGTTCGTCATTCTCAACAGAATTAGAAAAAAATACAAGAATCAAAGAGAAGATTCCATGATTTCAAAATATGCTAGATTCTCCGAACAGACAATGAAACTATAAATTTTTAGCTAAAACTGATATATATTTTCGTAAATATATATATTTTATTGACTGATTTATTGCGGTCTAATTACAAAGACTATCTCAAATCTTAACAATAGAATGATTTTTTATATTAAAAAATCATAAGGATATTATCATTTTAGGAATGTCTTTCCGAATGTCTTCCTAAACTCAAATTCATAAATACATCATACATATTAAGTAAGGTATTCTTAAACTCAAAGTCATGAAGATATCATGTATGAAGATTTTCTTTAAAAACAAATTTTGAAAAAATTTTGAAAAAAATGAGAAGAAACATTCAAAAGAGAGTTTCAAAATTTTTTAGGTTTTTCAAAAGAATGTATATTTAAATATTTATTTATTTTTAGTTTACCTATAAAATAATTGTAAAATTGTAATTCACCTCTTTAATGAAACCTATTTATTTTTGTGATAAATTGTTTTTAAGGATTATCCTAAGATAGTTCTCTAGATTTAAAATGAAGATTTAATATTTAAATCAATAACTTTATTTAATCTTTTAATTAATGTTAGTTTGGAAGAAAAAATTCTTATATGCTTTTGGGAAATTGGGTGAAATATACACACAAAAAAAAACAAAATTCACAAAAAACACCCCCTCTTTTCTACTTTTTCTTCCTATCTCTCTCTACTTTCTCTCCTAAAATCTATTTATTTACTTTTGGTTATTAAGCAAAAAAGCCCTATGATTTTTTGTCATCAAATTTTTTGTGCTATCCAAAGTATTTTCCCGAAAAACAAATGGAAATATAATATAAAATCTTTTATTACAAGACAACATTTTTTGGGGATAGCATGCAATATAACTCTCAAGTCTCTTAGAGCATCTCCAATGTAAAACTCCATTTTTTCCTCCAAAATAGAGTAAAAATGAATATGGAGTAAAATTGCTCCAACCCTACTTCATTTTTCACTCCATAATGAAGTCATGAACAAACAAAAAATAGATTACTCCATTTATGGAGTAAACTTCAAAATGGAGTGAGATATGGAATTGGGTTGGAACATATGTTACTCCATATTCACTTTTACTCCATTTTGGAGTAAAAAATGGAGTAAAAGTGAAAATAGAGTAGGAATTGCTCCAACCCAACTCTATATCTCACTCTATAATAATGTTTACTCCATAAATGGAGTAATCTAATTTTTGTTTGTTTATCACTCCATTATGGAGTGAGAAATGGAATAGAGTTAAAGTATTTTTACTCCATTTTCACTTTTACTCCAATTTGAAAAAAAAAATGGAGTATTACATTGGAGATGCTCTTAAACCATTGATGGATCGAATGCAAAGCAAACAAAACGTTTGGAGTTCCAAATATAAAAAGGAAAACATACAAAAACTTCTTCACCTGTTGATACATCCCAAGCAACCCACTCTTAAACAGATAATCAGATGAGCAAAATAAGATCAGTCATACGGCATCACCAGCTCTGCATACTTAATATTTTAGCCTTAAAAGTAGAAGGATTCGAGCTTCAACGGATACCTCACAATCACAGGAACACAGAGGTCCAAACAAAACAAAAGAAATACACAGATGCTACACGGTTCATGTCGGCCTATCTTGACCCGCCCTCCCTGAAAAGACATCAATAAATAAGAAAATATGTATCTGTTCACTATCGTTGTTTTGCAATTGAATTTTCTCAAGGTTTCGACTACTTAAAAAATAGAAGAGAAGTTTTCTAAATTAATTAAAATAGAGTTGAGTGGTTACCATCAGGGATGAAGAGAATGAGTTGTTCAGTCACTAGTTTTGCTGATGATTCCTTTCCCAAAATACTCTGCAATTACAGAAAACCCGTCTTTCGAGCTCTTTACCTGCTGGAAGAACAGAGCTTGGTCTTTCGAGTTATGCTCCAAACTTCTCTTCATTTCCACCACGGATCTGTACTCGGGAGCACACTCGGGACATTCTGTTTCGTTGTCACCAAGGCAACGTTGATGGAATGAGTGCATACACATGAAATGGACTGCAGGGATATCCAATGTGAAAGTGCAAGCAGTGCACTTGCTTAGTTGAAATATTCTGGCATTTGTCCTAAGGTCCTCAATCTCTTTTCTCATGCTTTTTGTCGTTTCCTGCACCATTCAAATGCAATAGTTAGGATTTGCAATTTTTCCTAGAAACAAAGAGAAACTATATTGATGATGAAACAACCAACCTGATACTTCTCAACAGCTCGCCGATCCTCTTCAATTATCTTTGATTCTTGTTCAAGTTTCCGTGCGATATAGTCTTTGATTACAGAGAGTGTGAGGCATGGATTCTTCGCTAGGGTCTGAAGAACAATTATAGGAGGTAAAATATCATCTCGTTCAATATAAGTAAGAACCTCCTTCACCTCTTTGGTACAGTCCTCTCCGATTTCACCAAAATATTTGAGAAGATCTGCCCAGAGAGACGGATCCCCACCCTTGCCAGAATCGCCTAACTTTTTGCAGCAAGCAATCAGTCCCTCGTGATCATGATTCTGCATGTAGCAAGCAATAACCTCCTTGTAAAGTTTCATCTTTTCGTACAGATACAGAAGCCCTTCTTTGAAGGAATTCATCTCACAAAGAATTATAGCAAGGTCAACATCATAGAGTGGTTGCTCTTGGTCTGATGGCCAGCCTATTTTGAGCAACTCTAGTCCCTTTTGCTGTCTTTCCACACAATCCTTTTCTATTGTATCATTCGAATCAGCAATTTTCTTTTTTCCAGACCCAGTTTTGGACATTGCAGCTGCTACTGACTGATCTGTGAAATTCTGATCAAGACCATTTTCTGATAGAGAGATTGATGGAAAGTTCAAGTCCTTGGACAAGTATAACTCCAGGAGTGTGTTGTTGATTTCTGCTTGAGCAGGTGAATCTTTAACTATTTCAGCATATCTCTCGAGAAAATCCATCAGCGAATGTGGATGCTGAACAAACACATTGATGAAGTCTACAGGTGACGGCAACATGGACAGGTAAACACCATTTGAAGTTCCTTGCTCGGTGCAAAGTCGCATTAGTATATCAATCGCCTCTTTTGGCTTGTGCTCTATAAGGATTTTACCATACTCTTTTATTGTTACGCCAGCTTGACTTGGTTCAAGACTCGAAATATATTGCAAGGCTTCGTCGTAGTTTCCAAGATCCTCAAGCAAAATTTTCAAATACCACTCGTGTTTTCCTGCCTTTTTCGCAACATACATCGCATGCTCGTGGTAGTTAGCTGCACGACAGACCCTGATGGCTGTTTCCACATCAAACTTGAGCTCGCCGATCCCATCTTCCTTCCTAATGAACGTGTTCAGCTTTTCTACATCCTTCAGTTTGGTGTAACAGTTTAGCAAAAGAGTTGTGTGGTCTTTTGATGCTAGACCCTTCTCATGCAATTTCTCCAGGTAATTAGTAAGATTGTAGATCCTCTGTGCATCCAGAAACTTCTGTATCACAAACGATGGTTCAAGATGACCAATCGTGTTGATGTACTGAGACATAGCTTCGTCATAATCTTGTTTGCCATACAAGTGATCTCCGTACTTCCTCATCACATTGGCAGTAGCAGCAGCATCGGCATGCTGACTCTGGACAAGATTGATCGCCACTGTGTAGAGGTTTTTCTTGAACAGCATATCTAACTTGCTCTCCATATCTTTCTCCGCAACGCACAGCAATGATTTGTCAGCCGTTATAAGTATTACATTTCCCCACTCGCAGAGCATGTTGGAGACTTTATCAACGACCAGGCTATACGCTATCAGCCGATTCCTGAGGTCGTAGACATTGAAAACGTTGGTCCCAGTTTTAGGGTCAGCGATGACACATAGAAGGTAGCCACGGAACCACCCCATGAACTTCTTCTCTCCTTCAAAAGCCCAGCAAGGACCACGTCCATCAACTTCATAGAAATAAACAGCTTCAGGTCGACCAATAATCAATTCCTGCAGAACACAACATGCATCAAACTTTCTACAAGAAAACAACGAAAAGAAGATTCAAGTAGAAGTATATACCGAACGGTCACTCATTGTAACAGTATTGACACCACTCCCAATATGATCCAATGTCTGCACTCTAGGAGGCTGCGCTTGCATAGCAAACGAGTTTACCGAGTCAGGAGTTACAGCAAACAACAGAAGCGAAAGACCATCAAGCCTGAAGCCCAAGCCTGTGATAGGGGTTTGTCTTTTGTCTGAAACTCCGTCTACTTGAAGCTTAAACCTGGTGATACGCTCTCGTGCAATGTCTCCTTTGACACAATAAATACAGCCATTATCTAAGCCAATGGCTATGAGCAATATCGGTGGAACTTCCTCCAGGACAAGAAAAGAAGTAATCTGCAATGGCACATGGTCATAAGAAACATCAAAATCATATATGTTAGCGCATAAAAAAAAAAAAGAAGATTATGTTGGACCACCTTAGCTTCAGGAAACTGATTGGTGAATATTCTTAAGATACCAATGCAATCGGGAGCAGAGGAGCTCGTGCTTTCCTCCTGCGCTTTGTCGAGGTCAAATACCTTCAGGCACATCCCTGACTGCTGCGGCGATATCTGTTCATCTTCTCCCACCGTCACCAGGAAGTTCCTTTGCTATGAATAATCACAAAAGATAAAAACCTCAATTTCCATAGAAATGATCGGATTACAGAATGGAGAAAGGGAGGGGAAACCTTGAGATGCTGAAGGAAGAGGACGGAGGAAGAGTGAGCTTGGAAACCGGAATCGAACTTGATACCGCGATCGAGGAAGCTGACGGATCCGTCACTGGAGCCGATGACGACTTTGCCACGGCCACTTGAACAGCATTGTATCTCTCCGGTGACGTCTTCAGGTATCTTGCCTCCGTATTTCTCCTCGAAGAATTCGAATTTCCTCCACTGGTACATCTCCGCACGATGATCGCGTAATCAAATTTGGGATTTTTTCTAGGTTTTCTTCTCAGATCAGATCACCCTTCTATCGGTTTATTATCGGGTAGACATGCAATGCTGTTCGAGTGGTTTTGTATCGGTTTATTATTAGCTTTACATGTCTACCCTCTTCTTTCCCCAACATTTTTCCTAGGCTTTGAATCAAATACAATACAAACGCAGATTAAGGGCCTGACTGGTGTAACCGCAGCGGTTGTGGTTGCGGTTGCGGGAGTTTGCGGGTGCGGATGGTTGCGGTTTTAAGTGTTTTTTAGAGATTTGTACGACTGGTACAACTGTTAGAAATTGTTGCGTTTGCGGGACTCTTATGACTGGTAAACTACCAAACGCAACATCTGTTAAATAATAATTTAACAATATTTACATTTTATGTAATTATAAAAATATTAAAAATCATAATAATATGATAAATATAAAATTTATATTTATAAAATAATATTATTCAATTTTAAAAATTTATAGAAAATATTTTAGTTTTGAATTTTTATAATATAAATTGAAATATAATATGAATACATTTTACAATTTCTATTATTTCAATTGAAAATTTTTATTGGATATTTTTAGTATTATTTTTATTTATTATGTTTTTAAAGAAAAAAAAATTATCCTCCCGCAACCGTCCGCAACTGCAAACGCTAGTTGGAACCAGCTTTTGATTTTATGAGGTTCAGAGCGGTTTGAAGCGATTTATAGCGCTTTCTGTGATTGTTTCGAAACGCCAACAACCGCTATGAACCGCAAAAGATGCGTTTGCGGGTGGTAGCAGAAAGACCAGTCAGCACCTAATAAATGTTTTTTTTCTTATAACGAACGTTATTGATTTATTCAAATTTGAAATCGTGCATACCATAACATAACAACCAAAAACAAAGTTCTTTGTATTTCAGTCATAGCTAAAAATTTTGAAATTCGGAAAATATATTTATAAAATCAAATAAAGTTCTCTATAGAATGATCTTTCAGTCATAGGTAAAAATTTTGAAATTCAGAAAATATATTTCTAAAATCTTTATCATCTTCAATTCTATTGCAAAACTTGGCCAACGATGAGACTTTTAATTATATCAATTAAATTCTTACAATTAGTCCCAAAACTCTAACATATTAAATAGTGGAACATATTTCCATCGCCCATCGTAATGCCTACACTTCTGAATGTAAGATAGATTATCACCGTAGATAATTTTGTTTACCTAAAATGCAGATTGAACAACATTTTATTTTTCGTTAAAAATTTTTAATGCAAAATAAAATTAAATTATGAAATAATTATAATTATTTGGATGCAGATTGGTGATAGGCTTCGAAAGATATACAGTTCGAAAAAATGTACATAAAATATAGATCAAGGAGAACAAACAAATATATAGAATTAGCTTATTTAACCTAATGTTAAAAAATAATGGAGAAATTTTACTTTTATACTTTCTTTATTACCACTATTCAGTTTTATCACTAATCAAATGACATTTTCATAAATACCACATTTATTAATGTATAAAAGACTAAATTAACCTTATCTTCAACTCATCACCGTCTCTTCTCTCCCATCGAGATCCATCTTCTCGCTCCATCGAGATCCATCATCTCTCTCTCACGCAGCTGGCGATGAAAGCAATAACACATAATCGAGGCTCAAAACCTCAAAGATGTCGACTCCTCTCCACGATTAACATCTCGTACGTTTCTAATTTGTGTATTTTTTTTGTTCGTTTCAAGTAATTTTTGATTTTATTCTTTTTGTTATCAAAAATTCAAGGGAAGACGATCAATTTTCCCACGAGTAGTATCATATAGCACCAAATGTCTCCGGAACTATCGCCTCGTTCCATTTGCCCCCGATTCCGAAGTTTGAATCCTATTTCCACACCAACTAGAATGAAAAATCTATATGTCCCCAACTACAAAGTTCGAATCTTAATTCTCCATAAGGCTGGTTAGACATCGGGTTATTGTTCGTAGGTGAATTAGTTAACCATAATAAGCCAGATTAAACAAATGTCTGGTCGAATTACGTTAATAAACCGAAATTAGATCAGATTAAGACCCGATTACTTTAATAAACCCGACCAAAATCCTGTGTTGAAAGTCCAAACCCGATAAAAACCCCCAAATCCCTTTCTTTATCAAACGCTTACCTAAATCAAAATAATCAGAGAGAACAGAGAAAAAGAAGAGATGAAGAGAGAGTGTTGAAGTCGAAGATTTTCCATGGCGAATGAAGTTAACGGTGAGGACTTTGATGAAGAAACAGTTGAGAGAGAAGAAAACGAGATCGAGCAGGTGCTGGAAGAATTCTCGTCAAACATATGAGGGTGAGATATCTTCTTTCAACCCCCTTCATATTTATCATTCTCGTCAAACAATAGCCATATTCTCATTATTTGGTTGTGGCATATTTTACAGGTTTCGTATTCGGGGAAAGCCTTGAAACAAGTGAAAGGGTGATGAGGGCAGTATTTGGAGAACATGAGCTGCAAATACTCTATCGAGTTGCACTAGAGATGGGATATGTTGACAGGGGTATGGGATGTCATGGAGTAACTAACGTTGGGCAGGGGATTGACGGTATACGCATTGAGGATGATGAGGACCTGGTGGATGCAGCAAACATGGAAGCACAAACTCCTCAAGTTGGTTCCAGTGGCGGTAAGTTTATTTTTGACCTCTAGCTTATGTTAATAGTAAAGAAAATGAGATATGGAAAAGAAAAATCCCTAAATTTTGAACGTAATAACTATCACAAGATATGCTAGTAAAATAATTTCATTATCTTTGTACTTGTTATAACCAGTGCAGTTTTAGAAAGCTTACCTAAAATATAATAATGTATTATTTTTTTTACTGCAACTCCAATGTATATTAACGTCCTTCATTCTTTACTGAGCAGGAAGTCCAAATACACTTTCTGCGACAGATGGCCAACTGGTTCCAATCAATGCTTTCCAAGCACCATATGTTCTCTGGGACGTGGGGTTAGACTTAGTCAACTATCCAGCTTTCATCAACACCACTAGGGGTTCTGGTCCAGAGCCAAATGAAACTGATTTCTGGAGAGGCTAATGGAAGAAGAGGCAAAATCAAGTGAGAATTTGGGCCTCAAGGATGAAGGCGATACTACAGGGGTGAAAGTCCGTACTGGAGAGGGTGAGAGGGTTGAGGTAGAACTTTCCTCTTCTACAAGGTCAGCTGAGATTGTTTGCTCTCAATATGGTGTATGTGATTCCTCTTTTGATTAGTGTTAGAACTTTTGAAGAGCTGACATTTCTGAAACCTATGCCTGAGGGCTTATACTCCGTGAAGATGCGCCTGAGTTACAACATCCTGATGGGCCATCTGAATAAGATGCAAAACTGGCAACATTCCTATTTTTACATCAAGGCTGATGAGCATGCATTCGAAGAGGCTCAGAAAGATGATTTTAAGGTTCTTTGGAATCATAGAATCGGTAGTTTGCAGAGGTAATCAAATCACTTCCTTTGTTCGGGCGCTAACCCCTTTGATTTTGTTTTGTTTTGCAGTTACTCATCCGAATACTGTCATATATTCGGAGATGTTCTTTGAGGATTCTCAAGCTATTGTTACGCTCAGTCATCGACGTTGGCCAGATCTCAGTCTCGTGTGGATCCATCGTTTTCAAGATCGGATATCAAGATATACTTTTTCTGTCTAACTCTTTCTCTATATGCCTTACCTTTGATAAATTCCTGACGTTTCATTTTGTCCCTCCTCACAGTTGACTGGGCGTAGAACCTTCTGTGTGAGGTTGTTCCCGGCAGAAAGCAGAAGTTAGTGAGGAAAGCCATGAAGATGAAGGGAGTTCCTGATTTGAGCGCTCTTCTTCAAGAACAGCTGAAGCTTATGGCGAAGAAGCCATCGACTGTTATCGATGGGACGGATTTGTTGAGATTGGCGAGTGACATTCCCCTCCTAGGAGTGGTTCCCGACTCGATCGTAGATGACTCCCAACTTGGGTCAACGGCTGTCGAGAAGACTGAAGAGGAGCCAAGAAGGAAGAAGAAGAAAACCAAGAAGAGGCTCGGAGAGGATTCCGATCGTGAGATCACGCCTGGATCTGCTCAGATTTGCGCGGATGCCGAAGGAACGGGTTCCGTTAATCTTCCGAAGAAACACAAGAAGAAGAAGGAGAAAAATACCGTTGAGGAGCCAAAAGAGATCCCGCTTCAGGATGCGCTTTCTCCAGACGGTGAATTGATGGAAGAGACCGAGGATTACCCGGATCAGATTGTCTCCGGTGAGCATAGCTCTTCTCCCAACGTTCCGCTCGAGAGGAAAAAGAAGAAGAAGAAGAAGAAGAAGGCGACGGTCATCGATTCGCATGCTCCCCCTTCCATTGATGGAACAGAAGTAACAGTGAATCTCTCTCCTTCTCGCACAGCTGAAAGTGAGAAAAGGAGGGCTAAGAAGCCTCAGGTCGAGTTTCCTGATCATGTGAGCTTTCAGTACCACGGACAGACTCTGTTAGTTTAGGATCCGCTCCAATGCGCATAATTGATCTGTCAGATCCGGGGTGGACCGAAAGATATGCCGCCAGTGAAAGACTAGGTGTTCAAAGATGCTTATATTGAGGCCGAACGGACTAGAGAATGGTAAGAACTCTCGATACAGTTTTTTCTCGTTATTTTTCCTTTCTTAACTCTGTTTGTTTCATGCCTTATGTTTTTCGCATGCTGTTGGTAGCATGAATCTCGTTGTCGAGAAATAAGATAAGGTGTTAAAACAAACGTTTGTTTAGCTGGGTAAGACTGAAAAACTCGTCGAGGTTAAGGACAGCGCCATCACTATATATAGGGCTGAGCTCAAGGAGGCCTCCGAGCGACGTGATCGTGCAATTTCCCGGGAGAATACTCTAAGGAAGAGCTTGCTGTGTTGGGGGCTGAGTTAGAGTCAGCGCATTCGGCGACGGAAGAATGAAAGCGAGAAACAGCCCGGTTGGAGTGGAAAAGGACTGAAATGTAGCAAGAGAGGGTTGATGTTGCCTCGAAGATACTCAAGGAGACTAGGCGCTTGAAAGATTCCCGGAGTTACGAGGTTACCACTGAAAGGGTCCGGGTTCAGACCGCGATGATCGCTAAAAGCAACCGCCACGTTTCTAATATCCACGATTACCAGTCCCGTCGATATGCCTATGAAACTCCGAGGATCTTGTTTGGTCAGGCCTCCGGGACAAGGAAATGTCTCGAAATGATCAGAGACAGTGGGACGGACATCCTCAGGCAATAATAGACATATTTGCCGCGCAGGAGAAGCAGTACGAAGAAGAGGTAAAACGTCTAGACGTTGGTGAAATCCCAGATTCCGATTTATGCTTATCTCCCTTGGTTCTTCCTTCCAAGTTTCTGAACGAACAAGTGCTCGCATCGATTGATCTATATGGATCGAATGTCGGATTGATTGACTCGGAAGCTGAATCTTATCTCCAAACTCCAAACAACTCCATTAGTCTTCAATTTGGCAAACCATTCAAGGGGGAGTTGACTTACCCGGCAGTTGTTTCCTCCGACTTCACTGTGCGGAAGGAACCGGTCGTCGATGGGGAAGAGACTTCGGGTTCGAAAGTGGAGGAAATGGACGCTGGCAAAAATAATCCTCTCGAGATCTCGGATACTTCGTTAGGGGATCAGGACGATGAAGAGGATATGGATGAAGAAGCGTCATTGCCCCCTTCAGAAAAGGGAGACAGGAGGCTGATCAAAGAGGAGGAGATCCATCCTGAGCTTGTTGTGACGGAGGAAGCTTTTGCTGATCCTGTGGACTGACCCGCATGTTGTTGTTGTGTGTTCTTTCATTTTCTTAAAATAAATCTTTGTTTTGCGCGTTTTATGGCCCCTTGAGGCCGTGTTGTTGTAACAACTATCAAAACCATCGGAGTGTAGTAAGTTGTAAATTTTTCCGTACTAAGAATTGATTCGTTTATTTTTGCCAAGATATTGCATTCGATCGTTCAGTAAGACAAGTCTTTTAACTTAGAACGAAAAATACAAGTTTCATTCGTCGCGTATTACTTGTCGAGACTAATTTTCGATGTAAAAGGACGAGAAACTTCTATAGAAAATATCGAAGGAAGAAGATTTGCGACTCGCTTCGCGGTAACTGACGACCTTTTCTCTGTTGGACAAACCATGATTGTGAGTTTGGGAAGGATCGCAAATCTCCACTCTGTTAGCCAATTAGTGCTTGAACGCACAAGTGATCTTGGCGTTTATATCCCACGACTAAGTGTTTGATCAGGACATAGTCGATTACTAGGCACGAGTACTGGTATATCGCCTGCTATGGGTACATCGGACCAGAATGGTTCTTGTCGGGATTCTTCAAATTTGTTTTTTGTTTTGGATTATAGCTGGACCGGTTAAGACTGCCTACGTACCTTCAAGAAGGATCAAGCCATTCATAGTTCGTTTTGATCGAGTAAAAGTGACTTGAGGAGTGCATTTACTCTTTTTTTCTTTTTGTTGTTTTTTCGAGTAAAAATGACTCAAAGAGTGCATTTACTCGCTGGTGTCGACTAAAAGTGAGAGTATGTCATTTAGTCGGAAGAACCGATTTTTGGATCAGGAATAGTAGCGTCGGAGATGCATGGAATTCCATGCTCTCAGTAAAGTTTCGCCGGAGGATGTTTTGAGTCGGTAAACTTTGGGCTTGATTACTTGGGTGATCTTGTATGGTCGCTCCCAATTAGCCCCGAGTTTGCCATCTTTCAATTATTTAGTGTTTTCGAATTTGCGTAGGACGAGGTCACCCAATTCGAGGGGTCGCGGTTTTACCTTCTTGTTGTAATAACCCTCGATTTGGTGTTGATAGTTTTGGATATGGAGCAGTGCTTAATCGCGTCTTTCCTCTATGATGTCCAATACGTCGAGGAGCATATCGCTATTGAGTTCGACGTTATGCGGCATTTTGGAGCGGCATAGGCTGGTGATATTGACTTTGGCAGGTGCCATTGCTTTAACTCCGTACGCTAAGGAGAATTGGAATGCATTTTGTCGTTCCCCTTGGTGTTGTTCTGTGTAATCAGAGGACTCCGTCCAAGTCAATCCATCAACATTTCTTTAAGTCGAGTCGCTTTTTGATACCGCCAATGATTGTCTTGTTGGAAGATTCGGCCTGACCGTTGCTTTGTGGATATCGTGGGCTCGACATGTTGAGATGGATCCTCCATTTATCGTAAAACTCGCGGAAGTTGTGTGAGATGAATTAAGATCCATTGTCGGTGATTATTTCATATATTAGCCAGTGCTGGCAAATTATATTTTTCCACATGAATTTCTAGACTTCTTTATCAGTGATATTGACATATGATTCGGCCTCCACCCAATTTGTAAAATAGTCAGTTAGAACAATGACGAATCGCTTTTGTGTTAGTTTAGAATATGGCCGATTATATCCATTGCCCATCGCATGAACGGGCAAGGTGTTGTCATCGTCTTCAGCATCTCAATGAGGCAATGAATATTCGATGTGTGTCGTTGGCATTTATCGCATTCTTTGGTGTGTGACTCACGGTCAATGTTAATGGTTAGCGAATAGAAGCCAAGGTTTTTGACTTTTATTGCTAAGACTCGCCGGCCTGATTGATTGCCGGCAGCACCTTCGTGTGTTTCTACCATGACGAGTCTTATTTCGTCATCGTGAAGGCATTTGAGGAGCACCATGTTTTCGGTCCTTTGATGGATTTCTCCGTCGATGACGTAGTGAGTACTTCTGATTTGGGCATCAAATCCACTGCTCATAAATGTCAAATATCATTCAAGACCATGTCTCATCCAGGAAAGTCTCTACATGAAAATGAAGCTTTTGTAAGGTTTAAATTATTCAGAATTATTCAAAGCGCTTCGAAATACAAAGAGACAAGATTTACCATATTTGGACTCGGATGAACCTAATTGACATCAGCACTATGGTTCATTTTAGTCAGCCGGATTTACCCAACAATATGCCACCTCTTAAGCCTCCTTATCAACTACTAAGGATGTGAATCCAACGAATGAAAGGCGTGGTCAACATTCTCCTTAATAAGCTGATTTCACTACCTTGAGATTGGCCTTTTGACCAGCCAATTGATTCTTTTTTAAAATGTGATTTCTGTTTAAATTTCTCTTTTCATTTATGTCTTTTGACTGCAATAGTCATGTACACGAGCTATATATAAAGCTCATCTCAACTTATTATAAAATCAGACTTGATTATTGATTAGAAACCGAGATTTTTCTCTTGAAAGCTTTTATGCTTGTTCTTGTTTATTCTAAGTCATGCAAGATTCTTTCTTAGGATACAAGTGTGGAACTTCTGTCTTTGTGTGAGATTCTCATAGGCTCTGGTTCATGATCTTATCTCAAAGCCTTTCACATATTTGAGTGGCGATCTTCAATCCACGGCTTTGATTTCTTGTGAGAAAAACAAAAGTGTGATTCTGAGGTTGTATATATCAAATTCGCCTTTTAAGCCGTCGTACCTCCCACTTTTCGGATGGTAGTGTACTGATGACGAGATAGTTGATAAATTATGTGCGCCAGTCAAAGGGTGGTTCATTCATCAAATTGCGTGACATGATCCTGATCCATTTCCGTTGTGTCGGATACTGGTGCCACCAAGAGTGTGTTGTCGACCGCCAAATCAATGCTGGGTTTGCTGATTTTGTGGATCAGAGTAGTCCGCTTGACTTGGTCGTAGAGCTTACTCCCTAGTGCGGCGAGGGCATCATCGCACACATTTTTTCCCCGCATAACCTTTGTGAGTTCGAAGAACTTGAAATCTTTGGTAAGGTTTTGTTCGAGCTTAAGGTAGGCGTCCATGAATTCGTTGCGGGGGTCGTAGTATCCACGGAACTGGATAGTAACTAGTTTTGAATATAAGTAGGCGCTAAGTTGTTTGGCCTTAACGGCCATCGCCAGATGGAGCCTCGCGTTGAGTGATTTGTACTCAGCGACGCTGTTAGATGCTACGAACCAAAACTGAACGATTGCTTGATCGATTCGCCGGTTGGTGATTGAAGTTGGACTCCAGCTCCTGACCCCTTATTTGTCGACGAACCGTCTACGTGCAAGATCCAGTTTTGATTCGGTAAAATGAGCTATTGCTCTAGTTATGGTGGTAGCTCGATTAGGAAGTTGGCTAACACTTGGGATTTAGCCGTTGTCCGGTTCTTGTAGATTATGTCCTATTCACTGAGTACGACTGCCCATTTCGCCAAATGATCGGACTGGTGCGAGCTCATCATTGTTCGGAGGGGCTGATTAGTTAGGACTTTAATCGTATCGATTAGAAATAATGGCGTCGTTTTCTAGCTGAATTGACGACAGCAAGAGCCATCTTTTCGGGAGTAGGGTAGCGAGTTTCTGGCTCGATCATTCGTTTAATCAGTTTAATCATATAGAAAAATGGTTTATGCTCGCCTCGATCTTCTTTGGTTAGGACACTGCTGATTGGGGTTTACAAAACTGTGATGTAAAGGGAGAGTGTATGGCCATCCTCGGGTTTAATAACAGTGGGAGAGTTGTCAAGTACTGTTTTAGCTGGTGGAATGCTTCTTCACACTTCTCATCCCAAATGAACCTTCTGTTTCTGTGAAGAAGCTCGTAAAATGGGAGGCATTTGTCGGTTGATCGTGAAATAAACCGATTGAGGGTTGCGATTCGACCAGTTAGTCGCTGGACCTCCCGATTGTTCCTTGGGATAGGGAAATCAAGTATTTCTGAGATTTTTTTAGGGTTCGCCTCGATCCCTCGTTAGGTCACGATGTAACCGAGGAATTCTCCCGACATAATGCCGAAAGTGCATTTTGCCGGATTGAGCTTCATACCGTACTCGTTTAGTGTCTTGAAGCATGCTTGCAAATGAGCAGTGTGGTCTGCCGCTCGAAGTGACTTGACTAACATTTGGTCTATGTATACTTCGATTGTGTTGCTGAGTCCGTCGGTGAACATCCGATTGACGAGTCGTTGGTAAGTCGTTCATGCGTTCTTTAAGCCAAAAGCCATGACTTTGTAGCAGTAAGTCCTTGTGTCGTTTAAAAAGGCGGTCTTTTCACGATCGACGGAATGCATCATGATCTGATTGTATCCTGAGGAAGCGTCCATGAAGGTAAGGAGTTCGTTTCCAGCAGTTGATTCGACCAGGCGATCGATGTGTGGAAGTGGAAAGCTGTCCTTTGGGCATGCTTTGTTTAAGTCGGTAAAGTCAATGCAGACGCACCAATTGCCTTTCTTTTTCTTGACGACGACTGGGTTGGCTAGCCACTCCGGGTACTTTACTTCCGTGATAGAACCAGCAGCAAGCAGATGTTCTACCTCTTTGTTGACTGCTTTCGATCGTTCTGGTCCTAACTTCTGTCGCTTTTGTGAAATTGGCTTGCAGGTGAGATCAACGTTTTAACTCGTGCGAAGTTACTATTGGGTCGATTTCCTTTATGTCCGAGGTTGTCCATGTGAAGATTGATGCGTTCTTTTTGAGAAACTCGATAATTGTCTTCTGCATTTAATCATGTAGGAGCACGCCAATGCGAACTACTTTGCTGGGATCAGCTTGATCAATGAGTACCTCGAAAATCTCTTCTTTTTGCGGGTAAACTTTGTAGATAGGTTTCGAGATAACACTTATTCATGGTGTTGACCCTTGTAGTTTGACTGTTGCGATAGGAGGTCTCATGCGGCCTTCTGGTCTCCTCGAAGTGTGCGGATTTGGTCGTCCTGACCGGGAAATTTGACACACTGGTGGTAAGACCATGATATCGCTTTCATCCAATGTAACCAAGGAGTGCCGAGGATGGCATTGTATGGCGTTTTCGTGCTGATGAAAGAGAACTTAACAGTTCGAATGACGCTGCACGCATACACCGGGAGACGTATGGTGCCAATCATTACTTCGGAAGCACCATTGAAGCCAGTGAGAGAGCGGGAAGATGGCTTCATGTCGCTTAAGTTGACTCCCATTTTATCGAGTGTTTCACGAAAGATAAGGTCGACAGAGCTGCATGTGTCGACTAAGACCTTTGCGACCTGGCACTCTTATTCTTAATTCCACGAGGAAAGGGTGATTATGCGGCATGTGGATGCCTATGGCATCCTCAGGCGAGAAAGTGATATGCTGATCATTCTCGGATTTTGAGGGCCAGTTCTGAGATGTGGTCGCTTGTCGACGGTAGTCTTTAATGGAGCGGGACAAGCCATTGCACGGAGGAGAACCTCCCATGATTACATTCAGGTTGATGGTGCCTTTCGCCACTATCCGGGTGTGTAAGTCGTTAGCGATGTTCGCAACATCGGTTTTTGTCGGGATTGGGTTTTGGATGCATCGAGCTTTAGGCGTAAGTCGGGATGCGTTGCGACCTTGGAGTTAAGTTTTTCTTCGAGGTCAATTGGTCTCGGTTTCAGTTTAGGATGGGCGGTGTCGTCGATCTTTCGAAGGTCAACACTGTCGTCGTCGGCGTCGCGGTTACTTGTTGTGATAATATTTCGTTTGAGAAGGTTCCTTAAGTCGTCGGTATTAACCGAAGTACGGAACAAAGACGTTTGTTGATTCAGACGAGTGCGTAAATCTTGGGATGCAGGCTGTTCGTCTTCGTCGGATGATACCTCTGGGTGTGTCAGGATGCGTTAACGCGTCTCCTGGCGTGAGGTTGTTCCCTATCGTCGATCGCGTTACTTGGACGCATTAGGATGGTTTCAACTCGTCATCAATTTCTTGGCTGCTCTTCGTCAGCGGACGAGTCATCCTTCTCTTGGGTTTTGGGAGGTCCGCTCTGGCTTCATTTTGGGGAGCCTTGCCTTGAGATTTTTGGGCTTTCTTATCTTTGTTCTTGCTCCAGCTTTTATTATTCTTTGGCTTTTGCTTCGGAGATTTGACCTCCAATTTGCCGCTGACGATTGACGAGAGGAAATGCTCGTAAAGAGTTTTGCATTCCTTTGAATCGTGGCTCTTAACCTTATTGTACGTACACCAATTGTCGGGTTTGGTGGAATTCGAGCCCGATGGTTCAGGGATGTTTTGCGGTTTCTGATTGGTGTCCATATCCCAATGGTTCCACCCTTTCTCGCATACTACCACTATTGAGGCTGGAAGATCATCTTTGTTGACGAGATAAATGAACCATTTTGGATTGGGTTTATCTCCAGAAGAATGCTGACGCAGTTCTTGACGTTAGTCGGAGGCTTTGGCAGGAGCTTGCTTCACTGCTGCATTTTGTTTACTGATTATCGCTTTGGTATCCTCCTCCATACGAATGAAATTGTTGGACTGGGTGATAGCGTCTGGGAGGGAATTCATCGGGTGCCTATAGAGATCGTCCTAAAAATTATAATGGACATACAGCGTATTCATCATTGCATCCACCACGATGCTGTCGGGGACGTTCACTTTGGAGACAACAGCTTTGAATTTCTCCATGAAGTCGCGAAGGCTTTGCCCTGAGCTTGATAAAGGTTCCACAGGTCGGAACAGTGGCGCTCTGACGGGTGAACATGATATAGTTCTTGAGGAACGCAGTTGACAGTTCATGGAAACTGTTGACGGAGTTCTCAGATAGACTGCTGAACCAACTGAGGACTTCCCCTGCGAGGCTTGCTACAAATAGTTGGCAATAACCGGCGTCTTTCTCTTCGTTGAAGAAGTTTGTCTTTCTCATTGCGATGTTAAAGGATGTAACGTGAGCCGCTGGATCGGTAAGACCGTCGAAAGTTGGTAGGCCAAATTTTTTCATTGGTCAGAGCCGTACATCAGTTATTTTCCGAGAAAAAGGGGTTCAGAGAGTCTCGGCGAGGACGCGCTCGATCTATGGGACAGAGGTCGTCACACGGTGAATCTTGGAGTGGATGTCTTGAAGTGACTGCTTGAGTTCTGCGATTTCGCGGATCGTCTGCAAATCCGGACCATCATGAGTAAGGACGGCTTCGCCAACGTTTAAGTGCTGAGTGTAGGCAGTCTGGTTCGCGAAGTCGGTGCTGAACAAATGTCTCGAATCGTCGTCATTGCTGCGCCGGTGGGCCCAGCAAAAGGAGCAAGTATTACAGCTAGAGCATTATTTGTTTGGTCGCCGCCTTCTAGACCGCGTATTGTCGAGTCATGCGTTCCATGAGGTGTCAAGGAAGGCTGGTGCTATCTGTGTTGCGGTGACTGGGGTAGGATCTGGAGCTTCTGGCTCTTCACCGGAGGTGGAACCATCGTCCTTAGGATTCATTTGTATGATGTTACTTCACTATGTCCCACGGTGGATTTCAACTGTTTGAACCGAGTTTGGGCGGAAACAAGTAATAAGGACGAAATTCATCGGTGCGTTATTACGAAAACGTTTTATTAGAGGAATCGGAAGTTTGTCGGTTACAAAAAGAGGAAAGAAACGTGAAGAATTTGTCGGTTACAAAAGAGGAAAGAAACGTGAAGAGTTTTTCGGTGCTCGCAGAACTAACCGGAAGAGTACAAGTCGGCAAGAAAGTAAAGTAAATAAACTCTAATTCTAGCCGTCAAGTGTGTGTCTCAATGCTCGGATCCTCTTCTTGTTCCACCTCTCCTTCTTTATATAAGCGATCTTGGTTCGAGAAAGCACATGGCGAGACAAAGCGAGGAGATGAGCGCTTAGCGCTTTGCGCCTTGGCGACATAAGGCGAGCGCTTTGTGTATCCTGCAACCAAAAGGTAACCTCTTGAACACTATATGTATATCAGGCAACAACATAATGTTCCAGCTCCAACGTCAGACATGATCACAACTACAACATGAACATAAACAAACATTGAATGAGAAGTCGCTTAGATAAACATAAACATAAACAAACATTTAACAAGAAGTAGCTTAGATAAACAAGAGTACAAGACACGATCACATATTATATTTAAGAAAAAGCTATTGATTTAAACACTAAGAAGTACGAACAACTTGATATATAAGAAGCTAAGACACGATCATATATAACTAAGAAGTAAGAAGAAGACGATCATATATAACAAGAGAAGATCATATATAAGAAGTAAAAACCTTGCAAAGAATAAGCTATTGCCGTGTGTTTGTGTGTTTAAGAGAAGAGAAACTGAAGATTTTAACTTAAGGTTAGGAGGTTCTTATATAGAAGCATAAGTAGGGTTTAGTGGGATTGTATCCTAGGTTAGTGGGATCGTGGAAACCCTCCTCTACACGTCTAATACGTGAAAAGAGTATATACTTTTAGATATGGTAAATATTCTTCTTAAACGGTTTTGTTAATTTCACAAATTTGAATAAAATCTACTTTTTTCTACAGGTACAACAAAGCGACGTTTTTAGCGCTTTACGAATATCTCCAAAGCGATACAAAGCGAGGGAAAGCGAAGGATTTATGTACTTTGCTTCGCCAAGAGGTCCGCAAGCGATGAGGTCCTCGCTTAGGGTCGCTTTGCGCCTTGGCGCTTAAAGCACTCGCTTTCTCGAACCAAGTAAGCGATCATTTTGTGTCGCCCTAAATCTCTCGTCTTAATGGGCCTCATTTCGTCGGGCCGAATAATGGACCAATGAGCTGGACCCCAACTGAATGCTTTCAGTCGATGATCCGTTTGTCAGCTAAAAGCTTCTGGCGCTGAGCCGACGCCTTAACTCGCCAAGCTTTCATAAGCTTTCATCCTGATTTGTCGGGCCAGATCGCACAATTTTTTGGGACTCGTGGAGGGATCCTCTACATTCTCTGGTTTAGATTGCTTTCATATGTTCATAGTCCGTATACTTGGTGCGTTGTAATCATTACAAGTGTTGTAACGCCATAAGTTTAGAAGCCAAGAACATGTTGAATTTTATTGATAAACAGTTTCCGATTATAATATGGTTTTCAAAATTTGGAGCGGTGGAAACAAACAGTGAAAATCAAAATCAAATATTCTAAGCAAGAACAATAACAATGGACAGCAAAGGTTAACCAGATCGTCTTTATCTGAAACTGATCTTAATGGTCAAAGACAAAGACACCAGTAGGTGCCACGGACATACACATGTCTTAAGTAAAACTAAATGCATACAAGTAAAAAACCATAAACACCAGGTTATATATTGAGGAACTAGCTTGTTGCTTAGATTGACATTCGTCAAACGCCATTGGTCAACCTACAATATTGAGTTTCAATTACATCAGTAAATAGACTTATGATTCAATCTTACAAATGGCAATTTTCTTAGCACGCTCACCGTTATTCAGACCAAAACTCTGGCTTTCTTTTTTCTTTTTCCTACAGAGAGAGCTGTGTGAAGAGTAGCTCTAACTCCTCCTCTTGCGACAAGGTTCTCTGTCACAACAGGGAAACGAAAGTGCTCAAACAGGTTTATTTTCCGTTCATCCAAATGTTGAGATTTTTACTTACTTGGGCAGATAAAAGGTCGTTGATTTTGTTGAGAACCTTGAGACGATGAACTGCATAAACACTGTTTGAAGGAAATTTACTAACCCTTTTAATCTCTTCCTGAATGACGCTCGATTTTTCTTCACAGCCCATCTGATTCCATCTTTCTCCCACACGATTAGCTCTGCTTCCCATACTTAAAAGAGCTTTCGAAATCGATTACGCTGAGCAAGAAGAACTTTAGTTTAAAATTGAATCGATAACCAGAGCAGATATTAAAGAAAAGTTGAAATTTTACCTCTAGGTAACGGATTCAGAGCTCACAGTTTCGGATCTTTTTCAGAGAGATTTTGATAAGAATGAGACCAGGGATTAGATTCCGCTTTTTGATTTTTTCAGCGTAATCAATTTCGATTCCCAAATAACCAAACTAAACCCGAGTTTGACCAAAAAAAAAGAAAACCCGATTAGAAAAAATGGTTAAACCAAATCTGAGTTGTTAGTGATAAAATATCCGGGTGAACAAAAAAAAAGTGATAAAATATCTAGATAGATCCAAAATTTTAATTTATACCAAAAAAAAACTTAAAACTATATTTATCATTATTTTATTTTATCAATTTAGCTTTGTATGATTAAAAATCAAAATTATTAAATACTACCCTAATTTTTAAATAGAATGTTTTCTATTATATTTAAATTTTAAAATAATTGTTAAATAAATTATAGTTATTATAAATTCATAACAAGAAGAAAAATATTAATAATATACTAAGTTTGAGACAAATATATGTCAATGAAAGCTTTCACTTAAGAATAACAAATTATTAAAACTAACGTCTTAAATATCAAGGTCATATAAATAAAATAAACTACATGTATATAATTATGTAATTTACATAAAACTATACTACTATATTTTAATTAATCAGTTTATTTGGTTTATATGGTTTGATCGATTTATATACTGAACCATATCTATATATCACGGTTTCTAAAAATGACATCTATTCGGTTTATACGGGTTACCAAATCAAACTATTTTTTCTCTTTCGATTTGGTTCAGTTTTAGATGGTCATGTTTTTATCGAATTGAACACCCTTAGTTCAAATTACTAAATCATAGATAGTTTGCAAACATGTTTCTTGTACTACAATGAAATCCTCGCTATCGAAATCAGATAGTTGGTTGTGTTTTTAGAGAAATTATTAGGTTCACCCCTAGAGTGAACCTTTAGATTCACCCAACCAATAGGATTTCAGAATTTCATTTTCAGTATTTTTTAAAAAAGAAAACACAATATTGTTAAGTTTTATTATGTTTTTAAAATAAAAAATATATAGAAAATAATACTAATCGCAAAAAAAAAAAAATTTAAGATACCATAATCAAAACACTAAACCCTAAACCCTAAATCCTAAATCATAAACCCTAAACTCATGGTAAACCCTTTGATAAATCCTAAATCTTTGGATTTTTTTAAATATTTTTAACACAGTCAACAAAACACTAAACCCTAAACCCTAAATACTAAACCCTAAATCCTTGGGTAAACCCTAAATCCTCTGATAAATCCTAAACCCTAGGATTTAGAATTTATCCAAGTGTTTTGGATTTACCAAGGGTTTAGGGTTTCTCCAAAGGTTTAAGATTTAGGATTTAGGGTTTAGTTTTTTGGTTGACGGTATTAAAATATATTTTTTTAAACATTTTTTGTTTGCAATTAATATTATTTTTATTTAATTTTAGTTTAAAAATATAATATAACTTAACAATAATTTATTTCCTTTCTTTAAAGATACCGAATATGAAATAACGAAATCCTATTGGTTGGGTCTAGGGGTGAACCTAAGAATTTCTCGTGTTTTTACATCTTAAACATAATACGAAATATCATAAATAGTAGGTCCGGGTTTTGCAGCTTAAATATAATTTTCCATGTTTACCTCATATCGTATTATGTATCAGCCAATTATATTGGATATTTATGCATAAAGTATTATGTTAATAATATTCAATGTAAGAAAACTATCATTTATACGTAATTGTCTCCATGCCCAGCAAATATGGTCTCGAGTTTGGTTTATTAAAACTTCTTATCATATACTTTTATAAATATACATTTATATCCACAGGGTAACTAATCTTAATTTAGAGTTTAGAGTTAAGGGATGAGGATTTGATGGTGGAGAGTTTGGGGTTTAAATTTGTTTTTAAATAAAATTTTAAAATAGTTTCAAAAAACATTTATGAATTTCAAAAATAAAATTTTGAAAAATAAATAATAACATTATAAAAATGGTTCGAATTTGAAATAATTCGAAACTATTAAAATTTATTATTATTTGTATATATATATAACGAGTATAATGTTTTTGTCTCTTTAATGAAACCTATTTTTTTTATCATTTTTCTCCTTGTGGACTTCCTTGGTGACAAAAACCTAAAAGTGTTTTTTGAGAGAAGTTCCTTATTTTTTTATTTTTATTTTTACGTCAAAAGGCTATTCTATTACTCAAATTTGAGGTGGTCTGGGTAACCAGACCGGAATAGAACAACCAACAAAATGTAACTCCCTATGGAAGGATCTAGCAGTTTTAGCTAAAAAAACTGAAACTTGATTTCGTTCTCGTGGAACATAAGTGATGCTGAACTCCGGGAAGCATATCTGAAGTGTCTCTATTTTCTCCAATTCTGTTGCAAAACTTGGCCAGACTTGAGGTTCTTTTATCACTGCAATCAGCTTTTTACAGTCTGTCCTAAAGTTTTGGCATGACGAATACTGAAGCATGCTCTCCATCGCCCATCGCAGTACTTCTACTTCTGAATGCAAGGTTGATTCACGTCGAGTGAGATTCTTTGTGCCCATAAGTTGAACTCTTTCTCTAGAGTCCATCCATGCCCATCCACATCCACTAAACTGAGCAGATAATGTCCATGATCCATCTAACAAGCATATATTTTCCAAGCTTATGACTTGGGGTTCCTCTGTAATGATTACATGTTCCACTGGATTGACCGCCTCATTTGCATCAAACCATGCTTGGCATTCACTTTCTACAAGTCGAACTAGCTCCAAAGGATCTCTGTCTATCTCTCTGAAAAGTTTATCATTTATGGCCTTCCAGATGTACCAGATTAGCCAGGGATATGGGTCTCTGTCTAGTTCTGGCTGGATAATGTTATTTTTCCTCCAGAACAGATAGTCCATATTTGCATAGATGCTCGGTAGTGGGAATATATATGGGCTTGTTGAAGTCGATGATAATGCCCAAGCTTGTATAGCTGGTGGGCATTCAAAAATAGTGTGGGTTACAGACTCTTCTGTTCTCCACATCGTGGACAATAATTATCACATCTCATATTGCGCCTCGCTAGATTTCTCGCCACTGCTACATGACCTGTCAGTAATTGCCATATAAGATGACATATCTTCTTAGGCGCTTTTAACTTCCAAGCAAAAGCTTGAAGCTTAGTGATACCCGGTTCAACAACTTCCTTTTCTTCATCTGCCTTTAGTAAGTTCTGAGCCACCCAATAGCCGGATTTGACCGTGTATTGACTATTTCTTGTGTAGTTCCAGCAAAATGTATCACGACGATGAGCTGAGCTTATGGTTAGACTCCTTATCAATGGTATATCATCAGGATGGACATAGTTCTTCAATAGACTAATGTTCCATTCCTTAGATGTCTGATCAATGAGATCATTGACTCTCAAATTAGGATGCATAACTGGTACCATAGGAATGGCTGATCTCGCAGGGGTCGTTGGAATCCAGGGGTCCTCCCAGACCTTGACTTCATAACCTGAATGTATCTTATGTCCTTGGTTCGAAATTGCGCAATGCGAGATGAAGCGAGGAGGCTGGCGCTTAGCGCCTAGCGCCATGGCGCCACATTGCCAGCGCCTTGTGTACCTGCAACACAAAAGGTACTCTTCAAAACCATATCTATATATATTACGTAAACAAGAATGCTAAGCCAGAAACTATAAACACCAAATCCATAAATAAAACTCAAAGGTTCATATAGAAACACACCAATTGAAAATACCAGGGTTAGACATGAGCACCTATTACATATACAAACATCCAATGAGAAAAAGCTATTGAGTATATACAAGACATGACCATAAACTAACATACAAAAAGAAGCTAATGACTTAAGGAGAAGAAGCTATGATATAAACAAAACATGATTACAATTCACAACTATAATGCAGAAAAACATGGAATAATAAGAAGCTATGAGCCTATGATATACAACAGACATGAATCTTAAACTTATGTTACAGAAAAAGCTACTGATTTAGAAGAAGAAACTATGATTAGATGAATTAGGGTTACACTAGTAGGGTGGGTTAGTGGGAAATCTACACGATTAGGTGAATTAGGGTTATCCTCCTCTACATGTCTACAACGTGGATCAATTACGTGAATTAATTCTTACTTTTTGGTACAGGTACAACAAAGCGGCGTTTTTACCGCTTTAGCAAAATAACAAAAGCGAGGAAAAGCGACGTAAAGCGAGGGTTTCATGTAACTCGCCTGGCAATGGGGTCCCTTGGCGATGAGGTCCTCGCCTTGTGGCGCTTAGCGCCATGGCGCCAAAAACGCTCGCTTTTTCGAACCAAGCTTATGTGTAATGCCCAACAATAACAATTTCCTTGCAGTAGAAATGCTTGTCCACACATAGGATGGGCTGTTAGGAGAATCTACTTTTAATGGTGAGCTCAATATATAGTATCTTCCTCTTAGAACACGTGCCACCAGAGAATCAGGAAATTGAACTAGCCTCCATAGTTATTTTGCCAATAACGCCAGATTTGAATTCATGGATCATACGGAAACCAATCCCATCCTCCTCTTTCGGTAAACAAACCTTCTCCTATTTTGCCCAATGTATCCCTCTTTTTGGTGGATTAGAGCTCCACCAAAATTGTGCAAAGGCACTCGCTAGGTTCTCACATATCTCCAACGGGAGCAGGAAAATAGACATAACGTATGTTGGCAGGGCGAGCAAAATCGATTTAATCAGTACTTCCTTCCCTCCTTTTGAGAGCCATCTACATGTCCATCCATTAACTAGATGCATCAACTTATCCTTTAGGAATGCAAAAAGTTTTCACTTGGAGCCACTGATGTCTTCTGGGATACCCAAGTAAGTTCTCATTCCTCCTTCATTTTGTATTCCTAGTGCATCTTTGATCTCTTGTCCAGTGTTTGCAGTAATCCTCTTACCAAAGAGTAAGGACGATTTATCAAAGTTGATACATTGGCCTGAAGCTTTACCATAGAATCTGACTACTTTCATTACTTCTTCACATTCATGGGGCTCCGTCTTACAGAAGAAAAGGCTATCATCAGCAAAGAGAAGGTGCGATACCGAGGGGCATGCACGTGTCACGCACATCCCTGTTATCTTCCCTTGGTTCTCTGCATGATTGAGAAGTCTAACGAGCGCTTCCGTGCATAGAATAAAAATGAAAGGAGACAAAGGATCTCCTTGGTGTAGGCCTCTTCCAGGAACAATATTTCCTCTTGGCTGTCCGTTCATGAGTACCTTGTATTTCACCGATGTGATACATCGCATTATCCAGGTTATCCAAATTTCTGAGAAGCCCATCTTCCGCATGACAGCTTCAATAAACGACCACTCCATCCTATCATATGCTTTGCTCATGTCCGTCTTAATGGCCATTCTCTTATTGCGCCCGCTTGGTTTAGTTCTTAAAGCATGGAACATTTCCTGGGTGATCATGATGTTATCCGAAATCTGTCTTCCAGCAACAAAGGCTGACTGGGTTTCTGATATCAGTCCTGGTAGGACTTTCTTTAATCTCTGGCATAAGACATTTGAGATTATCTTATAATTGACGTTGCACAAGCTAATGAGTCTGAACTGGGACATTTCATTAGGCTTTGTTGTCTTTGGGATGAGACAAATATTTATATCATTCAATCCATTCGCCATAGTCCCATGTAAAAGGAAATTATTAACCATAAGAGTTAAATCCTCCTTTACTATATCCCAAAATTTCTGATAGAAAAGCGCAGTCATCCCATCTGGCCCAGGAGCCTTTTCTGGATGCATAGCAAAGAGTGCCAATTTGACCTCCCATTCAGATACCGGTGCTGTTAAATCGTCATTCACCGTCCCAGTAATCGTCGTAGGAACATGGGCCAGCGCCTCTTCAATGTCCTCTAGGTTAGATGATTCAAAGATCTGTCTAAAGTAGCTAGTAGCAATGGCCACTAATCCTTCTTCATCCTCAACTACATTACCATTTGCATCGAGTAACTGGGTGATTTTATTCCTTGCTCTTCTTTGCTTTGTTAAAGCGTGAAAAAATTGTATTTCTGTCACCCTCTCTCAGCCAAAACACACTACTTTTTTGTTTCCAGAACATTTCCTCTGCCTTAAGAGCATCAGAAAGTTCTTTCAATGCTGCAGCAATCTCTTCAGTTGTAGCATTATCATCTGCGTACAAACCCTCCACTTTTTCTTTGAGCTCCTCCACTAACTTGGCCGAGTTAATGTTATGTTGTCTCCTCCATTCACTCAAAGCTTTTCGGCAACTAGCAATGTGTTCCATAATACTCGCACTGGGAGGGAGATCAGGAGATTTCCATCCTTTAAGAATTACTTGCCTTAACTCCTCATTATCCAGCCATCTTTTCTCAAACTTGAACTTTTTTGATCTCCTTATTGGCTTTATGAGAATGTTTGCAAGAACCGGACGATGGTCCGATCCCCATAACCTCATATACTTCACATTCAAGTGGGGCAACTTCTCATGCCAGTCAGCATTTCCTACTGCTCTGTCTAGGCGACATCGAACAGTTATTCTTCCTGCCCTCTTCCCTACCCATGATAGCATGTTTCCAGTAAAAGGAAACTCTAACATCCCACAATCATCAAGCATTTGTTTAAAAGGCAAAAATGAGCTATCATGACGTTTTCTTCCTCCTTCCTTCTCCTCATGACATGTGATTTCATTAAAGTCACCTATCATAAACCAAGGTCCAGTTCTTGTGGTTGAGAAACACGTAAGACATTCCTAAACTTGATCTCTTCTTTCTAGTACAGGATTCCCATAAACAAATGTCATATTGACTTTTATTCCATCGATAACTGCCTCAATATCAATCATACGGTTATTCGAAAATAAAACATTAACTTGAAATTCATCCATAAAAAATAAAGTTAAACCTCCGCTGAGACCAAGTGGCTCAACGGTATACAAATAATCAAATCCTAAGTCGGCCTGAATGTTCTGCAACAGCAGCCTCCTATTCTTCGTTTCAGAAAGGAGCACGAATCCTGGGCGATGCTTCTGACACATCTCCGTAAGGCGTCGAACTGTGAGGTCGTTCTCAATCCCTCGACAGTTCCTGGAGAATTTCCTTATTAAAGTTTACAAAGTTGGTTGAATTTATATATTTGAATAGACATCAGTAGGTATTAAAAGTATTTTCGGTGTTTACGTATTTTGATACTTTAAATTATTTAATATGAGATACTTTGCAACGATTTTGGATAGTTAAGGATATTTGTAGTACTTTAGGTATTTTTAGATATTAAATCTAAATATAATTAATATATTTAAGTATGTAAAATTGTGATTCAGATATTTATGAGTATCTTAAATATTTGAGTTTGGATTGGATACGGGTCTGATTTTTTTCATATACCAAAATTTTGGATCTGCTCATATATAATTTTTTTCTCACGATTTCATCTAGTGTTATACTAACTTAACAAACCATTGAAAATAGTGGAATCACCGTAGCCTAGTGGTTAAGGTTTAAAGACATCTACACCCAAGTTTGGGGTTCGATCCCCAGAATATGCAATTTCTTACAGATAATCCATGTTTCAAGTCCGGAGAGAGCGGTTTATTAAACAATTATGCAGATTTCGGAAGAAAGACTTATAAGAGATCTACAACATGATGCAAGTTAATCTGGTCAGGCATGGATCTTTATAGTACGGCTTAGGTGATGCAGTTAGGCGTAGATCTCATAGGGCATTTAGTATTGTCGGTTGTGGAATCGTCTATTTAATCTTTCTCATATCATAATTGTAATATCATAATAAATCAGCGTTAAAAAAACAAATCACTAATTTATTTTCTTTAAAAAATAATTTGTTCAGCCAGCTTAATGGATCTTAAACATATACAAATGAATGGAGAAAAAAAATGAGTTTATTTTTATATGCTATTAAATATGATGTTTGAAGAATGAAATATATTAGATTGTGCCATTACATATAGCTATATGGTGAGCTCCATGAATGTCATTACTGTATATGTTTATTTATTGAGTTATATTTTTTTTTTCTGACTGGAAATTCGGACAACAATAATTGTAGCAAGTCAAAATTTATTCTTGTTATACATATTTATTCTTGTTATAAATATAGCAAGTCGCTATTAACTCATTTGATAAATATAGAAATTGATGTATAGCGATTTAATTAACAACTAGATCTGGTCGCACGGGTATTAATTTTCAATTTTAGTTTTTATTTATTTATACTAAATAGTATATTTGTAATATTTGATCGTTTTATATTGCCTAAGTTAGGGGTGCGTATTTCAGTATCCATTCGAATTAGGTTAAAATCTATTCGGGTTTAAGATTTTCGAGTTTAAAGATTCTAACTCTATTCGGGTATTTATAAACTTTGGTTCCGGTTTGATTCGGATATTTGCAGGTTTGATAACCCGTTTAAATTATTTTTAAATTTTCAAAATTTATATATCTTTAAATATCCTTAAATCTAAAAAATATAACATGTAAATTTGATTAATGTAAGCTAAAGTACCTAAATTAAAAATTAAAATAGGTTTAAACTGAATATTTTAAGTATTTTTGGTGTTTTGATTATTGTTTATCTACTTTAGCTGTTTATTTTTGACTATTTTTTTATTTCAAATATTTTAAACAACTTAAACTAGCTTATATCTTGGATATTAATACAAAAATAGCTAACATATCAAAGTATATAAATATGATTTAAATACAATCGAATATCCGAAATATTTCGTTCGGATAAGGTTTGATTATGGTTCTCTAGATACCAAAATGGTAAATCCGTTTGGATATTATCTAGTTTCGGTTCAAATTTGGTAATATTTTTTCGTTCAGATTTGTTAAATGAAAAGTTGATATTATAATTTCCATGAATTGTCTGTCCAATAAAAATGTATTTTTTTTAATTTGACATTGATTAAGTTGAGAAGTTAATGAAGTGTATTTAATTCAAATTTAATTTGAGAAAACATATTAATGTAAGCGGAAAAGATAAAGCATTAAAATAGGAAATGTTATTTAATTGTATATTTAATTCAAGTTTAATTTTGGAAAACATATTAATTAAAGTGGAAAAGACATCACTAAAATAGAAATTATTATGGAGAATTTTCAAAAATACCACTTTTAAGATACCACTATTCATCTTTACCACTACTAAATACACATTTTCAAAAATACCTTATTTAATAAAAGGTTAAAGGTTCTTATATTTTGTTTTTATATGCTTTTCAAAATTCTAATTATAAACTCTAAATCCTAAACCTCCAACTCTAAACCCTAAACCCTAAATCCTCAACAATAAACCCTAAACCCTAAACTATATACCCTAAATTCAATACTCTAAACTTTAAACCCTAAAACCTCAATTATAAACCTTAAATCATCAATTATAAACCTTAAATCTTCAACTCTAAACCCTAAACTATTTACCCTAAACCCTAAAACATCAAATCTAAACCCTAAATCTTAAACCTTCAAATCTAAACCCTTCATTGAAAGTGGTGGTAAAAGTGGTTAGTGTAAACATGAAAAGTGGTACTATGAAAATGGTATTTTTGGTAATTTCTCAATTATTATTTAATGTCAGTGACATGAAACTGTAAATAACAGTAAAACTAAGGGATATTTTATATGTGTACTTCTCTTTTAATAATATAGATATTTGTTAATCATAACAAATAAATGTATCTATACTATTAAAACACAAGGCTCTTTTTGAAGTACCCTTGTGTTTTAGAAGTATTTACCATTTCATGTCATTGTCTTATTTAAAACATATGATTTTTATTTTTACCATTAGTATTATTTATTTGAATTTGCAAAAGAATATTCCCTAATCTTTCCCTTAATAAAGCAATAATTAATAATCTTCAACTAATTGTGATTACTTATCACGATACATAAGGAAAAAAAAACTAACTCATCGTCTATGAAGGGATTTTCATAAACGATTCAAGAAATTCTCATAAACAAGTCAAAATCTGTGAAGGGTATTTTCATAGATGAATACTCATGAAATTCTCTATCATATTATTGAGATGAGTAAAAAGATTGGTTGCTTTTACAATCTATTCTATTAATTTTTCAGCATGACCAATTGATAAAAGGTTATATCTAATTATATTTTCCATGTTTTACTAACTAATTGCCATTAGTCACATATACTATTACGTGACTTTGAGCTATTATTATAACTTCCCCTTCTTACTTCCTAAATTCGAGGACCCATTACTCTGTTTCTTTTTTTTTTAATATTGGCTTTCATAAATTATTCTCATTTATACTAAACTAAATTCACATATATTCTATTATATATGAGCAAAGAAAAAATACGATCATAAACTGTTCCACTAAAACATATATTATAACTAGATCTTAAATTATTATATATTCTATTAATTCTCCAACATGACCAGTTGATAAAGGTCAGGTCTAATTTAAAAAAAAATACAACTATAATTATCTTTTATTAATCGATACTATGTCATAACTTCCAGTCCAATATTTTCGGCACCACTTCTTTCTTTTACATATATTAACCGACAAACCAATATATAAATTAACAATTGTATTTCTTCCTTTTGGGTTTATCCAAATCGTAATTGATAATCTATGTTACTTTTTTATAATATCACTGTGATATTATCATGTATTCGGTTATATTTTCTTTTTGTCAGTATTCCATCCAAATTAATTACTTTAGTTTTACATATTTTTTTCATTTGACATACAAAATATTAAAAATAGTTTAGAGTATTTAAATTATTTTTGAAACAAATTAAGATTTATGACATCTAACAAATAATATCAAAACTTAAAAGTTCATAAATATTTATAAGTGTAATGTGAATAATAAATTAAACTTCAAATTCAAAGTAAACCAAAAGTAAAACATTATTAATAAATTAACTAAAACAAAACTGAAAAACCTAACTTATTTATGAAAAAAATATACAAAATAGATTTTAAAAACATAATAAAAAACTAAAAGAAAAAAGTAAAAGTAAAAGTTATCTATTAGTTCAACCAACGGTTCAACCGATAATCGGTTTATGGGTTTTAGCGAGTTTCAGCGGGTTTTATTAGGTTTTTAAATATTATTTTTTTCACAAGACCCAAACCGTATTTATCTTGGATCACCGGATTTATTATTTCAACCGTGGGTCCGTATCGGTTTTCAAAACACTGACTATGAGACTTTGATTTTTGGGTTGATTCTGAGTCGGGTATTTTTAGTATGAATATTCTTGACTAATTATGTTAAGTCCAGTTGGTTTATGTTAATACAATCCAGTATCAATTCATGGAATACATGTGTGTAGTTTTAGTTGATGCTGCTTATATTTTTTCTTTTACTAGATTTTGGATTGTATTTTAATTTGTATATATGTATATGCTGACCTATTTAGGATTTAAATATTAATATTAATATGAACGACAAAAAAAACACTAATAGCTTTTACAATATTATCGATGTATTGATACTATAATTGTTACAAAACTATATAATACATTTTGCATCAAGCTTAATACTATATAATATGGAAATTATTAGCTTTTTATAATTTAGATTATATCTCAAAATCCAATAATACTGCAGACAGTTTATGTACATGTTTTTTGTTTGAAAACATACGTTACCAAAATTATTATAAAAAACAAAATTAAATTAAGTTAAAACATTTTATTCAGTTTAAAATAGTATACCCGCCGCTGATACTAAAAGTATATTATAAAACTACATAAATAAATTTTCGAATATTAATTTTTAAAAATTAATTCTTCAAATATCTACACAAACAATCTAACAAAATTTTGAAAATTGATTCATTTTTTTTCAAATATGTATCTAAACAAACTATATCTATACTATTAAAAGGGAATTATTACCAAAAAATCTGCTTAAAAAAGTTGTTGGCTCCTTTCACTAACTAATTATTTTTGGTCCAGCTATTTCAAAATACAGGAATTGAAAAATAATAATTTAAAATTTAAATCATGTATAATTTTTTATTGTAAATATACTTTTATAGTAATTAAATTAAATAATGATTATTAAAATAAATATATAATCCGAGGATAACCACAAAATTAAGCGGAGCGGATGCGGGTACAAAATTATATGTTTGCGGGTTGTGCGGGTCATATTTTTTAACCAAAAAAAAATTGAAAATCCGTGGGTTAAAGGTCAGCGGGACGAGTTCAACCCGCAATCCAACCTTAACCGTGCGTATACGAGACTAATTTTAAATTGCTATGATTTGATAAAATATATTTTGATTAAAATTTATACACAGATATGATTTAAAAAAATACTAATATAATCAGAAAGAAAAAACAAATATCAAAAGTTAAATTTAAAAGAAAAAATATACCCGCCCTTTTAAGGGCGGGTCAAAATCTAGTCTATTCTATTAATTTTTCAGCATGACTAATTGATAAAAGTTGTGTCCACTTATTTATAGTCCACATTTTCAAATAATTAACTGCCACTAATTAACAAATATCGGAATGCATAAGGATATTTGTAACCTCCCTTCCCCTTTACTTCCTATAATTTCGGGATGCATAAAAGTAGAAAAATATCACGTAGTATTAATAACTATGTTTACAAATAAATAAATAAATAATTATACCAACTTTTTAAATCGGACTGTTTGAATAAAATATCAAATAATTTAGATAATTTTAAATTGGGCAATTTTCCTAAATATAACATTTTTAAGTTTTTGTTACAAAAAGATCATAAGAAAAAAATGGCCAAAATATTTTATTTAATAGGTAAAAGCCTCTTATACCCTAAATATATAAATACAAATAATAAATTAAAAATTATTTTTTATAGTTTCAGTTTATATGTTCTCAAATTCAAACTTATTAAAAAGAAAATTTCAAACTTTTTCGAATTGTTTTTTTTTTTTGAAATTTGAAAATACTTTTTGAAACTATTTGAAAATTTTTATTTTCAATTTTATAAAATTTTAAACCTCATTTAGTTTAACGGGTTTTAAATAGGTTATTCGATTCAAAAGTATATTTTAAATGTATATATTCTATTAATTCTCCTCTATGACCAATTAATAAAAAGTTGGGTCTAACTTAAAAAAATAACTGCATAAAATATAATATAATTATATCTAGAACATTGTTAACCGTTCATAACTTCCTTCGGCATATGAAACGATAATTTGGGCTTCGAATATTGTTAACCGTTCGTAACTTCCCTATGTTCCTATTTTTATGTTCAAATAAAAAAACAAATAATTTGGACTGAATATTGACAAAAGGACCAAGCCTTACCATATAATACATGTACATACTTACAAAACATAAAAATTATGTTTCTTTAAAAAATAAAATTAAAACTAAAACTAAACAACTAAAATTAAAATTAAAAATTATGATCATGATCCGATATTCTACAGATTTTAGTTTAACGGGTTTTAAATAGATTTCTACATTTGGACCCGCCCTTTTATATTTTTTTAGTTTTATATTCTTTTAGAAATTTAATTTTTATATTTATATGTTTTAGTCATATTTGTGTTTTTCATTGTATAACATTTCTCTTAAATAATTAATAGGAGGTTTTAATCATTGTATTAAAATAGTTTGACCATACATATATCAATATGTTATGTTTCTATTTTAATAGTATTGACTAGATTCGGATTCGCCTTTAAAAGAGCTGGTATATATTTTTGTTTTACATATTTTCGAAATTAAATTTTTATATTTATTTTTTAATCATATTTATATTTTTCTTTGTATAATATTCCTTTTAAATAATTAATAATTAATAAGAGGTTTTAATAATTATCATAAAATAATTTGACCACACATATATCAATAGGTCATATTCCTGTTTTAGTATATTGATATTATATAATGAAAAAAACGTAAATAAAAACATAAATATAAAAATTAAATTTATAAAAAAAATGTAAAACAAAAAATATACCCGCCCTTCTAAGGGCGGGTCAAAATCTAGTTTATGGTTATCTTTTCAACAAAAGGGGGAACTTGGATTATAATTAGCATCTTATTTGCAAGGTCTTGGAATGATAGAATTGGGTTGAGGTTTTATTTTGAGTCTACGGGTCTTTTCCATGTCTAACGTAAGTGCGAGGTTTTTTTTTTCATATTTACGGGTCTTCCATGTCTAACGTAATAAGCTTAACGTAAGTGCGTGTTTTTACTTTTATTCTGAGTTGAGGTTTCATTCTGGTGTAATGTTTTTTTTTTTTTGCTAAAACATTCTGGTGTAATGTCTTTGTATTTAATTTTGATTCTCTCATATTCTTAAAACTATATATACATAGGTCTTCATCTAAATGTATTCAAGGTTAATTACAGTGAGGTCTTAGTCTAAATGTATTCAGTTACAAACTCGAATTTTTGTTATGGATACCATCATATCAGGATACTGCAAAAATTTTAAGGTCTACACAGGTTTCTTAATAGATTCAGTCTGGCTGGCCTCTTCTCAAATAACAGTTATATTACTAATAATTATTTAATAACATGTAATGTAATCAGTTTGTCCCTTACGTTTTAGCGGGGTTCTGTTTGTGGAGGGGTGCTCTGTTTCGTCGAGCTTTGTTTCCCTCTCTTTTTGTAACTGGGTTTTTTCTGGTTTGGTTTCTGATTACTTTTGTCTCCCTTTGGTCTTTTAACTGAACGTTTACATTATTTAGAGTTAAAAAAAAAACAAAAGTAATTAACCCACCAATGGGATTTAATTATTTGAGATTTGATATCTCTTAAAAAAAGAAACCAAATAATAAGAATTTAGGAAAATAAAATTATATTTTTAGATAAATAAAAAAATAGTAGCAATTATTAAAAAAAAGATTTTTTTTTTTTTAATATTGATAACCCGTCGGCAAATACTAAACTCAAAACCCTAAACCCTAAATACAAAATACTAAACCCTAAACATTTGGAGAAAGCTTGAACCCTTGGGTAAATCCTATACTCTAAACCGTTAATTTTAACTCCTAAACCCTTATTCCTAAATCATAATATTAAACTCTAAATTCTAAATACGAAACCCTAAACCCTAAACTCCTAGACAAATATTAAATCCTAAACTATAGACCTTTTTGGAATTTAGGATTTAGAGTTTAGTATTAGAGATCATGATTTACGGTTTAGGGCTTAGGATTTAGTTTATGATTTAGGATCTGGTTTAAATTTAAGGGTTTAGTGTATACGATTTGTCTAAGGGTTCAGGCTTTCCCCAAGGGTTTGGTTTAGTATTTATAATTTAGGGTTTAGAATTTAGTATTTGCCGACAGATTTATCAATACTAAAAATATATTTTTTTTGATAATTGCTACTATTTTTTATTTATCTAAATACATAATTTTATTTCAATTAAATTCTTATTATTTGGTTTCTTTTTTTTAAGAGATATCAAATCTCAAATAATAAATCCTATTGGTGGGTGAATATAGAGGTTCACTCCAGGGGGTGTTTGTTCTTAAAAAAAGACTTATTCTTGGGTTCACCTCTAGGTTCACCAACCAATAGGATTCAAGTATTTCATATTTAATATATCTAAAAAAAGTAAACAAAATCTTGTTAAATTATATTATGTTTTTAAAATAAATAGCTAAAATAATTAAAAACAGTAGTTGTTGCAAAAAAAAGATTATTTTTTTTTTAAAACTATGATTCATCCAACGGTTTAGAGTTTACCCAAGGATTCAGAATTTACCCAAAGATTTAGGGTTTAGTGTTTAGAATTTAGGGTTTAGGGTTTTTATTAATTTGTTTTAAAAAAAAAAATTAAAACTATAATTCATCCAACGGTTTAGAGTTTACCCAAGGGTTCTGGATTTACCCAAAGGTTTAGGGTTTAGGGTTTAGAATTTAGGGTTTAGAGTTTTATTAATATTTTTTTTGCAACTACTAATGTTTTTATTTATTTTTAGCTATTTATTTGAAAAGATAATATAATTTAACAATATTTTATTTCCTTTTCTATAAGATATTAAGTATAAAATACTTGAATCATATTGGTTGGTGAACCCAAGAATAACTCTTAAAAAAATCAGTTTTGTGGGGATATTTGTAACAAATAATTCGTATCTTCCTAATACGATATATACAGAACCATGCTTTATAAAAATCATTAACTTTCAGCATTGTTGGGAATATTTCAAGAACTTTTTTATGGCTCAGAATAAGTTGAAAAATCTACAAAATTGTTTTCATCCTAAACTAATTGACTTATTACTTTATAAATATTCATGGGCCATCAATTGATTATATTGTTAATTTAACAAACTTTAACCAATGTTGATGGGTTGGGAAGAACAATATTAATATTAGAGAACATTTCAATGGCCCATTACTAATAAGTAATCTGTACTATTAAATTTTTTTAAAAAAATTTAATAGATTATCAATAACCAAAATAAACAAATGATGTGTTATATATATATATATATATATATATATATATATATATATATATATATATATATATCAATAAATTTTAGGTTGTTCTATTATTATTATTATTATTTCATTTTCTTTAAAGATGTAATAAAATTTAATCAAAGTTTAAGGAATCACAAATTAATTAATTTATTCAATTTTATATAATATTAAAAGTATATGATATGTTTATTCCAATCTTTTAAAAAATATTATCAGATTTTTTCTGGGGTATGCTGTCCGGTGAGAGACTAATAGTAGATGTTTGGGATTCTACTAAGTTCTATCAGATTTTTAAATGTTTTTTTAACTAAATCTGATACCAAATTATGTAAAGTTGACTGGATTTATCATTTTAACTGAGTGTCTAGATCGTACATGAAAACACTGAATAAAATTATAATTTTGATGATTTTTTATTATCTAATTTTTATATATTGAATAAAAAAATTTAGTGTGCAGCACAAATTATAATTTCTTCAAAATCCAAAAAATTAGCATACATGCGAAAATAATTGAAATAAATCACATACACAAGTTTAACAAAATATGATACTCAGTGTATAAGCTATTATATTTTGTTTCTCAACCAAAAACTAATTCCGCGCTTTCAAAGCGGGGATCAAAATCTAGTATTTGGTTATTACCAAAAGACCTTTTAAAAATTATATATTTGCTATATTTAGCATAATCTCCTTTCTAAAAGCTTTTTATTCCATAAATCACATTAATAGTTGTTCTTTGCAAGCAAATAATTTTGCTTTTCGAACACGTCAAGTTAGTAAACCAAATTGATTTGGATTATAATAAATGTAAACCAATTTGAAATCATATAGCCTTCTCTAACAGTTGAAACCATTTTTTATGACATACTAGGATCGGCCCGCCCTACGGGCGGGATATGATTATCGTGTGATATATATACTTTTATTATCGTATACTTTCATCGCAATATGTATGTTTATATTCCTAGAATTTATTATTTAATATTTAAAAATTGATTAGTTTTGTTTTTTAGTATATTTACAAATTAATATCACCATTTTAATTTTTAGTTTGTGGTTGTTGGATATATATATTTTTTGGATAAGCAGCGACCTTTTTATCAGTGTGATTTTGAGTCCAACGCCATATTGCGAAGAAGGAATTATGAAATAGAATTCGATTTTATTTCAGACATTGAACCTTAAAATATGTTGTTTAAGACAACAAAGTTTTTAATGTGTTTGTAACAGATGTGCCGCATCGGATTTCAATGGTGTAGAGATGACATGTAATCATAGCTTTGACATTCAAATTAGTTATAAAGTAAACTGATATCCTTGTTACTTTAACCTCTGTGGAGCGATATCTTTAAAGAAAGTAAAAGTGATTTTAGAAGAGCAGCTTGTGAAATCAGCGTCTCTAGCATTGGTTCATTTTAGTTGTGCTTATTCACCATCCAAACATGTTCGAACTATGCATGATTGACCTATGTCTCATCCCTGAATATATCGTTATGCCCGGATTCATAAATTTCATTGACATGATACTTCAGTTGTTGTGTGCAGATGTTGTAAGCCTTACTATGTGGTGTTATTACGTAAGTAGTCAAAGCTGGCATAGGAGGAGGGACAATGGGTGCGACCGCCAGGGGTCCAACCTCATGTTTCCCCATATAATTATAATTAATTTCTTTTATCTTTTTTGTATATTTCTATATTCTACACATTTTTCAACTGTTTTTATTAGAAAAATAGATTGAAAAGGACCCAAAAGTAGTTAAAAGTTTTTTTATTTATTTTCATCATAAAATTTACAAAATAGTTATTTATAAAATTTTCCTAATATTTTTTTTAATTTTGAATAAACATAGATTTAGGGTACAATTTTTTTCTTTGCCTTAGGGTTCATCAAAATGATGAGCCGACCCCGTAAGTAGTTTTCTATCCATTGGACGTGGTGTGCCTTGATGTTTTTATATCAGGCCTTCACGTGTTCTGTGATTCATTATTGGATCCCCATTTAGTTGCATGTATTAAAGTAGTGGCGGAGATTTGGAGACGAACGATGTTTCACTGTTAAGGGTCTTCTTTGTTTGGTTTCAGTTTATTCTGGTATAATTTGCAAATCAATTATTTGGTGCAACCATTTAACCAATGTCCCATTTAAGGTTTTCGATATTAATATATTTTTTTTAAAAAGATATTCTCATCTTTATCATGACGATAGAAAGAAAAATAGCAATTCTCGAAAATACATCAAATTTAAAAGATCACACAAACAGCTGATATATCACTTATTTCCTTAATCAAAGTCTGGCTTCTTCTGCTGGAAGCCCACAAACAGCTGGAGATTGATGAAGAGCAGCCAAGATGTCAAACTGTTGATAAAAACATCAAAGAGTCAAAGCCAATGTGAAGAAAAGAAAAGCTATCTAGATGATCATGTGATGTAAAATTATTAAATACTATTATTTCACCTCGTCATCTTCTCTTCTCAGCTTCCCTGCCAATTGAGAATATAGGTGGCTGCAATCTTGCAAGCTTCCTCACAATTTTTTGTCACATAGACTGAAAGAAAGAAATATGATAATAGAACATGTGTCAATACACTTGTCAAAGAGTCTAAATTCAAACTAACTGTAAACAAAAGGGTTGAGAGATGCAGAGCAATAAGATTGAACTTACGTTTAACTTTTCTCTTATATTCTTTCATACAATATCCTTGGGACTGCAGCAGTTTTGTAAACCAAGTCAGTATGCATATACGATTTTCAAAGATAAAATATGGATTATGTGATGTTCAAAACAGTAGAACAAAAACTCACTGGTTAGTAAGTCACGCTTTATCTTGACATCACGGGCAGCTCGACGCCTAGTTGCACCCAAAGCTTCGCTGCAGACACCTAACTGATTCCTTTGGAAAAGTCTCTCTGTTTGTTTCACAAAGATGTATGTCTAACACAGTTCGCTTATCTTTAACAACAATTTCTTCCAGATATGTGAATCAAACAGAACGCACCAAGAGACTACTTTCTATAGCATATGGTGTTCAATAAAAGCTGGCGCACCAGGTTGTTGCAGACAGAATTGATAAGCGTCATGACCTTTCACTCTGTCAAACAATAACTCAACTGAGATTCAAGTCCTAACCTTAGACAAAAAAAAACACATCTGTAACTGTGCAAACCAAGCAACGGGATCAATGTCAGTATCCGTTATAATCATGCTCTTGCGAGCAAGAGCAACCTGTGCAAACATAACAGTGCGAGAATAGATACAATTAACATGTGTGAATTTCAACGGAGTATTGACTCTACCAAACAGGAAACCACGATCATTACTAAACAACAGGATATGGTTCACGGGAAAATACAGTGATAATAATAACGATGCAGATCGCAGCTAATAATGAGAGATCGTGAGTTGAAGAGAAGAGATCGTAACATATTTATACCTGATTTCGCCGACGTTCTCCTTCAATCAAACTTCGTAGTGGCCTCATGATTTAAGAGGATTAAAGATGATTAATCACCACGAACACCGTTATAGAAACTGAATCGCCCTTCCGCCGATCAAAGGAGAACGATAATCACGAATGAGTTCTTCACAACCGATTAGGGTTTCTCTCTCGTCGCATTGTAGATGGGCCGCAAACCGGAGCGTGAGATGAAGCCCAATTGAGATGAGACGATGAAAGACGGAGACCACAACACTGCGTTTCATTTAATAAAGACACGTGTCAAGCCTGTAGAGCTCGAATTTCTGAGCTGTCATCCCATGTGGCATCATGGGAGGGATGAAAACTGTATTTTATATATAAAGATAATCACAAAACTAAATTATGTTGCCAAACTAAGATGACATAAAAAAACATGAATGTTGATATGATTGATTTCATACATTAATTGAACACACGATAAAGGTTCATAGTGATCTAGAGAAGTTATAGTACTTTTGTTTTTCTAATGTATGTGTTCTATGATCATGTCACTATAGACCAGCTTTAGAATCGTACACTACATACATCATCTATAATACATACATAATTGCAAATCGTCTTAATAATTATATGCACTAAAAAAACCATTGACGTTTTAATTTATCTGACCGTAGTAGTCCATTAATTTTTGTGGTAGAGATATAAATTAGACTAAGGTATTGTTCATAGCAAATCCCATAAACGTTGGCCTAATATTTTTCTATTGATTTTTAAGCCGTCATGTAAGATTAGTTGCCATCATAATTAAGTGACAACTCAGCAATGCTTTTTTGTAATTATTACAAACTACATTACAAATTTTTAAATGTTTCTCTATTAAAATATATGAGATTTCTGAAACTTAATTGAATAAATATTTTTGAATCAAAACAATTATTAAAAATATAAACAATTAATAAAACAACCACATACACAAATTGGTATTGTTTGGTTAAAAAACTTGATAAATAAAAATTTTAAATTATGTTATACTAAAAGTAGATTTTGTCTTCTACGGAAAATTGGTTAATAGAAAACAAATTCTACACTAAACAAGTTCATCTACTGTTTTTAGAATGAACAATCTACTTTTAATTAAAATTCTAAATGTGGAAAATGCAAATTCTACTAATTGTAAAGATAGTTAATTTCTCATGAATGCAGTTTCTACTTTTATGAAGTATTCTAAAATTTCAAGAATGTGAAATCTAGAAACTACTCGAACGTCTACATGAGGTAGAAATTGCATTCGAGATTTTTGTCATGGTTCTACGCAGTATACAAAGTGCATTCTATGTATAAGAAAATCTGTTTTTGCAAAAATTAAAGAAGTTTTAGTTAAGAAAATATTCTATAAATATTCTAACTTCCTAAAACGTGTTTTGATTGTTTTGTCTTGTCAAAATATAAAGAAAATAATTTTGTCTTTTCTTCTTCATCAATCTATGATTTCAGATCACATAGATTCGAATAGGTCGACACGACGAGTAGCTGCGATAATCTTGCAGCCAGCTTTGGCTAGATCAAGACAGATATCTCTTCATATACCAGATGAAGCCCCTGTCACAAGAACCACTATGTCTGTAAGTTCACACCATGGCTCCGGTTGCCTCAACACCTGTTTATCTCCATAAAATAATCAAGTAATTTCTGATAAAAATGAGAGAAAGACATGATTGAAAATTACGATTACAAAAGAAAACAATAAATTTTGAATACGTTAAAAAATAAAGAAAAATATCTCACAGTTTGAAGATTACTCATTTTCATGCTTTCCACGTATATTGATGTGCGTGTGTTCGGTGGAGAAGGAGAAGAACATAACACGGCTTTTATACTGAGACATAAAACTTCATCTCTATACAAAACGACAACCTAACGTGCCATTCTAAATCTGTCACAGATTAGTATAATCCACCATGCGATCTGGTTGAGTAATTTTACTATTTTGTGTTCCAAAAATAATTAGTTGTTCCCTAATTACACAGCGAAAATAACTAGGGTTCTTTTTTACTAAACAATTTAATTTTAATTTCAACTATTAAATTGTTTTTAATATGTTTAATTTGATTAATAAATGTTAGTTTTGGGATTATGAAATTTTTTTATAATAAATAGACAACTTAATGATGGTTTTATACCAAATGGACAACCATGCTAAATTTTTGTTCTATTTGACAATTTTCCAAATTTTAATATCTTAAAAACTGAATATAAATCCGATCAAACCAATATATTTCAATAAGACACAAATAATTGAATCGAAATTATCATATTTAAATATATTAATTACTTTTATATTTAACTAGGTTTTTGGGTTTTTGGTCGTCACTACGTGCAAATTTATTGATTTGAATTTGTTAAATACATCATTTTACTTGTTTATAGTGTTTTCTAAATTTTCTGCTGATTTTAATTTTATCTACATTTTCATGATTCAATTTTTTAATTTTATTTCTAAGACAATATTTATTTGCATAAACAATCCACCAATAAATGTATGGCAATGTATTGTTTGTTTACAAAATGTATTGTTTGTTTTATTTGTTTCGACCATATTTTCGAAGTAAAATGAATTTGTGAGAAGTTTAATAATATTTACATGGTAAAATATGATCATTTATCTATTTTCCAGTTGTACATTTATATTCTCAGTCTTCATGATATTGGTAAAAGCTAATCACTCTTAGACATATTTACCACATAGGTATCTAACCAATAATGGTCATTTACGTATAAATTACTTTCATGTAAATTTCTTAATTTTTTATATAAACTTGAAATCGTATATGTTTTGTTATGACATAATTTTTCTTATCTGACTCATTTATAATTGAAATTGTGATTTTTTATGGTTTAAAGTATTTATCTATCTTATTAAAGCTGAAGTACAATTTAAAATTGTTTGCATACATGGATATCAAGATGGATAAAATTGTTAAGAAACATAAATATATTTTATATTTTAATTAAAAATCAGCATGTATTTAAATTAAAAATATCCAACATTTTTTTACTCCTCTTATCTGCTTCATCCGACTAAAAGCAGATCTTCATACCAAACCATCCTATTAAAATTGAAGAGAGCTTGATTATTATTTTAAAGCATTATAGGTTCATCAACAATTGTAATTTATAGATTGTTTTATATAGATTTCATCTTAGCAACAACTGCTTTGATCAATATCCCTCTCATTGATTAACATGACTATTTTTAATAAAGAGAATCACTTCATCAGATAAATGTAACAACAAAATACAGATCTTGATCATTTTAATAACATGAATCCTCAAATTGCAGCAAATACATATTGATTATAAAAAGTTTCATAATACTCTGAGGACACCTAAAACTTCTCACTTTCTGTAAAACATGTATTGATGAAGAAGATGATGGTTTGGTTTGCCCCCTTCTAATTTTTTTTCAATAACCAAACTCAACTAAACCGAAATCATCTGCTCAAAACTGAAATATAATATTGGAATATATTTTAGGAAATAAAGATATATTACTTCACAAAATCTACACAATAAAACCGAAATTTACTCACATTTAATTTCAATTATATCGGCATCCTAATAGCTCACATATCTTCCAGATATCCTAACTAACATGATTCAATTGTATTAGCCACCTTCCTTATCCAATCAAGTCTAAAAAAAGTTTCAAAAAATAATGAAGTTTAAAAAAAGGAATATTTTAATCGATCATAACTAATTTACTTATATACCAGTATTGATTCCACATAATCTAAATATTAAATACAAAATAACAATATCCCCTATTGTTACACATTACCCTATAAATATAAGGGAAAGTTGGAAAAATAAGACACTCTCAACTTAGATTTGTCACTCTAAAACTTTATCTATTTTTGTCACATTAGGATTTTAATTTCTGTAAATACAACTATACCCCTTTTTTTTTTGAATGAATGTTAAATTTTATTCATCTAAAAGCCTTATTACACATAATATGCATACTGTTTTTTCTTGAGCAACAAGCAAAACCAAAGACAAAAGAAACCAACTCCAACCCCCCAAGTCCCCCTCAACCTTGACCAAAACACTAGCCAAGTTTGGAAGAGCTATAAGATTTTCCTCATTAAAACCCCATTAGAGAAAACCAAAATGGGACAAAACTCTAAAGGGGAAAAAGAGTAAAAATCTTATAGCTAGAGGACATAAAATTTTCCCGACATTGCTACCCACACTTCAAGAATCCTCGAACCACTCTTCAAATAAACCTGTAACCTTCTGATCACTGAACTTCATCGAACTCTCATACGGGAATTCTTGTACTGAACCAAAAATGAAGACCGTCCACCAACCCCTTCCTTTTCTGCATACTAAGCAGACTGAGTTTGTTTCTTATCCCTTTATCAACAAGCTTTTGCAGAGTAGTAATGGCCATATGCTTCTCCCCATGCCTCACTCTATTTCGCTCTCTCCAAATCGCATATACTGCTGCTTGGAAGGAATACCTGACACAGAAAGTTCTTTTGTTTCCTACTGAATTATCTGAGATCAAGTTGATGACACCAGACCAGTCATTTGTGTAGTCTCCACAAAGAATTCCTAGAGTGAGATGCTTCCACAACTGCGAAGAATAGGCACATTCAAAAAATAAATGGCTACGGGTCTCAACAGCATTCTTGCACAGCACACAGGTTGTATCAACTCCCAAACTCCAGCAAGCAACTCTGTACATAGTAGCCAATCTATTAAGAAGAGCAAGCCAAGCTATGAAAGAAAATTTTGGTGTTGCCTTTGAGAACCAAACACCCTTAGCCCACACGCATTGACTACTTGATTCTCTTATTTGCTCCCAAGTTTCATAAGTAGAGAAATGATCTAAATTAAATTATTTTAAAAATATAATAGTTTAATTTGTTTTCTTAATACAATTTTAATGTAAAAAGGACAAAATAGATAAGGGAGGTAAGAGACATAAACCTAATTACATTATATCGTCTTCTCCCCTGATCATCGTCCTCCTCTTCAATGGTGATCTCAAGTTTTTCTTCTTCTTCACACAGTTAAGTGTTCGTGGTCTCTGTTTTCTCTATCTTCTTCTCTGTTTCTTCTTCTTTGTTCTTTGTGTCTTAATCTTTGTTTTTATCTTCGTTGTCTTCTCAATTATGTACTCCTTTATCAGTTTCATCGGAATCTTACGATTCGTCACACACGGTATGTGTTGATTTGATTTTGAAAACCTAATTTTTGACCCGTTCCTTCTTCTTTACAGAGCCGGGCCTGGATACAAGCCCATCAAGCATTTGCTTGAGGGCCGATCACTATAAAATATATTTTGGGGCCAATTCACAAAGTTTACATGGAAGAGATGGTGCATGTACCTTATATTTGTACTAAATTGCCAAGCGACCTGAGTTCGAGTAGCAGCCAGTGCAGTTTTTTTTTCTATTGCTTTTAGTTATGGGGTTGTTTTTACATTAAGTTATGGGGCCAATTTTTTTCTCTGGCTTCTAGTCGCGTTAATGTCAGGCACGGCTCTGCTTCTTTACACCATTAGCAGGAGAAGACATGACTAGAAATTGAAGCTGGTGATCTTAAGTTGGTTTGTTGTGGTGATGAGAAACAAACTGGAGAAATAACTCTGGCGTGTGAGGAAGAGACAGATGGTTCTGATTGCTCCTCCTCAGGATCCCATGAGAAGGCATGTCTGGACATTAATGAAGCTTGTGTAAGTTGTGATCTCAAGTTGGCTTATTGTGGAAACACAGAAGTATAAGTGAAAGAGAAGGGATTGCTGATAAAAAACTAAGGACAATGCAAGTCTGTTTGCGGTTTGAAGGAAGAAGGGTCTTCTAGTTTGGTCAATGTGTTGGGAAAAGAGCAAGAGATGGTTAAAGTTCTTAGCCGAAGCAAACGTTGATGCTCAACAAACAAAATGCCAAGGTAACATTAATTCAATAATGTTCTAGAGCTAAAGAACGAAGACTAACTTACCTGACTTTATCATAGTGTGTATTGGCCATAACAAGCAGAAGACGAAAAATGGTCGAAAAATAAATTCTGAGACAAAGCAGTTTCCCAAACACAAAGGAGTGCAATCAAGAACAAACGCAAAGAACCAAGAAAACGGGGTAGAGGAAGAATAATCAACAAAAAGTTAAAATCACTACAAAGCAGGAAGACACATGCCTAACGCACCATAGGCAAAACAACCATCTAAGAAGTAAGAAGCACCTCACAAACTAAATAAGCATAAACAAGATGTATGTGACAGCAAAGAACCACCAAGCTCTGGATAGAAGTAGCCAAAACTCCAAGATACTTATACTAAAGGAAGTAGGGGAAGAAGAGAAACAACCCGAGGGAGGGAAAATGGAAGCCGACCAACGACAAACCAAAGCCGAAGCTTGAGACAAAAAAACAACCTTTCAAACCTACATAGCATACACGGAGGAAAACACTATCTAAACCCGAAATGGCAAAACTGGAAAAAGGGAGAGCCACCAGAGACGCGAGCAGCAATGAAAGTGCAACGAGATGAGAGAACATAGAGGAAATGAGCTATGAAAGAGACATATAAGTCAGGTCAACCAAAACCGGATCTTGAAAACCAAGACGAACATGAACTATCAATGGTAAGCCAACAACAAGGACAATAACATCAAAGACCACTAAACTCTGACCCAATCCAAGGAGATGCAGTTCTTAACATCAGCCGAAATCTAAGGAAGAAGAGAAACATCCAATATTGACCGGAACAGCCTCCAACTTTGTGAGAAAATACCGCACAACTGAAAACTTATAAACTCGATGTATAATAAATACCATATAATTTCACAGGAGAAAAAGGGAAAGAGGAACAAGAGCATGAATGTGAGTCTTTTTTCAGGTGATGGTGAAATCACATCACATTGGAACGGTAAACGAAATACGTAGATGGTGACAGCTTAATGTCAAAATACGGGAAGATGACACAAAACATCTTAAAAGAATAATGTTCAAATAATTGAAAATAAAATAAAATACAATTTTAACTTTAAACTTTTACTCTTAGAATTACTTAAATTCAATATGCTTTACATCAGAGGCTCACTTCACCACTACGGTAATACTATAAACATAACAACACATTATTGAAAGACACATAGAAATATATTAATCTATCACCTATTACTAAATAACACAATAAAAAGACCAAATAATGTTCTTAGAAAATAAAGACGACCACATAATTATATCATCCAAAAAATCATACTTATAACAACAATAAAATAATATCTTGCGCGAAACGCGAACCCACCCTTTCAAGGGGTGTGGCACATGCCACATACTAAATCTCTAATACAAAAAATTAACAATATTGATGTTGTCAGTTCTGATGGTTTAGATGGCTAAAAACTGCCACATCCAACCCACGTTCGAGCAGCATTTTTTTCAACTGTTTTTTTTTTACTTTATTGTATTTGCTCACATTTTTATAAAATAAGTTTTTCCTTTTTATTCTATTTAATAGCACTTTCTTCTTCTTTGTTTTTTTGCTATCTAATAGAAAAGATTTATTTTTCTTCCTTTATTTTGGTATTAGCTTTTACCTTTTCAAAAAGATATATTTTATTTAAGTTTTAGTTTATCAATTTTATTTTAATACATATTAAAATAACCAATAAAAATGATTTAACATAAAAACCTGTTTATCTTATTAATTGACTCAAGTTTTTAAAAGTGATTTTTATAAAGAATTACTCTTTAAAAATTATAATTTAAAGAATAATTCAATTTATTAATATATAATTACAATAATAATATTTATATATATATGATAAGATTTTATAAATATATAAATATATAATGTGCCACATATTAAAATATTTTATGGATCTGCCTAGGGGTGGGCGTTCGGGTCGGGTATTTCGGATTTTCGGGTATTTCGGTATAGGAGTATAATACCCGTTCGGGTATTTCTGAACTTCGGGTCGGGTTCGGGTATTTTTAGTTTGGGTTTGGTTATTTCGGGTCGGGTTCGGATATTTAGATTTTGAAAGAAAAAGCTTAAATTTTCATTTTTAAAGGTTCTTATATTTAAAATTTAGTTTTCAATTAACTGACTTTTATTTTTTTTAATAGATTGAATTATTAATAGATTTGGAGGTAAATTTCAAAAATAAATAGACATTTATTTGGTTATTATTTTTAGAATTTGGATGTAACTTTTGTTAATACATGAAACAAAATGCTTGATATTCATTTTAAGCAAATATCAAATCATTTTCTCCATAATTATATGTATATTATATAACTTTAAAGTATGTGTGACATCAATATAAATATTTTAAATAAAATGAGAGATGAAAACTAGAAGTATAAGGGTAAATATATATATATATATATATATATATATATATATATATATATATATATATTCGGTTATCTTCGGATATCCATCGGGTTCGGGTATTACCCGTTCGGTTTCGGATATCCAATCTCTCCTAAATCAATATCCGTTCGGATATTTTGTTATTTCGATTCTGATTTTGGTTCGGGTTTTTCGGATCGGGCTCGGATGCGGCTTCGGATATCGGGTAAAGTGTCCATCCCTAGATCTGCCTCTGTCCTTAAATCCAACTATATTTAACCGTTATCCCAGCTATAGGCAAAAATAGTTGTTATGATTACGAGTTATAGAGCGTGTTCATAATATAAAACAGAGATTGACCTGCACTCCCGTGCGGATGTTATTTTTATTTTTTATAAACTTATATTTTTTCATGATTAGTGTTATATATTTTTTGTGTCATCGTATAATTAACTGTATGCATAGAAATTATTAATTTATAATTTTAATGGGACTGTATATTTACCTAGATTTTTTTTTTTAAATATTATTTTATTATTTTATCGACTTATGTCAAATTTTAAACAGGTTTCTGTTGGGACGGACTAAATTTATTAATTTATAGAGATTATTAATTTATCGAGCATTAATTTATAGAGGTTATATTGTATATTTGTTTATATAATTTTGGTTTATAATACATATATATTCATTTGTTTCTTGTCATAAATTGCATGTCAGTTTATATATTTTTTATTGAATTGCATATTGGTTGGACTAATATCAAATAAAATATTCATAATTTATATGGAAACATTAATTTTTAGTTTTAAAATATGAAATAAAAACTTAGAGTAATTTAAAAATAAACGACATATACAATAAGTTATATAAAAGCTATATTTTTTAAATTTAAGTTTATTGTTTTATTAGTTCACTTATAATTAATTTAGTCGTGGGATTTAAATTGATTAAATCTACATTAACATTTTTTGAAACACTAATCTACATTAACATATAACTAAAATGGTGGGTTTGATCATAAATGGGCCAAGATAATAGTAAATATTAGATTTATCCCGTAATATAATAGCATCAATAAGAATATAGTTAAAATGTATATTAGTATAATTAGTTAAGTAAAACTTGATTCACACTGTTTGTTTTGACCGAATCAAACCAAGGCATATTTGATAACAAACCACGTTATTTTAGGTGTACTCGATTTTATAAAAGTTATAGTTAAAATGTATATTAGTATAATTAGTTAAGTAAAACTTGATTCACACTGTTTGTTTTGACCGAATCAAACCAAGGCATATTTGATAACAAACCACGTTATTTTAGGTGTACTCGATTTTATAAAAGTTATTACGCAGGGTTGGTAAGTTATAAAATGACATGTTTTAAGGCAATGAGATAGATTGGTAATTATTTAGAAAAACTAAGGGTAATTTCTTTTGTGCACTTTAATTTTAATAGATTAGATATTCAAAAGACCAATCGGATAATATGGTTATTTTGATACACTATGTGAACCTGTTTTAGATATATTGGTTATTTAGATATTGTTATGTTTCTATACATCAAAATCGAATTCATTCAGATCCGAAAAGATTCAATTCAAAACACATACATAAATATATAATATTGAAACGGGTTTAATTTTAAAACAAAAAAACAATACCCGAAATGAACAACTTGTACTAAATGAATAACCAATGTCCATGTCTAACTGATTTTAATAAAAAAAACTCTTTCTATTTGTTTGGCCAAATTAAGTGAAATAAAAAGTTCTTTTATTTAGTAAATTATTATATAGAGCGAAAATTTAAGTGACAATAAAAGTAACACATTTTATTATTTTAATTTTAAGTTATTATTTTATTCACAAAATATGTCTTTGAATTATGTTTTTGACTACGTGATTTTCTAACGAATGGAAACTAAAATAAAAAAAATATTTTAGTAAAAAAAAACTAAACCGAACTTTTAACCATATATAAAATCTAACGAATGGAAACTAAAATAAAAAAAAATTTTGTAAAAAAAAATTAAACCGAAATTTTAACCATATATAAAATCTAATTATTTATATTTTTGATTTTATAATTGGCACAAGTTTATATTGATTAATTAATAAATAAAATATGCACTATTATTATTATGGTAATGTAATTAATGATGTGAGTTATTGTTAAAATAATATAATTAATGAAATTGTTAAACTAAGTAAAATATGAAAATGCAAGTAATGTAATATTGCTATCCATGTTTTTAACAATTTAAATTTAGACTACTATTCATGTTTTTAAACAATCTTAATGTGTATTTTAATTTTAATAATATAGATAATGGTAAATCGTAATCCATGCACATACTCGTATGGTGGAGACTTAAAGTTTATCAACTGGATATACGAGAACCAAGCGCTCGTAGTTTGGTGGTAAAGGAGGTATAGATGTACTGCCCGCCATCCGGGTTCGAGCCTTGGCTACAACAGATTTAACATTCCTTCCGTTGGGACGCTGGACCCCTTTCAGAGGATAGTTGGAAATGTAGCTGTCCAGATACCAGAGTTATTAAAAAAAGACTGGATATACGAGACGACGCTCACGACTATGTTAATATGCATTATCCTTATCCAAAACACACAATATGTGCACCACGTGTACATATAATATTCTATATATTTAAAAATAAATGTCACTTTGATATTTTTACACAGATAAAAAATCTGACGGAAATATATATAACTTGTTATTAATTACACTTATTTTATCAATAGTATTTGAGATAAGTAAAATTATTTATAAAATTAATGTAATTTACAATTAATTTTCAATTGAAAATAATAATATTTACATTAAAATTATAAAGTGATACTTTTTGTGTAATAAAAACAATTATAAAATGATACTTGTTATGAAATAAAAACAAAACAGTTGAATCCTTAAGCATGAAATATGAACCGTCCATTAATAAAAGAGAAATAACAAAAAGTCAAAACCACCAAAAATTTCTGATCTTACGGTTAATTCTTAACTGTGATTTAACGTAATTAAAAAGTCTAAAATCCCAAGGTTTATTCCTCCAACTAAGTCCCGATATTTGCTGTAACGATATGGAATGAAACTAGTTGTCAAACAAGTTTTTTTATTTAAAAAACAACCAACTCGCAACAAGAATTGGTTTAATTTACAAAATCAAATTATGTACCTAGGACTTATCGTTCCTTCTCTCTGCCATGATTCCCTGAAAGATCTTATTCCGTTTTACAGTTACTGTATGTTTGCAAAGATTAAAAAAGGTTTAAAGTAATCAAAATAATTGCACGATCTCCCATTTGTTTTCGTTCTACTTTTCTATTTCCATTTCTGTTTACCTTTGTTTTTAAAAATATTGTTCTTCTCTTTCAGTTGTGGTTCTCACGCTCTTACGATAATTAATTCAACAATGGAATTACAATGTGAGTTGTTTTATTGAATTTAGCCTATTGAGTTTTCTTCGCGCACTGACCTATTCATTTTTCTTTATTTTTTACAAAATCCAGGTTTGTCCCAGCGCCGGCACTGACCACATTTGTCGTTAGTATTGGTACTTATGATTAAGTGGTGTTCAATTTTTAACATTTACACCCAAAAAAGTGGTGTTCAATTTTTCAAAGTTTCTTTTTCTCTCACATGGACAAATCATTAACTCTGTCTGGATTTGTGTTAAACGGATTTATTTCTCACAATCATTTTCATTTATAGAAATAGAAGCACATTGTTGAAGAGAAACGCTGAAGGCATATATATGATCGAGGAAATTCACAAACAGATCCATTAAAAGGTTAATCATCTAATTCTTTTGGTTAGTCAGCGTTAATCTTTAGATAAGAACCCTTCTCGTTATTTTGCTTTCAGGTAATCCATTTTCTAGTTTTCTGAATCGCTGTTATTATTCGATAGAGTTTACATTATTGAAACATAGACTATTTTGAGGCAAGATTTTTGCTACTTTTTCTTGAGTTTTCGATGTTGTTTCTTAAATAATATACAAAATATTTTCTCCAAAAAAAAACAAATATACGAAAACCCGAAAGACTCGGATAACATACTAGTGGTTTTGTTAAAAAAGAACATACTAGTGGTTAACATGAACAGTTTGAGTTCGTTTTAAATAAAGAGAAGAGTGGATGTTAAAATACTAATTCTGAAATTCAGATAGGAACTGTATTTCTCGGGGTCAATTGTTGTTTTGTCTGTATAAGCATGACTTAGATCTAACTAATCTCGTTGTTTCTCTATCCATTACATTGTCTTTTATCATTGACTCAACGTAAATCCCATTTTTGTACCAATATTAACATGTGCGGTTTTGAGTGAGTCTCACTCTTCTCCTTTTTTTGATCTCAACTTGTCGTTATGTTACTTTTGATTCATCCATTCATATTAAGTGTTTTACTAAAAACTTGTGGAATAATAATGAATTTTTGTATGATTTGCTTTACAGAAGAAGTTTGAGATAAGACGATATTACTGGAGATGAATTTCACAGAATCGATGAACGTCGTGCACAGCAGAATCCAACATCTTGAACCTGAAAATGCATCAAAAATCATCGGTTATCTCTTGATGCAAGACCATGGGGACCTTGACATGATCCGTCTCGCCTTCTGCCCAGATTCTGTGATGCATTCCATGATCAACTTCGTGAAATACGAATTAGCTAAAGATCCTCGTTACAACAGCCCTCCTTCTGATCACGTTCCTACTCTTAGTTTCGGATCATTTACTGGTTCATCTATCCAGCCTCCCTCGGTTTCGGTTTCTCCTCCTTTGAGAACCGGTTACTGGGAGAACTCAAGCGAGATTGATGCGTTGCATAACAATGTTCAGTTCTTGAACGTTGAGGATTCTGTGACGAGCCCTGAGTTCTCTAATGGCTTCTTCTCTCGAGATCATCAATGCTTTCCTTTAAGAACAAGCAGGAGATCACCGAGTTTACCCGAGTTTCCGGTAAAAATATGTCATTACTTCAACAAAGGGTACTGCAAACATGGCGACAACTGCCGGTATTTCCACGGTCAGATCATTCCGGAGAGAGAGGGTTTCTCTCAGATGTTTAATCCAAACAACTTAAGCGATGAAGAGCATGTTGTTTCACCCGGATCACTTGAGAAACTAGAAGGAGAGATCATCGAGCTGCTTAAATCCAGAAGAGGCGCTCCAATTTCCATTGCTTCATTGCCAATGATGTACTATGAAAAATACTCTAGGACCCTTCAAGCTGAAGGATATCTCACAGAGTCACAAAGACATGGCAAAGCTGGCTTTAGCCTCACCAAGCTTCTTGCTCGCTTGAGCAACACCATCCGCCTCATTGACAGGTTAGTTAGTTAGTTAGTTAAATGGCTGCGAGTTTTGAGGCCCATATTTTTTTTCTTGATCAAACGTTTTCAGGCCCATATAAAGTTTTGTTTTTTTTGTTTTTGATCAAATTTAAAAAGGGGTGCAACACCAGATAAAGTTTTGTTTCTTTGCTAATGTTTCTTAGCAAATGCAATCTTAATTTTCAGGCCTCACGGCCAGCATTCGGTCATATTAGCAGAAGATGTATCGAAGTTTGTGGAATTCATGGGAGAGAGAAACGAACATGGAGCCATCCTTGCTGGTTCCAGGCAGATTTACTTAACCTTTCCGGCAGAGAGTAGTTTCACTGAACATGATGTCTCAAACTACTTCTCCAAATTCGGACTTGTTGAAGATGTGAGGATTCCTTGTCAACAGAAGAGAATGTTTGGATTTGTAACATTTGTTTACACAGAAAGCGTCAAACTCATTCTTGCTAAAGGTAATCCTCATTTCATATGCGGGGCCCGTGTTCTTGTCAAGCCTTACCGGGAAAAATCACGCTCTAGTCGATACCTTGACAACAACAAGCCTCTTCACAGGATGCGGTATGGCTCTCAATACATTGACAGAGACTTGGAGATGAACACATGTTAGTGTCTATTAAACTCAAATTATTTTGCACTAATATTTGGTTTTGTTGTTTTATTTAACTGTTTTTTCTTTGGTGTTTTAAGTGCCACCACGAGTTAGCGAGAGCTCACAACTAATGAGAAAGCAGTTCCTTGAGGAACATGAGCAATCAGTTTCGAAGTCTTTACCTACCAATTACTCTTATCTTGGCTTCTCCGATGACTTCAAGCTAACATCAGATGGTAAATATTCTATTACATTGCAGAAACTATAGATTCAATTTTTTTTTGAAAAAGAACTATAGATTCAATTGCCTAACGTTTTTAATTTATAGTGGAGCAAGAGGAACAAGTAGGACGGTTGAGCTATCTGCTGGACTATTTAAACACCGAAGAAAATGTCATGAACATAACCACAAACTACAAAGACACTGATCGGTACGCAATCAATAAGATCTTAACAAACACACATTTAGACCTTTCTTATTTTTTTATTGATCATTGATGTTTTGTCGTCTTTGTTCAGGAGAATCCATTGTGATCCTTTGGACAACCAAGTCTTGAACCTACCAGAGAGTCCTTTTTCTTCCCTTTCTGGGAAGGAGATTTCGACAATTACCTAGAGATGAAGAGATTAGTATCTAACCAAAATGGAGAAGAAGATAGAAACATAAAGGTTAGAGGAAATTCCCAAATATCTAATAATCATCAGTCAGCCAAAAAAGACTTCTTTGAGTCCTTAGCATCATTAGCAATAACGGCAAAGAGAAAAAACAAGGTGACAGACACACAACAAGCTGTTTTCTTTTACAACAACATGAGCCTAGCAGTTTACATAAAGTACGGGGGGTTTCATTAATAATTGAATCTTTCAAAAGGTTTACTTATATGTTTTCATTCTCTCTTATCAACTTTATGAGGCTGATAGATCATATCTCATTGTAACATATGACAATCATTCTAGTTTTAAGAACCAAGGTTTAATGTATGTGGATATAGTTTCTACAAGTTTTACTAGAAATTACTGCTATCAATTAACATTGTCTCTCGTCCATATAAGCATACAAATGTTTAGTTTGATTTTGATAAGGTAAAAGTTCCCAAAGTTAAATACATCTTTTCTTCCATCATCTGTAGGCTGCTACAATTTCTATACGCAAGTTTGGAACTAAATAGACAAATGTACAATCAGTATGCTACACGCCCCGATTCAAAATAAGAGAAAAACATGTTATACTATTTTAGACATCAAGTAAATTTTACACTGATTATTTGAATTCAAGTATTTTGTATTAGTTATGTTACAACTAACGAAGACGTATATTGTACATAACATCTATATTTAGTTTATACATACGTGTTATCAACTACGCATCACAAGAAACTATGATAAACTATTCATTTTTTTCTCTTTTTTTGGTGAAATAAACTATTCAAAATTGTTAACAAAGACTAACTTGACCGTATAATAATTCAATTAGATAAATAAAAAACGATCACTTCCTCCTTGAAAATCAAGCTTTTCAACTTTTTTTTTTCAATGTATTTTGCTATTTTCACTTCTAAAAAAACTTTATAATAAAGATAAGAAATGCTCCAATATATTTTTCTAAAATAATAATCTTTATTTATAAAAAAATAGAAAATAATATAAATAGCGCAAAATAGAAAATCTCAATTATAGAAGAAAAAATAGAGGTGGACTGCAGTGATTTCACCTCTAAATATCAATGGTTTAGAAATGTTCTAAGTAAACTCATCTCTATCTACAATTATCTGTAGGTCATATGCAAAAATAATATTAAACTAGACTTTAATATGTGCACCACGGGAATATGTTACTTTAATTTTTAACTTTTTTGGGTCAAAATGTTACTTTAATTTTTAATCTATAATATTTATAACTGTTTTCGACTAGTGAGTATTTTTATATGTTTTTGTTTGTTCATATTGTATTGCTGTTAAATTTATAGATATTTGAGATATTAGTTATTTATCATTCAATTCGATCATTTATATATTTTGACAATTTTTTAAAAAAATCATATTATATTTTTATGACTCTGCAAAACTAATATGTTTTAATAATAACCAAAATATTTATTTTTACATAACCAAAGTTTTTATGGTTTGAAATTTATATTTTGCCATCTGTGTGTCCCACCATTTATTTTATATTCTAAATAAATTCCAAAATTACAACAGTGATAAATTCTATTAGTTTGATGCAAAATATTAAATTTATTTTTATTATTTAATTTAAACATAATTTGTAAATATATTTATATGGGATGATGTCTGGTTTGATTCGTGCGTCCATTGTGTATGTTTGTTTTACATATTATACTAAGTAATATTAGTTGCATATCATTCATAGTATATATTTTTAATATTTGTCCATTTTAAATAGTTTTTAGTATAATAGTTTTATAACTTATATTAATAAATTTATTTACTTTTTGAACCTCAGTTGTCGTTTCTTAATATATATTTACTTTATTGCATTTGAATTAGATATTTTCATAAATAATAATTGATTTTCCTATAATTAAATTATATCTATATGGTTAGCTAAGAGTAAAGATTGAAATTGAAAGATTGACATTTTTTTTAGCTTGGTGTTAAAAAATAGACATCTTTTGTTTATGGTATTGTCTTAGAAAAAAAATATTCTGATTTTTTGTTTCTTATAATCAATTTTCTTATAATTAAATGTACTAGGGTTTTTACCGGGGTTTGTTCAAATACGAAATATCATTATATTTATTGTATATAATATTGTCAATTTTATAAAAATATAAATAATAAAGTAAAATTAGAAATGAGTGAAACTCACAATTTGTTGTTTCAAAATCTATAAATATATTTGAGATGATGATCAGATGTCAGGTGAATAAATAGTTAGTTCATCAGTTATGATCCAAATCTACTCTATTAATTTAGGGTCCTAAAATTTATCTACCATTTAAAAGTTGTCATTTAAATTTAGACTTACTCTAAAATAGTAGGTGTTTGGCTCTTTAAATCTGTTTGGTTCCTTAAATATATGGATATGACTAACAACTTAATTTAAACCAACATATAAATACATATTATTCCGGTTAGATATCTTTTAAATCAACTTTCATAACAAGCCACAATTAACAAATTGTACATTCGAACCAATCATTTCTTAAAAGCATTTTTTGTGGGATATTTTGTTTTGGACTTATTGAAAATGTTATCACTTAAATATACAGACATGCTACTTTTATGTATTATGTTGTGACCTTTTCATTAAACTAAATTCGTTGGGTTAAGAAGAGCTCGTGCTCTTGAATACCATTAAACAATATACTTTTTGGTTGTAAGTTACAAATATGTTAGTTCTAAAATTTGCAGATTTCCAATGGTGACCAGCAAACTTATTTTTAGTTTTAAAATTTTCAGATTACCAATGGTGACCAGCAAAAAGAAATTATAAGTAATTAAGACAAAAAATAATAATTTTGAGAAATGAAAATAACACCATGTACAATAGATATGATAAACTATACAAAATCTATTATAAAATAAATAGTTTACCCAAAAAATATATAGCACATAATATAACCCACAAAAGATAAAACTCTTTAGTATAATAAATTAGATGATAAAAGCAAAAATATATTTCTACATCATAAATTCCAGTGACAAAATACAGTGTATATTTAAAATAAAATCCATTACATAACAACATAATAAAACATAAAATTTGAAGGAATGAAAACAGTAAACTACAAAATAAAATGTTACATAAATAAATTTAATAACACCATTAGAATAAAACATGACCCAGAAAATAAAAATCAGAAATTTAATTGAAATATAGATACTTAAATCAGAGTTAAGTTAATTTTTTTTATCAGATTATTAACATTGTTATTTGAACCGAATCAGAACAAAATTCACAAATAACCGACCGTTTCCTATATTTTTAGAATTAAAAATTAGAATCAACTGCAACCAAACTGAAACAAAAAAAGTTGGAAACAAACCGGGAACTCATTGTCTAAATATATTAATAAACAAACATATATTTTAGTATATTTATTAAAAATAATTTCGCGCTTTTTAAAGCGCGGGTACTATCCTAGTACTCATTAATCTTACATATTTGGATTCACTTGTAAACCGATTGTTACTAACAATTAATTTATAATGTTTTGGTTTGAAAATCAATGAATTTGCATTTTTTACCTGCAACTGAATTTGTGCGTTAGATGCAACTTGCATATTATAAATTTAGTAGTGCAAAATGTATATTATAACTTTTAAGAGTTTTTGTGTTGCTATTTATCTTACTTTGAATTTTCTTCATTAGAATTATCGCTTTGCTAGAAAGTTTGTTTCGCTTCAATGCGAGTTTCATATTTCATCTATCTTCCGTATTAATTTTTGGGAAAATTGCCAAAACGGAACAAAAATTCAGCATTGTTGTTCCTATAGTATAAAACCATCATTTAGTTGTCCATTTAGTATAATCTTTTTTATAATCCCAAAACTAACCTTTGATTGATCTAATTAAACACATTAAACTAATATAATTTAAAATAATAATAATTAAAAACATTTAAAAAGGGAAAATAAAAATAAAAATTTTAATTTTTTAATAAAAATAAACTTTGTAAAACTTAATAAAAATAAAAATAATTTACATTTTTTTAAATAAAAAACGTTAAATCAACCTAATAAAAAACAGTTTAAAAGAGTTTAAAATGTATGTAAACTTTTTAATTTTATCAAAAATTTTAATAAATATAAAAAAAAATTAAAAATGTATTTCTATAAAGTTTGTTTGAACTTTTTATTAAAAACTTTTTGTAAAGTTTTATTTTTATTTTTATAAAGTTTACAAATTTTATAAAGTTTGTCTAAAGTTTTTATTAAACACATTAAACTAAAAGAATTTTTAAAAAATTAATTAAAAAGTTTTTAAAAAGGGAAAATAAAATAAAACTTTTAATTTTTTTAATAAAAATAAAATTTGTAAAAATAAAAATAATTTACAATTTTTTTAATAAAAACGTTAAATAAACTTATTAAAAACATTTTACAAAGTTTTATTTTTATAAAAAGTTTAAAACATTTTAATAAAACTTTAATTAAATAAAAAATTTAAACTTTATAAAAATAAATATAAATTTTTATAAAAAATTTTAGTAAAAACTTTAAACTAACTTTATTAAAAAAATTTTACAAAGTTTTATTTTTATAAAAAGTTTAAAATGTTTGTAACCTTTTTAATTTTATCAAACTTTTTAATAAAAATAAAACTTTTAAAAATGTTTTTAATAAAAATAAATTTGTAAACTTTAATAAAATAAAAATAAAACTTTACAAAAAAAATTGCACCTAATTTCAAAACACCACATGTTGTATAGATATGTATCATATAGAACAAGAGTTTATGAAAAAATCAAAAGAAAAACTATGGAAAACCATAGATTAATGAAGAAGACAAGGGAAAATCATTTTTAAAAAATATTTGACAAGTAAAATAGAAAATAATACGTTTTAGGAAGTTAGAATATTTTTAGGAGATTTTTAGAATATTTCCTTAACTGAAACTTTCATTAATTTTCGCAAAAATCAGGTAATCTTATCCGTAGAAGGCGCCTTCTAAAAGTTTAGAAGATTGACAAAAATCCAGAACACGCTTTCTACTTTTAGTAGACGTAATAGTACATTTTAGAAAACACGTTCCGCAAAATTTAGAATACTTAATAAAAGTAGAAGATACATCCGGACGAAAAGTAGATAGCTTTAGGATTAGTAGAATGTGCATTCCACTTATTTAGAAATTTAGTAAATAGTAGAATGTACGTTCTAAAAATAGTAGATGAACGTGTTTATTTTAGAAATCGTTTTCTACTATATCATTTTCCGTAGAAGGCACATTCTACCTTTAGTAGAACGTATTTTCAAATTTTTATTTATAAACTTTTTGAAGAAGAAAAAAATACCAGCTTGTGTATATATGTGTTTTATTAATTGTTTGTATTTTTAATATTTTTTTGATTCACAAAACTATTTATTTCATTAGTTTTCAGAAATACAAAGGGTAAAAAGGAGAAAAATTGGACAAAAAAGGATTTATACCAAAGGGACAACACCCTTGTTTTTTTGTTCTCTATTGGCAATTTTCCCTTAATTTTTTCTGTGAAGTTCAATTTTGTTGGGAGAACTTTTGTAACACGTTTTTATTTTTAAATTATCTCTTATTAGTGATTTAATAAAATCTTATTACGATTGCCATAGTTGAGTAAGTAGCTTAGATAGTGTTTTTCTTTTGTGCTACTCTTGAATTCACTATCGTGATTTGCTTTACAAACGATCTAAACAAAAACAAAATTTGAAAAAGCAAATCACGAAAACAAAATTCAACACCAGTATGTGAATTTAATGTCCAGACATTATAAGAAACTTATGTTGCCTAAACATATTAAACTTGACATTCAATTTTTCAACTTTCAAAACGATAATATCGTATGTATTGACTAAAGTTTCATCAATTAAATGTAGGAAAAGATAAATAAATGAACTCGAACCTCGATAGTATTTCCTTCTTTTTTGAGCAAACACCTTGATAGTATTTCCATAAAAAAGATTGCTTTTTTGTATCTAAAATGCTAAAATGCTTATAGGTCCATTGAGCTCTCATTAGACTCCATGAACATCTAATTATTTTATGCATAACACCAAACTTTTAGACATCTGATGGATTGCTTCTCTTTGATTTTTGATGTCCTTGATCAAATTTGCTGGGAAAGGTTTGGTCAAACATGCTTGCCTCCTCTCCAGATATATAACATCTTTGTCAGGTGTGGATGTCTTTACAACAATTTTAGTAGATTTTCAATCATCTTTTAAAAAATCTAGTTTTGTTGATTTCTTCATCGACGCAGCCGATGCACCTCGTCTGGAAGAAAGTTTTACCTGCCAACCAAATATACATTATACATGATATAAAGGTACCTGAAATGTTTATAAGCTAAAAATGATTACCGAGCAACTTTCAAAATAAAAAGGGTGGGGATAGGTTGGAGTGAAGGGGAAGAATATATATTATAGCATATTCTGAGACTAAATCACGACCTTAGGGTTCTAATTCACAACCCAGAATTCACGTTAAGGGATATATGTTTTATGTTTGTGTTGTGGTTTGTATGAACAAGTTAATGTTTTATGGGTTTTGAAATTAATTTTTATTGGAATTTTTAATAATTTAAATTTTATTATTACAAATATTCGAATTAAATATTACATTTATAAGAAAATCAAATCGTAATTTAATATAAATAAATTTTTGGATAATTAGAAAACTTATTAATAACACAAAACATTTGCTATCTTTGCTAGCAGGAAAAAAATAGATTTTAATAACATTCACTCAACGATATTATAAATATCAACAATGGCATAGCAGACACGCTATTGTTATACGATTAACTATAGCATAACCTAAAACCGCTATTAAAAGTGCCGGACTTTTTATAACGGATGCTGTCAAAGCGTTGAAGGAAGCGCTATGCTTGTTTCCGCATAGCGTTTTCCGTCGGCTAATACTACCCATATTTTCTGTAGTGATTAGTTTATGATTTTTTCTATATCCATTTGCCAATGCCTACATCTCTTTATTAGAGAGTGAAGAGTTGCAACCAAAAATTGCAATGGTTAAACCAAAAGTTGCAATTATTAATTAAGAGTTGCAATGGTGAAACCAAAAGTTGCAAAGGTTAATGAAGAGTTGCAATTAGTTAATGGGTTACAATGGTTGATCACCAAGAGTTGAATAATAAATATAGTTATTCACCAAAGGTTGCAATCATCAATAGTTGCAATCACTACAAGAAAAATGCGTTTTAATAGCGTACGAATAACGCTACATAACGCTACGATAGCGGTTTTCTAAACGCTGTATCATCGCCCGTCATAATAGGTTGAGGGCATTAAATAGTGGTATTTCGTTATGCTATCTTTGCTTCTGCTACGATAGCGCTTTTATTTCTGCAATTAAATACTCTTTAATAACGTATATTTTTGTTATTATTTCTATTATAAAAAACTAAAAAAAAATTAAAAATTAAAAATAGAAACATAATTAAAATTTAAATTCATTTATATATTTAATTTTCTTATTAAATAAAATGTTTTATAATTAAACAGGTTTACAAAAACAAAATATTATTTACAAATTAAAAGTCTTAAACCAAAACTTACTAAACCAAATAAACCAAAAACTTAAACCAAGATTAAACCTAATTACTAACTAAACCTATCCAGCCGCCGCCGTACATCCACCTTCATCGTTCTTCAGCTTCTGATCTTCAGACTTCAGTACTGGTCGTGTTCTTCCATGCCTTCGACGTCACATCCAGCCATGGTTCTTCTTCTTTGGCGTTGCAACCAGACATGGTTCTTCTTCTTTATCGTCCATGGGATCTGAGAGGGGTGCAGAGAGGAGGCGCACTTGTCGTCGTATCCAGAGCCACCCTGGTCTTCGTCGTCTTCACCTTGCTCGTCGTGTTCCTGGTCGTCTTCTCCATGGAACTTGAGAGATCAATCGTTTCGTTTCCATGGCTATTGTACAGACGCTTCTTCTTTCCTCTCAACTCGTGGACACAAAGTCCAATCAGATTCTTATTCGAAACTCCTGGAAACAAAGTATAATCAGATTCAGAGCTAAGAACTTGTAAAAGAGGAAGAAAGAGAGATCGTAGAAGTAAAAGAAAAAATGAGAGTAAAGTATAAGATCTCAGATCTACGGGAAAGAGAATAAATACAGCAAAGTTAATCAAGTCCATTGATTTTAGAATTTTAAGATTTTTAGTTAGAGTTTAGAGTATATGATTAGTTTGAGATTAGTTTATAAATTTGGATATTAGAATAAAAGTTTGAGTACAGGATTTGAAGGTTAAAGGTTTGAGGTATTGATTTAAGATTTGATATTAATTTTTGAAAATATTTAACATTATAATTTTATATTTAAGATCTGTAGTTGAAAATTTAAAATATTATAAAATTTATCAGTCTATTATTTTATTAGAATTTAAAATATATTAAAATGGGTTTGAGGGTTGAAGGATTAGGGTATTGGAATTTAAGATTAATTATTGAAAAAAAGAAATAGTTTTGAATTTATATTTAATGTTTGAGGTTAAATTAAAGATTTTATATTAAAATAATTAAATTTTGAAGTTATGTTTAGAGTTTAAGGTTTAAAACTTTGTTTAGGGTTTACAGATTTAAAAAGTTAAAGATAACGTTTTTGATAATGTGCTATTAAAAATACGCTATCATAGCGTTTTTAAATATATTATTCTATCATAGCGTTTCCAAATTTACAAACGATATCTAAAACTAACGGATATGTCAACCATAGCAGAAAGCGAAAAAACGCTATCCTGATCTGCTATTAAAACGCATTTTTCTTGTAGTGAATGTTTTATTTATATAGTTGCAATTGTTCATACAAACAATTGCAATAGTTCACATGAAACATTACACCCCTTCACTTAAATATATAACATTCCTCCCCCATTTAAGTATAATCATAGATTCATTAATTAAATTATACATATATCAAACTCATGCATAAATGAAAATGTTTGAAGAATTGAATTTCCATCTTAGTGTACTACACTTTCCAAATATCCGAGAATCAAGATGTCCTACGGATTGAATCCTTCAACCCATTTTGGGCACATGAAAGTAAAACACACATGTGTTTCCACACTACTCTAAATGTTTATACTTAACACTATTATAAGCCATGTGTCCCTATCCATTCTTGAGCACATATAAAGCCAAGTCCCAGCTTATTGAAGCGGCATCACTTCACACTCATATATGTAAATACTTTCAGTCATGCATCTGCAAATGCATTTTTAAAGTATTTATTAAGAATAACATTTCAACCTAGCTCTTTCTTGCATGTCCAAGAACATACCTTGGGATGAAAAAAAATGCTTCAATCTTTAAGTGTAGGCTTTCCACATTGAATTCATCTTCTAACGTCGTATTAGAGGGGAATTGGGTATCCCACAATTAAAGATTTCAAATGGACTTTATACCCATCCCTTTAACCGAATTAATCACCAAGTTCCTAGCGAATCCTTTCGTCAAATGATCAGCTAAATTTTATTGAGACCGAACAAACTCTATCGTAATCACCCCGTGAGTGATCAGCTCACGTAGATCACTCACGGACTTCGCTATGTCTAACGCCCAGGTGTCTGGACTTACCATTATACACTTGGCTATAGGCCTTAGCCAAGGTAGCTTGACTATCACAATGGATAGAAATTGTGATACTGGTTTCGGCCACAATGGAATATCGTACACTAAATTTCTTAGCCATTCTGCCTCTTTACCATTAGCTGCCAATGCTACGAATTACGAATCCATAGTAAAACTTGTAATGCAAGTTTGCTTCTTGGAAGCCCATGAAATGGCACCTCCCCCAAGCAAAAACACCCAACCACTTGTAGAAGAATGATCTTCTATGTTGGTAATCCAACTTGCATCTGAATATCCTTCTAGCACCGAAGGAAATCCAACATATGTCAAACCACAACTAATGGTTCCTTTCAAATACTTGAGCACTCTTTTTAAGGCTTGCCAATGTTGAGTACTAGGATTACTAGTGTATCTACTCAACCTCCCTACAGCGTAAGCTATATCTGGCCTAGTTCTCGTCATGGCATACATTAAGCAGCCAATAACTTGAGAATACTCGAGTTGTGATACTGCTTTCATGTATTAGGCATAAGCTTCACACTCGAATCCATGAGAGTGCTCATTGGAGAACAATTCTCACAATTGAACTTCTTAAGAACTTTCTCAATATAATGAGATTCTATCAAAGATAGTCCTTCGTTTTCACGTTTGATTCTAATTCCAAAAATCACATCCTCATCTCCAATATCCTTCATTGCAAAATTTGATAACAAAAATGCTTTTGTAAGCTCTTCTTGTCTAAGGTCAGTACCAAAGATCAACATGTCATCAACATACAAGCAAATGATTACTCCGTTTCCAGATTCATCAAATTTGATATATAAACACTTATCCGCTTGGTTTAACTTAAAACCATTTGATAAGACAACCTCATCAAATCTTTGATGCCACTGCTTAGGTGCTTGCTTTAACCCATACAAAGACTTGATCAACTTACACACCTTATGCTTATTACAAGGCATAATAAAACCTTCTGGTTGCTTCATATAAACCTCTTCTTCCAAAGTACCATTTAAGAACATTGTTTTAACATCTATTTGGTGAATCACAAGGTTATTAATTGCTGCCAAAGCAATTAATAATCTTACTAGGTGATAACATGCGCCATGCGCAGGATGAATGAACTAAAAAATTATAAAAAATTATAAATTTTAATATATATGTATTAAAAATGTAAAAGTCATAGTCCCAATACTATATATTTTATAACGAATGATTGAACGAAATTGTGTATATCTATATAAGATAAGCTTCGTTTTAAAGAAAAACTTGTGTTATTGGTTCTGTGTAATTGAAGTATAGATCATGGGAGTGAATTTATATGAGTAATCAAAAACTTATATAAAATTAGTTATTATTCTCAAAAATAAATATAATGTATTTATAGTTTACATCTTTTATTTTTCAGAATATATAAAAATAAAAAGAAGGAAAGTTTGACTAAAACATGATAACAAAGTTTAACATTAAAAGTTATTCCTTATATGATTGCATTTCTATTTATTCTAATATACAATCACATTAAATACTAAATAACCAATTTCTCGCAAGATTGGATTCTCAAAAGATCACAGTAAATATGACTATAGTAAATATTGCCGCTAAAAACAAAAAAAAATTGGAGGTCACGACTTAAGAGGTTCGTCTCTCTTTAGTACATGTAATCAATATAATCCAAACTAAGAAAAAGACAAACAATATTGAGATTCAACCCCTCTAATTACATAATATGATCTTTGCTGTAATATTATTATAAAAAATCCATGAGACAACAATGAAACCCATAAGTACAGCCATGTACATCAACAAAATATCTTAAAATCTTAGTGGTAAACATAATGTGTGGATCCAACATGTGTCATTTAGCTTATATGGGAACATAAAATAAAATATAACAAAAATGTGAACATCCGAAACATGTAAAAATTGTATAAAAAATTTATCGCACATGCAGAATGCAAGTTTATCACCACGGCCACCATAAGATTAGTGGGATTCTGACGAGTTAAACAATGCCATCTTAAAGCGCTTCAAATTGGCAACTGAGTTTAACAATGCCATGAGTTTCGTAGGAAAGTTTAAATGTAATGTAAAGGTACTTTTGAGAAGGTGACAATGGTAAATAGATCAAGCTATAAGGCACAATATTTATATATGCAAGGAGCATAGGTCTAGGGTAAACTCGACGCAATTGATGGCACTATATGATATTTCGTATCCGAGATCGTAATGGAAATATGTTAATTTCTTTGTTCCTCATATTTCACGATTTGTTTTGTTGTAATTATGGAAACTAGACGAGTATCTGATATTCACCAAATAAATTTAAATGGCCAATCAGTGTCAATCACATGTATTTTCTATATTTGTATGATTCGACGGTGCATATGAAATAATAATACTATGTCAAAATTATTTTTAAAATTTGGAATACAATCAATATGTAGTCATAACGGGTTTTACATTCCTAAAATGTGATAAATAGAGAAGAATACAATTCCAAACCAGAAATATTCCTACGTGATTGACAGAGGATTGAAGATCTTTTATTTATTATAAATGAATCAAAGGCATAACTAAGCTATTAATGACATAATTAACATAGGAAGATTGTTTAAAATCATGTGGAGTTTTACAGCAAGAAACTCTGTGATTGAGAATTCATAGTTCTAACTTTACGAAAATACATCAGGCTGAATAAATGGCCAAGGTAAACGTACGTTTTAATTTTTTCAGTTAATTAGTATCAGATTCTTTTAAAAAATAACTTGCATCAAAATTGGCTAATTTAAAATCATCATTAAAACATAACTTACAATGATTTTGATGATTACATAAATGTATGTCTTGATTTTATGAAATCAAACTATCCAGTTTTATTACGATTTTATATTATGGTTTTAAGTTACAACATGTCAGCATCATTGGTCCGAAATTGTATTTTATATACTTAGGCAAACCATATGATTCAGAGCCTCAAATATGAATGACTTAGTATATTAGAGCATCGAATCATGCAAAATACATAATCGCTTAATATTACATGAAAATAATAATTCTGGATCGTTTGATGATAACAAAATATTGTACTCAATTATAATAATTTCAAACTATGCTTTTAAAATATTGTAATCAATTGTAATGATTTTAAACTATGTTTTTAACGGTCGTATAGTGAAAAACATTGTAAACTTCATAAAAAGTCATCTAATAATCAAAATAATATTTAACCATGTACGGTTTAATCATGAAAGCAAAAAACTGTATAGTAAAGTATGTTCCAGAGTATTTTTGGTCTCTGGTAAGACCAAAACAAACAATCGTATTTACCATATTTCTGGTTTGGTAAATAATAATGCCAAAATCATGTAAAGAATAATGGAATGCATCATAATTAAACCGTGTAATAGCATATGGTAAATAATAACCAAAACCATAAATCGTAGACATGACTTATTTGGTTAATCAGTAAGTAAAAGCTTAGAGTATATTAGTTAAGTTTCAATGTAATGAGCAATGGCAAGCTATTGTAATTAGTTTAGTAAACTAAGGGGTTTTGAAAATAGATGGTGAGAAAGCTTGTGGTGATGACACCTAGGAAATTGCACATTTGTAAATCACACATGAACTGAAGGTTACTTATTTCTAATGCTCCTAAAATAATATATAAAGGATAAAAGAGATCCTTGCCACTGTAGCATATTTATCGAAATAATCAATTCCTTCCCTTTGTTTAAAACCTTGAATAACCAATCTTGCTTTAAACTTGTCTATTGTTCCATCAACTTTCATCTTCCTTTTGAAGATCCATTTGCATCCTAAAGGCTTGCAACCAGGTGGGAGATCCGACAAGATCCAAGTATTATTTCCCATGGTGGAGTCCATCTCATCATTTATCGCTTCTTTCCAAAAAGTAATATCTTGAGACTTCATATCCTCACAATAAGTTCTTGGATCATTATCAATATGATAACCATATGAGTGTTGGAAACCAATCTCATCTCTTGATCCTTCAACTAAATATGTTTGAAAATCAGGACCAAATGATTTCTCCATCCTTCTTTGCTTGCTCCTACGGAGCATAGGTGGCATGTAAGGAGGCACAAAAGTTTGTCTCCTTTATTAGTTCCAATTGAACTTGGAACTAAATCCTTTGGCATAGGTATAGATGAAAAACAATTTTCATCAAATATTGCATCTCTTGATTCAATTACAGTGTGAACTGCTACTGAATCATTAGGTTCTATTACATAAAACCTATAAGCTTTGGAATGCTCTGCATATCCAATAAAGATGCAATCAATACCCCTCTCTCCCAAGGTTTTAATCTTGGATTGGAGTAGTCTTACAACAGCCCTACATCTCAAAACTCGAATATAATTCAAATTTGGTTTTCTCTTAAACCAAAGTTCATAAGGGGTAATTTTGTTCTTTTTGTTACGAACTCTATTTAATAAATAGCAAGCGGTTAACATGGCTTCACCCCAAAATCCGTCACTTAATCCCGAGTAAGATAACATGGAATTAACCATTTCTTTTAGGATTCTATTTTTCCTCTCTGATACACCATTTTGTTGTGGTGTATATGGAGCTGTAGTTTTATGTATAATGCCTATAAACTGGAAACATACAGGATCATAATACTCTCCACCTCTATCGGTGCATAACTTCTTAATCAAACCATTTTGTTCCAATTCAACCTCCGTTTTCTAAATCTTAAATTTATCTAAGGCCCCATCTATACCATGTAATAAATACACATAACATAAACGAGAATAATCTTTATATATAAAAGAGAGTTTTATCCCTCCTCCTTGTGCCATATAGGATGCCAGTGTGGAAATTCGAGTTACCTCGCGCTGACACGTATCCCATCCGCAAAAACCACTGTGTTTCATTTATTCTCTTTTCTCTTGGGCTTTCGTCGTTTATTTAGTGATGGGCTGGGAGTTTAGTCAATTTTTTGGTCCGTGTAGATGGGTTCGCCTTCTAACCTATTCTGCTTGATAGAAGAAACGAAGGTCGTGTCTACTCTGTGTGCGACGGCGAGTCAGTGACGCTTGCGGTTCATCTCACGATTGAAACAGTCTGATTAATTAATTTGTGATTAATCTCATTGATTCATGCCTCCACGATGTGTCTTCAAAGTGTTGTTTGGATCTTATAGCCGGTGGTGTGGTTTCAGTATAAATATGTGTAAGGTTCCTCTCCTTGAACTCATCTTCTCTTCGTAGATGGGAGATTAACTTGGTTCCAGTTTATGGGAGATTAATTTGATTCCAGTTATGTTTTTTATTTTGTTTCAATTTATTCATGTATTGATTATCAACCCTTTTATGCATATATCTTACGGTTACGGGAGATGATCAATAATTCAATTTTGTTTGTTGATTTTGTTTCCACCTGTTCATGTATTTCAGACACTCATCTCAAGCTTTTAGCAGATCATGCTCGCTGTCGCAGACATGAATATAAAAAAAGGTAACAAGGATAATCATATTGCTGCAGGCTCAATCTTTGATCTCCTTTGATTTGAGTGTTTCTCTTCTCTGCAAATTTAAATTCATATGTCTTTGATTTGAATACAAGGCGTGAGGTTGTATTGCTCTACCAACAAAGTTTCTAGATAGAAAAGTTTTCAACTTTGAAATTGCTTTTGTGATAGGATTTTTTTTTTATGCTCAAAGGTTAGATTCTTATTACTTCATCATGCTTCTGTTGTGTAGGTTTGAGAAAAATAGAAATCTAATCACTGGTTTATCCATACCTCTACTCAACTTGTACATAAAGTGGATAGCTAAAGAAGAATAAAATGGAGAATGCAAAAGCTTGGGTAAAAAAGCTAAAATCTAAAGACAAGGTAAAACAGAAGGAAGCAGCAGCCGCCGCAGCAAAGGAAATGCCAAAGCCACCTGGTGGAGGTGAAGGAGCGCTTTCAAATGTAGCCAAAGAGAAAGCTGTTACTGCTAAACTTTATATTGAAAACCATTAAAAAATACAGATGCAGAGTTTCCAGTAGAGAAAACAGCGGTAAAATGGTTTCATTCTTATGTTTTCATGATGAACTTCCTATCCTTATCCTCATGCAGCGCAAAATGCTAGAAAACAAATTAGCCACTGCATAAGTCTCTGAGGAAGAGAAAAATAACTTGCTAAAGGATTTGGAGTTGAAGGAAACTGAGTACATGCGCCGTCAGTGGCATAAGTTGGGAGCTGATGACTTTGAGCCTTTGACAATGATCGGGAAGGGTGCATTTGGAGAGGTTTGTTTCTTCTCCTTTATTTTGTTTTCTCAGCCTCTTGAAAGTTCTCTCTGATGCATCATCATAAACATCAGTTTTATGTTTGACTCTCTATTTGCAGGTTAGGATATGTAACCGATGATCAAAGAGATCTATAAAGAAGAGTTTTGGTGATGTATCAGAGCTTACAAATACCATGATATCTTAAATACCTAAGAACTGCTCATCCAGGCGGATTGATATAGCCAAAGCAATCCAACTTTCCTGATGTTGGCAACAAATTCCCAAGTAACTTTAGTGGAGGCAGGAATATAGACTATGTCACCTATCAACAGTCTTTTTTATTGATGCTTATATTAATAGTTCTTATATTTGTGGTTCAGGATCAGTCGAAACAAAAACACATTTCAGTTCTCGATCCTTACTCTATAGTAGAAGAAGTCTCAGGTAAATATTTCTTTGCCTATGTAATCTACGGTCCTCTTCCTCTTAAATCAGTCTGAATAACAGAGATTTCGATTGGATCATCCTTTTTTTGTATGTTGCGCATGACATTATTGATCTTTTGAAGAGAGAAATAGAGGTGTATCAGCTGCAGGGATTTGGCTAATGTATAAAAATTTAATTTAAAAGAATAATATATGAGCACCTATGTATAAATAATTATGAGTGTACACAAGGATTTGGCTAATGTATTTTTGTATATAATATTCTTTCCATAATATAATTCTTCTTCTTCACTGCATATTCTTCTACTCAAGTCATTAGAAAACTCAAAATATCAGTTATAGTACCACTTTTTAAGAAATAATAGAAATAAAATTTGTTTCAATTAATAACACTTGGATCATCAATTAATATGTTAGTTGCATGGAGTAAGTTTACAGCAACTTATAAACCACCGAATTAGTGTATTGAATAAAAAATGAGCCCACCACAACTTAAACAAAATCATTTTCCGAGACTGTTTCCAATGGATGTGGACACAACAAAACAATCATTTGTGTCCTAAAGACTGTCAGTATTTACAAGTTAAAGAACGTTGAACTCCTCTTAAGAAAACAAATATTTTTTTTTGGTAACAAAATCTTTTTAAGATGAACTCATTTAATGAAGAATATATATTTTTCCTTTTGGCTAAAGCATCCAACAGATAAGAAAAAGTACATGTGCAAAAGGATGAAGAAAGAAGAAAGATAGGAGGACTCTCTTTTTACAGAAATAGAACAGATCATGTTAACAGAAAAGAACAGCGGTCAATAGCAAGTAGATCAAGTGTAACTACAGCTAGGTATGTCAAATTTGTATTGCATATGTACAAAACAATAATTCCGTACCTTTAATAGTTTAGTATCTTTGTTGTAAATGCTATTTTTGTGTTATAAAAATATATACTGTTAGGCAATTTTAAAATTATTTTCATTGTTTTGAAAATTTTAATAATAAAAACTTGCTTTTTAGGTGTTTCAAAAAAATTTAAGACATCCAAAACATACTATCCTCATCAACGAGAGGATAAAATAACAAAACAACATAAACAAAAAATAGCATTTCAATCACAAAAATACCTCAGAACATACTTTCATTTCTCTCAGTGAACGGAGACCTACGTTACATGGAAACGGAAGCAGATATGCGGAAGCGTATGCAAACGTAGAAGCAGGGTTTTTTAAAAATTATAGGAAGCGGATTCGTATTGGAAGCGTATATATATATATATATATATATATATATATATATATATATATATATATAATATAAAACCACATATAAAATAAAAATCTGAAAATTAAAAGTGTTTAAACTACACAAATCCAACAAAGTCATAAATATTAAGAAACACAACTAAAAATAAAAAGGTTGAATGTCAAAGATCAATTGTTTTACTCATTTTCATCTTCTCCATCAAACACAACAGCCTCTAGTTCTGGTTCATCAAGTGAAAGGTCTTCAAACTCAAGTCTTCCTATGTTAAGATCATCCAAAGAGTCAAACTGGTCACCTCCGACATCCCACATCTTGTTAGGACCTTCTTTGTAAGCAGAACTCCTTTTAGATAAGAGTCGAAGATTAGTATGCACAAATACCAAATCTTCAGTTCTTTGTGGCATAATCTTGTTTCTTGTTGCTGAAGGGATGAACTTGTAAGTGCTCCAGTTCCTTTCACAGCATGATGATGAAGAAGGCTGTCCAAGCAACTTAAATGGCAAGGCTTGAAGCTTTGGAGCTGAAGATCCATGAACTGCCCACCATCTTAAAGGTTCCAAGATAAATCTATCATGGATTGCATCAACACTACCAAAATCTTCCAAGCTTAAAGAAAAATTAGAATATTCAATGTTAACCTCCCTCCTTTCATCTTGATTTGGAAAATACTTCATGATGCAAATTTTTCTTTCTCTAGTAATCTCCAAATCTTGATGTGGAGCTTTTCTATTGTTCTCTTCTCCAAGTCACTCTGAGCTATAATATCTGCACCCAAAAAAATAAACAACAATAATGTTAGTTAAATTTTAGTTTGTAAGATAATAAATCAAATGAAGTAGAATAAATTTATAACTTACTTGGGATTTAGAGAATGTGCCATACAATGGAGAGGAGTGTTACTTTTACTCCAGCGAGATGTCAAAATAGACTGCACAGCATTCCAGAAAACCGAGTCATCTTCAAGTTCTTTCCTTTCCTTTCTAAAGATAGCCTTTTTCACATTCTGAATCATGCTTTCCCACCATTCATAAACCAGATGAAGTGAAGGCTTATCAGTATCAGCAGCTCTAATCACATTATATATGGGCAAAGTGAAAGACAAAGCATATTCAATCTCATCCCAAAATATCTCATATAATATCTTTTTTTTCACTGCTGATGCTCTTGCTACACCATCATCTTTATAATCATCCCATTTAGGACTGATCACCATTTGCTGTAGCCCAGTTTTTATTTTCTTGAATCTCTTAAGCATCACAACTGTTGAAGCAAACCTGTAAAAATAAACTTAATAATTTTATATTTCAGAAAATAAAAATAAATCAGATTAAGATTGAACTTAAAATAGAAAACACAAACCTTGTAGAAGCAATTGTAAGGAGCTTAAGATCACAATGCTATGTGAACATGACTGTAATACCCCCAGACCGTCCTAGGTCGTACTAAACTTAGAACGTCCCGGAAGCATCACAGGGGTGGCGAGTACCGCAACCAGTCCAGTCAAAACTTCAAACAAATTCAAAGTCTCGACCAGTCCGACCACGATATCGCCCCTCTCGACCTCAGCCTAAGGCTTGCCAACCCGTACTTCGGTCAAGAGTTGTGTTAAGTTCGGACTAAACTAAATATCAGCGTTCAACGGGGATTTTAATAAACAAACATAATTTTATTTATTTTACAAAGTCGGGAACTCGACTAAAGTTTTCAAATACAAAACAAAGATAAAAACATCAAGTCAAACGGGTACCCATGAAAAGCAAAACAAGTGAAAACAGCAGCATCTCGCGCCTTGCAAACAACACCGGAAATCTACGCCTGGCCTCGTCCTCCGCACCCCGCTAACGCCCGATCCCCTAAGGTTACCTGCATAGAAGAGAGGGAGTGAGCAATCATAGATTACTCAGCGAGTTCCCAAAACAACAACTAATCCCTCCCAACCCACGCTTAACAAACAAACAAGCAATCAAACAATGCAATGCGGAAGAATAAACATGCAACTACTAATGCAACTAAACATGAATGCAATGCAATAAATAAACATGGGCTAATTAGTCTCGCCCCGAGACCTCTACACTAAACCCCAAACAACCTAGACTCGATCTAGACTCGATCTACACTACACAAAACAAAAACACACAAAGGATGGAGCCACATGCTACACATCCCGGGATCCCTTCACACCACGGAGCCCTAACTACTCCACCCTGAACACTCCCGACCACAAACACCAAGTCACATGACCGGAAAACATCACTCCGGGAATTGGGCTTCCCCCAATCTAACCCGGGCCGCATCGTCATGCAGCGCTCGTCCATGGGCGCGACCCACTTCACGTGACAAGCCTGTGGAGAGTAGGTCACTCCACCACTGGAGAATTGGGCTTCCCCCAATCTAACCGCAGGGTCCACACACATCAACGAAGAATTGGGCTTCCCCCAATCTAACTCCGAGATGGTCTCATGCTTTAGTCTAGATGCAACACCAACCCGCATGAGGGAGCTCCGCCTCTAACCTCCATGCAACGTGCACCTAAACCAAAAGCACTACAAACAAACAACAAACAAACACTCGCCCTAGTCTAGACTGAAATGCAAACACAACTAGCATGAGGGAGCTCCACCTCTAACCTCCATGCAACACTTAGTCTAGACTAGTAAAACTAAACAACCTAAAAGCGAGTGATAAACCTAGACTCTACCCAGCATAAGAGAGAGTCTAACTCAAATCTCTATGCAACCCCACTACACTACAATGCAATACAATGCATATGAACTAGCATGAGAGAGTTACACTCAAATCTACATGCTACACAACAACTATCATATGCAACTACAACTAACAATGCATGCATGAGTCTAACAACTTAACAACAAAACACATGCAAGCAATCTAACAACCTAACAACACAATGCAAGCAAGCAATTCTAACAACCTAACAACACAATGCAAGCAATTATAAATAAACACTCAAGCATGGGGACTACCAATCACCCACACACACACACATAACCGCAAAAGCGGTTTTAGCTTGAGAACCATTGCGGTTCAAGCTCTTCCACCTGCACACACACACGGTTAGTAATACACAACACACAACACACACAGAGGAACCCACCTAGGTCTTCAAGAACCGCAGCTAACTCCAAAAGCAAAAGACCTAAGGGTTTAACCCGAAAACCGATTAAAAAGGGGTTAAGAGCTAAGAGGGGAAGGAAACTTATGAACGCAAATCCAAAGCCTTACCACCTCTCCTAGCACTTCAAAACAGATCCTAGACTAAGGGTAAGCACACGCAAAGCCTCCTACACTCACCTCACACACTTTTAAAAATTTATCGGTTTTAAGCCATTTTCTCTCTCTAGAACAAACCACAAGATCGACTGAGAGAGAAAGCTCTGGGGGGTTTCTAACTTCTAAAACTGAACCTAAGGGGGGTATTTATAGCCAAAGGGAAGGATGGGAGCTCTTGACACATGTCTCCACACTTGTCACCATTTTACCCCGAAATTCATGCATGTGGGTAAATACACTTAATCAACTCCTTTTCTTCTGAGCTTCTGGAAGGTCATTAGCTTTACCTTGAAGTTCAAGTGTACGAAATTTCAGCTCCAAACTTGATTTGCAAGTTACTTTGCCACATAACCCATTTTTAAGGCAAAAATGAGCTATTTGCAAAACACATGGTAAACCTATGATCTAGGCTTGCTCCCCATTATTCCTGTAGACTATCTGATGTGCTGAATTGACCAATGCATGCTCTCCTCCGTGCCTGACTTGCTTCCCACTCAAAATAATTTTCTCCATGAAGGCTTTTTACCACTTTTGGTTAGTGGACTGCTCCACTCTACTTCAGACTTCAAATGAATGCTCCAGCCTGCTCCACTACTTCAGTTGGGTCCTAAATGAACTTTAGATGTCGAGGTTTTGGTGTAGAAACTCATTTCTCCAGCCCATGTCTTCTTTGCCATTTATAGCCCATTTCGGGTATAAAATCGTCTTCTTGATAACTTCTTCTCTAGATGTCCTTTGCTCCTGATTTCTTCACTCAAAAATCCCTTGATTTATTCTACATCATGTCCAGGATTGATGGAATTTTGCCTCCTCCACGTGGCATGCTCCTATTGGTTGCTCGGATGGGTTAAATGGACCAATAAGGCACTTTCTCTCTCCTTTGACTTTCTTGACTTTCCAACTTCTGAGTTGACCTTCTCCAAACTTGTAGAAATGTAGAAAATACTCCTTTGAACTCCTTTGTCATGTTTGCACATCTTCATTTGGCTTCCTTAGCTCTTAGATAGCTTATCTCGACCATATCGGCAATATTCTTCTTCCTCCGGACCATCTTCATTTTGGCTCGCTCCAACTTCATTGTGGCTTGACCAAAAGTCTTATTTTATCCCCTACTGATGATTGAGATTGAGTCCCGCTTGATTTGCACACTTTGAAATTTCACCATGCTCGGCCTTGCCCGTTTCGAAGCTCCTCGACCAACTCTGGTTTCTACTCGACCATTCTTCATAATGTTTCGACCGAACCTCTATTTATGTCTTCATATGGCCTTTGCATCCAATTGTAGCTTGATCTGCGTCCGTTGACTTGCGTTGACTTGATACCCTAGACCATGGGTATTACATTCTCCCCTCCTTAAATGAATTTGTCCTCGAATTCACAAGGCACTTCTATCTTCTGCTACCATCTTCTGATGTCTACTTCTGCTTCCTCGATCCGCTTCTTGATTCTCTGTTGCTGATGCCGCTATCTTCTTCTACCACCCGACTTCTTCCTTACTCCGGTTACCACCATTTGATTCGATACCACCATCTGTTATAAGTAAAATCTTCTACCATCATTCGCTCATATCACAACTGCTCCTTGTAGCACGATCTACTGGAATGTTTCATCCCTTGTCTCCCCTCCTTAGGAAACAACTCCATCTTGATCTTCAACTCTTCTGTCACTTCTCCGTTTATGCTCTCATCTTCAACTCTTCTCATCTTCTTCCGGTCTTATACTTAACTAGGCTTCATCTTCTTTCTTCTTGGCTTCACACTGTTTGGGTTTCACCACGACACTTCTTTGGATTAGTCTTCCTCTTGACATCTGCTCTATGACTCTTCGACTTCTGGGCTTCTTCAATAGCTTTAACTCCTGGAGACATCACCATATTGAACATCATACACTCTGGCCTTCATGCTTCAGTTACTGCCTCTGTTGCTTCTTCACTAACTCGATCACTGACGACTCCGAATCTTCACACTACTCGACGACTCTGAACCTTTGCACACAGACGACTCTGAATTCTCACACCGACGACTCTGAACCTTGCACGCTCACTGCTGATCTTCACCACAGTTGCCTCTGATTCTAGATCTTCCCCACACATGCACAAATCTTCTTGGTGACACTATGTCAAGGCTCATGTCTTCCCGACATTTACAACACATCTCATCTTATGGCTATAAATAGGGTTGGTTTCCTAAACTCTAGGGTTTACTCTAACCTAAACTAACAAGGCTTCCTAAAGCTAAACCTAACTACCACAACCTAGCAAGGGCTACTCACTAACCACGCTTGCTACCAGGACACACCGTCCACAACAAGGTTGCACACGCAACACTCAACAACACAAAACAAAACAAGCAAGCAAAGCAAAGCAAAGCAAAGCAACTACAACTACAACACCCAAGAAAAAGGATCAGCGCCCACTTACCTTTAGCCACCACGGGCTCTATCATCAGGGCTCCTAGAAAGGTCAAGGTCTCTAAGGTTTGATCCTTCTGTTGCAGATGAGGCTGATCGAGCAGGGCTGGCTGGAGGAACGATGGAGATGGGTACGGTGCTGATTACGTTGGTCATTGGGCAGTCTGCGACGAAGTGTCCACGAGTCTCACACGAACTGCAGATCAAATAAGCGCTCAAGTCTGGCTGACTCCTAATCCTGGTGCACTCACGAGTGTGATGGTTACTTGCTCCACACAAATTGCAATTTCCTCTGGTTGGAACGTCTTGAGAATTCTGAACATTTGCTGATGGTGCTCCACTGGTACTTCCCTTCTCTACTTGTCCTCCTAGAGTTCCATTTCTTCTGATCATTCCATTCTGAGTACTTTCCATCACCTGAACTTCCCTTTCGGTCTCTTGCTGAACTTCCATGTCAACTCCCATTGCTTTTGTTCCGGCTTGCTTGATTGGTTGATGAAAACTCCATTGGCATTGGCGAGTAATGGTACTCGTAGTATGGGTCGGATGTCTGCCCAATACTTTCCAGACTGAAATCGAGAGATCCTCCAAGTGTAAACGTTGGACTCCAAGCTGGCATCGGAACCCACGGACTGTTCTCTCGGGAACTGATGTCGATAATGTTGACGGCCACTGTACTGTCTGATGAGATCTCAATGATTTCCAGCGGTGGTGGTTCAATGATCTCCACGTCAGATGAACTGATCTCCATTGCTTCCCATATCTCGTTGCCATAGCCGTACTGGTAGTTGAATGAGTCGGATGATGCTTGCGGAATGGCTCCTGAGAAAAAGCTCATACCCTCCAAATGATCAGATTCTTCTTCAATCTCGTCAAGTACCTCAGCTTCTTCAAACTCTGATGACCCTGTCACATGTGAACTCTCGCTGCTCTCAACCACATTCTCATCTTCAAAGTTGGAATCAGACTCTGAGTCGCTGGATGAGCTTGATTCGCTTGACCCATCATAACCTGCTGCTCCGGACGCTTGCCCAACTCTGCGTAACCGTACCACATTCCTCATCCTCGATCCACTCCCAACCTGTCGACTACCAACACCAGAAACTGCAACACAAGATAAGGGTAAGGTCCTAAATTCCCAAAACTGATCTAACATACCTAGTCCTAATCCTAAGCAGAGGACGTGCCAGTTCCCTAGTGATGTTGTTTGCGACTATTTTTGACTCGATAAAACATTTGAAAACCCGCAAACGAAAGCATGATTGGAACCATGCTCTGATACCACAGTCTGTAACACCCCCGGACCGTCCTAGGCCGGACTAAACCCAGAACGTCCCGGAAGCGTCACAGGGGTGGCGAGTACCGCAACCAGTCCAGTCAAAACTTCAAACAAATTCAAAGTCTCGACCAGTCCGACCACGATATCGCCCCTCTCGACCTTAGCCTAAGGCTTGCCAACCCGTACTTCGGTCAAGAGTTGTGTTAAGTTCGGACTAAACTAAATATCAGCGTTCAACGGGGATTTTAATAAACAAACATAATTTTATTTATTTTACAAAGTCGGGAACTCGACTAAAGTTTTCAAATACAAAACAAAGATAAAAACATCAAGTCAAACGGGTACCCATGAAAAGCAAAACAAGTGAAAACAGCAGCATCTCGCGCCTTGCAAACAACACCGGAAATCTACGCCTGGACTCGTCCTCCGCACCCCGCTAACGCCCGATCCCCTAAGGTTACCTGCATAGAAGAGAGGGAGTGAGCAATCATAGATTACTCAGTGAGTTCCCAAAACAACAACTAATCCCTCCCAACCCATGCTTAACAAACAAACAAGCAATCAAACAATGCAATGCGGAAGAATAAACATGCAACTACTAATGCAACTAAACATGAATGCAATGCAATAAATAAACATGGGCTAATTAGTCTCGCCCCGAGACCTCTACACTAAACCCCAAACAACCTAGACTCAATCTAGACTCGATCTACACTACACAAAACAAAAAAAACACACAAAGGATGGAGCCACATGCTACACATCCCGGGATCCCTTCACACCACGGAGCCCTAACTACTCCACCCTGAACACTCCCGACCACAAACACAAAAGTCACATGACCGGAAAACATCACTCCGGGAATTGGGCTTCCCCCAATCTAACCCGGGCCGCATCGTCATGCAGCGCTCGTCCATGGGCGCGACCCACTTCACGTGACAAGCCTGTGGAGAGTAGGTCACTCCACCACTGGAGAATTGGGCTTCCCCCAATCTAACCCCAGGGTCCACACACATCAACGAAGAATTGGGCTTCCCCCAATCTAACTCCGAGATGGTCTCATGCTTTAGTCTAGATGCAACACCAACCCGCATGAGGGAGCTCCGCCTCTAACCTCCATGCAACGTGCACCTAAACCAAAAGCACTACAAACAAACAACAAACAAACACTCGCCCTAGTCTAGACTGAAATGCAAACACAACTAGCATGAGGGAGCTCCACCTCTAACCTCCATGCAACACTTAGTCTAGACTAGTAAAACTAAACAACCTAAAAGCGAGTGATAAACCTAGACTCTACCCAGCATAAGAGAGAGTCTAACTCAAATCTCTATGCAACCCCACTACACTACAATGCAATACAATGCATATGAACTAGCATGAGAGAGTTACACTCAAATCTACATGCTACACAACAACTATCATATGCAACTACAACTAACAATGCTTGCATGAGTCTAACAACTTAACAACAAAACACATGCAAGTAATCTAACAACCTAACAACACAATGCAAGCAAGCAATTCTAACAACCTAACAACACAATGCAAGCAATTATAAATAAACACTCAAGCATGGGGACTACCAATCACCCACACACACACACATAACCGCAAAAGCGGTATTAGCTTGAGAACCATTGCGGTTCAAGCTCTTCCACCTGCACACACACACGGTTAGTAATACACACCACACAACACACAGAGGAACCCACCTAGGTCTTCAAGAACCGCAGCTAACTCCAAAAACAAAAGACCTAAGGGTTTAACCCGAAAACCGATTAAAAAGGGGTTAAGAGCTAAGAGTGGAAGGAAACTTATGAACGCAAATCCAAAGCCTTACCACCTCTCCTAGCACTTCCAAAACAGATCCTAGACTAAGGGTAAGCACACGCAAAGCCTCCTACACTCACCTCACACACTTATAAAAATTTATCGGTTTTAAGCCATTTTCTCTCTCTAGAACAAACCACAAGATCGACTGAGAGAGAAATCTCTGGGGGGTTTCTAACTTCTAAAACTGAACCTAAGGGGGGTATTTATAGCCAAAAGGAAGGATGGGAGCTCTTGACACATGTCTCCACACTTGTCACCATTTTTACCACGAAATTCATGCATGTGGGTAAATACACTTAATCAACTCCTTTTCTTCTGAGCTTCTGGAAAGTCATTAGCTTTACCTTGAAGTTCCAGTGTACGAAATTTCAGCTCCAAACTTTATTTCCAAGTCACTTTTCCACATAACCCATTTTTAAGGCAAAAATGAGCTATTTGCAAAACACATGGTAAACCTATGATCTAGGCTTGCTCCCCATTATTCCTGTAGACTATCTGATGTGCTGAATTGACCAATGCATGCTCTCCTCCGTGCCTAACTTGCTTCCCACTCAAAATAATTTTCTCCATGAAGGGATTTTTACCACTTTTGGTTAGTGGACTGCTCCACTTACTTCAGACTTCAAATGAATGTTCCAGCCTACTCCACTACTTCAGTTGGGTCCTAAATGAACTTTAGATGTCGAGGTTTTGGTGTAGAAAATCATTTCTTCAGCCCATGTCTTCTTTGCCATTTATAGCCCATTTCGGGTATAAAATCGTCTTCTTGATAACGTCTTCTCTAGATGTCCTTTGATCCTGATTTCTTCACTCAAAAATCCCTTGATTTATTCTACATCTTGTCTAGGATTGATGGAATTTTTCCTCCTCCACGTGGCATGCTCCTATTGGTTGCTCGGATGGGTTAAATGGACCAATAAGGCACTTTCTCTCTCCTTTGACTTTCTTGACTTTCCAACTTCTGAGTTGACCTTCTCCAAACTTGTAGAAATGTAGAAAATACTCATTTGAACTCTTTTGTCATGTTTGCACATCTTCATTTGGCTTCCTTAGCTCTTAGATAGCTTATCTCGACCATATCGACAATATTCTTCTTCCTCCGGACCATCTTCATTTTGGCTCGCTCCAACTTCATTGTGGCTTGACCAAAAGTCTTATTTTATCCCCTACTGATGATTGAGATTGAGTCCCGCTTGATTTGCACACTTTGAAATTTCACCATGCTCGGCCTTGCCCGTTTCGAAGCTCCTCGACCAACTCTGGTTTCTACTCGACCATTCTTCATAATGTTTCTACCGAACCTCTATTTATGTCTTCATATGGTTTGGCATCCAATTGTAGCTTGATCTGCGTCCGTTGACTTGCGTTGACTTGATACCCTAGACCATGGGTATTACAATGACAAGCCTCATTCTGTGGTTCATAATGAAGTTCTTGATCCAAGTAACATCCTCACTGATAGACTTTATCCAGTAACAAGCATCATACACATCTTCGTTGGTTCTTGTATTATAAACTGGTGAACATATGCTCTTGAGAGCAAGATTCAAAGTATGAAACACACTTGGTGTCCAGAAGATGGTAGGAAACTTAGCTGAAATAAGTGCACCAGCTTTTACACAATTCAAAGCATTTTCGGTGAGTACTTGAACCACATTCCCATGTCCAACCTCCTTAATGCATTCTATGATCATTTCCGCAATCACCTCACCAGTTTTTGTTTCACCTTGAGTGTTGATTGCTCTTAACATCATTGGACCACTCTCATTTGCAGCAATCAAATTTAAGATAGGTCTTCGTTGAGGATCTGACCAACCATCACTACATATGCTAACTCCTTTATGTTTCCATGAATCCTTCAATGGCTGCAAATGCACTTCAAGGTTCTTTCTTTCTTTTTGGAGAGGTGTAGTCCTCAAAGCATTGTAACCAGGAGGAACATAACCTGGAATTTGTGATGCACGCACATATGAATTGCGGTAATGAGGATTTCTTGCAACATTAAAAGACAACCCGCTTGTACAGAACATTCTGAATATTTCACCATCACACTGCTTCCTAGCCTGATTGTTAAATGCTTTTTCTAAAGCTGGACACATTCCTTTTCTCTTCTTTGTATCAGACTCACTTGTATCAGGAAACTTGTAGCTCATGTCATAGTCAAGGGAAGAAGCAGATGCCTTTCTTGACGAGGAAGGTAATGGAACTGGTGTAGGAGCTGCACGTTTTATCCTCTCCTCGCAATCATTAACCAATTTATTCATGTTATCTCTTTGCTGTGGAGTAATTTTCAAGCATCCTTTGATTCCCTTAGCTCCTTCTTGTATAAGATGAGTCACAACTCTACTATAAGATTCAACGTACGTCGTATTGAAAAATTTGCATTCAAACCTCCATGATCCCCCTCCTGCTATCTTTTCAATCTTGTTCACATAAATCCATAAAGGTGCTTTGTCATCCACAGTATCACTATCATCTGGGTTCATACTTCTGAAAAAAAAACGTGATAATGAAGATACCGTTCGTTAAGCTCTACGCAAGGCAACAAAAAAAAAATCTCTGCACTTTTATAATACTAAAATAGAATTTTATCCTAAGTTTCACAGTGCAAATTAATCAGTTTTACTTTCAAACATTAGCAAATAGCAATCATTCAATCATTGAACGATACATAAGCAATTACAAATCCCATGTTTCTATAAAGTAGAAGAAGAATATAACAATTAACAAAGAAATAAAAATTTGAAGAAAATTACCTTGATTGATTGTGTGGTCTTGATACGTAACAGAGAGGAAGAAAGATAGAAACTATGAACGGGAAAAGAGACAAAGTGAGAACGACAACTTAGTCGTAGCCTTTTCAGTTTCCTCTTTTTTTTTAATTAGGGTTTTCTTTCACTTATCGGCAAGGTTTTGAAAACCGGACCGGACCGGCCGGTCGAACCGGTTCGACCGCGACTCATTTTGTAAACCGAGTCCGGTTCGATTTAAAGCCCGGATTTCATAAAACTCGGACAACTCGATTCAAAACCGGTGGAACCGGTGATCCGGTTCGACGTCAAAACCCGGTTTTTTAATTTTGTCACATTTTACATTGTAATTAGGGTTTTATAATCGTCTTTTCTTATTGTTAATAATTTCTTGAGAAAAAAAAAACCTAAACGTACGTCTTCTCGTCTTCTCCTCGCCTTCTCTTTGTCTCTTACACCATTCTCCATCTGAATTTTCCATTATCACAAGATTTGGAACTGCACTTGTAAGAAGAAGTAAGTAACGTGATTCTCTCAGTTTAAACACAAGGTTTAATATAACATACTAATATATTATTCTTTTGCTATTGCCATTCTCTCAAGATGATACAGCTGAATAAGTTTGATATATTTTATCAATCTCCAACAGATTTTTTTTTTTAATTTGCCATGTTTTCATTTAGTTCACTATATTCAAGATTCGTTATTAACTTATTATTATCTGTTTTATGATGCTATTTTAGATATTACTCATCAGATTTTTTATATATGATTAATTATAAATATATAAGTGTATATATATATATATTAGAATATATAATAAATAAAAAACCCGGTTCGACCGGTTGAACCGGTCCGACCAATCAACCAGTAAATACGCCGAGTCGGTGTCCGGTCCGGTTTTTAAAATATTGCTTATCGGTTAAAGAAATATAACACAAAATATTTAATATTTTTATTTATTTTATTTTTTTTTGATATTTACGAGGAGTATCCTGGCCCCACTTATGTGGTCCATACTAGCGCACGTGGTAGGCTTAGAGCCTTTGGCGAGGGTGAACCTCAAACCACGCACTCGTTCTCCTCGGGCCGAAGAACCCATGTGAAAACCTCGGTGGCCAGTACGTGTCGAACCCGGGGCCGTACTTGCAGCTGCAAGCCGTTTAGCACCAGACTAACGCGTCATGGTTATTTTTATTTACTTTTCCAGTATCATATTTAACGCTTCCAAATACGGAATCATCGATTCCAGCAAGCTTCCATATCTGTTTTTTTGGAATCGTGATTCTGACACGCTTCCGAGCGATTCCGGAGACACAGCGTAAGCATCAAAGTGGACAAGTTCTTATGCTATCGCCGATCTGATTTTTTTTTTAATTTTAATTATCAATTTATGCTCAGGACATACAGTCAGTTAGTTGGTGACCTTATTACACTTACTCAAACATCGCCTATGGATCGTCGCATCCTAACGTTTGTATACTCTATCCTCTGTTTTGGTTTTATATACTTCAAATACTTTAAATTTTTTTTTTGTCATCAAATACACAGACTCATATAGACTCTGCATACCAAACCGGTAGCTCTGCATCCATGTGAACGACAAAAGGCGATTGTTGTCTCGCACTGCGTGCTAAACGATCCGTCCTTGAATTCTCCGTTCGTGGTACATGAATGAGCTGTGAGCTATGGAAACTGCTTTGTAGACTCTTTATATCCTCAGATAGAAGGTTATATAAATATAAATATAAACATAGATAATTAAACAATTCATTAAAACAAAATAATTAAAATTACATTTTCCATTCGTGGAGAGAAATTTTTGTTTTACTTATTATCCATTGAAACACTATTTAATTTGTACAACGGAAGCAATAGTGGCTATTATTACCCAGACATCCATAATCTTAAGTTTCATGTATCTACCAATTAGTTAACAACGTATAACAAAACTCAGACAATCCATCAAACTTCCATGCATGTCTCCCTCCAAAAAAATGTAAGACCATGAAACATATGAACAACAGAGATTATTATACTTATACTTTAGTATCAAGACTATTTTTAAAACTAACATTCCGCCCGTATGGCAGACCGATCCTTGTCATCTATAAAAGTGACAAAATACTTTTTGTTTCCTAAAAATAGTGTAGCATGCAAATCACATATATCACTATGTATAAATCCTAGCACTACGAAATTTCTTTCGATGCTTTTAAATAGTTGCCTAATTATTTTTGTTAACATGCAAGTACTATATTTTTCTAAATTTATATCAAAAGTTGGAATTAACCCTTCTTTAGACATATTAATCATACAATTATAATGTACATGGCATAATTTAGTATGTCACAGAACTATCAATTTTTCTAGAACTTGACGTATAAACAAAATTGACAACTTTATTAATATTAAGCATAAACATTCCATTATAGAAATATCCAAATCCAACAAATACACCACACTTCTATAAGATATACTTATCGGATTCATACACTTGTTTAAAACCACATTTATTTAAAACATTACCAGAGACTAAGTTTTTCCTGATTCCAGGTACATTAGGTACATCTTTGAGATCAAAGGTTTTACCAGAACTAAACTCTAACACCACTTTTCCACAACCTAGGATAGGGGCAGTTGACTCGTTTCCCATATGAAGTACATATCCATCTTGAACTTGCTCATATGTAGTGAACCATTCACGATCCTTGCAAACATGTGTTGTTGCACCCGAGTCAATCCACCATGCCACTTCATCATCCTGCACATAAAATGCCTCATAAATATTTGATACATAATTCACATTAAAATATTGTTTAAAATCAAAGATTTGACCTTGATGAGCGGATGGACCTTGGTCCTTAGACACTTGTCCCAAACGGTTTTGTCCCGTTTTATTTTTATCCTTCCATGCTCGGCAGTCGCGACAGTGACCCGACTTGCTACAATTCCAACAAAAGCTCTTAAACTTTTTGTTAGATCCATTGTAAGTGTTGTTATTAAAAGAGCGTTTCCTCTTATTCTTATTCTTAGAACTCACACATTCCTCCATCATATTGATGGAAGAAGTACCAGCCACATTATTTTTGGGTTTTCTCCCTCTTGTGCCCTTAGAGAATCCTCTATGCGCAAATGGCTGCCAAGTTGTACAAGAGACAACTCTTCCTTTTTATGTTTTAACATGTGTTTAAAATATTTCCATGAAGGTGGTAACTTATCGATGATACTCGATACTGAGATGGATTCATCCATCTTCATGTTGTGTTGTGCAAATTGACCTAGTATACGAAGCAATTCATTGTATTTCTCCATAACTGGCCTAGAATCAAACATCTTGTAATTATTAAAATTACTAACAAGAAACTTCTTACTAGAAATATCCTCAGTCATGTACTTTGATTCCAACGCATCCCACAACTCTTTAGCGGATTCGACATTCTGATAAACATCAAAGAGAAGACCTGACATACCGTTGAGAACATGGCCACGGCATATGTATTCGTCGTTTTCCCATTTAAGTTGCTTCCTTGTCTCATCCAAAGACTCGTTCTCAGCATCCTCCGGTATAGTAGGCATGAGCATGCTTAGAACATACACTACATTCAGATTTGTGAGAAGAAAATGCATCTTCTTTTGCCATCTCCGAAAATATACTCCCTTAAACTTATCTAACTTTCCAAACTTTGAGGTCATCTTTCACACTGATACACCAGCCATAATTCACAAGAAATTACTCTTTAAGATTGTTTGTTATTAGGGTTCTAACCCGAATAGTTGTGAATCATATACTTGGATAATAATTGAATCACAACCGAGATCACTTTCCTTAAAGAGTATTTCGACCTTATTCCAAACCTTGGGTTACACGAAATCCCTTTGTAGGATAAACAATCAAAGTCTCACTCTTGTTCTAGGTTAAGATGCAAGAATAACAAATAAACACTACAAGAAATATGTCCATTGTTAGCACAGATTTTATGCTATGTTAGGAGTTTGATAGCGTTTTACCAAATGCTATGTATGCGGCAGCAATCATAGGTACTCCTTCTACGATAGCATTTTCGTAACGCTCCAAAAAATAGTGATACAATTGCAATATTTGAATGCTATTATTAAATTGAATAATGGTTCATATTTCGTGCCATGATAGGTCATTCTAAAATTAAAAAAAAAAACTAAATTAAAATAATTAAAATTAAACCCAATTTTCTTTATAATTAAAAATAAAATTAAATTTATTGATAAATAAAGTTCGGTTTACAAAACTAAACCAGAAAAAAAAATAAAGTAAACCACAACGGTTTATCTAATTCGGTTTACACTAAACCGGAAAACCCTAAACAAAAACAAAAACACTAAACCTAAAAAAAAAAGAAAACTCCAGCCGCCTTCAATCACGTCCATTAAGCTTCTTCATCGTCCTTCACCACTGGAATCTTCTTCATCTTCCTTCACCACCTGTATCTACTAAGAACAAAAGAAGCACCGATTCTTATTCTTCTGATCCTCACCGGTGGAGTCTCTGATTCGTCATGGGTCCACTTCCGGTGACTCTGCTCAAGGGCTGCTCACGACCGCGCTGCTCGCAACCACGGACCAGCATCTCTGCTCACGACCTACCAGAAACAAAAAAAAATAGATTCAATAGAGACAGAGAAAGAGAGATAACGAGAGAGAGAGAGAGAGAGAGACAGAGACAGAGACAGAGAAAGAGAGAGATAGCGAGACATAGACAAACAGAGGGAGAGAGAGATAACGAGACAGAGAGAAAGAGAGAAACAGAGACAGAGAAAAAAAAGAGAGAGAGAGCGAGAGTGACAGGGAGATACAGAGAAAGGAGATGACGAAGAGAGTGATACGGAGAAAAGATATGTCTGTGTGAGATGAAGAGAGTGAAACCCAAAATCTGAGATTTGAAGAATGGACCAATAAGAAGGAAGCACGGAGATCACAACAGAGTGATTTTCAGCCTTTGGATCAAAATCTATCAAGGGCCAAAAACAAATAAAAACAATAATTTCTTTTATCTGTAATTATTTTAAAATGGCTAAATTTAAATAACTATATATAAAATTCGAAAAAAAAAAATTGCATTTAAATTTTTGGGGTTATGTGATCTAAAAACTGATTTGATAAAAAGATTCAGATGAAATTATTTCTTTTGCTTTTGTGTGTTTACTGTTTAGAGGTTTTAAAATATAAATTTTATGTTTAGGAGTTTATAATATAATTAAGTTTGAATGTTTACACATAAATCTGATTTATAATTAAATTTGAATATTTGATTCAAAAGTTGAAACGTTTTTAATTTCGACTTTATGGTTTATAAAAATTATGATTAAGAGTAAATTTAGTTTTGTGATTTAAGGTTTTGTTGTTGGAATATGAGGTTTAGGGTTTATGTTTAGTATATATTTGGATTAAATTTGGAAAATATAGTTTTGAAAACTATATATAAGATTTGTAGTTAATTTTTAATAATTTAGATTTGAAGTTTTATTTAGAGTATTTAATGTATAGTTTATGTTCGAAGTTGGAATTTAAGTTAAGTTTGATTAACGATTAAATATTTGCATTTCGGAAACTATAGTTTAAAATTAAGAAGATAAATTTGAGTTTAATTTTAAGATATGAAATTATAAAATGGAAAAAATTAGAGTTTGAAAGGTTGTGTTTAGAGTTTAGGGTTTAAAACCATGTTTATAGTTTAGAGGTTCAAATAACTTTTCTTAGCATTAGAAAAACGCTATTATTTGTCTTTCAGCATTAATGAAGTCGCTTGAATAATGGTTTTTGGCGCCTAAGTCTAATTTTGTAGTAATTATTGGCGGAGTTAGCGATTTTATCTTTCCGCTTATTTAATTTTCAAAATAACATTAATTAAGTGCTATTTTAAGTTCGGCTCTATTATAGCGTTTATCTAATGCTGTGATATAATACGGAAAATTTTAAATCGTCTACGATAGCAGTTCAGTAAAACGAGCTATGATAATGTGCTATCAATGTAGATTTTTTTTGTAGTGAAAGCTTTAGTGCTTATATGTGTTTTTCAAAGATCATTAATGATCTTTTGAACAATGAATCTTTATATCTCTCTCTTACTAACAATTAGTTTTTTCTAGTAGTTTCTGATTTTTTTTAATATCTATTTGCCAATGCTTACATCTCTTTATATAGAGAATGAAGAGTTGCAACCAAAAGTTACAATGGTTAAACCAAAAATTGTAAATATTAATGAAAAGTTGCAATGATTAAACCAAAAATTTGCAATGGTTAACTAAAGGATTACAATGGTTGATCACCAAGAATTGCAAAAATAAATGTGGTACCAATTACCAAATATACCAATTGCAATAGTTCACATGAAACATTACACCCATTCACTTAAATATAATCACTTAAATATATAACACCCATTCACTTAAATTTATTCACTTAAATATATAACATGTGCTCCTCTGTACAATCTGATTGCCATCGTTAATGTCATCGAGCTCTTGCAAATGTTAGATATGGTGAATTCAGATCCGATCCTGAAAAGATATATACAAACGTTTTGGGGACTTCTATAAGCTTTCGTATGTGGATTCTCTTGCTCTCTTTTTGCTCGTGTGACGTTTGAGTCGCGATCCATTAACATATGAGAATATAAGAGAAATAGCATACGAGAATAAGAGAGAAACCTAGTGTTAAGAGAGTAGAGTGAGTGAAAAAGAGTTAGATACTAGAAAATATGAAGATGGATTCTTCTACCGTTAGAACATTTTTTCCATCACTCACTATTATTTATTTTTCTTGAATATTGGGGAATCACTAGATCTTACGGCATCAATATCTTTGAAGCTTGCCAAATTTTACTCTACTACTTTTTACCACTTTTAAGTTCGAGTTTAAAGCCTACAAATCAGAGTAACGAAACATTTTTTTTCTTGCAAAACATCCAAAAATGATCAGAAGTTTTTGTTTATAAAGAACTCGAAAATTAAATAAACTAGAAAAAAGCGCAAAAACGAAAGATGCAGGAGAGAACCATACAATATAAACGCAGACTTTGTTTTCTTTTACTTTCTTTTACAGCCGAAGAAGATGTCTATGATTCATTTCATGTTTAGAAACTTAAACAAGGGAAGAAGAATTTAAATAAATGCTCAGCGAATAGGAACTTTGATCCAGCCATTAGCAAAAGCAATGGCTAAGATGACGAATGGAGTTGACATACCAAAAATGATTATGTAAGGGAGAGGCGTCTTCATCGGATTCTCCCCTTCTCTTTCGCCAGCGCTTTGCCAATACCTACGTATTAATAAAAAAATAGGCAAGTAAGAGTAAATCACTGGTTTCAAAAGAAAAAGTTAAATCACAAAACCTAACATGGTAAGGAGTTCTAGTTCGGATAAGGACACTAAAATGGGCAAGTAGGACTACACCACTACAAACCGTTTAGCTCGGTAAAACTAAGAATGTCTACGAGTCAGAAGTAAACTCTTTCTCACTAACCATGGGAATCAGAATCCAGTTGTGTGGTTACAAAAAGAAATTATTTTTTGGAAATGTGGTTCGTCAGATAACAGCAAAAGAGTTATCAATCTGCCAGTTTTTTTAAAATAATAAGTTTACACTTTTCTTGTTTCTAGATATAACGCTTTCACAATATAGCCATTTTGTGATGGGAAATTGAGAGGTAGATATGATAGGTAAGTAAAAACTAACTGTTCTGGTTCTTCGTCTTTGGTTATGAACTTCTTCTTTTCTTTAGGTTTCACTTCTCCATCTCCTCCACCTTAAAGCAAGATCAGGGATAAAGAAAGTCTTTCTCTTAATAAAAAAAACTAGATAGGAAAATCCTGATTCGAAAGACATATAAAGTACCTAATTTGGCGTGAAGCTTGAACTGCGTAAAGCCTGATGAAGACGGTGTACAGAGGAAATGAGGCAGAGCAAGCAACGCTGAATATGAGGAAGATGATGAAGTTGTGGAATCTTTGGCCTTGTGGCTAAAGGAAGACGAGAGGTGGAATTTGGCTGCCATTTCTAAGATCAAAAGGTTCTTTTTGTTAATATTGACTATATCATATGGTTTCCACTTTTTTTTTGTTATATTAGTTGGAAATACGTGGCATATGTGGTTCCACTGGATGACATTTGGTAAACATTCACGTACATAAATCTTATCTCTTATTTGTGTTCAGATAACAGATGTTTTGCAAGACGCTACATTCCTGAGAGAATTTGCAAATTGGGTATTAAAAAAGTCAAAAAGTAAAATATAATCTTATTTCTGATTTATTTCTTATAAAAATGATTTTAACAACATCTATTCTATTAAATTAAAATCATGACCTATTGATATATGTTCAATCAAACTAGTTATTTTATAATTTCATCTAAATAATTATAACCACTTTTTAAAAATTGATATATGTTTAATATAATAATTATTTGGCAACTGTATCTAAATAATCACTTTCTAAATAACTATTTTCTAAAATTAAAATAAAAAGGCAGATCATAATCTAGTTTACCAATAAAATTTATTAGATTCCATCAGAATGATACGAATTATGAATAGAGTATAAGTGATATTTTTTTCTTTTGTAAATGAGTCTAATCTCAAAATAGGAAGCTCTTCGTCCATAGCTAAATTTTTAGAATATATATGAAATTCTATATCCAAAATATTTCGAGAATCTTCAAAGCTGTCCAAAATATATATAAACCCTAAAAGATTCTAAAAAGCTCTGAAACATATGTAATACTCTAAATAAAACTTATACCATTGTCAAAAGATAGTAAAAACTATGATATATCAAAATTTCTAAATTTTTCATTTGCTTACACTCAAACAAAACATATAATGAACCTGGAAAAAAGTTGAAAACGCGAAGACTAACCAACTCTTAAAAACTGTTACCATCACATTTACAGTGTTAAAAGACACATCATATCAATACCAACTTGAAAAGCACTTACATGTATTTAGACCAATCTAAACCACAATTTACTAGATACCATTTGACATATCCTTCCACTGACTTCATTTTGGCAATACATTTTTATTTTTTATCATGGGAATATCGGTAACTGAACACATAAACTCTTATGCCAACAAATTTATGGACACACAAGTAGTCATTTCTGGTCATTTTCTTTTTCTAGATGTCGAAGAAAAGAGAAAGGGAAACCATAAGCACACAAACTTACAGGAGGAATTTGATTCAGCATATACCAAACCCCAAAACAAGCAATTATGTATTTTGAGATTAGAAGTCAGTTTTGGTTTCTTTATACATTCTCAGCAAACGTGAATGTTACTGATATCACTTAAATTATCCTAAGAAGTGATTTTATTCTCTCAAATAATAGATTCACTTGTAGTACTTAGGGATCAAATCCACAAGGAACGTGGGCACACAATAGACTCAGACATTCGCGATTAAGCTAAACAAATAAGTAAGAAAACAGTAAATAAAGTAAAGCAAGTTGAACAAGGTAGTTGTTCTGTTGATTGATGAATTGATTAATAGAAGGAGTGTTGCTAGACTTAGGGCTTCATTCAGCTTATCAGAATTATAACCTAGAGATGCTAAGGGCTGATCCTAGAACTCGATATCTAATGTAAACGACAACTGGCTGTCACAGCAAGTATAATCTATTGATAAGTACAATACTCAGCTGTCGCTTGTTGACACGGATCGAGCATCAGTCGATGCTGCCTTAGGTAAACGTTACCTATGTGATCGATTGGTTCATTAGTTTTCCTAGATCAGCTGTCGCAAGTTTCTAACAATCCTAGCTCAGCAAAATTAATTCATAATTGATCCTAGCTCAGCTGTCGCTTGTTGACACGAATCGATGCTATCTCAGCTGTCACTCGTGGATCGATGCTATTGAGTTAGCGTCAGTCGATGTTGCCTTAGGTAAGCATTACCAATCTAATCAAATGGTTCACTAGTTTTACCAGATCAGCTGTCGCATGTTTATAACAATTCTAGCTGAACAGAATTTATTTTGGTAATAAACCATGATGTCGCGTTTGCCTAACTATCCTAAGTTTAGGGTTCTAGTTAGGCACTCTAAAACACAAGCAGTAAAACATCTAATTAATCATCTTAGCAATTCTATATCTCACAAGAACGTCAAAACTCTAAAAACTAAACCTAACAAATGGATATATTCAGACATGATAGTTGTCACATAAATCATAGAATGAATAAATGAATATGTATAAATTATATATAAAAAATCAATGTAGTTTCAAGAGGACTCTGAAGGATTTCTTCTCTTCTCTCTTAACCAAAAACTAAGAATATGAATAGAATAAAGCGTAGAAAGCCTAGCTATCGACAATGGCTTAGAAGACACATAAATATGGTATAAAGTCGGCCAGTGGCATTCTAGTAATTTGTGCTGGCTTCTGGGTTTATAACGGTATTGAAATATAATCTGTCCGCAATCTGAAATCACCGTCGATTGACACCAACTGTCTGTCGTCTATCAACATTCTTTCATATTCTCGGCAGCTTCTTCTCACGAGATAGAGTGACTACTCTTAAGTAAAACTGTCATAACTTTAGATCTAACCATTGATAGACCTCAAACAATTTGCATTAAAAATCTAACCCAATGCTCTATCTTTTTTTCAGAATATTAGCGTAAACGCATCTTTGGGAGATCTCCACGCATAGCTAAATATCTGACACATTTGTGCAGTTCTGCATCTCTAAAGGCTCCAAAATTACCAATGTTCTCCAAAATGTACCTGAAACTGAAAACACTCTAAAACATACTCCAAACCCATATAATACACTACAAGAAAAAATGGTTATCTTAGCGGCGCAAAAACGCTATTTATAGATACCATAGCATTATATGAAGCACTATGTCATCGCCCATTATAATAGGTCTAAGACTTTAGATAGCAGTTTTTCGCGCTGCTATCGTATTCCGATATACAATAGCGTTTTCTTAATGCGATTAAATATTATTTAATAACGTGTTATTAATGCGATCAAATATTATTTAATAGCGTTTCTAAAAGGCTATAGTTAATATTTCTATTGCAGTTATATAAGTGATATTTTTTCTATACTCTTTTAAATATGTAATTTTGTTACGGTATATAAAGTTATATATATTTAATATATATAAATAGTTTTTAATATATTTAGAGACATAAATTTCGGATTTAGAAATATAAATTTTATTATAATAAGATACAAGCATTTAAAAGTTCAACATTACATGAAACTTATAATTATGACAAAATACTAAGACAATGGATAGTTCTAAATTTCACAACTCATCACTCATATGAAAACAACCTTATCAGTAGGCCACACTAGTGTGCTCCTAATGCATCAGCTATGACTTCAATTTCAGAGTTTGGTCTCCACACTCGTGCATCATCCATCTTGGAAACCTCTACCCAGACCTTAGAAGCATTGGGACCTAAAGGGATGAAATGATCCTTGTCCGCTGGATCTGTTGAAAACACACGACCCCAAGCAACTGTCTGTCCAGAGTTATCACAGTCCAAAAGAACACACTTCTGTTTACCAACTTTGTTGCTGCTACCAGTGCTGTTACTAATACTCTGAAAGACAAAAAAAACTGACAAACACAACACATTTATCACAATAACATCACAGAATTGCAACATATCGAAGACAAATTAACTGGTATCTGAAGCTTACCAGATTAGGTTTCTTGGTTGATTCAGCTATAGTATCAGATAGTCATGCCCTATCAATTGTCCAAGCAAATTACCTCATCAACTTTCTTACTGCATCTATACATCGAAACAGTGAAAAATCTATATTTACAGAAGCTGATTTTCCACCATTACCTGTTTCACAAACGATGCAGCAACATATGTGTGTTACTCCAGCTTCCGCAGTTATCCCTCAAGATCAAATACAGCAGGAAAACACCTGAGGTGTCTCCAGTAGTCCAAGCTCCTCCTGACATGACTCCTGTGCAAAGGTCCTCTGTGTCACATCAAATTCCACCAGCAATGTATACTGGTGCAGCAGATGAGTGTACTGGGCGTACGGCAGTCTAAGACACTGATCCTATAGCCGACAGCGCTCAGTCTTCTGCACCTAGGACAGACAGTGCAAGCAAACCAACAAGAACTTTGTCAAGTACTCTTATTTGGGCAACAACTCGAAACCCCACCCAATGGTTACTAGAGCTAAGCTCGGAATCACAAAACCCAACCCCAGATTGTGTTACTTACTCACAAAGTCTCCTACCCTGAACCTCGCACTGTGTCTGAAGCTTTAAAACATCCAGGCTGGAACGGTGCAATGACTGAGGAGTTCGTAAACTGTAAAGAAGCAGCTACATGGACTTTAGTTCCTCGTACCCCTGAGATACATGTGATAGGCAGTAGATGGGTCTTTCAAACAAAACTAAATGATGACGGCTCTCTTGATAAGCTGAAAGGCAGAGTTGTTGCTAAAATTTGTGAAAATGCCTTGAGATCAAATGAAACACGTAAGGTTGAAACCAATGCCTCTTCGATATCGATGAGTTTATTGAGATTGACCAGACAAGCCTTTACCCGAACCAGGCAACCGAGGAGATGATACCACTCAAATTACCCTAAAGAGTGCTTTACTCTCTTAAATAAGAGGTTCAGCTGTAGTACTTAGTGATCGAATCACGAGGAGCTAGAGAACCAATTAAATCTAATTAATTAATCAATCCTAGGTGAAGTTTGGTTTTTATGATGGAAATGTAAAATGACAATCCTAATTGAGCAATGCAGTTGCTCTACTAAAAATATGATGAGTTGTTTATAAGATAAAGAAGAGTGGTAGACATAGGGCTTTTATTCAGGTATTGTAGATTATAATGTCAGATGCCTAACAAGTTGTTTGTATGATATTATAGAACTCAGCCGCTTAACAATCAGTGATGTTTCACTGGTTAACTAACTAGATCTCTGATATCAACTGTCGTCTGTTGACCAGAAAAAGAGTCGATCGATAATCCTATAGGGATATCGAGCGATACACCTTTCGCAATGCCGATCGATTATCCAGTCGAGATATCGATCGACGGCTTCTAGCTATGCCTAGACGCGAGCCGATAATGAACACTAAGTCTCAAGGAGGGCTCTCGCTCTTCTCAACGGGAGATAAGTTAGTTCAAATAGATAATTCAAGATCTAAAATGTCCTAGTGATTTATGTTCTAGTTAGCTATTCTAGAACAAGCATAGAGTACAATCCATTTGATGAATATCACAACTTAGCAAATATAGTTTGGGGCTAATCCCTCTAACCTATTTAAACCCTATATCTAACAAGTAGACTACTCAGACATGACTAAGCAATTCATAACACAAGATAGGTAAAAAAAATTGCATTAGAAAGAGAATATAAAATAAATGGAGTTCAATCACAAATCTCTTAATGATCTCTCTCCAATCTCTCAGAACTTAGAACAAAACTGAAAACTGTACAACTCTAGCTATCTCTTTCACACCTCCTGCCGTCAAACACTTAGGCAGGGTATTTAAGCATTTCTATTAGGTTAAAAACTCGCCAGGGGCAATCTCATAATTTGATGAAGCCTTGGGAAGTAATCGGCTGAACCATTTCGTCCTCGCTATCGATCGTCAACACTTGAGGTGTATCGATCGATTATAATCTTCAAGTACGCGGGTCTTCACAGCTACATCGATCTCTAGGTGAGTATCGATAGATTCATCTTTGAATGTTGACCTCCGACTTGTTCTTGTTTGGTCAAATCGGGTGTATTATCTCTTGTGCTCCAAAATGCTCCAAAAGCATCACTTTATCATGAAACACTCCTGAACCTGAAAACATACCTAGTAGGCTAGAAAACATATTATATATATATATTAAAAATATTATTATACGATGGTAGAAAATGAGTGAAATCCATGGTATATCAGGAGACCCGAGGGAGCCACCGAAGGCTTCGGCCTCGTCCCCTTCTTCTTTGCACTCTCCAAGCTTTCGCTTCTTCTATTTGCTCTTTTGGCCTTTGAGTTTATCAGTTTCTTTTAAATCATATTATATAAGTTGTACTTTACTTTCCTCTTTATATGATTCTGGTTAAATAATGTCAAGCTTTCACTTCTGTTTAATCTACTCAATTTGCTTGTTTTGGAGCTTGGTGTACACTAGATCAGATTCCTTGTTCAACTCCGAAAGGCATGTCTGTGTGAGTAGGGTTCTCCTCTCTTGACACTTTTGATGTATAAAAGATTGAGATGATTTCTTGAGGACTAGCGGGATATGAAAATTTCAAGAACCCCATTATTCCATTTCAATTGAATGACAATGGAAGCGAGGGGTATTAAATTTTTTTTTGACCCCATTATTCGCCTACATCTTTGTCAGATGTAAACAAATATGAAATAGAAAAAAATAGATGGAAATCGACCAAAATGTGAAAATATAGTGAAAATGAATCATAGAAAACTGCTTGTGTGATCAGATACTTGGATGCGTTGAGTTCATGAATTTGGTGATGGATACTCCAAGATGAGCCTACACATTATTTCAGAAATGGAGTTAGTAGAGACGTGTGTCAGATGGTATCTGGTGAGATGTAGGCTATATAGTCGGGTTGGTAAGCTGAGGCTAAGTACATGGAAGTTTCTTCTAAAGTTTGTACTGATTGATGTTGCTTGGTAAACTGCAGAGGTGATGTTAGTGGTTCTAAAGAAAGGTGAGTCCTTGCTTTTTCAAACCTCTTCCACAGGTTCATTCTATGTTTGCTTGAGGGCAAATTAAAGGATAAGTGGGTATACCATGATTTTGAGACTTTTAGACCATGGTATAAGTCCTTTACAAAGTGTTTATGTTATATTTTGAATCTGTTTTAAGGTCATTTCATGTCTAGATACGTTTTGGAGTATTATGGAGATTGTAGAGCAATTTGGAGATTAAAGTGAAGAAAACCCAAGATGTTGTAACTGGAATCAAGATTTACAGTCGGTGTTGATCAACACCATTGTGTGTGTCGCTTGATACCACCGGTTTCAGAGCCAGCCGACCGGAGAATTAATAATTGCAGTTTTGGTCCATAAGTTTTCCTATTTTGAAAAGAGATCTCTGAACGGATTTAACCTATATTTATCTATTTTCAGCCATTGTTTATGTTTATTTTACATTAGAGAGGTTTTGGTGAGAAGTTCGAGACTCCTTTAGAGACTGATTGGAACTCCAGTATTTCTTACTCTTATTATTTTATGTTGTTTTCCATGATCATGTCTGAGTAGTTTCATTGTTAGATTTATGAATTTTTCAGGGTATTGATGAACTTGTGATTTATAGAACTGCTAGGGTAATCATATTGCATTCTTCACCAGGATTAATCTTATTGCTTGTTTCAGAGTAATTAATTAGAAACTTAATCTTATAATATTTTTGAGACACGAGAGTGTGATCAACACCTGAACTGAATCCTTTTGAGCTTAGTGTATTCGCAATGAGAGTTTGTCTAGGATTTTAGTGAACATATCAAATTGGTAATTAATGCTTTTGCAGAGTAATTATAATGACAACAAGATTTTGGACATTGATGATTTAGACATTTGATAGTAATCTTAAACGAGAATTGGATGGCTTACTTACGAATCTAATACCCTTAGCAACTATTTATTTGAGTTCTGATGATATGTTTGATATCATATATCTAGCACTTTTCCCATCTATTTACAAATCGATTTTATTTATTTGTTTTGATCTATTTCTTTAACATTATTCATCTAGTTTTACCTGTAAACTTATTTTCTATTGTGTCTTCCACACTCCGTGTGGATTCAATCCCTAAATATTGCATCAATCTTTTATTTGAGAGAGTTTCTCTCAGGCCCGTTCCTTAGGTAAGACAACTAAAGCATTGGCTTTAGGCCACATTTTTTACAATAATATTTAGGCCACAACTCAAATTTTTGTTTAGAAATTTTTTATTCCTAGTGTTCAAAACAAAAAAAAAGAAAGCTTTTTTATTCCTTAGGTTCTATATCAATACCAAAAAAAAATGTAAGTTTGTTGGTTCTTTACGTCATTTATATATGTTTTCATAAACATAAAATTTTTTTTTGTCAAACTAGAAAACTTTCTCACCATACCATTTACAAAGTGTCAACCCTTTCATAGACAAATAATTGTCTTGAAATCTCTCAGAATTAATTCAGAGATTTGCATCTACGTTTTCTTCATAATGATTAGATTCTAATTTTTGCAATTTTTGCATTTCTCATATTTTGATATTATAATAGAGTGAAAATCCTAATTTATGTTGTCTCTACTGATTACTTTTTCAAAATTCAGAAGTAATAAAAATGTATTTGTAATTTAATTAATCATAGAATAATTAAATAAAATATCAATAATATGTATTAAAGATATGGTTGATAAATTTGGTTTGTGGAAAATTGTGAATAACATTTTTAGAAGATAAACTATAAGATTGTTAAACAAGTGAAATACACCTTCTTTATCTCTTGTTCGAATATTACTACCACCATTGTTTTTAATAATTTTAAATAAAAGTTACATTAGGGGGTCATATTTTCTGAAAGGCTTTAGGCCACGTAAAAGTTTGGGACGGCACTGGTTGCTCTTGGGGTAATTTGAGCATATCATTGAACTAGATCGATATGTTTGAGAATGTGTGGCTGATTCGACTATCTTTGAGAAAATAATGACCCAAACTGACTTTGGCTTTACTGAAATGTTTCTCATGATCACTTAAGCGAGCTGTCTACAATGTCGCATTTGAGCTCCTGGTCCTTCAGTTCAGATTCAAGCTCCGTCATAAGCTTTCTCTTTAGCATCACACATTATGAAAGTTTGATTCATGACATGTATCGACGATAACAGACAAATTCCTTCAAGTAATTAGTGAAGGCTTTGCCTTTGATATGTATCCGCTTAATGGCAAATTTGAGCGTAAAGTTGTTGATACATTGGGTGAAGGCTCAAACCTACCCAAAAAGAGGTATACATTGGGTAAGTGGTATACATTGGGTATACATTGGGTAAAGTAATTAGTGAAGGCTCAAACCTACCCAAAAGAGGTATACATTGGGTAAAGTGGAAGAAGCTATGTAAATCGCGAGAAGAAGGGGGAATTGGATTCAGATTAATTCATGAATTCAATCTAGCTCTCCTGGGGAAACAGCTCTGGCGTCTAATGCAGTTTCCGGATTCCTTGTTGGCAAGAGTTATTAGAGGAAAATACTTCTGATGTAGTTCGCCTTTGCGAATAAACAAATCAACGAATCACTCTTATGGGTGGACGAATATAATGGCTGCAAAGCCATTAGTAACATTGGGAATTAGGCAAAAAGTACATTCCGGACATGAGATAAGAATCTCGGAAGATCTCTGGATTCTAACGATACATTCGAGACCGGCTTGGCATGTTGCACCAGTGGTTCACCCTATGATGTCTGCAAGTCAATTGATGATAATATACCCAAAAAGATCGAACCTGGGGATTCTAGAGAACTATGTCAATCAAGAGGACATACCATTAATTCAATCATTGGCCATAAGCCAGGATTATCATCGAGACATATATTGTTGGAACTTTACCAGAATTGGGATGTATACTGTAAACTCCGGATACTGGATAGCAAAAAATATGCTTAGAGTAGAGGAGCAGGAAGTACAAGAACCTAGTATAACAAAGCTCCAGGCCTTTGTCTGGAAGATCAAAGCTCCTCCAAAAATCAGACATTTCATTTGGAAAACGACCTGACAAGTAATTTGAATTATCGTCATATGCGATGTGATAATCATTGTCCTAGATGTGGTGAAGAAGACAAGACTATTAACCATGCCATATTCGAATTCCCCCCAGCTTTACAGTCATGGGCTCAGGCAGCAACCCCAACTCCACCGACAGTGTTCCCCAAGACTAGTAGATATGCCAATATGGATTACCTGTTCCGGCGGAAAAATGATATTGAAGACCCAGAATTGGATAAGGATCCATATCCTTGGATAATGTGGTACATCTGGAAGGCACAGAACGACAAACTATTCAGGAGGATAGACCTCTTGAAAACTGTCCGACATGAAGAATCTAAATGCCATGCCTGGTTTGAAGCAAACCAAAAACAAGAACCATTGGAGGTACAAACTACGCAGAAAGTCCCACTCATTGAGAGATGCATGATAGATGGTTCGTGGACTCATGATGCACTCTTTAGTGGTTATGGATGGACGTGGATAAACTCAAGAGGAGGAATTCAGCTACTGGGCGCAAGGAATCAAACAAGACGTATCTCACCACTACATTTGGAACTCGAGGCTTTAACATGGGCAATGGAGTGCATGTTACAACTGTCGACTTGTCAATCTTTTGGCACGGATTGTAAAGATTTAATAGCGATGATCCAAGATCCTAACACATGGCCGAGCTTCTCCACTGAGCTGAAAGAGCTGATGAAGTTGAAGGAAAGATTCACAGAATTCACATTGATTTATGTTCCTCGATCTCAGAATGTATCATCTGATTCATTAGCTAAGATAGCAAGATGCTTCTATAGGGAACTTGATTACATCGGTTGTTCTGTTCCGGTCTGGTTTTACAGACCACCTCATGCTTGAGTAATAGAATAGCCATTTGATGAAAAAAATATGGTTTATTCATCTTTAAAAAAACAAAATTATAGAAATTGTTTTGGTGGTTCTAACCACTTTATTTGAATACAGCAAACTTTTTAAGTTTATATATCAATGTGTTATCCAAGTTATTAAAATATGTAACCAAAAATGATAGTTTGTTTTGATGGTCAAGTTTATATATCAATGTGTTATCCAAGTTATTAAAATATGTAACTAAAAAGATGGTTTGTTTTGATGGTCATTATAATTTTATGATCATATAATTTAAAAGGCAATGAAATTGACCGGCGCAGGAGGTATACCAGTAGTTACTAAATTGAAATGCCTTGGAGGTCAGAGAGTTATATAGTCATGTGTAAGTGAAGTAAGATATCTATTCTATTAAAAGAGAGAAGTCATAACTTTTTTCATGTGTGATTTTTCTATTTGGACCATTTCTTAGAAAATTACTTAAATGAAATTTTGTATACATATTTGAAATTTTTAATTATTCTAAAAAAATCAAATAGATATTCCTATATTTTCTCTCATCTACATCTGAACAAAATGTTTTCATATTTTTTTTATTTACAATATAAACATATATTTTATTTTTTTATTAAAAAATAAATTTTAAAATATGTTATTACTTTGTATTTATTTAAAATATAAAGGTAATTTTTTTCACTTAAACAAACCTTTTATATATTTATTTAATTTCGTAATTTTAAAAAATATAAATGTGTATTTCATTTTTACTAAAAAAAACCTTTTAAGTATCTAATTAATTATGTAATTATATTAAAGTCATGTAATATTTTGTATTAAATTTGTGATATTAATTTAACTAATATTTTTAAGTAAATTTTTGATCTCTAAAATTTCAGATTTGTTAATTCAGAAATTTGTACCACACTGTTGAAAATATGCTATCAATGTGAATGACCTGCCTACAAATGTTATTCTGAAAATGCATTTAGTTTCTGTTATTAAATATAGTAGCCGGTTTAATTTTATATTTCAATAATAGAAGTATATGACTGTTTTGTTTACAAAAAGATAATCATGCTCATTTTATATAAACTATATTCATATATTATTCATTAATGTAATTGTTTTGTTGGTTTTATCTTGTGCAATTTTGAAAGTCCAATAAGTGTACCAATTAATGTTATTAGCAAAAATATATTTTTACTGAATATTTTTATTTTCAGTTTGTTTATTTTCAAATGTATTTTTAGGTTTAAGTGTTGATTATATAATGTTATATATGATAGATGAATAATTGCAAATAAAAATATTAAATATTAAAACTGAAAAGTTCATTGCAAATAATTCAAGATTTTTGGGGTAAAAAAGTCTAAATAACCAATAGACAATATAGGAAACCTAAAAATATAAATAATAAAGAGAAAATTTAGGTTTAAAATGACAGAAAAACACAATGCATTAAAATTTCTGGTTTAATTGTTTTTTTCACATACTTAAATAGATTCATAATGATTCTTTTAACCATACTGGGAGCTCCAAATCAATGTGAACAACAATTGGTTTAATAATTTAGATGAAACGGACATTTTATAAGTTACACTTAGTATATGTTATTCTGTCAAAGATTTAGTTCATACAAATAATTCAGTTAACATATATATATATATATATATATATATATATATAACCAAAACCTAAAATACAAGTACAATATAAAAAATAATATATAAGGAATATTAAATTGAACATAATTTATTGTAAATATCACATAATGTAAAATTTTTGTTAATACTCATGTTTTAATAAGAAAAATATAACTAATAATTTGAAACAATAAATTAAATTGCTGCATGCAAATTATGAAATTGTTGTGCTTGAAAATATTATATTAAACTCTAGCAATATGATAAATATTAAAATTATAAACCATTAATCATGTAAAGCAAATATTTATATGTATAAAATAAAAATAATCATCACAGTTGTTCAGGTTTAGATCTAGTTAATCGTTGAAGAGAACCATTTCCTAATCAAAGTGGTTGAATGGAATGCGTCATGGAAAATGCAATTTAGGCAAAATAATATTTTTGGTGTTTCGATGTGTTTTTTTTGAGAAACGATTTGAAGAAAAACAAAAAACAGCAGTCAGAATAGGATGGCAGAAAAGTAAATTTGAAGCAACAATCAATTGAAGTGACAAGAAAAAAGCGAAACCCAGAGTCACGTTAAGAAGACTCGGCCCACTTTTCTTAAAGAGTCTTCCCTTGAAGTCTCTCGTTTCACCGATTATCCATCTCTAAGAAACTGCTTCTGTAAATCTTGATTCGCGATCCGAAGTCGAAGCTCGAGTCTTTTTCAGTGAAGACTTCTAAAGGAAGCACCTTTTTGCAGAGGTTAGAAAGTTTTGGATATTTAAGAGTTGGGTTGTTTTTTTTTAAGTTTTAGTAGTTTGTGCTGATGGCAAATCCTTGGAAGAAGCAGAGATTGAAAGACACGGCTTTATGTCGTGTCGGGATTCTATTTGCAGTTACAGTCTCTATAGTTCTCATGTTGGTGTCTGTACCGAGAACAGCTTCGAATAGGAGATTCTCCGACAGTGGTTTGGATAGTTTAGACAAAGATTTGGAAGGTAACCTTAATGCTTCATTGCTAAGGGTTGCTAGAGAGAATAGAATGTCGCTTAGGTTGCATAAAAGGAACCTTTTACCTCCGAGGAATCTAGATCTGTACCCGAATTTGGCGAAAGACCACGTGGTTATTGTCTTATACGTGCACAACCGAGCTCAGTATTTACGAGTAACTGTGGATAGCTTGTCCAAGGTTAAAGGAATAAGCGAGACATTGTTGATAGTTAGCCATGATGGTTACTTTGACGAGATGAACAAGATTGTGGAGAGTATTGAGTTCTGTCAGGTAAAACAGATATTCTCTCCCTATTCTCCTCACATATTTCAAGGTAGCTTCCCTGGTGTGACTTGGAATGACTGTAAGAAGAAGGGTGATGAGGGAAAGACACGTTGTGAAGGCAATCCAGATCAGTATGGGAATCACCGGTCTCCAAAGATTGTATCTTTGAAGCATCACTGGTGGTGGATGATGAACACTGTATGGGATGGATTGGCGGAGACTAAAGATCACGAGGGTCATATCCTTTTCATCGAAGAAGATCATTTTCTTTTTCCTAATGCTTACCGTAATATTCAGACTCTCACGAGGCTGAAACCCGCAAAATGTCCTGACTGCTTTGCTGCTAATTTAGCACCATCTGATGTGAAGTCGAGAGGAGAAGGGCTCGAGTTTTTGGTTGCAGAGAGAATGGGAAATGTTGGGTACTCTTTTAACAGAAGTGTGTGGGAGAATATACACCAGAAGGCGAGAGAGTTTTGTTTCTTTGATGATTACAATTGGGATATAACCATGTGGGCGACGGTTTTCCCCTCGTTTGGTTCCCCTGTTTACACATTGAGAGGGCCTAGGACAAGTGCGGTTCACTTTGGAAAATGTGGATTGCATCAAGGTAGAGGAGAGGAAGGAGATTGTATCGATAATGGGGTGGTAAATATCGAGGTTAAGGAAACAGATAAAGTGGTGAACATTAAAGAAGAATGGGGAGTTCGGGTGTTTAAACACCAAGCTGGTTATAAAGCTGGTTTCAAAGGTTGGGGAGGTTGGGGCGACAAAAGAGATCAACGTTTGTGTTTGGATTTTGGCACTATGTATCGTTCTACAAAAAGCGGTTCATCTCCATGAATGAAGCTTAGGGACTTCCAAGTAAATTTGGTTATATAATCAGAAACATTTTGAGGGACTGCTTTCTTTTTTTTCTTTTCTACGTGGTGTATGTGACTCGATGTGCATTGGGTTTCTTGTTGTATTTTGATTGTTTTGTCTTGTTTGTATTTACTAGAAGTATTACTCTTTCTGTACAAGCTACTGTCGCCTTTCTTACTCGTTGACAATTGATGGAATCTTGAGGCACTTGTGGTTTGTCTAGATTTGGTTTGAAACTAGTTTTTGCTATCTATCCTTGGACCAAACTTAGGCCCCATATACGCTAAGCTAGCTAGTAATATACTAAGCTTGCTCGTGAGTTGATTATGTCATCTCTGACAGTAAGTAGTTAGCCATGTTCATGTAGTACCTAAAAATGGAAGAATCACTGTCATAACAAATGAAAAGAATAAATTGATCCCTACTAGAACAGTAATTGGTCATTGCATCTGCATTGATTTTTGTAAATTGAATGTTGCAACTCGCAAGAATCACTTTTCTCTTCCTTTCATTGATCAAATGCTCGAAAGATTGGCTACCACCCATACTACTATTTTTTAGATGGTTATTCAGATTTCTTTCAGATTCTCATCCACCCAGACGATTATGAGAAGACGACTTTCACGTTCCCGTACGGAACATATGCGTACAGAAGGATGCTTTTCGGCCTGTGCAATGCTCCGGCGATCTTCCAGCGATGCATGATATCAATTTGAACTTATCTAATTGAAGACATAATGGAGGTTTTCATGGACGATTTCAGTGTCTATGGAAACTCCTTTCATGTATGTTTGTCAATCTTGTGCAGGGTTTTGAAGAGGTGCGAGGAGAAGCATCTTGTGCTGAACTGGAAGAAATGTCACTTCATGGTAAGAGATGAGATCGTTTTGGGACATAAGATATCAAAAAGGGAATCGAAGTAGACAAGGCAAAAATCAAAGTGATGATGAGCCTGCAACCGCCGACTACATTAAAAGGAATTAGAAGCTCCTTAGGGGCATGCTGGTTTCTATAGGAGGTTCATCCAAGACTTTTCGAAAATCGCAAGACCACTCAATAAGCTGCTCTGCAAAGAGACCATGTTCGATTTTGATAGCGAGTGTTTAGTTGTGTTCCACACGATCAAAGGAGCTCTAGTCAGTGCACCGATTGTCCAACCTCCAGACTGGGACCTCCCTTTTCAGATCATGACAGACGTGAGTGACTTTGCAGTAGGAGCAGTTCTTGGACAGCGGAAGGACAAGAAGCTGCACGGGATATACTGTGCGAGCAGAACAATGGATGAAGCTCAGTGCCGCCTTCTGGCCATTGTTTATGCTTTTGAGAAGTTCAGATCCTTCCTAGTTGGATTTAAGGTGATAGTACATACAGACCATGCAGCTTTGAGGTACCTGCTCACAAAGAAAAATGCTAAACCACGCCTTTTAAGATGGATTTTTTTGCTCCAATAATTCGATCTAAAAATAAGAGACAAGAAAGGGGTTAATAACGGTGTGGCAGACCATCTGTTCAAGATAAAAATCTCAGACGAGACTGCTCTTGACGAGGGACACTCAGTGGAATACGTCAATGCGAGTGGTCTGTTTAGCGTGGTGATATACCATGGATTTTACCCGTTTTTGACCATGGTATACTAGTATTTTATTATATATTTAATCTGTTTTTAGCCTGTTAGGTATGTTTTCAGGTTCAAGAGCATTTTGTGAGAAAGTGATGTTTTTGGAGCATTTTGGAGTGCAAGAGATGATACACACGAGTTGACCATTCAAGACTAAGTCGGAAGTCAACATTGCGATTATAATCGATCGATACTCATCTTGAGTTGTCGATCGATGTAGCTGAGAAGATCCGCGTACTAGAAGATTATAATCGATCGATACACATTTAGTGTTGTCGATCGATATCGAAGACGAAATGGTTTAGCCGACTACTTCACCAAGATTTCACCAAATTACAAGATTACCCCTGACGAGTTTTTAACCTAATGGAAATGCTTAAATACTCCTGCTAAGTGTTTTTGACGGCAAGTTTTGAAACCTTGAAGCTTGAAGCTTTTAACAACCCTCAAAGCAGAGAGTGTGAGAGAGAGACTAGAGTTTTATTTGTTTGAGAGAGATTGGAGAGATTTCTCATCTCCTTTTGTATTTCTACTTTATTCTATCTATGCAATTCTTTCATCTATCTATTGTTATGAATTGCTTAGCTATGTCTGAGTAGTCTACTTGTTAGATCTAGGGTTTAAATAGATTTGTGGGATTAGCCCCAAACTATAATTACTAAGTTGTGATACTCATCAAATGGATTGTACCCTATGCTTGTTTTAGATTAGCTAACTAGAACATAGATCACTAGGATCTTAGATTATCTTGAATTATCCATTTGAGTGATGCCTGTTTCCCGTTGAGAAGAACGACAGTTCCTCCTTGAGACCTTGTGGTCATATTCGGTTCGCGCATAGGCAGATCTAGAAGCCGTCAATCGATATCCCGACAGGTGAATCGATCGGCGCCGCCAAAGGTGTATCGCTCGATATCTCAAAAGGATATCGACCAACTCTTTTTCTGTGTCATCATGCGAAAGGTGTGGCCAGAGATCTAGATATTTTAACCAGTGATTCATCACATATGTTAAGCGGCTGAGATCTATAGTATCATGCAAGCAACTTGTTAAAGCATTTATAGAGATTATAATCTCCATTCCTGAATAGAAACCCTATGTCTAGCACTCTTTATCACATTTAAACAACCCATCATATTGTTAGTTAGAGCAACTACCTTACTCATTTTAGGAATTGTTATTTTCATTTCTATCATATAAACCAACCTTGCCTAGGATTGATTAGTAGATTTTATTTAATTGGTTCCCTAGCTCCTCGTGATTCGATCCCTAAGTACTACAGTTGTACCTCTTATTTGAGAGAGTAAGCTCTACTGGGTAATTTGAGCACTATCAAATTTGGCGCCGTTGCCGGGGAGCTTTGATCGCCATTAGATTTAATCTTATTAATCTTAGGTTTTTCTTTTATCCCCTTTCTTATTTAAATTTTTCTTGTCTTTTCAGGTACATGCCCAGCAATACCAGAAGCAACAAGGAAAATCAACTTTTATTCTCAGAGGACCTGCGCACTTGGAACGTTCAATCCGCAATGACATACGCTCCGCATCGATCGACAGAAACGTTACACTGTCGACTGATACTCACGTTCAACAGTCGACCGACATTCAGACAACACCGTCAACCGATACTGTTCGCCGATCCGCATCGTTCGATACTTCTAACCGTATATCAATCGACACTACTCCGCGAAGCATGGTCGCGATTGTTATTCTCACGCAGGGCGAGAATGGAAACCTGTATGACCAAGATGGTCATCTGCGTAATGCAACAGGTCAGAAGCTAGATGCACAGGGAAACATAATCCCTGAACCTGAAGCTGAGGCTACAGGAGAAGCTCAAACACGATCGTTGGCAGACTATAACCGTCCAGACGAGTACTACACCAACATATCAGCTATTCGACTTCCAGAGATTCAGAAGCCGAACTTCGAGCTCAAGCCTCAGTACTACTCTCTCGTGTCTCAGATACCTTATTCTGGGCAATCACACGAGCATCCTATGGACCATCTGGAGAGGTTCGAGGATCTTATCGCTGCTATTCGTATGGATGGAGTCCCCGAGGACTACCTACTCTGCAAGCTCTTCAAATACTCACTTATTGGAAAAGCTTCGCACTGGCTTAAGCAGCTACCTACAGGATCACTGACATCCTGGGCCGACATCAAAAACGCCTTCCTGCGTAATTTTTTTGATGAGGCACGCGCTGAAGACTTAAGAAAGCAAAATGGCCACTTTCGCACAAAAGCCTAGTGAGACTTTTAAAGACGCGTGGATCAGATTCAAGTTCTTCAAGCGAGACTGTCCACACCATGTATTCAATGAAGTGCAGCTGTTAAGCACTTTCTACACAGGTATCGCCTTAAGGTATCATATGGCTCTTGATACTGCTAGTGAGGGGAACTTCAACACTAGGAATCCAATAGAGGCTGTGAGACTTATTGAGAACCTAGCCAACAGCAGCAGCACCAAGAACACTGACTCTGACAAGAAGAAATCGGTTGCAGCCATCGGAGAAGACCAGATGAATGAAGTCAGAGCCAAGATAGATGCTTTACATGCATTTCTGGGGCAGCCAGTCTGCTCAGCTGAAGAAGGAGAGGCTAGAGAGGATGATACAGAGGAAGATGTGAACTACATTGGAGGTACTGAATTTCAGAGATATGGAAACCAGAGTGGAAACAAAAACTTTTTTGGCAGTGGTCAGAAGAGTAACTACAACCAGAGTTCACAGTATCAGAAACCCTTCACCAACACAAGGAACTACGGCAACTTAGCTTACCAAAACCCACCGCCACCCACCCAGGAGAGTAAGTTTGATGCCATGATTGATAGAGTTCTGGAAGGTCAGCAGAAGCTTACAGTAGACTTCAATGGAAATATTGATTCTGTCTTCAACAATCTGACCACGAGGATAGACACCATCTGCACTCAAGTTAAGAAACTTGAGATACAGATTGTCCAGACTAAAGACTCTATCAGGAGGATTGGAACTTCTAAGGAAGTAGGGAAGAAAATAGGAAACACCACGTCAATGCTATCATAGATGATGATTTCTGGCAAGTGGTGAAACAGGAGAAGCTACAAGAAGGAGACTTTGAAGTGGAAAGTTCGCTAAGTCTCGGTGGATCACAATGGTGTCGATCGACACCAATTAGTCCACATCGATCGACATCGATGATGTCTTTTCCGGATACGCTTGCAGACTGCAACGCGGTTAGGATATTGACACATGCTGAATTCACGGCTTCTCATCCATGACACATGTCGAATGGTTAAGCAAGAGGATAGATCTTCTACAGAAAGAGTTGGACACAATTCGCCAGAATGACCAAGCTCAGAATGCTACTTTTCCATCGATCGACACACATTCTTCATCGTCGATCGACACGAGGTTGGCAGAACTGGAAGATATGATGAAATCGTACGAAGAGAAGCATGATCTTTTAAGTTCACCTTTCATGCGATACCTGGATACACTTTCACGACAGCTGGACAAGCTAGAAAGAGATATGAGCATAGTTAAAGCTTATATTGATCTTCGTAACAACAACGAAGCATTGATCGACAGGCCTCGACCAACATCGATCGACACCGAGCCACCACCAGCGAGAAGAGCAGGCACTACAGCAGAAGTTGATGAACTTAAACATGAGCTGTACGAGGCTATGGATGCTATGGAGAGGAGACTCAACGGGACCTGTGATACCATTGACTACACTGTTAACGAAAGAGTTAACAGCCTCTGCAGAACTACTCGCCATATGAAGGGCAATATACGTGCTCTGCAGTACCAAGGACAGTGCTCACAGTCGATCGACACAGTGGATTCCGAGTCGACCGACAGTGATCTCAGCGAAATGACCGACGCGCATCTCGTAGCATCGATTGACACCGAGTCTTTAGCAGACCGAGATCAGTTTATTCTGGACAGGATCGATGCATTACAGAGTGAGATGAAATTATTGTCTGTACATACCTACCAGACCATCGACAGGAAAGTTGACAAAATCGAATACATCGAGAATTCTGTGAGGAAACTTCAAGATACAGTCCTCCAGATAGATAAGAAACAACTACAAGCGGATGATGCCACGAGAAGCTTCGTCGCCACATGGTTCAATAGTAGGAGACACAAGATTGATGATTGCTGTCCGGTAATCAGCAGTTTCTGCACCCCATGAGTCACACACCTACCACAGTCAAGCTAAATGACTATAACCAAGCGCTGAGTGGGAGGCAACCCACTATTAGGTTTTCTTTTTCTTTATTTTATTTTTATTTTTCATTTTTGCTTTTATTTTTTCGGATTTATTTTGCAGTTTTTTTTAGATCCAAGTAGAATGATAATTCCATCGACCGACATTCATCATTCATATCGCTCGACACCACACGATCATTTCTAACGATCGACGTATACCACTACGAATCGATCGACATCTTGTCGATCAGGTTTATTCATTCTAACTTGTTATATTTATTAATTAGGTTTTATTTATTTACCTCGCCACCGGCTGTGTTACACTCGGACAGTGTAATTTAAGTCTGGGGGGAGTTTACTAATATGTGTTTTTATTTTGGTTTTTATTTAAATTGTTTTTCAAAATTATTTTTCGCATAAGTATTATAGGAACATTGATATGGATTTATATTTGATCGTCTGACCACTCTTTAGCACCATTCTAGATTACTGATTGCAGATAGTACTAAAGATGCTAAAGTGGATCAACTTGCCATCTATATTCACTAGCTAAGATTGTTTGAAGGAACCAAAGCTGACCTCCAACACAAATATTGACTTATTTGCTTGTCTTGGGTCTTGGAAATCACTGGATCGGAATCCTCCTACAACTTTGGAAGGTAAAAAGTCTGTGTGTTTCTGGTTTCCTTCCTTCTCTCTCTTCAGCATCTCGAGATCTAAGTTTATGTTATAAAAGATTGAAATGATTTCTTGAGAGGCAGAGGGGTAGGAGTGTCTCCTGCGACCCCAATATTCTAAATCTCAAGAATGATCACACATTGTGGAAACGAGGGGTAGGAGTGATTCCTGCGACCCCATTATTCGCTACACTTTTTGTCAGAAATGTATGAGTTACAATGCAAATGTCAATGAGATGGACTAGATGACCTATGTGGCATCGAAACCTGTTGAAATTGAAACTAATAAGATATTCAGTGAAGAGAGAAGAGGGGAGAAAGGGATTAGAGAAGACTACCTGTGTGTTCAGATACTTGTTTGAGTTGAATCCATGTGTCCTTTGATCGATACTCCCAAGGTAAAGCCTGCACTTTTATTTTATGTTAAGAAATGAGGTTAGTAGAGGGGAATGTCAGATGAGAATTGCTAAGTTGTTGACTAGATGAGTTTAGTTGCTAAGCTAGGATAAGGCATGATGAACTTCTGTGATTAGGATGTTTAGACATGGATTGCAAACCCATAGAGTGATGACTTCAATATATTGAATCCTTGAGTTCCTGCTATTTCCAAACCTTTTCCAAAGACTACTGTTTTTGCTTGAGGACAAGCAAAGGAGTAAGTCTGGGGGAGTTGATATACCATGGATTTACCCGTTTTTGACCATGGTATACTAGTATTTTATTATATATTTAATCTGTTTTCTAGCCTGTTAGGTATGTTTTCAGGTTCAGGAGCATTTTGTGAGAAAGTGATGTTTTTGGAGCATTTTGGAGTGCAAGAGATGATACACACGAGTTGACCATTCAAGACTAAATCGGAAGTCAACATTGCGATTATAATCGATCGATACTCATCTTGAGTTGTCGATCGATGTAGCTGAGAAGATCCGTATACTAGAAGATTATAATCGATCGATACACATTTAGTGTTGTCGATCGATATCGAGGACGAAATGGTTTAGCCGACTACTTAACCAAGACTTCAACAAATTACAAGATTGCCCCTGACGAGTTTTTAACCTAATGGAAATGCTTAAATACTCCTGCTAAGTGTTTTTGACGGCAAGTTTTGAAACCTTGAAGCTTGAAGCTTTTAACAACTCTCAAAGCAGAGAGTGTGAGAGAGAGACTAGAGTTTTATTTGTTTGAGAGAGATTGGAGAGATTTCTCATCTCCTTTTGTATTTCTACTTTATTCTATTTATGCAATTCTTTCATCTATCTATTGTTATGAATTGCTTAGCTATGTCTGAGTAGTCTACTTGTTAGATCTAGGGTTTAAATAGGTTTGTGGGATTAGCCCCAAACTATAATTGCTAAGTTGTGATACTCATCAAATGAATTGTACCCTATGCTTGTTTTAGATTAGCTAACTAGAACATAGATCACTAGGATCTTAGATTATCTTGAATTATCCATTTGAGCGATGCCTGTTTCCCGTTGAGAAGAACGACAGTTCCTCCTTGAGACCTTGTGGTCATATTCGGTTCGCGCCTAGGCAGATCTAGAAGCCGTCAATCGATATCCCGACAGGTGAATCGATCGGCGCCGCGAAAGGTGTATCGCTCGATATCTCAAAAGAATATCGACCGACTCTTTTTCTGTGTCATCATGCGAAAGGTGTGGCCAGAGATCTAGGTATTTTAACCAGTGATTCATCACATATGTTAAGCGGCTGAGATCTATAGTATCATGCAAGCAACTTGTTAAAGCATTTATAGAGATTATAATCTCCATTCCTGAATAGAAACCCTATGTCTAGCACTCTTTATCACATTTAAACAACCCATCATATTGTTAGTTAGAGCAACTACCTTGCTCATTTTAAGAATTGTTATTTTCATTTCTATCATATAAACCAACCTTGCCTAGGATTGATTAGTAGATTTTATTTAATTGGTTCCCTAGCTCCTCGTGATTTGATCCCTAAGTACTACAGCTGTACCTCTTATTTGAGAGAGTAAGCTCTACTGGGTAATTTGAGCACTATCACGTGGAACAACCATCTCCGTGGACATATATTGTTCCCGCATAGTAGAGCCCTCCGCTGCAGTAATCCAGAAGCAGTATCCAAACCTTCCATGATTTGCTGAGATTGCCAACTTCCTGGTAGCTGAGAAAGAACCTTTGAAGTTCACTGGAAATGAAAAGACGAAATTTTTAAGGGAAGTAATACACTACTTTTAGGACGAGCCATATTTATATCGACAATGCAAGGATGGGAATTTCAGAATATGTGTTCTAATGGCTGACATTCCAGGAATTCTTCATCACTGTCACAGCTCCTCCTATGCTGGTCACTTTGCCACCTTCAAGACGGTTTCTGGTGGTCGACTATGTTAAGAGATGCACATGCTTTCATATCCAGATGCAATGCATGCTAGAGAATGGGGAGTATAAGTAAGAAGAACGAAATACCTCAAAACTATATCTTGGAAGTGGAAGTGTCCGACTGTTGGGAGGTCGACGTCATGAGACCGTTCCCACCCTCGTACAAGAATGAGTACATCCTCGTTGCAGTGGATTATGTCTCTAAGTGGGTAAAAGCGATAGCCAGCCCAACAAATGACGCCCGTGTAGTGACTAAGATGTTCAATTCCATCATCTTTCCAAGGTTTGTAGTACCTAGAGTGGTCATAAGCGATGGCAGAACTCACTTTATTAACAAGGTGTTCCAAGGATTGTTAAGGAAGAATGGTGTGAAGCACAAGGTAGCAACCGCTTATAATCCCCAAACGAGTAGCCAAGTCGAAGTCTCAAATAGAGAGATCAAAAACATCATGCAAAAGACAATCAACACCACACGTAAGGACTGGTCGCTCAAGCTTGACGATGCTCTCTGGACCTACATAACAGCTTACAAGACGCCTTTAAGGACCACTACATATCATTTGGTCTATGACAAAGCGTGTCACCTTCCTGTTGAACTGGAGCATAAAGCTGCTTGGATTGTTAAACTGCTGAACTTTGACATCAAATCAGCCAAGGAGAAGAGAATACTCCAAATCCATGAGTTAGAAGAAATAAGGCATCTTGCCTATGAAAGCTCCAAAATCTACAAGGAGAAGACCAAGGCATACCATGAAAAGCGGATCATCAGCAGAAGCTTCGCTCCAAATGACCAGGTCCTAATTTTCAACTCCAGGGTCAAGTTGTTCCCTGAAAAGCTTAAATCCAGATGGTCTAGGCCTTTCACCATCAAGGAAGTCCGTCCCTATGGAGCTATTGTGTTGTTAGATAAAAGAGGAGGAGAGTTTGTTGTTAATGTTCAGCGCCTCAAGCCTTATCTTGCTGACATAACCATCACCGAAGGTGTAGAAATACCCTTGAGCGATCCCTCTTTAGCCTAACCGGCTTACCAAAGTCAAGCTAGTGACTTTAACCAAGCGCTTGGTGGGAGGCAACCCACTGGTGAATGTATATATTATTTTTTTCTGTCTTTAATTTCTTAAGAACTAACATGCTGGTCATAAAAACAAGAAAACCCGAGATCTTCCCAGTAGAACATTCAGGTGTATGATCCGTAATTGGAACAACCGCTCTACCCGACTGTTCCCAGGTAAGTTCTCGAACCAAAAAAAAAATAAAAAATAAATTAAAAAAGAGGAAAGGAAAGCGGTTAGGGTTTGACTATTTAAGGACAACTTACCCCACTTCCCCACTAATTCTCTCTCTCTCCGCAAAACATTCCTCCCTACCAAAGAACCCTAAATCGAAAAACTCTCATCTCCCAACTTCATCTTCTGAATTTTAAGTTCTAACCTCTAGGATTCCCTAGAGATCGGGTTGTTTTTGCAGGAATCACCAAACCAAGCAAGGTAACCGCCTAGTCTCCTCCCTCTTGGCATACGCAAATCACGAAATTGAAGAGTCTTCCTTGACTCTCTTATCTCTATTGCTTAATTATTGATCCTAGCAATGTAGTTCATAATCGATTTCAATCTTTCTACTAGGATCGCTATTGGATTAATAGATAAGAGAAAATGAACCGATTTGTTTGCTAAGTTGGGTACTTGATTAGACCGCTTGAGTAAACATGTTGTGTAGAACTGATTAGCGGATTGCTAGATATGGAAACTAATAGGTTGTTTAGAAATCGATGGACTTGTTATAATTGAGAGATTGGTAATGTTCCATCATTTCTAGAACAACCGTTAAACAGTGCTAATAGAGAGATTTTGTTTCTATTTTGTAGATGCCACCACGCACCAAGCTAAGAGCACTCAAGTCTTCCAAAGTCACCCACGGAAACAATACACCCCCTCTGAACCACAGTGCTCCAGCCTCATACCCATGGCCTAACAAGAATGAAGGTCAACCAATCGATATTAACGACCCACTGCTCCTCGACTACAGCTGTGAGGGACAAGACAAGGAATCTGCGGCAAGGTACAATCGGCTTCGAAGCGCAGAGATCTTACCCACTCGCTTCGCACACGCAGATACACTAGCTGCACTTGGGCTCGACCCAGATATGTTTGATACACTCCAAGAAATGGGCACTGCTCCTCTCTGCTACCAACCCCACGTTCTCTACCCAGGCATGGTCAGACAGGTGCTCGCAACAGCTCAGATCAGTTACGGGAATCCTACTGCGCCAACGTACGAGAACTGCTCCTTCTCTTTCATGGCTGACGACAAGTTCTGCTCGATCTCTCTATGATCTCAATGAAATCTATGAGATCACAGACACAACTAAGAACGTTGCAGTTGAAAAGAAGTTCACGCCTGCAAACGTCTTTTAGGATCTCATTGCAAGCGGAACATTCACATCTCGCAAGGCTTACCAGTCGCAGATCAGGAACCCCTCTCTGAGGATTCTCACCAAGATCGTAGCAAACATCCTGTTCGCTAAGGAATCAACTTCCAAGGTTACAAACAGAGAGCTGCAGGTGCTGTACATGGGCGTTGAGGACGAGATGCACCGAGACAAAGTGATACCCATTCAGCCCGTGAAAACAAACCCAGGGTACCATCTCATCTCAATATTCTATGAGCGCAAGACTCCTTGCTCAGGACTGATGACAAGAAGAATCAATGTGGCAGCCTGCTTACTCCCCTGTTCAAGCATTTCAACATCAACCTCAACTCCTACGCTGTCAACTCCGACATTGAGTGTGTTCACACTGCCTACATGATCACCTGTCACATCCTTCGCGACGAGAACATCTACAAGTTCTCTGACAAGGAAGGGAATGCGATGTTCTGCAAGCTCCCGCTTTCTGGGCTCACAGATGTCACGATATTGGAGAATATCCGCTTCCTGCCTGATCCAGAGTTCTTATGTGAGGATCCACGCACGCCAATTCCAGATGCCGATATGGATGATGTGGAAGACGTGACTCCAAATGCTGACGGAGCAAATGATTTGGATGACCTTGCGGATGTTGCAGACGATCATGCCTACAGATGCTGGATGGTTGATTCCCAACGAAAGAACAACAACCTCATGAAGAGAATCCTTAGGGCAATCACCGGGGGCTGTATCGGGGGCCAGGAAGAGCAGACACAGCAGCGAACACGGCGCCCAGGCAAGGAACAAGCAGGTACTTCTACTTGAGGAGAGCAATTACCGCGGAATAGGAGGATAGCTGGTTACTCCGGGAGCGGCGAGTCAGACTGAGTCTGCGAGGACTATTTATATCCCCCTTCTTTTATCTATCTCAACAATTTACTTTTTGTTATTTTCTTTATTTCTTTTAGCTTCCTCCAATTTATTTTCACAACCAGGGATGGTGTGAAGTAAGTTTGGGGGAGCAACTGTACTGTGTGCTTTGTGAGCTTTTGAGTCAGTCCTTGTGTCATTTTCATGCTTTTATCGAGTTAGTTTTTAGGATCGAGTCAGTCAAAACTATTGTAGGAATCATAACCTTATTTTGCTATGATCTCTTAACCACTTCGTGCTTTAACTTTCTTATTCAGTGATCTTAGCAGTGATGAAAGACCCACACATGGACCTGGAACACCCTGACATACCTCACTTGACTCTCCAGAAGTTCTCTACCGATCAGGTTACACTTCGTCACCGATCAGGTTACACGTTCTCTACCGATCAGGTTACACTTGATCTCTTAACTACTTCGTGCTTTAACTTTCTTATTCAGTGATCTTAGCAGTGATGAAAGACCCACACAGGGACCTGGAACACCCTGACATACCTCACTTGACTCTCCAGAAGTTCTCTACCAATCAGGTTACACTGGGTAGACTTAACTCCACCTTACTTGAACCTAATCTTGACTATAAGTCTTCTTGTTATGGGCACTAGATCAGGGAAACGAGATCTACACTCAGGACTTCTTATCCCTTCTATCCCTCTTGTTGTTCCTGAATGGCTAGTTCATCTTTAGATAGTTTCCACCTTGTTACCTTAATCTTTGTTCCACCCTCATGCAATTGTTTTTCAAGTACTCTATGTGCAGATATGTGCAAAAAGGTCAAAGAGGAAATGATCGACACAGCTCTTACTCATTAATGCTCATACATTCAGTAGAGGTGGAACACGATAGACAAGAGAACAGTCAGTGAGAGCATGTTTCGATATCGGAGAGAACAGTGGAAGAAAGACAAGGTTAGTACGAACCAGAAGAATCACCAGTGGCATCCCAAACATCACATGTTACCTCCTTCTTCGTTACTGTAATACCCATGGTCTAGGGTATCAAGTCAACGCAAGTCAACAGACACATATCAAGATACAATTGGATGGAAATCCATATGAAGACATGAATAGAGGTTCGATCGAAGCATTATGAAGAATGGTCGAGTAGAAACAAGAGTTGGTCGAGGAGACATAACTGAAGCTTCGGAACGGGTAAGGCCGAGCATGGTGAAATTTCAAAGTGTGCAAATCAAGCAGGACTCGATCTCAATCATCAATAGGGGATAAAATAAGACTTTTTGTCAAGCCAGAATGAAGTTGGAGCGAGCCAAAGTGAAGATGGTCCGGAGGTAGAAGAATATTGCCGATATGGTCGAGATGAGCTATCTAAGAGCTAAGAAAGCCAAATGAAGATGTGCAAACATGACAAATGAGTTAAAAGGAGTATTTTCTATATTTCTACAAGTTTGGAGAAGGTCAACTCAGAAGTTGAAAGTCAAGAAAAGTCAAAGGAGAGAGAAAGTGCTTTATTGATCCATTTATCACATCCGATCAACCAATTGGAGCATGCCACGTGGAGGAGACCAAATTCCATCAATCCTGGAAAAGATGTGGAATAAATCAAGGGATTTTTGAGTGAAGAAATCAGAAGCAAAGGACATCTACAGAAGAAGTTATGAAGAAGATGATTTTATACCCGAAATGGGCTATAAATGATAAAGAAGACATGGGCTTGAGAAATGATTTTCTACACCAAAAAATCGACATCTAAGATTCATTTAGGACCCGATTGAAGTAATGGAGCAGGCTGGAGCATTCATTTGAAGTCTGGAGTGAGTGGAGCAGTCCACTAACCAAAAGTGGTAAAAAGCCCTTCATGGAGAAAATTATTTTGAGTTGGGAGCATGTTAGGCACGGAGGAGAGCATGCATTGGTAAATTCATCACATCAGATAGTCTACAGTAATAATGGGGAGCAAGCCTAGATCATAGGTTTACCTGTGTTTTGCAAATAGCTCATTTTTCCCTTAAAAATGGGTTATGTGGGAAAGTGACTTGCAAATCAAGTTTGGAGCTGAAACTTCGTAGAAGAAGAATCTGATCATCTGGTCGAGAGCACCGAGAGTTCACATGAGACAGGGTCATCAGAGTTTGTAGAAGCTGAGGTACTCGACGAGATAGAAGAAGAATCTGATCATCTAGATGGTATGAACTTTTTCTCAGGAGCCTTTCCGCAAGCATCATCCGACTCATTCAACTACCAGTACGGCTATGGCAACGAGATATGGGAAGCAATGGAGATCAGTTCATCTGACGTGGAAATCATTGAACCACCACCGCCGGAAATCATTGAGATCTCATCAGACAGTACAACGGCCATCAACATTATTGACATCAGTTCCCGAGAGAACAGTCCGTGGGTTCCGATGCCAGCTTGGAGTCCAACGTTTACACTTAGAGGATCTCTCGATTTCAGTCTGGAAAGTATTGGGCAGACATCCGACCCATACTACGAGTACCATTACTCGCCAATGCCAATGGAGTTTTCATCAGCCAATCAGGAAGCCGGAACAGAAGCAATGGGAGTTGACATGGAAGTTCATCAAGAGACCGAAAGGGAAGTTCATGTGATGGGGAGTACTCAGAATGGAATGATCAGAACAAATGGAACTCTAGGAGGACAAGTGGAGAAAGGATGTACCAGTGAAGCACCAGCAGCAAATGTTCAGAACTCTCAAGACATTCCAACCAGAGGAGATTGCAATGTGTGTGGAGCAAGTAACCATCACACTCGTGAGTGCACCAGGATTAGGAGTCAGCCAGACTTGAGTGCTTACTTCATCTGCAGCTCGTGCGAGACTCGTGGACACTTCATCGCAGACTGCCTAATGACCAACGTAATCCGCACCGTACCCATCTCCATCGTTCCTCCTGCCAGCCCTGCTCGATCAGCCTCATCTGCAACAGAAGGATCAAACCTTAGAGACCTTGACCTTTCTAGGAGCCCTGATGATAGAGCCCGTGGTGGCTAAGGTAAGTGGGCGCTGATCCTTTTTCTTGGGTGTTGTAGTTGTAGTTGTAGTTGCTTTGCTTTGTTTTGCTTGCTTGTTTTGTTTTGTGTTGTTGAGTGTTGCGTGTGCAACCTTGTTGTGGACGGTCTGTCCTGGTAGCAAGCGTGGTTAGTGAGTAACCCTTGCTAGGTTGTGGTAGTTAGGTTTAGTTTTAGAAAGCCTTGTTAGTTTAGGTTAGAGTAAACCCTAGAGTTTAGGAAACCAACCCTATTTATAGCCATAAGATGAGATGTGTTGTAAGTGTCGGGAAGACATGAGCCTTGACATAGTGTCACCAAGAAGATTTGTGCATGTGTGGGAAAGATCTAGAATCAGAGGCAACCGTGGTGAAGATCAGCAGTGAGTGTGCAAGATTCAGAGTCGTCGGTGTGAGAATTCAGAGTCGTCTGTGTGCAAAGGTGCAGAGTCGTCGAGTAGTGTGAAGATTCAGAGTCGTCAGTGATCGAGATAGTGAAGAAGCAACGGAGGCAGTAACTGAAACGTGAAGGCCATAGTGTATGATGTTCGATATGGTGATGTCTCCAGGAGTTAAAGCTATTGAAGAAGCCCAGAAGTCGAAAAGTCATAGAAAAGATGTAAAGAGGAAGACCAGTCCAAAAAAGTGTCGTGGTGAAGCCCAAACAGTGTGAAGCCAAGAAGAAAGAAGATGAAGCCTAGACAAGTATAAGACCTGAAGAATACGAGAAGAGTTGAAGATGAGAGCATAAACGGAGAAGTGACGAAGAGTTGAAGATCAAGATGGAGTCGTTTCCTAAGGAGGAGAGACAAGGATGAAACAGTCGAGTAGACCGTGCTACAAGGAGCAGTGTGATATGAGCGAATGGTGGTAGAAGATTTTACTTATATCAGATGGTGATATCATATCGAATGGTGGTAACCGGATTAAGGAAGAAGCGGGTGGTAGAAGAAGATAACGGCATCAGCAACAGAAAATCAAGAAGCAGATCGAGGAATCTGAAGTAGATATCAGAAGATGGTAGCAGAAGATAGAAGTGCCTTGTGAATTTGAGGACGAATTCATTTAAGGAGGGGAGAATGTAATACCCATGGTCTAGGGTATCAAGTCAACGCAAGTCAACAGACACAGATCAAGCTACAATTGGATGGAAAGCCATATGAAGACATGAATAGAGGTTCGGTCGAAGCATTATGAAGAATTGTCGAGTAGAAACAAGAGTTGGTCGAGGAGACATAACTGAAGCTTCGAAACAGGCAAGGCCGAGCATGGTGAAATTTCAAAGTGTGCAACTCAAGTAGGAGTCAATCTCAATCATCAGTAGGGGATAAAATAAGAATTTTGGTCAAGCCAGAATGAAGTTGGAGAGAGCCAAAGTGAAGATGGTCCGGAGGAAGAAGAATATTGCCGGTATGGTCGAGATGAGCTATCTAAGAGCTAAGAAAGCCAAATGAAGATGTGCAAACATGACAAAGGAGTTAAAAGGAGTATTTTCTGCATTTCTACAAGTTTGGAGAAGGTCAACTAAGAAGTTGTAAGTCAAGAAAAGTCAAAGGAGAGAGAAAGTGCCTTATTGGTCCATTTATCACATCCGATCAACCAATTGGAGCATGCCACGTGGAGGAGACCAAATTCCATCAATCCTGGATAGGATGTGGAATAAATCAAGGGATTTTGAGTGAAGAAATCAGAAGCAAAGGACATCTACAGAAAAAGTTATGAAGAAGATGATTTCATACCCGAAATGGGCTATAAATGGCAAAGAAGACATGGGCTGGAAAAATGATTTTCTACACCAAAACCTGGACATCTAATATTCATTTAGGACCCAATTGAAGTAATGGAGCAGGCTGTAGCATTCATTTGAAGTCTGGAGTGAGTGGAGCAATCCACTAACCAAAAGTGGTAATAAGCCCTTCATGGAAAAAATTATTTTGAGTGGAGAGCACGTCAGGCACGGAGGAGATCATTCATTGGTCAATTCAGCACATCAGATAGTCAACAGGAATAATGGGGAGCAAGCCTAGATCATAGGTTTACCATGTGTTTTGCAAATAGCTCATTTTTGCCTTAAAAATGGGTTATGTGGCAAAATGACTTGCAAATCAATTTTGGATCTGAAACTTCGTACACTTGAACTTCAAGGTAAAACTAATGACCTTCCAGAAGCTCAGAAGAAAAAGAGTTGATTAAGTGTATTTACCCACATGCATGAATTTCGGGGTAAAATTGGTGACAAGTGTTGAGACATGTGTCAAGAGCTTCCATCCTCCATTTGGCTATAAATAGAACCCTTAGAATGTGTTTTTGAAGTTAGAAACCCCCAGAGCTTTCTCTCTAAGTCGTTCTTGTTGTTCATTCTAGAGAGAGAAAATGGCTTAAAACCGATAAATTTTTAAAAGTGTGTGAGGTGAGTGTAGGAGGCTTTGCGTGTGCTTACCCTTAGTCTAGGATCTGTTTTGAAGTGCTATGAGAGGTGGTAAGGCTTTGAATTTGCGTTCATAAGTTTCCTTCCCCTCTTAGCTAGCTCTTAACCTCTTTTTAATCGGTTTTCGGGTAAAACCCTTAAGTCTTTTGCTTTTGGAGTTTGCTGCGGTTCTTGAAGACCTAGGTGGGTTCCTCTGTGTGTGTTGTGTGTTGTGTATTACTAACCGTGTGTGTGTGCAGGTGGAAGGGCTTGAACCGCAATGGTTCTTAAGCTTAAACCGCTTTTGCGGTTATGTGTGTGTGTGTGGGTGATTGGTAGTCCCCATACTTGAGGGTTTATTTATAATTGCATGCATTGTGTTGTTAGGTTGTTAGAATTGCTTGCATGCATTGTGTTGTTAGGTTGTTAGATTGCTTGCATGTGTTTTGTTGTTAAGTCGTTAGACTCATGCATGCATTGTTAGTTGTAGTTGCATATGATAGTTTGTTGTGTAGCATGTAGATTTGAGTATAACTCTCTCATCCTAGTTCATATGCATTGTAGTGCATGTAGTTTAGTGGGGTTGCATAGAGATTTGAGTGAGACTCTCTCTTATGCTGGGTAGAGTCTAGGTTTATCACTCGCTTTTAGGTTGTTTAGTTTTTCTAGTCTAGACTAAGTGTTGCATGGAGGTTAGAGGCGGAGCTCCCTCATACTAGTTGTGTTTGCATTTTAGTCTAGACTAGGGCGATTGTTTGCTTGTTGTTTGTTTGTAGTGCTTTTGGTTTAGGTGCACGTTGCATGGAGGTTAGAGGCGGAGCTCCCTCATGCGGGTTGGTGTTGAGCCTAGACTAAAGCATGAGACCATCTCGGAGTTAGATTGGGGGAAGCCCAATTCTTCGTTGATGTGTGTGGACTCTGGGGTTAGATTGGGGGAAGCCCAATTCTCCAGTGGTGGAGTTACCTACTCTCCACAGGCTTGTCACATGAAGTGGGTCGCGCCCTTGGACAAGCGCTGCATGACGATGCGGCCCGGGTTAGATTGGGGGAAGCCCAATTCTTGGAGTGATGTTTTCCGGTCATGTGACTTTTGTGTTTGTGGTCGGGAGTGTTCAGGGTGGAGTAGTTAGGGCTCCGTGGTGTGAAGGGATCCCGGGATGTGTAGCATGTGGCTCCATCCTTTGTGTGTTTTCTTTTGTTTTGTGTAGATCGAGTCTAGATCGAGTCTAGGTTGTTTGGGGTTCGTGTATAGGTCTTGGGGCGAGACTTGTTAGCCCATGTTTAGTTATTGCATTGCATTCATGTTTAGTTGCATTAGTAGTTGCATGTTTATCTTTCCGCTTGCATTGTTTGATTGCTTGTTTGTTTGTTAAGCGTGGGTTGGGAGGGATTATTTGTTGCTTTGGGAACTCACTGAGTAATCTATGATTGCCCACTCCCTCTCTTCTATGCAGGTAACCTTAGGGGATCGGGCGTTAGCGGGGTGCAGAGGACGAGGCCAGGCGTAGATTTCCGGTGTTTTTTGCAAGGCGCAAGATGCTGCTGTTTTCACTTGTTTTGCTTTTCTTGGGTACCCGTTTGACTTGATTTTTTTTTCTTTGTTTTGTACTTGAGGACTTTAGTCGAGTTCCCAACATTGTAAAATAAATAAAAATTATGTTTGTTTATTAAAATCCCCGTTGAACGCTGATATTTAGTTTAGTCCGAACTTAACACAACTCTCGACCAAAGTACGGGTTCGCAAGCCTTAGGCTGAGGTCGAGAGGGGCGATATCGTGGTCGGACTGGTCGAGACTTTGAATTCGTTTGAAGTTTTGACTGGACTGGTTGCGGTACTCGCCAAACTTGTGACACTTCCAGGACGTTCCGGGTTAGTTCGGCCTAGGACGGTCCGGGGATGTTACAGTCACCCCATCATCTTTGTATCTAAAAAATAAAAAAATAAAAAGTAAAAGAAAAATCTATATTCATTTTTTATTTCTCTCATTGGTGACGAGAAGGGGAAGAACTTATAACACATGCCACTGGGAAGGTTGAAAAGGGAGTGGTGGTTTTAGAGGAGTAAGTGAAAGGAGTTGATATGCGCAGAACAGCCCCATGATCGATCTTATCGGAGAACAGTCTGACAAAGAAGAAATGAGTAAGGGCTGTGGACATCAATGGAGCCGTCCTCTCACGGTCATTTTGCGCGATATCCTGCATCCACTACGAAAAGTTGGTAACCTCTAAATACTTTTAAAACTCCACCATAAAATTAGCATGCTCCACACCTAGCCCGTCCACCCTGAATAGAGCATGTGATAAGAAGCTCACGCTAACCTTAATTAAATATAAGGAGTTCTGTCTCGATAGTGTTGCTTTTCATGTTTGAGATGTAGAGTACGGAGCCGATCTTTGAACAGCGGTCAGTGGGTTTCCAGTAAGTGTGTGCGGTCCTAGTTTACAGTTTGTATGGTTCAGAGATTTGTGGTAAGAGTATGGTTGCTGAGAATAAGTGAGTTCCCACACTTTCAAACCTTTTTCCCTGTTCTTGATACTTGCCTTGTTCGAGGATAAACAAGGATCAAAGTCTGGGGGAATTGATATATGGTGTTTTTCACATCATTGTATATATTTTTCAATTAGTTTATGTTTCTAACCCGTGTCAGTCTAGTCCTTTCTGAACCATTACATGTCTGGATTTGGTAGAAGAGTAAAGATAGGGTGAATGATGAAAAGATGTCTTTTTAGAGTAATCCTGCGGAAAACATCCAAGAGGATCAGTCACGAGACTGTTCTCAGGCGGAGTAACCAGGCGGAGCGGTCTTAAGGTTGTTCCCGAAAAATAAGGAAACTCTCAATCTAATTCGGGAATTTTCCCTAGCTGCCCTACTTTCTCTCTACCTAAAGGCGCCTCCCTATAAAAAGCGCCTCCTATCTATTTTTATCTTTTACGTTAGTTTTATAAGACAAGTTTCATACTTTTGGATTCAAGCTTTTGCAAGGGTGACAGCTTCACTTCTTTCATCGAGAAGAACAACCTGAACCCTAGTTTTATCTTTTCTTAATTTGATCATGAGTATTTCAGTTTCATCTGCTGTCATTCCTTGCATCATGATTGAGTAGTCTATTGTTGATCTAGGGTGATTGAGTGCTTATCACAACTGAGCATAGATAGGTTATCATTTAATAAATCTTCATTCATTCATTGTTTAATGCTTGCGCTAAACTGATCATCTAGCGTCTGATCCTAGGCTAACTTGTGCAGTGTAATGGTTGCTAGATCTTGCATGAAAGAGCATTGCATCCTTAGCCACACGAAAGTAGCTGTTAAGGTGCATTGTGAAAAAATCTGATTTATTCATTAAGGTTCATCATCAGATCTCAGACCAAGCGACATCTTAGGCGCTGAGTCTGATTGGTGAAAGGAACAACTACACAACAGTATGTTGTTCTAGCTAGTATTCCGAGTTCTAGATAGAGCTACATTAAACCTGAAAAATTGCTTGGTTGTGATCGGCAGCACTCGCATTTCACTCTAGATTAACTCCTTCAAATTTGAATCTTTTAATTGAATTTTTTACTGGGTTATTGATACGTGCTCAAATTACCCTAAAGCAACTTTACTCTCATCAAAAGAGATCAAGTTGTAGTATTTAGAGATCAAATCCACAGAGACTCTTGGATTACACAATAGATCTTATAGTCTTCGAAATAAAGCTAGATTGAATAGTTTTAGAACAGTAACTTAAATGTATTTAAGTGCAAACAGGAAAATCGATCGATATTTGGAAGCGTATATCGATCGATGAACATGACAATTGTTCGATTTTAGATAATGAGGTTTGTTATCAATTCAGGGAAGATATCTAGGTTCAGTAAATTCACAGGTATGATAAGTAAGCAAACTAATTAAGTTACCATGGATTTATAAATATTAACTTTTCTCGAACTCAAACTTTAAAGTATAATCTATTCAACTCTTGTTGGGTAGATTATCGAATGACTGAATCTAAGATCTTAACTCCGTTATTGATCATGGGAAAGTGTCGATCGTTGGTTCTATATGAACATCGATCGATACACCTTTCAGAATGTCGATCGATACAACTATCATTGCGTCGATCGATGTTCTTTCCAGCAAGCTTTATGAACAGATTTGATATATTCTCTAACTACCTAGCCATACTCTCGTAAGTATCTAGACAATCAGATCAACTGAATGCAGAACTAATTAAATCACACTAACAACATATTAAATTCAACTAACCATAAATCACTTTTTGAAAACCCTAAATCTAACAAGAGAACTACTCAAACATATTCATAAAAAACATTATGATGGTATGAATTATATTGCAATAAAATAAATAATAGAGTAACAAAATAAAACCAAGAAACAAAAGAAGTTCAAGATCTTCCCTCTCTCAAGGTGCTAAGATCTCTCTCTCCAATCCTAACCTTTCTCTCTTTGGAATAATATGAAGCATAAAAGAGCGTACCCATCGACAATAGCTTAGAATACACATAAATAGGATTTCTGATCGACCAAGGGAATATTAGTAATTTGTGATAGCTTCTGGGCTTAATTTTGTCATAAAATAGAGTCGACCCGCATTCTGACATCCAAATCGATCGATTTTCAGTGTGCTGCATCGATCGATTTATGGCTCTCTTCTCGACAGCTTCCTCTCGCGAGGCAGACTGGCCACTCTTCAGTAAAACGGGCATAACTTCTGCTAATGGTTGCAGATTGACCTCAAAATGGTGGAATTGAAAAGCTAACTCAAAGCTCTATCTTGTGTCAAAAGATGAGAAAAATCTAACGGTGGTAAGGTCTCCATCCATAGCTAAACATCTGACGTATTTGTGCAGTTCTGAACTTCGAAATACTCCAAAAAGCACTAAAATCACCACTTTCCTTCAAATCGTCCATGAACCTGTAAATACTCTAAATATACTCGAATAAATAATAAATAGTATCTAAAACAATTATATACCATGGCTAAAAGTGGGTAAAATCTATGGTAGGGAGGGAGGGAGGGAGGGAGGGAGGGAGGGAGGGAGGGAGGGAGGGAGGGAGAGGGAGAGAGAGGGAGAGGGAGGGAGAGGGAGGGAGAGGGAGGGAGAGGGAGGGGAGAGAGGGAGAGAGGGAGAGAGAGGGAGAGAGAGGGAGAGAGAGGGAGGGAGAGAGAGAGGGAGAGAGAGAGAGAGAGAGAGAGAGAGAGAGAGAGAGAGAGAGAGAGAGAGAGAGAGAGAGAGAGAGAGAGAGAGAGAGAGAGAGAGAGAGAGAGAGAGAGAGAGAGAGAGAGAGAGAGAGAGAGAGAGAGAGAGAGAGAGAGAGAGAGAGAGAGAGAGAGAGAGAGAGAGAGAGGGAGAGAGAGAGGGAGAGAGAGAGGGAGAGAGAGAGGGAGAGAGAGGGAGAGAGAGTGAGAGAGAGGGAGGGAGGGAGGGAGGGAGGGAGGGAGGGAGGGAGGGAGGGAGGGGGAGGGAGGGAGGGAGGGAGGGAGGGAGGGGGAGGGAGGGGGAGAGGGGGAGAGGGAGAGGGGGAGAGGGAGAGGGAGAGGGAGAGGGAGAGGGAGAGGGAGAGAGGGAGAGGGAGAGAGGGAGAGGGAGAGGGAGAGAGGGAGAGGGAGAGAGAGAGGGAGAGAGAGAGAGAGAGAGAGAGAGAGAGATAGATCTACACAAGGCTTTACCTTCCAGACTTGTTTGAAGAATCCGATCCCATGTATACCAAGCCCCAAGACAAGAAAATCATGTCAAATTAGGTTGGAGGTCAGCTTTGGTTCGTTCAAACATTCTCAGCAAGTGCAAACATAGTTGACTGGTTGATCCACTTTAGTATCTCTAGTACTTTCTGCAGTTAGTAAATCTAAGACTCGTCTAAAAAGTGGTTACATGACAAGTAATAAATCGAATAAGATCATCATCCCCTTCTTGACTCAATAAAAACTTTTTTGAAAACATTTTAGATAAGACTCATAAAGTAGATAATCATTAGTAATCCCCCCAAACTTAAATTACACTTTTCCCGGTGTAAAACAGTCGGTGGTAAGGTGAAAAACATAAAGCATAAATACTGAATTTAACAAGTTAGAACGTTATACCTGACCGAATCGATCGATGTAAGATAGTGCACGTCAATCGTGGCTGATGAAGTGATGTCGATCGATTTCGTTGATAGTGCTCAAATTACCCAGTAAAGCTTACTCTCTCAATTAAGAGGTACAGCTGTAGTACTTAGGGATCGAATCACGAGGAGCTAGGGAACCAATTAAATCTAATCAATTAATCAATTAATCAATCCTAGGTGAAGTTGGTTTTAATGATGAAAATGTAAATAACAATTCCTAAAATGAGCAAGGTAGTTGCTCTAATTAACAATATGATGGGTGTTTAAATGAAATGAAGAGTGCTAGACTTAGGGCTTTTATTCAGGAATGGAGATTATAATATCTATAAATGCCTAACAAGTTGCTTGCATGATACTATAGAACTCAGTGCTTAACTCTCAGTGATGTCTCACTGGTTAAATAATCTAGATCTCTAGCCTCAACTGTCGTATGTTGACATAGAAAAAGAGTCGATCGATATCCTTTAGAGATATCGAGCGATAAACCTTTCGCTCGACGATCGATTCACCTGTCGGGATATCGATCGACAGCTTCTAGATATGCCTAGGCATGAGCCGATAATGAACACTAGATCTCAAGGAGGACGGTTAGCTCTTCTCCAAGGAGATAATAGTTCAAACATATAATTCAAGATATCAAAGATCCTAGTGATCTATGCTCTAGTTAGCTACTCTAGAACAAGCTTAGGGTGCAATCTATTTGATGAATATCACAACTTAGCAATTATAGTTTGGGGCTAATCCCACAAACCTATTTAAACCCTAGATCTAACAAGTAGACTACTCAGACATAGCTAAGCAATTCATAACAATAGATAGATGAAAGGATTGCATAGATAGATAAAAGTAGAATAACAAATGGAGTTCACAAATCTCTCCAATCTCTCAAAACATATAAAACTCTAGTCTCTCTCTCACACTCTCTGCTTTGCCTCTCAAGACTTGCTTTTCTTAGACTCTTCAAAGCTTGCCGTCAAAAACACTTAGCAGGAATATTTAAATATTCCCGTTAGGTTAAAAACTCGTCAGGGGCAATCTCGTAATTTGGTGAAGTCTTGGTGAAGTAGTCGGCTAAACCATTTCGTCCTCTATATCGATCGACAACACTAGATGTGTATCGATCGATTATAATCTTCTAGTACGCGGATCTTCTCAGCTACATCGATCGACCACTTTGGATGAGTATCGATCGATTATTATCACAATTTTGACTTCCAACTTGGTCTTGAATGGTCAACTCGGGTGTATTATCTCTTGTACTCCAAAATGCTCCAAAACATCACTTTATCACGAAACGCTCCTGAACCTGAAAACATACTTAACAGGCTAGAAAACATATTAGTTATATAATAAAATACTAGTATACCATGGTAGAAAACGGGTGAAATCCATGGTATATCAACTCCCCCAGACTTACTCCTTTGCTTGTCCTCAAGCAAAAACCAGTAGTCTTTGGAAAATGTTTGAAAACAGTAGGAACTCAAAGATTCAAAAATATTGAAATCATCACTCTATGGGTTTGCAATCCATATCTAAACATCCTGATCACAGAAGTTCATTATGCCTTATCTAGCTTAGCAACCAAATTCATCTAGTCCACAACTTAGCAAATCTTATCTGACATTCCCCTCTACTAACCTCATTTCTTAACATAAAATAAAAGTGCAGGCTTTACCTTGGGAGTATCGATCAAAGGACACATGGATTCAACTCAAACAAGTATCTGAACACACAGGTAGTCTTCTCTGATCCCTTTCTCCCCTCATCTCTCTTCTCTGAATCTCTTATTAGTTTCAATTTCAACAGGTTTCGATGCCACAAAGGTCATCTAGTCTATCTCATTGACATTTGCATTTATAACTCATACATTTTTGACAAAGTGTAGTGAATACTGGGGTCGCAGGTAATTTACCTATCCCTCGTTTCCACAATGTGTGATCCTTCCTGAGATTTAGAATACTGGGGTCGCAGGAGACACTTCTACCCCTCTGCCTCTCAAGAAATCATTTCAATCTTTTATAACATAAAACTTAGATCTTTGAGATGCCAAAGAGAGAGAATGAAGGGAACCAGAAACACACAGACTTTTTACCTTCCAGACTTGTAAAAGGATTTCGATCCAGTGATTTCCAAGCCCCAAGACAAGCAAATAAAGTCAGTATTAGTGTTGGAGGTCAGCTTTGGTTCATTCAAACAATCTCAGCTAGTGTATATAGGTGACATGTTGATCCACTTTAGCATCTTTAGTACTATCTGCAATCAGTAAATCTAGAATGGTGCTAAAGAGTGGTTAGTCAATCAAATATAAACCTATATCAATGTTCCTGTTTAATACTTTTGTGAAAAATAATTTTGAAAAACATTTTAATTAAAAACAAAATAAAAACACATATTAGTAAACTCCTCCCATACTTAAATTACACTGTTCCAGTGTAACACAGCCGGAGTGAGGTAAATAAATATATAACAAAAACCGAATATAACAAGATAGAACGACTAAACCTGACCGACATGGTGTCGATCGATTCGTAGGGGTGTACGTCGATCGTTAGTAATGGTCATGTGGTGTCGAGCGATGTGAAGGGTACGTGTCGGTCGACGGAATCATCATTCTACTTGGATCTTTAAAAACTGCAAAAATAAATCCGAAAAATAAAAGTAAAAATGTAAAAATAACTTAAAAAGAAAATAAAATAAAACCTAATAGTGGGTTCTCTCCCACTCAACGCTTTGTTATAGTCATTTAGCTTGACTGTGGTGGGTGTGTGACTCATGGGGGGCAGTGGGGGTTGTTGTTTGCTGGTGGGCAAACGTCTCCCTCATCTTTGGACTCAGCAACAGTGAAACTTCTTGTGGCATCATCTGATCTTGTCCATCCAGGATGTATCTTTGCTAAATCTGCATTGATGACTTGTAGACTTCTGTCTAAATCTTTCATGTTGAACTGATGTTGATAGAAATCAAATGTTGAATGCTCTGACAGTTCTTCATTTAGTGATGTGTCGTGCTGGTCATGAATCTGCTGATCTCGGTCTGCCAAGGACTCGGTGTCGATCGATGCTACTAGATGTGCGTCGGTCGTTTAGCTGGGCGTTCTGTCGGTCGATCCAGTGTTAACTGTGTCGATTGATTTTGAGGGTTGTCTTTGGTACTGCAGAGCACGTATATTGCTCTTCATTTTGCATCGCACATTATTTCGAAAGGTAAATTCCAATCTGGAGCTTCCACAATGGGATCATTCACTAGATCTGTCTTAATCTCTTCGAAAGCTTTTAAGCACTCAAGAGTGAAGTTGAATTTGACATTTTTGCACAGGAGATATGAAAGGGGTATGGCTATTTTGCTAAAATGTTTTATGAATCTCCTGTAGAATCCAGCATGTCCCAGAAAACTTCTTACATCTTTGACATTAGTGGGTGTTGGCAAACCTGTCATCACCTCTATTTTAGCTCTGACCACCTCGATACCGACTGCTGATACCTTGTGGCCTAGAAAAATCCCATCGTTAACCATAAAATAGCATTTTTCCCAATTTAGAACAACATTTTTCTCCTCACATCTAGCTAATACCTTACCCGAGTTGTTGAGGCATGATGTAAAATCAGACCCATGCACCGAGAAATCATCCATGAAGACTTCCATGAAATCCTCGATCATATATGTGAAGATGGACATCATACATCTCTGGAAGGTAGCAGGAGCATTACAAAGCCCAAAGGGCATCCTGCGGTAAGCGAATGTACCATATGGACAAGTGAATGTGGTCTTTTCCTGATCGTCAGGATAGATAGGGATTTGGAAAAATCCTGAATAACCGTTGAGAAAACAGTATTATTGACGATTCGCTAATCTTTCAAGCATTTGGTGGATGAAGGGCAGAGGAAAATGATCCTTCCTAGTGACGGCATTTAATTTTCTGTAGTCGATACACATTTGATGTCCAGTGACAGTTCTAATGGGAATGAGTTCGTCTTTATTGTTCTTTACAACTGTAATACCTCCTTTCTTTGGTACGACATGCACCGGGCTTACCCAGTTGCTATTCGAAATCGGGTAGATGATTGCGGCATCTAGTATTTTAATAGTTTTTTTCTTAATTACTTTTTCAGATTTTGGTTTAGCCTCCTTTGGTATTCTATTGATGATTTTTATTCATTTTCTAAATGAATGCGGTAGATCTGGAGAGATACCAGGAATATCTTCGAGAGAATACCCGAGAGTTTTCTGGTGCTTGCGCAATTTGTTTAGTAACAATGCAAGTTCTTCACTACTCAGATTAGCTTTGACGATTACGGGATAGAAGTCATTATATAGAAAGGCGTATTTGAGTCCAGCGGATAACTGTTTTAACTCGACCTTCAGTGCTTTTTCTGAGCTCCAATCATCCAGTGAAGATTGTTGTCGATCGATGGTACGTTGTAGATATCGATCGACGTTAATTTTTGACTCGTCGTTTTCCTCTTTGTCAACATTTGTGATTTCCTCGCTTACGTTCATCAACCGTGTATATTCGTCAGTTCTACTATCTATGCCAAACATGTCTCTTTCAGTGATAGAAGGGTCATTTTCTAGAGGGTCATCTGGGCATAGATGCTCGAAGGATTCTTCAGTTAACTCAGAGATGTCATCCACATAGAATGCTTGATTATCGATTAAGGGACGCTTGATTAATTTTCCCATGTCAAAAGTCATTGGAATGTCTCCAATGTTCAAGCATATTTGTCCTTCCTTTACGTCAATTATCGCGCCAGCTGTGGCTAGAAAAGGTCTTCCTAAAATATGGGGATCTTTTGGGTCATGTTCGTATTTTAGCACAGCGAAGTCCGTAGGTATATGACAGTTGTTTATCTTTATAGGTACGTCCTCAAGTAGTCCTTCCGGTACTCGAACGGATCTATCAGCAAGAACCAGGGTTATTCGGGTTGGTTTAAATTCGTCAAATCCGAGGGATATAGCAACAGAGTAAGGAATTAGGTTGACGCTGGAGACTAGATCGCAAAGTGATCTATCTAATCGTCTATCGTTTATGTTGCAATCTAAAATGAATCTACACAGGTCAGGTCTTTTAATTGGAGTTTTGCCTTGGATCATTGCACTTGCATCTTCTAAAACCGACATGACACTGTGTTCCGACGATGGAAAACTCTTGGATACCATGTCTTTCAAATATTTCTTAATGGGAGGAGAGACTTTCATGGCATCACTCAGCAGCATTTCAACTGTGTTTTTGTCAAAAACCTTCTTGCAAATCGCTTTATCCATTTCTCGTTTGTCTGCGACTTGTTGGGAGGGAAGGGGGGTAAAGTTCTATACACTCTCTCTATTTCCAGTTCGACGGGTGTCGTTCTCAGTGTAGTAGGTGTAGAAAGTCGATCGAATGTTTTCATCACCACGTCGATCGATGTTGTTACCCTGTCGTCGATCGATATCTTGGTCACTTCGTCGATCGATGGATGCATCTTCCTTTTCCTCATTGCTGAGGTTAATCGGTTCAGAATCATCAAGAGTTCTTGATCCAGTTTTTTGGATCTCTCTCTTTCAGTGAGTTCACCAATGGTAGCGCTTTCTCTTGTAATTGGAACAAGGCGTTTCCCGCTCCTTAGAAGTACAGCGCATACTTGACGGTTCGGGTTTGTGTCGGTCCTTCCAGGGAGATATCTTTTTTTCTCTTACTCAAACCTTAATTTTCTCATTAATGTTAGAGTGCATGGAACCCAATCTTACATCAACATCCACAACTGTCTTCTGCTGGCATTTCAAACTTCCTCTATCATAGATTCCACTTTGATCTTATGAGTCTGTTCTACCTCGTGGCTTCTTGTGGACCTCATGTTTTTCTGCGGATCAGCAAGTTTTTGCTCGCAAGAGACAATCTCATCGATGAGGTTTACATGCTCTTCTTCATCTCTTTCATGTGAAAGGGTCTCGAATACTCTATCTCCATTCAAATTCTCCATTTCCCTCCTCTCGAGATCAGTTTTCTTGGTACTAGTGCTAGTAGAAACATTTTCAATTAGCCCAGTAGCTTCTTCATGACTCCTAGTTTGAATTTCCCTTGACTCGAAGCATCCAAAACCGCTTGGTATGCCCAATCGAGACCCTTGAAGAAAATATTAAGTAGCTGAATCTCGGAAAATCTAAGGTGAGGGCAGTTTCGCTGGTAGGCTCTGAATCTTACCCAAGACGCCTTAAAAGCTTCAGTAGTACCTTGAGAGAGATTATAGATCTTATTCCTAAATTCTTCGGTTCGTTCGTCATCGAAGAAGTTGTTGAGGAAGACACTTTTGATATCACTCCAGCAAGTCAGAGATCCTGGCTGTAATTTCTTCAGCCAGTAGGTCGCATCTCCGGCAAGAGAATGCGGGAAAAGCTTGCAGAATAAGTAGTCTTCAGAGACTCCATGCATCTTGATGTTGGACACAAAGTCCTCAAGTGCTTCGATGTGGTATATGGGATTTTCATGAGGAAGACCATGAAAGGAGTGTTGACTCACTAGAGAAAAATATTTAGGTTTCAGCTCAAAGTCTTTCCTCTGAATTTCTGGTGGGCAGATCGCAGACCTGTTGGTATAGAACCGATCAGGTCTGTTGTAATCTCCAACCGTTTGGTGACGTTGCAGCCCAGCATTTAAAACAACAGCTATTCCAACAGGAATTGCAGCTCTATATCTATAATTAATTTGGTCTGATGCGTTGCATACTCGGCCTTTTAGATCTCTTAGAATTACTTCTCTTATATTGAAATTTGTAAGCACAGACTTACCTGCTTTCGGTTGGTCCGTGTCGGTCGATTTTTGTAGTTTTGCGTCGATCGATTTTTGTGTATCCGCGTCGATCGATTTCGGCAGGAAAGTGTCGATGCGTCGCTCGATGTGTTCGTCATCTTGTCAGTCGATGCTCGGCCGAAACTTGTGTTTTTCTCCTAAAGTACCTGTGTCAGCAGGAAAAGAAGAAATTTTTTTAAGCAAACAGAAAGTAAAATCTAGACTATATTCTAAACTTAATCTAATGGTAATAAGAAAGAGTCTCCGACAACGGGGCCAAATTTGATACGTGCTCAAATTACCTTAGAGCAACTTTACTCTCATCAAAAGAGGTCAAGTTGTAGTATTCCACAGAGACTCTTGGATTACACAATAGATCTTATAGTCTTCAAAATAAAGCTAGATTGAAAAGTCTTAGAACAGTAACTTAAATGTATTCAAGTGCAAACATGAAAATAGATTGATATTTGGAAGCGTATATTGATCGACGAACATGACAATTGTTCGATTTTAGATAATGAGTTTTGTTACCAATTCAGGGAACATAGCTAGGTTTAGGTAAATTCGTAGGTATGATAAGTAAGCAAACTAATTAAGTTACCAGGGATTTACAAATATTAATTGTTCTTGAACTCAAACTTTAAAGTATAATCTATTCAACTCTCGTTGTTTAGATGATCTAATGACTGAATCTCAGATCTCACTCTCGTTATTGATCATGAGAAAGTGTCGATCGATGGTTCTATATGAACATCGATCGATACCCCTTTCGGAATGTCGATCGATATAACTATCGTTGCGTCGATCGATGTTCTTTCCAGCAAGCTTTATGAACAGATTTGATATGTTCTCTAACTACCTAGACATACTCTCGTAAGTATCTAGACAATAAGATCAACTGAATGAATATCTAATTAAATCACCCTAACAACATATTAAATTCAACAAACCATAAATCACCCTTTGAAATCCTTAAATCTAACAAAAGAACTGCTCAAACATATTCATAAGAAACATTATGATGGTATGATAATACTGTAATAAAATAAATAATAGAGTAACAGAATAAAACAAAGAAACAAAGGGAGTTCAAGATCTTCCCTCTCTCAAGGTGCTAAGTTCTCTCTCTCCAGTCCTAAGCTTTATCTCTATAGAATAATATGAAGCATAAAGAGCGTAGCCGTCAATAATGGCTTAAAAACACACATAAATAGGATTTCTGGTCGACCAAAGGCATATTAGTAATTTGTGATAGCTTCTGGACTTAACTTGGTCATAAAATGTAGCCGGCCCGCATTCTGACATACAAATCGATCGATATGCAGTGTGCTGCATCGATCGATTTACGTCTCTCTTCTCGACAGCTTCTTCTTGCGAGGCAGACTGGCCACTCTTCAGTAAAACGAGCATAACTTCTACTACAGGATGCTGATTAACCTAAACCCGGTGGCATTGCAAAGCTAAATCAAATATCTATCTTGTGTCATAAGATGAGAAAAATCTAACGGTGGGAAGGTCTCCATCCATATCTAAACATCTGACGTGTATGTGCAGTTCTGCACTTAGAAAGAATCCAAAAGGCACCAAAACAATCAAAACCACCACTTTCCTCCAAATTGTCTCTGAACCTATAAATACTCTAAATAGACTCCAATACATAATAAATATTATATAAAACACTTATATACCATGGCTAAAAGTGGGTAAAATCCATGGTATATCAGTTATTCACGTGATTCTCGAATTAAAAACCCACCATTGTTCTTAGCTTAATATGGAACTCATAGAAGTAAAGTGTAAACTGGGTCTGGATTGAATCTCAAATATTACAATTACAACTGTTAAATTTGACAGTAGCAAAGATTTATTTTTTGTGTATCATTATTTTAATCACATTAGATAATTATGTAGGTTTTATTTAAGGAAATAATAGATAATATGTTTTAATTTGATAAATGAATGGTCTATAATAGACATACTATATAATATAATATTCTCTATCAATTTAATTTTGATCTAACAAAATTCTCAAATGATTCTCAAGCAGTTACATAAACAAAATTAACATTCAAATTATGTGACAACTCAACAGGATAATTTTTTAATTAATACAACTAAATATTATAACGTTTAAAATGTTTTTCTTTTAATATATAGGAGATATTTTGGGACAATAAGATGTTAAACAATCAATCTTTTCTCTATCATAAAACCATCTTTATTAGTGGATTTAGCTGTAAGGCTGAAAACGTGATGTTTGAGTGTGAATCTGAAAATTTTACATATCTGGAAATGAACGGTTTCGTTTTCCCCGAGTCCACTCAAACATGTACGCTATATTACATTTTCAGTTCGTTTCTTAACTTGTGTTCTGGTTTCTGATACACTTAATAGTAATTAGAAAAGTTGTTTAGTTTGGACAAAAATACTTCGCAAGTGAGATTTGATGCAGGTTTTGAGGTGAGCTTGGTTATTTCAGTGTCAAACATGACAACTGAAGCACAATCATTCCCGTGATTGACGCCAAGCTAAATCGTTGTACCTACAATCACCAGTCTTGAAAAAGGAGTATAAGTAAATTAACTCAAATTGGCAAGTAGAATCAGTCTAGGGCAAAGTTAAAATAAGAAGGACATTAAGTTTCAAAAAATGTAAGAGGGACATTTCTTTCGCTAGCTAACGCGTAACATATCATTAACAGCGTACGCACCTCCCCTTCTCACGTATGTAGAGAAATTCAGAGTTGATACCAAACATAAACTACTTTTGATATAGCAAAAGAAGATGAGAAATAGAAGGCACATCAGCAAATTGCAACGTCGCAACAAAAAAAAATACTTACAGTTTATAAAGAAAAAAAGAACGATTTTTAGACTCATTCGAAATTTGTAAAAAGTTTATTACACTTTTTCTCTAAATTTGAGATATTTGGATGTTGAGAATTGATGTTTTATGAACACTTAGTTCTCAAATTCAATATAGCAAAGTTACATTTCTTCTTTATCACCGGACAACCTTGCCAAAAGTAACTGATCACATGTAAGCAACTGTGAGTATGCTCGCAGGTTTACACCTAGTTGGCTAATTTACGTTAGCCAATAGGTTGCAGAATAGTTAAGAAATATAATTTTCAATGTTAAAAGAGAAATTACTAGAATGTTATGAAAAAGTTAGTTTATTACTAGACTAATATATATCTTTTTAAAATTACTAGAATGTTTTCAGATCTATAGTAAATTACAATTAAAGTTCTTAATTAGTTTTTTTTGTTTTAAATTGAGATTATTTTTAAACAATAAATCCACGTCATATATGAAAAATCCACATCATACTCCCCATCACACACTAACTCAACAGTCTCTCACAATTTATTACAATTAAAAAAATGGAAGAACACAATTTAGTTTTCTTTCTTGTTCTTCTGTCTCGAACAAAGTAACCTCAAGTCGACATTGTGTTACTACTTCAAAGTAACTGAAGTGTTTCTTTACTGCCTCGAAGTAACCTTAAATCGTCGTCTCCAATCGTTGTTTCTACGAAATCTTCTTCGCCGCAATCGTATCTACGAAATCGTCATCTCTTATATGAGTTTGATTTACGCTGTGACTGAACTATATATTAGGTTGCGGCTGAGTTATATATTATATTTGGACTGAGTTATATATTAGGTTTCGAGTGGGTTATATATTATTTGCGGCTGAGTTATGTATTATTTTGTGGCTGTGTTATATATTGTTTTGCGGCTGAGTAATATATTATGTTGCGGTTGAGTTATATTTATGTTGTCGCAGAGTTATTATTATGTTACGGCTGAGTTATTGTATCATGTTTATTTTCGTTGATATGATCAGATGGATGTTTCTGAAGCTCAATCACCGGATTACGCTCCAAGACTTTACCCTGAAGGGTCTTGTAATCTAGAAGATAAAGAGATTAATCACAATTTTCATTCAGAAGAATTCTATCGCGTTAGAGAAGCAATTGGACATGATGTGTGGGAAGAACTAGAATTCTCCTCTTGGTGTAATTGCTAAGCTAGCTAAACGCAAAATCGTGTGGTCTGGTAGAACTGTACACTATCTACTATGTAGACAGCTGCGAGTACATAAGAAGGAGATATGGAGTCTCGTTGTTGATGAGCCTATCAGGTTTGGCTTGAACGAATTTGGAGAGATAACTGGGTTAAACACAGATCCAATGCCAACGGAAAGTATTGAACCTGACCAATACAAAGAGTTTTGGGAGGATTTGAAGGTGCCGCTTGGGATGGGACCCAAGTTAGATGAACTTAAGACAGCATTAGAGGTCTGTCCATCTTGGGATTTTGTAAAGCGGAAATGGTTAGGGCTGTTACTTCTTCAAACCATGGGACTCTATGCTGTGCATCATAATTCTAGGATACCATTTGAAAGTGCAAAAATAGTATTCGACGATGAAGCCATGATGTCGTATTCATGGGGTCGGATTTCATATGAAATTCTTATTGTCTCTATTAAAATGTTGGATCCACAAGGAAGGACATACACCATAAACGGCATGAAGGACACTTTATTGATTTTGGCGTATGAATCTGTCACTTGCTTTAAAGAGCGGTTTGGGAGAGTGGTCAACAATGACAACAATAGTGAAGACATTCCGCTTTTGCGATGGGGTGGAAAGCTTACACGTGCTAGTTTCCAACGTTTATTCTCTGAGGAGATCAGAGAGCAAGGCCGGGTAAGTTTAACACTGAGTTGAATTTATTTAGTAAATGGCTTAGTTATGAATTATTTGATGGCTGAGTTATGAATTATTATAGTTTGATGGCTGAGTTATGAGTTTTTATAGTTTGAAGGCTGAGTTATGAGTCATTTGGTGACTGAGTTATGAGCTATTTGTTGGCTGAGTTATGAGTAATTTGATGGCTGAGTTATGTGTTCATGTTGCAGGTGCGTGTTAGGAATATGGTTATGAAGGAATCAGTTGAAGAAGTGTTTCCTCAATGGTCGGGTGAAGCTGAGGACCCACAACTCGTTAATTTGATAACATACATACATGTTGGTAGATTTTTAGAGGTTTTTGGGAAGTGAAGGGGCACGAGGAGAAGAAAAGAATGAAGGGTGGAGTTTTGTCAGAATCTGAACCCACTAAGAAGCTGAAGGAAGTTAAGAAACAGAAGGAAGTTGAGCTGTTGCAACGGGAAATGATTCTAGCGAGAAAGAAGGTAGGGAAGATCTTCCTAACAATGAGGCTCTGAGGAATATAATGTGTACTCTGGATAATATTTTTAGAAAATTTGATCAATATGAAGGTCGATTTACTTCGATTGACTTGCGGTTAAACGCCTTCAATTCCAACTATGGTGAGTTAGCCCAGAAAACTGTTGATGGTATAGTGAATGAGCATCTGAAAGTTTTGGGGATAGGTCAAAAGCTTCATTGGTAACAACACACACGAGAAATCTTTACCACAGACTGTACCACAGAAGTCCGTTAATAGTCCACTAGCAACGGTATATAAGACCCCTACTGGTAAAGATCTGGAGGCGAAAAATTCTTTGGCGGAGAAGATTACTAATGCCAATGCCAAAGTTTATAGGGTTAAACTGAATCTGAAAAATGAAGCTGTTAAAGCTTCAGAGGGAAAAAGAATCTCGTTGAAGTTTTTTGTGAGACTGATACTAAAGATACTGATGCGCAGAAGGATGAGGCTGATGCGAAAGAGGTTGCTGCGAAGAAGGTTGATGCGAAGAAGGTCGCTGCAACTCCTTCAAAACCTGATCATCTTGATTTCCTTAGTATTTCTCCTACTAAGGATGTTAAGGTACCTAAGCGTCGAGCCTATGGACGCGGCTGTAAGGTCAATCCAAAACAGAAGGATGAGGATGCGTTAACTCAGTAGGCAGAGGCTGTTCAGAAGGCAGAGATTGCTTTAAATAAGAAGAAAGCGGCTGAGTTAAAGAAAAAGGAAGGGGCTGAGTTAAAAAAGCAAACAGCCGCTGCTATGAAAAAACATGCTGAGTTAAAGAAGTAAGAAACCGCTGCTAAGAAGAAGGAGGCTGCGTCAAAATAGCAAAAGGTGGGTGAGATAAAGAAGGAGGGCTTTACTATACCACGTGCCAGTAATAAGAGTAACGTATCTAACTTACAGGACAGTTCCATTGCGGATGTGACAGATGACATTATCGCGTCACAGAATGAATTGTTGCCGGAGTCTGATGTCGAGCTAGAGGAAGTGGTTAGATCTGCCAGGATAAAGGAGTATTGGAAGAAAACTGTTCAATTATCTACACAGGATTGTTCAATGGTGGCAGTTTCTTCAGAACCATGTTTTCTTTACATTGGAGACAATGGAACTACGTGCATGAGAAAGAATGTTGAACCTTCAACCGCTATATATGATCCTCTAGCACCTGTTGATCCGTTTAAAGTGGAAATCATTATGGATCACATAAGTAAAATTCAACCCCAAACCGTCACCACTACAGAAACCAACTAAAAACCGTTGAGAACAGCTGATCATGAGACTGACTTCTACAGCATAGTCATCACTGAAAGACAATGGCCAGACCAGCAATATGGATGTCAGCAATATGGATGTATGTTTGATAATGTAAGTCTCTATTACAGCCTCGATATTGTGAAGGCCTCGATATGCGGTAATAGAGATCATAAATAGCGGTGAAGGCCCCACATTCTTCCTCATGCACGTCGTTCCATCGTCTCTAATGTAAGGAAAACATGGTTCTGAAGAAAATGCCTCCAATGAATAATGCTGTGTAGATAATTGAACAGTTCTCTCCCGATACTCCTTTATCCTGGCAGATCTAATCACTTCCTCTGGCTCGACATCAGACTCTGGCAACAACTAATTCTGTGACGCGATAATGTCGTCTGTCACATCCGCAATGGAACTGTCCTGTAGAGTTGGAATCATTACTCTTATTACATTGGCACGTGGTATAGTAAAACCCTCCTTTTTTTTATCTCACCCACCTTTTGCTTCTTTGACGCAACCGCCTTCTTCTGAGCAGTGGCTTCTTGCTTCTTTAACTCAGCCTGTTTTTTCTTAGCAGCAGCTGTTTGCTTCTTTAACTCAACCACTTCATTTTTCTTTAACTCAGCCGCTTCTTTCTTCTTTAAAGCAGCCTCTGCCTTCTGAGTTAACGCATCCTCATCCTTTTGTTTTAGATTGACCTGGCAGCCGCGTCCATAGGTTGGACGCTTAGGTACCTTAACATCCTTAGTAGAAGAAATACCAAAGAAATAAAGATGATCAGGTTTAGCAGGAGCTGCAACGACCTTCTTCGCAGCAACCTCTTTTGCATCAGCCTCATCTTTTTATGCATCAGTATCTTTAGTATCAGCCTCACAAAAAACTTCAACCAGACTCTTTTTCACCTCTGAAGTCTTAGCAGCTTCATTTTTAAAATTCAATTTAACCCTAAAAACTTTGGCATTTGCATTAGCAATCTCCTCCGCCAAAGAATTTTTCGCCTCCAGATCTTTACCAGTAACGGTCTTATCTACCGTTGCTAGTGGATTATTAATGGACTTCTGCTTTATAGTCTGTGGTACATTCTGTGGTGAGGATAAAGAATTCTCGAGAGTGTTGTTACCAATGAAGCTTTGACCTATCCCCAGAACTTTCAGACGCTCATTCACTATATCATCAACAGTCTTCTGGGCTAACTGACCAAAGTTGGAATCGAAGGCGTTTAACCGCGAGTCAATTGTAGTAAATCGATCTTCATATTGATCAAAATTTCTGGAAATTTACTCATTATACTCCTCAGAGCCTCATTGTTCGAAAGATCTTCCCTACCTTCCTTCTCGCTAGAATCTTTTTGCCGTTGCAACAACTTCACCTTCACTAGTGTTCACTTCCTTCTGTTTCTTAACTTTCTTCTGCTTCTTAGTGGGTGACTCAGCATCTGACAAAAGTCCACCCTTCATTCTTTTCTTCTCCTCGTGACCCTTCATTTCCTAAAAACCTCTAACAAATCTACCAGCATGTATGTCGGATATAAAATTAACGAGTTGTGGGTCGTAGCTTCACCCAGTCATTGAGGAAACATCTCTTCAACTGATTCCTTCATAACTATATTCCTAACACGCACCTGCAACAGAAACACATAACTCAGCCATCAAATTACTCATAACTCGGCCACCAAATAACTCATAGCTCAGTCACCAAATAACTCATACCTCAAACATCAAACTATAATAACTCATAATCAGCCATCAAACTATCATAATTCATAACTCAGCCATCAAATAATTCATAACTCAGTCATCTACTAAATAAACTCAACTCAGCGTTAAACTTACCCAGCCGTGCTCTCTGATCTCCTCAGAGAATAAACTTTGGAAACTAACACGTGTACGCTTTCCACCCCATCGCAAAAGCAGAATCTCTTCATTGTTGTCTTCATTGTTGAGCACTCTCCCAAACCGCTCTCCAAAACAAATGACAGATTCATACGCCCAAATCAATAAAACGTCATTCATGCCGTTTATGGTGTATGTCCTTCCTTGTGGATCCAACATTTTAATAGAGTCAACAAAAATTTCATATGAAATTCGACCCCATGGATACGACATCATGGCTTCATCGTCGAATATTCTTTTTGCACTTTCAAATGGTATCTTAGAATTATGATGCAAAGCATAGAGTCCCATGGTTTGAAGAAGTAACAGCCTTAACCATTTCCGCTTTACAAAATCCCAAGATGGACATACCTCTAATGATATCTTCAGTTCATCTAACTTGGGTCCCATCCCAAGCGTCACCTTCAAATCCTCCCAAAACTCTTTGTATTGGTCAGGTTCAATACTTTTCGGTCGCATTGGATCTGTGGTTAACCCAGTTATCTCTCCAAATCCGTGTAAGCCAAACCTGATAGGTTCATCAACAACGAGACTCCATATCTCCTTCTTACGTACTCACAGCTGTCTACATAGTAGATAGTGTACGGTTCTACCAGACCACACGTTTTTGCGTTTAGCTAGTTTAGTAATTACACAAAGAGGAAAATTTTTCAGTTCTTCCCACACATCACGTCATATTGCTTCTCTAACGGGATGGAATTTTCCTGAATGAAAATTGTGATTAATCTCTTTAACTTCTAGATTAAAAGACCTTTCGGGGTAAAGTTTTGGAGGATAATCCGTTGATTGAGCTTCAAAAACATCCATCTGATCATATCAACGAAAATAAACATGATACAATAACTCAGCCGCAACATAATAATAACTCAGCCACAATAGAATAATAACTCAGCCACAACATAATTATAACTCAGCAGCAATATATTATATAACTCAGCCGCAAGATAATATATAACTCAGCCGAAAACAATATATAACCCAGCCAAAAAATAATACATAACTCAGCCGCAAATAAATTATCCCACTCGAAACCTAATATATAATTCAGTCCAAATATAATATAACTCAGCCGCAACCTAATATATAACTCAGTCACAGCGTAAATCAAACACATCAAAAAAAAGCAGCCAAAACATAATATATAATCATCCAGAACATACAAGAGATGACGATTTCGTAGATACGATTGCGGCGAAGAAGTTTTTGTCGAAACAAAACGATAAGAGACGACGATTTCGGGTTATTTCGAGGCATCAACACAATGTCGACTTGAGGTTACTTTGTTCGACACAGAAGAACAAGAAAGGAAACTAAACTGTGTTCTTTCGTGAGAGACGGTTGAGTTAGTGTGTGATGGAGAGTGTGATGTGGATTTTTCATATGTGACGTGGATTTATTATTTAAAAATAATTCTAATTTAAAAAAATTAACTAAGAGTTTTAATTGTAACTAGATCTCGACCCGCACAACCGTGCGGGTTTTATTTTCATTTTTATATGTATATATATTTATTTAGATCATTAGTAGTATACATTTTAAATTTTAATCATATATTTAAATATTTATAAAGCTATTTCAAATACAATAATATATAGTTTGCATGTTATAAATAATCAACTGTTTAAACCGTCGTACGTATTTGTTGCTTCTTATTATATATTTATCTTATTGTATTTGCAATTAGTTATTAAACATATTAATATGTGCATGAAAAACATATTTGATAATTATTTTTTATTTAATTGATGTTAAATTTTTACCCGTCTTTTAAAGCAGGATTTTTAGCAGTATTTTCTATGTTTATTCATTTTACACAATACTCCCTCCGTTTCAAAATATATGTCATTCTAGAGGAAATATTTTGTTTCAAAATAAGTGTCGTTTTCGGTTTTCAATGCAAAATTTATTGACAATATTCTCTATTCTATTTTTCTATTGGTTGATATATGGTTAGGTGTATAGGTAATAGTGTTTTTTATTTTGGAAATATGTAAAATTAAATGTTTTCTTAATCTGTGTGCATAAACTTAGAACGACAAATAATATGAAATGGAGGGAGTATATATTATTATATCTACAAAAGTGAAAGATATGTTAATTTTTATACATGTAGTATATAGTCTGCTAATGTTAAGCCGCTCTGTCATATTATATTTTTAACATAAATATTTTCTATTTATGAAAATAAAATTTAAAATTTTATCAATTTAATATAATTTTATCATATTAAGTTCAATATGATAAAAAAATTAACATGATTGATTGTGATTATATAACAGATAAAAATAAGATATAATATTTTATTTTTCATTTTATAAAAATAGCTGAATATATTAATGTATAATAATATTTCAAAACTAATTATGGAATTTGTTAAAATATTTACATATAATTTTGAAAATTAAGATCTTTTTAAAAGATTTTTCAAAAAATATATATATTTAAAATTTAAATGAAAAGATATCAAAAGATATTATGATTAAAGTAGTTCAAAGATTAATAATGATTAAAAAGATAGTGTGACCAAGTCTAATAGATAGTCCATTTTTAAGAAAATCACACATGAATAGAAATCATAACTTCTGTTTTAATATAATAGATGATATTGTTAATTATTTGGACATTTGGAAGTCGGCCAAAGAAGTTAAGAATTGTATATAATAGTCGAGTGAAATATAATAAGGTGGTTACAAATATTATAAGAATTGAAGAAAATAAAGTTTGAAAGTAAATTGTTCGAGTACTATGAAGAATGCTGTTGCTTTTTATTTTTCTATGAGTTTAATTACTTATAGAGTTTATTTAACTCGATGTCCGTACAGGTCAAATAAGCTAAGGATGGGATTCAGATTATAAGCAATGTATTCCATATTGTAAGTGAATCAGTTTGGTAACGTAATCTTTTGTAATTGTAATTTATTTAGGAAACTAATAAATACACGAAAAAGACAAACATAACTAAATAATAGGTTTGTTTAATTTAGCGAATTTTTTCAGTGGCATTGAATTGTAAATATTTTGTAAGTTTAAGGGTATTTTCATATGTGTACTTCTGTTTTAATAAAGTAGATTTACTATAGGTCTGAAAAAATTCTAATAATTTTAAAAAGATGTATATTAGTCTAATAATAAACTAATTTTTTCATAATATTCTAGTAATTTTTCAAAAAAAAAAAAGACTTCTTTACAATAGATTCGCTTAGGTTCGATTTTCTGACTTTTCTTTATGTTCGCGGAGGTATAGAATAGCGATGCATAGCCGTCCCTATAGCTTTAATTTGGATAGAAAACAAAATGTCAAATTTTTTTGTGAGTTTGTAACACTTGCATGGTTATCTGATTTTCAGTAGTCTATTTTATCCAGAGCAACGAGCCCACCTCCCCATTAGCATTATATACCTGCGACTTTAGTTCCTAACCAAATTATCTTAACTTGTGTGGCCATCAAGAGACTCGAGACTCCACGTATCCACCACCATTCAGTCTATAACATAATAAATTAATAACAGACTTTTCTCACAATTAAAAGTATCCAGATCAACAAGAACGATTAGAACTAATAATATTGATAATTTATTTAATTTATAAAATTTATAGTATTGTTATTATTATAATTTTTTTTTTTAAAATAATCTATAAGAAAACTAAATAATATAAATAAAATCGTAAAACAAACAGTGAATAATTCATTTTACTGAGGGAATAAACTCTAGATACTCAAGTTCGCATATGTTACATAAAAAAAACAAATATATAATAACCACATCGTTAAATCATAACTTATAATGATACTATATGAAAATAGACAGAGAATTATAAAGGTCCACAAAAGAAAACACAATATGCCCTCCCACATATAATAAAAGAAATGATAACTTAATTAATCGGTGCACAAAAACACAACTTACTAAGCAATCACAATAATGTTTACAAGTTATGGGACTAACACTTTCGTATGATTATTAAATTAAGCTCCAGACACAACATATTATTGGAAAACACACAACAAAGGATTACAATACAAAAAAACAGCTAATATTGCAGAATCCATAATTACTACTAAATGAAGGTGTATGGGAAGACGATGATGTAGTAGAATTGAAGTAGTTCATGAAGTGTGACATGAACTACTACATCAGAGAGGCGGTTCGTGAGAAGCATGTATCAAGACCGATGCATTAAAAGAAGATTTAATAAAGAGGGACATTAAAGGAAGACTTGAAGAAGAAGCAATCGATCTAAAGAGAAAAAGGAAGATTGGCTTATTCGCTGAAGTAAAAGAAATGGAAAGTTTCCATTGGGTAGTTAGATTAGATCTAGGGCTTCCTCAAAGATATATAAGGAAGCCGTGGCACTGTGTTAAGGTTTAACACACAGGGAGAGCTTTTAGCAATAGAGAGTTTTTGTACGTCCTAAGAAGGAGAAGCAAAGCATCTAGGGGTTAAGAGCTTAGGTGGTTCAGAGTCTGTCTTAGATCTCTGAACGAGTTGACTAGCAAACAAGTCGAGGTTTGTCTTGAGCTTGTTTGAATTATTGCTTTTAATAAGAAGTTGTAAGAGCTTTTAAAAGAATAAAGATAGTCGTATTTCTTGGATTTGAATAACCCTGTACTACTGTGTGTTCTACATAGCATAGCTTGTTTGTCTTACATTAACAATTGGTATCAGAGCGGGTATCTGTACTTTGTTTATTTAAACAGGTAGATCCTGCGGAGTAAGATGGATAGCTATCGCGAGTTGGTGATAAGTTCCAAGGTGATCCTTGAAGTAGGAAACTATGGATTCTGGAAGGCGCGCATGAAGGCTACAATCAAGGGCATTGACCCATTGGCATGGAAGGCTGTGGAATCGGGTTGGAAATCACCTGTTGCAAGAGCCGAGGATGGGACAGATGTTCCAAAACTGGAGGAGCTCTGGACTGATGATGAGAACAAGATGGCTAAGTTCAATGCTCGTGCACTAACTGTCATACATTGCAGTGTAGCAAGGAAGCAATTTGAACTAATTCAAGGATGCGAGGCAGCAAAGGATGCATGGGATATTCTGCAGAAGCACTTTGAAGGAACCTCAAAGGTTCAGAGTTCTAGAAAGGATATGCTTGCAACAAGATTTGAAGAGCTAAAGATGGAAGAGAATGAATCTGTTGGAGATTTCAGTTCAAAGATTAGCTCACTGGCACAAGAAGCACTTACACTTGGGAAGAAATACAAAGAGAAGAAACTTGTGAAGAAGTTCCTGAGGTGCTTGCCGTCTAAGTTCATGGCATACAAAGCAGCTATGACCGTCTCCTGTAACACTGACGAGATGACATTTGATGAAGTGGTTGGAATGTTACAAGCTCATGAGATGGAAGTGGCTGGTGTGTCTGGTGGGATGAAGGAAAAAGGAATTGCTCTTGCATCAGTTGAAAAGGAGCATATGGATGATAATGATCCTGTGAGTCTTCTGGTCAGAAGGTTTGATAGAGCTCTACGAAAAGTGGAGAATGGGCAGAAGAAGTTTGGCCAAGGTAGGAAGACGTCTGAGCCAGAGAAGAACTACAGGAAGAATGATGCTAAGTGCTATGAATGCAAGGGGTATGGTCACTTTCGAACTGAGTGTCCCACAGTGAAAAGAAGAGAGATTCAGTGCCATAACTGCAAAGGATATGGACACACTCAAGCTGAATGTGAGTCGGATGGTAGGAGAAAGCCGGAAAAGTCCATGATAGGAATCAATGACAGCGAGTCCGACAGCGAGAGTGAAGAGGAAGTGAACAACTTTGTGGCATTTCTAGGAATCGTGGAATGTGAGTCAGGATCTGAGAGTGATGTTGAGCAAGAAAATGACTTAGATGAAAGCTACAAGGAAGTTCGAGAGACGCTAGTGAAGCTGGGAACGGAGAATTTGGCATTGGCTAAAGAGAAGGCAAGACTGGAAGTTGAAGTACAAGTGTTGAAAGATGACCTCGACAGGGAAGCTGAGTTGGCCAAGGAAAGTGTGAATCTAATCAAAGAAAAATTGGTTTTGTCCAAGCAAGCGGACGAGCTCAGAGAAGAGTTACTTACTGAGAGAAAGAAAGCAGCAGATCTTCAAGCTGAATTGGATCAGCAATATCGGAAGATTAAGATGCTCACGGGAACCAAGCAACTTGACAAGATTCTGAGCTGTGGAAGAACTGAAAGCTCATCGATGGGACTTGGTTACTCTGGAAGACAGAGTAGTTCAACAGGTACAACGCGCTTTGTATCTGGAGGTTTTGCGCATGCTGAAGAAACCAAGACACAAACTACTCCAGCTCAGATGAGTGGATGTTTCTTCTGTGGAAAGTTTGGTCATTACAAGAGGTATTGCTACAAGTATCTGGAACGGGTCAAACAGGTATGGAAACAACACAAGTTTTGGAGAATAGGCAAGACTTCTCGAGGCTGGATGAAGAAAAATGACTTGTACCCTAAGATAGTGACTGAACCAAGAAGTACCGTTCGATGTAACATGGCACGAGTGGCGAGCGATCCTGAATCCGAGGAACCATGGTACTTCGACAGTGGGTGTTCAAGACACATGACGGGAAACATTGAGTATCTAGACAAAGTGTCAAAAGTAAAAGGAGGAAAGGTAACTTTTGGAGATGGAGGCTGTGGTGTCATTCAAGGCAAAGGTACAACATGTAACTCAGAAGTACCAAAATTGGTGAATGTCTACTTTGTCAAAGGATTGAAGGCTAACTTGATCAGCGTGAGTCAACTGTGTGATGACGGACTCACGGTGTGCTTCTCGGCAATTGATTGCCGTGCAATAAATCAACATGGTGTAACAGTGCTACAAGGCGTGAGATCTGGCAATAATTGTTACATGTGGGAAAAGAAGGTTAAGTGCTTGTCAGCTCAAGGGAATATTGATCTATGGCATAGACGTTTGGGACATATGAACTTCAGGAATCTAACGAATCTTGTATGCAACGACTTGGTTCGAGGAGTACCCAAACTCAAGATTGATGACAAGATTGTGTGTGGTGCATGCAATGAGGGAAAGCAAGTCAAGATACAACACAAAAAGGTACCGGATGTTCAGGCAAAGGCACCATTGGATCTAGTTCACATGGATCTCATGGGTCCTATGCAAACCGAGAGTATTGGAGGAAAGAAGTATGTGTTTGTACTAGTGGATGACTACACCAGATTTACCTGGGTTCGTTTTCTCAGGGAAAAGTCAGAAGTGTCTGAAAGTTTCAAAATCTGGGCACTTCAACTCATAAATGAAAAGGGAGGAATCAAGAAGATACGCAGTGATCATGGAGGAGAATTCGAGAATGACGCCATGACTACCTTTCTTGAATCAAGAGGAATAGCTCATCAGTTTGCAGCACCATGGACACCTCTAGCAGAATGGAGTAGTTGAACGAAAGAATAGAACTCTACAGGAAATGGGAAGAGCAATGCTTCATGGTAACAAGATAGCCAAGAGGTTCTGGGCTGAAGCACTTAGCACAGCGTGTTACACAATCAACCGTGTGTATGTCAGAAAAGGGACAACAAAGACACCATATGAGATGTGGACAGGAAAAACTCCTAATCTTAGTTACTTTCATGTCTTTGGATGCAGGTGCTACATACTGAATGACAAGGACTACCTTGGGAAGTTTGACTCAAGAAGTGATGAAGGATTCTTTCTGGGTTATGCACAGTCTAGCTCAGCATACCGAGTCTACAACAAGCGAACAGAATCAATTAAAGAATCAGTGAATGTTGTATTTGATGATTTGTCTGTGGTTGTAGGTGATGACTTGGGATCAGATGAAGAGGAAGAAGGTGGAACATCTGTAGCTGCTACTGAAGTCATTGAGGAAGGTCCTACCACAGAGACAATACCTCAACCAGTGATTCAGCAAGTTCATCGCAATCATTCGAAGTCTGATGTGATTGGAGGGATTGAAGAAGGACGAAAAACGCGTGGAAAGGTGATCAATTTTAAAGAAATGGTGCAGTTCGCATGTTTCGTCTCATCAATAGAACCTAAGACACACACTGAAGCACTACGTGATGAATATTGGATTGTCGCAATGGAGGAAGAACTTGAGCAGTTCACCAGGAACGATGTGTGGGAACTTGTTGCTAGACCTGAAGGAGTAAATGTAGTTGGCACTAAATGGATCTTCAAGAATAAGACTGATGAGCATGGAGAAGTAGTTCGTAACAAGGCAAGGCTTGTAGCTCAAGGATACTCACAGATTGAAGGAGTAGACTTTGAAGAAACCTTTGCTCCAGTTGCAAGATTGGAATCTATTCGACTGTTTCTGGGAATGGCGTGCATTCTGAACTTCACAGTGCATCAAATGGATGTGAAAAGTGCTTTCCTCAACGGAGTACTTCAGGAGGAAGTTTATGTTGAACAGCCAAAGGGATTTGAGGACTCAATACATCATGACTACGTGTATCGACTGAAGAAGGCACTATATGGTTTGAAGCAAGCACCGCGTGCCTGGTATGAACGACTCACAAGGTTTCTGCTTGAAGCGGAGTACATTAGAGGGAGCATAGACAAGACATTATTCTTCAAGGAGGTTGAAAGAGATATAATCATCGTTCAAATCTATGTGGATGATATTATTTTTGGAGGAACGTCACAGAAGCTGGTTGATGAGTTTGTTCAGAATATGACTCAAGAGTTTGAGATGAGCATGTGTGGCGAACTGAAGTACTTTCTTGGACTTCAAGTGTTCCAGTCAGAGAAAGGTGTTTTCATCTCTCAGAGTGCATACGCTAACAGTTTGGTAAAGCGATTTGGTATGGAGAACTCCAAAGTTTTTAGAACACCTATGAGTACATCACTGAAGCTTTCACGAGATGAAGCAGGAGAAGATGTGGATGTCAAGCTCTATCGAGGGATGATTGGTAGTCTGTTGTACTTGACAGCGAGTCGACCAGATCTGTCATTCAGTGTTGGTGTGTGTGCACGGTATCAAGCCAAGCCTAAAGTGTCACACCTGAATGCAGTAAAGAGGATTATCAAGTACGTCAAAGGAACAGAGAGCTTGGGCGTGTATTACTCAAAGAATTCCAACAACAACTTGGTGGGATACTGTGATGCTGATTGGGCAGGATGTGCTGATGATAGAAAAAGTACCAGTGGAGGATGTTTCTTTCTTGGAAACAATATTATCTCATGGCTGAGCAAGAAGCAGAACTCTGTATCACTTTCTACGGCGGAAGCAGAATACATTGCCATGGGTAGCTGTTGCTCACAACTTATCTGGATGAAGCAGATGTCAGCTGATTATGGAATGCAATCGGGTCCCTTTCTTGTGTATTGTGACAACAAAAGTGCAATTGATATCTCGAGGAATCCGGTCCAACATTCAAGGACGAAGCACATTGACATAAGGCACCACTTCATCAGAGAATTAGTTGAAGACAATCAGGTAGTAATCGAACATGTAGTTACTGATTTGCAGTTGGCTGATATATTCACTAAATCTCTTGAATTTAATCGATTTATCACACTAAGAAATGCAATTGGTGTGTGTAACCTTGATTGTTGAGTCAAGTTGTGCAGAGAGTAGTGCAGGTGCTGGTTCGGGATGTACATATAATTCAGATTGGTTTTGGAACCGAAACGCTGTGGAAAAGAGCTGCTTGATATGCCGTCAGTGTTGTAATGGTACAGGTTTCACGTCAATCTGTGGCCCCCCCCCCTCTCAATAAAAAGAGCCAGAAATGTTACAGAAAGATGCTCAGAAAATAAAAATTTGATTGATAGATTCATGATGGGAAACAACAGGGGTTTCACAGCGCGAGAATAAAGAATGAAAACCGGCAGCATTGATAAAGGCATATCAATGTGAAAGCTAGCCATAAAAAGACAATCGGCTGCACCAGAATATAAGATCTAGGAAGAGTTATATGTGCAGCTTGAATCAAGCACTGAGGCAACTCATGAAGCACTTCACATGGTAACTGAACCGAACTAATCTAATGCTTTATATTAACTTTGACTCAGCCAATTGTGAGTTGTGACTCGTGTTTTATTACTATCTTGAAAGTCTGATGATACATTAATAATTCACGAATGTGCCTAATGTCTATGTGTTTGGATGAGAGAAATTAAATGTTGTAGGAATACAAAGGAGAGGATAAAAAGTCAGGGACCAGATCTGCAATATCAGAAAAGTTGATTCAGTTTTATTCCGTTAAGGGAAGTAGTGGGGAACAAGCCCTAGAAAATCTCCATCGTGCTTAAGAAGCTCAATCTCGCAGCCTCTCTTCATCTCTCACACAATTTTCACACAGAAACTGACATCTATCATGGTGAAAGCAAAGAAATCAGCTCAACAAGCCGAATCATCCAAGGAAGAGAAGCATGCAGAGGCTGAAGGAAGTCGGAGGTCACTTTCTGATGGCGAACCTGAATCGCCTCCACCGAGAAACGATATGCCTGTTTCTGATGTACTTCCTGAGGTGACTGAGGAGCTTGACTCGTTCAACACCGCGAATGAGAAAGCTGCTTCAGAAGATAGCGATGAAAGAACTCCGGGTCTTGGGGAAGAACCATCTGCGAAAGTGCCTGAAGCAGATCTGCAACCGCTAATCGGATCCTCTAATGCTGACATTCAAGATGTCCCCGTCACTGATAAATCGACGGAAGAGAAGGATGAGTCTGCTTTACAGATGGTGGTCGTTGAAGATGAGAAGGAACAGAGTGGAGCTGATGTTGAATCCGGCAAGGCGGGTGATGATGAACCCAAAGATGATGAAGCTTCACAGAAGGAAGTGAGAAAGAAACGAGTGCTGCAGCGATTAGGGTTGCGTTCTGCAAAACAGAGGAAGACAGGGGAGTCTAGTACACCAACTCAATCTCACTTTCTCACACCAGGAGATGCAGCCAAGTCTCCATATTTGGCTAAGGAAGCAGAAGCCTCACCCCGGTTGAGATCGAGAAAGTCTGGTGACAAAAGTGCTGAACCAATGCCTTCTCTCATCAAGAAAAGGTATGATCAGTTCCTTAAGCGTAAGGTACTTGCTGAGCGTTCGGTAGATTTGAAGGAGGCTGATCAGTGGGGGTACTTGGCGGTTATTAAAAAGGGGTATATGGAATCAACTGTCTCGAATCTTGCTGTGTATGTTGAGCAAGTTGTAGCTGAGTTCTATGCAGGTCTGCCGAGTACCAAAGCTGAAGCAGATGTTGATGAAGTAAGTGTCTCTGTGAGGGGACAAACGTACAAGTTCTCACCGGCGCTCATCAACAATACCATAGATTGGGAACCACTTTCTGAGGATGAAGTGGAGGAAGATGCAACTTTGGATGAAGTCTCAGTAACCGAGTTGGCTTCATTCATCACTGGAGATACGAGGACAGAATGGGAAGGTCTCACTACAGCGGATCTTACATCATGCTACGGTGCTTTGATGATCATAGCTGCCTACAACTGGATTCCCTCTACTCACAAGACGTATGTCTCACTTGAGAGGGCAAGGCTAATCTACAAGATGGCTCATGGAGTTCGTGCTGATTTGGGTAAGATGATGTTCAGACAGATTCTCAATCTTGGAGTGACTCAGGTCAATGATGCACGTTGGTTGATCTTCCCTCGCTTGATCATGGCACTTCTCCAAAGCCAGCATGCAGTTCCATCTTATCCCAGTGACAAGCTTCAACGTCCGGTTCCTTACAAGAAGGATAAACGCGTGGGTGAGATCTATGAGCAGAGACTAGCTAAAGGAAAGGCACCATCTAGAAGTGAACCAAAGAGAAGCTCTACCAGGACAACACGTCAGTCATCTCCTGCTCCGAGCCCTGCTCCACGAACTGCTACACCAAGTTCCAGGACTGCACCACGACGCGTATCTGTCTATGAGCTTGGATCAGTTGCCATTCCTCAAGGACCACTTAACCGTGTTGATTTGCAAGTGGCCTTACAGGACACAACACGAGCTCTTCAGGCGCTAGCTGAGATAGTTCAGGATCTTCAGAGCGCTGTAGCAGGTTAGTATTTCTCTCTATGAATATGTGATTTATTTTACTTGGTGTTTTTAATCCGTGTGCTCACAAGCAGGGGGAGAAGAAGAAGACTAAGAAGGAAGACCAAGATTGTGGGGGAGCTGTGTTATTTGTTTTTATGTCTATGTTATTTCAATTGCACCACTTGTTGCAATTCCTTGTTATCCATGTTTTCAGACTGGCTAAGATTATGGGGGAGCATTTGCATATGCTATCTTTTGATATTATGTACTAATTTGCTTGAACCCGTTTTTAGGATAATATAAGTATGTTCTTAATTATCTTGAGTTGGTTGAATTAACATTTAGACATATATACTTGTGTTGTTGTGTGTGGTTTGTTCTTGTCTTCTATCTCAGGTACTTGTGAGACGACGAATTAAAAAGGGGGAGATTGAAGGTGTATGGGAAGACGATGATGTAGCAGAATTGAAGTAGTTCATGAAGTGTGACATGAACTACTACATCAGAGAGGCGGTTCGTGAGAAGCATGTATCAAGACCGATGCATTAAAAGAAGATTTAATAAAGAGGGACATTAAAGGAAGACTTGAAGAAGAAGCAATCGATCTAAAGAGAAAAAGGAAGATTGGCTTATTCGCTGAAGTAAAAGAAATGGAAAGTTTCCATTGGGTAGTTAGATTAGATCTAGGGCTTCCTCAAAGATATATAAGGAAGCCGTGGCACTGTGTTAAGGTTTAACACACAGGGAGAGCTTTTAGCAATAGAGAGTTTTTGTACGTCCTAAGAAGGAGAAGCAAAGCATCTAGGGGTTAAGAGCTTAGGTGGTTCAGAGTCTGTCTTAGATCTATGAACGAGTTGACTAGCAAACAAGTCGAGGTTTGTCTTGAGCTTGTTTGAATTATTGCTTTTAATAAGAAGTTGTAAGAGCTTTTAAAAGAATAAAGATAGTCGTATTTCTTGGATTTGAATAACCCTGTACTACTGTGTGTTCTACATAGCATAGCTTGTTTGTCTTACATTAACACTAAATTTTCATCCGCGCATTCACGCAAATGAATCTTTTCAAAAATATATTATTGTTTGTTTTTTGTATCACTTTTTAGGATTGGACAAAAACCTGAATCCGAATAACCGAACCGATTCTGATCCAAAAAATAGTAACAAAACTGATTAAAAATCCAAAGCAATTCAGGTATCTGAAATAGATTTATATACTTATATATATTATTTATTTTTAGATTTAATGTATATAAAAACATCAAGGATATATATGTGATACTTTTTAGTTGGTTTAAATACTTGAAAATATATAAAAATAGTTAAAAGTAAATATCTAAAATAGTAAAGTATACTCATAACACCAAAAATACTTAAAATAATTATTGATTCCCTATTAAAATATTTAAACCAAACCGATTTATATTTTAAGTTTAGGTATTCATACATAGGTTATTCAAATTTATATGTAATATATTTTTTATAGATTTTGAGAAATTTGAATTATGTAATGAATTTTCAAATTTTAAAAATAATTTAAATGGATTATCTGGATCCAAAATGAACCCGCAAAAATCCAAACCAAACCGAAATTAGAAATATTTAAATAGGGCTGAAATCTTTGACCCAAAAACATAAACAGAGCCGAACTAAACCTGAATTGGTATCGAACGCCCACCCCTAGTCACTTTTATATATCATATATGTGTCATCATATAATTAATTATATTTTATTATATACCATCATATAAGTAATCATATAATTAATAGTATTTTATATTAACCATCATATAAATAATCACATATATTATATTTATAAAATTTAATGTGAAGTATAAAAACTATATTTTAAGTTGGTGTTTGAAATTGAGCTTTGTATTATATTTTTCTTATATATATATATATATATTGAAAATGTTTTCTTTTTCTAATAGTGATTGGAAAATATTTTAGTAAAAATAAATTTATGAATATATGTAAATTTTTAAATGAATTTTTGATATAAATCAATTTTAAATTATTATTTTGATTTGAAATATGTATATCAAATAATATAAGTCAATTACTTTTTAAAATAATGTAATGGATTTTCAATTTTTTAATAACATCAATCCATTACTTTTTTTTAATATACTATACATGTTTCCAAATAACATTATATTCTTTTTATATTGATATCCATGTTAGGTTTAGGGTCCCATGCTATCTGGACATGGGATGATGACTATCGATCGATGTTTGAATCTCTGCATCGATTGACGAAGTCCACAAAGTCTTCTGCTACGAGTAAACCAGTCCGGATTATGACCCATGAGGAGTTTGCAGCCAGACACCTTTACCCACTCGACAATTCACCGATCAACATCAAGAGGATGAAATCGATCGACAAACCGAGCCTGAAATCAATCGACGTGAGCAACTCGACATCGATCGACATGCACCCCTAACATACCGAGTGCGGTTACCAAAGATAGATATGGATCGAATTAATGCACTCGACATTCAGAAAACCCATCAGACGAGATTGACGATACATCAGAGCCTATGGAGATAGAAAAAAGAAAGTGCAAAAAGGACCTTAAGGAAAAGGAAAGAGAAGGTTCTCAAGCACTATAAAAGGGAGGCTAATGCAAAGGAGCTGGAAAATTCAGGAAACGAGTTCTAAGGATCCCAACAAAGAACCCCTTTGAGAAGGATACTTTACACATAGATTTTGGATGTTCTTTAGAAAGACCAAAGTGACAAAAGCTGATACTGAGAAGATCTTTCATCAGGTCAGAGAACAGATGAAAAATAAGATCACATTGAAGAAGAAGAGTGATCCTGGAGAGTTCGCAATACCATGCTTGGTGAAAGGTATTGAGTTCTCACATGCATTGTGTGACACATGAGCATCAGTCAGCATTCTACCCAAGGTTATGGCAGACCAACTAGGCCTAAAAGTAGAACCTTCCAAGGAATCATTCTATTTTGTGGATTGTTCTATGAAGAATTCAGGAGAAATCAACAGAGGCCTCGAGGTGCAGATTGGTAATGCCCAAATTCCAGTCGACTTTCATGTCTTAGACATCAAGCTGAACTGGAATTCTTCTCTACTTCTTGGAAGAGCTTTCTTAGCTACCGTGGGAGTAGTTTGTAACTTACAAACAAACCAGTTGTGTCTGACACTCATTGTTCCAAAGATTCACTATGACTCAATCAGAATTGTCAAGCCACAGACGTCATGCAAAGAAGCTACAGATGATCCAAAACTCGTATCAGCATGCTACTGTGCAGACGAGTATGAGACAGAATACTCCGAATCGACTGACACCAACACGGAGGCATCGATCGATACACATGATCCCACGTCGATCGATCCATCAGTCCATATATCGATCGATACGTACTCACCCCACACGATCGATAGTACACCTATGTACGAAGTAGATGGTTTTCCAGGTGACTATTCATATGAGAGTTCGGAGAACGACTACTACCAGCCTACATTCGCAGTGGAGGCTGCAGAGACAAGAGATGATGAGTATGATGAGGACTACATAAGAGAAAGAGAAATTGAACACTCATTCCCTCACAGAGAAGAGGAGCCCACCCCACATGTGTCCCACCCATTCATACCAGCAGATCATGATATAATAGACTCATATTCAGAACCCTATGGGAAATACACTAGTCTCAATCGCATATCCAGAGCAGAAAATGGTAAATCGATCGACATCAACAACTACACATCGATCGATATGGCACATACAGAAGAACGAGATGATTGCCCAGCACACTACTATCCGATCTTTGCACTAGAAACTGCTTCATCATCCCAACATCTGGAAGAGTATAGTGGGAACTATGAGAAAGAACAAGCTAAAGAGCACCAAGGAGTCCTCATTGGAGAAAGATTTCCATCTCATTCCCATGGAATCATAAATTCAGCATCAACTGACGTTGGACACTCCACATCGATTGATACCAGTCCAAGACGAGGAGAACATGCTCATGCATCGATCGACACAGTAAACAACAAATCGATAGATATGAGGAAACCGACATTGAGGAAAAGGAAATTGAAAATTTGAAAAATTGGCTGGTGATTGCTATAAAAGGAGTTTCGGGATAGAAGAAACACCACACACCCTAGAAGCAAACAAGATGCATCAGTAACCTTCGGATCCAAAATCTTAGGGAGAAGGATTCAATTGCCATCATCCCCATCGACCAGACAAGAAAAAATCGATCGACGAGCATCCTCCACATCGATCAATATTCAACCATTACCATCTGAGGTATACATTGAAAATAAATTAGATTATAGATATCTAACACTGGATGAGCTTGGTATTTTCAGGGATCCAGAAGGCAATGCACGAGCTATTGATGGCCGTATTCTACATGCATCCAGAGAAGATATTGCCGATTTTTTTGCTATTGCCACTAGACCAGACAATCTCTTCATTCAGCAACACAATGATCAATAATATGAGAAAAGGATAACTGCATAGTTATTCGCAGCAGCTTGCAGAGAGGGTACAGGCTTCAAATATCGGCAACAGTCAGATGCTACAGCATCGATCGATAGGCACACTGCCACATCGATCAATAGGCACACTGCCACATCGATGGATGAGGCCAACGCAAAATACTGGGAAGAGAAAGATAGATATGGAGTGTACAGAGATGTGCATGGACATGCACGAGACATTGACGGAAAATTCATTCCAATATCTACCTTCCACATTAGAGACATTCTGAAGAAAGCTTCCGTTGTATGAGCACTCATTCATCTGCCTACCAGAGCATAGAGAGAAGTTCACTCAAGCTACACCACCAGATCCTTACAGCAGAGCAGACATGGACGAGTCTCAAAGGAATTTACAGATTCCAAGAGGACTCACCGAATGATTTCAAGTAGGGTCTTGACAGTATCTATCATCCACTCAATGACAAGATCACATGATTGACTACGTATATGGAGGGACTTAGAGAAGATATTTCTACTATGGAGGAGCAGAAAGCAAGAGAAGCTACAAGATGAAATTCATGGAAATCTAAACCATCAATTGATGACCAATGGAAGCCATCGATCGACATGCAACATCATACATCGATCGACATCATTACCAAGAAATCGATTGATAGACGCTTTGCAGCATTAGAAGACAAGTTATATTCTTTTGAAGAAAAATTGGTAGTTCTTACGACCTGATGAGTGCTGACATGGATGCATTAGCTACACTTATGAATGAGTTCTAGCAACAGATGGACACAATTCAGAGACAACTCGATTTTCAAGAATTCCATCGATCGTCAGGATGACTAAACCATCGATCAATATTCAACAAGCAACATCAGAAGTCAGGCACACATCGATCGATAGCAAACTTAGCACATCGATCGACGAAAATCATACATCACCGTTCACTTCTATGAAAGATGAGATACTTTCTAGCATGAAGATGGATAATAAATGGGAGCAAGAGACCATAAAGAAGAAACTTGATGTATTCTATTGCACACTAGATAACAACCTCAACTGGGCAACCAAGAGGGGTGAGTTACTGCAAAAGGAGCTAGACGTGCTTCGCAAAAGGAAGAGTATCGACAGAAGCATCAGCCATCGATCGATACAGAGCATACAACATCGATCGATATGAAAGAACAGCGCTACACGAGAAGTTATGAGCTAAAACGAAGAAGGAAACCAAGCTGATACATTAACCCAACCAGAAGAAGCTACCTACACCAAAGAAGAAGTTGACAAGATGGTAGAAGAGATCTATGAAGCTTTAAGACATTCAGAGGATGGGTACTATAAGAAGTTTGATAACATCTACTTCCCCTTCTACAGCAGCATAAGTACTTTGATTTCATGGACCGAGGGCATACAGAAAAAAGTAAAGGCTATTCAGAGGCAACTTGCAATTCACCATGCGACATACACATCGATCGATAAGCCATCACGAGCATCGATCGATATAGGAACATCAACATCGATCGACAATGAAGCTACAACATCGATCGATACTGATACCCCATCAGTCCACGAAGAACCTATCGAGGACAGAATTGGTGTGCTAGATACAATGCAAGAGGAACTGAAGAAACTATCAGAGTACGCTTATGACAAGCTTAGGAAGCATCAGTTCAACATTGAATGTTTTGAGGAGAGGCTACAACTATTATCAGATGAGACACAAGACATGAAAGATAGGTGGACTAGATCAGATGACGCCATAAGAAGCTTCACTGCAACATGGTCCAGAACAAGAGGAAACGAAACAAACGCTTGTTACCCAACAAGCAGCTGTTTTCAACAACACTAAGCCATTCAACCTTCAAAGTCAAGCTAAATGACTATAACAAAGCGCTAAATGGGAGGCAATCCACTATTAGGTAATTTTATTTATTTTTACTCATTACTGGTATTTATTTTTGTTTTTATGCAGGTCAAAACAAGAAAAAACAAAAAGAATAATCTGACTAGACGTTTGCCTTTTCTATCGACCGACGTGACCAAGTCGACTAATGTAATTTAAATCTCGGGGGATTACTAATGATTATCTACTATTATGAGTCTTATTTAAAATGTTTTCAAAAGTTTTAATTGAGTCAAGAAGGAGACAATGATCTAATTTTGATTTATTACTTGTCATCTAACCACTCTTTAGACTAGTCTTAAATTTACTAATTGCAGAAGTACTAAGATACTAAAGTGGATCGACATGTCAACTATATTTGCACTTACTGAGAGTGTTTAAAGGAATCAATGCTGACCTCCAACCTAATATTGACTTGATTTTCTTGTCTTGGGTATTGGTATACATAAGATCGGAATCCTCCTGCAAGTCTAGAAGGTAAAAAGTATGTGTGGTTCTGGTTCCCTTCCTTCTGTCTCTTTGCAATCTTAAGATCTAAGTTTATAAAGAAAAATATTGAAATGATTTCTTGAGAGGCAGGGAGATAGGTAAATTACATGTGACCCTATTATTCTAAAATCTCAGGGACGATCACACATTGTGGAAATGAGGGGTAGGTAAATTACCTATGACCCCATTATTCGTTACACTTTGCCAAAATGTATGAGTTACAAATGTCAATGAGATGAACTAGATGGCTTGCATCAGCATTGAAATTCATTGAAATTGAAACTAATAAGAGATTCACAAAAGAGAGAAGAGGGGAGAAAGGGATCAGAGAAGACTGCAGAAACTTACTTGAGTTGAGTCCATATGTCCTTTGATCGATATTCCCAAGTTAAAGCCTACACTTTTATTTTAGGCAATAAATGAGGTTAGTAGAGGGGATTGCGAGACATAATAGGTTGAGTTGTTGAACTAGGAGAATTTGGTTGTTATACATATGGTATAATGTGCTCCTAAAGTTAAGATGATTATGATTTGCTTTGCACTACTTGAGAGACGGTGACTGAGTTTTTAAAAGTTATTGAGTAACTGCTGTTTTCAAACCTCTTTTAGAGAGAATACTAGTTGGTTTTGCTTTAGGACAAGCAAAATGGTAAGTCTGGGGGAGTTGATATACCATTGATTTTAACTGATTTTAGCCATGGTATATAGGAGTTTTAGGATAGATTAACTATGATTTGGAGTCTAGATAGCATATTTTACAGGTTCATGAGTGATTGGAGGAAATATGGTAATTTTGGAGCATTTTAGAGATTCAACACGAGATGACCATATCGACCAGCACTTGAGGTCGAAACGGAGAAAGACATGTCGATCGATGCAAACCTTGTTACATCGAGCGATGGAGAGCGCGCAGAAGCCCAGTTTGGTAACAACCTGAAGCCCAAGACTCCATCTAATTATCAAAATATCCCTGACAAGTTTTAACCTAATATTTACAACATTTATACATTGCCTAAGTGTTGGAGGCAGAGAGAGAGAGCTTTTTAGGTTTTTCATATTTTTCATAGCAAACAGTTTTACGGCTTGAGAGAGAGAGAGAGAGAGAGAGAGAGAGAGAGAGAGAGAGAGAGAGAGAGAGAGAGAGAGAGAGAGATAGAGAGAGAGAGAGAGAGAGAGGGAGAGAGAGAGAGAGTTATATTTGAGAGCTTTCTTGTACTCTATTACTTTCTATTCATCTATCTATTCTATGCAGTTTTATTTAATGATTATGATGTTTTGCTTAGCTAAGTAAATATCTTGTTAGATTTAGGGTTCAAATAGGTTTTGAGGGATTAGCTAGTTGAGTTGTGATATTCATCTTTGAAGATTGTTCTTAATGCTTGTCTAGGAATAGCTAACCTATAATTGAATAGTGGATTTATCCTCTAATATATCTTCTTTGAGTTAAGACTTGCTAGAAACAAGCGAGAGCTGATTTAGCAACTCCTAGTGAACTGTTATCAACCTGGCATAAATCTTACTAGAGGCCCATCGATCGATTCTCCAATAGAGACATCGATCGATTCTACGCAAATCTATGTCGATCGATACGTCCACATATGAGCATTCATATCATTATAATCCTGATAACCTGAATAGAAACCCTAAGTCTAACGCCTTCGTCATAACTGTTAAACCTCAAATCAATCAATTGAACAATTGTCTTGTTCACAATTTGAAGTTTACTTGTAATTTACTGTTTTTGAATCTTCAACCTAGTTTAGTTCTAATAAGATCTAGTGTGTGCCCCAGTTCCATGTGGATTCGATACCTAAGTACTACAACTTTACATCTTTTGATGAGAGTAAAATTGCTCTAGGGTAATTTGAGCACTTATCAGATATGATCTCCATTGATCATAAAATTTATAAGATTTATTTAAAGACTCAAAAATTAGTCTATCCAACAATAAGGGAAGAAAATAAACAGCAGAGAAAGTAAAGAGTTGAAAATAATTATCATTGATCCTCCGACTAAAGAACGTGAATAGAAGTCCAAAATGAATGTATGGAGATAATTCTATTACAAAGATTAACATGAGTTGTCAGACTCGTTTATTGACCCTAAGAAAATGATTAAGTAACAAGTATCAGCTGTAAATGCTCCAGTTAAAATGGATGCCCAGAAGGACAATATCAAACTCCTAATGACTCTAAAGAACGCATGAGGCATGATAGACATATCGGTTCCAAATATAATAATCTTTGAAAAAAGGAGCATGAATGAGAATGGCAAGAATCGAGAAATGAAATATTAAGGATCTCTAGAAGAGATTGAAAACATGACAAGAAAGAAATTCAGGTACCTGAGAATAAAGAAAATCTCAAATAGCTATGTCATGTCTGGAACAATATGGAACTGATATCAAATAAACGTTGTGAATACTCATGCATGCAATGTAGCACTTTATGAGAATGAGGATCATGAATCATCTATTGAAAAGTGTATACATTGTGATAAATGGCCGAAAAAGGAAAGAAACAATATATGCAGATGTAAAATCTCTTTGAAATATAAGAGTATTCAGACTGGTAGTCCGTACATCTAATGGTGCAAAACTAGTGGCACACAAATAGGTCTTTATGTGAAAGAATGAAAGAGATGATGAGAAGTTGTGAGATGCAAAAGAGTAGTTGCACAAGAGTTCTCACAAAGACCTAAAATTGTTATAAGAAATACATCATCATGTGGTGGAAGCATCAACTTTCAAGTTTCTTTAGTCTAGAAAGAACTAAAAGCCACTGAAAACTGAGAATTATGTCAATGACCCAAAAAGATATAAACTGTAAGAAGCAATAAGTGCTAACATTACTGTACGAGTATTATTAAGCATATAAAGGAAATAGTTCTCGGTCATGAAGTACCATGATATACCCTAGTCTATATTTGAGAAGTGATTTTGGCATGTGTCATCACCATATTAATTTTGAAAGAAAAATGATGACATGGCACACTAACATTGTTGACATGGCTTGAAGTAAATTATGACATGGATATTTACATTTAGTGTTGATTTATATTTAAGATAATGTTTTTAAAAATATGGTAATATTTAATATTGATTTATATTTAAGGTAAGTTTTTAAAATATGAAAATAACTTATATATCATAATTAATATAACAATAAATAATAAATTAAATAGAAAATTAATAATAATTAAAATTTCGAAATATTATTTAGCTATATTTTTATAAGTATATAGTTTTAATTACAAAAACAGTTCTTCAAAATACTATGCATTTAAAAAAGAATAATTTTCTTTAAATAACGACATGAACATTTACAATTATTGTTGATTTGTATTTTTAGTAAGTTTTTAAAATATGGTAAAAACTCATAGATCATCATTAATATAGCAACAAATAATATAATGTTATCAATAGAAATATAATATTATTTTGGAATTTTCAAAATTTAATTCTATTTTATAAATATTATTAATAAAAAAATTCTTCAAATTATACAGTTTTTAAATGTAATTTTCTAATCTCAATATTACTAGTTTATTTTTAATATCCATAAGTTTTAGAAAATTATTTAGTTTTATGTTTTGATAACTATACACTTAACAAAATTTCTCTTAAATTTACAAAATTTTATTTAATATATTTTAACAAAAAGATATAAATTAAAGAATATTTCAAAATTGTAATTGGAATATATACATATATATTACTAAAATACATTTAATAAAAAAAAATTTAATCTTAAAGTTTTTACATATGATTAAATTAAGATTACATATTGTAAGCAAGTAATAAAATCAAAAATTAACAAAATCAAAAATTAACAAAATTTGTATTTTAATACAAATTTAAATGTTAAAACTTTTATTTCTGCACATGGTGTAAGAAAACACTTAGTTGGAAATATATTGATTACTTTCATAATCGAAAGATGTGATTTCGTATGACTAGAAGGATAATCGTACTTGTAACTTTTACAAGAAACAAAAGAATAACTCGTATGTATAAGTATGCATAATGTGAAGGTTTAGAAGTTTGTCTATGAAAAGAAGCTTGGATATGGAGTTCTAATAGACCAAGATATGACATTTTGTGCGAAAGAGATGCTATGGATTACAAGCTTAATGGTCTAAGAGATTATTTGACAATCAAATGAGTTTATTCACTTAAAATATGCTTATAAAAATTTATAAAAGGATGATAAGTATGATAAGAAAACATCTCCCTAAGATGATGCTTCCAGGGGGAATATGATGATGTTTGTGGTTGTACTCTTTTCCTTATCATTGGTTTTTGTCCTATTGGAATTTCCACGTTAAGGTTTTAACGAGGCAACAAAGAACACACAAATGATAGATACCTAATGGGTAATGTTATTACATTAGTGATGAAGATCTATCAATCTTTCAATGCATTTAGAGATTAAGAGAATGATCAAAGATTGATCATACTTTTAAAAGAATCAAGGCATGAACACATTCTATTCTCGAAACAGAATCGAAGGTCAAAAAATTTTGCAATCAAAGGAGACGTTCTAGATATAATTAAAATATGGACTTCGCGTCCAGAGAAAGATGTTTGAGTCTACTTACATCCCCATTTGAATCAAGTCATTCCAGATGATATAACTCGAGATATGGCTGTTTTCGTGGACATATACAAACTATCTCAGAATATCTACTATCATCTGATATTTAAAATATTGCTCGGTTCTCCAATCTTACCAGAGTTAGACTGGCTCTTAAAGCTAGATATGGATGTTAGCTTCGATTTCCAAGTGAGTTGAAGTCATTTTGTCTTACGGTCATCAAGATATTCAAGTTTCAGTGAATAGTGTCAAATCTGCCAATAGAATTGAACCGATTCAAGCCCAAAACTAAAGAGTTAATTTATCAGATTAGGTTGTATCATATCAGATATTTTAAGTTATGTTCTCATCAGGAGGAGTATATGCGCACTGCACTTTTTTTCTTTAACCATGGTTTCTCCACTGAATTTTTCTGGTTAAATTTTTAATAAGACAACATATTATGCGTTTTAGGAAATATTTTATATAATGAACATTCAAAGAAAAGTGTTATAAACTATTATGTGGATATCTATATATGCCCATAAATTTATTTTCTATAAGGTTTTAAACCCTCATATCTGTTCAGTGGCGTACCGAGAAAAATATTTTGTATGGGGCACGTATTGAAACAAATATATAGATTAGGGGTTTTAAATAAATATGTGTTGAATTACTTGAGCAAAAATAAAAATGAGTGTGGGGCAAGTGCTACACCCATCACCAACCTGCCTCCACCCCTGTATCTATTGCTATATATGTATCATTGTATCTATTGCTATACTTTTTGTTGGTTGTTCTATTCCGATCTGGTTACCCAGACCACCTCAAGTTTGAGTAATATAATGGTCTTTTGACGAAAAAAAATAGATTCACCAATTCATTTTTTTTCTGTTTCTATTCACAACATAAAAATATCTTAAAAACTATACAAAAAATGTACGCGCCTCCACGCGCACGAAGATGACAAATCTCCCATATTCTTTTTTTTGGTCAACAAAAAAAAAAGAATACGGGAGATTTGTCATGTTATCTCTGTAATGTTCCAAGCTCTTCTCGTTGCTAAATGGACATGTAATCTCTGTAATGTTCCAAACCTTCAAACCATAACCGGCTACAACAGATCAAAGACAAACGGTAGAGGATCTGCAAGAGGAGAACCGAGAAGAGCTTCTGATTGAGGTGAAGAACCTCTGGAAAGCCACGACCTTGACGACTCCCTAACACATCTTCAAGACGAAAGATGCAGAAACAAAACAAGAACTTCTAAGGAGAAGAGGCAGGAAGAAGACAAAGTAACAGCCCAAACTAACCACAATCGAATCAAACTACACCGATTTAGTTTGCAAGTATCAATCCAAACTACATCTTAGAGATAATGATACCGGCGATTGATCCGACACAAAACCAAATCAAAACAGCAAAACTGTAATAGAGAAATAAATAAATAAATAAATAAGGAGGAGACATGGCTCCGGTGCTGAGGTAGCCACCGGAGTCATACCGGAGACGGACACAAAAAGGTCAGACGAGAGCTTTTTTCTTAATAATATAATCCTTGAGGAAAACAAAATGCTACAACTATCACAAATAGATATTCCCTCTTCGTAATATGTTTTACTAGATTTTGATTTACGTTTTCAAAGCGCAGAATATATTATGATGCAAAATTTTATTAATAATGTTACAAATGTTTTGTTAAGTTGCAAGAATTTTGGCTATTCAAATTTTTTTTTGCATTTAAGTCAGTTTTTTTAATCTGACTTGGACATGCGGTCAAACCAGTAATTCCAATGACCCGATATATATTTCGGTTTGGTTTTAAAAAGTGTTGATAGAATGCAAAATGTCATGAAAATCCAATGCTACGGGTTGAACTGTTGGGTGACCGATATATAATTTATTTTTATTTAAATTGTTATTTTAAAATTTTCAAACTTAGTTTCAATATTTGCATTATATAGTTAAATAATTATTAGTTTTAATTTTATTGTATTTTATTATATGCGTAACTCCAACTTGTTACAAAAATTTTAAATTATCTTTCATATTATATGTGAAATTAAAAATAAACAAAATAGATTTGTAAAATTTACTATAATTTTAAACATTATTTTCTTGTATTTTAATATTAGTTTATATATCTTATTTATTAAAATTATTTAAACTATTGAACCACAACTTGGCTACGGTCGATACAATAACCCAATGACTGAATAACAGTTTGGTTCAATGTCCGAGTCGATTTAAAATATTGTTTTAAACATTTTATATTTATATTTTAATAATATAAATTTAACTGAACTTTACAAAAATGATATATGATTTTATATATTAATTCTCATTATATTTTAAAAGATAATATTATTTATCGATTGCTTTTGATTGTAATGGTATAGTCCACCACGATTAAGCATATCACTTTTATTTATGTAAAAAAATGAGGTTAGTAGAGGGGATTGTCAGACATGATTTGCTATGTTGTTGGCTAGATGAATTTGGTTGCTAAACTAAAATATAGTATAAAGTGCTTCTGAAATTAGGATTTATTTGATAAGCTGATGATTATGAGTTTTTAAAATTGTATGTGAGTCCCCGTTGTTTTCAAAACTCTTTCAGAGAGACTACCGATTGTTTTACTTGAGGAGAAACAAAAAGGTAAATCTGGAAAAGTTGATATACCATGAAATTTACCCATTTTTATCTATGGTATATAAGTGTTTTAAGATACAGTTATTATGTTTTCTAGTCTATTATATTTACAGGTTCAAGAGTGATTTGGAGTAAAAATGTGATTTTGAGGCAGTTTGGAGATTAAAGATGAAATCACTTGAGCTAACCATCGAACCAGACCAGATGTCGACATTTAGAGTTGATAATCAAGCGATGTATATCATGTACCATCGATCGACGGTGAAGCTCGCAAAACCCAGTTTGGTTCCAGTCGACTTAAAGCCCAAGATTCACCAAATTACAAGATTACCTATGGCCGACTTTAACCTAGTATTTGTGTGCTCTGTCATTATTCTAGGCAACACACGCTTTCATTACTTCTAATTTTGTCAGAAAACATATTTAGGGTTTTTAAGTAGATTGGAGAGAAGATCCAAGACACCTTCAGAGTTTTGTATTGGAACTCCATATTTCTTATTTTATCTTATTCTATACAATTTATATTTATGTTTATGAAGGATTAGCCCCAAATGTACAAATGCTTAGTTGTTAGAGATATTCATCATTAGAATTGTGCTTATTGCTTGTGTTCTAAAATAGCTAACTTGAACCCTGATATTAGGATAATTAGGCGCAAGCGATGATTTTGTCTTTTACCAGAATAGATTCTCTGAGGTAGGATTGCTTGAAACAAACAACAGTTGATCTAGGAAGCGTAGTGGACATTACTCAACCCGATCGTAAAGCTTGCTAGAAGATCAACGTTCGATAATCATATAGATTAATAGATGGACGAATCAAAAAGTGTATCGATCAATATTCTATAGAATCATTGATCGACACTCTCTCTAGATTGACAAACGGAAGTTGAAATCTGAGATTCTAGACAATAGATAGTCTAAACAAACGGAAGTTGATAGATTATTGTTTAAGTTTGGTTTCATATATCTTGCATGCTATTTAGTCTCTATACTATTATAATCTTGAATACCTGAATAGAAATTCTAGACTTAATGCTTTCTTATTATTGTCTAAAACCTCAATCCAACCATCTGAACAACAACCTTGTTCACCTTGCTTGTTTACTTTAATTGCATTCAACCTAGCTTAATCACTTCTTATTAGGATCTATTGTGCCATTGCTCTCTATAGATTCGATCCCTAAGTACTACAATTGATGAGAGATTAATTCACTCCTTAGAGTAATTTGAGTGAGATCCTCTGTCGATCGATTGTTGAGTGGTATCTTGCTGCTGACGGCTGAACCTAGTGCCTACTCCACAAGCCATTGCAAAAAGTGTGTCCTTTAGACCTACATTGTCTTTTGGTTTCCTAAAAATACAGAATTTATCCGGAATTAGATAACCATACTTTATAATATCCTTTACTTTTACCTCGCATGCTGGTCTGTGATGAGTGTCGACTGATGGCGTGTAGTGGCTGTCGATCGATATATGTTCCCTAGGTGTGTGGGAATGATGAAGAACCCTAGCTTCTTCCATGGCAAGACCTTGGTCTCGATGGCCTCTTCTTCTATGTAGTCCTCATCATGCTCATCACATCTGTTTTCAGGTGTTGCAGTACTCACTGCAAAGCTCTCATGATAGGTGTCATCAGTCCAACTGCCAATCGAATAATTGCCTTGTCTTAGATCGTGTCATCATACTGGTAATCAATCGATGTTGGAGGTTGAGTATCGAATGATAAACTCGGATATCAGTGTCTTGGCAAGACGAAGGTGTCAGCCGCTGGTGCAATGTCGATCGATTCTCTCAGATCAGTGTTGATAGTTGAGGGACTATGCTGTCTATCGATTGTTGAGAGGTATTATCGAACGATTCTCCATTATCGGACTCAAAATTGGCTCCACAATAGCATGCTGCTATGAATCTTGGACCATCTTCAATGTAAAAAGTCTATGGCTTGACAACTCTCACTGGATCATAGTAGACGTTAGGACCAATGAGTGTCAGACTTAACTTATTGGTCTTCATTTCACAATCTACTCCCAATGTAGCCAAGAATGCTCTCCCATGTAGTAGAGAAGAATTCATGGTCAGCTTGTTTTGCAGAACATGGAAATCAACTGGTATTAGAGCATTACGAATCTGTACTTGAAGGTCTCTGGTGATTCCTCCTGAATTCCTTATAGAGCAATCAACAAAAGTAAATGATTCCTCTGAAGGCTCTACCTTCAGACCTATTTGGTCTGCTATTACCTTTGGTAATATACTGACTTAAGAACCGGTATCGCAGAGTGCACATGGGAATTCAATGCCTGTGTAGCAAGCATGGTACCACAAATTTAACCTCATGGAACATCCTCTCAATATCCTGCTCAGTTTCCTTGGTCTCTCTGAAGAACATCCCCAATCTGTGGGAAAAGTAAGCCTCTTTGAATGGATTTTCCAAAGGTATCCTCAGAATCCATTTAGTGAAGCTATACATCTCCTTATCGTTAACTCCTTGTTTAAGATGTTTAGGAACCTTTTCCTCAAGCTTCTTCTTTCTGTAACTTGATTAACTTGCATAAGCTCTAATACATCTTCATATTGCTGATTGGTGTTGTCTGTAGGTGTCTCTGAAGGTTTAGATTGGTTTCGGAGTGCATTAAATCGTGCTACATCGATTTTGGTAGTTGCACTCGGTATGTGAGAGGTGGTCGTTGATCTATGTAGGCTGGATCCTGTCGATCGTCTTCGGACTCTCTCGGTCAATCGACGGGTGGCTCAACATGCCGATCGATGTTGGTTTGTGAAAGTCGGTAGGATGGACCGACCCATGTGTGGAAACGAGTTTTGAACTTTCATCGTATGTGGAAACAGGTTGTTATACTTTTGTGGTGTGCAATTAGGACGAGGTCGAAACTTTGTGTACAATTAATACTATGCGATAGTTATAGTGGGGAAATAAGTCGTCTTCCCAACTTATAATAAACATAAATAATGAAGAAAGATAAGAAACAAAAGTTGAACCAAAAAAAAGTCTTTCGATGTACAACTAAGAAGAGATAGAACCAAAATTCTATTTTCTGTACAACCAAAATAAACTTTACTGTCCAAAGAGTAAATAAAGTAAAACAGCAAAAAGAAAAAAAATCCTTTTTGGTTAGTTCACAAGCACAAGGATTGAGATTTTCACCGTCAGATGACTGGATCCAACGACCAAAGTAGATTCTTTGTTCAGTTCTGGATTTTTTTGAGCAAATAAATTTCATATGTTTCGACAGATTAGCCAATTTCATCTCCTCATCTCTTCCATCCTTAGGCTTTCTTCACTGCTATCCTCCCTCATTCACTTAGCCAATCTCTGCTCCATTTCTCTCCACCCTCGCGAGATCTCTGCTACATGACTCATCTTCTCTCCCTTTGTCGCTTTAGCTTTTCTCCACCTTCTCTCTTATCAATAATACTAAATTTAGAAGCAGAGGTTAAGCATCGATGTTTCTCACGATACTGACAAATATCATTCCGCCGCGAGACGCATCAACAACAAATCAGAGATGACAGAGGAAGAAAAGGATGCGGCGTAGGTGGTCGACAACTCCGACACTCGCGTTAATTTCTATTTTTCCTCTTTCTCTCTATATGTTTAATCTGATTTTTTTCTTGGTTAAGGTGGCCGTGAGCAGAGATGGTGGTCTGTGGTTGTGAACAGCCGTGAGCAGAGGCTGGCGATTCAAGACCTCTTGCTTCACGGAAGCTCAAGCAACAACAGTCCTGAGAGATGACCTTATCGTAGTTGGAGTCAAGCGAGAGGTGGTGATTGAGCAGATGTGGTGTTCATTGGGTCTGTAGCAAGGCGGTGACAGAGCAGCTCGTACGGCGGCCATTAGGGTTAGATTAGGTTTTCTTTTAATTTGGGTTTCGTACTTTTTTTTAATTCAATTTTTTATCTGTAAATCAATTTTAATATTATAATTATAATTTCGGTATATAATTATATAATTTTTTTATTTTTTTATTTTTTATTATGCAAATAATAACAAAAAGAAACGCTATTAAAGAACATTATATTGCATACATAAAAGCGCTATAATATGTAACAATATGATAGCATCGTAAAAACCGTTATCTAAAGTGACTGACCTACTATGACAAGCAATGATACAGCGCTTCTAAAATCGATAGCGTATCGTTAGATATTGTTTTTCGTTCGCTAATAAAACCCATTTTTCTTGTAGTGTATCTTACCATTGAAGTTCACCATCAATTTCTGCTGGCCCTCAAGAACCTGATCTAGCATAGGTTCTATCTTGTTCTCTTGAGTATGTGGTGGTGGATTCTATTAATAATAATTTTCATAAGCTATGTTGTTGTTGTCGGTTTTGTTGTAGGGTTTTATGGTACTGCAAATTCTAGTTGTAACCACTCTACCACTCTTCTGTTCGAAGGAGTTTATGTATCCACTCTGATTTCCAGACCTTTCGTTTTGAAAACATGTGCCACTGATGAAGTTCACATCTTCCTCTTCATCTCTGTCACTGTTAACATATACAGCTTATACATCATCTGCAAAGCTAACTTGCTTCCTGAGAAGCTTATGAACACTAACCAGCTAAGCTTTAACATCGTCCATCGGCTCCTTCTCTAGAGTAGTGGCCAATTTTCTCCTCTCGAAATCAGTGTTCTTGGTGCTATTGCTAGAGCCAAGTTTTCTGCGAGTCTCACGGCTTCTTCTGGATTCCTAGTGCTGAAATTTCCTTAACTAGCAGTACCTAGAGCCATCTGATATGCCAGTTTGATACCTCTAAAGAAAGTGTTGAGCAGCTGCTCTTCATTGAATCGATGTTGAGGACAATCTCTCTGATATGACTTAAATCTGATCCAAGAGCTTCTGAATGACTCTCTAGTCTCATGTGTGAATGTTGCAATCTTTCTCCTCGTCTTCAGCTTGTGATTCATCAAAGAAGTTACGCAGGAATGCGTTTTTGATGTTAGTCTAGGATGTAAGAGATCCTGATGGTAACTACTTAAGCCAATGCAAAGCATCTCCCACAAGTGAGTACTTGAAGATCTTGCAAAGAAGATAGTCTCAGTGACTCCATTGGCTTTAATAGCAGAAACTAAATCCTCGAACCTCTCCAGATGGTTCATAGGATGCTTGTGTGGTAGCCTACAATAGAGTCTCTCTTCGACGGGTGTAAAGTACTAGGGCTTCAGCTCGAAATCGTTCCTCTGAATAACTGGAGGAAGAATAGCGGATCTGTTGGCATAATATTGATCTAGACGTTTGTAGTCAGCCAAATTTCTGGGTCGAGCAGCCTCGTGTACATCATGAGCAATAAATGTAGCTAAATCATCAGTATCAGGAATTGTAGCCCCCCTGATCATCTATCCTCTGACCTGCTGCATTACACAGATGATCATACTGGTCATGCAGGTCCCCATTCCCGTCCCTTGTGAGAATAAGAGTCGCAACCATGTCTCGCGGTTGAGTATCGGTCGGTGGACGATCGATTTCGGATGGAAGGTTTCACTTGACGGAAAAGTAGTCTCGGTCGATGGTGGTATGCGAGTGTTGGTCAACAGAAGAGTAGTCTCCGTTGACGGTGATATGCGAGTGTCGGTCGACAGAAGAATAGTCTCGGACGGTGATATGTGAGTGTTGGTCGACGGAAGATTAGTCTTGGACGGTGATATGCGAGTGTCGGTCGACAAACATATGTTACTGTCGATCAATGCGCAGCGTCTCTGTTTGCAGGTTGAGCGTTCCAAACGTGCGGGATATGAGAAGAGTATTTGTGTTTTCTTGTTGCTTCTAATACAGCTTGGCATGCACGTGAAACAAAACAAGAAAAAAAATTATGTTTCATGAACAGGAGAATAGCCTAGACTAAATTGGACTAGATAAGATCTAATTGCGATCAAAGCTCTTGATATCACTCAAATTTCTCTAAGGAGTGCTTTGTACGCTCTCAAATAAGAGGTTCAGTTGTATTATTTAGGGATATAATCCACAGAGAGCTAGTGTACACAATAGATCATAATCAGCAGTGATTAAGCTAGGTTCAATAATAAGAAAGTAAATAGCAATAGTGAACAAGGTAGTTGTTCAGATGGTTGGATTGAGGTTTAAACAATAATAAGAAAATGTTAAGTCTAGGGTTTCTATTCAGGTAATAAGGATTATAATAGTATAGAGACTAAATTGCATGCAAATAATATGAGAACTCAACTTAAGCAACAATCTATCAACTTCTGTTTGTTTAGACTATATATTGTCTAGAATCTCACATCTCAACTTTCGGTTGTCAATCTCGAGAAAGAGTCAATCAATACTATTGACTAAGTATCGATCAATACACCTTTTGATTCATCCATCGATTAATCTATATGATTATCAATCGATGATCTTCTAGCAAGCTTTAGCGATCAGGTTAAATGTGTTCACTAGGTTTCCTAAATTAGTTGTTGTATGTTTCTAGCAATCCTAGCTCAAGAGAATCTATTTTGGTAAAAAACAAAGTTGTCGCTTGCGCGTAATAGTCCTAAGATCAGAGTTCTAGTTAGTAACTCTAGAACGCAAGCAATAAGTACAACCATATGTTAAATATTTCTAGCTACTTAGCAATTCTATATTTGAGACTAATCCTTCATAACATATTTGAACCATAAACCTAAAAGGTGAATTACTTAAACATATCTAAATAAATCATAAACATAAATATAAATTGCATATAATAAGATAGAATAAGAAATCTGAAGTTAAAATACAAATCTTTGAAGGAGTTTTGGATCTTCTCTCTAATCTACTAAAACCCCTAAATATGTTTTGTTGTGAATAACAGAAAGTAATGAAGGTGTCTGTTAACTAGAACAATAGAAGAGCACATAAATACTAGGTTAAAGTCGGCGGGTAATCTTGTAATTAGGTGAATTTTGGGGTTTAAGTTGGCTGGAACCAAACTGGGTTTTGCGCGATTCGCCGTCAATCAATGGTTCAAGATGTACATCGATCAATTATCAACTATGAATGTTGACCACAGTTCTGGTTCGATGGTTAGTTTGGGTGATTTCTCCTTTAATATCCAAAATGCCCCAAATTCACTACTTTACTCCAAATCACTCATGAACCTGTAAATATAATAAATAGACTCCAAAACATAATACTTATATCTTAAAGACTTATATATCATGGCTAAAAATAGATAAATTTCATGGTGTATCAATAATGTTCAAAATCGTTAGGCGGTAATTAGATGCCAAGAGGGTTAGCGCCTTGGCGAATTATTCGGAGTCTAGATGGAGCCTAGACATTAATTATAAAACTATTTTGATGAATTATCAAATTTTTGAATCTTTACTAAAATTATAACTTACTTTAACAGATTTATATTATTTAAATTGATTTAAACAGTTTTAAATGGTTTAAATTGATTTAAAATAGTTTAAACTGATTTGAGTCTATAAATCAGACTTTAAAAGAATTGTTTCGACTAAAGAGAATTTGCCGTCTATGGGGAGCCTTGGTGCCGTCTAAAGCGGCTCCTAGAACCCTGCTTTAGCATATGCTTCAAATAAGTATTCTAATACCCAACTATCGTATATCCGCCTTTAATCACTACTACGTGATCTGGTACAGGAAATGGAGATGAGGTGAAATAAAGACACATGGAAGCTAGAAAGTGGTGGAGTTCAGTTCGTTGGAGGCGGTTAGAGCCTGTTGGAGAGATACCAACGGCTCCAATAGGATGTGACAGCTGGCAAGTTACGAAAACATAGTGAAGAGTATAAAAACTCTGTTTTCGAGTTATGAAGATTCATTCAGAAAATTTATAAAATATTTGTATTTGTTTGTCTTGACATTTTTAGTACTTTCCTATACGAATTCCTACGTTTGAGGTCAATTTGTATTATCGTTTTCTTGATAGTGAGTTTATAGATCTTTCTTTGTTTGAACATTGATCTAACACACGGAGTCTCCATATTAGTGGTATCAGAGCTCAAAACTCTTTTCGAAAATTTGAAACGACATGACGGAGACAAGTTCACAAGGATTATTGAAGAAGGCGGTGGCGCGCGAGGTACAGTTGAAGAAATATTCTTAACTCTTAGAGAAGGTGTTTGCGATGCAAAGAAAATAGTTTCCAGGAGATGGTAAATGCTTTCAAACTAATGACGTGTTTTCCGACTCAGACTAGAGCATCAACAACTGGTGATCAAGCTCCAGCACGCAAACTGTCACACCCAAATCTCACTTAACCGAGATGGCATGAATTCACATTGCCTTAACCAACAAGAAACACTTATAAAGGCCAATGTAAATCTCATTCCCAAGAATCAAATCCAAATGTCTTACAAAACGTACTAAAATGAATAGGAAACACGTAAAAGCAAATCACCATGTCTTAAAAATGAAATAACTTAAAGAAAACCCAACATCCCGAAATCCAACACCGCACTGAGACAACTACTCATGCACTCCCTCAAGCTCACCTAAAAAGAAAGGGCTGAGTATTTCTAAAAATACTCAGTGAGGAAAGCTCTAGGAGCCCCAAAATTAATCACCAATAATCATCACACAATATAGCACAAGTATCTAACTTAAACATCCATAAAAGCAATAGCAAAAAACAAGAAACGAGGATAAACCCCGGTGGTGCCAACATGAGACTACACCACCTCGATCGGTCCCCACGCTTCTTATCTTGTCGCGTGATAGCTCACCACCTCAATGGGTCCCCTTGAGTTCAACGCCTTCATGCTATTACGTCACCACATTTGGTCCCCGCGTAATCCACGCCACCACATTCACACGATCACGCCAAATCGTTTGGTGCCCGCACAACTCATGCTACAACATTCACATGATCACGCCACCTCGTTCTTTCCCCGCGAGATCCATGCTACAAAATTCTCAGTTCACAGACGATGAATCATGCCACCTCGTTCCGTCCTTGCATGACTCAGCAAGAAATTATGCAACGCCCGAGAACTCTCCAACAAGTCGCACCGGGACACATAGGCCTTACACCATTCTATAACTCATACACACTTCCCATATATATACATCACCCACATATAATATAACCCCAATCAATACAACCATCACATACAACCTTCAAACATCATTCAACCATGTTTTAACAACCTAGCAATAAATCAATGTATTTCACGCATCAAGCATCAAGATATATATTATATGTATAGATAGATAGTTATGGATATATGGAAAACAGCAGGTATAGATGAATAACCAACCTAAACACTTCTACCATGATTGAGGGAATGATAGAATGAGAGAGAGACTGCAACAAACCCTCACCTTAGCCTAGATCTGCGAGAGGAGATAGGAAACAGTGTATCTATGTGTTCTACGGATCCTCATGAATCAGATCTACAAATACATGGGTTGGTTTCCTCCCAAACCCTAGATCAGCGATCCAGAAGAAGAAAGAGATAGGAATGAACTAAAAGAGAGAGTTTAGGGTTTTCTTACCTTCACTAGTTTCTGGATCTAAAAGAAAAAGAGTAGAGGACTCAAGGAAACGACGAGAAGGGACATAAACACGGCGAGATCTCTCCTCCGGCGATATTACATGGTCGATTGCGGTGCTTGAGCGACTCGTGGTGGCTCTGGTGACTTCTTCTTCGTCGACGGCTACTCTCTCTTCAGTCGGGCAAGGCTCCGCTGCGTTTTGTCTCTATAGAGAAATACCTAAGGGATGCCTCTTTTTATAAAAGAGGAAGGAAAAAATCCTAAGGTTTTCTCTACATGGACCATAACATTATGGGCCTCCTTATTAGGGGTGGGCATAATAACTGATATCTGAATCCAAACCTGACCCAAATAAGTGGTCTGTTTCGGGTTTGGTTAGTGTCAAATACCCGACCGGTTTTCATCCTTTTTCTTTTCGGTTAACCGAACTCGATCGGTTATTACACGATACCCGAACCTATCCGAACATAACCGTACTTAACCAAAACCTTACTATTTATGATTTATTCTCTTTCCCAAAATTGTGTTGTGCAATATATCCAAGCGCTAAACTGATAGTTTAGTGTTCCTGAAAAAAATGTTTCCTAGATTCTTCCTAAGTGGTTGAGATTTAATCTCATTAATTAACAAACTAGAAACCTTAAATATTCATTTTTTTTTCTTTTTCTTACTCGGGTTGAGAAACTGAACAAAGGTAACTGTTTTTTTTCAATTTTTTTATTTTGTTTTGATTTTGTTTTAGAAGTTTGATTATGTTTGATTATGTTTGTATAAAGATTAGAAGTTTGTCGATTTCGTTTGATGATTGGCTTTAAAGTTTATTACCGGGGAGAGAAATGAAATATCGTTTACTTGTTTGCCTTCAGCTGAGGTTTGGCTTGATTTTACTTGTTTGTGCTCTGATGTTTGTATAACGTTTCAGGAATAGTTTTAAGACAGGTCAAAACATGTTTTTCAAAAAAAAATTATTTGAACTTCGGATATCGGATATATCCAAAAATATCCGAATCCAAAGTGAAAAAAACCCGTATCCGATCCAAAATGTCAAAATACTAACAGATTTTATGCTTATATACTGAAATATCCGATTATCCGAAATATTCGATCTGAACCCAAACGGATATCCAAATGCCAATTTTATTCCTTATTATCATTTAGATCAGGACTCGGGAGGTAACACAAACAGGGCCGGCGCAGAGGGCAAACCAACCAAACAACGGATTATGGCATCCAAATTAGTGGGACATATTATTCTTTAAAAAAAATTAGTTGTATCTATAAATAAATACATCTTGTATGTTTTCTTATTAAAATATAATTTACTAGGCATTTTTAGTTAGAATAAAATTTGTTAAAGCTCTAGTTCTAATTTTTATTGAATTTATATTTGAACAATTCCAAAATTATGAATTTGTTTTCGGATTTTTTTATTTTTTTTTTAAAAAATTAATAGATGCAAACGAAGATATTTTGAGGGCATTATGTTTGAATCTGAAAGTTTTTTAAGGAATGTTACGCTTTTATATATAGTTAGTGATGATTTGGTTAAAGAACTAAAGATTTTTCGATAATCAATGTCTAAAAAAAATTTGAAACACATTATTTTTTATCGCATATTGTTGACAATTTCGGTATAGTCGCTACAGTTGAAAGAAGTTTTTCGAAATTGATACTAATAAAGATTTATTTGCGGTCTTCCATGTTACCAGAAAAATTAAATGAATTAGTTATATTATTAATTATTAGTTATATTATTAATTAAAATAGTTATGGTTGAAAGAATTGACTATATGATTCTAAATAATGATTTTGTAGAAAAAAATGTAAGTGAAATTATATTTCTAACAATAGATGTATACAATATCATTTTTTATAAGCAAATTGTAAGTTTTAATTTTTCTAATGAATATTTAAGCTATCTTTTACTGTTTTGCGATTTCGATAAAATATGTAGAAGGCATAGTTTTAAATTTTGATTAGGGCATTACCAAAGGTTGGTCCGGCACTGGACACAAACAATCTTAGAATGTACATGTTTCAGAAAAGTATACATGTCTACACTCAATAACCTTTGTTAATGCTCATCTATCTATCTGAATTCTCAATCCTACTTTACGTTTAGATGACTTGGATGGGTATTTTGATCGACTCGACATAAACTAACTATATACAAGCGTTTATCTAATCAAAAGAAATCCATTAGAATATTCTTATTGCGATTAATCATAGCCAACCAAATTATGTACCTCTGTTGGTAGTTACTACGTGTTGCTACTCTATGCTTTACTTTCACTGAATAGACTTGTCTGTCTATTGCTGTTTAAAATCTGTCGGCAATGATTTTTCTAAGAGGATAATAATGATGACAGTTCCTAATATTAAAACAATTATAATAAAGTAATGAAATCCTAATATTAAAAACAATTATAGTCGAGTAAACAATATACGTGTGTGACTGCACTGTCTTTGTTAAGAAACAATCTATAAAACTGGTGGGGTTGCCATTAATGGATTTTGAAATATATTCACACACACATGAATCCAACCCACCAAAAGGGGACCAATGTATTCATACTTTCATACTCTCATACTTATCTCCTTATTTACTTTAATATTACACTGGATTAGCTAAACTGCAAGAGATAGAAAAAAAAATTCTTGGTTTAAACAATAGTTGTTCAAAATAATAAATAATTGATTAATAAATCTGTAAAATTATGGCATATTATTTCTTAAAGATTATGATTTCTAAAAGATATGTATTTTTAACAGGGTACATACATAGTTTATTGTGATAAAAAATCAGTCGCTGAAAATTCGCATTACATATTGAGTTAAAACCTACACTGGGAATGAAAAACATATTGTATCATTCGATTTATCATTAATTTGGGATGAGCTGCAAAGACTTGAAAGCGATATCACGGGATCTTTAGACATTGCCGAATTTTCGACTGTTAAAAGATATAAACGAGATGAAAAGAAGAATTTGAAATTTCAAGATATGTTATACTCCCGGTTGAACTTGGTTTCGAGTTTTCAAGATATACTAATCCTAATTGAACCTTTTCCCCTCTCCTTCACCTCAGTTTAAACCCTAATCATATTTGTCTTTGGTTTTCTGAATTTTTAATTATAAATTGAGAAACATAAAACTAATTTGCTGGTTCTTCTCTTATAGTTTTTCCTTCTCCTTAGTTCTCACAAATTAACTAACTGTAATTTGGCTTTTTATCCGTGATTGGCCCATCCCAAAATACCAATGTGTCTTGTTTATGGTCAATAGCTCTGCTATGGGCCGTTGAGCTCTTAATTTTACCATCTTCCGATTCATTCCAGTCCCGACCATTTCTATCTTGATTAGATTGTTACTCAAAGCCCACTTGGTCGAGAAAACTTATTTTCAATTGCTTTTCATTGCTTTTCATCTCTTGATTGTTACTCATCAATTGAATTCACCTTGCCAAAGTCAGGTTCTCCCAGCAGTTTACAGTTCCTGGTTCAATCACCTCGTCCTCTCTAGACTCGTCCAGATCTAGCTCAACTATCTCAAAATTAGTTCATGGTTCATCCTAGCTCCTACCACGTAGTATCAAAAATAAGCCGATGTTATTTTACCATAACTATTTAGCGCTAAAATAGAGGAACAACCAAGGTTACATGATAATGACTGGGAGTGAGCATGATTAAATCATGATGACCATGGTTGTTGCTGACTTGCGAGCTCAGGTCGAAGCTCTTTAATATCAAGGGCCAAAATGAATTCAGCCAGGGGGAACGTCAACACACCCACGGTCCTACCAGTGACCCAAGAGTGATCTTAGGTGTTCAAATCTTAAAAACAAAAGATGAAAGGGCACTACAAGTAACTGACTAGCTGGATCAAAATGCTCAAAGATTAACACAGCTCGAAGTGGACAAAAATTTTCACTAAACATGTTAGGAAGAGCACAATGCCGGTTCTTAACCTGCGTTTGACCCATGCAAACCCTGGATACCCCTGCCAGATCATGAAACTAGATTTTGCAAATTCATGCGGAAGACATATAGAAAATCATTGATGCTCCAGCCGCAAACACCAATCATGCTAGTTTACTCATGCACGATAACAATATATACACAAATACCAACACAGAGATGCATGAGGCATCAATGGACACGAATTTGGTGGACACTACCTACGTGAAAGAAGTCTTCTCCAAGAAGTTTGATATGTTGTACACACCCTGATCGAATAACTTACTGGTGTTGCTCCACCAATACGGAGAAGCACATTGCATTCCTACGCGGACACTCCCTTCGTAGAAGAGATCGCTCTCATTGAGATGCTAAGAATTTTTCTTATTTGAGCATGAGAATATATGACGGTCAAGTGATCTAGACAATCAAGTGTCCCTTTATATCCCAATCATGCTAGCGATTGATATACACAAGGAGCACCAAGAAGCCAAATCTTGTACGGTTTCAGGTCAACTATTAATGGACCTGTCTTTAATGCTACATCAACCTGCCCAATGGGTCGGTCCATTCTTTTGCAGCTTTGACTGATTAGTTTGTCGAGAAATTCGCAAGCAGCATGAATCTATAAAAAAATTGTTGATATTTATAAGATTATGCATGACTCTTTAATCAAGCGATGATATACATCCCTAGATTTAAGGCCTCTACGAATCTCTCAGCATTCTACCAAATTGTGATTTTTGCAAGGAAATTGACTAAATACAAATGCAAAATCAAGGACATTGATATACCATGCATATACCACTTATAGACATGGTATATGTTCTTTATTGAGTCTATTATATGTTTTGGAATCTGTTTTAGAGTCTTTTCAGGTCCGGGTACGTTTTGGAAAACTTTGGTGATTCTGGAGCTTTTTAAGAGCATTGCAGACACGTTATAAGTTTAGCAATGGATGGAGGTCTTCCCACAGCGAAATTTAGCTGATATTTTGAAACAAGATATATCTTTGAGTTAGTTTTCCAATGCCACATGTTTGAGGTACTTGGACTGTTAGACTAAAGTTATACTCATTTACAGAAGAGTGGTATGTCTGTCTCTCGAGATGATGTTGTCAAAGATGTGAAGGAGTGTCAATCGACATCCAGACCTTGGTGTCGCTCGACACTGATGCAAGGAGTTGGGCCGAGTCCATTTTATGACCGATTTAAGCCCATAAGTCACCACAAATTACCATGATGCCATTGACCGACTTATAACCTTATATATGTGTTTTCTAAGCCATTGTTTAGGCTACTCTTTCTTTTGTTCATATTTTTAGGTTAGAAGAGAAGAGAGGAACTCTTTCAGAGTCCTCTTGGAACTCTATTAGGTTTAGTTTTATATTGATTTCTATTTCATATATTCTTTCTATGATAATGTTGACAACTATCATGTCTCAGTAAATCCACATGGTAGGTTTAGGGATTAGGTAGAGTTTTGATTTTCTTCTAAAATATAGAATTGCTAGATCCTTCACAGAATTGGACATATTTCTTGTGTTCTATAATAGCTAACTATATACCTAAATTTATGATTATAGACAACTACGGAAGTAAGAACTTTATCTAAATATTATTCTGTTGAGCTAGGTTGTTAGACGCATGCGAGAGCTGGTTTAATTAGCCTATTGAACATATTGATTAGTTTTTTAGTGCTTGTCTAGGAAGTGTCGATCGACACTCATTATATAGTATCGATCAACACTTATTCCTTGTTCGCATGCGAGAGCTGGAACATAGGATTTAGTCATCTTATTTGTAATTATATGCGAGAGCTGGATTATTTGCTTATATAAAATTGAGTTCTAGGATCAACCCCTGGCATCTATATATTTTAGTTATGATAACTTGATTGAAACCCTAAGTCTAGCAACTCTCGTTCCATCACAAACAACTCCTCTATTTATTGCTTTATTATTTACTGTTTTTATACTATTTGATCTTAGCTTAATCTGAAGCTAAAGTCTATTGTGTGAGATGTCGAGTCTCTGTGGATATGGTCCTTAAGTACTGCAATAAATCTCTTATTTGAGAGAGTTTCTCTTCGGTTAATTTGAGCACATCAGACATCTTATCTCGAGAATAGACACAAGAAGCAAGAGTAAAGACCGAGCATAACGAGAAAAGCATAAAGCCCATTGAGGAACAAGAAGCATGCAAAACATATGAGTTTAAAGGCAATTTTTTTAAAGAAACCACAAAGAGAGAATAATTCCAGGTTCAAAAGAGAAAATTCCATGAAAAGAAATATGCGAGATTTAAATCTAAAGCAAAAAGAAAAAGAAAGGAAAGCAGTAGAAATAGCAGATTAGAAAAGGCTTGTGCCAGAATATCACTTAAATCATGAGCCACCGGCCATATTGACGAGCAATTATCAGAAACACATGTTTCACCAAGGAATGTAGAAGGAGGCAAGCTTTCCAAGTCAGCCTCAGTCTCCATGATCAATTTGTATTTCAGAACGCGTGCATTCCTCCAATCTCCTATTCTCTTCCCAAGCCACTCACATATTAGCTTCGAGCAGACAACAATTTGCCCCAGCCATTTGCTTTAATTTTCATCCATAAAAATCTCGCCTAACAATATTGTCCTCTCCAATCGGTATGATCTCAATCTTCCGAATAAAATTGACAATATTGCATTGCCTCATATGAAGCATTCCTCACTGAAATATTGTGTGCCAAAGGTCATTCTCACATGCACTTTGATGTTCGATATTCATTTTAAATGGTAGCCGTAGCAGCTCATGGCCTATTCCTTGTCAAGCCACAAAGCATAAAATAAAAAAACATTAATAATAGCCTAAAAGATAATATGATGTTTCTCAATGCTACTGTAATGTAAAGCTTCATGACTAATCAAAAGAACACCCATCTCCATTACCTCGAAATACTCAAAGTGTCCGCAACCAACTTCTCTCCTTCGACTGCAACCAGAAATGAGAACCCTATTTTGGGCGGTCAAACCGCAATAATAATTTTAATGTGAATAGAATAAGGTTTAAAAAAAGGTGGAAAGAATCTCTGTAAGCAGATCTCTAAGATAATTGGTCGAATTGGACTAATACAAAGAACAAAGCACAAGATATAAGAGTTTGAAGAGAGTATTCTTGGTTCTATGTGATTAAGCCCATAACCGTTTATGTTATGATGGTATTGGATCATTCTTTATACTACTTAGCTCACTCCAACAACTCGAGCTGTGAGGTAGCCTTTTGGGACAAAAAAGCTGGACTTCGCTGATGGATCATTTCTTCCATTTCAATTTAGCCCGTTTTGATTATTCCTTTATCAGGCCAGTTTAATGTGCAAAATATTGGTCTAACAGTCGCCTTGTAAGACCCGAACCTGGATCCCTTGACTCAACCAATCCGTAGCCAATCTAGTGGCCGATGCTTTAAACCGGCGGAGGGCTGAGGTATCAGCTGAGAAAGAAGCTAATGTATTGGAAGGAATGGTCGGGACACTGCATCTAAACACTTTGTCCAGTGCGGACGAGCCTTTGGGTTTAGAGGCCGTGCACCAGGCTGACCTCCTTACCTGAATCCGCAAGCGCAAGGCTTGGATCAGAACTTGCAGAAGGTTGCAAAGAATGATAAGACAGAGTACCAAACAACCAGCAAAGGTACCATTCTGGTACATGGGAGGATAAGTGTTCTTGGTGACCGGGAACTAAAGGAAGAGATTATGAGACAAGCTCATAAGTCCAAGTTTTCAGTACACCCGAGACTGAACAAGATGTATAAAGACATCGAGAGGTATTACCATTGGATAAGGATGAAAGCTGATATAGCTGAATGGGTGGCGAAGTGTCCTACTTGCGAACTCGTGAAAGCAGAGCATCAGGTCCCAAGTGGTTTACTTCAAAATCTACCTATACCCAAGTGGAAGTGGGATCATATAACAATGGACTTTGTGACCGGGTTCCCCACGACCAAGAACAAGAAGGATGCGGTCTGGGTGATTGTTGATCGCCTGACCAAATCTGCACACTTCTTACCAATCAAAAAGACTGATGGTGTGGATGAGATTGTGAAGATCTATGTGAATGAGATTGTGCGGCTGCATGGAGTGCCGGCCAGTATAGTCTCAGATAGAGACCCTCGGTTCACATCTTATTTCTGGAGAGCCTTCCAAAAGGCCTTAAGAACTAGAGTGAACATGAGTACCTCTTACCATTCACAGACGGATGGACTATCAGAGAGAACCATCCAGACGTTGGAGGACATGTTCAGGGCTTGTGTCTTGGACGGGGTGATTCCTGGGAGAAGCACTTGACTTTGGTGGAATTTTCATACAACAACAGTTTCCACACAAGTATTGGCATGTCTCCTTATGAGGCATTATATGGGAGGCCTTGCACGACACCCTTATGCTGGATCCAAGTGGGGGAGCGTAGCATAATTGGTCCTGAGATTGTAGAGGAGACAACCGAGAAGATCCGGCTGGTCAAAGAGAAGATGAAGGAGGCACAAGACCGCCAGAAGAGCTATGCTAATAAGAGAAGAAAACATCTTGAGTTTGAGGTTGGTGATCTAATCTACCTCAAGATGGTTACATTTTAAGGAAGGACCAGAGTTTCCGGGAGGAGGAAACTGGATCCTAGATTCCTAGGTCCATTTAGGATACTCGAGAGAGTTGGGGCCGTGGCATACAAGTTGGATTTGCCATCTGCAATGGATGCGCTTACCATAATGTTTTCCATGTGTCTCAACTAAGGAAGTGTCTAACGGATCAAGACATTGTATTGCCTGAGATTCCAAAAGATCTTGGTAAGAACCTCACCTTAAAACAAGGCCGGTTCGGATCATTGATCGGATGGAAAAGGCAATGAGAAAGAAGACAGTCCCCATGCTTAAGATTGTATGGGAATTTAATGGCAAGGACATTATCACTTGGGAGACAGAGGCAAGAATGAAGGCCGAGTATCTTGAGTGGTATAGTCAGTATGTGGATGGTGAACCATCCAGTTCGAACTCGGGGACGAGTTCCTTCCAAGTGGGGGAGACATGTCATGTCCCCGATTCTAGATAAATCCATTAGGACGGGCCATGGTGCGAGGACATGCACCAGTCAGGTCATATGACCTAAAGACAAGCGTATCATGGTCCAAACGAAGGGTTAAGTGCATCAGATAACCGAGACTTAACCAGAATAAGAAAGATAGAAGCTAAGGAGAGCTGGACGAGTGAACCGGAAGCTGTACGAGGTCCGAAAGAAGCTCAACCAGCTAATTGGAGCTGGAAGGTAGTTCACACAGTGTGAGCTAGGTCACTGGAGCTTGAGTACTAGCTCACTCAGCTGGGGCAGCTAGCAATCAGCTCATCTCAGCTCGGTGAAGTGATCGGGTCTTGGTCGATGGTCGTGGGTCATGGATGGTTATGGACCGGGTCATGGGCAATGGGGGTCTGATGGGTATGTAAGGCTCTGGCAAGTGGGTTAGGCATATGGGCATGCTGTTGGGCTAGAGATCAATCAGCCCAAAGGAGGAAAGGGGCAGTTGAGAGCGTTGGACGGTTTTGGACGAAAGGGTGTAACCACATACAACTCATCGTCCAATCAGTGCATCCGCTCACCCAGAGCAGTTGGCGAGCCCTTCTTTTATAAATAAAGGACTCCTCTGTCGATTATAATCAGGAGAAACAGAAGGGGAAACTCTGCCCAAACCGACACAGAAACAAAGAGAGAAAAGAGAGAGATCGGCCGTAAGGCAAACCCTGTGGTGGCTTGGTGATTCCGGCGAGTTCTAACCGTGGGCAAAGGAGGCTTGATCGGAGATGGATACCAGGAAGAAAGATAAGGCTGTGGAGAAGAGTTTGGGCACTTCAGAGCACACGCCTAAGGTTAGTGGTGCACATCGCCCACGCCACCATGACCACGGATGATTCGTGTGAGTTATGGTCGGTTTGGTTCGGTCGCATCCATCCCTTCCCTTGCTTGCTTGATCGCCCCTTTCTTATACTATGTGCGGTCAATTAGGTTGTATATATGCAGGGAATTATGGACCAGGCATTGACCGGTTCAGTAGATAAGTCTGAGGCCTTTTGCCGGGACTGATCATGGTTGGTTCCTGGGTGTTTCGGGCTGATTCATGGAAATTTGATCATGGATTCCTCTTAGTGGAGATTTATCATGAATTATCATGAATTTTAATTAGTTTTTAGGAATTAATTTGAATAAGTCATTTTCGGCCAGATTAGGCTAAGTGTCCGAACTATGCTTAGATTGATGTATGTTAGGGTATCGGATGGTTAATCTTATGTACATGTGTTGTGGGTTTTGATTTCAGGATCAGACAAGGATCATGGTAAAGATAAGCAGCCATGAAGACCTTGGCCGTGATGGATGTAGTGATGTTAGATAGATTGGATACATTGAACTTATGATAGCCTATTGTGCAACTGAATGATTTGAATACTTTGTATGGATCACATGGTTTATATTTATACAATGACATATTTACTTAGTTTTGGCATTGTTATTATGATTACATGAACCTCAGATTGTTTGAAAAAGACTTAGAAATTATTAGACTGTCAAAGTACAATGTCTCAACCGATATCGGCAGTAACCAACCTCCAGGAGGTGGAATACAATATTGAAGAAATAACCTCCGGTTCAAAACTAAAAATTAAAGAAACTATTAATTCATATTTGACACCGCGCATCCCATGGTCCCACAACCTCCAGGTTTAAAGAAGCAACTGCTGGCCTTCCATTGGGAGCCATGTTCTAAACACCTTGGAACCTCCGGGTTCTCAAGGGTGAAGGCCACAATTCCTCTAGGAACCGTATATCAATACCTTAAAACTTCCGGCTTCTCAAGGATACAAACTACATACCCCAAACGATATGAAGTACGACTGTAGTGACCTCGAGGTCTCATGAGAAAAAGAACCCAGACTCTCCGAGGTCTGAGCGACTATTTCAATGAACTTATGGGTTAAAAATATGTAATATGTCACTGTTTCAACGAAATCAAATAGCTATTCTAAGAATTTAAGAATTCTCAAGTGAAAAATCTACAGATTCCGCGGAGTCAAAATCATTACTTTTACTAAGTTATTGGCTCCTAGCCCAGGACCAAAGGATCCCCTGGGTTTCTATCAACAAACCCCTTCCGAATTCGGGTCTAAAATAGGATATCTACTAAAACAACAAAAACGCCTACCCATGGAAAAAAGAATAAAGTAAAAAAAAAAAGAGAAAAGGGTGGGTTAGTTCTAAAAACCCTAAGCTCGAGAAGCTGACTTGATATAAGCTTTGTTGGACTTGGTCGTCGCCTTTTCTTCTGTAGTTTTCTCCTAACAAATCTCTGGATCATCCTCAAATACAGGAGGCGGCAGTCCTTTGATTCCGGCTTCAGATGTCATCACAGTCTTGCACTGATCTAGTTCCACTGCCGGCTTTCTGCTATCCGTTCGATGCTTGATCAATCAACTATTAGCTCCCAACGTAGCACTATTCTGGCACTGGCATCATCCACCGCCAAAGCCATCTCATCAAAGAAGGTCTCCTCCGATGCCTTTAGGTTGATCATATATTTCCAAAGATCCTCTAGTTTCTGCCTTAGCTCGCTATTCCCTAACATCGCCAGACCCCTGCTTCATCTTGATTCTTCATCTTCAACTTAAGGACCTTAATCTTCCTCTCCTTAGCGAGGCATTTATCTTTCTCCTCTGACAATTGGCTGAGAAATCCCATGAGTCAAAAGAAGAAATCAGAGTCGACAATCAATATACTGCTAACTCAACAAAGCAGCAGCAGGTAAAAACTTACCCGAAATAAGTTGCCCTGAATAGATCGAGCAACATCAGAAGGACTACCCTCTGGAAAATATATGTTGTCCGATGGAAGCACCTTAGCATTAATTTTAGATAGAACCTTAACATGGGGCCACTGAGATATCTTAGAACTTACACACGAGTACTTTACTTTTCCTACTTGAAGTGAGGACATCCTCGCCACCCGTAGCCTTACGCTTGGTACCGGCGTTGCTATCCATAAACTGAACGCCATCATTGGAGATGACGTGGCTGGAAAATGCCCTTTTCGCCGAGATTGCATCCATAGCTTTCTTATACTTTGCCAATGCTTCTGCTCTAGTAATTACTTACATGTTTGCTAGAAACAAACCAAAATAAGGTATGGAAGGAATAAGATAAATGAAGCAAAGGAACAAAATAAGCAGACTTACGTCAAAGACTACACTCACCAAGAAAGGAACCTGGCGCCATTCAATATGAAGCCTTAGGACTCTCTCTCAATAGTCTTCCTCCCCGTTGAGGAAGCAGAGTGCGACACCCCTGCGAGAAAATAATAAGATCAGTCTTAAGAAAATCGCAAAGACGACATGATAAAAAAGACTCCCACGCCTACCGGCAAAGTGCCAAAAAGTAGAAAAACCAGGAAGAGCCATTAAAGCAAACTTCTCAAAACAGTCTTTATGAAACAAAAGGTGTTTTTCATTTCATCATTTGGTATTTCTTGAACAATGTTGTTACTGTTTCGGGAGTGAAGATAAAGAGTATACCTTCACCACCGTTAAGAAGAGATAAGTAACAGGAGAACAAAACCTCGTTAACCTCCAAAACGATACCCTTGAATTCGCCAAGATACTGAATGGCGATTGGAGTTCTCCATGTTGGTAGCTTTAAAGTACTTTAGGCTGAATCGGGGACACTTTAAAGTACTTGAATAATTGGCTATCAACGAGGGAATCCTATCCCAAAATTCTGATTCTAAGAAGTCCCCGTGAACAGGGACTTCATCAACTTCAAAATCAGAAGCTCGATCATTAGGGCCACGAGCGTGAATGGTAACATCATCAGGAAGAGAGTACCTCCTTCTCCACTCCCTAATTTCATCCTGCTTGATCACAGAAGGAGGATCAATCTTGCTAGGCCTTGTTGACACAGCAATCAGCGTCGGTCTCTCTTATCTCCATCTTCATATTGATTGAGGACCCCAAAGAATAAACGGATCCTGATACATCAGGATGACCCTCCTCTTTAATCTAACCGTACTTCCTATGGAGAAGGAATGACCCTAGAGATGGCTAAACTTACCTTCCCTCCTAAAGGGGTCTGGGAAATAGAAATTTAAGGAATCTTTGGTAGAAATTTGGAAAGAGACTCCACTAAACCCTATAATTTTATTAGAGAGGAACCACGAGTACCTGGTAAACAATGGGATTTATGGGAAACCGTAGTGACGAATCCAAAGAAAACAAGATCGCAAAGGAGAAAATCTGGAGACTAGAATATCTGATGGATCAAGCAAAATCCATGTTTAAAAGGAAAGGAAATAGTTGTTGCATTTCTCGGGGAAGCAATCAAGAAAATAAAGAAAATTCCGAGCAATGATTGAAATTTGTTTTTTCAGATGCCAACTTCCTAAAAATAGGGAAATGAAACTTTCGGAAATAGAATCCAAATTTACTTCCAGGGAAATCCCTCTATAATCCCCTAAGCCTACTTTCAAATTAAGAATTCCCGCTGCTTTGAGGCAAGGCAACAGATATCTTACAGCAGAATCTGACATATACACGTGATCTTATTCTTCGTCATCCAAACAGAAATATATGCCAGTTGCAGTGTTCTACTACTCAGAATCCATGTCCGTGCCAAGAACCATCTACTAAAGAATGGAGATCAGGTACTCACTATGGTACATCAAGGATTCCTTCCTCTGGTCAGGCTATTTACAACTCGAATCAGACTACTAGAAGGCTATGTACCATTTAGGTCATGTGCCAAGAAAAGAAACTCGTCATCCACTCAAATGACAGAATAAGATTATGGATCCTTCGAGATTAATCGACGTCATCAAGCTCAAAGCCTGAAAATGCTTATTGGACGGCATTCCACTATTTACGACTAAGATCTCCACTCTTGGGTTTCTACGTGGTCCATGTCATAACAACCTAGAAATTGCATTAAAGAAGTGAGGTTCTACTGATGATAAACCTGCTGAAAAGGAATGACTCGGTCAGCCGAAGTGCAGATGTTGGGGCAAACTGTTGGGGATAAAATCCAAAAGGATATTACTCCTGCTTCCGAGCAGGACACCAGCCTTTAAATCCCCACGTAGAGAAATCCCACCTCAAACTCGGCAAGGAAAATGGTTTTCAAATAGTCTTCTTGGCCTTAAACACCCTTCCATCAAAGAAACAGGGCAATAAAACTGAGTTGGAGAGTCGCCTATTCATTTGGCAAGGTAAAAATAATCAAAGAAAGGCATCATGCCGTGGAATATAATCCCAACCAACGCGGTCAACGGTTTATAAAATGAACTTAGGGTTTTCTCGCTGTTGTACAAACGAAATAACCCTGGTAGAGAATAACTAAAAACTTATCTTGAGTTATTCTTAAATATGCTACCATTAAATAATCTACCAGTGAAAAAGGAAGCCGGCTAGGATCGAAGACCAAAATTTAATTCTAAAAATAATAATATTCTGCAACGATGATTCTTAGATTTACTGGCCTCAAAAGTAATATCTTAAGAGGCAAAACTGAAAAGCAGGAAATAACCATAATATAACGAGAACACATTTTTCCTTAACAGTTAAATTAATTAAGTAAACACATCTTAAATATTTAACAAAATAACGTCTTTTCACTTGCTACTTGATTACCTTCCAAACACCTAAACCTAATGGTACGAACGTGGGTACTCTTGAAAATTCCATTGAACTCGGAATTTTTTTTGAGAGCTTCAACTTTTACAAAATATTGATTAACTATTTCAGTGATTACTTAAGGCGCCGGATTTTGAAAATGTCCCTTGGCTAATGTGGTTTATATGAAAATATAGGAATGACAAAGTTTCTAAAGGTAAAAATGGAAATCCACAAGAGATATTACGAATAGCAAACATTAAAGTAGATTTATAGACAGAGGCGCAAAAATCGGACACAATCCCTGATTATGGGGGGAGGATAAATGGTGTTTCGTCGATGGAGCTTGAAAAGAACCGAAGAAATTTACATGAAAATGATGATTCTGTAAAAAAAAGGGTTTATTCTTAAAAAAATGATGGGAGCTATAAATATCCGACAAAGTCTATCACTTTTATCTGCTGAATGTGAAGTTCTAATTTGGACGATAGAATGCATGAAGATCCTCTCATACAAGGAGGTAGTGTTTGCAACTGACTGTTCTTGATCGGTAAAGATGCTGTCTGCACCGGAAGAATGACTGACTTTTACTATGCATTTGGATTGATTTTATTGCTGAAAAAAATTCTTCACTCACTTGAGCATTAAACATATCATGAGGGCAAAAAAAAAGATAATGGCTGACAAGGTTGCAAGAGATGCTCCGACTCAGTCTTATGCTATGGTTTATGTTGAATTGATTCTACCTGATTGACACTCGGACTCAAGATCTTCATAGTTTAGTATAGCCTATGTTAAAAAAAAAACAGTAATCTAATTAGGCCCTCTAGAAATACTTTTAGGGTATTTATTGAATTAACCGATTAGTACGTATATACAAAAATAATTTTGAATCCAAAATCATTGAATTAATCATTTGTATTAATTCTTCAAAATTCTTACTTATTAGAAATATAAATTTAGTCAATAAAATCTATCAAATAAGAATTGGTGGAATTAAAAATAACTTATATGGTTAAAAAATAATGAATAGAAATATCACCTCCTTTTTGTTTTTGTCGGCAACTTTACAGACTCGTATAGACTCTAAAAACGAGGTTGGAGAGATCACATCCATGTAAACGATAAAAGACGGTTGCTTTCTTGCACTACGTGCTAGACTGTCCGCCTTTTTATTTTGTGTCCGTGATAAATAGATAACTTCCGATGATGTGAAATTTCTCTTCAGACTTCTTAGGCCAACCGCATTGAAGGTTTGTGAGACAAACTCTCACACATCCCAACAAACAAATATATTATAATAATAGATTCTGGATGAACTCGCCTCACAAAAGTGCTTCCGCATGAACTCGCCTCTTCACTGTTTCGTGGGCCCTATGTAACGTGGCTGCCCACAATTGGTTCGATTATTATTATTATTTTTTTTAAAAGAAATCAAACAGAAAAAAAAATAATAAAAAAAATATTTTGTGAACCCCTCCCATGGGGTTCACTGATGCCGATGCCCTTATGTTTTCTAGATAACTTGCAAAGGTAAACCATTCTTCTGGTTCTGAAACCATCTTCAAGCTCCTATTTGATGTTATTTTGAAGTTCTTACGATATAAATTCTTTTTTTATTTTTACAAACCATATAAATAAAAATTATATGAAAATATTCGTTTTATATATTTATATATATTTTATAAAATGATAAGTAATCAAAATAAAATTTTAAGGAATATAAATTATCATTTAAAAATAATTTAAAGGTTAAAATATTTTTTAAATATTATAATTTTCTTATTTAAATCTCTATTAAAATTTGTAATAATATTTAAAAATTTACCCCAGTTTTAGATTTTCATGAATTTAGTAGGTATTCAAATTCTATAAAATTCCTAATCCTTTCTCCCTCTATTTCTTTTAATTAAAAAAAAATTATTTTTATTGAATTACAAGTTTGTTATTTGACTTTTCTCATCCGGTCCTCCTCTTTCTTTTTAAATAGAGATCTGCGGCTAACACTTTATTCATCACCTGTTTTCGACAAAGAGAGTGTTATTACTTAAAATCAGTTGAAGAAAATGGCTTCAAAGACTTTGATTCTGCTGGGTGTCTTTGCATTTCTTCTCGTAGTCTCTGAAATGGCCGCAGCATCTGCACAGAAGTCGGGTACGTAAAATATTCTATAGAAAATATAAGTAGTTTGAGAGGCTAATCAACTGTGGTGCTAAAGTACTATCTCATAATTTCATCATACTAGTTCGTCCGTTTTACGTCCACAAAGTTTGTTTGAATGATGGTCAATTATTTGGACTTTCTAAGTCAAACACATAAGTATGATGTTGTTGTCTACTTGTCTAGTAAGTGTGAATATCTAACTCTCCCGTAAAGGAATCAGGTTTGTCTCTCGCCGGTAGGCTTTCCAAGAGATTAGTCAGGCCTTTATGTTAGGATAGCTCAGGTTATTAGAAAAATGAAAGAAAAAAAAAGACGATATGTATAATTTTGAGACCTTTTCATACGTATCAGGCCATCTCAAACCATTTATAGATGTTTTATTTTTTGAGAATGGGCTTAAAACACATTTAGATCAAACCATTTAGATGGTAAATCAAACCACGCAGATGTTCGGTGTAAATTTTATATTGAAGGTATATAATGATGCAATTTATCTTTTTGACTAGAGATCTGAAATTATATATATATATATGAATAGTTTTGAAAATTTTATTTCAATAATCGGGAAGTGGAATGCACATACGCACGTGCTTAACTATATCTTTCAAATTATTAATGAGGTGTTTTGTTTTGGATATTCATGGTGAACTCAGAGAGTGAGGAAACTGTGCAACCTGATCGATATGGTGGTGGCCATGGTGGAAATGGAGGTTACAACGGAGGAGGAGGATACAACAGAGGAGGAGGAGGACACAACGGAGGTGGAGGATACAACGGAGGAGGAGGAGGACACAACGGAGGTGGAGGATACAACGGGGGAGGAGGATACAAGGGAGGAAGAGGTGGATACAACGGAGGTGGAGGATATAAGGGAGGAAGAGGAGGTCACGGGGGACACGGAGGAAGAGGAGGTCATGGCGGACATGGTGCAGAAGCTGTTCAGACTCAGCCTGGCAACTAAATCTATCAATAGTTTAACGACCATGGATGATTTCATCTCTGTATGCACGTATGTATGTGTATGACTATAAGTAAAACCATGGTGAGTTTTAAATGAAGTTACTTAAGTTAAATAAAAGAAATTAGGTAAATAAATGTTCTCAATGTAATGTCTCTATGTTCGAGTTGTAATATGCACTCTTTGCAAAAATAAAATCGTTTGTAGTTTATGTTGGGATCAAATTATAACCACTCTCATCTTCTGACATCTATACTATTAAAACACAAGACCCTTTTTTGAGGTGCCCTTGGTTTTTGAAAGTATTTACTTTGAAATGCCACTGCATTATGTTTTATTTTTTTTTTTTTTTTTTTTGAATTAATGTTAAATTCATTCAAAAAAAGCCTTTATACAACTTGTGCATCCTTTATACTATAGGAGCAAATCCTAAAATTCCTCTACCTTTTTGAGACTTTAAAACTATAAAACTATGAACAGAATCTAGTTTTTAGTTTGAAACCAAAACTGCATAACCTTCTCCAACCCTTTGATTCCCTTCCTTTCAATCAAAGTAATCTTGTTACGAATCCCTTTATCTATCATCCTTTTGATTACTGGTAGAGGTAAGAGACTATCACCATGGATAACTTTATTTCTCTCTCGCCAAACTGCATAGAGGACAGACTGGAAGGAGTAACGGATGCAAAACAGACTCTTCTTCTCCCTGTTTTTGTCTGAAATAATTTGCAGCAACTCAGACCAGTCATTTGTATAAGCATGACATAGTATCCCCTTTGCTATGTACTCCCAAATCTGGCTAGAGTAGTTGCACTCAAAGAATAGATGATTCCTTGTCTCACTTGCATTTCGACAAAGAACACAAGTAACGTCAATGCCTTGAGACCATTTAGAAATCCTGTCCAAAGTTGACATGCGGTTCCAGATTGATAACCAAGCAATAAAAGCAAATTTCGGAGTTGCTTGTAAGAACCAGATACCCTGAGACCAAGTACAAAGGGGTCTACTTTCTCTCAACAGTAACCAAGTTTCTTTAGATGAGAAACTCTGCTTGTAGCCAGACCTTGTTCTCCAAAGACTGATATCACCATTTTCTGAGTTAAGCTTCTCACCCACTGCATTAAGTTCAGCTTCTATCTCATTCAAAAAACCAATACGATGCCTTCGCCTTCTCCGCATAGATACAGCTTCCTCTAGAGTAGCATTCTTCCTGACACCCAAATCAATTAACCCCCGAGCACCCAAAATGTCAATGAGAATCCCTTTCTCTGACCAGTGATCAAACCAGAAAGATATATGCCTTCCATTACCCACCTCCTTCTTCAAGAACATTTTTGCTACATCTCTTAGTTTTAGCATTTTTCTCCACATCCAAGAACCAGTTTGAGATATTGAACTCACCTCCCAAAAATTCTTCTCTTTTAGCAAGTTTCCTTTAACCCATTTACCCCACAAAGAATCACCAGTTAACATCCTCCAAATTAGCTTCAAACTGTAAACCTTGTTCACAACTTTGAGCTCTCTTATGCCTAGACCTCCTTCACACTTCAAACTACTGATATCCTGCCACGCTACCCTCGCATTAGTGCTTTTCAAAACAGGCCCTGTCCAAAGGAAAGCAGCACACAATCGATTTACTTCTGAAACACAGCCACTTGGAAGGCGAAAAACCCCAGCCCAGAAATTCACAATACTCATGAGCACTGAATTAATGAGCTGCAATCTTCCAGCATATGATAAAAATCTGTTGGTCCAAGAGCCTATTTTTCCTCTGATCTTCTCTAATAGCGGTAGATAATCTTGCTTCCTCATCCCTTTGGTCATTAAAGGAAGGCCCAAATACCTAACAGGTAGCTCTCCAATGGCAAATGGAAAATTTGTAGCAATACTTCTCTTCTCCACCTCAGAAATTCCAGCCATATATATTGTGGACTTCTCTAAGCTTATACGCAACCCTGACCATGTTTCAAACACATTGAAGACAGACAGAGCGCCTTCTATTGAACGTTTTGAGCCCTCCACAAAGACCATTAAATCGTCTGCAAAACAGAGATGCGTCAACGAGATCCTCTTACAGCCTGGATGAAAGTTGAACTTCTTCTCCACTACAGCTCTATCAATTTTCTGCGATAGAATGTTCATGCACAACACAAAAAGATATGGGGACAATGAGCATCCTTGACGGAGTCCCCTTGAGCTCTGAAAGTAGCCAGCTAGATCTCCATTAATTTGCACAGAAAATGAAGGACTTGAGATGCAGAGTTCAATCCAATGAATGTATTTCTCCGGAAATCCCAATGCTCTTAAGCTCTTCAGAATAAACCCCCATTGCACTGAATCAAAAGCTTTAGAGATGTCGATTTTCATCACACATCTAGGACTTACTTCCTCTTTATGATATCCCTTGACCAACTCAGTAGCTAAGAGCACATTCTCCATTAGTAGCCTTCCCTGAACAAACGCGGACTGTGTCTCAGAAATAATCCTCGGCAATAACTTCTTCAATCTATTTGCAAGAATCTTTGACACCACTTTGTAGATAACATTGCAGCATGCTATTGGCCTATAGTCTTTTAACTCCATTGAATCAACCTTCTTAGGAACCAGGGCTAGAATTGTCGAGTTCACCCCCTTAGGCAGAAACCCAAACTTGAAGACAGACTGAACTGAGATAATGAAATCATGAGATAGAATCGGCCAGGTTGTTTTAAAGAAATCACACGGGAAACCATCAGGACCAGGAGACTTATTATTTGGCATGGCAAATAAAACTCTCCTAACCTCCTCACCGTCAACCTCTGCTTCTAGCATACTGCAATCCTCTGTTGAACAACGAAACTGAAGCAAGTCTTGCAACTCCGCCTCTGCAACCTCTTCATAATTATCTGGTCTATGATTGAGAAAGTCAGAGAAAAACATCTCAGCTTCATGCTTTATCTCAGAGTGCTTGGAAACAACTCGACCATCAGTGCATCTGATTTCTCTTATCATATTCTGAGCTTGGCGAGTCTTTATGGCTCTATGGAATGTCTTGTTGTTCTGGTCACCAACATCAAGCCAATGTAGCTTGGCTCTTTGTTTTAAAAAATCTTCTTCCAGAGTAGCAACATGAAGCCATTTCCCATAAGCATCACCTTCTTCTCGAACTGCAGCTTCAGTAGGATTTGCCAACGTTACACTCTGCTTTTGACATAAATCTTCATAAGCTTCTTTTGCTCTATTAGTAAGATTACCAAGCTTATCTCTACCCATCTCACGAATCAATGGCTTCAGGTTCTTAAGCTTTTTGGAAAATCTGAAGATAGCCGATGTTGAATGATACAACCTCTCCGTTGTTTCCCAATAGCTCTGAACCATAGGGAGAAAAGATGGAAGACTTCCTAAAGCATTTACATACTTAAATGGCCTTCGAATCTTTTCATTTGGTGGAAATAGTTGAACTCTACACCGCAAATGATCTGAACATCCCCCCGGCTCGAATATAGAGTACGCATTACTGAATCTATGCAACCCTTCTTCATTCAGTAGGACCCTATCCAGCTTCTTACAGATGACTCCTTCATCTCTCTTATTGCACCATGTATAAAGGGGACCCTGATACGCCATATCTGTAAGCTTACAACGCAGCACTAAGTTTTGAAAGTCTCTTGTGCCACTCGAAATGCTACTCATATCATCAAATCTAGAGCTCTCTGCACCATCTAGTACTTCATTAAAATCACCCATAATCATCAGGACTTATTTTTGAATCTTGGAGCATCATAGTGATATCCCAAATCCTCCCATAACTTCCTCCTACCCTCCACTTGATTACTCGCATAAACACACGAGCAATAAAAATCTTCTTGCCCCTGTTGTTCCACCAAAGAAGTGACAATCTGATCAGACTTATATACTGGCGTCATTCTAATTGACTCCCTCCATAACAACCAAATACGACCACCCTGACTATCTTCATAGTTAGTGATCGAAGACCAATCTTTAAACACCTTATTCAGAATTTTCTCTGCTTTACTTTCCTTCACTCTAGTCTCCAATATGCAACCAAACCTCATCTCCCTATTATTTACCCACTCTGCCACCACGGAATGTTTCAATCCTTTGTTGAATCCACGAACATTCCAAAAAAAAACAAGCCATAATTATAGTTTTCGTCTAGAAGACCTCTTACTCTTCGGCCGAGCCTCTTGAGTTTTAGTCTTCTGGACATTCTTCACACCTTTTTGCATTCCTGCTTTCTCTTTTTCTTTCGTTTTCTGCTCCAATATTTCATCCTCCAATAAATCACTTTCCAATATATCAATATCCTCCACTTCCTCATTTCCAACCTCTTCTATCTCCTGATCTCGAATCTCTCCATCCTCCACTTCAGCAGCAAGAACAGAGTATTTCGACGCCGAAATTTCTATAACCTCCTCCTCTCTTTGTGGGGAATTTGATTGAGCTCTTCCTACCCTTGCAGGAGAAACAAGCGACCAATCATTTTCTTTTATTTCCTTAGTTGCAGAAACCTCCTTATTTGCAGCTTCCTGAATTTCATTCTTCTCCATCCTCAACCCATCTTTCTCTCCACTAACTCCATGTGACTCAGTTGTCTTCTTATTACTTCCCACAATCTCTTCTATAATCCCAATAACTCCACGTGACTCGTCTGTCTCCTTTTCCCCCACAGTCTTCTCCGACCTGACTTGACTCTTTACCGAACTTCCAGTCATCAGACCCTTTCTTTCTCTTTTTTTCATACCACAAACCTTATCTGTATGCCCCCACTTCTCACAATGACTACAGCGGGATGGTAGCCATGGATAATAGAATTCTGCTGTAAATTCCTCCCCTCCTAAAGAAAAATCAATCTCCCTAGGCAATGTTTTCGAGACATCCACATTCACAAACACCTTTGCTTCATCAAAGTTTGAACAGGCCATTGTTTCTGGATGTAGACGAACCGGAACCCCCACTGTGCTCGTCATGAAACTCAGAGCTTCCCATGAGAACGTTTTAAGCGGGATCTTCCTCAGATGTACCCACATAGGGATTGCCTCCTCTTGCTGCTGCTCATCCTCCGTTGTTGGAGTCCATTTCTTCACCACCATTGGAACTCCAGCAATGTTCCACATCCCTCTTCTAATCACCTTCTCACGAGCTTTCAGATTAGAAATCTTGAACCTCATCGTTTTTGCATCCACATCATAAACCTCAACCTTAGAGCTTGAGTCACCATAGCTCCAGATCTTGTTCACCACCATATGAACCTTTGCTATGTGTGGCGCGATATCGAGAAACTTGCCAACCACAAAATCTTCCCAAAGTGGTGTTGATTCTTCAACGATATCTTCTGGAAACACAACCTTATTCTTTCCTTCAATCGAAGTCATCACTACATCAAATTTCTTCAGAACCCTTTTCTCACTCGCAATCGAAACCCAGGATGGATTTCCTTCCTTCAAATCAGTTTCAATCGCTTCCCCACCAACAATCACAGCATCCAGACTCTTCCGATCTACTCCCGGCGGTTCAGATGAGCTCGCCTGAGCAGCCGAATCCATCGGAACTCCTCGAAACGAAATCGCTTTTTCTGTCGCCAAATATCGCCTTAGTCAAAACGCTGCGTTTTTTAAGATTATGTTTTAATCTAAGCTTTTTATTTAAGTGATTTGTTTTTCTTTTTTAATCGTTGCTAAACAACTCAATCATCAGCCGGATTTTCGTTTTAATCGTTGCTTAATAAATGATCTCAAATCTTTTATATCCATAGCATATTCCTAATTATTATCCAATTTTATATATATTCGATTTACTTATTGCGAACCATAACTAATTGCGACGTATATTCCAGATGCATTTTGATACACTATATAATCATAACAACTTAAACAATTTGAAAACACCAATAGTAAATTTTGTTTTAACTTAAGTTGTGTAAATATTCCTAAATATCAGCCTTTTTATATATACGCTATCTATTCATCTTCCCATCATGTACGACTATATAAATATCACTCTTCATCACACCTTACCTAACCATTCAAAATATCAAAGCTTTTAATCCTCATATTCTCAAATGGATTCGAAAATCAAATTGAGCACTTTAAGTGAGATCAAGCCTTACAAATCTGGCTGGAGAGTTGCTGTTAAAGTGATTCATAAATGGGTTTCATTCAGTCTCAGTTTGGTGCATGTCTTGAAATGGTGTTAGCCGATAAAAATGTAAGTTCGAACCTACTCTTTCACGTTACTTTAATGCTTTTTATATATGATCTAAGCCCGCAAATGTTGTCATTTTTAGGGTGTCAAAATACATGCAATTTGCAAACAGAAGCTAATGCAACGATTTGAGAACCAATGTGGTGTCGGTGAATGGAAAATTATTACCAATTTTTTATTAAGTGCTGCATCCGGCATGAATCGACCCTCGAACCATGTTTACAAAATTGAGTTCATGATTCAGACATCAATAACGGACTGTAACTTCACATGCGACGACAACATGTTCCTTGATCTCCATGATTTTTCCACCATTATAGATGGTTCGAGTGATAATCGTTTTCTTATTGGTATTGTGATTTGCTTACGATTTTTCCTCATTATATTATATATGTTCAGAAACAATTTAACTAACATTTTGCATAACAGATGTCATTGGAGTGATCTTAGACTTTGGAGCTAACGATATTGTTCAAGGGGCAAGGAAAGAAGTTATCAAAGTGGAGTTTACTTTGAGAGATATCAAGTATGTTTATTATATATAATCTCTAAACGTATCGCTATAATATATCTCATAACTGTTTTTTTTTCTCTCAGCAACCATCATCTAAAATGCTGCATTTCGGGTAGATTGGCTGAGGTTTTGATTCAAGATGCCAAACCAAAAAATGGAGATATTTTTCTAATTCGATTTGCCAAAATATTCAAATATGATGGTATTTTATACAATGAACATGATAAGGATTCTAATCATTTTGTTGTATTCATATTGATACATATATTTTGTTTTTTTTCAGATTATTGGCGAGTCTCCAACACATTTAATTGTACTTTGGTGTTTATAAACCCAGCTATCAAAGACGCCCAAGCACTTAAACAAAAGCAAGTATCTCATATACAATATAAAGTATTCTAACAAACTGCAGTATGTGATTTATCCTAATATTTGTTTGTAGGTTTGGGCAAGATGTAATCGTCCTTGATAAGAACAACAATATCAGTGACAAGTTACAGATCAATGAAAGAGCCCCTGAAATGGTCCCAATTTCCTTTCTTAACCATTCAAGAGATGAAACGATCCGAAAAAGTTTGTTTCTGTTGTGAAAATAACAATAATTCTTTTCAATACTCATTTTTATACTGCTTTGTTTTGTTTATAGGATGGAAATTGCAGACTAATTTGTTCAGTTTATGCCATTGATACATCGGATGGATGGTGGTATTGTGCTTGTGTTGTCTGCGAGAGTAAGGTTATCAAACCACGTATTGTATTTGGTGAATCGGATGTGCCAAATTGGTGGTGTGAAATTTGTCAGCATAATGTTACCAAGGTTTCACCAAGGTGAAAATTTTAAGTTTAAAATAACATGACAAGATGCGTGACCTTTTGTTTATTCTAACGATGTATATTTGTGCTCTACTTTGTATTCAGGTACAAATTTGATTTGCTTGTGCAAGATCAAACCGGTGAAACAAAATTTACTCTACCTGACTCTGTTGCAACATATATTGTGAAAAAATCTGCATCAAAAGTTGTGAATGTTTTGATTGACCAGGTGATATATTATTTACTTAGAATAATACTTCCTAATATTATTATTTAGTTATTACTACGTAAACGATACTTTTTGTAATTATATGTACAGGTTGAAGATCAAGATATGTTGCCATCTGAGATTGTCGAGATTGTTGGGAAATCTTATGGATTTGGAATTTCAGTAGACAAAAACAACAACTCTAATGTATTGGCCACATTCAATGCAATGAAAGTTTGGAGTCTCAATGATGCTATATGGAAAAGAACCAAGTCCCTACACCAGAACTCAGTTTATTCCAGGAAGAAGCAATGCACAGATTTGAAAAGGATTGATAAAAGTGGCTGATATGATTCTGGATTCATGTTTTTTTTTTTAGCTTTGTATTTTAGGATTTCTATTTGGTATTTTTTTTTTATTGTTTTAGTTTTTATATATTTTGTGTTTTAGGTTTTCTTATTATGGATTCGTGTTTCCTTTCGATTTGTCTTAATTCAATTAATAAAATTGATTTTTTAAATTTTGTATATAAATTATATAAGATGATATTATTAAAAGTGAATGCATAACAATCAACAATCATCATGTATTCCCCATTTTTCCTAACTATCCAGAATCAATTCCATTCCTATCAGTTTCTAATAGTATTGAGAAATCGTTACATACCTTTGTATGGTTTAATATTATGCAACTTCATGTCCCCCTCTCCTGTATATAAATCTTTTTCCATGCATCCAGAGTTCTTCTCTGTAAAAAAATTAACATAACAATGTCTATTAGAAACTGCAGCTTGCCTAACACACACGTATAGATAAACAAATATTATCTACTGTTACTTTTTTTTTACCTTCATATTTTTTTCATGTAAGATGCTCTTTTAAGTGCATTTTAAATATTTTTTAACAGAATATTCTAATACTAGCATATATTCAGATACTTAGTATTTTGACATATTAAACACGATAATATCTTTATTATCTTATCCCGGCCAAATTCTGTTATAATTCAATATTGTTTAAATTAAAACAAAAGAATATAATTTGAACTAACCAACTTTTTCGAATATGCCAAAACCACTATATTTCTGTTTAAAGTACTTAAACTAATTTGATACTCAATAAGTTTGTTTCATCACAATATATTCTCTAACTATTTCAAATTTGATCTTGCTATTATATCGGCATTCGCCCACATTATATATACGTACATTATTCTCCTCACGTTATTCACATTCATTTTCTCCAAACAATTGTAATCATGTCTTCGAAAAAGAAGTGTGTTTACCTTGATGAGGTCAAGCTGTGGAAATAGACTTGGTTGATAAATGTGAAAGTCCTGCACACATGGAAACCATCATTTACCGGGTTTGGAGAAAGTATGGAAATCATCTTTGCTGATAAAAAGGTATACGTCATTCATTATCCTTAAAGAGTTCTTTTACTGTAACATTAATCATAGATTACTGTATATAGTATAGATGAATGTGGTTTGTCGTGTTATTTTATCTATTCTGTGAGATTTCGTTTGAAACAATATTTAAACATTAAAGTGATTTTCATTGTTATCATGCAGGGCTTTAAAATATAAGCTACATGCAAGAATAATTATATGAAATCATTGGGGGATGAATGTATTGTGGGTGAATGGAAGACTGTTGAGAACTTCCAAGTCAGTCCGGCTGGAAAAACTTTCAGACCAACAAACAACATCCACAAGATCCCTTTCATCAAGCAAACAATTATCAAGACATCTGATGTGGAAAACGATGACATGTTCCTTGCATTAGCATCATTTGATTCTGTTCTCGCTGGTAAAATGGATTCTGATTTTTTGATAGGTAATATTATAAAGATACTTTAATCTAATTATGTTGCTTATTATTGTCATTATACATTATTCTAATTTGTATTGTATTTTTTTTAGATATTATTGGTCAGGCCATAGATGTCTCAGAGCTTCAAACTCTCATTGTGTTGGAAAGGAGAGGAAGAAAATTGAATTCAACTTGAGAGACATTAAGTATAGATGTTATTATTCATATATTATTTGTTTATTAATGGTCTTACTAATTATAACCTTTTTTTTGTAGTGATCAACGAATTGCATGTTGTTTGTGGGGTAAGTTTGCTGAAGTTATGGATTCTCATAGAGAAGAGGCACAATTTGGAGTTGTTGTGTGTTTGCTCCGATTTGCAAAACTCGGTTCATTTAGAGGTGAAATAATTGATTGTTATGCATTCTGATTTGAGTATCAAGAATTAATACTTTGTTATTAAATATTTTTATAGGTAAAATCCAAGTGTCTAATGCTTATGATTCGTCGCAATTGATTTTTGATCCCAATATCAAAGAAGTCGAGGAGCTTAAAGAAATGTACATTTTTGACCCTTTTAACCTATACAATTTTTGGATAAGTATTTATATGTCAATATACTAGATCATTATTGTTCGAATTATATATAGGTTCGAAATTAATGGTGATAATTTGAGTATGGTTGAGACATCTGAAGAAGGAAAACAGCTTTCACTTCCTAACGTTAAAAAAAAAATGGACACTTCGAATCAGACAGAGGATATAACCGTATCTGAGCTTTTGAATTCCACCCAGGTATAAATTAAACACTCTTTTAGCTCAATTATATTTTTGAAACAAATTTTCAATTTATCGTGATCCTGTATAATGCGATTCTGAATTTTGTTTGTGTTTATGTGTATTTTTTTTAAGATTGGAAAATGTAAGGTTGTGGCTACAATCTATGCTATAGATACCAACTATGCATGGTATTATTTTGGGTGTGAATTGTGTCAAACAAGGACTTATAAAGATCTAGATCAACCAATCAACAATACACCTGAATTCTGGTGTGAAAAGTGCAACCAGAATGTGATAAATGTTGGACCAAAGTATTGTTTTCTGTCCCAAGTTCATGTATAATGTTTCATAATAATTGATATAAATATTCATGTGGAATTTTATTTTTTGGTTTAAGCTGCATTTGAAGGTTAAAGATGATACAGCTGAAACAAAACTGCTTCTTCTTGATTGGATTGTTTCCCCACTGTTAGGAGTTAAAGCTGAAAAAATTTTGGATGGTTCATTGGAAGAAGTATTTTGTTTGTGTTTTTTTTTTAGATTTATAAATTTATTCCTTTGTTTTGTTTATAAGCTAGAGGATCCCGAGATGTTGCCTCCATGTGTCATCGATATTGTTGGGAAGACATTTAAGTTTGGTGTTGATGTGGTAAAAGATAACATCAGTAAGGGATATGAAATTTATAAGGTTCTAAAAGTGTGGTCAGTCTACAACACATTAATGTTTGATTCCCAGTCAGATGCTATTACAGAGACCGGGGCATCAACACATTCTGTTTCTGAGGTAATTTTAATCAGATTATATTTGTTCCGTGTGTAAGTAATTTTTAATAAATACGAGTAGCTATTATAATCTACTTATATATTTTGTTTAGCTATAAATGCTGATTTGTTCTATTATACAGGGATCCCTATTAACTTACAGTGACGAGAGTTCTGGCTTGGCGAAGACTCCTTCTAAGCGATCACAATACGAGTTAGGAGACCTGACAGACACCAACTCCACATCAAAGACGCAGCCTACAAAAAGTATCAAAGTAGAAAAGATGAGCAATGAAGAACTAAGCTTAAAGAAGAGTGACTACCACAACAAATGATGAGCTGGATTGTCTTGATGTTTATTGATTTGGTTTTATTATTTCACTTTCATAATAAGGGTTTACGAAACGCAACTGTTTTTCCTTGGGATTTATTTATCATGTTTTTAATTTTTTTACTTTTATTCTTTTATTTATAATAATAACTCTATGTTAAATTCATTCCTTGAACTTTTCATACGCTTGGATTCCTAAATGAAAACTGACATTTGGGAATATCTAGAGACATGCAATAAAAGTTTAACTTTTTACCTTGGCAATGACAAGACTTAACCATGCTCAACAGTTTTATAAAGTGTGTGATGTCCATCAACTTGGTCAAATCAGCTTGGTCGATTTCTTTATATTGCATGTCTCCCTATTCCCATTTTGCAATTCCTCCATCTACCTGAAACAAAAGAGAGAAACACTTCTTTAATCCTTTCGAATTTCTTTTTACTTCCACCTTCACAAACACAAAGAACAATATTTTAAATCTCTCATCCAAGAAAAACAAACCATCAGAGATGGTGTCAGATTCATCGGTTAACAATGGTTACATAATCGACATTGACTCTGATTTCGACGATTATTCAGAGGCCGATCCGGATAACTACTTCAAAAATCTCAACCTACGATATTTTGCTGCCAAACCACAGGAAATACTAGAGTACACTCAGTTAAAGGAAAAGTGTTTGGAGTATGACAACCCGGTTGCCCACTATATCGAGGGGATACTTAAGTACTTCATCGAGGAGGAACATCGTGAAGGCCTGAGACATTTCCGACAAGCTTCCATTGGGAAAAATGATGACGGTACGTTTCTTTACGGTTTGTTAATGATGGTTCGTGGTCACTATTGGAAGGGGCGAAAGTATATGGATAAACTTCAATGGCTGGAAAAACCATCGAGGTCCAATCAATACTGGGAGAGAATCAAGAACTCCCTAAGTTCAATTCCGTGTAATTACAATCAGGATGATTATACGGAGATGGTTAACATTCGACCACGGAGACATTGTCATCCCGAGGATGACTTAACTTTAGTTTGTGATGAATGTTACTACTACAAAAGGACTTATCAATGGTTTTCCTTTGCTACCCGTGAAGAATAAGAAATGGAGAGGTTGTTGTGTGTAAGTGTATCCATGCACTATGTTTGAATTTGTTTTTTCAGTTCTTGCACTATGTAATCCTCTATGCTACTCTGTTGTTGTACGTTGGTTTGATGTCTGAGTGTTTATGTTGTTGTGTTTGTTTATCTATGTTATTGTTCTAATTTTGTATTTTCAGTTAATGTAAGATATGTATTCTAAATTGATGTTTTTGTTCATTGAAAAATGATTACTGCTTTAAGGGTCGTATAAGGTAAGTTATTTTTTGGTTTCATGAAAAAAAAAATCAGTATTTGTAATATTCAGCAACTATTTATAACATAGATAAACAAAATAGTCAGTTATTAAAAATCGGACCGAAAATAATATACCTTATCGATATTATAATATCATTTACGTTTATAATGATGTGTAAGGTCAATGCAATTGTTAAGAATATTTCACCAATTAAAAACTATATAATATTTTAGATGTTATATTATATCAAGTGAATTAATATTGACAAATCTGTTAGTAAAGAGTAATACTCTTAATTTACAGAGTTTTTATATTATATCTTAACAATATTTATGTGATCTAAACAAGAAAAACAAACACAATCTAAGATCATATCTAAATATCTCTACAAGAAAAACAAGACTATTTTGTTCCAACTTATTTCAGATTCATCATAGAGGGCGGGACTGTTTCGAATGAACCATCTAAGAGAAAATGAAGAATCCTAAGAAAGACAACTCTCAGCCAAGGAAACGGAAACAGATATCAATGATAACAATGCTTCTACTTATAGCGCTAAAAAAACCAAAAGCAAAGAATCCATTGTACTGCAAGATGTCACGAACGTACCTAACAAAAATGGTGTTGTTTCCTATATATACCTTTATCTATTTAACTCCAAGTTCAAGTATATTTTTGTTTCTGCAGAATATAATAGTTTATATATTCCTGTGATTCTAGACTATGCTTTTTACTCACGTAATTATATCTGATAACAGAGCCATAATGTATAAGAAGTAACTTTAAATAACTTTTTCTTTGATTAATGTTGTAGACAATGAGACTGGAGAACAAGTTAATCCTACCAAGAAGAACAGACCAGAATCGAATGCTGTTTTGGAGCTACCAATCAGACGTTGGTTTTATATACTATTATCGTATTTTAGCTGTATAGATATTACATACTACATTTTTCCCTTGATTTGTTATTGTTGCTTTACAGCTATGGGCCACAGGTCACTTAAGAATACAATACGGCAAGTTAATAGGGAGATGAACTCTACAAGCAGCATTGCTCTAAGCGATACACAATTCAGACTATCCACTCAGAATAACACAGGAACATTTCGTTCTATTGTTACTGACAATTTGGAAGCATCTCAAGGTTAATCTTAAACCCTTATATAATGTTTTTTGTCATCGCCCGCGACCTATTTTGATCAATTAAACTATGATGCAGCTCATATTCAATTACCGAGAGTTGGAATTTCAGTAAACGAGTCTCAAGATATGCATTCTACCCCTAACTCAATGATTCGAACACCCCCGAGCAATCAGTCTATACTTCTGAAATCTATTTTTGGCAGGGTCTTTAAGGATGTAACCAACGTACCTCATGGTAGTTTGAAGAACTCGCAGTCGCCATCGCCATATATATCTCCTCCGGGAGTTGACTCAGGAACGCAATCTCCATTTGTGCGTTCTAGCAGTAGATCGATCTGTAAAAGTAAGAGTAGACATTATTAATTCTTTTATATTATATTTACTGATTAGGAGACAAAGAAGTTGTATTTGACACATCTACATAATTTTTACAGATAAGCATACAAAGGAGAATCAGCATACAACACCCAGAATAAATAAATTTGGTGGTCTTAAGTGTTGTTATTAAATATCATGTTACTGTTGTTACAGTAATAACATTCTGAAGATGCTTAATGTAATCTTCTTTTATTTTTAGGCGGCAGTTTCGGTAAAGAGACTTTACATCCTAATGAGCCGAATATTGCTGACATTTTGAACTCAGGTAAACCATTTTAAATTATGATGCAAAACGAATATGATGTTATATGTTAAATTTATTGGAATTTAACAAATGAGAAATGTTACAGACGTAGGTCAATATGCTCAGACATATGATTTGAGCAGTGAAGAAAGCGATACCTATTCTTCTCTTTCATCTCATTCACCGTATATATTTAAAGATGTGGATTCACCCAAGTTTGATTTTCAAAGAGTAATTAACAAGGTTAAAGCGCGGGAACTTATTTTCTGCCGAAAGCAAAAAGAAAAAACAATCAAAGACATCTCTGAAAAAAATTGGTAATTATTGACTTACCAGTTCTGTAAGTGTATTTTTTTATAAGATATAAATTTTTAGTTTAACCAACCAAACTCTGTGTGTTTTACAGCCTATGTTGACGAGGGTAGTCCTACATTCCAATGCAAGTTCTGTAAAGCCAAACTGTGGTATGGTGAACGTTTAGATAGAAAGACTAATTCAAAGAAGGATCCAATTTTTTCGATCTGTTGTGGACAAGGACAAGTCACACTACCTATGTTAAGAGAGAGCCCTTTGGTCATAAAAAACTGCTTTATGGAAAAGATGCGAAAAGTCGGTACTACCAGAACAACTTGAGATCATTGAACATGCTGTTTTCTTTCACTTCTCTTGGTGGTAAAGTTGATCGCTCTATTCCTAATGGTGTTGGTCCGAAAACTTTTACAATGCAAGGGGAAAACTACCATTTAATGGGCAGTATGAAACCAGATTCCGGTGACTCCGCAAAGTTTTCTCAGCTTTATATTGTTGACATTGAATCCGAAGTTGAAGAAAGAGACTCTGTTCTGAGGTATTGACCCATCAATAATAAAAAGAATTTTTTGTTTGGCAGTGGCGTGTTGTTTATCATTATTGGTTTCATTTTGTTTCAGCAAATACAAGACAGAGGCAGATAAAGCTAAGAAGCTTGAGTTGAGAAAGCAGATTATTGAGGATATAATAAAAGTGCTTGACGATGTTAATCCGTATGTTAAGCAGTTTCGGCAGGCAAGGGAAAGATTGAGCATGGAGGCTAACGAGAAGTTCCATATGAGGATTGTGAGTACTCGCGAGAAAGATGGAAGGACTTATGATACTCCAACTGCGTCTGAGGTGGCAGCATTAATTCCTGGAGACTTTAATTTGGAGATGGACAGGTGTGACATTGTTTTACAGGAAAAACAATCCGGCAGTTTAAAAAGAATTAGTGAGATACATCCTTCTTATCTTGCACTTCAGTATCCCCTTATTTTCTCATATGGTGAAGATGGATTCAGACTCGGTATTAAAAAAAGGGATTCTCCTGCTGCTGAGAAATTGAAGAGAAAGGATATAAGTATGAGGCAATGGTTTGCTTTCCGTCTTTTTGAAAGAGATGGCGAGTGCCAGACTCTTCTGAACTCAAGAAGATTATTCCAGCAGTTTATGGTTGATGCATTCACAACTATCGAAACTAACCGTATCTGTTTTTTGAAGCAGAATCAGAAAAGTTTGAGGTCAGACAGTTACGACTCGATCAAACAGTCTGAGAACGATGGGAAAATTGATATGAATGATTAGGGTTCCAGATTTATTTTGCCAGCATCTTTCACCGGTTCACCGAGATACATGAAGAATAACTATCTAGACGCAATGGCTATTTGTAAACACTATGGTTTCCCTTCGTTGTTTATCACGTTTACATGCAATCCAAAATGGCCGGAGATTACAAGATATCTATCCCTGCGGAATTTGAATGCAGAGGATAGGCCTGAAATTGTCTCAAGAGTTTTCAAGATGAAGTTGGAATCACTTATGACAGTTTTAACAGATGGCGAGCTCTTAGGCAAAACTCTGGCATGTAAGTATTGCTATTACTATCGATTGATCTATTCACATATGTGTATTTTCGACTGTCAGTATTATAATTACCTAATTTTAAAATTTTGTGCAGCGATGTATACAGTTGAGTTTCAGAAACGTGGGTTGCCGCACGCTCACATATTGTTATTCATGCATCCAAGTTCTAAGATTCTCACAACCGAGCACATTGACCAGATCATTTCAGCTGATATTCCAGATAGAGATGAAGACCCTGAACTCTATGAAATGGTTAAAGACATGATGATTCATGGTCCTTGTGGTGTTGTCAACTCTAAATCACCGTGTATGGAGAACGGAAGATGTTCCAAACAATTTTCGAAGGCTTTTTCGTCCAACACTACTGTTAATAAAGAGGGATTTCCAATCTACCGTAGACGTGATGATGGTCATTTTGTTGAGAAAAAAGGTTTCAAGTGCGACAATAGATATGTTATACCATATAACAGAACTCTTTCGCTTATGTTCAAAGCTCATATTAATGTTGAGTGGTGCAATCAGTCGGGATCTATCAAATACTTATTCAAGTATATCAACAAGGGACAGGATAGGATTACCGTTACTGTTGCACCGCCAAAAGAAGTAGGATCATCTGATCACAGTGGATTGAACCAAAATGGAGATCAAGAACAAAAAAATGAAATTAAAGATTTTTTCGATGGCAGGTACATATTTTAAGTTTCATTTGCTTTTAATATTAACTTTTTGAAAATTACAAGTATTTTATTTTTCAGATATGTATCTGCCTGTGAATCTGCATGGAGAACTCTAAAGTTTCCATTCACTACATATCGGTGCCTGTTGAGAAAATTCAGTTTCATTTGCCAGGAAAGCAGAATATAGTGTTTAAGGACGACAACACATTTGAGGAAGTAACAAGTCGGGTGCTGATTCAGAATACATATATCATGGCATGTTTGAGTTGAATAAGGTTAGTGAGGTTGCTAGAAAGCTGACTCTAGCTGAAATTCCTACAATGTTTATTTGGAACAAAAAGGAAAGAAAATTACAAAAAAGAAAAGGGGGTTTCTGCCTTGGGAGGATTAACTATGCACCCAAGAAGTTTGAGTAAGCATATTATCTGCGTGTATTGCTGAATATTGTCCGTGGACCAACCAGTTTTGAAGATATAAGGACTTTCAATAATGTGCTATATCCTTCGTTCAAGGAATGCTGTTTTGCTCGGGGTTTATTAGAAGATGACCAAGAATACATTGACGATATAGTCAGGTCAAGCTTCACGAGTTCGGCAGCCTGTCTGCGACATTTATTTGCTGTTATGCTCATGTCGATGACCTTATCAATGCCAGAAAAAGTTTGGGAAAATACATGGGAGTTTCTTTCAGAAGACATTGAGTATAGGCTGAGAAAACGGTTGAACAGACAAGGTTATTTATCTTATCTTTTGCTTTATTTATCAGTCGAGATTAGGCTTTGATTATTTACATATGCTTCCTTTTTAACATGTAATTTTTCTACAGATCTATGTTTAAGTGATGCTGACAAAAAAGAAGGAGCTCTATTGGAGATTGAATTTTTTTTGAAGATTAATGGAACTTCTCTGTCAAATTGGGATAAGATGCCAAAGCCCTTCTGCGATGCTCCTGATTTACAAAACGTTTTGATAACGGATGAGCTGAGTTACAACCGTGATAAGTTAAGAGAAGAGCATGATAGGGACGTTTTGAAAATGACTGATGAGCAAAAGAAGATCTACAAGGAGATTATTGATGCTGTTACAGAAAAAAAAGGTGGACTTTTCTTTGTTTATGGATTTGGTGGTACTGGGAAGACGTTTTTGTGGAGATTATTATCTGCTGCTATTAGATCCAGAGGTGAGATTGCGTTGAATGTTGCATCAAGTGGTATTGCTTCCCTTCTGTTACAAGGAGGAAGGACTGCACATTCTAGATTCTGTATACCAATCAATCCAGATGAGTACTCTTTTTGTAATTTGCCACCAGGGACAGATGCTGCTAATTTGGTTAAAGAAGCCTCTATGATTATTTGGGATGAAGCACCGATGATGAGCAAGCACTGTTTTGAGTCACTCGATAGGAGCTTAGCAGACATTATGAGGATTAAAGAAAAGAAGCCATTTGCTGGGAAAGTTGTTGTATTAGGTGGAGATTTAGGCAAGTTCTGCTTGTTATAAATGGTGGCTCGAGGCCTGAGATTGTGTTGAATTCGCTAAATTACTCCTATTTGTGGAAACATTGCAAAGTGCTCAGATTAACAAAGAACATGAGGTTGCTGTCGACTAATATGACTCCGGAAGAGTTGAAGGAACTTGAATCATTTTTGTAAGTGGATATTGGATGTTGGAGATGGAGTTGCTGGTGAGCCTAATGAAGGTGATGCACTAATCACTATCCCGGATGAATTTCTTATTATGGATGCCAACGATCCCATAGAATCAATCAGCCATGAAATATATGGAGATACAGCAGCTCTACAGCAGCAGAAGGATCCTATTTTTTTTCAAGAGAGAGCTATTCTTTGTCCGACAAATGAGGATGTGAACAATATAAACCAGCATATGTTGGATAAGCTCGAGGGTTAGTAAGAATTTATATTTTCTTATTATTCCTATTTATAAACTATTAACAGATTACATTTTTAAAAATACGCAGGTGAAGAGAGAACATATTTGAGCTCAGACAGCATCGACCCATCTGATACACGTTCCGTTAATGATCAGGCTCTCACACCAGATTTTTTGAACAGTATCAAGGTATCAGGCTTACCAAATCATAATCTTAGGTTGAAAATTGGATGCCCTGTCATGTTGCTGAGGAACATTGATAATGTTGGAGGTCTGATGAATGGAACTAGATTGCAGATTATAGATATGTGTGAATTCTGTGTGAAAGCAAGAATTATTACAGGAAAGAGAGTTGGGGAAATTGTTATAGTTCCTAGACTGTCTATTACTCCATCAGACAATAAGTTACCATTCAAAATGAGGAGAAGGCAGCTTCCTATTTATGTGGCCTTTGCTATCACGATTAATAAAAGTCAGGGACAATCTCTCTCACATGTTGGTATTTATTTGCCACGCCCTGTTTTCTCTCACGGACAGCTCTATGTTGCTATCTCTAGGGTCACATCCAAAAAAGGTTTGAAGATTTTGATTCTAGACGATAATGGTAAGCCTCAGAAACAGACAAGAAATGTTATATTCAAAGAGATTTTTCAAAATCTCTGATTCAGATAGTTATAGGTACATTACTATGCTTTGTTTATTTTCAGACCTTTTATTTTATTTCACACAATATGCGCGTGTGATTACGCTCAAACAATAAGAACTTTAGGAAAAGTTCATTTTGAATAAACCAAAACAGAATCGTTTACATTCATAACGCAGGACTAACACTTTCCATTCAGATGATTTCTTACTGTCTAACAATGTGTCTATGATAATCTATCATGTATCATTATTGGAGTATTGTTTGTTAGTTCAATCATCTCTATGCTATTCTTTACACACTTCACATGTTTTAACTCTTTTTAACCTTTTTATTTCAGTATAATCGTCATGTTATATTTCAATTTTATGTAATGTTCTTATTATTTTGTTAATGACCCTAGAACTCATTGCATACTATATGACCAAGTGACAACCAATTATGAAATTTAAATTCTTAGAAAAAAAATATTAAACTAAAAACAATCAATTTGTTCGGGTACTAAACTATCAATTCATAAAATAATTATATTCCTGACTATTTCTTTAAGTTCGATTAGCTAACCTTGGCATTCTTTATTTCAATGTAGTGGCCAGGTATGATCATTTTCCGAGTTGACCTGCATTCTGAGTTTCTTGTCAATGAACTCAACTACCTGAAACAATTTTTATGTATAAATCATATTAAAAACAACCATTAATAATAACAGAAGCTATAATTCCTATTTTTCCATATACAAATAAATTTTATTTATACGGATTGACTATCAAGCTAAAAAAGAGTATATATTTTCTAAACTTAATCCATTAATTAATATATTAGAGAATCGAAACTATATTGTGATATAATATTCTTATTGTTGCAACTTAACAGATCTCAAATCTTCAAAATATATTATTCCTAAAATATTCCTAATACTAAAGTATTTCTATATTTTTAAAATAATAATAATTTGGCTTTGGCCATAACTATATAAATATCCGATCAAACACACTCTTTTTCTGCCAAGCGAAATCTCAATAATCTACGGTGATAAACACTCATGGGTTCCATAATCAATATCAGCAATGTGAGTGATATTAAGCCTTACAAACCTGAATGGAGGGTCGAGGTCAAAGTTCTTCATAAGTGGGTTTCTTTCAGTCTCCAGTATGGTGCTTCTATTGAGATGGTTTTATCTGACAAAAATGTAACCTTTCTGTTAAACTTATACGTTTATTTTCGATAATACTTCTATTAATTTCAACTTTGGAAATGTTTCAGGGTGTAAAAATCCATGCCAGCTGCAGACAATCTCTGATGCCAAAACTTGAGACTCTATTTCGTGTTGGTGAATGGATAGTTGTTACTAACTTTGCATTAGTTACAGCTTTTGGTTTATACAGGACGACCAGCCACGTCTACAAGATGGTTTTCAGAAATGAAACTACAATAACTGATTCAAGTCTACACTGTGACAACATGTTCCTAGATCTCTATGATTTTGAGAACATGTTAAACGGTTCCCATGACACAAGATTTCTTATTGGTAACTTATTACTTTTTCCCATCGTGTAAATTTATTATTATATGTTTTCAGAATTTTTTTTTATAATTACAATTTTTTTTGCATATCAGATGTTATGGGTGAAGTCTTAGATCTTAATGTGCTTAAAAATGTTCAAAATGCAAGAACCGAAGTAAACAAAGTGGAGTTTACTCTTAGAGATATCAAGTAATTTTTGTTGTCCAGAAGATTTATAACGAAGTAAATATGTTTTTATTTATTTCAATAGCTAATCTGGTTTATTTTCTGATATTATTACAGGGATAGTCGTATCCATTGTTGCATTATGGGAAGATCAGCTCATATTTTGGCCGATGATGCCCATAAACTAAACAATGGAGATATCTGTTTAATCAGATTTGCTAAACTTCAAAACCTAGATGATATTTTCTTGACATTTGTTGTATCTAAATTTTTATATTATGTTGTATTTAAACATATTTTTTATTTGTTTTACAGGAAAAATTCAAGTATCAAATGCTTTTGATTGCTCATTGGTTTTGATAAACCCATCTATAGAGGAAGCACGAGCACTGAATAGAAGGTATTTAAATGTAAATTACACAATAGCTATGTTTTTACATAGATTTTAATATCATTCTATTAATATAAATCTATAAGGATTAATGGTGATGAAAGCTCTGGTGTTAAAAAAATTATTCACCAAGCTGCAAGTGACAAGATTGAAATACAGAATAAGCGCCACAAATGGTCTCATTCTCCATTCAATACCATTCATGAGATGATACGAACAGCTAAGGTTTATTTTTAGTTATTATAACAACGTTGTTACTTTATTGGATCATTATCATAATATCCCTTTAATGTTTTCAGGGTGAACACTGCAGTCATTTGTACTATTTATGCTATTGATACAATGAGTGGATGGTACTATTTTGCTTGTGTGGTGTGCAACAATAAGGTTTCCAAATCGCGAATTGCATTTGATGAACTAGATGTGCAAAAATGGTGGTGTGAATTTTGCGAGTGTAGTGTTCTGAAGGTTTCGCCAAGGTTATATTTTTTCCATCCATATATTTATTAACATATCAATATTTATAATTGTTGATGAAACAAATAATTTATTTCTTCTTTATATTTTCAGATTCAATTTGAATTTGCTTGTGCAAGATCTCACTGGTGAATCGAAATTCAGTCTGTTAGATTCTGAAGCTACTTACATTGTAAAATCTTCTGCAGCTAAAGTCCTAAATGGTTGTTTGGATGAGGTTAGATATACTTTATCCAAATCATAACAATATTATATTTTGTTGATTATTTTCTTTCTCATTATATAAATGACTTAAACAGAATGAAATGAAAGATATCTTGCCATCTGCAATCGTGGACATTGTTGGCAAAACTTATGGTTTTGGGATTTCGGTTGATGATAATAACGGTTCTCTTGGAATTCAGTTCAATGCCATAAAAGTTTGGAATCTTAATGATATAATATGGAAGAGAATCAAGTCACTTCATCAGATGTCTACCAGTTCAAGGAAGAAGCGATGCATAATTTTAAATGAGGTTGAAAACAAAGACTTTCAGGGAGATGAAGACCATAAAAGTGGCTGATGTTAAGATTATATTCTCTGGTGCTTTTAGTTCGGTGTTTTTTATTTCGGTGTTTTTTTATATTTCTGTTGTTTTCTCTTTTGGCTTTTATTGTTTGAATTCAGGTTTTGCGCCCTTTGTTTTAATCTGCCTTTTTAAAATATAATAAATTATCGTTTTATATGATTGAGTTTGTTTCAGATAATAAATTATTAATTCCAAACTTTTTAATATTAGATTATAAAGAAAAATAAATACGATTATTGGAAAACTATCTGCATCCATACTCTATTTTTCCTAACTATCCACTATCAGTTCCATTCCTATTTACTTAGTAATATTCTAAATGGAATATAGAAATCATACCTTATTTTGGCGAATATGAATTCCCATTTTCAGCCTGTACTTTATTTTCCATGTACGATTGTTCAAATTAAGGCTATGATTATCTGTTGGACAACAGAAACATATAAAGAAAAAAAATTATTTATAACATCAGTATTTTATTAAAATTATGCTTAAATAATATTTTGGGTCATAAAAGTATAATTTAACATAATGATATATTTTTGAAATAGATATAATAAATAAGACAAACATATTGAGTAAAATCACTTATCTTCTCTCAGTTTGTATGTAGAACAAAGATTTGATCTTATTCCGTTATTAGTTCCTGTATAGTACAATATAAAAAGCAAGTTAAATATTTTATTTTGATATAAGAGGTTTGTAACTAACTGACAGAACAATATGATACATATCTATACTAAGAAGTTGATATAAACACTTATCTGTAAGTCGGTGTGGATGTATTTCCTTCCATTTATCACAAAACTTGACAATCTGGATGCAAGTTTACAATATAAATATTTAGTGCCATGAGTAAGTAAATGCAACTTGAAATTTTGTTTACATATGATAAAAAGTAACCGAGCAAATATTTTTTGATGAACATAATATTTGAAAGTAATATTATAAACATGTAAACACTTATCTGTAACAAAGTGTGGATGTATTTCCTTCCGTAGATCACAAATCTTGACAATCTGGATACAAGTAGAGATATAAATATTTAATGGCAGGAGTAAGTTGATTAAATAGAAAATTTGTTTACTTATGATACAAAGTAACCAATCAAATTTTATTTAATGAATATATTATTTGAAAGTAATATTATAAACATGAAAAATCCATTTATTTGTTAAAAAAAAAAAAAACACTTATCTTTGGTCAGTGTAGAAGTATTTCCTTCGTTTGATGACAAAGCTTAACAACCTGTATACAAATTTTCAAAATAAAATAATTAATGGCATAAGTATGAAAAATAATAATATTGATTTACATTGTATAGATTTTGTTTGACGAAACCTATAATTCGGAAGTAACCTTATATACATATAAAATCCTTTTAATTGTAACAATCTAAATTTATAAAAATAAATTAAATAATTAAGACACAGAATTTAGTTTCGTATATCCTAAGAAGATTAAATAAACGGTAATGAAACTATTTATTAGAATAAAAGACAAACATTTCGAGTTTTGATATGTTTTAAACCAATAGAGAACGATCTATGAAGTATCATATCGGCTTCGATTTCATTGGATCTATGAAGTTCAATCCTTTGAAGATGACATGGGAAAGAAATAGAAACCAAAAGAGAGAGGAGAACATACCTTCAGACGAATCGTGGAGACCGATTGGAACAAAAGTTGAAAACCCTAATTTCTTTGTTCAGTCGCCGTCGGAGATTGAAATTTTTTTTTAGAAATCATGTCTGAATGAAAAAAATTATAGGTCGTTATTTTCTAATAAAATGAATCAGATACGGGCTTGGGCCTAATTCGTTCGGGCTTTATTAACATATTATAAAAAATTAATACAGCCCATATTTAAATCTATAGTATTCGAAATTATTGACAATTATTACTCTGGCCCATTATTAACTTCATTCAATATTTTTTAAAATATTATTACCCATTTTATATAACTGAATATAATATACATATTTTAAATAAACCCATCAGGCCACTATTTATTTATTTAAAAATACTAACTTATCATAAATAACCAAAGAGAATACTTTTTTGAAATTCAAATATAAAACTTTTAAAAAATTTAACCTCTAATCAAATTAATTTTTTTCAACCATTCACAATACTAACATTTTGTATATAAAAAACGAACATTAACATAAAAACAACTTCTAACAAAAATGAATAAGACACTTGATATACATTTTATGTTGAAACACATAATATATACAAACAAAAATTTGCCAAAAAAACATATCCGCTATCGTCACTTTCTCAAAACATATATTAAAATATAGAATATTTTACTCGGTATATTATCAAAACATGAGTTACAATATAAAACGGGTAACTCGAATTAGTAAACGGACCAAACCAAATTTATTAACGACAATCGATCTCAACCCGGATACTCATGCCTAAACACACTTATGAAAAATCGAACAAGAACATAAATTTAAAACAAAACCACTGTCCCGCCCTCTAAAGGGCGGGTCAAAATCTAGTTAAAACCCAAAATCCAAGAACCACTCTTTTCTCAAAAAAAAAAAATTATAAAAGAATGGCCCCTTGTCTTAAAAAGTTATTTTTGGACCTTTTTTTTTCTTTTTGACCTCCTTTTCTTTTATTTATTTAAAGTATTTTTTTAACAATATTTTTTTAAAAAATAGAAAGTATGAGAAAAACATAATTAACCTACCTCTTTCTGACTATTTACTAATCCAACTACAATCAGCCGGATCCAGACTCACCCAACTACCAATCTAGTCAAGATCCATTTAAAAATCTAAATCCTTTAATACTTTACGATAATTTTTTGGACTTCCAACTTAAAATCAATTGGCAATTAGTGGATTCCTCCAAATCACTTATATATTATAAATCTTTTTCATATTTCCGATGTGAAATTTTTTCTCGAATACATTCTTTCGAGATAATAGTGCATATAATCATTAATCTCGCAGAGTCCATTGTGCACTTTCGAGATAATGTTCTTTTTCTAGCTATCTCGAAGAAATTGTATCTTTTTTCTTCTTAGGCCATCAATTTGTAGGACGATCGGGCCATTATCAAAACCAGAATAATGGATTCAAATATTGGATCAACTCTGATACATGATAAGTTTTTTGGGTTTCCAACTTAAAATCAATTGACAATTAATGGATTGGCCTAAATCACTTATATATTACTAAAATCTCTTTCATATTTCCGATGTGAAATCTTCTCTCCAATATTTTAATCTATTTTATTTCTCATTCTTTTTGAAACTATTGATTATAACCTTCAAAACATTCATTTTCTTGTTTTCATCCCAAATCGTTCAGTCCATAATCATCATTAGTTGGTCTAATCCTCCTTGTAATAACCCCGAATAAGACTAAAGAAGCAGATGAAATCAAGTAATGACCGAAGGAAAAAGGTCAAGGTATGATCACGAAATGGTCGAATAAAGAAAATTTTGAAATTTTACATCAATATTTCGTTCTTAGGTACACGATGACTAACCTGCTTTGGGACTACAGCTGCTTCAGGTAATTGACGTGCTTGGAATAATTTTATTCGGAAGAATCTCCCGAGTAATACAACTCTTGAAACTACTGTAATAATATTACTTAGTGTTACTAGTATAGTATTCAGTTGTATCAGATATATTTCAATAAGTTGTACTAGTTATACATAGGAGCTGATTTATATAGTTATGTGGATTGTACCAATTTTACTTGTTTATTAGTTAACCCTCAATTTCACGATTTAATCTATAAAAATATAGAGTATTAGAATATAGATTTAAAATAAAGATTAAATAGAGATTCAATAAGTGGAACGGTAATCTCTTTGAACTGTTTAGAAAAGTTAATTGACAGATCTACTGCGGATGGTGGCGACGGGTCTTACCGGCTTCAATCGTTGATGATTGTTCATTCGATGGTGATGGAGTTCTTGCTGCAAACTATGGTTACTTCGAAAGACAGCATGAAGTTCTATGGAACGGTAATCTCTTCGACTCTAATAATAGAGCAAAATAGAAAGTTGTTTTATCTCGTTGGCTCCTACTGGAGTAATAAAAAGAGAATGACAATCGTTTTCAACTCACTCTGAAGCGTGGTGCTTTTGGATTAATATGAAGGTTATTGTTGGGCCCAAATATGGCCCGTTGGCTGACGATAGAACCAAAACAAGTATTGGGCCGTGATAAAGTCCAACGCGTATTGACGACCTTAGCTAAGGTTTAATACGAAGCCGGAGGCTGGAAGCTAAGGGCAATCTTCGAAGAGGTAACGGTGAAGAGGAAGCTCACATCATAACAGAAGGAGCGCAGGACCCGGTCAAAAGGAAACTGTTGCGGATTCCTCAACTAACGGAGAAGATCTCGGAGATCAGTTAAAGACGATCAAGAGAAGTCCAAGACTATTTAAGAGAAGATCGAGGACTAAAGAAAAAAACCTATTCAACCTTTATTCGACACAATACTTTCGTTATCTCTATAACATTCTCATTTTAATTGTAATCATCAGAAAACATTCCATGTAATCATTCTTTACCAAAATCATCAATAAGATCATTCATTCGTTCTACAAGTTCTAACGGGATTCAGCCCATGTTATCTTTCCCTAATCCTTTCCTAAACTATAAACTGACCTAAAAATCAGGAGGTGAGTTTAATCCCTCACAATTGGCGCCGTCTGTGGGGAAGAAACAATCGAATCCCTTACTCTAACTTGAGGATGAATCCTACCGATCAGACAACAAATCCGTCTGACCTTAACCTCCCGATTCAGAGCAATGGCTCACCGAACGATAGAGGCTCTAGTTTCGTAACCTCGGAGCCTCGACGTGGTGACCACCGATCTGGGCAACAGCCTCCGGCTAGCGCTCGAACGAGCCAGACTGCAACCGGAGCCACTAACCCGAGATCATCAAGTGGGACCGCCCCCGGGCTTCCAGTCACCGAGAACCCTCAGCAGCAAGCCATCCCGAATCAAACGGAGGCTCAACTCTCTGAGATTCGTCAGATGATGATGCAATTAGTAGACAAAGCTCAGGAAAGTGAGCGTACAATGCATCAGCTAGATGTTCGTCAGCAACGATTCGAAGAGATAACTAGATCTCTAAACGCAACAACCCTACCACCGCAACGTCAAGCTCCGGGGGTTACTTTCCGAGATCGATTGACCGATCCCTCATTCCCCCGAGGACGTTTAGACTTTTCTCCTGATAGCACTGCTCCGGAAGGATGGGGATCTGCTTTCCAGACACCTCATATTGGGACAGCTCCCGTGTTTAACCCACCTATCACCAGTGCTATGGGAAGTAACGTAGCGAAACCAGCTCCACACCCAGTCAGATTGCTGACCGGAGCACTCGCTTACCTCCTCCGCCGCCTGATTTTAGGTCCGGAGCAGGAGTATCCTTCCCATCCGGGGGCAGAACATCAGCTTCGGTTTATCAAAACAGAAGCTAAACCCCGAATGTGTATCAAAGGGTAGATTCCGATAACCCAAGAGCTGGTGAGCGACTTAGCCCACCAACTGCATGGGAAGACGAACCAACACGATTCCGTCAGGAACCTGCCCATCGGATACCTAATAACGACCCAAATGTCCTTCCCTTAGAGGGACCTGAAGCTATCCGTAGATATATGGAACGAACTCACGCAGCTCTTCAAAAATTGGGAGCTCAAGTCCATAAGGTGACGAGCTCAGCTCCCGAAATCGATAGCTTGATTGAAGAAACCCGTGGAACTCCAATCACTGACAGAATTGCCAGCTCTTACATAAGAGATACCCGAAAAATCAGAATCCCCGAGTATGATGGAACCTCTGACCCAAAGGCCTATTTGAGAGCCTTCCGATTAGCTATCGTGAAAGCCCATTTTACACAAGAAGAATGTGAAGCAGGTTACTGCAGGACATTCACCGAAAACCTGGTTGGAACAGCTCTTGAGTGGTTCTCTGGTCTCGAACCAACCTCAATAGACAGCTTCGATCAGTTAACTAATGCCTTCATGAAGCAGTATTCGACCCATATCCTGAAGCAAGCCTCTGAGGCCGACCTCTGGAAGGTCAGACAAGGAATGGGGGACTCGCTACGAGTCTACATCGAGAAATTCAGAACAGTAAGAACTAAGCTCTCGAACCCCAACGACCAAGTCGCCATCTAGGCTCTTAGAAGAGGTCTGTGGTATAAATCGGAGTTCTGGTCAGAGTTAACACTCAATACCCCTCCAACTATCGATGACGCTCTTCATAAAGCCACTAGATATATTACTTTGGAGGAGGAGACAGCTGCGCTGGATAAACTCCACAAGAAACCTCAGAATCACTCGAAAGGTGAATCTTCAGAGACAAAGGGACCTCATAAAAGGGGGAACCTCCGAAACAATCAAACTCAGGGAGAACATTCCTATGCAATCGAGGAGGACAAGGAAGAGAAACCTGTCGCCGTAGCAAACAAAACTCCCTGGTCAAAAGGCTTTGATTAAAACAAACATTGCTCATATCATGATCGAGAAGGGCACTCAACTGAGGAATGTTGGGACCTCCAACGACAATTGGCAACTAAATTCGCAGCTGGAGAAATAAAGTGCGTGGACCTTAAAAAGCCACCACCTTACCAGAAAGAGGACCCAGAGACACCTCTCCAAAGCGCGATAGGTCACCTGAGAAGGAGACCGATTCGTCACCTCCAGCTCCCAAGAAAAGAGTCGATATGATTCTTGGAAAATTCCCCCAAGAAAAAAGTCTACAAGTCGAAGCTCTCTTGAGCAAGCCGTCCCCTCAATCGAGCCCCGACTCGAGGGTGGACTGTATCCTTGGAGGATCAGATATATGTCAAGACTCCGTCAACTCCATTAAGAATCACGTACGGAAGGCTGTGTCTAATACTGGACCTAAGCCTCCTAACCCCGAGTCCAATACCAAGATTTCTTTCTGGGAAAGCGAGACCTCAAACCTTGACAGACCTCACGATGATGTGCTGATTGTCACCCTGAACATCGCAGGATACGAGGTCCCTAAACTCATGATAGACACAGGAAGCTCTGTTGACCTTATTTTCTACAATACCCTGAAAGGGATGGAAATTGACGACTACAAAATTATTGGCCAAAAAGCTAATCTCGTAGGCTTCTCCGGAGAGACAGCTACCTCATTGGGGACTATCAAGCTCCCAATCATAGCTGGCGGAGTAATGAAAATGACCAACTTAGTAGTCATCGGCAGACCTTCCCTGTTCCATGCGATCTTGGGAAGACCTTGGATCCACAAAATGAAGGCAGTAGCCTCGACTTATCATCAATGCGTGAAATTCCCAACACCTGAAGGAATAACTACCGTACACGGTAGCCAGAAGATATCCAGGATCTGTTACTTGGGAGGATTCGAAATTCTCAGAAAATCCCCCCAATAGCAATTACAGATCCAGGAGGGTCGCGAAATGCAACAAAACATTCGAGGTCCTCCTAAGAACCTCACCGAAAAAGTTTGCATCGACGACTCAAATCCTGAAAGACAGGTGAGCATCGGATCTGAGCTACCTCTCGAAACAAAAAAGGAGCTCATTGACTTCCTGAAAAGCAATGTCAAAACCTTTGCATGGTCCACCAACGACATGAAAGGCATAGATCCGAAAGTCACCACCCATAAACTAAAAGTAGACCCCACTTTCAAACCGATCAAACAAAAGCGTCGCAATCTGGGCCTCGAAAAGCCTCAAGCTGTTAACGACAAAGTTGACCGACTTACGAAAGCTGGGTCCATTCGAGAGGTACACTACCCTGACTGGTTAGCTAACCCGGTAGTTGTAAAGAAGTAAAACGGGAAATGGAGAATCTGTGTAGACTTCACCGACCTAAACAAGGCTTGTCCTAAAGACAGCTTCCCGTTACCTCACATCGACCGCCTGGTTGAAGCAACAGCTGGCAATCGACTCCTATCCTTCATGGATGCCTTCTCAGGATACAACCAAATCATGATGGATCCTGAGGATCAGAAAAAACCGCGTTCATAACCGAACGAGGAACCTATTGTTATAAGGTTATTCCATTCGGGTTAAAGAACGCAGGAGCTACCTATCAGAGGCTAGTAAATAAGATGTTTGCTGGGCAACTCGGAAAAACCATGGAGGTCTATATTGACGATATGCTAGTCAAATCCTCAGCTGGAGAAGACCATATCTCCCACTTAAGGGAATGCTTCGATATCCTTAACAAGTACGATATGAAGCTCAATCCCACTAAATGTACCTTCGGGGTACCTTCAGGTGAATTCCTAGGCTATCTCGTAACCGAAAGAGGCATCGAAGCCAACCCAAAACAGATAGCAACCTTCCTGGAAATGCTGTCACCTAAGACAACCAGAGAGGTACAAAGATTGACTGGACGAATCGCAGCATTAAATCGATTCATATCCAGGTCAACCGATAAGTGCCTCCCATTCTATAAACTTCTAAAAAATAATAAGAAGTTCATATGGGACGAGAAATGCGAGGAAGCCTTCAAACAATTGAAAGCTTACCTCTCCGAACCTCCGATCCTGTCCAAACCTGTAGTAGGAGAGCCACTGTATCTGTACCTCGCCGTGTCAACTGCTGCAGTAAGCGGCGTGCTGGTACGAGAGGAACAAAACGAACAAAGACCCGTCTATTACACTAGCAAGAGTCTGATAGACGTCGAAACTAGGTACTCTACAATGGAGAAATTAGCGCTAGCAGTCGTAACAGCTGCCAGAAAATTACGACCTTACTTCCAATCGCACTCGATCGTCGTAATGACCTCACAACCATTACGAATGATATTACACAGCCCCAGCCAGTCAGGGCGATTGGCTAAATGGGCCATAGAGCTCAGTGAATACGACATCGAGTACAGACCTCGAGCAGCAGCGAAGGCTCATGTCCTTGCCGACTTTGTCATTGAGCTCGCATCCGAGCAATTAGACTCCGAAATGGAATCTCCAAAGTGGAGCCTGTATGTTGACGGAGCCTCATCAAAACAAGGCTCCGGTTTCGGTCTAAGGCTGACTTCTTCAGCAGGAGAGACCATCGAGCAGTCCTATAGGCTCGGATTCAGCGCCTCAAACAACGAAGCTGAATATGAAGCACTAATCGCAGGGTTGAAACTCGCCCTAAGCCTCGGAATTCGAGAGCTGAACGCTTATAGTGATTCACAGCTAGTAGCTAGCCAGTTTCACGGAGAATATGAAACGAGGGACGAAAGAATGGGGGCATATCGCGAAGTCGTCCAGAACCTCACTAGGCAGTTCGACAAATTCGAGCTAACAAGGATCCCACGAGGAGAGAACTCCTCAGCAGACGCGTTGGCTGCTTTAGCCTCCACATCAGACCCCCTCATAAAATGAATCATACCCGTAGAAGGAATCGAAAAACCAAGCATCGACATAGCTACTAAAGCTGAGATAGACAGCAAGCTAAAAGAGCAACCCGAAGGTACCTGCCTGAAACGGTAGCTACCCAAGTTCTCACAACATTCTGGTTCCCAAAGCCAAAATACGTAGCTCTAAAAAGTATACCTCCGGGAACACAATCCAAAACACGGAAAACAATAAAGGTATTCCCCGAAATTCAGACTCCTCGGAGCCTAATCTCACGAATACCTCCGGGGGCACCAACGCAGATCCACTCGTCTGCAAAGTCAAAACCAGAAGCCGCTCAGCTCTCAAAAATTCATCTGGGGGCACCATCCAGACCTCGGGGAATAATGAAGAAAATTGAGGTATTCCTTAGAATTTAGACTCCCTGGAGCCTAATCCTACAAATACCTCCGGGGGCACCACGACACCAGGTCCCGAACAGGAACCTCCCTCGTCTCTTCATAACAAAGTTGTAGGGAGAGAGGATTGGAGAATACCAATCACACAATACATCCTGGAGGGAAAGATTCCACCCTATAAATGGGAGGCTCGAAAGCTCAAAGCATTAAGCGCGAGATATTGCATAATCGAGTCCGTCCTCCACAAATGAAGCGTGTCCGGACCTTACCTGAAATGTGTTCACGGCCTCGTTGCTATGAAACTCATGAAGGAAATGCACAACGGCTCCTGTGGAAACCATTCCGGTGGCCGAGCTCTAGCTATCCGAATCAAAAGACAAGGCTATTTCTGGCCTACCATTATTGCAGATTGTGAGATCTACTCTTCCTCATGTGATAAATGCCAGAGGCATGCACCGATTATACACCAACCTGCGGAGAAGCTGTCCAACATATCCGCCCCTTACCCATTTATGAGGTGGTCCATGGACATCGTAGGACCACTAGTAGCGTCAGGAAGTGGAAAGAAGAAGCTACGCTTCCTCTTGGTCCTGACAGACTACTTCACGAAATGGATAGAGGCTGAAGCTTTCCAGCAAGTAACCAGATTCGATGTCGAACGGTTTGTGTGGAAAGATATCATGTGTAGGCACGGCGTCCCATACGAATACGTGACCGACAATGGAGGACAATTCATATCCCACGACTTCAAAACATTTTGTGACAAATGGAATATCCGCCTGACCTTCTCAACACCTCGACGCCCTCAAGGAAACGGGCAGGCGGAGGCTGCTAATAAATCAGTATTAGCCAACCTCAAGAAACGCCTCGGAACCCAGAAAGAACTCTGGTCAGAAAAGTTACCTGAAGTACTTTGGGCATGTCGAACTACCCCAGGAAAGGCTATAGAGGAAACCCCTTTCTCCTTAGCTTACGGGATGGAAGCTGTCGTCCCAGCCGAAACCATTGCTGGTAGCCTCCGCCGGGAACTCTGTACGTCTGATCCTGTAGCTAATGACCAGCTCCTGACGGACAGCCTCGATCTGATCGAGGAAAGACAGGTTCGAGCTCTGATTCGCATTCAGAACTATCAGCAAGCAATGGCACGACAGTACAACTCCAAAGTCAGGCCCCGACAGTTCGTTGTAGGTGACCTAGTACATAGGAAAGTCTTTGAAGGAACCAAGGAACCAGATACTGGGAAGTTGGGAACCAACTGGGAAGGTCCCTATCGGATCATCCATGTGGTACGACCTGCCGTTTACAAGCTCCAGAAGGTGCGAACCGGGGTACCTGAGATCAGATCGTGGAACGCCACGAATCTTAAGAGATACTATCATTAGGTACCTAAAAATCTCGAACTACGTTAGGCTTGATCCCTTGACTGGGTACGTAGGCAACTCCGTCATGAGTGCAGCCCCAATCTCATTTCAACACTCTGTTCACTATGACCAAAGGGGGCATATGTCTGATTAAAATCACATAGCCCAAGCAGAAATTGTATGATCATTATGATACAGCAATTGTATGATTATTATTATACCATGTATTCAATTATCAATAAAGTAATTATTTTTCGGTACCTCGATTCTTCAATAATTCAGGTCGCCAAGAACCTGGACCTAAGGTCTTAAAACCCTCAAGGCTCTCGAAGGTCTTAAAATCCTTCAAACGATATCAAAACTGATAAACCTAAGCCTAAGGTCTTATCCTTAGAAACCACCAAGGTCTTAAAATCCTTCAAACTAAAACAGGTCCCCACGGATCTGAACCTAAGGTCTTAAAATCCTTCAGAAAAAATCAGGTCTCCACAGATCTGAACCTAAGGTCTTAAAACCCTCAAACTAAAACAGGTCTCCACAGATCTGAACCTAAGGTCTTAAAACCCTCAAACTAAAACAGGTCTCCACGGATCTGAACCTAAGGTCTTGAAATCCTTAACAAAATACAAAGGTCTTGAAATCCTTACCAAATCTCAAAAGGTCTTAAAATCCTAAGCAAATCTAGAAGGGTCCTAAAATCCCACAAACGAATTCATGTTCCCACGAACCACTCTCAAAAAAGAGCCCAAACCGAACTCAGGTTCCTAAAAACCTTGAGCTAATCTCGATATTCTAAGAATTCCTCTTAAGGAACTAAAGACAATCCAAGTCTTATAGACTTATCATAAAACCCGTCTTCTAGACTTATCATAAAATCTGAGATCTAATTCTGAGGATTCACTACACCTCTTCCTATTGAAACTCTTAAAGTCGAAGGTCCCAAAACCCTTCGAAGAAATTCGAAATTCAACAAAACAATTCGATTTCTCACGGAGTCGGATCAAAAAGGATCTCACAAGCCTTCGAAATAATTCAGGTTCCTGAAAACCTCGATTTAGGCAAAAACCCGATCATGATCAAATATCATATTTGGCAACTAAAACAAATTTCGAAACAACCAAGTTTAAAATTAAACAAGGGTTTAAAAGCCTCCCCAGGCTAATGAAGATTCAAAACACAAGCAGATAAAGGTTTAAAAGCCTCCTCAGGCCATAAATCTTAAAAACAAAAGAGATAGAAACCCATTGGGCAGAAGTTTTGAAACATAAAGAGCATCAGCTCTTAACCTTCCTTGGCTCCGGGATCAGCTTCATCATCCTTATCCTCCTCGTTAGGGTCATCCTTCTTGGCAGAAACCTCCACTTCAGCATCCTGGTCGACACCTCCCGGGGTCGCCTCAACTGGAACTAGATCAGGAGATACCGAACCCAAATTAGAACCATATTCTCCAGAAAACGCCGGATTAAACATATTGATCTCAAAAGTACCTGAGCTCTCGGAGAGTTGAGGAATGGGGAGCTTGCTGACTGAGAAATCAGAAACTTGAGCCTTCTCATACGCAACAGCAGCTTCCGGGATCAAAACCATCAAACGGTTATACTCATCTTCAGCATTCTCAATCTCCTTAGACAAGAGATCCTTCAGAAGCTTGGTGTTTGCCTGAAGTTCCTGAGCATAGATCAGGGCATCGGTTTCATCCTTCTTCTTGACAAACTTCTCCTTCACAGAGGTCAGAATCTTGTTGTAAGCATCAGCTACCTCCTTCTTACCTTTCCTGACAGCTAGCTTAACTTCAGCTTCTTTGTTCCTTTGGCTAACCTGAGATGAGACGATCATCTCTTGAACCTGATGCTCAGCTATCCTGCGAGCAGCATCTAACTCATTGATCTTCCTGTTCTTCACCTGAAGATCGATAGCCTGACTTTCGATCTTCCCCTGCTGAGTATCAGCCTTCAAACCGAGCCTCCTGACCTCAGCTTCAAGCTCAGAAACCTGAGCACGAGCCAGGTCGAGCTCCATCTTGGTAGTCTTGAATAACTCAGTAGCCTGAGCTAAATCTCCAGCACTAGGAGCACCATGCACGGTCTCCTCGAACCTCAGCTGAGCTCTGTTGATGGCTCCAGCTAGCTAAAAAAAAGTAAAATAAAAAAAAAGCAAACGTAGTAAAATAAAGGAGTGGAGGAGAAGTTACCTTGAAAACCGAGTGGAGGCGTGGAGAATATGGACAGTGGCAGTTAATGCTAGCTGCTTTATATCTCATCAAGTCTCGAGAATCGGAGCAAATATTTCAAAACTTCTTTCATCCAAGCCGTTGATTTCATCGAAAGAAATCTCAATCGTAAATTCAAGCGAATAATATCTTTGTTGAATATAACTAGTAATCATTATCTCAACAGAAAAGATTGAGGTTCAGCGGCTAGGTTAAGCTCCCGAGTAAGAAGTCTTATCTCGAAAGCTGGGGGCAACTGTTGGGCCCAAATATGGCCCGTTAGCTGACGATAGAACCAAAACAAGTGTTGGGCCGTGATAAAGCCCAACGCGTATCGACGACCTTAGCTAAGCTTTAATACGAAGCCGGAAGCTGGAAGTTAAGGGCAATCTTCGAAGAGCTTACGGTGAAGAGGAAGCTAACATCATAACAGAAGGAGCGCAGGACCCGGTCAAAGGGAAGCTGTTGCGGATTCCTCAACTAACGGAGAAGATCTCGGAGATCAGTTAAAGACAATCAAGAGAAGTCCAAGACTATTTAAGAGAAGATCTAGGACTAAAGAAAAAAACCTATTCAACCTTTATTCGACACAATACTTTCGTTATCTCTATAACATTCTCATTTTCATTGTAATCATCAGAAAACATTCCCTGTAATCATTCTTTACCAAAATCATCAATAAGATCATTCATTCGTTCTACAAGTTCTAACGGGATTCAGCCCACGTTATCTTTCCCTAATCCTTTCCTAAACTATAACCTGACCTAAAAATCAGGAGGTGAGTTTAATCCCTCACAGTTATCTCCTTTGAGGATTGTCTATTCCAGAAGCAAATATGAAGCTTTTATATGAAAAATCTTTAGTCATCCATACGCAAAATAGATGTGTTATAGTTTATTTTGGATCCCTACTGGTGTATCCCTTTTCTATATTTTTTTGCTGGTTCTCATTGTTCGGAACTCTTTGCCTTGAAGGCTTAATAATACAATTCAGCGACAAAAAAAAAGAGATTCAATAAGTGGATTAATAGAATAATGGAAACTTTGCCAAAACAAAACAAAATTTTGGTCTGGTTGTCCATTTGGTATAAAACCATCACTAAGTTGTCCTTAATAATATTTTTCATAATCCCAAAACTAACATTTTATGAACCAAATTAAACATATTAAACATCATTAGAAAATTTAATAGTTAAATTAAAATTAAATGTTTAGTAAAAAGGAAAAGAAATATTAAACAAAATTGGAAACGTAAACCTAGTTCTCTTGTTTCCCCTTTGATTTTTCCGCCTCTCTCGAGACAAAGAACATGGCGATTCTGTGTAGAACTTGATTCCAATAACAGTAGTCTACCCCCTTTGTCATCAGCCGAAGAAAATGATTATGTGGTTGCACCTAATTCTCAAATACCACATGTTGTATAGATATGCATCAAAGAACAAGAGTTTGTGAAAATCACAAGACAAACTGTGAAGAAATCATAGTTTGATGAAGACGAAAAGGGAAAATCATTTTTTTTTGATATTTTGACAAAACAAAATCGATCAAAACACATTTTAGGAAGTTATAATATTTTTAGAATATTTTCTTAACTGAAACTTCTTTAATTTTCGAAAAAACATGTTTTCTTATTCGTAGAAGGCACCTTCTAATCAATTAGAACCATGACAAAATTCCGTATGCAATTTCGACTAATTGTAGGAGTTCCTGTAATTTCTAGAGTTCGCGTTCCTGAAATTTTGGAATATTTCATAAAAGTAGAAACTACATTCGACGAAAAAATAGCTTTCTTTACAATTAGTAGAATACGCATTCCCCATATTTAGAATTTTAAATAATAGTAGATGGACTTGTTTATTTTGGATTTCATTTTTTTGTCATTTTTTAAAAGGGTGCAACACGAGGACGTCCCGGAAGGTCACCCATCCTAGTACTACTCTCGCCCTAGCACGTTTAACTACGGAGTTCTGATGGGATCCGGTGCATTAGTGTTAGTATGATTGCACCCGGATTTCATTTTCTACTAACTCATTTTCCGTAGAAGAAGAATTCTACTTTTGGTTGAATGAAATTTAAATTTTTTAGGAAAAACTCCCAAAATGGAACAAAAATTCAGCATAGTTGTCCATATATTATAAAACCATCATTTAGTTATCCTTTTAGTATAATTTTTTTCATGATCCTCAAACTAACCCTTGATTAATTTCGTTAAACACATTAAACTAATAGAATTTTATAACAATTAATTAAAAAGGAAAATAGAAATAAAACTTTTTAAAGAGTTTTTAATAAAACTTTAATAAAAAATATTTTTTAAACTCTATAAAAATTAAAAAAAAATTACAAATTTTTTTTAATAAAAGCCTTAAATAAAATTTATAAAAAACGTTTTACAAAGTTTTATTTTTATAAAATTTTTAAACGTTTTTAATAAAACTTTAATAAAATAACTTTGTAAAATTTATAAAAATAAAAAAATAAAACTTTACAAAAAGTATTTAATAAAAACTTTAAATAAACTTTATAAAAACACTTTACAAAGTTTTATTTTTATAAAACGTTTAAAATGTTTTTAAACCTTTAGTTTTATTAATCCTTTTTAATAAAAATAAAAAAATTTAAAACTTTTTTAATAAAACTTTAATAAAATAAAATTTGTAAACTTTATAAAAATAAAAATAAAACTATGCAAAAAGGTTTTAATAAAAAAACATTAAATAAACTTTATGAAAACCGTTTTACAAAGTTTTATTTTTATAAAAGGTTTAAAACGTTTGTAAACTTTTTATTTTTATTAAACTTAAAAAAAAATAGAACAAGAGTTTGTGAAATCACAAGACAAACTATGAAGAAATCATAGATTGATGAATAAGAAAATTCAAATTATTATTTTTTGATATTTTGACAAAACGAAACATGTTTCAGGAAGTTAGAATATTTTAAGGATTTTTTAGAATATTTACTTAACTGAAATTTTCTTAATTTTTGCAATAACATATTTTCTTATCTGTAGAAGACACCTTCTACTTTTTTAGAACAATGACAAAAATCTTGAATGCAATTTCTACCTCAGATAGACGTACGAGTAGATTCTAGATTTCGAATTCCGAAACTTAAGAATACTTCATAAAAGTAGAACATGCATTCCACAGGAAAGTGACTATCTTTACGAATAGTAGAATTCACATTTCCCTTATTTAGAATTTTAATAAAAAGTAGATTGTTCGCTCTAAAAATTAGATGAACATGTTTACTCTAGAATTCGTTTTCTACTAACTCATTTTCCATAGAAGACGCAATCTACTTTTAGTAGAACGTAATTTAAATTTATTTATTAAGTTTTTCAACCAAAAAGATTACATGTTTGTGTATATGAATGTTTTGTTAATTGTTTATATTTTTATAATTGTTTTGATCCACAAAACTATTTATTTCATTAATTTTCAGAAATAGAAAGGATAAAAGGAGACAAAATGGAAAAAATGATTTTATACTAAAGGGACAACCATGCTGTTTTTTTGTTCTGTTTTGGCAATTTTTCCAAAACTTTATTTATCAAGTTTTAAATAAAATAAAAATATGTGTTTCTATATATTGATGTTTTATTATTTTTATATTTTTAATAATTTTTTGACTCATAAAACTATTTATTTCATTAATTTTCAGAAATGAAAAGGGCAAAAAGAGACAAAATAGACAAAAATCGTTTTATACCAAATGGACAACTAGACTAAATTTCTGTACTGTTTTGGCAGTTTTCCTTAGAATGAATTCCTAAAAGACATAAATAAATTTGGACAGTGGGACCGGTTATACTAATTGTACCGTGTATAACTAGTACATTTAAAATGTGTAACTAATATATTTTGTATTTTATATGATTGTATCTATCTTATTAAAACAGAAACATTATGTTGGACCTAACATTTATTTTGTAAGTTTTTAAATTAAATACACATTTATACTTTATAGTTAAACATACATTAAGTCACTAATGTTCCTTTCTTTATACTACTATCCATGTTTCCAAACAATATACTTATTTCTTTATACTACTATCAATGTTTCCAAACAATATATTTTTATACTACTATCAATGTTTCCAAATAATACAATAATTAATCTTAGTTATTTTATATCTATCATTTTCTCTTTAAAATTTTGTAGAAACGTCATAATTTCATAAATTGCAAAATAGTGAACTTTAAAATTTCGATTATAAGATTACAAATTATGAAACTATTACAATTTAAATCCAATTAGATTACATATCGGTCATCCATCAGTTCAATCGGTTAGTCTCGGGTTTTAGTGATTTTTTAATATGAATATTCTAAAAACATAAATTGAATTGTCAGATCTCCGGATTAACCGGTATAATCACAATCGGGTTGAATTTAAAAATACTGATTTAAATGCAAAAATATTTTAAATACACACTCTTTAAAAATAACCAAAATATTTGTTAAATTATTAGTGAAATTTTTCATCGTAAAATATTCCGCGCTTCAAAAGCGCGGGTCAAAATCTAGTTTTGTTTATTTTCAGTGAATGAATGATGTAGTAGAATAACTACAAGAAAATGCGGCTTTAAAGAAGAAGAATTACAAGGAAAAATGATCGTCTAAGGGGAAGTTTACGATGATATTTTGTTTCTTTGTAAATTCGAAGTAAATTTACGAGTAATATTCATTGTAATATACTTGTATATTTACGATGACTATATGACGAAAGAGAAGATTCTTCGTAAAGGTGTTGTAAAATATCTACGACTTTCAGTCAAGAAAAAAAAAACCTACGACTTTACGATGAATTTGAAAGAGGTTTGAAAACAACAGAGACTCAAATGATTAAAAACTCAGTCATCATCTCTCTAGTAGTGCAAACCAAATCATAAACATCCTAACCTTAGAAGCACACTATACAATATGGGTCCAAGCTGTTTATACAGCTTGAAGAATTTGCCGAAGTTTCTCAATTTGGTGCCATTGCCCAAACCACTCTCCAAGCTGTTCTTCATCCTCTAACTCCAAGAATGCTTCTATTTCTAAGAAATCTTTCATAGTGATCTATTTTTCTACATATGGGTCATGAGAACAACTTGATACATCAGTGCTCGTCTGTGTCAAGTCTGCAATGTCAAGAGGACAACTCGAACTTTCAGGGATTTCAAGTGGTATCAATCGATGACAAAAGTATTTATCGTTCGATGCTGAGGTGATGGTGTCGATCGACGGTAAGGTGGTGGTGTCGATCGATTCTGAGGTTGTGGGGTCGATCGATGCTGAGCTTGTGTCACTAATCTCGGCTCCCTCTACTCTGCTCAGCTTTGGATCATATAGCACTCTAACCTTGGCAAAAGGTTTTTGACCTCCTCTGCAGCGCACTCTATACTCAAGAATTTCCTTTTGACATTGTGAAGGGACTAGTGATAGGACATGTGCATCTGCATTCCTTTTCTTTTTCTTCTTTCTCTTCCTCGTCCTTCCCCCAAACTTAGACTTTTCAGTCTCGTTGTGTTCTGAAATTTGGAAGGTATCGACCGATGCTGCGAGCTTCGTGTCAATAGATTCGTGAGGCTGATTGCCGACCGATGTTGTAAGTTGAAAGTCGATCGATGTGTAGATCACGGGGTCGATAGATACTGAGCTTGTGTCACAAATATCAGCTTCTTCTACTCTGCTCAGCTCTCCAGATTCATGTTGTTCATCACCTTCTACTGTATAATGGTTGACCAGTTGTCCTCTGTTCAGTTTGTCCCTCTGTGTATCCTCATATGCATGTTGAACCTGAATGTCTGGCTTCTTGATGTAAGTGCTCATGGTTTCAAATTCTCCATTCGGCTAGTGTAGTATACACCTAACATATGACTGAGTCTAGCCATCAATTCCTTCTCCCGACCTTTAGTCATCTGATCCAACATATCATCAAACTTCCTCTGTCGAGTTGTTGCAGTTTCATAGAGAAATTTGTTGAGGAATGCACTTTTAATCTCCTCCCAGCAGGTCAGAGATCCTGACTGAAATTGACTGAACCAGCTGAAAGCATTTCCAGAGATAGAGTATGGGAAGATCTTGCAGATAATGTGATCTACAGGTACCTCATTCTGCTTGCTTGCTGAAACTAGTTCCTCAAGCTCATTGATATGGTCTCTGGGATCTTCATGAGGAATACCTCGGAAAGGGTCAACACATCCCCAATCATGTCATTCGCGGTTTAGATCAAACTCGGTTGTCTCAGCAACAACAATCACATCAGGGATTACAACATCCTCTGCATTAATCAATTGTCATGTGGCATTGCGAAGGCGACCTTCTTCGTCTCTTAGCATCCCATTCTCATCGAAACTCAATATGATTACATTGACTTTCTCTGTCTCCACGCAAGTGATATCGGTCGACCCTTGATGAATATAATTTTTCGGCATCGGATGAACAGTGTCCGGATGAATAGTACCTCGATGAACAGTACCACGATGAACAGTGTCACGACAAACAGTAACGTATTGAACAGTACTGCGATGAACCGTGTCGCGATGAACAGTATCGGTCGACGCCGGATGAACAGTATCGATCGATGCAGGATGAACAGTGTCGATCGACGTTTGATGAACAGTGTCGATCTATGCGGGATGAACAGTATTTGAATGAACAGTGTAGCGATGAATAGTGCCGGAATGAACAGTACTCCAGTGAATAGTACCACGATGAACAGTACTCGGATGAATAGTACCACGATGAACAGTACTTCGGTGAACAGTACCCGCGTGAACAGTATTTCGGTTAACAGTGTTCAGATGAACAGTGTCGTTTGACGGTTTGTGAACTCTGTAGATCACCGGTTCTTGTAAAGTGCCGATCGATTCGTGATGTACGATGTCGATCGATTTTGGTGTATGCTGTCGATCGATACATCCCTCGTAGACTTATTGTTCGTACATAAACCAGCAGATTGCTTCTGTGAAGAAGCTAAAAATCCTCTCTTCATTGTTGTTCCTGGTATTTACCTGAAACATAAGAAATTTTTTTTATCAATTTTTGAACAATAGTAAAACCTAGACTAAATCTAACGAGAAAAGATCTAATGGCGATCAAACTTCCCTGGCAACGGTGCCAAATTTGATATCACTCAAGTTACCCTAAGGAGTGATTTATACTCTCTTAAATAAGAGGTCGAGTGGTAGCACTTAGGGATCGAATCCACAGGGAGCTAGGACACACACTATATTTAAAAGTTATATGATTAAACTAGGCTACTATATTATAAGACAGTAAATAAATAAAACAGTAAATAAAATAGTAAACAAGTTGTACAAGACAATTATTCAACTTGGCAGAGAGTTGTTTGATGGAAGGATGGGTTGCTAGATCTAGGGTTTCTGTTCAGGAAGTCAGGATTATAATGATACAAAGACTATGCATGATATTAAAGATCCCAACGGTAACAATAACTGTACCACTGTCGTTTTCTGGGTTATCTATTACTAGATCCAATAATTCACACTACAAGCACAAGTCATAATCAGGAAGGCATCAATCGATATCTTCTCGGATGTATCGATCGACATAGCCTTGCGTCAATCGATCGATATCTCTATAGGAGAATCTATCGATATGCCTCTAGTAAGCTTTAAGCGCGGGTTGATAAAAGTTCACTAGGAGTTTGCTAAATCATTTGTCGATTATTTCTACCAAATCCTAGCTCAATAAGGATTTATTCAGATAAGAGACCAAGTCCTAGCTCAATAAGGATTATACCATGGGTAAAATCGGATCAAATTCATGGTATATCAATATGGTATTGTACCAAAGTATGTAGTACCTAGCAATTACAGACATGTTGATAAGATTATATCAATATGAGAAGACTGCTAGAGCGATTAGATGGCAGGATGAGCATGTCCAGATGGATGGAGAGGTCACCCATCCATCAGAAGCAACGTCAAAACATTTCAATATTGTACACCTTAATTTCGCTATGAAAATTCAAAATGTTTATCTTGGTTTATGTTCAGATTGATTTAGTCCATTCATAATGTCTACAAACAAGATTCCTTAAGGTTAATCAATCTTATGCCGTACAACCTACCCCAGAGATATGCATGGAACAAAAATTTATATGCATGAGCATATTAGTCCCTTGTCTGAAGCATCAAAAATGGTCTATAGATGTTTTTCTTCAACTATTGATATAAGAGTTGAAGGTATTTTGGTCACCAAAGGTGACAACGTATGATTGTTCAATGAAATTGTTTTTTACAATGCAATGTTGTGGACAATAAATGACTTTCGTGCTTAAAGCATGATATATGGATGAACAACACATGGAGGATTATCTTGCCTATATTTTCATCCCAAAACTCAAGCCCAAAATTTTCTAAAGGAATATGTGCTTCTCTATGGCCCATTAGGGAAAAAACTAGGGTTCTCTTCTCTTTTCTTATAAATAGAGCTGCAGCCACTTCTTCTCTTCCATCGGAAACTTAGAAACAAAATTTTGCAGAGAAATCCTGGCCGTCAGCTCTCTCTCTCTCTCTCTTATGCGCCTATATCTCTTCTCTCTCTCCTCTCCACGCTCTCTCTCTCCTCGCCAGAACCAAGACGGTGGTCGCAAGTAGTGGTGGTGGCCGCGAGTTGTTGTTGTTCTCGAATATCGTCTCTCTTGTTTCCTTCCTCCAGATCTGTTCAAATCTAATATCAGGTGAGGTGTTTCAAACTCAGATATATTCTCATGTTCTTTTATATTGTTGAATGTGGAATTAAGATTGGTTAGCTTGTTTGTTGTTAGGTTGTTAGATCATATGACGGTTTCTAGGATGATAACTGCATAGATCATGATGCATAAGAACGATCACCCTATTAAAGGACATTAATGGACTGCATTTTGTTGATGTGATGATTGTATGTTGATTGTTATATCGTTTGTTGAGTGTTGAGTGACAGCTAGAATGATAGAAAATAATTAAACATAGGTTACTAGAATCCTGTTAACCAGATTTGATAGATGAATGATATGATCCTTGTGTTTTGATGTGTAATAAATTGAGTGGTGACACCGAGAAACGGTGGCGTCTGGAATGAAAGAAAAAAGTGTCAAAGGTTGAGAAATGAAAAGGAAATGTAAAGGGAAATGAAAAGGGGAATTCGGCCAAAAAAATCATGAACATGGCAAGAATTGCCATAATGACGAGGTTTCTTGCCACTAGACTACTGTCACTTTTAAGAATATCCATAACATGTTTTCTTTTATTGAGTATCAAACAAATCTCAAAAATCTAAATTCTTTTAAAAAAATTCCAAAAAATCTTAAAAATTCAAGAAAATTCTGAAAATTAAAATTAAAATTGAAATTACAAATAAGTTTTTTAAAAAAAAAAATCAATACATTAAAATTTTCAAAAAATCTAAAATAATTCAAAAAATGCAACGAATTAAATTTAATGATTAAAAAACTTGAAACATATTTTTAAATAAATTAACGTATGTAATAAAAAATAAAAATGATATTTATCACACTATAGATTTTAGTATGAATAATGTATTTAAGATAAAATAGACAAATGATAACCACGTGTCAGTGGTCAAGTGGTATGTGCTCCTTCCTGTTGTCCGCAAGGTCGAGGGTTCGAGGCTACCTCTTGCAGATTTGTGGTGATTATCTTGAGGGACCTTTGGGCCCAATACGGAGAAGCCCAGATCTGCTGCGCGTGGCCACTGGTGGCTTAACATGGGGTGATCACCAGCCCTCCTGGATGCCTTCGGCGGGCTCTCTGGCGGGCAATGCCCAGATTTCCGAGACGGTCATTAGGCGCTAGTCGGATTCCTCTTGAGGCATTCGGATACCAGGGTCATCAAAAAAAAAATAGACAAATGATAATTAAGATACAATAAACAAATGATATTATCACAATTGTTTTTTCTAAAATATGATAATAATTAAATGAAAAACATTTGTAGTGTGATAAATATCATTTTTCTATTTTATCTCAAATATATTAATTTATAAAAAAAAATGTATGATTAATGTATTTAAGATAAAAAAAAACTCAAATGATCTTAGATACATTCATTTTTATAAAAACATTTAATGTTTTGATTTTTTAAAAATATTTATAATTTCAATTTTAATTTTAATTTTCAGAATTTTCTTGAATTTTTAAAAAAATTTGGAATTTTTGAAAAAATAATTTAGATTTTTCGAAATTTGTTTGATACTCAATAAAAAAAACATGTTATGGATATTCTTAAAAGTGACAGTAGTCTAGTGGCAAGAAACCTCATGATTTGGCCATGAGTTCTCAGGTTCGACCCACGCGAACAACATATTTTTGATAATAAAATAGGTAAAACGACGTCATTTTACTTAACGATCTTTGTATTTAACCACCGTCTTAACTGTTACTTAACGGTGTCTTAATCTGGTCGGTCAATCAAAGTTTCTGAATAAACTGATAAAAGTCAACAAAAATTGAGGTTTTTTTTTGCCAGCCTGGAGTTCATGTTTCTTTTGGCCATTCTTGCCATGTTCAGTATTTTTTTGGCCGAATTCCCAAATGAAAAGGGATATGAATGTAGAAACTAGACCACATAAAGGGTGGAGTCCAGGGACACTGACTGCAGCAGAAAGTAGGAGTGGGGTTAAGGGTCGTGCACGGATGGTGACCGCAAGGGGAGGCGGGTTCAGAGTCTTGCCACTGGGTAGGATCGAGTCAATGCCGAGTCTTGGCGGGAAGTGATTGTAATACATTGCAAGGGCGGACTTCATCCTAGGTAACCAGATGTGTGCATACCAGGGCAGGCGTCACATATTGATGCAGCAAGAAAAGGGAGGTATGGTCCGCTTGAGCTGTGTATGTCCTAGAGTTCTATGTTGATTGGAGTCTTATGTGGCTTGTGTGATGACTGAGTTCATCCTTAATGATTGTTGTTTGAAATGTGATTGATTGGTGGTTGGTCGGTTCTCTTTTCGCATTGAGAAGTATAGAGGTTTATGCGGGGAAGATGGTCTAGAACCATTTCATTGAATATTCTTTACTCACACCCTCATTTTCCCTCCCTTATGCGTAGGACCATAAATAAAAGTGTCGGAATTGGTTGAGATGGGGAATTTGTATAAGAAAGAAACACGTCTGAAATCTTTGGGACCTGTAACGGAACACACGGAGATGTCGTTTATTAGACATGTGTGTCCTTAACCCCTTGTGTTGGAAACCCCTGGTTAACTTAGGGGAGGCGGGTGTTACAGTTTCAGAATTATAGTCTTTGTTGCTTTCATTAAAAAATTGTTTGCACTTATGTTATTCCCTTTCGGTTTCATTGATCAGTGTATTAGTGAAATATAATCAAGATATTTTGCCAAACTATTTCTTATCTCTCATTTGATTCAAATGTATGTTACAATGTATTTATTCATTCTAACCAAAGTAAAACAGAAAACAATTAAACATAAATTAGTGTAGAACCGGATTAAACTAGTCCACATATATAGCATATTTTTATTGGTCAACCCATCCACGATTTGATCTCCAGTCTTCACATATTGTCTGTGAAAAGCCATCTTCAATCTTTCCCTAACCTTATGACAATCATTTCTAGGTGTTTTTTTCCTTTCATGGAAGATATTATTACTTGCAATATGAACTGCAAAACTATTATCACAATAGCTAAAATGCTAAACTCAAGTGAGCTTTCAATTCAGAAACCGAGTCATCATCTGTACTCAAAAACAATATGTCATTGACATATACCATTACCACCAAGAACTTGTTGTCAAATTTTTTTACAAACAAAGTATGATAACTGATACACTTCTCAAATCCAAACTGGTCAATTAGCCATTGTCTAGACACTTACCTCAAGCCATAAATGGACTTATGAAGGCGGCGCACAAATCTGAAAGAAACTGATTGTGGGAACCGAAATTCACACTGTTCAATTTTTGTTAATGGAGAAAAGCCAAGATTACCTAACTTTCCTTGAGGTCTAGATTCTCTGCGAAAGCCAACGATAGGTAACCAAATAAATGCGGAAAATACATAAAGATAGTAAAAGAGTTTAGAAAAAGTAGATCTTCATTTCGAATTTTCATAAGAACACTGCGATTAATACAAAAGGTTATAAAAAATTTAGCCACAACAGCTGTCAGTGAATTCCCTAGTCAAGCCACCTAAAACCTTAAACGTAGTTGAGATGCAGATCGATATCAAATGACGAAAAATATAAGAAAAAAGTTTTGTAGATTTCGGGCTGGACTTTATGAAAGACTGCCTACGTACCCCTTTCGAGGATCAAGCCGAACATAGTTCAATTAAAAGAGTGGAACAAGAGATCGAACTATCTAGACGAGTTCGTCTAGTAATCGAGTGTTAGTCTTAAAAACCAAACTTATTGAAAATAAAGCCTACGGTTTCTAAGTGCAGAGATTACTAAGTTTTTTTAAAAAATTGTCCTTGTGTTCCTTGTCTTGGCAACCCTTATATATGTCTCCAAGGTCGGCCGTCTTTCCTTTTTTTGCCTTTAATTTGAATTTATCTCTTCGCGGATATATTCCATTTTCTCTCGTTCTTCATGATTATCCTTGAAATTTGACATTTATCTTCTTTTGCGAATTTTAGATAGACTTTCATAGTAGTTTTGGGCTCATTCTCGTCTAAAATCGTAAGTGGGTTTTTTGCCCTACTTTAGACCTTTCGAGACATTTTTTGACTTAAGCACTTTACGATTTATTTCGGAGAAGTAAACTTCAGTACGTTGTTGGTTCTATGGGATGATGAAAATCAGTCATATACTCGAGATAACAATGGTGTTAAGCTGAACGTCATCGTTTTATACGATTGATTTGGATCCATATGAGAAAATATGCCATTGCTATTTTTATCGAAAAGTTTCAACGGTAATTCCAATCGAGACGAAACAAAAGACAGTTCAATCGAGGTCCAGAAGGGAAGAGCTTGTCGCCATATTGCATGTCCTACTCGCCATATGGCCAGTTGAACATGGTTCACCCTACTAGCCATATGGTGAGTTGGATGTTGTCCGTCATACTCGCCGTACGGCGAGTTCGACATGGCTCGTACTACTTGTCATATGGCGAGTTGGACACGGTTCGTCCTACTCGATGTATGGCGAGTTGGACATGGCTCGTCTATACTCGCCATATGGCGAGTTGGACATGGCTCGTCTATACTCGCCATATGGCGAGTTGGACAAAGCTCGTCCTACTCACCGTATGGCGAGTTCGACATGTCTTGCCCTACTCGCCGTTGGTTTAGTGGGAAGAGAGGGGAGTTTTAATGTCCTTAATTATCCTGAGTTCGACTCTAAGAAAAGCATTTTGTTTTGTTTTTTTTGTTTTGTATTTTCGTAACTCATCAAGCCAAAGCAATATCTGTGTGGTAGACTTGTTGGCAATCAGTTCGTAGATGTTATGTTATTAATGTTGAAACTTACCAAGAAAATTTGCTGCAATGTTCCTAACTTCCTTTGGCCATGTAGCTGTGTACGTAAGTGTATTGACGCTTACTGAGAATCTCTTTCATTTATGGAAATTTCATTATATCAACAAGGATCAAATACTATGTAAAGCGCATATTAGTTATAGCCAAATAAAAATAAGTATAAAGCAAATCAAAGACAGCCTCTTGGAGCTTGCTCTACAATACCGTCGGGAGAGTTTTGGGAATGAATACTTTTACTTTATTTTCAAAGTTTCCAAGTCATTTTTTAGATGTCAAGTCTATTTGGAGCATTTTTGTCTCCTGTGAACATATAATAGTGTGGAGATATGCAAGAACAAGACAAATAATGAGAGAGAGAGAGAGGCAGAGATGTACAAAACAGAGAAGATGTTGGACCAATTATCAGACCCGTCCCTTCCTTAAAGCGGGTAAGGCACAAGCTTTAGGCCACCAATTGTTAAAAGAAATTTCGAGTCACGATTACATGATTTCTTAATTATAATACTGGTAATTATCCGCGCTATGCTGCGGGATTTTTTTTTACTAATTTTCTAGTTTGATAATTAATATTTGTTTCAATTGAATGTTATTAATATTTTTGTGAAATTTGTAATTAGTAAATATTTATTGAATTTGTCTTCTCTAATATTTAGGACTTTTGTATTTGTTTAGTTGTTGTTTGTTATATTTAACTTGGTGTATGTTGTGTAGAGGATTTTTAACTCGAACCAATTTTTTATCTTCTGTAAACTAAATCAACCACACACATTAATAACTTAACATATGTTTTCCTTTCTGTACTTGATGCCAGGTATCAATAGAATTTGCTTAAAGGGTCAATTGCTTTCTTGGGATCGAAGTCTACAAATCACGCATTGATATTAAGTTACTTAACTCCACTCTAGAACATGTTTATCCCACATACCCATTAGGGTCTCTTGATCAAATTTTAATAATATTTAAAGAATAAAAGTGTTGAAGAGATTTAATGAAAAACCTTGAGATTTTGATGTCGTCCATTGCTAGTCTCCATTGATTTGCTTTGCTTTGTACTCCTCTGATTTGACGAGGCTTCATCTTCCTAAAACAGAGACACTGAAATATATCAATGATGTGTTCTACGCGAAACAACAACAAATTGAACCAAAACTACAACGATATATTGAAACAGAAACATATATACAACTTGAACAAATCCAAACATAACAACATCCATATCAATTTAATCCATCCATAACAATTGGAAGATGATCAATGAAATTTTTTTTTTCAAGAACATGAAAAAAAAATAAGCTTTACCTTCGATTAGAGGAGAGCCATCGTGAAAGAGATCCCTCGCCACCGACATACAGCTTCTTCCCAATCGAGCAGAGCTCGATCGCTTTCGAGGAGAACTCCGGCGCCGTCGAGGAGAGCTCCGTCGCCACCGAAAAACCAAACCGGCGCCATCGAGGAGAGCTTTCGATTAGAGCCGAATCACCATTGCAAAGCTCCGTCGCCGTCTAGGAGACCCACCGAGACACAGACTCGACGAGAAGCAACGGATACCAACCGATCAGAAGAAAAATAGCCTCGATCGATCAAATCGCCAGCCTTCGTCGAGAGGATTCGAGGGAGAGAGAGGGAGAGAGAAAGAGAAGTTCGACGTGTTTAATGTCCACCCTCTCGTTCGTTGACACGCGTCCACCAGGATACGTGCCTTCATGAGACCACGAAACACCCGTCTCCTTGACTTTCTTCCTTTCTTTAATTTTCTTTTAATTATATTTAACTAAAGAAACCCCTTTAACTAACCGCGATAAACATGATCTTAAGCTTTGAAATATTGATAAAGCCACATTTGTATACGAAAAAATTACATGGTAAGACACTTTATCACTTTGTATACATATCTAGTCTCTATATACAACCTCTGAAGCTTGTATGTGGCTTCAATAAAGCCAAGTTTCTCCAACATCACTAAACATTGTAATTGCTATAGTTTCAGAAGAAGAAAAACATCTTATTGCTATAAGAATACATATTAGTAATATGTTACATAGAATACCGCAAGAACTTTCTTATGTCAAAATCATCATCATCATCATCATCATCTAAACATACTTGAATATTTGGAAGATAGTTCCATACCTTCAATCCTAGATGATTCTAAACAATTTTCGGTCACAGCCTCTTGGAACAGGAATTTAGAACATAAGTCGTCAACAATATAAAAAAGAAACCCAAACTTTTAAAAGAAATAAAAATAGTAAGTAAGAAAGTAACAAAAAGTTCCCATGGTAGTCTCAGATCAAGAAACGGTTCTATAAACATGAAACGTAATGAAAAATAATCATAGAAGAAAAATAAGAAGAATCAAAAGGGAACTAGATCATATGTCACACACTCATAGTTTTTTTTCAAGTCCTCTTACGTGCCATAGAAGGTGGATTCCCATCAAACAAGTCATCAATGTAATACTCAATATCTTCAGGCTGATACTTAACATACTTATCACTATGCCTCCCAGAATCAATATGCTGCTTATACCTCCCAAAGAAAGACCTATAAGCCGGAATCACCAACGCCGCGACAGAAACCCTTAGCTCCGACTGCATCTGCTCATCACTCACAATCCAAGTACTCTGCGTCTTGTGAATCTCATCAAACATAGTATTGAACACCTTGAACCTCTCTTTCAAAACCGGCTTCGAAACTTTCCCGTTCACCTGTATCCCTTGTTGATTCATATACAGATTAAGAGAACAGGAGAAGCTCTAAGCCTCATAAACGAACGAGCAAGAAAAGAAACCATTCAGAAGAGAAAGCAAGTAAGGGAGAAGAAGATGTGCGTACGTATTCGCAAAGAAGCTGAAGCTCGTCCTCTGAGAGATGCTGACCGTCTTTAACCTTCGATATCCATTGATCCAAATCCATTATCTCCCTATCTATGTGTTCCACCACTTTCTCCTCCGTTGATTTCAATGGCGAATCAAGTGGATAAAGAGAAGTAACAATACTACCTCTTCGTGAACCCCAACCATATTGGCCAAGAACTTGTTGTGCCTCTTAGGTACGACCTCCACCAGACCGGTTCGGCTCAGCATAAACCAATTATTTTCCCTGCTGTTTAACATATCCAACAACCCGTTTACTCCCATCTCCCCCCATGCTTCGCCTTTCATCCCTCGTCCTGATAAATGGCGGTCCTCCACCACCGCTTCTACTGTTATGACTGCTTGCCGCGTAAGGATTAAACGTTAGAGAAGCTAAGTAACTCAGAGCTGTCACCACGTCGCCTATCAGAGGTCTCGTCGCTGCTTGTTCCTGTATCAGAATGCAAAAAAGGATGAGGTTTTTCTTTTAGTTATATGCAAAGTTAAGGTCTTTTTAAACTTTACCCCCATGCGACGAGGTTTGTATACGGATAACAAAGAAGAGAAGGCGGAACTGTCGCCATCTTCAGACACGTTGCCGGAGAAGAGAGTGGTGAGGATCGCTGAACTCATCAACTCCTTGGGTCTAACTCCAAAACTCGCCGAATCGATCTCATCAAAAGCCAGCTTCGACGAGAAGCGTATAAGACAGAGTGATTCATCAAGGCCCAAGACGATTGAAGCCCAACGAAACAAGCCCACTCAGATCATTCAATCTCCTCCAACGGTTAAAACACTCGACGACAAAGACAGAGCAAGAGAAGAAAAGAGAAAGGGAAAGCTGGTCATGACATCACGTACGGAACCGTGTGGTCCTGCTTTGAGCAATGCATTCTCAGCCCTTGGATCACTAGAAGAAGAAGGATGATTACAGCTGTATAGAAACTAGGGCTTTTCCATCTTCTCTATTTAAGCAAATTGTTCATCTTTGTATAACCTTAAGAATCAAGAAATATAAAAGAACGTTTTCTGAATCTTCATTTACAAAAGCTTTTATGGTATCAGAGCCATGGAAGCTCTTGAAATCTACACTCCTCCTTCACTGAAAATAGTGAACTCGGTTACTGTTAAGCTTACTGAGAGAAACTAATTGTTGTGGAATAATCAATTTGAAGCTTTTCTCAACGGTCAACGGTTGTTAGGGTTTGTCACCGGCGAGAAACCAAGACCTCCGCCTACTCTTCCAGTTCCGGGTATCAACGGTACGACGACAAATGTTACAAACCCTGACTACCACACATGGTTCCAGACAGACCAAGTCATCAAGTCTTGGTTGTTGGGTTCCTTCTCCGAAGACATACAGAGCTTGGTGGTCTCATGTAACACTTCTCAAGAGATCTGGTTCACACTAGGTCAACACTACAACCGCCCTACTTCTTCAAGATTGTTTGAGCTTCAGCGTAAACTGCAGACGATAACAAAGCAGCAGAGATCCATAACAGAGTACCTCACTGAGCTCAAACACATCTGTGACCAGCTCGCCTCTATTGGAAGCCCAGTGTCAGAAAGGATGAAAATTTTTGCTGCTCTTCAAGGTTTGGGAAAAGATTATGAGCCTCTCATAACAAGTGTTGAGGGCTCTATTGACTTGTTACCAAATCTCACCTTGGAGGACATGGTTCCGAGGATACAGAGCTATGATGCGCGCATCCAGAGGTATAATGCTCCTTCTGATGTGTCTCCTCATCTAGCTTTCAACGCTGAGAGGTACTACAACTCAAGAGGAAGAGGTCAGTCTAACAGAAGATTTGGCTCCAACAGAGGTCGTGGGTCTTTTTCTACTAGAGGAAGAGGGTTCCATCAGCAACTGTCTTCTTCAGGATCTCGATCTGTCTCTCCAACATCGTCTGTGACTTCAGAGGATAGGCCTTCTTGTCAAATATGCGGTCGCTTTGGTCACTCTGCTCTTCGTTGTTGGCACAGATTCAACAATACATACCAAGAAGAAGATCCACATGTGGCCTTAGCAGCTATGCGCATCACAGACGTGTCGGATAGCGTGGGTGCTGAGTGGTTCGTTGATTCAGGTGCTACCTCTCACATAACGAACTCGCCTCAGCACTTGGCATATACTCAGCCATACAGAGGAAATGATGTGGTTCTTCTTGGATATGGGAACTTCCTACCCATCACTCATGTTGGTTCAGCAGACATAGCGTCCACATCAGGTACGTCACTGCCTCTTAAAGATGTGCTAGTGTGTCCAGGGATAACCAAGTCATTGCTTTCAGTGTCTAAACTCACAAATGACTATCCTTGCTCTTTTGAATTTGACTCTGATTGCGTGTATGTTAAGGACAAGCAAACTCAAAGTCTGTTGAAACAAGGAAACACCCATGAGGGCCTTTACAGTCTTCAGTCTCCGAAGCCTCAAGTTCACTACTCAACAAGACAGAAAGCAGCGAGTGATGAAGTGTGGCACAGGAGGTTGGGACACCCTCAAGATCAAACCCTCAAGTATCTTAGCCAGAACAAGTTTATTTCGGTTAATAAAAGTACCTTGCGGATGTGTGAGTCATGTCAGCTTGGAAAGAGTTGTAGGTTACCGTTTGTTGAGTCTTCTTTTGTTGCTTCTAGACCTCTAGAGAGAGTTCATTGTGATCTCTGGGGTCCATCACCTGTTACCTCTAATCAAGGATTCAGATTTTATGTTATATTCATTGACAATTTCTCTCGTTTTTGCTGGTTGTATCCACTGAAAAACAAGTCTGATTTCTTCAATGTCTTCATCGGTTTTCAAAAGCTAGTTGAGAATCAGTTGTCGCAGAAGATTAGTGTCTTTCAGTGTGATGGTGGTGGTGAATTCATAAGCAACAAGTTCTTGTCTCATCTGAAAGATTGCGGGATCCAACAGCTGATATCTTGCCCACACACGCCGCAGCAAAACGGTTTGGCCGAAAGGAAGCACAGGCATATCACAGAGTTGGGGTTGACGATGATGTTTCAGAGCAAGACACCTCAACAGTTTTGGGTTGAAGCCTTCTACACAGCTAGTTTCTTGGGTAACCTGTTACCATCAGCTGCTTTAAAGGATAAGAGAAGCCCTTATGAGATACTTCATGGTAAGGCACCTGACTACTCTGCTTTGAGGTCTTTTGGGTGTTCCTGTTATCCTATGCTACGAGATTACGCAGCAACAAAGTTTGATCCTCGATCATTACACTGTGTTTTTCTCGGGTACAATGACAAATACAAAGGATATCGGTGCTTTTATCCACCCACAGGACGAGTTTACATATCGAGACATGTCTTGTTTGATGAGTTGAGCTTTCCGTTTACATCAGTTTACATCAATGCTCATGTACACGCAACCACACCTTCCTTGAAGGCTTGGCAACGAAGTTTCTTACCTAAAGATTCAGTGGTGGATAAGCAGTTCACAGGTCCAGTGGCTCCTGTGGTGACCTCTACGGTTCACATCCCCAAACCACCTTCTGCTCCAGCCTCTGTTGTTTCTCTGCATAATGCAGAAGACTTCCCACCTTTACCTCAAAGAAATATTGGAACTCAACCTTCTGTTACTGCTGATACTCATCCACCTACGATCAGTAACACAGCTCCAATATCAACATCTCAACATTCAATGGTTACAAGATCTAAAGCGGGCATAAGAAAGCCTAATCCTAAATATGCCCTGCTGACCAACAGACCCTCGGATCCAGTGCCTACTACAGTCGCTGCTGCCCTCAAAGATCCAAGATGGACAAACGCCATGGTCGAAGAGATTGAGAATTGTGACATTACCAAAACTTGGTCGTTGGTTCCTCGCACGCCAGAGATGAATGTTCTTGGAAACAAATGGATATACAAAGACAAGCTTAACGCGGATGGAACATTCACTCCTAGAGCGAGGTTGGTTGTTCAAGGTAACAATCAAGAAGCAGGAGTGGACTATCTCGAGACATACAGTCCAGTGGTCCGTACGGCTACAGTTAGAACAGTGCTCCATCTTGCAACGATTATGCAGTGGGAAGTGAAACAAATGGACGTCAAAAATGCGTTTTTACATGGCGATCAGCTTGAGACTGTGTATATGCGACAACCAGCAGGATTTGTGGATAAATCAAAGCCAGATCATGTTTGTCTCCTTCACAAATCACTCTACGGCCTGAAGCAATCACCGCGGGCCTGGTTTAATAAATTCAGTGACTTCCTCATTGAGTTTGGTTTTGTGTGCAGCGTGAAAGATCCATCCCTATTCATCTACAACAGAGATGGTACCATCATCATGCTTCTGCTCTATGTTGACGACATGGCTATCACGGGTACCAATTCTGCAACAATGACCAAGTTCCTCGCAGAGTTGAACACAAAGTTTCGCATGAAAGACCTTGGGAAGCTTCACTATTTTCTGGGCATTCAGGTCACTTCTTATGATAAAGGAATGTTTCTGTCTCAAGAACAATATGCAGTGGATCTACTTCGAGTTGCAGGCATGGAAAACTGCTCTCCGATAGCAACTCCTCTGCCTCTGCAACTGAACAATGTGCCTCATCAAGATCAGCTCTTCTACAACGCTCAGTTTTTCAGAAAGTTGGCTGGTAAATTGCAATATCTTACTCTCACGAGACCGGATATTCAGTTTGCAGTTAACTATGTGTGCCAGAAAATGCATGCTCCATCTGTTTCAGATTTTACAAATTTAAAGAGGATTCTGCGGTACATTAAGGGGACGATTTCAATGGGTCTGTCTCTCGTTTCTGATACTGATTGTACTCTCTGCGCATACAGTGACAGTGACTGGGCTGGATGCCAAGACACTCGACGTTCTACGGGTGGTTTTTGCACATTCCTTGGACAGAATCTCATCTCTTGGTCTTCTAAAAAGCAGCCAACGGTTTCAAAGAGTTCCACCGAAGCGGAATACAGGTCATTGTCGGAAACTGCTTCTGAGTTGGCTTGGCTCAGTATGCTTCTTCGCGAGTTGGGCATTTCTCTTCCTATGACGCCTCAACTGTTTGGAGATAATCTGTCTTCAATCTACTTGACTGCGAATCCGGCATTTCATAAGAGAACCAAGCATTTTGAAACAGATTATCATTATGTCCGTGAAAGAGTAGCGTTGGGAGCATTGGTTGTGAAGCACATCCCTGCTCAGCTTCAACTGGCCGATATTTTTACAAAATCTCTCCCTGCGGCTCCGTTTTGCAGTCTCCGGTTCAAACTAGGAGTTGCCGTGCCTCCCACGCCTAGTTTGAGAGGGGGTATAAGACAGAGTGATTCATCAAGGCCCAAGACGATTGAAGCCCAATGAAACAAGCCCACTCAGATCATTCAATCTCCTCCAACGGTTAAAACACTCGACGACAAAGACAGAGCAAGAGAAGAAAAGAGAAAGGGAAAGCTGGTCATGACATCACGTACGGAACCGTGTGGTCCTGCTTTGAGCAATGCATTCTCAGCCCTTGGATCACTAGAAGAAGAAGGATGATTACAGCTGTATAGAAACTAGGGCTTTCCCATCTTCTCTATTTAAGCAAATTGTTCATCTTTGTATAACCTTAAGAATCAAGAAATATAAAAGAATGTTTTCTGAATCTTCATTTACAAAAGCTTTTAAAGCGAAACCCAGACTCGGTCCTGAAACTCCTGAGAAGCTACGGGTTCACATACTCCCAAATCTCCACCATCATGACAATGTGAAGCAGAGAACAGAACACGGAATGTTTCTGTTCTGAGAGAGCTTGGAGTGCCTCAGAATCTGTTGCTTAATCTGCTGATCTCAAAAGCTAAACCAGTCTGCGGGAAAGAGAGATTCGAGGAGTGGGTGAAGATGATCGTTGCCATGGGGTTTGATCCGACGTCTAAAAGGTTCTATTCACGTTTTCTAAAGTTCTTCAGCCTTGTCTCCTAATTTGTTTCTTCCCCATATGATTGTTGATTCATATGATTGTTGATTATCGATTTCATATGAGAGATTGAAGAACACATCTGATTTGGTCAAATTGAAAGAGGAAGGGAGGGGGAGATCGAAGGAGAGATTGATAATGTCGAGAGAGTAGAAAGGGGATGAACGATACTTAGTTTCACCCCTGAGGTGAACTTATGAATTCACCTCTTTCCTTATTTCAATCATATTATCATAAATTTTAGTGTTACATAATAAATAAATTATAAATTACAAATAAAATAAACTTTAAATCATAAACTCTAAATTCGAACCCTAAAACCAAATCTTAGATCTTAAATTTTAAACCCTAAACCCAAACCTATACCCTAAACCCAAACTATATACCCTAAATCCTAAATCTAAATTTAAATTCTAGACCTTAAACTCAAACCATAAACTCTAAACCCAAACTCGAAACCTTAAACCCAAACTCTAAACCCTAAATCCTAAACCTTCAACCCAAACTGTAAACCATAAACCCGAACTCTATACCCTAAAATGTATTTGAAAATACATTTGATGATCATTAACCCAAAGGTATTTGAAAATTTTGGGTTTTTAGTTTACAGTTTGGGTTTAAGGTTTAGGATTTAGGGTTTAGAGTTTGGGTTTAGGGTTTAGAGTTTGGATTTAGGGTTTATGGTTTGAGTTTAGGGTCTAGAATTTAAATTTAGATTTAGGATTTATGGTATATAGTTTGGGTTTAGGGTATAGGTTTGGGTTTAGGGTTTAGGGTTTGGTTTAAAATTTAAGATATAAGATTTGGGTTTAGAGTTCGAATTTAAAATTTATGATTTAAATTTTATTTCTTTTGTAATTTATAATTTATTTCTTTATATGACGTTAATATTTATGGCAATATGATTGAAATAAAAAAAGAGGTGAATTCATAAGTTCACCCTAGGGGTGAACCTAAGTATTGTTCAAAGGGGATATTGTGATTTTTAATGAAATTTTATTTTTTAGCGATAATGTCAATGGCGAGAAAGGATGAGAGAAAGCTGAGATGGAGAAACAAAATGTTGTGAGTGGTGTTTCTAGTTTTTTCATTTATTGACATGGAACTCTCATATTCATTTTGAAGTCTGATGTGTCAACACCAAGAGAGAACCTTGCTTCATTACTGTGTGGATTACCATCATTCTCGTGAAATGAGTTTAATTCTAGTTAGAATTAATAGAAGACTATTCACTCTTTATTTTAATATACTTTACTTTGATGCGTTTAATTATACTTTATTTTAATTCACTCTTTAATTTACTTTTTTATATACAGTTCTTTTACTTCTTTAATTGTATTACCAAATAACTTTTGTACTGCATCTTTTTGTTTCTTTATCTAATTCTTGTTTTGTTAATTATTTTCAACTGTTTTTAAATTTTGAAGCCAACTTTCAACATTTTTAGATATTGGTTCATGATTTTACAGACTGAAACCAAATCAGTAACATACTATTCCATCTATTAAATTAAGAAATGTTAATTTTAACATCTTTTAGTAAAATCAATATTTTATTTACGATTCATGTGTATTTTATTTTTTCTTAAAAAGTTTTGTGTACTATGATATATATGTATATTTTATTAAATACTTTAAATATAAGGTCACATTAAAAAAATATGCTTCAGACCACAAAAAGATTAGGGACGGCACTGCCAATTATTATAAGCCTAATATGACCTGAGTAACAATTGGATATGTGAATAGAAAAATTTTATAAGCCTAATGGCTGAGTATAATTTAGATTTTATGAGAAGAGATATGAAGATTTTGAACTCATTTTACAAGCCAAATGAGCTGAATAATTTGATTCATTTGTTGGTTTTGGACCCATGATGGAAAAGGCTTAAGCCTTAAAGAGAAAACTTGGCAACCAAGTTAGCAAACTTGGCAACCAAGTTAGCAAACTTGGCAATCAAGCTTACCCAACTTGGTGACCAAGTTTGAGCAAACTTGGTGACTAAGTTTGGTTAACTTGAAGACCAAGCTTAGCTCCCTTATAAATACCCTCATGATCTTCATCATCTTAAGACATCTCATATATCACATTGTTCTCTATCTCACTACAACTTTCTCTCACTAGAAAAAAATACTCTTTAGATTTTCTTCGTTTTAGATCAAGTGTCTCGAGATTATATCGTAGTAGTTAGTTCGTACATTCTGTTTCGGGTGTTGCAAAACGGTCTCATCACGATTGTATCCTGGGATTCGAAAATCGCATTAAAACCGTCACACATTACGGGCGATTTATTGAGTTAAGGAAAGAGATCAAATCTCGACTCCGTGAATTCGTCTATTTCCTTACAATTTCTTAAAAGTTGTAAGTCTTTATATTATCGTTTATTTACTTTTTTATTTCGTAATTTTCAATCAGGATTCTCGCGCTCCTACAGAAGATTCATAACTGAAGAGAAGTTTTGGAGTGATGAATCAGACGAAATTACTTCACTTTAAATGTTACATTATCATTTTATCTGCTTACAGAAGATAAACAAATAAGATCCAATCATAAGGAAAAAAATCAAGAGCCGATACTTTCTTCACTGCTTATTGACCATAGGGAAAGTTCTGCTACAGCTGGAACACCACGTTTCATCACAGGTTCCAAGCTTCCCATCATCTATTAGAGAATAGAATAAATTAACAAAATCGATTGACTTGACGAATCAATATGCTACATGTCTAAGCCCAGCACATGGTGAACTAAACCAACTTTGTAAAAGTAGTACGTAATATTAAAATGCAAGGACACTTCCCGATCAAATCAACTAGATGTTTCAACTAGAATAAGAGTCCTCAGCTAAATACAGCATTGAATCAAACACACAGAACCAACTGTTCGCAATTTTATAGTTTCGAGAAGAGACGAGAGAAGCAAACAACAATACCACACAGCCAACCTAGAGAGCCGAAGACCACCACGACGTCTTGAACTCGCTCTAAAACCGCAAGGGCTAAAGAGACCAGCATGTAAATGCCATCGCAACAATCTTCGACCCGAGAGATGAGCCTCCAAAGCGACACTAATCTGAATATATGAACCCACAGCTAGAGAAGACAAGACAGAGGAGCTGTGGTCCAATCACCAAAACAAATTCCAGACAGGCCGTAGAGCCCTAGGACAGGAGCCAGTGCTGATGAACAACCACAAGTGATACTGAAGCTACAAGACCACCAGGGATCTATACAACCCTGTAAAGACTACCATCATCGACAAAAAAAACCCAGAAAATACTAAAGCCCGCAAAACGACCCTTGATTAAAAAATCTGCTTTCTCAACTCACCGCAACGCCAGATCGAAAGGAGAGACCATCGCGAGAAGAGGAGACACTGAAAGAGCTCTCATCGCCCAGAGCCACAAGCCCGCAAGTATATCGAAAAGGTTGGAGATGACTTAACATAACCAGAGGCACGAGACGTACAATAAGAGAGAAACGCCTCCACTACCGGTAAAGAGACCCCGGCACCGGAGAAATCGACGAAGTTTTCGATGAGGATGAGTAGGTTTGGTGGAGAGGCACAGAGAGATATGATTAAAAACTTTCTTAGTGAAAAAAGATAGTACTAAGAGCAGCATTAACGCTAGCTCTAAACAAAGCTCTTAGCCCAAATACAATTAAAAACAATTAAAAAAGAAGAAAGCCAAAGATTCGCCTCTTGCGTAAGGGCTCGAAGGCCTGCCTCTTATTGGACAGGTGTCATGTTATGAGTGGGGGAAGCAAACGGTTACGCGTTCAACCGATCATCTCTCTTTCTCTTTCTCTCTCTCGAAAGCTCTCTTCTACGAAAGGCGATTTCGACGTCTCTTTCTGTTGTTTTTGTCGGCGACGTCTCCTTCAATATCTCTCATCGGCGACGTCTCTTTCGATGGCTCTCATCGACGACATCTCTTTCGGTGGTTCTCCTCGAGGCGAAAGAGCTCTCTCTCGGTGGCTCTCCTGAAATCGAAAGGTAAGTGGTCGTTGTGTTCTTGACTATGCATGTCTTAGATTAGGTCTGATCTGTTGTTTTTCTATGTAGTTTGTTGGTTCTCGTCGAATCTGTCTCTCGGTGGGTCTTCTCCACGAAGGTTCCCTTCGGTGGCTAAAATCGAAGCTTTCACCTCAAATCGAATGGTAAACCGGTTCCTCTGTTGTTTCATTATTCGTATGATTGATTATTGTATATCTTGTTCTGATCGCAATTTTAAAATTTTGATCTGTTTGATTGATTTGGTATGTTCTGTTTGTTCTTCGGTTTTAATTTTGTTTCAATTAATACCGATGGATCGAAGTTTATTTGCTATCTTTCAATCCTTGATCTGTTTCTGTTCGTTGATTTGTTTTCGCTTTTGATTATGTCTTTCTTTTGGATTATTGTCTGAATCATTTTTTGTTAATGTTTTTCTGTTGTCAGATAGAAGGATCAAAGTTCATCGAGCAAAGGTTTATCTAGCTCAGGAGTTCACTGCAAAAATAAAGTTAGTGTTACTCTGATCTGGTTCTGCAAACTAGAATTGATTTAGGTAGTAGTTTGAATTGAATCGACTGTAATTAATGTGTTGGTTAGGGGTAAAATATGGTTGGGTGATAAATAGAAGTGATGGCTACCTAGAATTGATAAGGCTTTTACAGTGATGAATGGCGTAGATAAATGTTAACACGTTTTTGTTTGTTGGTTGTCATGAATGCATCTTCTCTTCCTTCTCTGCCATCTATAAACACACATTCCTCCTTCTCTTTCTTATCATCCACTTCATCTTTGTTCTCAACTTATTCTCAGTATGGATTCTAATCAAAGTCAGTCCTCTAGCTTGTTACATTCCTCCTCCACATATCGATCACACGTTTTCTACAGATCGACAAACAATTATCGCCAATATTATGGGTGTTCCAATTAGCATTCGTGATAGACAAATGCATCAACAACTGAAAGCTGATTTGGTTGAACATCTATGACGTAAATTCGGACATCATCATGCCAACAATTGAGCTCGGATGTTTCTTTCAAATTTTTCTTATTTATTTTACTAATCTTTCACTACAAGAAATATGTCCATTGTTATCGCGGGTTTTATGCTATGTTAGGGGTTTGATAGCGTTTTACTAAATGCTATGCATGCGGCAGCAATCATAGATACCTCTTCTACGATAGCATTTTCGTAACGCTACAAAAAATAGAGATACAATAGCAATATTTGAATGCTATTATTAACTTAATTATAGCATCTGATTTGTACTATGATTTATATATAATGACACTGATATAATGCTATAACTAGAATAAAAATAACTAAGAATTATTTTAATTATTTAATTAAAATTAATTGAATAAAATTAAATAATTAGAAATTAAATCGAATATTATTGTATAACTGAAAATAAAATAATTTTTATTAATAAATTAAATTTGCTTCATAGATTAATTCTAGTTTACAAAACTAAACCAGAAATAAGAAAATAAAACCAGACCACTACATTTTTTCTAACTCAGTTTACACTTAACCGATTCTTAAAAAAAAAACCTAAACCTAAAAAAAAAACACTCCAGCCGCCACGAGACTTGGATCTTCCCAGCCACCATGAGACTTGCCTCCTCCAGCTGCCATGAACCTTGCCTCCCACCTATCTTTACCAAAAATAATACAAAATCAGATTCATAATTGAGCAACAGAGAAAAAAGGAGATACACAGATACGAAGAGAGAGAGAGAGAGAGAGAAGTCGATTGTGGTGGTGGTGGTGGGAGGGCGACCGTGGTGGTGGTGAAACAAGGAGGAGACGCGGTGGTGGTGGTGGTGAGACGAGGAGGAGACGCAGTGGTGGTGGTGAGACGAGGAAGAGACGCGGTGGTGGTGAGACGAGGAAGAGACGAGGTGGTGGTAAGACAAGGAGGAGAGCGGTTGGAGAGAGATGATGGTGAGACAAGGAGGAGAGCGATTGGAGAGAGATGAGAGGCGTGGAGAGAGATGGGAGAGATGAGAGATATGAGATTGATGAAGAAGAGAGAATCTGAAAGAGAAGAGAATAAAAAGAAGAGAGAATGAGAAGAGTCTGTCGTAGGAGAGAGAGAGAGAGAAAAAAATAAAAATTAAATGGAATAAATCTCGGGAGAATTACCAATTGTGACTCAAAACTTGGAGTCAAACCCAAAAGAGTACCCCAACTTGGGTCAAAGGCAAAAGTAACCTAAAAGGCTATTGAAATTACAACTATTTCCTTGTGAACAAACAAAAAAATGGATTTTTTTTTACGTTTTTACGTCTGGACAGTTATTCTTAAACATAATTTAAAAATTTTGTAAAAAATATTTTGATAACTGAAAAATTGGAATTATGTAATTAACATATGTCTTAAGAGATATAAATTAATATATAACAAATTTCAATTGTTTTCAGCCCAGATGAGTGAAAGTAGTGAGTCATGATATTCTTTAGTTTATGTTTCATCAACATATGTTGTAGTATTGTATGTGTTCTTAGGGTTAGATTTTGGAAAGCATTAAAACCGTTTTTGAAAATTTTTAAAATTACCTAGGCGTGTTCATTTCTGTGTATAGTAAACACTATTGAAGTATAATTTGATTTTATAACGTGGTTAGTAAGTTAATTTAGTCATTTTAGTTTAGGGGTTCATTTTAGGGTATTGGACGACTTAATATTTAGTCTTATGTTCCCAGACGACTAAATATTAGGTCGTCTGATGTACATTATCAGCCAGAATAAGTCGTCTAAACCGGACCAAACCTTAAAGTTTACCAATGTACTTTTAAAGCTAACCGGATTATTTACCCAATATATAAGGTGATTTTTTTTTTCATTTTCCGCGAACAGAAACCCTAACAGTTCTCTCTCACCGGCGATATCAAAGGCGATTCGAATTCCCACTATTTCCGAACAACCATCGTTCTCAACGTCGGCTATCTATCTCATTTCATTCTCACCGTTGTCGCCGCAGCTACTTCTAACCCTAGCGCCGCCGATTCCTCTAAACCCTAGCGCCCCCGCTTCCACTATTTCCGAACAAACCGTCGCCCTCGCCACCGTGCTCACCAACGTTCTCACCGCCGCTTCCTCTAAACACTAGCTAGCACCGCCGCTTCTTCTAAACCCTAGCGCCGCCGCTTCTTCTAAACCCTAGCGCCCCCGCTTCTTCTCTGTAAACCGTAGCGCCGTTTCTCTGTAAACCCTAACGCCGGTAAGTCATCAAACTCGTGGAAAAGATGAACATAAAACGTTGTCTCTTTCAATTTACTCATTCTCACCGTTTCACGTTTATTTTTTCAGATCTATAACCACAATGACGAGTACTCGAACTCCTTCTGCGACTAATCAGGTCCGCTTGAATTTTTTCTACTGGAAGACTTGTAAGTAAGTCGTCTGGAAAGTCTTCAACCTAGACGACTTAGTACGTCCATTTGGAAGACTTTCCAGACGACTTAAATATAAGTCGTCAACTAAGTCGTCCAGTTGGACGACTTTCTAGACGACTTATATTTAAGTCGTCTACTAAGTCGTCTGGAGTAACAATTAAGGCGTGATTGATTTAGCTTGTGTTCTGACTTCTATTGTTGTCTTTGATTATTTTGCAGACAAAAAGGATGGATATTCCAGAACTCCCCCGTAGGTTATACACATTAGGGGAAGAGCCAGAACCCCACAATAGCATTTCGTATCATACGGATAACACGAAGTTGCATACTGCTCTTAGGGAAGCTCTCACTGATGCTGAATTTGAAGAGCTCAAGGAGTCGAGATTGGGAGTTTTCATCAAGTTCAAGGAGCAGGGATTTGGTTGGGCTTCAAGGCTGGTTCACTACTTGCTCGGTTTAAAGCTGGACATTAAGAAGAAGTACGAGATGTGGTGTCTTGTTGGTCCAGAACCTGCGAGGTTTTCACTGTTAGAGTTTGAAAACATCACTGGTCTAAACTGCGAGTACATCGAGGACCTTGAGACACCAGAATGTGAAGTTACCCCACAGATGGTTTCTTTCTGGGAGATGATGGGAGTTCATCGGGAATCTGGGCCAACTACTGATCAGATAATAGCAGCACTGAAGAGATGCGGGGATTGGTCCAGGGAAGATCGCAAGCGACTCGCGTACCTTTCCATCTTCACTGGATTCATTGAAGGGAGAAAGTTCTCAAGCGCTACACGAGCTACTCTGGCAAGGCTAGTGATGGATTTAGAAAGGTTTGAGAATTATCCATGGGGGAGAGTCGCGTTTAAGGTGCTGATGGACTCTTTGTGGAACAAAGATATTACTGGCTGTTACACCGTGGATGGGTTTATACAAGTTCTTCAGGTCTGGGCGTACACAGCTATTTCGGGATTGGGTGCTAGTATTGGTCTACCCAGAGCAAACAGTCCGTCTCCACCGATTCTGACTTACGAGGGCAGCAGAGGCCGCAGATTCATGAAAGCTGCTATCTTGAGTCAGGTACCTTTCCATCTTCACTTAATTAAGTTGTCTGGAAAGTCTTCCAGCTGGACGACTTAGTAGACGACTTATTATAAGTCGTCTGGAAGGTCTTCCAGCTGGACGACTTAGTAGACGACTTATTATAAGTCGTCTGGAAGGTCTTCCAGCTGGACGACTTAGTAGACGACTTATTATAGTCGTCTGGAAGGTCTTCCAGCAGGACGACTTAGTAGACGACTTATTATAAGTCGTCTGGAAGGTCGTCCAGCTGGACGACTTAGTAGACGACTTATAACAAGTCATCTGGAAGGTCGTCCAGCTGGACGACTTAGTTGACGACTTATAATTAAGTCGTCTATTTAGTATTTTGTTTCAAATATCTAACTCGATTCTTCTTCTATTTACTGCAGACCCGCGTGATCAACTTTGTTGAGAAGGACATTAGTGAAATATGGCCGAAATGGGACTCTGAGGTTGAGGACGTGCCCGCGGAGAACATCATTAAAGTCATGTATGATCGGAGACCGTGGAAGTGGACCATGGATTGCTGGGAAGTCACTGGTACAAAACCTAAGTTTGTGACTCCATCGAAAAGAGCCAAAGAGATGGTTGTGGAGGAGGTGGAGGAAGACAATCAGAGACCTCGGAAGAAAGCTCGTAAAGAGGCTCCTAAAGAGGCTCCTAAAGAGGCTAGAGAAGAGGCTCCTACAGAGGCTAGAGAAGAGGCTACAGAAGAGGCTAGAGAAGAGGCTAGTTGGGTGACCAGAGAGGAGTTAGAAAATATGTTCAAGGACTTAAGAAGTGGCTTAGGTGACATGATGAAAGATGGGTTTAAGAAGTGCATCAGGGAGATTAGGAAGATCTCCGATAGATTGGAAGCTGTGGAGAAGAAGGTTGGTGTCACCATTCAGGCTACCCCTCAAGCCCCAGAAACCGGGGTTAGTAACAAACAGCCTACCCCACAAGCCCCAGAAACCGGGGTTAGTAACAAACAGACTACTCCTCAAAAGGATCAGCCTACACTTCAAACCAATCATCCTACTCCTCCCACCAGACAGCCTGCTCCTCAAACTAAACAGCCTGCTCCTCAAACTAAACAGCCTGCTCCTCAAACTAAACAGCCTGCTCCTCAAACGAAACAGCCTACTCCTCAAAAGGCAAAGCCTTCTCCTCAAAAGAAACAGCCTTCTCCTCTGCCCAAAGAGGTTAGTATCAAATCCTCTCCCAACAAGAATTAAGTCGTCCAGGGTCAACTAGTCGTCCAGACAACTTTTATTTAAGTCGTCCAGGGTCAACTAGTCGTCCAGACAACTTTTATTTAAGTCGTCCATGGTCAACTAGTCGTCCAGACAACTTTTATTTAAGTCGTCCAGGGTTAACTAGTCGTCCAGACAACTTTTATTTAAGTCGTCCAGGGTTAACTAGTTGTCCAGACAACTTTTATTTAAGTCGTCCAGGGTTAACTTGCAACTTTTATTGCAGAGATTGTTGCCGGAGGATACAGCAGATGAGGCGATCTCGGTATATAAGATCTTGCCGGAGGATAAAGCAGATGGTGTCACCTCCAAAGAGATTGTTCCTCTCACTTCCACTGACCAACCGAGCTTCGCTTCCAACGATCAACAACCGAGCTTCGCTTCCACCGATCCAAGCGTTCCAGTTTCAGAACCGAGCCTGGTTGTATTGGACAAAACAGCTCCCACTGCTTCTGTGCGTGCAAGGAGTGAACGAACGAAGAAACCTGCTCCCACGCAGATATCTCCTTATACGGCAGAGAGAAGGAAACTCCTTAGAGTGGGAAAGTATAATCCATTTCCCACACTAAACAGACCTAAGATGAAGGAGCTCGCTGATTGGTTGAAAACTGATCCGTAAGTGATTGCTTTACCCATAATAGCTTGATTTAGTTTACCAAAACTGATTGCTTTTTTGTTTGCAGTGATTATTTCACTAAGGAAGAGGACAAACCACGTATATCACCAACTTGGTGGTATCAAAAACTCCGGACACCCAAAGCATGGCTGGAAGACGTTGTAAGTCTTCTGCTTATCTTTAAGTCGTCTGGTAACTTGTCTTTGTATAGATTTGTAAATATATAAGTCGTCTGGAAGGTTTTAACTTGTATTATTTTATATGCAGCATATAGATGCTTGGATGAATGTGCTGAGGCAGAGGTATAAGGAGAACCCACAATGTTTCCGGAGCGAGCGAATGTGCTTCCTGGATCACAACTTTACCCAGTCTTGGAGAGAACAGTATCTGTTCTTCAAAGCATCGTCGTCTGATCACAATGGTTTAGGGAAAATGCTACCTAGTGGGGCGGCGAGTTTGTATGACGGATCAATGCCTTCATTTTGCCAATCAAACAAGAAGTGGGGGGGGGGACATTGATGATATCTATGCGCCACTGAACTTGGACAACAAACATTGGATGGCTATTTGGATATCGATCCCTAAGAGGCACATAGTCGTCTGGGACAGCATACCTTCAACTACCATACCAGAAAGATGGGATGAGATAATGGAGCCTTTTCTCGAGATGGTCCCTTATCTGATTGTGGAGTGCGGAGACCAGATGCATGGGTTGGAGCGATACACATATGAGAGACTGCTGAAAGATGTACCCACGGCCAACAATGGTGATTGTGGCGTGTACGCTGCAAAGTACATTGAATGTCATGCTCTTGGGGTCCCCTTTAGCCCTAAAGACTTTGCTAGGTCCAATGCGAAGACTATGAGGGATAATATGGCTTTGGTTATATGGACGGAGCTTGTTGATCAGCATCTGAAAGATAATGAGGATGGTGGTATGTTTGTGGGCATGTATGATTAGATACACAAATCTAACTTGTATAGATTTTTTAACTTGTATAGATACACAAATCTATTTGTATATTTGAACTATTTGTATACACAAATCTATTTGTATGTTTGTGGGCATGTATGATTTATTTGATTTTCTAACTTGTATAGATTTTCTAACTTGTGTAAGGTTTTCCAGCTGGACGACTTACAAATAAGTCGTCTGGAAGGTTTTCCAGCTGGACGACTTACAAATAAGGTAGTCTAAAAATAAAATACACTGGACGACTTAAATACACTGGACGACTTCGTAAAAGGTCGTCTAAAAAAAATACACTTGAAGGGATAGTAGAAGGTAGTCTAATACACTGGACGACTTCGTAGAAGGTAGACGAAACACTGGACGACTTAGAAATTAGTCGTCTGGACGGGTAATCAAGACTGTACGACTTAAATTTAGGTCGTCTGGACAACTAGTCAACTGGTTGTGTACATTGTGGTTTCGTATGGCCAGTTTCCTTGCAGTTTGAGCATCTCCGTGCCCTGTGTTTCTTCCTGGGTTTGTGTCCTCTCATCCTAGATAGCTCCAACCAAGATTGCCATCTTGATTTCTTCTGTCTCCCCGGACCACGCTTTACGTTTGGAGGAAAGCATTCTCGTTCCTCAATATGTTGTGACACGATAGGATATATATTCTCTGAGTATCCTGCATACAGATGATTCTTTGAGTAAAGTGGACATACAAGTGTGTCGATATGCACACCAGCATGTGTTCCAGCTGCTATAGCATGAGAGCAAGGTATTTTCTCCACTCCATAGACACCACAATCACACTTTACATGTTCCAAATCAACCACACAGTCCATTTTGCCACCTTTGACAAAGAAACGCCATCCATCAATTGGTTCGACCGTCATCGTATCCGCTATCTCTGATCGAACAGCAAGCAAGTATTCAACACCCCGGCTATGTACAGTTGGGAGACTCAAAGCATCTTGTCTCCTTTTCCAATACCATTTTCCTAACTTCTGCCTTATGAACTCCAGCAGGAACGGAATCGGAAATCCTCTTGCTCGCTTCAGTGCGGAATTAATAGATTCAGCGATGTTGCTTGTTTTTATGTTGAACCTGTTCCCCTTACAATAAACCCTTGACCATAGCTTGGCGTCGGCCTTCTCCAAATACGTTGCAAGTTCCGGGTTTGCACTCCGTATCTCAGCCATGTACCGGTTAAAATCGTAAACCGTGTGCGCATAAGCAGCCCCTTTCACCAAGTACATGAGATGTTTCCCTTTAAACTTTTTGACAATGTTATCTTGAAGGTGATAATAACATATTCCTCGGGTTGCCCAAGGAAACACCTTCTCACACGCACTTTTAATGGCCGCGTGCCGGTCAGAGACTATCACCAGAGGCTTGTCATGAGATATACAACTAGCCAATTTTGTGAAAAACCATTCCCAAGAAGGTTCATCTTCAGCATCCACGATCCCAAAAGCCAATGGGAATATCTGAAAATTGCCATCTTGTGCGGCTGCAACTAACATAACACCTCCATACTTTCCACTTAGGTGAGTTCCATCCACCACAATGACCCTTCTCTGATACTTAAAACCTTTGATAGAAGCTCCAAAAGAGAGAAATAGATACTTAAATCTTTTCTTAGAATCAAGTTCTATAGCCGTGATAGAATCAGGATTTGCAATGGAGATTTGCTCGAGATATGAAGGCAGACGCGAATACCCTTCTTCTGCTGATCCTCTCACCAATTTCTGTGCATATAACAGTGCTCTGTATGAAGTGGTGTAATCAAGCGTCATGCCAAACATGTTCTTCATTGCATCAGTTCTATGCTGTGGAGTTATCCCATCAATGATCCCAACACGATCAATGAAAAGACTACCAACATACTTTGGAGTACAGTGTCTCCGCTGAGCGATTCGGTCTCCAATTGAGCATAAATGTTTTTCCACATACTTTGTTACCCAAAACGTGTTTGGCCCATGTTTCACACTCGCTCTGATCTTCCATCCACAACCGCTAACCCGACATATTGCCACAAGGAGAGTTTTTGTTGATTTGTATATTCTGAAAGAAAACCTACCCCTCACTGCTGTCAACCGCAGCTCTGAAAGCAGTGCATCCTTGCTAACAAAACTCTGGTTGACATAGATGCTGGTACAATCCGATTTTCCTCCTTCAATAGCATTTGTCTTAGCATATGTCTTTTCAATTTCTTCAAAACAAATATTATCATCATCTTCCTCGTCCTCATCTAGAACCTTTCCATAAAGACTGTAATCCCCACCATTCTGATCCGTTTCACCAACAATAGTGTTATCAGCATCCTCCTCCCCATTTTCCTCCTCCCCATTTTCCTCCTCCCCATCTTGATTTTCATCTTCAACAGACTCATTATCACCAACATCTTCAAAACATTCATCAGCCTCATCATTATCACCAACATCTTCTTCCCATTCACCAGCTTCATCATTATCACCAACATCTTCTTCCCATTCACCAGCTTCTTCTCTTTTCTCTGAAACCGTTTCCACCTTGCTGCGGCTTGAAACACAAAGACATACTCTATGCGTTTTGAGTATCTCGAGCAAGTTTCGAACTTGTCTATCACTTGTAACATGAATGGGAGGACTGCCTGGAGTCATCATCATTTCTTCTGGTAATGAGTAGCTAATCTCCACAGTCACTGATCTCATGTCCAGGTTATAATCTTCTTGAGCCATTGCAACAAGTTCAGCATGTGTTGAATCTTCATTCAATAAAAACAATCTTGCTCCTTTGAGATCATCAACCACAAAATCCCAACGGAAATCTCTCAACAACCATTCTCCATACACTGCATGTAACTTAAAAATCATCTGCAAATATTCAAAATAAAACACATTAGTAAACATAGAGAAAATGAAGAAGTTCAATAAACATTATCGCAGACGACTTAGATTTAAGTCGTCCAGAAGACTTAAAGATAAGTCGTCTAAAGAGGTCACTTTTGCAATTGAAAATTAAAAGGGACGACTTAATTCTAAGTCGTCCGGCATTGTTTGTTAAAAAAAAAATTCTGACGACTTATATATAAGTCGTCTACGAAAAACGGGCTAGTTTTGCATTTGACCGAATCGTGTCAGATCTTTGACTATTTCTGGACGACTTATAATTCAGTCGTCTCTGGAAAGTAAAAATTTCAATATTTTATTCAAACTAGACGACTTACGTGTAAGTCCTCCTAGGTTAGTTTTGTAATTGAAAAATAAAACTTGAAATTTAACTTTCTCCAGACGACTTAACTAAAAGTCGTCCAGCTAGACGACTTAATTTAAGGTCGTCCGGGATAAGCAAGGTTTGGACGACTTAATTGGGAAAAATTCTGGACGACTTTGCTTTCCCCGGACGACTTTAAATTAAGTCTTCTGACGGGACGACTTTATATTATGTCGTCTGGTAAAAGTTAAATTATGAAGTTTTATTTTTCAACTACAAAACTAACCTAAGACGACTTTCACGTAAGTCGTCTAGTTTAATAAAATATTGAAATTTTAAATTTCCCAGAGACGACTGAAATATAAGTCGTCCAGAAATAGTCAAAGATCTGACACGATTCGGTCAAATGCAAAACTAGCCTGTTTCTCATAGACGACTTATATATAAGTCGTCTGGAGTGTTTTTTTTCAACAAACAAATCTGGACGACTTAGTTTAAGTCGTCCGTTTGACCAGAAGACTCATCAGTAAGTCTTCTACATACAGATGACTTACTTGTAAGTCTTCTACGCGAACAGATTTTGAAAAAAATTCAAATTCGTACCTTAAACTAGGTGAGATGACTTCGTTTGCACACAGGGTCTTCTCCAACCACCCAGAACCTCAAACGAAAGCAACTGTAAGTCAAAACGAAAGAAATATGGCTCTGTCAACCATCGACCATATTTTGAATCAAAAGCTTCAGTTGTTTGGATGAATATGGAGAGAAAGTGAAAGAAATGTTGTTTTTAGTTAATAACAATTGAAACAGAGAGAGTGTAAAGAGATTTACGTGCATTAAAGGGCATTAAAAGCTCCAAACAGTTCGTACAAGGTTGTTCCCACTATTCATGGCAGTGAAAATATTGTAAATACTTGAAGAAAATGAGGTTGAGACAGTAAAGAAGCCATTTTCGAAAGAAAAAAAAAAGGTTAATGGCATTTTCGTAGATAAAATGCAGATGTGGGGTTAAAAACTCAAAAAAAAATGAGTCAAAAGAAAAGGTTAGTTTTCTGTTTGAATTCAAGTTTTGAGTCACTTTTGCAATAAGCCCATAAATCTCAACTTTTAGATCTAAATTAATCCAATGGCTAAGAAGTGTGATCTATGTAGTTGAATCTGATTGGTCAGAAAATTTTGTCTTTCTTTTTTATTTTTATTTTTGCTTTGTTCTTCAATATTTGATAATTTGTTTTGTAAGTAGTTTTTATTAATTATATCTTATATAAAAATATATATATATTTTGTAGTTTATTATTTAAATTTCTTTTTGAACATAATAAATTGATATTTATTTTGAGAATTGATGTTTAAGTTTGAAAATATTTGATTAATTTCAAAATTATGATTTTGGTTATCACTTTCAAAATTTGTATGTTTATACAGAAATCCGATTTATAGTTTGTTTATAAATTTGTATTTTTGATACAAATGTTGAAAATTTTAAAATTTAGATTTTATGGTTTATGAGAAAAATAATATAATTAAGAGTAAAGTTTAGTTTGGTGATTTAAGGTTTGGATGTTGGAATATGAGGTTTAGGTTAAAGTTTAGTATTTTGGATTAAAGTTGGAAAATAATAGATTTGAAGACTAGATATAAGATTTGCAATCAAATTTTTGATAATTTAGATTTGAAGTTTATATTTAGAGTATAATGAATGTATTGTTTATGTTTGAAGTTAGGATTTAGGATATAGTTTGATTAAAGATCAAAGATTAAAGATTTGTGTTTAGGAAATTATAGTTTAAGATTAAAAAAATTAAAGTTGAGTTTTATTTTTAGATTAAAAGTTATAATGTTAAAAAATAGAGTTTTAAGGATTGTCTTTAGAGTTTAGAGTTTAAAACCATGTTTAGGGTTTAGAGATTCAATTGGTTTTTCTTAGCATTAGAAAAATGCTATTGTATATCTTTATTAGCATTACTGAAACTGCTTAAATCTTTTTTTTGGCGTTAAAGTCAAATTTTCCGCTAAATATTGGCGGAATTGATGATTTCATCTTCCCGCTCATTTAATATTCAGAATAGTACTAATTAAATGTTATTTTAGGTTTCATTCGATCATTGCGTTTATCTAATGCTATTATATAATACGGAAATTTTTCAGTCATCTACGATAGCAGTTCAATAAAATGAGCTATAATAATCTGCTATCAATGTTGACTTTTTGTAGTGTTTGTTTTAATGTTTTTTATCTATATTTAAAATATTTTTATTTAATATGTTCTATTTAATAAATATATTTTATCTTTAAAAGATTTTAATTAAATTATTTTTTAATTGTTAAGAACTCCATATTAAGAACTTTGCATTGGAGCTGAAAAAAAATGTCTGGCTCTTAACTACAAGTTCTTAACCATCATTAATTACTTAAAAAAATTAAGAGCCACATTTGGGTTGTTAGGATTAATGTTGCTTCAAAATTTGTTTCTAATTAGTGTTGGAGATAAACATGAAGTTAACTTAGGGAGTAAGTTAAAGCAATCCTAAGTGAGTTAGGATTAGGATAGTTAATACCTAAGAGTTTAGGATTTATATTAACTATATAATAAGATGCAAGAGTGTTGCATAGATTATGAGTTTTAGAGTTTGTGTTTGATTGCTTGAGTTTTGAGAAGTTTCTTAAGCTAATAAAGAGAGTTCTTTATATATTGAGTTCTTACACAAACATTGAGATAATATTTGGTATCAGAGCCATAATCTGAGCAAGATAATCGAGAGAGATGGGAGACCTAGTTGTAGCATCAAAGAAGGATGGAGGTTCATCTTCCATTAAATGTCCGGTGTTGAATGCCACAAATTATACGGTATGGGCGATACGTATGCAGCTTCTACTCAACGTTCATGAGGTATGGGAGGTCGTTGAGGAAGAAACTACCGACAAGAAGAAAAACAACATGGCAACCGCTCTGATTTGTCAGTCTATACCAGAAACATTAATCTTACAACTTGGGGTTAATAAATCTGCAAAGAAGGTGTGGGATGCCATAAAGACTCGCTATGTTGGAGCAGAGAGAGTTCGTGAGGCACGACTCTGTACACTAATGATAGAATTCGACCGACTGAAGATGAAAGAAAGCGACAAGATAGATGAATTTGTGGGCAAGGTATCGGAAATAGCTTCAAAGGCAGCTGCGTTTAGGAGAAACCATAGAAGAAACTAAACTTGTAAAGAAACTCTTGGCAAGTTTACCGCGAAAGAAATTTATACTTATGGTGGCTTCTTTGGAGCAACTATTGGATCTAAAGACAGCAACCTTCGAAGAAGTTATAGGACGCTTGAAAACATAGGAAGAGAGAATAACCGATGAAGAAGAAGATGCACAAGAACAGAACAAACTCATGTATACTAATGCTGAGTCGCAATCATACGGAAGAGGCAGAGGTGGTAGAGGTTATAACAGAGGAAGAGGACGCGGGAGATCGAATTGGGACAGTAGAGACAACGGACGCTCGTATTGGAAAAATCGCGATACATCTAAGATAACTTGCTTCAGGTGTGATAAATTAGGAGACTATGCAGCAACTTGGACTGATAGATTACTAAAGCTACAAGAAGCAACTGAAAGTAAAGATGGAGATAATACTCAAGAAGCAGATCATCTCATGCTGCACGAGATTGTTTATCTCAACGAAAGGAATGTGACACCAAAGAACTTTGAGTCAAACGAAGATAGTGATAGAGTGTGGTACTTAGACAACAGAGCCAGTAACCATATGACAGGGAATCTAAGCTACTTCAACTCTCTAGACGACACAATCACAGGGAAGGTCCGCTTTGGAGATGACTCGAGAATAGATATTAAAGGGAAGGGATCCATACTATTTGTTAGTCAAGACGGGAAAAGAAAGATAGTTGCAGATGTGTATTTTATACCTGATCTTAAGAGCAACATTATTAGTCTCGGGCAAGCCACAGAATCAGGATGCGATGTACGAATGAGAGACGACTATCTTACCTTACACGATCGAGACGGCAATCTGATAGTCAAAGCACTAAGAGCAAGAAACCGGCTGTACAAGTTAGCAATGAATATAGCAGATCATACATGTCTACAAGCAATGCAATGTGAAACATCACAATGGCATGCACGCCTTGGACATCTTGGAGCTGATGCTTTAAAGGCTATGGTGAGTAAAGAGCTAGTCAATGGACTACCCGAGCTAAGAGTTGAGAAAGAAGTCTGTAGTTCTTGTTTACGAGCAAAACAAACAAGACGTCCATTCCCACAGTCCACTGAGTATCGTGCAAGCAGAGTCCTAGAGCTCATACATGGGGATCTATGTGGACCAATATCACCATCTACTGCAGGAAGAAATAAGTATATATCCGTGCTCATTGATGACCACTCACGGTATATGTGGTCTATCTTACTAAAGGAGAAATCAGAGGCGTTTGAAAAAATTAAAAAATTCAAGATGATAGTCGACAAAAGTAATACAACAATCAAGACGTTCAGAACGGATAGAGGAGGAGAATTCACCAGTTCAGAGTTCCGAGATTTTTGTGAGAAGGCTGGGATACAACGACACCTAACTGCTCCTTACACGCCGCAGCAAAACGGAGTCGTGGAGAGGCGAAATCGAACCTTGTTGGAGATGACAAGGAGCATTTTGACTCATATGAGTGTACCAAACTACTTATGGGGTGAAGCTATTAGGCACTCGACGTATCTCATTAACAGAATTGCAACCAAGAAATTGGTTTCACAAACTCCATATGAAGCTTACAGAAATAGGAAACCGAGTGTCAAGCATATTCGAGTGTTTGGTTGTGTAGCTCATGCTAAAGTAGAATCAGTGCATCTAAAGAAGCTGTACATCAGGTCTCGTACACTTGTACACTTAGGCACTGAACCAGGTTCTAAAGCCTACAGATTACTCGACCCTACGCAGCAAAAGATTGTGGTGAGCCGAGATGTTGTGTTTGAAGAGCAGAAGGAGTGGGAATGGAACAAATCTAAGCATCAGGAAACAGAGAAACCAGGAGGTTTTAAGATTATATTCGGAGAATTTGGGAACTCAGGTCTCGAAGAAGCTACGACCACTAACGAAGGCGCCAAAGGAACAATTAAAGAAGAAAAAAATAACGACACAGAAGGAGAAGAGGAAACAGAGGAAACAGAGGATACAGATGAAACAGAGGAACAGAGGAACCTCAAGTACGAAGGTCTACTAGAGTTAGTAGACCGCCAGGATATCTAGAGGATTACATCTATCTAGCAGAAGCAGAGGGAGAACGATTGTTACTACTACTAGATGAGGAACCATGGGATTTCAAAACAGCAATAGAGGAACGAGTGTGGCGAGAAGCTTGTGAAGATGAGATCAACTCAATTGTGGAAAACAAAACATGGGATCTAGTTGATCTTCCGCCTGGAGCTAGAGCAATCGGATTAAAATGGATTTTTAAAATCAAGAGGAATGCGGATGGAAGTATCAACAAATACAAGTCGAGATTGGTGGCTAAAGGATACATACAAAGACATGGCATCGACTTTGAGGAGGTATTTGCTCCTGTTGCTCGCATTGAAACGGTAAGATTTATTATTGCTTTAGCCGCGACAAAAGATGGGAAATCCACCACCTCGACGTCAAAACTGCCTTCCTCCATGGAGACTTGAAAGAGGATGTATACGTCAAGCAACCTGAAGGGTTTGAAGTACAAGGGGAGGAAGATAAAGTGTACAAACTTAATAAGGCGTTATACGGGCTTAGGCAAGCTCCGCGAGCATGGAACGAGAAGCTCAACAAAGTGCTGGAACAGTTAGCATTCAGGCGATGCTCCAAGGAACCAGCTTTGTATCGTAAAACAGAGAAAACTAAGCTTCTTCTTGTTGCTGTATATGTTGACGACCTACTAGTCACTGGATCAGATCAGCACAAGATATGTGAGTTTAAACGGCAGATGTCAAGTATCTTTTCAATGAGCGACCTTGGTCTGTTAACATATTATCTCGGGATCGAGGTAAGACAAGAGAAGGGAAGAATTACTTTGAGCCAAGCTAGATATGCAAACAAAATCTTGAGTGAAGCAGGAATGGAGGATTGTAATGCGACGCACACACCCATGGAGTTCGGTCTGAAAATGTCAAAAGCAGAGGAAGAAGATAGTATTGATGAAAAGGAGTATAGACGTATGATTGGGTACTTGAGATATTTGCTACACACACGTCCTGACCTTGCTTTCCCTGTAGGGTTACTCAGCCGATACATGCACTGTCCGAAGAAATCTCACGGCGCGGCATTAAAACATGTGCTAAGATATGTGAAAGGAACGACTAAGCTAGGCCTCGTATACAAAGAAGCAAACACGGTAATGTTGGAAGGGTTTAGTGATTCAAGTCACAATATCGATGATGATGATGGTATGAGTACAACCGGTCACATATTCTACCTAAACAAGTGTCCCATAACGTGCTGTTCTCAAAAACAAGAGACGGTGGCGTTATCATCATGTGAGGCGGAGTTTATGGCAGCAACCGAAGCTGCTAAACAAGCCATATGGTTGCAGGAACTTTTGGGAGAGGTCATCGGTGGAGAAAGTGAACGAATCGTTATTAAGCTTGATAATAAATCAGCTATTGCACTTACAAGGAACCCGGTTTTCCACGGTCGTAGCAAACACATTCACAAGCGCTACCACTTCATCAGAGAGTGCATCGAGAATGAGCTAGTAGATGTTCAACATGTTCCAGGAACTGAACAAAAGGCGGACATCCTAACTAAAGCTTTAGGAAGGATCAAGTTCAAAGAAATGAAAGTACTAGTGGGAGTCCAAGACATTGAAGAAGTTAACTTCAAGTTTAAAGGAGAGAATGTTGGAGATAAACATGAAGTTAACTTAGGGAGTAAGTTAAAGCAATCCTAAGTGAGTTAGGATTAGGATAGTTAATACCTAAGAGTTTAGGATTTATATTAACTATATAATAAGATGCAAGAGTGTTGCATAGATTATGAGTTTTAGAGTTTGTGTTTGATTGCTTGAGTTTTGAGAAGTTTCTTAAGCTAATAAAGAGAAATTTATATATTGAGTTCTTACACAAACATTGAGATAATAATTAGTTTATTTTAAAAATAAAAATATTGTATAATTAGAGGGTTAGAATGGAATTAATATTAATATTGATTCTACGTGGACAAAAACCCATAAAATGATTCTAATAAAATGATTCTAAGGAGACAATAGGTGAGTTCAGGGCCGTCTTTTAGCACGTGCAACTGGAGCGGTCGAACAGGGTCCAAATTTTTAGAAGGTCCATAATTTTTTGTTTTTATTTTAGTAATATTTATAAATTTAAAATCCTATATTTATATAAAATAGAATAATTATTTTAAAATTTAGTCCTCATTTTTATTAACCAATAAATATAAATTACACTTTTTATATTTTTATACATAACCAACTAAAAATGCAATAAATTAAGTAGTAATTAGCATTTATATCAATTCTATATTATGGGAAGTAAAAATAGTTGTTGGTCTGTCTTTTAATATTTAATGGTAGTATAGAAAGTTAATATTCTAATTTGATTGTGTTTAGGAAACTATTACTATTTAGTGAATTATAAATAGAAAAAGTAAGATAAAAATTTTCACCAATTTGTTTTACAAAATAGATTGCAAACACAGAGAAAAGAAAACTAGCTTATATTTTCTGTCGACAAGAGAAAAAATAAAAGAGTCAATAACTTTTTTTTGAGAAAAAATATAGAGTCTACAACTTTTGGTCTAACCATTATCCATATTTATACTATATTATATTTATAGATTATAACTTCTGATTGTAAATATAATAAACATCAGAAGAAAAATTGAAAAAGCTAGAAGAATGGCTAAAAAAATATCAAACTTGGTGATTTAGTCGATGATTTTGCATTAAAAATTTCAAATGTTAAGTTGATTCGATTGATAATTTTGTATCAAAAATTCGAAGAATATCATCATTTAGTTTTTTTTAAGAAAATTAAATAACAAGATTTTTGTAATATATCAAGAGGCATATTAATTATTTCTGATTATTAAAATGTATTAAAAAATCTGAACAGGGTCCCAATAAAGTTTGAGACGGCCCTGGGTGAGTTGTTTTGTTCTTTTTGCCAAATTTCCCAAAAATAAATGCATCATGTTTAAGAAAAAAAAAACGAAAAACATATTGATCTGTGGAAGAAGAATCAACCGTCAGTAACTTTATTCCTATATATTCCTAATTATATATAAAACCCAAAATACAAGTTTGCATGGTTGTTAAAACAAATATGGTTCAACTTTAATTAAATACTACTTTTAATTAAATACTGAGAATATATGTTTGTATTACACATGCGTCCATCATTTTTATCTATTTCTGCTACTCGTTAATTTTTTTTTATTTTAAAAGTCCTTGTAGCGGGGTTAATTGTACGTCCACATGCATGCGAACTGTCCAATGCCACCTTCAGATGGTAAAGCTATGTCCAGTGTCCACATGCACAACTTGCAGGGACATCTGGATATACATGTCAAAACAAGCACATGCAGATGGAAACTATTGAAGTTACATAGTTTAATGGGATCCCATAGTTTAATAGTTAGTTTTAGGGTTTTGCCATAACGATTTGCAGTACATTATAGATTAAAACAAGTCCCGCCAAACCTTGGTACGTGGCAACCTGAAATCGTACGTGTTTCCTCCAGAGACTTGAAGTAAGCTCACAGACTAAATTTCGAACTGACAAGTAAGATGTTGCGATCATGATGTGCCCTCAGGATTCGTCACCGCTTGGTTCTTCTTTAGTGTATCGTATCTCAATTGCTTGTTTCATAAGGATACGGTGCAACTATAAATACGAAGACGCTGAGTGTGTAGTTTCTTAATTTAATTTGCATGCGGCAAAGACTTCGAAAGATCATGAATACAAGAGCTTTTGTAGTGTGGTGTTTTTTGTTAGCAGCTGTTTTAGCAGCCACGGCAGTTGCTTCCGTCGATGACGGAAAACAAGGTTAAAGTCGTACAAAATTGGCTTATTTTCTTCTTTGTGTCTCAATAATTTATGTTTGACGATTTTTTTCTCACATTATAAAGCTGGTGCAAACCAAGTAGACGAGTCAAAGTCATCATGCAAGTACGGGAATTGTAAACACGGTGGAGAGGTTTATTTTGAAGAAACACATAACGCTAAGAATGAGCTCAACAACCAAGGAATAGGTGGTTTGGATGAAGTCAATGGTGGGAAAGAAGAAGAATCCAAATACAACCAGGGTGGACAAAAGGGAGGCGGAGGAGGAGGCCAAGGAGGACAGAAGGGAGGCGGTGGAGGTGGCCAAGGAGGACAGAAGGGAGGCGGAGGAGGTGGCCAAGGGGGTCAGAAAGGAGGCGGAGGAGGTGGCCAAGGGGGACAGAAGGGAGGCGGAGGAGGTGGCCAAGGGGGACATAAGGGAGGCGGAGGAGGCGGCCAAGGAGGACAGAAGGGAGGCGGAGGAGGCGGCCAAGGGGGACAGAAGGGAGGCGGAGGAGGCGGCCAAGGGGGACAGAAGGGAGGCGGCTCCTCCGGCCAGGGAGGACAGAAGGGAGGCGGAGGAGGCGGCCAGGGAGGACAGAAGGGAGGCGGAGGTGGCGGCCAGGGAGGACACAAAGGAGGTGGAGGAGGCGGTGGCGGCCAGGGAGGACACAAAGGCGGAGGAGGCGGTGGCGGTGGCCAGGGAGGACACAAAGGCGGAGGAGGCGGTGGCGGTAGCCAGGGAGGACACAAAGGCGGAGGAGGCAGTGGTGGCCAGGGAGGACACAAAGGCGGAGGAGGTGGAGGTGGTAGTGGACGAGGCGGGGGCGGAGGAATGTAGATCTAACTGCCAATAAATAGTAAATGTTTTTATCTTGGAGCGCAAGGTGTATTACGTATCTTAAGCTACAATAAAGTTTTATGTAAAAGTGTGCACAACGTTACTTCGCCGAGTGTTAGGCTTCGGCACAATGAAAGTTTTACTTTTTCCTCAACGTGTATAACCACTATATTAGTTATCCGCTTCAAGCCTTGTTGCACTCAGGTCTAACACAGGAAGAAAAATAACACAGCAAAAGGAACAAAAGGACACTACTAAAGACTTCTAGTCACGCGAATTTATGCAATGTAAAACTGAAGGTAGCAAAAAAATTCCAAGAATTGCATCAAAAACAACTTAATAATGGACATATATAGAAAACCACGCTTGGATTAGCGAATGAGGAATACAACATTCGGGCAGAGTAATATGGATTAATGTTCTCTATTCATGCCCAACAAAGGTTTGTTATGGCCTATGGGTATCCACACATTTAAAGAAAACTAGATTCTAGATTCTAATACGCGTTGTGTGCGGGATTATTTGTTTATCTATTCTATTAAAACAGAAGTATAAAATTAGATTAACCCTTAATTTTTCACTATAATTATATTGTCATGCCACTGAAATATTAAATGAAGTTATATTTAAGTATGATTGTTTTTTCCTAATTTAAATAAAAGATTTAAGTATTTAATGTTTTTTCCTAATTTAAATAATAGATTTCCTTAATAAAATCTTAACCAAAATATATTTTCTAATATATTTCGTTTTAACATATTAAATACTTTTTAATATCTATTAGTAATAAATAATAAAATAAAAAATCACACATCATAATCAATTCATATAACATATAAATAAAATATTTTTTTCATATATTATTAGCATAATGCTTTCTATATAAGTCCAATTAATTATAAATATAAGATTTGTTTATATGATACACTGTGATATAATTGTAGGCACACGTATACACATACAGTTAAAATAACAGAAAATGATTTTATTTTAAAGTTAACTAATTCATTAACTAAACCAGTTGGTTAGATAAACAGGTCACTACAGTTTTATAAAAAAAACCAGAGAATGCTTTTGGCCTTTTGCTAAAAGAAAATTTGAGAAAGCTTGGTTCAGAATTTAACTAATTCACTAATTAAACCAATTGGTTAAGCCAATTGGATTAATAAATTTTGTTGGTGTTATATAATTTTATAATTTAAACATTTTTTTATACTTCTGATGTTGTTTTTTCCTTAAGTTTTTAGTAATTAAATATCATAAAGAATTCAGATAAACACGCGGGATGTGAATACTTTTATAATATTAAACCCTTGGTCAATCGTTCAAATTGTTTTATTTAGAGGATGCAGTTAAGAACTTCACTTGAAGCAGATATTAGTTCTTCTGAACTTCGCTAGAAAAATTTAGAAGAAAACCAATTAAGAGAATACAATAACATGTTAAGTCAAAAAAAAAGATACCATAACATGTTAGACAAAAAAGGAATACAATAACATTGTTGTCTTTTCACATTTTATGAGGTCCCATAACTAAATAAAAGATTAAGCTTTTTCCTGTTTTAATCATTGAAGTTAAGTTAAGAAAAACTAATTAGATAAAAAAGATAAATACCCTATGATAGCACTAAAAAGTTTTTGTCATAAATATAGACTCCAAAGATCAAAATGACCAAATGTTTCATTAAAGATATAAATATACACTTATACCTTTGGGTTAATTAATCCAAACCTTATGATTTAGAGTTAAGAGGTGGAGTTTTGAGATTAAAGTTTAAATTTTTATAAAATAAAAAATAAATATTAAAAATTAGAAAATAAAAATTTGAAAAATAGTTTCAAAAATTATTTTTGAATTATAAAAAGAAAATTTTCAAAAAACAATTTGAAAAAAATTCCAAAACAAAAATTACAAAAAAAATTCGAATCTGAAAACATATAATCTGAAACTATAAAAAATATATTTATTTTATTATTTTTGTTTATTAAATGAAACATTTTGTTCAATTTTATCTGTATGGTCTATTTTTATGACAAAAACTTATTAAAAACTAATTAGTAGAATTGCCCTAAAAACACAACAACTAATTTACACGATATCAAAACAAATGAATATATATATATTCAAAAACAATATAAAACAGCAAACATACAAAAATGGAAAAATAATCGTCTTCTCTTTCACCAATCCTCCAAAATGATCCATTGTGTGAGAAATCTTCTTAACCATATAATTAAACGAGTATCTCCCCCATGGAAAGGTCTTGCAGTATCCAAGATCATAGACAGCTCTTTGGAAAAAATCTAATACATCATTGGCTCCAGGACCGACTTTCGTTTGGGCACAAACAACACTTCCTAAAAAGAACAGAACCATCATCTTCAGCATGTCTTTGTGGCCTCCCATTGCCAACAGCTTCGCTTTCAAATCCTCCAACCTTATTAATTTGCCGTTCTTGAAATGACGCTTCACAAACTTCTTATCACTTCACAAACTTCTTATCACCAAAATCCTTGTATCCGAGAGGATAGTTGCGGCAGTTTAGGCCTGATATCAATGCGTGTTCCCTCAGCCCATAACGGATGGGAACACCATTGACAACGAACCACACTTCTCTCATCTTCTGAACATTGGCAATATGCAGTAACAGCATTTACATTCCCTGAACCTTGTGGTTTGAACTATTCTTCTTCTTCTTCCTATTGAACTCTTCTTGGGCTTTTGCATCCAGTTCATTGTGGAATAAGTGACAGAATTGTGGATGCTCCTGAAACCACCTCCTCTCCGAATTACTTGCCTCTGGGGTGAGTGACAAAAACGTCTCGATAACGTCTGCTATCATACATCTTGTCCCTAGCTTGATCTGTTTCTTGTACTCCGATACATAGAAGAACATCCTAGTTGGCTTGATTGCTTCGGTTGCCTCAAGTTCCTGCAATTAACATGTAGTTGTACGTCAGTGATTCAATACTGTTTTACCAAGTTATACAAATCTATACTATTATTTATGAAGTAAATTTGCTTAGTTGTCATGTTCTCCATGATTTTGGGTAATTTTGCTTATTTGTCCTATTCTTATTAAGTTTAAGCTAAATTATCATTGATATATTATTTGTTTGGAGCTGTGTCACTAAATAATTAATTTAAATAATATCCTTGATGAATATTCTATATAAATAAAAATGAATTTTATTTTATTAATATTAAATTTATATGTTATATTAGCTTTTCTTATTTGTCATATTTTTATTAGGTTTTAGACTTTTAGATAGGTTATTAATTTATTATTAGTTTCTAACTATTCACTAATTTATTTTAATGATATAAAGTTTATATGATATATGCTATATTAAATAATTGATTACAAAATAATATTTTAGAACTATAAAAAAGATAATTCTTCTATATATATTCTTTTTTGTGCCTATCTGAAAACAATATTTTTATTATAAAAGTTATAAGAAAAATTAAGATACAAAACAATTTATTATTAAATATTAGTCAACATAAAAATATAAATATATTTTCTAAACTATCTCTAAGATATGAGTGTTTTAAAAAAACTTAACACAATAATAAGTATATATTTTGATTAAAAGTATTTGACATATATAAATATTTTGATGTTTGATTTAACTATTTAAAAACATAAATAATAATTTATTATGCTGATTTTATATTAATAAGACATAAACTAATACGTATTTATAAGAAATTTATGCCCGCATGTGCGGGCAAAACACCTAGTATTACTTATATATCCCAAGATAGTTTTACCAAGTTATAATAGTATTCCTTGTATGACCAAGTATTACTAGTAATATCCATAACTCCTAGTATTCCTTATTCGAGTTTAAGTATTACTAGTTTTATCAATAACTCCTAGTTTTCTTTGTATACCTAAGTAATATTAGTTTTATCAATAATTTAATTCCTAGTTTTCTTTGTATACCTAGTTTTCTTTCCTAAGCATTACTAGTTTATGTTAGTTCTAGCAGTTGTTCCATAGACTCCCTAGTATTACTAGTTTTTCATTCCTTAGTATTACTAATTTTACAGTATTACAGTTATACTCATAACTCCCTAGTTTTCCTTCACCATAATCGATTTCTAAATTCTAAATTCTTACCTCCTCCGTCTCTCTCTCTTCTTCGATCTCTGGTGTGGACTCTGGTGTTCCTGTTTCCTCCTCCGTGTTTTTATCCTTTTCTCCTAAATCCTTGTCACCGCTTACATCTGATGCAGACGCCTCTTTGCCATCTCCGCTTTCACACGCCTCTTCGCCATCTCCGCTTTCACGCGCCTCTTCGTCCTCTCCACTTTCATGCGCCTCTTCGTCCTCATCAGAGCCTTCTTTCTCATCATCGCCGTCTTTCTCGTCGTCCTCGCCGTCTTCCTCGTCTTCCTTGGCGTCTTCTTTGCCGTCTGCGTCGCCGTCTTCTTCGTCGTCTGTGTCGCCGTCTTCCTGCACATTAGCTTCCTCTTCTTCTTGCACATCAGCGAGTCCCACATTAGCTTCGTCTTCTTCTTCCACTGACGGCGGAACTTCAGTTTCCATTTCCGACGCACCTTTGTTCCCTTCAGACACAACAGCCGCTGCAGCTTCCAAGAGGTAGTTCATCGGCCCAGCCGTCGAAGATTCTTCCGGCGTCTCCTTCATTTTCATCATTTTTTTCTTCTTTGTCTTACTCTCCGCTTCTTTCCTTGGAATCTCTTTCCTCTTGCCTCCTCCTCTTGTTTCAACCATCTTCGATCGACGGAACTTTCCAACCAAAGAAAGAGCAACTACAGTTTGATTTGGGTTTCTAGGGTTCCGAAAATGGGGAAAAGGGGGGAAGGGAATGAACAAATCGAAGAATGCCGATTGATTTGGGTTTATGGAAACGGTTAAGTAAATAGATGGATGGAACCGATTTAAAACTGAATTGACATCCCAAATTAGCTGAACCAGGTTGATTTGGTTTGGTTTCTTCGATTTGTCAATGATTTACGGTTTTTAGGTTTAGCTCTTCGATTTAGATCTGTTAGAGCCGAATAGAACCATGTAAAACTTGTAAATATGTCAAGTTTCCTACGGTTTTTTTGTTTTTTTTTAACGTCTGGATCGACTATTATCGATTAATTATGCTATTACAACGATGAGAATATTACAAAGACGATTCTACAGCCGATAATTCTACCACTCTGTGAGAATACACGTCTGACTGCACCACTATGAGCCGTCCTATAAGATCCATGTTCGATGGTACGCCTTGCACCAAGCTGAAGACCTCCTGTAACTCATTTTTCCATAATCTGCATAATTTGGTATTTTATGGGATTTGAATCCCAAACCTCCGGGTGTAAAAGCAATTGAACTCTTAGTCAAACCCTCCGAATTTTTTTGTTTTTTACTCGTTTTCTCACTTAAACATTTTTTTCTTTTTCTTCTATTTTAAATCGGGTCCTTCCAAGATTGATGTTTTTTTTTTTTTTTTTTTTTTTTTTGTAACTTAAAGATTGATGTTCGAGATATAAAGACAGTGGAGCACTTGTTCCATCCGAACATTTGATTCTTTGGAATTCTATAAAGATTACACTATGAGATATAAGAGCATTGTAGCAATTGATTCATTACGATACGAGTCCGTCTTTGTGTGTGTGTTTAGAGCTGTCTGATAATCATTTGCAGATTTCGTCCATCTCCGAGACTCAGGCGAGTCATCCTCTCTTTCTGTCTGTCGGTCTCACCATCTTCTCGTCTCCTTTATTCTCCACCGACAATCCGACTCTTTGGTAAAATCTTCGTCTCCGACAAAAGAAAAATATTTCTTTTTGTCTGATCGCGATGCATGCTCTCAAGGACAAGGTCTCGCAGAAGCTTTCGAATCTCTTCGCCGATTCCGCCACTTCTCCTCGCTATTCTCTCACCGATTCTCCAAAAGTATTTCCTTTCCTTTTTCTCCCCCTTTGTTTCCTGAGATGAGTTCTCTGTTTTGTATTCCCAACAAATTCTTTCTGCGTGAGAAACCAAAAAAAGATGTTTGATTCTTTATGCGTTTTGAATGTGTAGGCCACGCTAAATTCAAGTTCTGGGAAAACATTTTCTTCGTATTTCTCATTTGGTGTTGGTCAATCTGGAAATGGGAATGAGGAGGTGTCTGAATCATGTCCTCCCATACATGGAAACAGGAAAGACAAGGACACTATGTTACGTGTTTCTGCCGAAGTTGAAAGCGATTACAGCGAAGGGGTGAAAGAGATAGCAGAGTTAACAGAAAGCTCTGCTTTTATCTCTGCTAACTTGTTTGAGTTCTTGCACGCGTGTCTTCCAAATATCGTAAGAGGTTGCAAATGGATCTTGTTATATAGGTATGAAAAAAAAAAGAATTAATTCTCTTATTTGGGTATTTTGAGATTCGTTTGTTTTGTTTTTTTAAATTTTAACTGGTTGAAGGGCAGTACGTTGAAACATGGCATATCACTTCGTACGCTTCTGCGTAGAAGCGTAGACCTTCCTGGTCCTTGTTTATTGGTTTGTCTGCTTGCCTCTTGATACACTTTTGGTTCTGTTGAATGGGAGAGATCTTAGTTTTGGTGGTGTAGGTTGCTGGAGACAAACAAGGTGCTGTTTTTGGGGCTATGCTGGAATGTCCTTTGAGAACTACTCCTAAGAGGAAATATCAGGCAGGCTAACTATTTGTAATGATTTTCACTCTCATTATTGTTCTGGTTATTTAGTTTGCATCCCCATGTTATAGTACTCAAATCATTATCACATGGAAACAATCAGGGCCTAATTAGTTTACGTTAATGCTTATTCTCTCACATTTTTGTTTTGATGATGATAGGGTACAAACCAAACATTCATGTTCACAACTATCTATGGTCAACCACGCATATTTAGACCTACAGGTAACCGGTTGGGCAGTCTCTTTTCCTTTTTATTTCTTCTTCTCGAGCAAAATCTTATAGGTAGAGGATGGATATATGGGAGAAAACTGAAAAGTGAATTCTGGGGAGAATTGTCAAGTCTCTCCTAATAACAGATCTCAAGAATATAGGTTCCACCTGATTCTCATCAGAAACTTGATCCACACATGTTCTAGGCAGTTGAATTGTTGCTACAAATCTGAGTATAGGGTTAGTTTAGTAGATGATGGAAAGTCCAAGTAACTTGATGTGGAATGTGAACTTATTCTGTTATTTAGAAGCTCCTCATTTAATTTTCTTGATGATCCCTAAACAATTTTCTTGAAAATCGAGCCCCGAAAGTATGTTTACTCAGTGAACTTTTTGAAAATATTGGGTGCAGGTGCCAACCGGTATTATTATATGTGTATGAATGAATTATTGGCGTTTGGAGGTGGAGGAAGCTTTGCTCTATGTTTAGACGAAGATTTGTAAGGCACACACAATCTGGGTTCGTCCCCTTTTGAATGTGTTTTTGATGATACTCAAACCGAATGTTTCTACTTGAACAAGGTTGAAAGCAACAAGTGGACCTTCTGAAACATTTGGGAACGAATGCTTAGCTAGCAGCACAGAATTTGAGTTAAAGAATGTCGAGGTAATAATATATCCACTGTAACAACCTTATTCGACATCACTATAATGGATACAAGTTCATGTTGTTGTTATTTACAGCTCTGGGGATTTGCACATGCGTCTCGATACCTCACCTCATGACCGTGAAGATCCCTTTCTTGGTCGAGAATCGATATACGTCAAAAGAAAGCTTATCCATCTTTTTAATTCCGTTAATTGTTTCAAAAGTTATGAATAGGCTTTGTATCTGTGTTACTGAGAAGAATACTAATTCAGCTGTGATTTTTTTTTTCCGAGACTGTAACTTAACAATTGTGTTATTGTTTGTTATATAAGAATCATCTGGTTTCAAGAGTGATATTGATACAACTTTCAGAATGAGAATGGGAGTTTCTGTATTAAGAGAGGTTTGAACAAAATACATCTAGACAGGAACAAGAAGAAGATTCTGAATCAAGCGAGGAAGCCAAGCCTCTCTCCATTCTTCTTAGCAAGCCTAATCAATCCTTGTCTCTGTTTCGCATCAGCTCCTATCGATTTACAGAACTCTGTAATCACCTAAAAGAAAAAAACAAAACACAAAACTTATTGATTCTGCTTTCTTTGCAAATGTCTAATGGAAGGAGGATGACAAACCTGAGAGTGTAAAGCAATGGCTTTGCCTCTAAGCTGATTAAACCTCTTCTTGCCTACTATGTTCCTAGTGACAACGACAAGTGGTGCGAATAAACCTTTGCCTTCGTTGACATTCTTCATCATTGGTTGTACTCTGATGGGTTTCCTTGAGACTTTAGCTTGTTTAGGTGGCGCAGTTGTTTTGATGTGGTAATCATCGCCTGAGATTGAGTTTCCCCAACCACCATAGAAGGATGTTCCAAGTAAACCTTGATTCGCAGAAAGTGAAGCAGTAGCAGCCATAGGAATCGGCTCGGGATTCTCCCTCTGATGGATGTGCCAATGGTTGGAGAGAAATCGAGTGTTTGTGGTTTGATTTTGGAGTTGAATGGTTATGGTGTGGACGAGGTTTGGCTGGCGTTGTGATTTGGATGGAGAAACGAGAGCCACAATTTTGATTCTTTAACTTGCTGTATCAATTTTTTCTACCCCATTCCACCGTCCGATCATTTAGTTATTTTTAATCAGATTAGTTAATGACTGAGCCAATCTGTTTCTGTGCATCTTAGATATTTGTTTTTACTGTTTCATAAATAAATATCTACCCCATTCCACCGTCCGATCATATAGATAATTGTTTTTACTGTTTCATAAATAAATATCTATATTATTACAAGAAAAAAACTAGTTTAATTTTAATTCATTAGTTTATTACGATAATAATTCTAAAATCAATACTATTAAAACAAGATAACTGTTATGTACCGATATATATGATCGACATATCATCATTATCTATATTATAGTTTGATGTTTATCTTACGTATCCCTATTGTTAGGATAACTATTAGTTGTGTCGATCCATCAATATGGTCAACTATGTATATAAGGCTATTAGTCGATGAGTAACGTGATAAGCTTTCCCGTTCATTGTTCAACACGTTATCAGTACGAGACTCTGAAATTCTGAGTTACCTCAAAAACCCTAATTGACGGCGCCACTTCGAACAGCTCGTTCTCTCCAACGGTAAGGATCCAAACGACGAGCCACAATTTTGATTCTTTAACTTGCTGTATCAAATTTTTCTACCCCATTCCACCGTCCGATCATTTAGTTCTTTTTAATCAGATTAGTTAATGACTGAGCCAATCTGTTTCTGTGCATCTTAGATATTTGTTTTTACTGTTTCATAAATAAATATCTACCCCTTTCCACCGTCCGATCTTATAGATAATTGTTTTTACTGTTTCATAAATAAATATCTATATTATTAAAAGAAAAAACTAGTTTAATTTTAATTCATTAGTTTATTACGATAATAACTCTAAAATCAATACTACTAAAACAAGATAATTGTATGTACCGATATATATGATCGACATATCATCATTATCTATATTATAGTTTGATGTTTATCTTACGTATCCCTATTGTTAGGATAACTATTAGTTGTGTCGATTCATCAATATGGTCAACTATGTATATAAATACAAGGCTATTAGCCGATGAGTAATGTGATAAGCTTTCCCATTCATTGTTCAACATGTTACCAGCACGAGACTCTGAAATTCTGAGTTACCTCAAAAACCCTAATTGACGGCGCCACTTCGAACAGCTCGTTCTCTCCAACGGTAAGGATCCAAACGACGAGCCACATATCAAATTGAATCTTTTGCCGAGACGAATCCAACACCGTCGGCCTCGCCTCTATCTGACTTTGGACGCGCCCTCACGCTCTATTCTAAGACGCACTGTCAAGTGACTTAAAACCCTAAAATTCTAAAACTCAATCGACGACTTCAAACCGCCGTTTCTCTCGAACCGTAAGGATTCAGACGACGTGTAATATATCAAATTGAAGCTCTTGACGTGAAGAATCCATCGCCGCAAACCTTGTATCAATGCGATCTCAAACGCGCCCTAAAGCTCTGTTCCAACCCGCGCCGTCAACTACCCTAAAACCCTAATCAAAAGCTTAAACCGCAGCCTTATCTCAATTTGAGTTATCTCAACCCGCACCCTAAATGATTTGTTTGTCATTTACAATTTTATTATAAGAGTTGTTTTAGTTTTATATTATCTTGTTTGATTTGCTTGATAATTTCTTGATTGATAAATGACAAAATGAAAATTTAAAATGAGTATAGTAATTAAAATCATCCGACCAAAGGCATTGCCTAAAAGGGGCATGAATTATTCACCCAAATAAAAGACCCATTTGAGTTATAAATTTTTGAAAATGAATGGTTTCCACATTGAACCAATGGACAAAAGAAATAAAAAGTTCCTTTAAAATTATAAATAAAAATAGCCCAAGGCGTAGAAATTGTCGAGACTATACTCCCGACTGATCTAAACTATGCTAAAAGATCAGTATGATAAAGGCAAAAGACCTAGGTAACCAGATAGGTTGACCACAAAATTTTATACACTTTATGGCATGACTGGTCTAAACTATGCTAAAAGATCAGTATGTTCCAAGCATCTAAAAGATTTATAGCATGTTCATGAGGAGGAGAAATGACACTCCCGTGGTCCATGAACAACACTAAAAATCCGATTGACATGGTGATGTTAGGAGTTTTGAGGCTCCTAAGTCAAATGATAGTAAAACGGAAGTAATATGTCGAACCAGTTCTGAGAGATTTCAAGCACGAAGAATGCAAGCACTTACTTAATCTAAATGCAACCAATGATTTAAAATGATTTCAGAACCAATGACTAACTATGATGACAAGATAGAACTAAATTGCAGTAAATGAATGACTTGCTTAAATATGAATAAAGAGAACTCATGGGCATAGGAATATGATTTCGGGTGATCAAGTATCAAACAAAGATGACAATGATGAATCAAACAAATGACCTTAAGCCTAAACACGATCCTAAACAAGCTCTATATCTAGATGAATGCTCATTTGCCAACACATCTCAAACATCAAATCTCTTTGGCTGAATGATATGAAAGCAATCAATAAGAACAGGTTTATTAGCTATCCTAACACTCTTAACAACAAATATCTTTGGCAAGATGCATTAAGAGCCTAGTAGAGTTGTCTCAGACATTTCAACAAACACCTTTTGGGTGGGAAATGTCTAGAGATCAACTTTCGAATGATCAGATCGAAAGAGGCTGTAAGAACACTCTACTAGCAAGGCTTGAGATTGATCTACACTAAAAACATCCTTGATCTAACCTAATCACCCTAGTCTCCTTAACCCATGAATTCAAAAGAGAACTACTCACTAATCTTCATGTTAAACCTTAAACCCATACTGGATTTCAGATTAAACATGTAGATGTACACAGGAAATCAGTAAGAAATCAATAACAATAGAACAATGAATTCAAAAGATGAACTTTCCAAGAGTATTTTGTGGTTTTCTCTTCAACAAAAAGATAATCTGCCCCAAAGTGGCTACAACCAGTCTTAAACTTAGGTTTTTCAGAGTGCCAAAACGACATAAGTAATTGCAAATAAGTCCTTGAATTAAAAAGAAATCGGAAATAGGAAACACGCAGCGACCTCCGCAGGTCGCTCCAACACGTCGCTCTGGCCTTCGGAGCGACCTCGGATGGTCGCTGCGAGGGGTCGCTCTGGAGTCAATTTCTTCGTCTTCGAGACGTGTAAAGCCGAGCGACTTGGAGTGGTCGCTCTAGCTTTCTTCATGCTGGTCGCTCCGGCTGGAGCGAGGTCACACAGCGACTTCTAAAGGTCGCTCCAGGCTCCTCTCGTCCAATCATCCTCCTTTTCACATCTTTTGAGCTCCAAATGCATTCCGATGTCTCTAAAAGCTCCATAAGATGCTCCAGTACCTGATAAGGACTCATGTATGCAAAATGCAACCTAAACATGACTAGAATCTAAACTATATGATGAAAATGCATGGAAGGGAATGGGTGAAACAATGCAATTATGCAAGACATCAACTCCCCCAAACTTGTTCTTTTACTTGTCCACAAGTGAACTTTCTAGAACTCATTGAGAAAAAGGATGTGAATGTTGGAGCTCATAGCCAAAAGAGACACACATAGGACTAGATTTTACTCAAAGTCTAAAAATAGCACACTCTCTTATCGCACTCTAGCTTCTCAAGGCCTATCCATACTCCTATTTCTCTACACAAGTCACAATGCTCATCCATCAACAAGCTCTTTAGACCAACTCTCACATTCATTTATACAACACAAAAGGTGAATACTTGCAAATGGGGACTTGATCTCAATCATTTGGCTTGGTAAGAGAGAAAATGGTCTAATGTGTAGCAAGAGAGGTTTCAAATATATCTTTCATGGTTGCTAACTCTCAAGAAAAGGAGCAAGAACATTATGCAAAATTTATCTAAGAAAAGGAGCAATTCATGCATACAATGACTTGTTCTTATCATCCTACCCTTTTCCTATATGGTTACAAGTTCTACCCTTCTTCTTTTCATCATCCCAAAACCCAAATATACCACTTTCATCACTCACCCAATGAACACTCTTCTCTTTCTTACTTAACCAACTAGGAAATTTTTTACTGAACTCTCTCTTCTTTTTTTTTTCTTTCCCCCATTCCTTTCATGTTTCTTTTCTTTTGACTCTTAAGGGGATTCTATTTATACACTCTAGAGTTTTTTTTTTTTTTTTTTTTTTTTTTATTCCTAGTGGTTTTCTTTTCTTTTCTCACTTTTTGGTTCATTTCTTTCATCTCTCTCTCACATCCCAATCCCAAGATCAAAAACAAGCTTACAAACCCAACAACCATCCTAAGTGCTAGCTCAAATGAGGTCCTAGTGCTAGCCAAAGATAAGAACAAACCATTATCGCTCCTAATACTCTCAAGATTTTGCACATGACAAGCTTTCACAAAAAGGCCTCACTCAAGCAAATCAATGGTGGCTTCAATGAATGGTAAGGGTTAAAGGGTATGGGAGTGCCATTTGGATTAACAAGAGGATAATGAATGGAATAAGATAACCCAAATGTGTATGAGATCCATGAAAGAGTATGCAAGTGCCCATATGCAAGAGAGATTAAGTTCATTACATTCAAGTTCAGTTTGGAGTTGGCTTTCAAGAGCAATGTCAATATCAAGCAAGCAACACGTTTCAAGAAGAGTTTTCAAGGCTCGAAACATACAAGGCTTTTACAAGAGGTGCATTATCAATTCAAGCGCGAGGTGGTGTTCTTTCCAAGGCATTTTAAATCATTGCTCCCGATGGAAGAGAAATGCAACCTATATGCTCTAGACTCTCCTAAAAGGTGCAAGTGAATGCAGTCTAAATGCTTTGCTTTTTGTTTTCTTTTTCTTTTTCAAGTTTTTTTTTTTTTTTTTTTTATGAATATGAATAAGAACGCAATGCATGAGACTCTTAGACATGAAAGCAAACATGATCAAATACATGGTACCTCCCCCAAACTTAATTCACACAGTCTCTGTGTTCTTAAGTCGAAAGGGATACCCAAAAAAAAATCTAAATGCAAGAAATATGGTATTTACAAGGGAAGAAGTGCGGGTTACCTTCTATGGGTGGTGAGTGGAGTCAGATGGGCCAGCGCCATCATCTGGTGGGAAGTGGGTGTAGTAGCCCCCAGCGGAACTGTAGTCTCCGTACCAGTGCTGACTCTGAACCTCCTCAACCTCTATGTCGTCATCTGAAGATGCCAAGGATGGGGATTTGTTTCCGGAGGATGAGGGTTCGATGGGAGGGTTCCTGTCTAGGCGCCGCTGCTGTCTCTCAGTGAGGGGGAAGCTGAGGGTAGCAGGATGAGGTGGACGCCGGGGCTGCGGAGCGTCCGGGAATTCGAAGTCTGCCCTGCTGCATCCTGCTATACCTCCCCTCGTCAGCACATCAGCCATCTTTCTCAAGATCTTGGATGTGAACTTGGCCTGCTGCTTCACCGTCTTGCTAAGCGACTTGCACTTGGTCTTTAACTTCTCAATTGTCCTGTCCTGAGCCTTGTTCCATCGCTGCAGTCGACCTATGTGCTCATGAGCATCACGAAGAGCACCATGTGGAAGAACTCCTTTATAGGGTGGGAAGGAGTAGCGCGGTTGACCATAGACGGGTGGAGAAGCCGCCTTAGCAGGTCTCTCTGGCTCAGTCTCTCTCGACTCCCTAGGTTGCCAAGGTCGACCTAATTCCACAACGGGATCGAGAGTCCCGTGTTCTCTAAAGAAGTCTGTCGGGGAAAGGTCAAAGCTGATGACTCCAGGGATGATCAAGCTCGTCAGGTCCATGTTTGGGAGGAGTACTTCAGCTTTCCTTCCCTCCAAGCCATAGTGGTAGACGTAGCTGCCCTGGTACATTCCACTGAAGTAGGTGGCTATTTTCAAGTAGGCTCCATCAATGAGCTTAGGACCAACTCCACCCTTTCTTAAGTTGATGTTCAGAGTCTCTAGGAGAGGTGTGATCATCCCTCCTATCCCTATCTTTGGGTCTCTGTCCCCTGTGGTCCAGGCCCAGTCTCTGTAGTGCTCAAGACGACTCACAAAGAATCCTACCATCCCAAATTTGGCGTAAATGTCTGTGCTGGGGAGTGGTAGCTGTCCCGGAGTAGTGTAGGGACTGATAGCGGGGCAGATAAGGCGGAGATCTTCCTCTGTGACGTTACCATGCTGCTTCCGTGGGTAGAAGAGGTGTACAAGCAGTCGGTGGAGGTAGCGCACTGTAGGGTGGCGGATGCGAGAGTTCTTGTCAGCGCCGGTCCTGTGGTCGATTCCAGTGATCAATTCCCACAGCTTCTTCGGGAGGCCGTCGCATCTCGGAAGAGTAGTCTCCTCTGCATCTTGGAAACCCATGATTGTCCCAATGTCTCTGAAGTTCATGTGATAGACCCTTCCATCGATCTTGAACTTGATTTTCCCCCATCCCTGCCGAACATGTCTGGAGTCGTGGTAGGTGACTTCCAAAGTGGACAAGAACTGGGAAGTGAGCTCCTTGTAGGTGGGATAGGCCATGGTGAGAAGCTTTGGCATTTTCAAATGCCCCAACATTTCCGCCATATCTGAGTCGATCTCCAGTGCCTTCAGTAGCTCAAGATCAGCAAATCTTGTTGCCTGCCAGCCCATCCCATTCATCAGGTGATCATACAGCTCTTCCGGAGTTGGAACCTTCCCCCTGTCCCTTTCAACAGCAATACCTTTCCCTTTTGTCATCTTTGCCTTCTTCGCTGGTGCAGGCTCCTCTTCTGACTCCTCGTCACCTTCCTCACTCTCCTCAACAGTGGGAGTTGCAATACTCTTTCCTGCTCTCTTCCCCTGTTCAGTCGACTTCCTAGCAGCTGAAGTCGTTTCTGTTCTCTTCACTTGCTCAGTAGACTTCCTTGCAGCTGAAGTCGTTTCTGCTCTCTGCATTTGCTCAGTGGACTTCCTTGCAGCCTGAGTTCGTTGCCTAGTAGTTCTCTCAGTCCCTGTTGGGGCAGTTTCATCTTCTAAAGACTTTCCTCTTTGTGCCCAATCTTCTGCATCTCTTGCGTCTTTCTCAGCTGTCAACTGTGCTCTTGTTTTCTTACCCATTGGTACCTGAAAAATTCACAGCTTGAAAAAGGAGTAAGTAAAGGAAGTGGGAAGGGTCAAAGACTTGGCAAAATGAAAATGGAAAAACAAGCTAACTCAACAAATGAACCACAATTTAAGCTCAAGTTAACTCAATTCAACCATGTAGACAAATTAAACACCAGTTCACCAAGTCACAAGCAAGAGAAATCACAATTCCCATCCAAAAAGATAAGAAAAGAAATACAAGATAGTATGACTTCTCTAGATAAAGGCTCTAGGGTGGGGAAATTGCCTGAAACAAGTCTCTACACATCACAACACACCAAACTCAAACACGAACACCATCATTTCAATTCAATTTCGAAAACCCCAAATCCATGAACCCTAATTTGGCAAAGTTCAAATTAATCTCAATTCCACCATGAAATCAACAACCCAACTTGATATACATACTTTCCCTAGCCTATTTCATCATAATCAAGCAAGAAAATGACCAAAATTCGAGTTTCAATTTCTAGGGTTCATGGACCTACGAAATTGAGTTTAGAAAGTTCATACCTTGCTCTGGATGAATGTAAATGGCGAGTAGATTATGGGAATGGGGCTACTGGGGCGAGAGTGAGGGTTTAGAAACAAGAATCACTTGATTTGGTGAAGATTTGAGAAAGTTATGGAGGTTTTGGTGATGAGAGAGTTTGAGAGAGTTTGTGAGTTTGTGAGATGAGAAGAGAGTGGAGAGGGTGAGATCGAGGGTTTTGGGGGAGGTGAGAGGGTCGACCGGTTCGATTTAAGTGAGTAAACCGGTGTGATCGAATCGAACCGGGCTTAGAATTAGAAATCACTTACCTGAACCGGACCTGGAGCGACTTGGAGTGGTCGCTGTGAGAGGTCGCTCCAGGCCAATTTTTTTCTTCCCTCCGTCGCGTGTGAGCCGAGCGACTTGGAGTGGTCGCTCCGGGTTTCCTCATGAGGATCGCTCCCAGCTGGAGCGACTTAGGCTCGTCGCTCTGGTCACGTCGCTCCCAGCTGGAGCGACTGCTCGACCTCACTCCGGTGTGGTCGCTCCGACGATGCCCCTTTTTGCTCACACCAAGTCGACCCAAAACCTGCTTAGAACTTCACTTCCCATATTTTTTTTTTTTTATGCAATAAGATGAAAGACAAAGAAAATGAAAGTACTAATGCAATATGTACAAAGGATATACATGGGACTTCCTCCCAAGTGAGCTTGTTTTGAGTCACTAGCTTGACTTTACCTCCTTTGGATTAGGCTGGGGGGGGATCAGAAAGTGGAGTTGAAACTCCATCTTCCTCTGGTGCATCCGCCATGTAGAGCTTAACCCTCTGCCCATTCACTGTGAAGTAACTTCCATCAGCACTCCATAGAACTATTGCTCCATAAGGTCTGATTTCTTTGACCTTGAATGGACCGGACCATCTTGACTTGAGCTTTCCTGGAAACAACTTCAGCCTAGAGTTGTAGAGAAGGACTTGGTCTCCCTCTCGGAACTCTCTTTTCAGAATGTTCTTGTCATGGAAAGCTTTGGTCTTTTCTTTGTAGATCCTTGAATTTTCAAAAGCATCCATCCTTATCTCATCAAGCTCATGTAGCTGGAAAAGTCTTTTCTCCTTAGCACTCTTGATGTCGAAGTTCAGCAACTTCACTGCCCATAATGCCTTGTACTCAAGCTCTACAGGTAGATGACAGGCTTTCCCATAGACAAGGTTGAAAGGTGTGGTACCTAAAGGTGTCTTGTAAGCTGTCCTATAGGCCCAAAGTGCATCATCAAGCTTATTAGACCAATCCTTCCTCGTGATCCCCACAATCTTCTCCAGAATGGATTTTATCTCTCTGTTAGAGACCTCAACTTGACCACTTGTCTGAGGATGGTAAGGAGTTGCTACCTTGTGCTTCACACCATTCTTCCTTAGAAGTCCTTCGAGCAGCTTGTTAATGAAGTGAGAACCCCCATCACTGATCACAACTCTTGGAACTCCAAACCTTGGGAAGATAATACTCCTGAACATGTTGGTCACCACTTTAGCATCATTGGTGGGACTAGCAATAGCTTCCACCCACTTTGAGACATAGTCAACAGCCACAAGAATGTACTTGTTCCCATATGATGAAGGGAATGGTCCCATGAAGTCAATACCCCACACATCAAAGACCTCAACTTCTAGGATAGGATTTTGAGGCATCTCATTCCTCTTGGTGATATTTCCTCTTCTTTGGCATGAATCACATTTGGAGACAAACTCTTGTGTGTCTTTGAACATGTGTGGCCACCAGAATCCAGCTTGTAGCACCTTTGCTACAGTCTTAAAAGTAGCAAAGTGGCCCCCATAGGATGATCCATGACATTGTGTGAGGATCCCATCTACCTCCTCGTTAGCAACCACTCTCCTATACAGCTGATCTTTGCAGAGAGTGTAGAGATAAGGCTCATCCCAGTAGTACCTCTTCACATCTTTGTAGAACTTCTTCTTGGCATAGCCCACAAGATTCAAAGGTTCTTTTCCTGTGGCTAGGTAGTTCACCAAATCAGCATACCAAGGTTCCTTCTCTTCAGTTACCTTCACTTCCTCAAGCTTTCTACCAGTGTCACAAACTGCCATCACTGCTCTAATAGCCATGATTTGCTCCTCTGGAAGTCCCTCATCAATAGGTACTCCACACTCCACCTTCAGCCTGGACAAGTGATCAGCTACACCATTCTCAACTCCTGGCTTATCTCTGATCTCCAAATCAAACTCCTGAAGCAATAGGATCCACCTCAAAAGTCTTGGTTTTGCATCTTTCTTGGCTCGAAGATGTCTCAAAGCAGCATGATCAGTGTAGACAATAACCTTAGATCCCACCAAGTAGCTTCTGAACTTCTCAAAGGCAAAGACAATGGCTAGCATTTCCTTCTCTGTGGTGGCATACCTCATTTGAGCTTCATTCATGGTCTGGCTTGCATAGTAGATCACATGAGTTTTCCCATTCTTCTTCTGCCCTAGTACAGCTCCCACAGCATAATCACTAGCATCACACATGATCTCAAAGGGGAGATCCCAATCAGGTGGTTGGACTATGGGGGCACTGATAAGTTCATTTTTCAGCTTCTTGAAGGCCTCAAGACACTCTACTTCAAAGCTGAAAGTGGTTTCCTTACAAAGCAACCTGGTCAATGGTCTAGTGATCATGGAGAAGTCTTTGATGAACCTCCTGTAGAAACCAGCATGTCCAAGAAAACTTCTGATATCTTTCACTGTCTTAGGTGGAGGCAAACTGACCATAACCTCAATCTTAGCCTTATCCACTTCAATCCCCTTCTCTGAAATCTTGTGCCCAAGCACAATCCCTTCCTTGACCATGAAGTGGCACTTCTCCCAGTTCAGTACAAGGTTGGTGTCTTCACATCTCTGTAGGACCCTGCACAAATTTGACAAACAAGCAGAGAACGAAGATCCATAGACAGAGAAATCATCCATAAACACCTCCACAACATCCTCAATTAGATCAGAGAAAATTGACATCATGCACCTTTGGAAGGTGGCTGGAGCATTACATAGTCCAAATGGCATTTTTCGATATGCGAAGGTACCATAAGGGCATGTGAATGTCGTTTTCTCTTGATCATGGGGATTTATGGGGATTTGGAAGAAACCTGAATACCCATCAAGAAAACAATAGAATGGATGATTAGCAAGTCTCTCAAGCATCTGATCAATAAAGGGCAATGGAAAATGATCTTTTCGAGATGCAGAGTTCAGTTTTCTGTAATCAATACACATTCTATGACCTGTGACAGTTCTTGTTGGTATCAATTCATCTTTGTCATTTTTAATCACAGTGATTCCACCTTTCTTTGGGACAACATGCACAGGAGATACCCATTTTGAATCGGAAATAGGGTAAATAACCCCAGCATCTAAGAGCTTAAGAATCTCCTTCTTTACAACATCCTTCAGGTTAGGATTTAACCTTCTTTGATGCTCGATAGAAGTCATTGATTCATCCTCTAGATATATCCTATGCATGCACAAAGATGTTGAAATTCCTTTGATGTCATCTAGTGAGTAACCTATTGCCTTTCTAAACCTTTTAAGTGTATTCAAAAGTTCAGACAATTCAGTTTCAGTAAGTTCACTACTCACAATGACAGGATAGGTTTCATTGGGACCAAGAAATGCATACCTTACACCATGGGGAAGAGGTTTTAGTTCCACTTTAGGCGCCTTAAGCTCACTCCAGTCATCTTGCTGGATGTCTTCATGTTGAGTGACTGCAGCCTCTTGATGAATCTCCTGTGGTAACTCCTCAAACTGATCCTTGCCATTAAATCCCTTGTGTGAATCCAGCATCAGTCCATATGCAGTGCTAGCCAGGTTCTCAACCACTTCATCATCTCTCTCAATGGTCAAGGCATGCTGTAAAGGGTCCTCTATTGATAGCTCTTCAAGGAGCTCATCAGCAAGAGCATCCATCTCATCTATGTAGAAGATTTGTGCCTGCATGATTGGTCTCTTCATCACCTCTTTGATGTCAAAGTGGAGGATGTTTCCTTTACCCAAATGGAGATCGATCTTGCCTTCTTTCACATTAACAATAGCTCCTGCTGTGGCTAAGAAAGGTCTACCAAGGATCAAGGGATCTTGAGCTTCTTCACCCATCTCAAGTACCACAAAGTCTGTAGGGATCTCACAATTTCCTACCATCACTGGAAGGTCCTCTAAGATGCCAACAGGGTACTTCACCGAACGATCAGCTAATACCAGAGAGAGTCTACACTTCTTGTACTGAGTGAAACCAAGCTTCTTAGCAACAGACAAAGGCATCAAGCTCACACTAGCTCCCAAATCACAGAGGCATTTCTCAAACATCATGGGTCCAAGAGTACAAGGAAGTGTTAAGCATCCTGGATCCTCTAGCTTTTTTGGAACATCAAGCCTCTGAATTATGGCATTGCACTCATGAGTGAGAATCATCATACCTTCCATCTCTTTCTTCTTTGATGCTACGACATCTTTCAGGAACTTGCTGTATTGAGGGACCAGCATGAAAGCATCTATGATTGGCATTGTGATCTGAACCTCACTCATCTGCTTTTCAAACAGAGCTTTGTACTTCTCCAGCAACTGCTTCTTGAACCTACCAGGAAATGGAAGTTTGGGTTCATAAGGAGGGGGGACAAAAGCATTCTCCTTTGCTGGAGGAACAACTTCACCATCTTTTACAGTCTTCTTCTCTTCTCCAACCTTTCCTTTACCTTTAGCTTCCACAATCTTCTCCAAGACCTCGTCATTAGTCTTCTCATCAACAATAACCACTTCATCATCTATGTTGATGGCCACCCCTTCACCTAGTTTCTCAGCATCCTTGGTGAGTGTTCTAGGAGGTAACTCCTTACCACTCCTAAGTGTGATAGCTTTTGCATTCTTGGGATTCTGCTCAGGTTTTCCAGGTAGAGAGCCTTGTTGGCGATTTTGCTGAGTGTTCATGGAAGCAAATTGGTTCTCCAAAGCTCTGAACTTGTTGTTGAGATCATTGTAGCTCCCATCAATCTTGTTGTGAAGGTTTTTCAGCTCATAACTAACATGCTTCTCACTTCTAGTCTGTGATTCCAAGATTTTTTTTAGAAGTGCATCAGTGCTGCTCTCTTGGGGTGTAGAGCTAGATGGAGCAGGCTGCTGTTGAGAAGAGTTCTGACCGTGGTTGGGAAAACCAGGAGGAGGGTTTTGCTTTTGCTGATAACCACCTTGCTGGTTGTTCCTAGGCTGATATCCATTCTGCTGGTTGTTAGAGTAAGGTCTCTGCTGATAGTTGTTGTACTGAAAGTTTGGCTCCTTCTTGTACCAAGTACCATTGTTGTTGATAAAACACAACTCTTCCTGACCTTCCAGACCTTCAACCTCATTGACAGCAGCTGGTATCTCGTGCTGTGGGTTGCCAACAAAGTTCATCTGAGCTTGAGAAGCTTTATCAGCAATGAGGATGTCAATCTTATCCTGCAAAGCCTTTATCTCTTTTCGTGTCTGCTTGTCTGCTGACCTATCAGCTCTGTCATGATCCCCACTGTAGACAGCATCACTCTTGACCATGTTTTCAACAAGTTTCCCTGCCTCTTCTTCTGTTCTGTCCAAGAAGTTCCCATTACTTGCAGTATCCAATCTTGCTCTGTACTCAGGTAAGGCACCTCTGTAGAATGTGCTAAGCAAGCTTCCCTTGTTGAAACCATGGTGTGGGCATTGAGCTAGGTAGCCATTGAACCTTTCCCATGCTTCACTGAATCCTTCCAAGTTCTTCTGCTTGAATCCGGATATCTCATTCCTGTAGTCAGCTGTCTTGGAAGTAGAGAAGAATTTCTCTAGGAAAGCTTTCTTGCAGTCATCCCAAGTGGTGATGGAGCTGCTTGGCAGAGACTTCTCCCACTGACGCGCCTTATCCCCCAAAGAGAAAGGGAAAAGCTTGAGTTTGAAAGCATCTTCTGATACACCATTGGTTTTGGAGAGACCGCAGTATCTATCAAAACTGTCCAAGTGGTCGAATGGATTCTCTGCAGCCAGGCCATGAAACTTGTTGTTCTCAATCTGGTTCAGCAACCCTGACTTGATCTCAAAGTTGTTTGCTGCAACAGCTGGTGCTCTGATTCCTAACAGGTGGCCATGGTTAGTTGGCCGGTCATAGGCACCAATAGGTCGAGCTGGTGGGGCGTTGCCATCGCCATTCGCTTGTGGGTCAGCCATTTCAATGTTCGGATCCTGTATGTGAGCCTGTTGCTCCTCTTCTCTCCTTTTTCTAGCACACTCCCTCTCTAAAGCTCGGATGTCTGCTGCTCTTGGAACTAGGTTTGTTGGACCCCTGCTCCTCAAGTTCATACACCTGCAGATCAAAAGGGAATTGAAAAAGGAGAATCAGTAATCAGCAAAATAAAAAAAAATGATTTAGTCTCAAGCAAGCTACTAAATCCCAATGTTCAAATCTACTCAGAATTTGGCAACGGCGCCAATTTGATGTTAGGAGTTTTGAGGCTCCTAAGTCAAATGATAGTAAAACGGAAGTAATATGTCGAACCAGTTCTGAGGGATTTCAAGCACTAAGAATGCAAGCACTTACTTAATCTAAATGCAACCAATGATTTAAAATGATTTCAGAACCAATGACTAACTATGATGACAAGATAGAACTAAATTGCAGTAAATGAATGACTTGCTTAAATATGAATAAAGAGAACTCATGGGCATAGGAATATGATTTCGGGTGATCAAGTATCAAACAAAGATGACAATGATGAATCAAACAAATGACCTTAAGCCTAAACACGATCCTAAGCAAGCTCTATATCTAGATGAATGCTCATTTGCCAACACATCTCAAACATCAAATCTCTTTGGCTGAATGATATGAAAGCAATCAATAAGAACAGGTTTATTAGCTATCCTAACACTCTTAACAACAAATATCTTTGGCAAGATGCATTAAGAGCCTAGTAGAGTTGTCTCAGACATTTCAACAAACACCATTTGGGTGGGAAATGTCTAGAGATCAACTTTCGAATGATCAGATCGAAAGAGGCTGTAAGAACACTCTACTAGCAAGGCTTGAGATTGATCTACACTAAAAACATCCTTGATCTAACCTAATCACCCTAGTCTCCTTAACCCATGAATTCAAAAGAGAACTACTCACTAATCTTCATGTTAAACCTTAAACCCATACTGGATTTCAGATTAAACATGTAGATGTACACAGGAAATCAGTAAGAAATCAATAACAATAGAACAATGAATTCAAAAGATGAACTTTCCAAGAGTATTTTGTGGTTTTCTCTTCAACAAAAAGATAATCTGCCCCAAAGTGGCTACAACCAGTCTTAAACTTAGGTTTTTCAGAGTGCCAAAACGACATAAGTAATTGCAAATAAGTCCTTGAATTAAAAAGAAATCGGAAATAGGAAACACGCAGCGACCTCCGCAGGTCGCTCCAACACGTCGCTCTGGCCTTCGGAGCGACCTCGGATGGTCGCTGCGAGGGGTCGCTCTGGAGTCAATTTCTTCGTCTTCGAGACGTGTAAAGCCGAGCGACTTAGAGTGGTCGCTCTAGCTTTCTTCATGCTGGTCGCTCCGGCTGGAGCGAGGTCACACAGCGACTTCTAAAGGTCGCTCCAGGCTCCTCTCGTCCAATCATCCTCCTTTTCACATCTTTTGAGCTCCAAATGCATTCCAATGTCTCTAAAAGCTCCATAAGATGCTCCAGTACCTGATAAGGACTCATGTATGCAAAATGCAACCTAAACATGACTAGAATCTAAACTATATGATGAAAATGCATGGAAGGGAATGGGTGAAACAATGCAATTATGCAAGACATCACATGGTCTATGACCATGATAGAACTTGGCCGAATTCTTTGTGATACAAAGATCACTAGCTAATGCTTGGGAACACATGGATTTACATGTAATAAAAATATGCATCAGGCCATATAAAATGAGCATAGATATTCCCATCTAAGAATGATAAAGGATCATGATCCAGACATAGACCATCCTAAGAGATTATGTATAGACCACCACAATAATATGTGCCGTCTAGGATGGAACCTCATAAGAAGATGAGATAAGATTGGGAATATATGTTGGATATGAGAATGCTTTCTCCCACAATTTTATAAGAAACCTTGAGCCAAATATGGGTGATCAGATTAAGGGCAGGTTTACGGATTACATGACTAATGAATCCGACTATCCAACATCAGGGGGAGAAATAAATAAGCTGGTACAAGTATAAAGAGAAATGGAATGGTATTAACCATACTTGTCTTGGCAAGATCCTCGGACCAGATATATGATTTAAGACGTCCAAAGAAAGATCATACAAAGCTAGCTAAAAGAATGCCATACAGATTAGACCCGAAAAGAAAAGAAAAAGAATGACTAAGTCATACCAGCTTAAGCACCACGAAATTAATGTCCTAGAAGAGACATAATCAAGTTGCTATAGAGTCTAAAAATAGACCAGAATGTTCCATAAGATAAGGAACCTCGGAAATGAAAAGAAAGGTGCATAGAAATGACATATCCGAGGTCATAAGAGAAACCAGACCAGACATTGAAATAATGCTGCGCAGCTAAACATCTAAAAGACAAGACCATGTAGTTTGGGACGCCAAAATGCAAGGTAAATGAAGGTTCTTAGTAAGAATGAAATCTCTAATCGATTACTTCATGTCTGAAACACAATGGAACCATATAAAAGAAGTGTCGACACATATATACACAAATGATAAAGATGCATAAGAAAATAGCACTTAAGTTTAAAAGATATAAGTGAGGATCAGAACCCACGAGAATACAAGAATGCATTCATAGATTGAAAGATTGAAACCGTGGGGATTTATAAAGAGATGGGTGTCTTGGCCACATATATTTATAGAAACACCATCTGATAAGATAAACCAGTGAAAATAGGTCCTGTGTGGGAAAGGAAAAGAAATCGTGAGACACATGAACTAAGGTGTTCATATTCCTATTTAAAGCATTCAAGGAATGGCTTGATTACACAAGGATACTCACAGAGACCAAGGAACATATTATAAGGAGATGTACTCCTATGTGGTGGATGCTACTACAAATTCGAAAAGGTCTGGATATAAGTAAGAAAGAAATGTAGTAAGTAGCATATTGATCACTGGATAAATAAATGATAAAAGTATCAGAAAGATGAGAAAAGAAATTTTCATCGAATAGTTTTGTTCCTAAGCTATTCAGGGACTGAAAATAAAGCAGCTGCAAATGATATGAAAGACTAAGAAGATACTTAGTACAATCAGTCCATAGATCCTTATAGAGGATATTATAATTCTTTGTGTTTATGTTTATACCAAACCAATCTAAAGAAATGTTGAATGGTTCAATGATTTCAATGATACAAGTTATCGATTGATCCTTAAATAGGCTATATTTTACATATAATGAGGCTGCAATGATTTGCAGCAGGGACCATGGCCGTGGGTGTATATGTTGAAATCATCACACTCTAAGTGACATATGATATGGTCGCATGAGGAGGCAAAGAGAACCATTAAAGGTTCACGACCATATCAATCAAAGACCATGCTCGGCCATGTTCTGGTCCAATCGTCCATGTGAGACAACCAACATGATAACCCAAAATGTGGGATGGCCTTAAGATACCAATTAACATCATGCATATCAATATGCATAGTCTAAGATATAGCTGATGGTAAAGAAGATTCTAAGGAACCAATAGCAATGAATAAAGACATTGTAGTAACATCATCGCATCACACTGACCATGTAATTGCAGCAATATTAGACTGCAATATATTAGCCATTCATGGGCAAGTTATAGGCATGTGTGGACAAGGTCCATGACCTAAATATATGTGTTTCAGCTCGTAGTATGGTCCACGGCAAGAAGGTCATGAAATGCCATAAAAATATAAGTATGGACTGCGATGTTTAACTAATAAAGTTTATGTATGAGACTACAATGCAAGTATGAGCCATTATGTGTATATCAGTGGTTAAAGAGAAATCACAATGGCCCAAAAGAGTGATCAGGTGTATGACTGGTCGAAGTCTATCCAGATTAGATGGACAATAACAAAAGGTGCAGATCCATGTGAAGAGTATATGTACCCGTGATTATGATTTGGTCGAGGACCATAATATCAACATGCCCGACCAGATTATGGAGTAGACGACAACAAAGAATAAGATCCCGTCCAAGTATTCATTATCCACGAGATTAGAGAAAGAAGTACAAGCCCAATCACAAGACAATCCAGCTGACTTTTTCACCATTTCCTGCCGGCCTCAGGAAGCTCATACACCATACCGGGATGCGTCGAGTGAAAGACCTTCAGTGATGCATTCATCAGGGGGAGTTCATGCGTTGTACTCTTTTTCCTTATCCATGGTTTTGTCCCACTGGGTTTTCCTAAAAAGGTTTTAATGAGGCAACATCAAAAGCATGAATGAACCATGAACCGGATGTGTCGATCAAAGGGGAGTGTTATGTACCGATATATATGATCGACATATCATCATTATCTATATTATAGTTTGATGTTTATCTTACGTATCCCTATTGTTAGGATAACTACTAGTTGTGTCGATCCATCAATATGGTCGACTATGTATATAAGGCTATTAGCCGATGAGTAATGTGATAAGCTTTCCCGTTCATTGTTCAACAATAACTTTTTATCTACTTCCAAATAATCTATGTTTATTAACTATTTTATAAAATATAAAATAACAGAATGAAATATATTCATGAATTTATCAGATACTTCAACTTATTAAAACAAATAATAAAGTAAGAAATATAAAATAATAAATAATTCATATTTTAATATATATATATATATATATAAATTATAATATTATAAATAATTTAATATATTTATCAACTATGAGACGTGTTAACTGACAATAGTTAATTTATATAATAATTATGAAAAATCTAATAATAAATTAAATTTTGACCAATATGATAATCAAAATAAATTTGTAATATAATTAAAGGTTGGTAAAAGATAAGTAAAACCCATACAAGGCGGGTTATATAAATGAATTATTTTATTTACATAAAATTCTATTAATGTAAATTTTAATTTGATTATATAACTTCAAAAAAAAAATTTTTATAAAAAATACATATGTGTAAGATTCTAATTTTTCATAAATAAGTTTTTGAAATAAGTCTAATATGAATAATGAAATTAAATTTAAAAACTTAGAATAAATGAAAAAAAAAACATCAAATAAATTCTAATAACATGTGAACAATAAAATTAAACTAAATAAACAAATAATTAATTATATTTATTTCTAACTTAAACCATCTAAACATTTATGAATTAAAATACTTTAAATATGATAATTTTAGTTAAATTTTATTACATAATGTGATGCACCCAAAATCCAGCACCGTCCTGCTTGGTTTATGGACACGGCCCAAGATGGTGACCTTGTCGACCATTTAGACCTAGTCGAGGTTTTCTCATCAGATTATGCCAATTCCCTTATCATCTATGCAATCTTGGATGAGCTGAATACTCAAGTCAGATGGACTGACACTATCATGGACGAGCTGAGCAAGTTGGTTCAATCTCCCAAGCTGGTTCGACCATCAAACCACCCGAGAAGCAACACAGACATACGTTCATTGTTCGAAGCATATCTTCTAAACCATGATGTTTCTTCGCGTGAAACAACTTGGAGAATGTGCTCAACTCAATTATGGAACTCCTCGAAGAAGAATCAGATCAAACGGAGTTCAGATGAGGGAGTTATGCCATGTACAAATCAGGTGATGTTCAGTTCTCGCGAATTTAGACATGTGTGGATCATCCCGCGTGTGTCCATATCCTTCCCAGCATGGTGTGCACGACCTGATCATCACTGCATGAACCTGGACACTCCATGAACCTGGACAGTCAATGAACCTTGCCAAGTCTTCATCAATTTCCGAACTTTGACTAGTCTTGGTCAATTTTATATTTTCTATGCATTGTTTTCTGCACTTTTCTTTTATTCTCTTTGACTAGAAACACTATAAAATGTACCCCCTTTGTCATTGCAATACATCAACGAATTTCCTTTCTTTTTTTGAGTTTTTACTCTTTGTTCTTTGCTTAGAACATTTCTAGTTTCTTGGTGAGGTTATCTCCAAGTTTCGATCCTTCCTTTGTTGGACCGGTGCGTCACATCCGGCAACATTTGAAGTCTGGTAGTATCATTGGGCCTTTCCGCATCCCATTGTGTCACCATTCATCCCACCAGTTCTCTATCCTTCCGGATCTGAGTTCATATCATCCGTACCGGTAGAGTGATCCGTATTTTGGTTCTATCAAGTGGTATCAGAGCCACTCTTCCGGTAATTCTATTTCTATCCATCTTTCTCATCTCTCTATTTCTTCTAAACACTTCTTCATCTTTCTATCTTGAACCCGGGCCCCTCATTACCCCCATAAAAAAAAAAAATAAGATCTAAGTTTATGCAGTAAAAAAAAAAAAAAAAAAAAAAAAAAAAAGATTATATAAAAAAAAAAAGATTCAAAGTTTGATTGTTTTTGGTGTGGTGGTGGAAGAGTAAGCCTGCTGGCCGAAGAGAAATCCGGCCTTTGAGGTGGTTAAGGCGGGTTCCCCTTTGAAATCTCTTATCTTTCTATCTTAAACCTTTGATCTTGCTTGGATTTGCCTATTGGGATTCTTGATCTGTTCTCTTAGAACTTTGAGTATAAACCTTGTGTGATCACCATAAAATCTGAGAGAAAACACTTGAGTGGGTGAGATTAAGCACTTGAGAGAGTGAGGAATTTTATCTACTAACTTTTGTGTTGAGTTTTTCAGGTTACAATGTTTGGTCTTCACCGGAGAAGTAGCAAGGAGAAGCCCCCACGAATTTCTGTCTCTCAAACTCCATTTAAATCTCCTTTGAATAATTTTGATGAGTTTGTTAGTGTGCAGGAAAAGCCAAACCAAAGATGTAGAGAGCATTCTAGACCATCTAGAGATGTGGCTGATCCAAGGAGGCGATTGCTCCAGTTTGATGTCCAAGAATTTTGTGATAACTTTGAGAAGGGAATGATGAAAGCGCTCAAGGACATCAACCAGGTCCATAAGGAGAGCACATCCACACGTGCACCTGTAGCTGAGCCATCCTTGTTCATCAGTAAGAAAACTCAAGGTGAATCTGAAAACTATTTTGAAAAGCTTAAAGATTTTTCAGATTCTTTACCCATTTATGATGAATCTGATGAAGATCTAATTGGAAGTTTGATCACCTGTGAGGATGAATGTGATCTTCCTTCTCCAAAATCTGAATTTATGATTGATGATGGACTAACCTGTTTTGAGCCGGAACTTCCGAGCAGTCTTGTTTTTAGTTCACAGGATTTTGAGGAAGAACCATTCAACCATCCACATCATGGACGACTTCCTGGCACTAGGACACCTTTTGATGATGATCTAGGTCCTATCTTTGATGAGGAGGACGAACTTGGTCCAGTCTTTGATGAGGAAGCAACAAGCATCACATCCATCGCTATGGAGAGTCATCTATGCTTTGATCCCGGCACATCTCCTCCCCCTTTGTCTCCGGATTTTCAAAAGCACTGTGAGAACTCTGATTTGCTTAATTCTCTGCCTGAAATGTTTGTCAAGATCAGTTCTCATGATGTGACTCGTTTTGGTCTTGACAAGATGAAAGAATTTTGTGTTTCAAAATCTGTTTTTGAAAACATAATTAATTCTTTTGAAAATTTTAAACCTGATGAACTTCTTGATCAACAATGTTTTCAAAATGTCAATGGCATCAATTCTGGAATTATTTTGAGCTTTGATCAGTTCTTGGAACACAACAAAGGTTTTCATTCTCTTGAAAAGTCATTTGATCATAGTTTGCAACAAACCGATTTCTGTGCTAGAAACTCTTTTGATTCGTTTGTTTTCAAAGGAAATGACTTTGATCTGAGTTCTTATATTCATGCACTGATCACTGATAATTTATTTGCATCCTCTTGTGCCTTGGACGGAATTTTGGTTAAGAAGTTGCTGGAACATGAATCACTTAGAACTGAAAATGATTTTTGTGATCTTGATTCTTGTGATTATGTTTTGCAGCCTGATCTTGTGTGTTTTGAAACTGATAAAACTTGGCATCTTTTGAGATCATCTCGTGATCAATGTGTTGTTTTGAGCCTTGATGATATTTTGGTTTACAACACATTCTTTGATAAGTCTCTTAAGTCTTTGATAAATGTTTCTCAATCTGAACTTAAGCTTGTGTGTTCAGATGTTGAGCATGATATGCACTTTCTGAAAATGACTAATATTTCCGCATGTCTTGAGAAAATTCTGGTCTGTAACATCTATTTTGATGAGCATCTTCAAAGGATGAAATGTGTGCTACTTGTTCTTGGAAAAGATATCTTGATTTTTTATTTGAACAAGTATCTCTCTTGCACATATGATCCTGGTCTTTTAGTGTTTGTTTTGAGTATCCAGGAAATACAGGTTCAGCCTCTGAATGAAAGCACTGATGGCACCCAACAGCCTGAGTTTTGGAGAAGCATTGTTGTCCAAACCTGCTACCTTGGAGATGCCAGCGACAGAGGTTCAGTCCACGAAGGGTATCTCGACTTTCAGAAGGTCTTTTGTCATGAAACCAATTTTCCTGGAAGGCTAACTCACCAAGGATTCTCTGAGGCTTGGAATCACTTGAAAAGCTTCGCGGATGAAGGAGAAATGAATTTTTCAAACCGGAGGTTCTCCAGCCCATCTATCCGCGAGTACAAGATTTCTAAAGGAGATTCATGCCCAAGAAGGGAACGACCTGAGCCAAAACCGATCATCCATGAACCAGAGGTGTTTCCTCAGTCAACTACCTGTCCAAACCAAAAGCACTGTAAGGATCATGGGTTGATTGTCTCTACTCTTCATGAAAATGTTTTGAAACCGAGAATTTCTAAGCAAAAACAAGTCTTTACTTGGTTGAAAAACGTTTTGCTTAAACCTTTTCATGAATTGTTTTCATTGAGCTGTGCTTTGAAAGAGATTTGGTGTAGGAACAAGCATGAACCGAAATTGCTTAGGCCAAAAGATCATTTTGATTTCATTCATGAAGAAAATCTTTTAAATTTGGCATTGTCTCTTGCTTTTCCTATCAGTTTGACACCTTGGCCAAATTTTGAACCTGAGAAACCAATTTTTGGTGATCAGTTTGATTGTTTGCTGCTTGCCCACGTTCTTGATAATTTTCCTAAGAGCTTTGATCCTGTTTATGATGTCTTAAGGATAGAGAAACCCTTTGATTATTTCTTTCGCAGATTTGATGTGGTTTCTCTAGTTGTTTTGAATGAACAGGATAAGCATGATCAGTTTCTAAGGAGAGCAAGCAATGATGGATGCCAAAGGACTTGGAATTACTTGTGGGAAACGAGTTCAAACCACCAAGGAAGTTTCTGTCCAAACTTTTCGTTCACTGAATTTTCCTTGAATTTTAATTCCTTTGAATCTGATTTATTTCCTTTTGATACAGGTAAAATGGATTTGAGGACAAATCCTTTTGAAGAGGGAGAGTATGATGCACCCAAAATCCAGCACCGTCCTGCTTGGTTTATGGACACGGCCCAAGATGGTGACCTTGTCGACCATTTAGACCTAGTCGAGGTTTTCTCATCAGATTATGCCAATTCCCTTATCATCTATGCAATCTTGGATGAGCTGAATACTCAAGTCAGATGGACTGACACTATCATGGACGAGCTGAGCAAGTTGGTTCAATCTCCCAAGCTGGTTCGACCATCAAACCACCCGAGAAGCAACACAGACATACGTTCATTGTTCGAAGCATATCTTCTAAACCATGATGTTTCTTTGCGTGAAACAACTTGGAGAATGTGCTCAACTCAATTATGGAACTCCTCGAAGAAGAATCAGATCAAACGGAGTTCAGATGAGGGAGTTATGCCATGTACAAATCAGGTGATGTTCAGTTCTCGCGAATTTAGACATGTGTGGATCATCCCGCGTGTGTCCATATCCTTCCCAGCATGGTGTGCACGACCTGATCATCACTGCATGAACCTGGACACTCCATGAACCTGGACAGTCAATGAACCTTGCCAAGTCTTCATCAATTTCCGAACTTTGACTAGTCTTGGTCAATTTTATATTTTCTATGCATTGTTTTCTGCACTTTTCTTTTATTCTCTTTGACTAGAAACACTATAAAATGTACCCCCTTTGTCATTGCAATACATCAACGAATTTCCTTTCTTTTTTTGAGTTTTTACTCTTTGTTCTTTGCTTAGAACATTTCTAGTTTCTTGGTGAGGTTATCTCCAAGTTTCGATCCTTCCTTTGTTGGACCGGTGCGTCACATCCGGCAACATTTGAAGTCTGGTAGTATCATTGGGCCTTTCCGCATCCCATTGTGTCACCATTCATCCCACCAGTTCTCTATCCTTCCGGATCAGAGTCCATATCAACCTTACCGAAAGAGTGATCCCGATTTTGGTTCTATCATAATGGGTCATCCATTAGTTCAACTAGTTGTCGAGTCCCATGTTTTAGCGATTTTTGCGGGATTTATAGAACCTTTAAATAATTAGTTTCTTTAAACCAAACCGAATTACATATAGGGTCACCGGTTTAACCGAAGGTTAGGGTCAAGTTTAAAAACACTAAATATAATGTTCGTGTATAACATCTAAAAGTACATACATAATCAAAAATACAAATTTATATTATATTAATATAGTTTGTTTCGAAAATATTCCGCGCTTTAAAAGTGCAGATCAAAATCTAATATATTATTAAAATATAAGTCATAACTTTTTGCCATGTGTGATTTTTAAAATTGGATATTCCCTAAAAAATTGGTTACATCTATACTATTAAAGCAGAATCCTATTTTAAAATTTTAAGATTATTTCCATGCATTTCAATATATTTACAAGTCATCTCGTTGGTATTTAATTTAAACTAAAAATAGAATATTCTCTATAACTATGGTAATTAATACTTTCCATATTTTGTGAATGTTAATAATTTTAATTTTTATGCAGTATATTCTTTCCATTTAGTTTGAATATCATTTTTTCATCTAAAATATTATTTAAAGATCGGATATGAATATATATACGTGCAACTTAAAAAATATTATTATGCCATTTTTACATAATAATATGCCAATTTTGAGTGTTTAATTTTTTCTAAACTTATCTTAAAATTAAGTTTTAGATCTAAACATAAATAAAAATACAAACTTATCATAGTAACAAAAAAAAAGAAAATAATATTTTCATATCAATAATAAAGTTTCCTATTACCATTGTTTCATTTTCTTTAAATGACATAATACAAATCTCATTAAAGTCTAGATAGTTATTTTTCAATTTTATATATTATTAAGAAGTATGAATTATTTAATAAACATTTCAAAACATTTTTTTTTAGTTTTCAGCGGGTCATCTCATATCGGATCTTATGTTAATAACAGATTTTTAGATTTTTACCAGGTTTTATAAGATTATAATTACAATTCTTTTTATTAAATTAAACTGAATTATACACATATCACTGGATTTATCGGTTCAATAATAGTTCTGTGTTGGATATGAAAACACCGTTTGAAAATCAATTATTATAATAGAACATTCTTTTTGAAACACAAATAGAAAGCTTTAAAATTATTTATTCTCTAATCAAAATTACAAATTCAATTAAATTTATTAAAATAAAAAATACAAATTCAATTAAATTTATTAAAATAAAAATATATCCACATTTTTAAAGCGTGAGTCAAAATCTAGTTGCTCTTATATTTACATAACTAAATCATAACAATGTACTAAACTTACCTTTTATTCACCTATATAAAACAAACATAAGAAACAAATCTAATCAGCCCATTTTAAAAAGAATAACGTCCTCCTAACCAGACCATTTGATATATGCAAAGCATGTCTTTACGAACATACATTTGTTACTGGATAAAATACAAACATAGATCAGATATATAGTAAGCATCTCAACTCATATATTCTTTTTTGTTTAATCTCCACTCATATTTGAATTACTACTCTTTGATTCTATATTTAAAATTGTATTAGCCTTATTTAAGTGATTGTTCTCTTTGTATTATATGATTCTTTTAGGTACTAAACATATACGTTTGGAGAAGATGAAGTTTGATGTATTCAAAATAATCAAATATCAAATATGGGTATATTCATTTAACAGAAACAATATTGTTCAAAGGTTTAAAAATTATAATGGTATAAAAATCCTATAAGTATTCCGGTGTTATTTTCCTCTAGGCTCCAGGCAAGACTCAAATTTCCCGGTCTCCGTTTACGAAGTACTCCAGGTCCTCACTGAAAGGAATTCGGGAATTCAGGAATTACCCTTCAAAACTACACCAGGAACTACTCCTTCCTCTGAGAAATAAAAAATATATCCACATTTTTAAAGTGTGAGTCAAAATCTAGTTGCTCTTATATTTACATAACTAAATCATAACAATATACTAAACTTACCTTTTATTCACCTATATAAAACAAACATAAGAGACAAATCTAATCAGCCCATTTTAAAAAGAATAACGTCCTCCTAACCAGACCATTTGATATATGCAAAGCATGTCTTTACAAAATTACATTTGTTACTGGATAAAATACAAACATAGATCAGATATATAGTAAGCATCTCAACTCATATATTTTTTTTGTTTAATCTCCACTCATATTTGAATTACTACTCTTTGATTCTATATTTAAAATTGTATTAGCCTTATTTAAGTGATTGTTCTCTTTGTATTATATGATTCTTTTAGGTACTAAACATATACGTTTGGAGAAGATGAAGTTGGATGTATTCAAAATAATCAAATATCAAATATGGGTATATTCATTTAACAGAAACAATATTGTTCAAAGGTTTAAAAATTATAATGGTATAAAAATCCTATAAATATTCCGGTGTTATTTTCCTCTAGGCTCCAGGCAGGACTCAAACTTCCGGGTCTCCGTTTACGAAGTACTCCAGGTCCTCACTGAAAGGAATTCGGGAATTCAGGAATTACTCTTCAAAACTACACCAGGAACTACTCCTTCCTCTGAGAAATAAAAAATATATCCACATTTTTAAAGTGTGAGTCAAAATCTAGTTGCTCTTATATTTACATAACTAAATCATAACAATATACTAAACTTACCTTTTATTCACCTATATAAAACAAACATAAGAGACAAATCTAATCAGCCCATTTTAAAAAGAATAACGTCCTCCTAACCAGACCATTTGATATATGCAAAGCATGTCTTTACAAAATTACATTTGTTACTGGATAAAATACAAACATAGATCAGATATATAGTAAGCATCTCAACTCATATATTTTTTTTGTTTAATCTCCACTCATATTTGAATTACTACTCTTTGATTCTATATTTAAAATTGTATTAGCCTTATTTAAGTGATTGTTCTCTTTGTATTATATGATTCTTTTAGGTACTAAACATATACGTTTGGAGAAGATGAAGTTGGATGTATTCAAAATAATCAAATATCAAATATGGGTATATTCATTTAACAGAAACAATATTGTTCAAAGGTTTAAAAATTATAATGGTATAAAAATCCTATAAATATTCCGGTGTTATTTTCCTCTAGGCTCCAGGCAGGACTCAAACTTCCGGGTCTCCGTTTACGAAGTACTCCAGGTCCTCACTGAAAGGAATTCGGGAATTCAGGAATTACCCTTCGAAACTACACCAGGAACTACTCTCGGGAACTATTCCTTCCTCCGAGAAATAAAAAACTTCCGACTAGAAGAACCTTCCATTTTTTCAAATATGGAAGAATTTCTCTTACTTAGACCGACAAAGGAGCAACTATATAAAGCGAAACAAAACCCCGAAAGCAAGGGATCGACTCATCTATACTCCAAGACTTAGAGATTAGATCTAGTCGGCTAGACTACGGTTCTTATACCATTCTATTGTAGTTCTGGCTCTAGAATCTAATAAAGCATCTCTTCAAGTCTTGTTATTCATTACTTTACACAAATCTCTCACGAATCTATCCGAACTACTCGAACATATATGCTGGTCCTCCGCTCCGTAGTACCCTAAAAAGAACTTACACAAAAATCCCCTAACAAGTACCTCTCGCAGATTTGTGGTGATTATTTTGAGGGACCTTTGGGCCCAACACGGAGAAGCTTAGATCTGCTGCCCGTGGCCACTGGTGGCTTACCATGGGGTGATCACCAGCCCCCTGGATGTCTTCGGCGGGCTTTCGGCGGGCTCTCTGACGGACAATGCTCAGATTTTCGAGACGGTCATTAGGCGCTAGTCGGGTTTCTCTAGAAACATCCGGATACCAGGGTCATTCAAAAAATAATAAATCATATGACACATAAATATAAGAGAGGATTGAAATAGTTATGGATATAATGAAACTCTGCATACAGACAAAGATAGAAGAGATGGAGTATACAAATGACGAGAGGGGCATGGGAACTTATCTTGGCATCCCTGAGAACATCAGTGGCTCTAAATGAAAGCTGATTTCTTTTCTGAAAGGACGGTTACAAAATCGGGTTAATGGTCGGACGGGTCATGGTTAACAAAGGGAGGAAAGGAAGTGCTGATTAAGTATATTCTATTGGCCCTTCCTAATTATGTAATGTCGACTCTGTTACTACCATTAGAGACATGCAAAAAAATTAAATACTGCCATTTCAAATCGTTATAGCGATTACTGAATTCTCATACTGCTTAGTTGCATGAGTGTTAAGGGGAAAATACTTCAGATGTAGCTCACCACTGCGGCAAAACAAAAGTGGTAAAACCCTCGTATGAGTGGACAAGTATAATAGTAGTGAAACCACTAATATTGTTGTGAATCAGACAAAAGATCCACTCCATGAATGAAATTAAAGTCTGAGGAGACCTTTAGCTACCAACAGTTCCAGAAAAAAGATCCGCTAGGCCAATTGGACATGCAGTCCATCCAATTATCCAAGTAATGAAACTTATAACAAGGAGCCCAAAAGAATGGAATTCTGAGAGGTTAGAAAACTATATCAATCTGGAGGACATTCCATTGTTCCAATATTTGTCCATAATTCAAAGATATCATCGAGATGAATATTGTTGGAGTAACTCAGCTACTAGGAGTCATGAACCAACAACGGAGAAACTCATCACTTCACACGGAGCTCGAGGCCTTTTTATGGGCTGTGGAATGCATGCTACAGCTATCGACGTGCCAAACCTTTGATACCGATTGTAAAGATCTGATATCGATGATTTAAGACCTTGGAGCATGACCTAACTTTTCCACAAAACTAAAGGATAATCATTTTAAACCTAACCATTATACAGAAACGGATGATTTTGTTAACGCGGGCCCACAGCGAGATAATCGTAAATAAAATATGATCTCAGCTCTTAAATGGCACGCAGCCCTAGGCTTCATTTCGTCTCCACACGCCTCTCTCTTGCCTTCAGTCGTCAGATGCGCTCCTCCTCCATGATCGTCTTCATCTGATTCATCACTCCATCATCATCATTATCATTATCATTATCCTTATCTATCCTCAACAACCTGCATCGGAAAGTGTGATTTGATTTTTTTTCGTCATGTATAAAAACGCATCTTCCTCCATCCTTCGAGCTGCTTCCTCTCGCTCCTTCCGATCATCCTCTTTGACTCCTTCCTCCGCCGCCGCCGCATCTCCTTGTTCTCTTCTCGGTCAGAGATCTTTCGCCACTTCCTCCCCCGCTTTCCGATCACTTCCTCGGTGGAGCCATTGCCTTCACTCCAGACCTTCTCCCTTTGGCCTCACCTCTCAGATCAGAACTGCTTCTCCCGTTTTAGACAGACTCCAGAGGAACTTCTCTTCCATGGGTAACATTTCTCTCTCTCTCTCCGGATCTAGTTTCGATCTTTGCTTATTTATTTTTTTATTATTTATCTCAGCGTCAGAGCATCCTTTTAAGGGTATCTTCACGACTCTTCCTAAGCCTGGTGGTGGAGAGTTCGGAAAGTTCTACAGCTTGCCTGCTCTCAATGATCCAAGGATTGGTAATCATTTGATTGTTTTGTAAGTTACCGTGTGACCCAAACCTAAGAGGAAATTAATCACTTTGTTGTTGCAGATAAACTGCCTTACTCTATCAGGATTCTTCTCGAGTCTGCGATTCGTAATTGTGATAACTTCCAAGTCACCAAGGAAGATGTTGAGAAGATTATCGACTGGGAAAAGACTGCTCCTAAGCAAGTCGAGATTCCGTTCAAGCCAGCTCGTGTTCTTCTCCAGGACTTTACTGGAGTTCCTGCTGTTGTTGACCTTGCTTGTATGCGTGATGCTATGAACAAGTTGGGCAGTGATTCCAACAAAATCAACCCCTTGGTACCTTGCTTCTTTTTTTCTTTTTTTTTTTTTTAATCAGGCTTCTGGATTTCTTCTTACGTAGACCATGATGTCTCCCAGGTTCCGGTGGATCTTGTGATTGACCATTCTGTTCAAGTTGATGTTGCTCGATCTGAGAATGCTGTGCAAGCAAACATGGAGCTTGAGTTCCAGAGGAACAAGGAGAGGTTTGCTTTCCTTAAATGGGGTTCTACTGCCTTCCAGAACATGCTTGTTGTGCCTCCTGGCTCTGGTATTGTGCACCAGGTAACTACTCTTTTACAGTGTGCAAGTCCATGTTTTTGGTTTTCTTCTTCTGTTCATTTTGAAGTCGATTTGCCTTTAACCCTGTTCGGAAAAATTCAGGTCAATTTGGAATATCTTGGAAGAGTTGTTTTCAACACCCAAGGCGTTCTCTACCCAGACAGTGTGGTTGGAACTGATTCACATACAACTATGATCGATGGCTTGGGAGTTGCTGGATGGGGAGTTGGAGGCATTGAAGCTGAGGCGACAATGCTTGGCCAGGTAAATTATCGAATATTATCATCTGCCATAGCCATATCTTATGTTGGTAGATCTGGAGCTACTTTACTGATTATAAGATTAGATAACAAAATTTATGATTCTTTTACTCGAATTATTGATGTTTGTATACTGTATAACCTTCCTTCTACTAACTCCTTTTTCTTTGACAGCCCATGAGTATGGTATTGCCTGGTGTTGTTGGATTCAAACTGTCCGGGAAAATGCGAAATGGTGTTACAGCTACTGATTTGGTTCTAACAGTAACTCAAATACTGAGGAAGCATGGCGTTGTTGGAAAGTTTGTTGAGTTTTATGGTAATCTATTGCCTTGTGAACTCAAGTGTTTAGCTCCTTTTTGATAGATATGTATTTATTGGAGAATCTAAGTATTTTTTTCTTCTTAGGTGACGGTATGAGTGGGCTGTCCCTAGCTGACAGGGCTACAATTGCCAATATGTCTCCTGAGTATGGTGCAACCATGGGCTTCTTCCCTGTGGATCATGTGACTCTACAGTATCTTAAATTGACTGGAAGAAGTGATGAGACCGTGAGTCTTTTGGCTTTAATTGTCCTGGGTATATTCATCCTTTTATCTGGGCTGATATAATACTGTCATTTCAGGTGGCCATGATTGAAGCATATCTTCGCGCAAACAATATGTTTGTTGATTACAATGAGGTAAATCAGCCTTATCCTTTACATGCTTGGGGTTATATAGGTTTTGCTTGTTGGGTCTTATATGGCTTCTTTTACTTCGTGAAAAAAATCAGCCTCAGCAAGAGCGGGCTTACTCGTCATATCTAGAACTGAACCTGGACAATGTTGAACCTTGCATTTCTGGACCAAAGCGGTACGTCTTTTGTTGGTTTTTGTTATCACCAAGTGTATTGTTTGATTACTTGATCAGACCATCTTATTGATATCTACTTTGCAGGCCACATGATCGTGTTCCTTTGAAGGAAATGAAAGCTGACTGGAATTCATGTCTCGACAATAAAGTTGGATTCAAGGTATGCAATTAGAAGCCTCGTTATGTGAGGGTCTTATTTCTTTAGCACCTACTATAGATATTGGCTGCTGTTCCACATTGTGGGTGCACACTGTTTATTTATGCATTGTGCTTTACATTTTCTGCAGGGTTTTGCAATCCCTAAAGAGGCACAAGAAAAAGTGGCAAGCTTTTCGTTCAATGGAAAACCAGCAGAAATAAAACATGGAAGTGTGGTGATTGCTGCGATCACAAGCTGTACTAATACATCAAACCCCAGTGTCATGCTTGGTGCTGGTCTTGTTGCCAAAAAGGCTTGTGACCTTGGCCTACAGGTTGGTTTCAGTCACTAGATCAAATTAGACATCTATTTGATGGCTTGACTTTTGTAATCCTTTGTAAAATCTTGCCTCTCTAGGTTAAGCCTTGGATAAAGACAAGTCTTGCGCCAGGCTCAGGAGTTGTTACAAAATACTTATTAAAGAGGTACGTCGTAACTGATTTTTTGTTAGGCTTGATTCTTGCTTCAGTGTGGTAAAACTGATGTTAACATTACATTATATTCAGTGGACTACAAGAATATCTGAATCAGCAGGGATTCAATATTGTCGGCTATGGCTGCACTACATGCATTGGTAACTCCGGAGAAATCAATGAATCAGTGGGAGTTGCTATCACAGAAAATGGTATTCACAACTAAGACTTTCTTTTGGACTTGTTACGTTTTTATATCTAATTTGTGTGGCTAATTTCTTATTGCTTATTGTTAGACATTGTGGCGGCTGCTGTGCTTTCCGGAAACAGGAACTTTGAGGGTCGTGTTCATCCACTAACAAGAGCCAACTACCTTGCATCTCCGCCTTTGGTTGTTGCGTACGCTCTTGCTGGAACGGTAATAAATCGCATGAACTTGTTAAAATTCAACCTACACTTCTGTATGTGATAATTACACATGATCCTTCATCACATTGCTAATTTAACTCTCTTTTTTTTTTCTTATTTCCCAGGTTAACATTGACTTTGAAACGGAGCCCATTGGCACTGGAAAGAATGGCAAGGAGGTCTTCTTAAGGGACATCTGGCCAACCACGGAAGAAATTGCTGAGGTATATACTCAGAGAACAAAACTCCCTCTGATACAGGATTTTTTAATGAGTCTTTCCACATATGGATCAGGTTGTTCAATCGAGTGTTTTGCCTGACATGTTCCGAGCAACATATGAGTCGATCACCAAGGGTAACCCGATGTGGAATGAGCTGTCTGTTCCTGAAAATACCCTCTACTCATGGGATCCCAAGTCAACTTACATTCACGAGCCACCATACTTTAAGGACATGACCATGGATCCTCCAGGCCCACACAGTGTGAAGGATGCTTACTGTTTGCTCAACTTTGGTGACAGTATCACCACTGATCACATCTCGCCAGCTGGTAACATCCAAAAGGACAGTCCCGCTGCGAAGTATCTCATGGAGCGTGGCGTTGATCGCAAGGACTTCAACTCATATGGAAGTCGCCGTGGTAATGATGAAATAATGGCCAGAGGAACTTTTGCTAACATCCGTATCGTTAATAAGCTCATGAATGGGGAAGTTGGCCCTAAAACCGTTCACATTCCTTCTGGAGAGAAGCTCTCCGTTTTCGACGCAGCCATGGTTTGTTTTAAGTTTTATCTAATCAAAATTTGTACACGTGTCTAATGTCACCTTATCATAATGCCCATTGTATTATCAGAGGTACAAGTCATCTGGAGAAGACACGATTATTCTAGCTGGAGCCGAGTATGGAAGTGGTAGCTCACGTGATTGGGCTGCTAAGGGACCTATGCTACAGGTTCGTTTAGAACTCTGTTCGCTTGCAATAAACTTATCTTTAGATTTTACAGCCACTGAGACAAATTAAGTTTGAATATTTCAGGGTGTTAAAGCAGTGATAGCAAAGAGTTTTGAGAGGATTCACCGAAGCAACTTGGTGGGAATGGGAATCATCCCACTGTGCTTTAAGTCCGGCGAAGATGCAGACTCACTGGGATTGACAGGTCACGAACGCTACACGATCCATCTCCCTACTGATATATCGGAGATACGACCTGGACAAGATGTTACCGTCACTACCGACAACGGAAAGTCTTTCACTTGCACAGTCCGCTTTGACACTGAGGTAAGTAAAATTAAAAAAAAAAAATCCGTTTTCAAAACGGTTTGTGAGATGTGAACTAACCAATGGTAAATATGTAGGTGGAATTGGCATACTTCAACCATGGAGGCATTCTTCCATATGTCATCAGAAACTTGAGCAAGCAGTAGTCAGCGGTGAAAGGAACTGACAGAAATCTTTTTAAATAAAGAGGAGGATCTTTACGCTCTGTTTTTCAAATGTCATATAAAAAAAAAGGCAGATACGTCTGTCCGAGGATAGGTGAAACGGTGGAGTGATCCATCTCCTGCAATGTGTTTTTTTTCTACAGTTTCAGTTGTTATTTTACTCGTATGGCTCCCTTCAGTTTGTGCAACTTGCAAGGGCTGAGTATATTATTTTGGGAAATAATAAAAAAAAAAGCGTTTACAAAGATTTTACCTTGTTGTGTTTAGTATACCCAGTTCGTCTTAAAAAAAGTTTTTTTTTTTGTTTTCTTTTTTTTTTAAGTTTTTTGCCTTAGGCGAAATATAAAATAAAGACCACTTTGTGAAAAAAAAATTAACTTTTGTTTGTTGTATTTCTTTAAATTAAAACAAAAAATTGTGGTATTAAAAAAAAATGAAAAATTAATTTTGTGTGTAAATTAAGTTTTATTAATGGAGGATTGAGAATGAGGAAAGGTAATTTTTTTGGTTATTATATTTAAACTAGATTCGATCTCCGCGCATACATAAGTGTTGAAATTAATATATTTTTTAAGATGAAAAGTTTAAATTTTACATGGGATTAGAGTAATATTTTAGTGCTGATAGATACTGAATGCAAATAACTAACAAAAAGAGCAAATTGTTCATTAAAATAACATAAATAATGCAAAAAGACTTCATTTATCCTGAAGAATAAAGTCTGTAATGTGGTCTATATTAAAATATCACGAAATAGACAAAAATCAAAACAGTTATCTTTATTTAAATAGGTATAAACAATTGCTATCAGAGGTAGATACATACTTTTTTTTTTGAGCAACAGATACATACTTGTTATAGCTGAATAAGAACTCTTGATATTCATGTTTTGTTATCAAATCTTGTGGTTGCTTAAGACTACCGTTTGTTTTTCATTTTTCTTTGGATTATCCTTTGGAGTTTTGTAACAACCTTTGTTATAATCTCGTTTGGTAATATTATCTATAAAAACTTAACTTTATATGTTATATATTCTATCTAACAGTATTAGTGCTTTGCTATAAATCTTTGTATGATATCTTGGATAATATAAGTCGTTTTGGTTATGAATATGAGTAACCATTTATAAATGGGTTGGCATAAATTGTTAAGAGGTACTTAACCGGTGTCAATGAAGTTTTATGGCTGTTTCATATATACTTTACTTTGTCTTTATTTTTTTCTAAGTATAGCGTTTGCATTTTATTAAGAAAACTTGGTGATAACTTATTTTCCTAAGCATATTTGCTTTGAGACTCATATATATTATCCATTCTGATAAAAAAGTATAAAAAAGTACTGCATCGTAAATGTCTTTTAGAATTAAAAGAAACTGTTAAATGAGTATGATTTAAACTGGTTTACCATCGATCTATTTGTAACAACCATCATTATTAATCGGATCCTGGTTGCATTTACAATTTGATTAATTTTTCCAACCAGTGTTATTCCTTTTGGTTTAAGCAAATTGTCACACGTATTTAATTAATTAGTCCAAACATTTTTTCTTTCTTGGTTTAACAAAGTCGAGTAATGTCAAAAGTGTATAAAGTAATCAGTACTATACTAAAAGGGAATGAGGAAGTGATTTCAGCCTATCCACCTCAGCATAGAAATTCGTCTAATCAGTAGATTTTGTTTTGACACGTCACTGTTCTTAAATCAAATGGGTTTTCGTATGGGTTCTATTCAAATTATTAGTCGGCCCATCCAAACCTAAGCCCACAAATCTGTTTCAAAAATATTTGTGTTTATTAATACGAAAGTCCCTAATCGTTGAACTCATCTTCCATCCTAATCGTTCTCTCTTCCCAGAACGTCTGCCGATCAAATATTCTATTGGACTTAATGGTATTGTCTCTTGAAGTAGGCCTGGGATTTTTACCCATATCCATTTATCCGACCCGAAACCCAATGGATACCCGATTTAAACCGAATTCTATGTAAAAACACATAAATATGTGTTTCATGAGGGTCGAACCGAGGTGTGAAAGCTGATATAACATGTGCAATACCACTGGACCACCATAACTTTATTGTATATTTTACATTTTGCTTATATATCTCTATTTTGTTTTGTTATTTATGTTTACATTATAACCGCTGAGAGTCGAACCTGAGTTGTTTAGGGTCAAGTCTCAAGAGTAATACCACTAGACTAGCTCAACTTCTATGTACTTATATACATATTAGTAGTATTTATACGATATTCATTTATTTTCATAAAAAATAAAAATACAATGAATAAAATAAAAAATATTTCAGATATTGAGTATGATTTTGGATAAAATTTAACCGAACCGAATGTTACCGATTTTTTCCGGGTTATACATGGTTACTTTCATCAAAAATCCGAACCGATCCGGAACCGGTCGGTACCGAACCGAAACCGAACCGTAAATCTTCCAAGTACTCATTGGATATAATTTCTAAATAACCGAAGTATCCGGACCCGAACGGTTACTATCCGAAACCGAACCGAATACCCGAAATCCGAGGCCTATCCTGAAGCTTTAAATCAGCTTACCTTGGTCTCACTAAACCATGAGATTTTCTTTTCTCCCTCCAGTCTCAACTGCAGTCTCTTGTTACGACGCCGCTTTGAATTCTCCGGTCAGATTATGAATACTACGGATTCACGTTTAATTGCTAACGCCACTGAAGAGTTAGTTTTTTTGCAGGTTCAACACAATCGGCAATATCAGAGCTTATGAAAGGAAATTAAAGGCAAATGATTTCAATTACCAGCAAAGGTAAGAACCAATAACGATCAATTGGACTAACTTATGATAATATATTCTCAATTAACTTGAAGCTCATGTCATATAGTCATATGTAGTGACTGACTGTTGCTCGCAGTTGGTCGACATGTTAATCCTTGGGTTTAAAGTTTCGATCCAGTCGTATCAGGGTGGGATTAGTTTGTTACAAAAAAATCAGTACTTTAATCTTATAAAATCAGAAAATTACATACTAAAATTTGTTTACCTAATGAACTCCGATGTTGATTGTTGTGGATGCTTGTGGAGGCCTCTTACTATGTCCAAAAATTATTTGACGTTTAGATATATTCTAGGAGTGTTATTCTTGATCTTGCTTTAAGTAGATCTTATTGATTTTTTTTGTGATTCTGATTTTATATTTGTCGATTAGATTACTTCCTCCGACAGCTATTATTGGTCTTGCTTTCAGTATAACGTATTAATTTTTCCGTGCTTCTGATTTTATATTTGTCGGTTAGATTGGTTTCTCCGAGTGTTATTCTTGATCTTGCTTTCAGTATATCTCTTTAATTTTTGTTCTAAATGATGATTAGTACGCTCTATATATGTCTGCTTCAGTTTCCAAAGTGATCCGATTTATTGTTTGAAATTTTTTTCTAACACTTCAGTTAGTTTATTTTTACTATTATGTCTCCCCAGTTTCTATTGATCCTATAGAGATGTTCAGGTTCCGATCTTTTGAGGAACTAATGGCGTAAGCTAACACTAACGAGGTATGTTTCTTCTGCACTTTGTCCATTAGAAGTTTATGTATTTTTCCATACATCTTATACCGTGTTATTCCATTTGTTATAGGCATCACTGGTGAGGTTTCTGAAATCAGGACAACATACCATTATCGCACTCAGTCAACTCAGCGAGTGCGAGTAGTGGGTAGTCTTTTTTTTTGTTATTTACATTTAAGATTATGTTTCAATCCTATAAACGTTGACGAAGTATATGTCTAACTCTAAGTCGTTTGACCTTATTGTTTGCGTTATATTCATACCGTCTTTTGATCATCGGGTTCTTTGGGTGTTATACAGGTCTGGGAGATCACAACGTTCAAGAAGCCCGAGAAGACAAGATTAGACGACCATCATGAAGCTTAGATCAACATGGAAGAGGTAATATCATCTCTCTCTCATAAACACTTCTTTCATGAGAATTTAAAACACTGTCTAAAGCAACTATGTTAACAACTACGTTCTCTGTTCACAGAGGCACATGGAGAGGACGACCTTCGCACATTAGTGGCTTTGATAATGAACGTCTTTGTTGCAAAATTTGTCCTGCAATGCTGTGAACATCAGTTATCAGATATTCATTCTGTAATGCTTCCTTTTCAGTGTTATTTTTAAAACTTTGCAAACAAATGTTCAATTTATCTCACCTTTACCAAGACTACTTTTTATTATAAGTTATTATAACAGTCACTTACTCTATAGTCTATACAAAGATCATGAATCTTAAACATTACTTTCCTATCAATACTATTAAAATAGAAGGCCCTTTATGGAGGTGCCTTTCTGTTTCAGTATTATTTACAATGAATTGCCATTAAAATATTTTAATGCTATAGTTTTTATTTAATTCTCTACTTTTTTTTGAATTTTCTGCGATCGGGTAGATCTTGACTGAGATTTTTAAAATTTAGTGATTTGGAAACAATAGAAAAAGGAGAGTCTCTTTTTGTGGTTCATATATTAGTTTTTCTCAAACTTTCAAGACTACAATTTTGGGAATTTTAAAGTTTCAATCTAGGTTCTTCCGGAAGGAAATTTGGGAAATTTGGCTGTTTTGTTTTGGATCCTAATGATAGGGAAACAATCTTTGAAAAGGCAGTAGAGGAAAGTAGATCAACTGGAGAACCGCAAATTTGTTTTGACGACCAGTGGATGGATGCGAGATAAGGTACTCTCCCGTCTTCTTTTGGGATACCATAAATATAGTGAATTTTTGTGGTTGCTCTAGGAGGATTTTAGTATTCAAATCTTAAAATTGTATTTAGAAAAGCTGACGAGTGGTTAAGAGATTCAGTTGTAGAGATCACGGAGGAGGAACAGGTTTTGGAAGATTCAGTTGTCTGTACGGGAAACCATGAGCCTATGGTGTGGTGACTCTCCCTTTCTCTGTCAGAGAAGGAATCAACATTCTCTTGTCTGGGTTTGTTCCTGCAGAAAATCTACGTTTTGGAGATGAATCTTCAAGGTAAACTTTTTTTTTTATTGTACAGCGTTAATGTCGCGTCATGAAGATAATCAATGTTGTGTTTATGATGGTTTCTCTTTTGTTCGAATGTTTCTGAGACTCCATAAGAAAGTGCTGAGGAAATACATTGGTACACCCACCATGACCAAAACACAAGAAATCTTCAGGTTGAAAGTGACAAGGTAAATTCACATACTCTCAGATTATTGTTATGATTGGTGAGAATGGTACAGGGAAGACAACATTTATCCTGATGCTGATATTCTCTTCTTACAGATACATAGCCGAAGGTACGCTAACTACAAAGCTAGGGATGATATGCAGTGTCTCTTTGATGGTTTTGTTTTAACTTGAACTATTTGGTTGCAGTTCTTATGGACGACCACAGAAAATGAAGCCACAGAGAAGCTTTTGTTTTTTTTGAGAAAAGGCATAACCATAGAGGAGCTTTTGAAGGCCATATCCTTTAAATTCAGATCTGCAGCTGTTACATCTACAAGCAGCGTTCTATGATTCCGTGAGACAAGGAGCATCTGCTATCAAAGATTGTGAAGCAGCGTTGTGTATTGATCCAGGTCATGTAGATACACTTGACCTCTACCATAAAGCACGTGAAACAAATGCCACGGATCAAAAGTAGAACAAAAACAAAATCTCTTCTCTAATTTCCCTCCTGGTATGTTTCTACACTGTTTCATATCCTTGGCTTAGCAGAGAAGAAGGTTTGGCTTGAGTGAACAGAGAAGAAGAAGAAGAAGAATGGCCATGTAAACGGAAACTCTTATAATATTTCTTTTCCCTTTAATTTTGGTTATTGGGGGGAGGTGAGGATACTATAGCAGTGCAGAGAGTGTGTCTTGCTGCTAAAGGTAATACTTTTTCTTGACCTAATAAGAAAACCAGTGAAAAAAACTTACCTGTGGTGAAACTGGACTTCTTCTACTGTCCTATTTCTACATCTATTCTATTAATTCTGCAGTTTGCTCTATTGATAAAAGTTATGTCCATCTTTTAAATTTTGTAACTCCCTTTTAATACACTTTATTTAATTTTCTATAACTGTCCTTGATTACTAATCTAACATGTAACTGCAAAATGTAACTGCCTTTACACTTTTTTCAATCGAGAAAATAACATCCCATTACTAAATATGCTTAATATCTTTTATCATTAATTATTAATTATTTGTTACATTACTACATATACATATACGACTCATAACTGAAATGTATGAATTCCACATGTAAATATTTAATATTTTAAAAGTTAAAACTACATTTTATTTTAGATAATTAAATCTAATTAAATATATATATATATATATATATATATATTCTATTAAAAAGTAAACACTTTTTCAAACATATGATAATTTAAAAAACAATTTTAAATTTTAGGAAATATAGAATTTTTTATTATAAATATATTTTTACATTTTTATAATAATTAAATTAATTAATTATTTTAAAAAAATTTATAACTCGCGGATAACCGCAAAATTAAATGGGGTGGATTGCGGTACAAATTATTTGTTTGCGGATTATGAGGATCATATTTTTGACCAAAAGAAATTGAAACATGCGGGTTGGCGGGTTCGAGCGGAAATATACCAGATCAATTTTTAAATTGCTATCATACAATAAAATATATTTTGATTAAGATTCATACACAAATATGATTACAAAGAAAATACGAATATAATCACAAAAAAATACAAATATCAGAATCTAGTCTATTCTATTAATTCTTCAACATGACCAGTTGATGCAAGGTTATGTCCAATTATTTATTTATTTTAGTTACAGAAATAATATTGAATAGATTAATAATATTGAATTTTGTAACTTCCCCTTTAGTGCCAATATTCTCGCAACCACTTTCGTATTATACACATATAGTACTCGACAGTTATAAAATGTATTCAGCATCTGATAATAAATATCTACATGGTCGACTAATATGTACATATAAATTCGGTTATTTTAAATGATTATTTTATCAACATATAATAGCTTGCATGTTCAGTGCAAATGTAAGAATTTTGCGTGTTCAAAAATATTTTAAAATTATTATAAAATTAAGTTTTAAATCTTAAAAAACATAAAAATATTATAAGTTATTAATAAAAAGGTAAATTAGTATTCCTATTTAATATTATTACTAGATTATGACATGTCCTTTCAAATGGCGGATATGTTTTTTGTTTAAAAAATTTCTGAAAATTTTAATTTTATGTTTCAGTTTTTTATAGTCTTTTATAATTATAATTTTTTATAGATATAGGTGTGGTTCAACTATTTTAATAAAATAGATTAAAACCTCTTATTAACCATTTAGGAGAAATATTATACCAAGAAAATCACAAATATGACTAAAATCACAAATATGACTTAAGAACAAAAATATAAAAATTAAATTTCTAAGAATATATAAAACAAAAAATATATCCACCCTTTTAAGGCGGGTCAAAAAAATATAATCTCCCGATAACCGCAAAATTAAGCGGAGCATATACAAAATTATTTTTTTGCGGATTATGCGGGTCAGACTTTTTGACCAAAAGAAATTGAAATCCGCAGGTTGACGGGTCAGCGAACCAGGTTTAACCCGCAATCCGATCCTAACCGAACGTATACCAGATCAATTTTAAATTGCAATTATTCAATAAAATGTATTTTGATTAAGACCTATTCACAAATATAACCATAAAAACACACACAAATATGAAAATTAAAATTAAAACAAAAAATATACCCGCCCTTTTAAGGGCGAGTCAGAATCTAGTGTACAATTAAATGTCCTAAATATCATGATAAGTATATATATATATGTGTAAATATATTTTTAATAATAATATATATATGTCGGTTGCTTAAGTTAATATTTTTTTTATCAAAAGCTAAGTTAATATTTATTAATCTTCTTAAATATCATGATATATATATATATATATATGTATGTATATTTTTTTAATGAAAAAATTATAATATTAATTAAACTAATGCATTATCCTAAAATCATGGGAAAATGACAATTAACCAAACTCACCTTTCAGCTAATAGTTTAGATATTTTTTTTTGTATTTGGAAAAAATATATACAGTAATAAATTTATGATAAATACTTGATCTTTCTCTTTTTCTCAAATATCACTATTTTAATTACTGTTATTATTTTATTTTAAAACTAAATACAGAAAACAAAAAAATAATATCCCATGTTGTATAAACTATTTTGAAAGAACAATACAAAAAAAAGTAAAAGACACCAAAATATAAAACTCTCAATTAAATAGTTCAGACCTCAACTGTTTAAGTGTAAATATTTATTATAGTTGAGTATATATATGGTTATCAGAGTAATTTATATTTTAATTAATATGTGAAAACAAATTCATACAATTCCAATGAATAGTATATTTTGATCATAGTAACTAATATGTAGTTTTTTAAAAATATGTTTTTCTTAATCTTAGTAATTATTCTTACTCAATAAGATACCAAAAAATGCATTAATTTTTTTGTAATTTACTATTTCAAAATTTCACATATTTCAAAAATGTTGTGGTATTTTCATCATCTCAAAAAGATGAACAACTTTGTCAATTATATAGCTCGAATCAATATTACATATCTTGAAATTAAATGTATGATAAATACATAAAATACTAATGATTTGATATGTTAATGCAGCATAAGAAGAACCAAATCCCACGCTTTCAAAGTTTGTTTTATATACTTACCAAAAATATCTATTCTATTAAATTCATATCATACAAAAAAATATAACTATTCAAACACAGAAACATATTATATTAGGTAAAAAATTTAAAAACAAATAATATTTTTTACAAGAAACGACCAAATTAAAAATTGAGATAAATATATATGATTTAGGCAATTTTTTAAAAAACAGTTAATATAATATGTTCACAATTAAAATCATTATATATTTACTTAATAAAAAAATAAAATATTTAAATATTTAAAATTTATCAGCCATACATCAACGTAACTTACATCTCAGACCAAAAATTTAGGATTTATCAACCATACATTTGTATTAAATATTTTACATAGATATTAAATTTATAAATTAACAAAACACATGATATTAAAATATAGTTTAACGTGATTTAAGCGGACTTTTTATAGAAATAAATATTCATATAAAATCATTAAGTTTAACGGGTTTTAATTCTGTTGAAAAATATTTAGTAAATGTGATTTTACTTAAAGTTAGTGAAAACCATATTAAGCCTTATATATATATATATATTATTAAAACAAACATTTTTCAAAAAGAAATTGTTTGGTTTTCAATGCGAATTGGATTTGAGATTGGATTTTAGATATAACAATTTACGAATCGTTCGAAAATAAAGATCATTTCTAATAGAGTATCAAACTTAATTTTCAGGTCAACTTATCTGGATACGAATATTCTTGACTAATTATATTAGTTAGCTATGAAGAAAATATAATGTTGTATACTTTTGAAAAAAAAGTTTTAAAATAACTTCTGAAATGCATATGACACAAATGTATAGTTATGCAATTTGACAAATTTAATATAGTTATCAAAAATTATAATAAATTAATATTAAGACACAAATATGATTATAAAAAACAACACAAATATAAAACTAAATTTTTCAAAAAAAAATTAGAACAGAAAATACCCGCCCTTTGAAGGGGCAGGTCAAAATCTAGTATTAATATAAATATCCATATTTCAAAGAGCAGAGATCTATCGTAACGGTGAGATCCTCAGTCAATGTCGCCATAATCAATTAGATTAATGGCAACGTGATATAAGGCTGACTTTAGTCTTGAAGGGTTGAATACATTTATGTCAATTGTTTTTGAGAATATTTATTAACCATATATATATATATATGTAAATCCATATATTTTTTCTGAGAACAATCAAGTCGTTCTTCTTCTCTCTAACTGTATGCTAATAGGTCTTCTCTGAAACTCAAAACCAAAAAGACCAACACGTTTTTAATCAAAAACACCTACACATAAACACCAGATCTCAACAACTTATTAAAAGTGTAAGTTTTCAAAATCACCCAAACCTCTCCAAAAGAAGTTCCATATTATAAGATGTTTATGTTTAATTGATCGCATGCTAAAGTTTGGAACTTGGACAAAATGGGGAAACCACCTCCAACAAGCAATCTGGACACCGGAGGTAACACAAATAATTACTCACCTGTTTCATACAAATGATTTTTCATATTTATTCTGATTGACTAAGGATCCTAGACTACTTATGTTACGTACTTTTATATCTGCGTAAGAACAATCAAAATAATCAAATTTTATATTAGAATCATCTGTGTTCTTAGAATCAAATTATCAATCAATTTTCTAAAAAAAAACTATAATAGGTTTCTAATATTTAACATTTTTAATAATTATGTATGGTGTTATGTGATTACTTTGATAATCATTCTTAAATATTGCTGCAATAGAAATATAAATATCTGTGATATTACTTAACATATATTATATTTCATACATTTTTTTGTATTTTGTATTTTGGTATATATGTTCACCTAATTTAATTTGCGAATCTATTTTTATTTATTTGACTTTTGTCATATATACAATATAATAATATACTAAAACTTAAATATATTCAAATGATATATTTTGTTTGCCTATTATTTGCGTGTTTAGATTTTGAACTACATGCTATAATAGACTTTCAATTTTATAATACATTATATATTCAATGAATTTAGTAGGAAATCTTAAAAAGTTCTATATGATTAAGAGACCACATGTGTGTACACACGTCTTTATGAATATATAGTGATAAAGTTTTTGGCATTTTATTGGTACGCCTACACTAATACATGTAAAAATTACACTAATGGCAATAACCTATGCTCTATTATTCAAATTAATAGAGCATAAAAATAGAGAAAATTAGATAGATAAAAAAGAAAAATAATTACAAAAACTTGAGTATTATTAACCATTTATTTATTAAATTAATTTATTTTTCTCTAAAATATTTAAATGCAAATTCAGATTCAAATTAATAAATTGTATAAAATTTATATTCCAATATTAAACCCAACAAACAATCTAGTATATAGTAACCAGTAAGTATATCCACATATTATACTTTATGAACTTCTTTAATAATGTAGAGAGTAATTTATGATATATGTATACTAAATCACCACATTCGTATTGTAGAGTATATATTTTGTAGTAAGCACAATATTATATACTAATAAGATCATTAGTTTTAGCTTAGAGTGTATTTGTTTGTAGTCCCATAATTATTATATCCAAAAAAATAGTTCGGATTAAACATTTTAGGAATATTGGCAACATTACGTTTGAAAAAGTATATTGATGTCTTCAAATCAAAAATATGTTGTTATCGTTGTTCGAACCCTTCTTCGTGAGGATATACAAAAGCTTATTTACCACTGGACCAGATTCTCAATTCAAAATATATATAAAAAAACTAATATGTATTAGTCATCTGTCAGAACCTGATGAAACTTAAAAATCTTTTACAACTACTATCAATTTATTATGGTCAATATCAGTTTTTGTAAACAAATTTGTAGCTTATTATTATTCAATATATTTAATAATGTTTTGTATATACCATATAAACTTAATGAGAGCATTTAATATAAACTATATATTATCGATATGGTTTGATTTTAACCCGATCAAATGAATAGAAATAACGAAATGATCAAGCTAAAGCTTATAAATGCAGTACTATATAGTGTAACATTCAGTTACAAAATTTTCTAAATATGGTTATATAAGTATTCATACCGGGATATCTTTTGCACTTATAATCAACTTATTATGGTCAATACAGTTTTTGTTAAGAATTTCGTAACTTATAACTATTCAATATAGTTAATAGTGTTTAACTTCTGATATATTAAAAAGGAATTTAGAATTTAATACCAATATAAACCCTACATCCTGATTCCATTATACAATTCATCCATATCTTAAAACATCTCATCCAAAATTAAAATATGAACAAGCCATCTTGGGTTGTAGACCACGAGACCGAACCAACCTAATCATCTCCAAAGAGGGTGATCACCATGAAGATAAAGAGACGAAGTACATATCAGACGGAGATTGTGATATACGTCGATCTGAAGACGGTAAGTAATGGCCACTTGGCCCATGAAACGGTAAGAAATATGGAATACATGCTTGGGTATCATGAAATTGATTATGATTCAGCGATAAAGATTATCAAGGAGACTTCTGAGCATGTCGCCAACTCTATTCCGACACTAGATGATCCCGCGGAAACGGATCTTGATATAATTGTTAAGATAATTGATCACAACCAAGACGCTTTCCGCAGAATTGATCTAGACGTCTATATGATCAAGCTTGGCAAAAACCTAAGAGAACCCATCCCCAGCGAAGAGTATGATGAATGCTCAGTTTGCTGCGAAGAGTTCGGGACTGGTGGAGAGCTTAACACTTTAGATTGTGGGCATTCTTTTCATCATCACTGCGTGTTGTAATGGGTTAAAAAAAACTTGACATGTCTATGTTGTAGGGTAAGACTTGCTTAGTCTACATAAGATCCGACGTACTTTAATTACTTTTTGAAATAAGTTGTTACATGTTTTGTTATCAAATCTTTTAAAGCATAACAAGTATGTATCTACCTCTGATAGCTATAACAAGTATGTATCTAACACCTGCCATACATACTTGTTATAGCTATCAGAGGTAGATACATACTTGTTATTGATGAAAAGATTTGATAACAAAACCTGAAACAACTTATTTCAAAAAGTAATTAAAGCACGTCGGATCTTATGTAGACTAAGCAAGTCTTACCCTACAACATGGACATGCCAAGTTTTTTTAACCCATTCCAACACGCAGTGATGATGAAAAGAATGCCCACAATCTAAAGTGTTAAGCTCTCCACCAGTCCCGAACTCTTCGCAGCAAACTGAGCATTCATCATACTCTTCGCTGGGGATGGGTTCTCTTAGGTTTTTGCCAAGCTTGATCATATAGACGTCTAGATCAATTCTGCGGAAAGCGTCTTGGTTGTGATCAATTATCTTAACAATTATATCAAGATCCGTTTCCGCGGGATCATCAAGTGTCGGAATAGTGTTGGCGACATGCTCAGAAGTCTCCTCGATAATCTCTATCGCTGAATCATAATCAATTTCATGATACCCAAGCATGTATTTCATATTTCTTACCGTTTCATGGGCCAAGTGGCCATTACTTACCGTCTTCAGATCGACGTATATCACAATCTCCGTCTGATATGTATTTCGTCTCTTTATCTTCATGGTGATCACCCTCTTTGGAGATGATAAGGTTGGTTCGGTCTCGTGGTCTACAACCCAAGATGACTTGTTCATATTTTAATTTTGGATGAGATGTTTTAAGATATGGATGAATTGTATAATGGAATCAGGATGTAGGGTTTATATAGGTATTAAATTCTAAATTCTTTTTTAATATATCAGAAGTTAAACACTATTAACTATATTGAATAGTGATAAGTTACGAAATTCTTAACAAAAACTGATATTGACCATAATAAGTTGATCATAAGTGCAAAAGATATCCCGGTATGAATACTTATATAACCATATTTAGAAATTTTTATAACTGAATGTTACACTATATAATACTGCATTTATAAGCTTTAGTTTGATCATTTCGTTATTTCTATTCATTTTATCGGGTTAAAATCAAACCATATCGATAATATATAGTTTATATTAAATGCTCTCATTAAGTTTATATGGTATATACAAAACATTATTAAATATATTGAATAGTAATAAGCTACAAATTTGTTTACAAAAACTGATATTGACCGTAATAAATTGATCGTAATTGTAAAAGATTTCTAAGTTTCATCAGGTTTTGACAGATGACTAATACATATTAGTTTTTATATATATTTCGAATTGAGAGTCTGGTCCAGTGGTAAAGAAGCTTTCGTATATCATCACGAAGAAGGGTTCGAACGACGATAACAACATATTTTTGATTTGAAGACATCAATATATTTTTACAAACGCAGTGTTGCCAATATTCCTAAAATGTTTAATCCGAACTATTTTTGGATATAATAATTAAGCGATTACAAACAAATACACTCTAAGCTAAAACTAACGATCTTATTAGTATATAATATTGTGCTTACTACAAAATATATACTCTACAATACGAATGTGGTGATTTAGTATACATATGTAACAAATTACTCTCTACATTAATAAAGAAGTTCATAAAGTATATAATAAGTGGATATACTTACTGGTTACTATATATTACTTTATACACTTTTGACATTACTCGACTTTGTTAAACCAAGAAAGAAAAAATATTTGGACCAATTAATTAAATACGTGTGACAATTTGCTTAAACTAAAAGGAATAACACTGGTGTGGACAGATTAATCAAATTGTAAATGCAACTAGGATCCGGTTAATAATGATGGTCGTTACAAATAAATCGATGGTAAACGAGTTTAAATCATACTCATTTACTCAAGCAAGTTCTTGGCCTAGTTCAATTTACCACTTTCTTTTAAGAGACATTAAGTTAAATATCCCTAAAAGAGACTTATATTGGTAAACTAACCATGGAAAAAAAATCAGTCCAGCTCATGCACTTTAAGGTTGGTTCGGACGAAAATACCATTTCTGACTAACAAAGCAGTCTGACGCAGCAGGTGAACAAAAAATGTGTCAGATCTTAGGGCAGTGTTAGAGTGATAGATCTACATAAACCTTTTCATCACATGCGTATCAGACTTTCTAGCCACATTCTTTCCTTTTCTCATCCACTCATTTTAAGTGTATAATATCTCCAAAAAATTATTTTTATAACTGTAATCAAAACAATATTATAAATAGATCATGTAAGCTTCAAGAAAATGCATCAATGGTAAATCAATGCTGAGTATATTTTTTTTGATAATAAATTAAAGATATACTGAATGTGCATTAGGCTTATTTATGTTATTATTAGAAAAATTGAACAAAATTTAAAATTCAAGAGAAGAAGAAGAGACAAGCGACAATAATCATGAAGATTACGAAACATGGACTGATAAAAAGACTATATGTTGAATAAGAAGAAGAAAGAGATAAAAAATGGAAGATCAAATCGAGATTACGTTAACGATAAGATATTATATAGCAGCTAATATATTGTGTTACGTATCTAATATATATTAACAATAAACTTTGTTGCTGTCAAATGTTACCTAACTTACATAGTTTATAACTCTAGAATTTAACAAGTACGTTAGCTGAAAACTAATTTGTGGTTAAATTATAGTAAGTGAAATGTGTAACTGCTAAGGCATAATAGTATATATCATCTAACATGTATGGGATAACATATCAAAGAAATTATGTCATTAACATTATTGTTAAGTTATATGTTAGCATGCTATGTGCATGGATAACTACTAATGAAAAATGTTACCATTAACTTTATTGTGTTATTGTCAATAAATAAGATTGTCATAGCTTGTCAGCTGATACATAATTTGTTATCTGATACATAATTTAAAGTCTTAACGACTATGTTGTGTTATTAACGACTAACTAACTATGTATCGTTGTTATATAGTTGGTTAGTTGTTAACAATATACAGACTAATTTTTGTGTTAGCTGGATAAGTCAAATGGTAACGACCATTGATAATGTTAGCAGTAATTTAACTGTTCTTTGGAAAATAAAAGATTAAATCAGTATATTTTATAAGAATTCATTTATCTAATGGATCGATAAAATATAAGTTTGCGGTTAACAAACAAATTATATAATGTATGTCATGTAAGTGTCAACTTAATTACCAATCCTTAACATATATTTTTAGTGGATATGTTGATAAAATACAATCACTAAAATATATATGTAATGTATATCTTAGTGGAATAGATATACATTTGACTACCACCTGCAGTTGTTAACACATATATATAATTAAAAAGATTAAAAATACATACACAAGTGTATGTTTTATCAGAGGAGAACACATTTAACAACTAACATTCTAGTAAAGGAGAGAAAGAATTAAGCAAGAATGATATTAATTTTAGAACATGGGAAAAGAGATAAAAGAGAGAGCTAAGAAATAGTATAATTAATTTGACAGAGAAAAATAAAGAAAGAGATAGGAAAATAGAGTATAAGAAGAAAGAAGAAAAAAAAGAATAAAGACACATTTTATAGGTATTAATTTTTTTCAGAAAAAAACAAGTATCGATCAAAACAGCGGACTGTTGTAAGGTGGTAGTCACTAGCCTGACCCAGGTACTGACAGCTAGGAGCAGGTTGACTAGTTGCATAGGGGTAAAATCGGAATGGTTTATTCAGTCAGAAATGCATGGTTAGATCACAAATTACCATCCAATATGAGTGCACTGACACTAATTTCTGTTCTTTTAATTCTAAAAGACATTTAGGATGCAGTAATTCTTTTTTTTTTTTTACTAGAACGGATAATATATATGAGTCTTAAAGCAAATATGCTTAGGAAAATAAGTTATCACCAAGTTTTCTTAATAAAATGCAAACGCTATACTTAGAAAAAAAGTAAAGACAAAGTAAAGTATATATAAAAACAGCCATAAGACTTCATTGATACCGGTTAAGTACCTCTTAACAGTTTATGCCAACCCATTTATAAATGGCTACTCATATTCATAACCAAACGACTTATATTACCCAAGATATCATACAAAGATTTATAGCAAAGCACTAATACTGTTAGATAGAATATATAACATATAAAGTTAAGTTTTTATAGATAATATTACCAAAAGAGATTATAACAAAGGTTGTTACAAAACTCCAAAGGATAATCCAAAGAAAAATGAAAAACAAACGGTAGTCTTAAGAAACCACAAGGCTGCAAACGCCAAATCCAATAAAAGGGAAACAAAGCATAGTACTAAATAAAGTAAAACCAGAATTGAGACTTCTTTAGCCACACTTGGTGCGCTTGGCACCGTCAGACTCAATTCCATCAACACCCCTTTTGCCCGACTTGACTGCATGCTCATCCTCCTCACCACCACGGTCCTCAACACTGTTGACTCCTAGATTGGCGCTGGATTCCAGGGCTTCAAGAGGGAGCACCTTTGTCACAGTCAGAGTCCTGTCTTGCCTTCCAAGTTGTGACTTGAAACCTTCACAATGAGCTTTCGTGTCTGTTCAACGGTATCAAGCATTGCCTGAGGCATTCATCCCAACACTATCATTGTCCTACAACACGTTTGCATATCATCAGACCTCATCTTCTAGTTACGCTTTGGATAAATATAGTAATCATAGAGGTCTTAACTACCTGGTAATAGCTCTCAACCAACTCAGAAGCTTTCTTTCCAGTCAACTCCTCACCGGCATCACCAAGAATAAAAACACGGCTTGCTCACTCTTGTCATACACAGATAACTTCGACAGGTACCTGTAACAAATAGAAATCAATAACCAATAGAAGCCTAATAATGTGTATGGCTAAAATAACCACTCACTTCGCCACACAAACGATCTCACTCTTGCCACACTTCTTACACATAAGAGTGGTTGGTCCTTTAGTTGCCTTAGTATGGCACACACACCACATCCTATATAATACCACGCAGATCCATGCACAACATCATCAATAGTTGCTGTGCACTCAAACCAAGCAACCTGAAAATACTTGAAGAATTCAGTAAAGACTTATATCATCTCATCGAGTGTACGTATACTAATATGGCGATTATATTACCTTAGCAGATACCTCTCTCATGTAGGAAAAGAGTTCCTCCAAGGTCGCTGGCTCAGGCTTGATGACAACCTCTGCATTAACCCGATTCGCAACATCCAAATTCGAGTCCAACCTGAAAAATTTGTCAAGTCAGAAACGACAACAGTAGAATCATGCAAACGATATTATTATACACGTAATCTGAACCATACTGTTGTGAATGCAAACAAAGTCCCACATTGGAAGTTTAGACAAATAATGTCTAGTATATAAAGGGATGTCCAACTCTGATTAGTACGAGGCCTTTTGGGAAGGAGTCCCAGAAACAAATCCATGAGGGCTTTGCCTTTGGGCCCAAAGTGGACAATATCGTACTAATCGGACAATGTAGAGTTGGACATGGGCTTGGAAAAGACCAACAATTGGTATCAGAACCGGGATGACGAACATCTGCAAGAAGACCAAAATACCCTTCAAGTTCGAAGAGCCTCCACTTCTATGGGAAGGGCGAGGTGCGTAGCAGAAGCCAGTCAAAGATCCTGGGAGCTTCGGTTGTGGGAGGAGAATCTTCAAGATGACTTCGCGAATAAGTGGTGTCGGAGACTTGTATCGAAAGTCTCTCCCTAACGACGATACAAGATTAGGTGGATATTCCTAACGGTGCTGTAAAGATTAGGTGGTGAATGTCCTAATGGTGCAGTAAGGGTTAGGTGGATAAATCCTAATGGTGTAACAAGGGTTAGGTGAAGAGTCTCGTTGGTGATTACGGCGGTATAAGAGGTGTGTCAGGTTTCGCTAGAGGTTGGAAATCAAGTGTTTATGTGGTACTTGGTTTGAGAGGAGGTTTGTTGTGAATGCAAACAAAGTCCCACATTGGAAGTTTAGACAAATAATGTCTAGTATATAAAGGGATGTCCAACTCTGATTAGTACGAGGCCTTTTGGGAAGGAGTCCCAGAAACAAATCCATGAGGGCTTTGCCTTTGGGCCCAAAGTGGACAATATCGTACTAATCGGACAATGTAGAGTTGGACATGGGCTTGGAAAAGACCAACACATACCAAGTGAGATAGTCGTGGGTTTCTTTCACCTCACTCTCCAGGAAAACCCGAGAGGAGGTCATAGACGATAGAGAGAGTACTAAACAAAACAGTGTACACAATTAGGATACAAAACAATCTAGCTGGTAGCTACTAAACTCTGCATAGTTATACCATCACTCAGATGTTCCTAAATTCCTAATAACTGTTAATCTTTAATATCAATTCGTAAACCACTTCTAATTATACAGTTTTCATAGAATCCATATAACTCAGTATTCCCACATCTATAACACACCAATACGTTCACAGTCTTATATAACATCTTAGTGAGCAAGAAAGACGGGTGGAAATACTAACCTCCATAAAGTTTTGGGTTTAAGGTGGTGGCTAAGATGACACGCGCAGTGCCTCCACATGCCTTAAACTTGGCACAAAAGTCGAAGGCAGCCTTGTCCCAGAGGCATAGCTTCAGCACGGGTTCACTGCGACATCAAACCCTCGCATGGTAAGATAAACATATGCTGATGTGTTCGAAGTTAGAGAATAACTCACTCATGTGTCTGGACATGGAGATCAACTCAGCCAGATGCAGTTATCTCTGCCTCATCAAGCAGGAAACTGCCATTAGGAACCTGTCCATTCACAAGCTCGATGTGGCCAACATAATCTGCAATTGAAGTCATTCAAATACAAAGTTATATCTCATAACTATACATATTTTTGAAAATCAAAGTCTGATAGAGTTTAATGAAGTTGAAACTTACCATAAAGACCACCTTTCATGTCATATGCTGCATCAAACTATTCGTACCCATGAATCCGGAACTGGTCCGTAGGGAAACTGATGGAGCTATCCTCGAGAACAGAGAGGACAGAGTTCCATGAGAAACTTATAGTCACTTCAGAATCAGCGACCCGGAAGCTAGGCTTGCTCCTTGACCCGAAAAACTTATGGAGTCAGTAGGTAGCACCTGCTCTTATGTGACGCATATAAGTCTCCATCCTCCCTTGGGGAATGAAGCCCTGAATCACATTTGCATGTTGCAAAAAGAGAGCCAATCTAAAATATTAAAACTGAAGTACAATTAGTAATTAACCCTAAGTTTTCCTCAATAATTACAAAGGAATGCCACTAATCTTATCTCTAAATTTTTAGTCTAATTAAATGGCCTACACGAATTTAATCATGAACACTAAAAGCCCATTATGTTAGTTTTGTGAGACTATTATTGTTTTTTCTCCAGTTCTTTTGTTTGGGTTTCTGGTGCCTATTGGTTACCATTATTTGCTTTCTCCCTTAGTAGTTTTAATTCTCTGTTAAACTTCGACATGTTTTGGTCAAATGTTCCATGCAGACATTTTAATGACAAAAAAGACCTTACAACAAAGCTCGGTTTAATAAGATATACAACATGGTTCAATCTAAAATATCAGCAAGGATAATAATTAAAATTGAATTTTTAAATTGCTACCAAATAATTGTAGTTATAAAATAATCGAAAAAATACCATTCAACCAGATTATATTTAAAACATGAATTACATACAATTGCAATCTTTTCTAATCCAATATATAGCAATTGTAAATAAGATTTGAATTATCTAACTATCTAAAAATTTCATAGATAAATTTCAAATTAATTATAACTTTTTAAAACAAAATCGTTTGAAATATTAAGAATTTTATATTTTGTAAATATTCAAATCCATGTTATCTCCATAAAATCTATATTATTAAAACTGAAGTACAAATTAGGTTTACTTAGAAACATAGATAACAGTTTTAAAAAGATGTTTCTTTGGAAACTTGGATAGCAGTTTTAGAAAGTAGGTTTGTTTGGAAACACGAATATCAGTTAAAAAAAATAGATTTGTTTGGAAACATAAATAGCAGTATAAAAATGATTTTATAATGTTTGGAAACATATATAGCCCTATATTGAGAAAAGAATGAATTTCTGTTATTAAAGAAAATTAGAAATCTATTATATTATGAGAAACTATATATTTGTGTCAACTTTAAAATATACGAAAAATGAGCTAATCTAATTATCTAAAAATATCATCTGTCTAAAATAATCATAAAAATTTTTAAACTTTATATAAATATTTCAAATCAAAATAATAAATTAAAGTTGATTTATATCAAAAATTGATTTAAAATATACATATATTCAAAAAATATTTTTACTAGAATATTTTCCAATAACAATTATTAAAAAATGTTTTCAATATATGTGATTATTGAAAATATAATATATGTGATTATTTATATGATAGTACATATAAAATACTATTAATTATATGTTTGATGTGTTTTTAAGGAAACAATAGATTGTAAATTAGAGGTGGGCGTACAGGTATCCATTCGGGTTCGGTTTAGGTTTGTTTGAGTTTCGGATTTTCGGGGTCAAAGATTTTAATTACATTTGGATATTTCTAAATTCGGATTCGATTCGGAGCTTTGCAGGTTTGTTCAGGTTCAGATAACCCATTTAAATTCATTATATACTTTAAATTTCTCAAAATATATAAACAAAATAATATATTACATATAAATTTAAATAACATATATCAGAATATCTGAACTTAACATATAAATTGGTTTGATTTAAATATTTGAATAGAGATCAATAATCATGTTAATTATTTTTGGTGATTTGATATACTTTAACTGTTTTAGATATTTACATTTAACTATTTATATATATTTTAATTATTTAAACCAACTTATAAGCACCATATATATTATGGATGCTTTTATATACATTAAGTCTAAAAATAATATATATATATTTTTTTTTTTTGACATCGAACGGCTAATCTATTACTCAAGCTTGAGGTGGTCTGGGAAACCAGACCGGAATAGAACAACCAATGTAATACAACTCCCTAATAATATATATATATATATATATATAAGTATATAAATCTATTTCGAATACATTCATGTATCTGAAATACTTTGGTTTGGATCGGATTCGGTTTCAGTTCTCTAAATACCAATTTTTTTTATATATTTAATCAATTTCGATTTGGGTTTTGTACTTCTTTTTGGATCGGGATCAGTTTGATTTTTTAGATTCTGATTTTTGCCCAACTTTAATATTGACATGAAAATGACATATTTAAAAAAAATATACACCCGCACGGGCGTGCGGGTCAAAATCTAGTTTAAAATTAAGAAAGTCACTTAAACAGCAAGAATAACTCAATATATATAAACGCAAGAATAAATAAAAATATCTGACCATTATGAACAACATAATTAATTTCAATCACCGATTTTTAATTAAATTAAGTTTCTTAAAACCGGGAAATAACCAATCTACTTAACCCATAATGAACAACATCAGAAAATCTAACGGTATAGATAACAAAAACTAATTATCTAATATATTTGATCAACCGATGCTCTTTCTATGTTATTAAAACTTAGAAATCGACCAAATAATAAACTTTCCTATGCAAGAGATACCGGTTTATACCTCTTCATCAATGAGAAACATCTAGACACCAATAAGAACCTTAGACTGAATATTCCAAGCCTCCCAGAAGTGGATCAACCGGAACCGGACTTCGCCTTCATGGAGCCCGAAGGTCACATCCTGAAGGAAATCACATCACCCACTTCGCCGGAGACGATGGATTTTCCCTTATCGCCGATGGGGACAGAGGATTTGTTCCTAACGTCGATTCTGACACCGGAAGAAGCACCGGTCTTGACGACTGGTTTGCCTGGACCGGAGGAGACCGCCGCACTTTTTTTAGACTTCACCAAATTCACATTGCCGGCAGAGTTACCGGAGTTGACGACTGGGTTGACCAAACCGGATGAGACAGCCGATGGGTCCACTGGCTTCATTGAGGGGACGACGCCGGAAGAAACACCGGATTGAACACCAGATTTGACCGGATCTGAAAGGACCGCCGCTTCGCATTTCGAGTTCACGGAGTCGGGAGCACCGGTAAGCTTCATCGCAATAGAAAATCGAGAGGGTAAAAGCAATTTGGATGTAAAACCAACATCGAGAAGGAGAGGTTTTATAGACGATTCGAAGGAGAAAGCCAAAAGATCCCATTAATGGGATTAATGAGAGATTAAAGAGCGTGAAGGCGTGGGGAAAGAATTGATTTTCCGCACGATAGATTCGCAAACGGAATAAAGAGGAAGATAAACAGGATCCCGAATCGACAATCGCATACGGCGATTAGGGTTTGTTCATCGCGGAAAGGGAAAAGTGATCAGAGCAGTGACATGGGTTAACGGGCTTGCTGAAACTACCATATGTCGGAGTCCATACACGAAATGTGATTGAAGCCCATCAGAGCTAAATGACGGATTCGACGTGGACGAAAGCTCATCTCCTATTGACCTGAATTAATCTGCCTACGTGGACATGCTCTCCTTTGATTATATTAGCCTTTTAGTATAGTATTGATTAGGTTTAATTAATCATAGACTTTTTAATTATAATTTCACCAACTAATTGATAATTTAATAAACAAAAATAAACATTTTTAATTAGTAAAATAATAATAAAAAATTGAATCCATAGACAACCCATGCCAATTGCCATGTTGCCATGGATTAGAGTCGGTCTTTAGTATACCCACTATATTGTAGTATATTATGATCTTAAACTTTTATTTGGTGTTTTAAAAAAATATTATGGTATATTTAGAAGAATCGAAATGATATGATTTACAAAAATAAAGCTGGAAATACATTATGGCTGTCTAAATATACATATATTAGTTGGCTCTATATTGACACAGCCAGCAACGAGGAATGGTCTGCCGAAAGTACGATCAATGTCATGAATATTCGTAAGAATCTATCATTTTACATTATGAATGTGAAGAGTTGATTTAGGACATGATTGGTTCAAACACAGCGGTTGCGGATGCGGCAACTGATGAACCTTCATTAACTATAAAAGGAATTAAAAGCTATTTAAGATTTCCCCAATTACTCCATTATCACTATATCAGCCTACAAATTCCCCACTCATAAGATTCCTCTCACACCCAAATATCTCTATTTAATTTTCATAGTTTCAATCTAACATCTGAGTTTTTTTTTCCATGTTTCTTCTTCCTTCTGTAAAGTTGGCCATGTCACTAAAATAACCAATGAAACAGGGGTCAGTGACATCATTTCCTATTCTCTCTTTACTGGATTCCTGATTTTGTGGTCAAGTTTGATTTAACGGGATTGTTATATTTGATTCACAGATTACACCGTTATCTTCTAAGGATATCGTTGCCTACATCCTTTTCATTCCCCATTTTACATTACAAACACTATTAAATACTTAGTGTAGATTTTACATTGCTATATTTGATTCACCGATTACATCGTTATCTTCTAAGGATATCGTTGCCTACATCATTTTCATTCTCCATTTTACATTACAAACACTATTAAATACTTAGTGTAGATTTTAGGATCTATATTTTGGCGCCGACTGTGGGGAAGATAAACGAAAGACATCCTTACTAAGAACCCGATCTAGGATTTCTAAGCGTGATTGTAGATCCTAATCAACCCAGACAGGAATTCAATAGATCGAGATCGAAACGATCTGCGATCTTCAAGAATACCATGAACGTCGCCCGCCCCCGAAATGGAGGACGATCGTCGATCGAAGAAGGCAACTTCGAATAGAAGTACGATAACCTTCTCCCGACATGAAAACGCTAAGCACGACACACCTCACAACGACGTTCTGATCATCACATTAGAGCTCGCCTTCTCGAGGATCCTTGTCGATACTGGAAGCATAGCCAACATCCTTTCGCGAGAAAGCCTCGAGAAAATTAACCTACCTGATGTGATAACCAACCATGATGCGCCCCCCCCCCCTCTCTAGTTTCGAAGGAAGTAGGGTACAATCATTAGGAACCGTAACAATGATCACCAAAACACACGATCTCGAGTTAGAAAACAAATACTATGTAACGGACGACCTCTCACCTTTCGACGCAATTTGATATCGTATATCAGAATGCGGGGTGTATGGAAGCATTGTTTGTTTTCTGCGATGCTTTAGGCCTCTTGGGATTTATGATGTTTCAATGACTTTTGAAAAATAATTAATAGAGATTTTAAAAAATAATTATTTATTATTTTATTTTTAAAAATTGTGATTGTTAAATAAAAATATATATTGATTTTTATATAAAAATGTCCATCCATTATATTACATGGTTTACAAATACAAGAAATAATTGATCAAATGCTATTACTTTTTCTATAATTTTGATAGTTAAAGTCCATAATATTATTTAAATTATTTGGTAAATATTTTTTTTTTATTTTTCAAATCCAATTAAAATAAATAATATTAAAAAAATTTAACTAATCAAATTATAATTTAAAAAAAAAAATCTCACCAATGATCAAAATCTGACCAAAGTTAGTTAAGTGACTTCTTAATTATTATATAGGATGGGCCTAACATTTTAAACCGACCAGATTATCCAAACCGAACAGAACCGATGTTTGGTAAATTCAGTTAAGTTTGGTTTGGAACACTAAACCGATCGGCAACAAATATAAATTGTTCAGTTCACATGTATTTGGGTTTGGTTTTAAAATAACGGAACGGTTAACCAGATTTATTAAAATACCCTTAAATCAAATCTTTAAACCTAAATATCTAATCATCTGCCGTCACCCTTTTTTGTTCATTTCTCTTTTGTTCGTCCTTTTTCTCCCATCTTCAATTTTCAATCCTTCTTTCTTCATTATTCTGTTTATTTTCCTATAATTCATTTTATTCAACTCTAAGTCTAGAAAACATGTCTTCATCAGCGTTCAAGAAACTTGTCTTTAGTATTCCATCATTGAGCCGTTGTCAAGCCGTCCTATTTTCACCATCTCACTCGAATCTTTCTGTTTGATTCACTATAACACTTCAAACCACCTTTATTTGATTCTCTCTTCCCATCTAAACATGTTTCATCGTCTGATCCGAGCTTCATTGTCTCCGCCGTACCGTCGCTGCCGCATATTGAGATTGAAAAAACCTTGAGTATTGCCTTCAAACTCTTAGGTTAGTTTTGATTAAGCCATTCCATATATTTATAGATGTATTTTTGAAAATCGATTTTGCCCAATAAATGAATATATCAAATGGGTCAAAATCCATTTTATTAATAATACATAAACCGAGGAACCTAACCGAACTAACCGACGCCAAATCGAACAGAACCGTAATTATTTCTGTTTAACTTCGGCAAAATTGTTTAAATCTGAATAAACCGACAAACCTTGATAACTGAAACCGAACTACCTACATTAACCGAATCCACAGGCCTATAGGATAGAATGAGATTGATTAATTTATAAATTTACCTTGTAAGTAAACCAGAACCGGAATTTGGTGCCACAATAAAAAACTTTTTTTCTCTCTCTTGAACCTTCTCCATCTTCTCTCTAGAAGAAAAAACACGCGACTAGTGTCTCCGGCCGACGGTGCGGCTCTTTTAGCCACCGTCGGTCCGGCCAAAAGCTCTCTACCTTTTTCATTGCTTCGTTTTATCGGCTCTACTATCAGTTTGATGAGATCACTCCGTTTTTCTCCTTTGCTTCCGGCCATGCATCATCTTCTCCGGTGGTGGTCCGGGTATGGTTTTCCGGGAAACAGTAGGCTATCCACCGATTATCGCCGGTGTTTATTTCTGGGGCCGTACCGTTTCCTCTTTGGTAGTGGTCGCCGGCTTTCGATTCTCGTAGACGTGTTCGGGCTGTGGAAACTGTGTTTCTTTGCGGTGGTTGGCCGAATTCGGCGTGTTCTCCCTGAAGGTCGGGCCTTTTATGAAGACTCCGAATTCTTTACGTCCGATATTGTCGTTGGAGGTGGATTCTCGGTGGTCGTGGTTGTGTCCCGGTTCCGGAGATTGGGTTCTGTTCTGATAAACAGCGTCGACTTCTAACGAGACGGAAGTGGTGATTTGTGATGCCGGGGAGGTCTCGGATTACGATCCCGGCGGCGACCTCCGGCCATGAGAGAAGACGAAGCATGCACCGCTGACACACGTTCCGTGGTGGCTGAGGTTTCAACACGTGGAAGTGGGTGGACGGTGACGTTTTGGGCTTTAGTTTTTCTTTTGGGTCTGGCGGTTGGTTTGCGCGGATTTGTGTTTTAGCTTTCGTATATATGTTTGGGCTGTTCTGTGCTTTGTAATATTTTTCTTGTTATAATATATCAGATGGCATAAAAAAAACCATAACCGGAAACAGTTAATAGCTGGTTTTGACGTAAAGAATCAGTTTTCTTGGGCTTTGTAACTTTGTATGGGCTTTACATTATATGCACGAGCGCACACGTGCGGAAAGAGACAAAGACAAGTGAGGAGATGGGATCCACATCAACAGTGAGACTACGTGAGTCCAAGCCACGAGGCATCGTGGTCTGCAAACGGCTAATTTTCTGACATGTAGGTCCACGTTTTAACCCACTATCTTGATACCTTCAAAATTTAGCAAACTCAATGCCTGTTATTTTGCTAAATTTCGTAACTCGTCAGGAATCTTTGCATATTTACAAGTAAATTTGTTTTCTTGAAATTTGAAAACGTGTTGTCGATATATTTTCTTTTCTTTTGGTCAAAGCGTTGTCGTTTAACTTATATAGCTCATTTATCCCTTTTTATGACAGCTGGCTGCTGCAAATGCATTCATCCAATTACTTATTGGAAATTTCATACAAAAAGATAGATAATGTTTCCAGTATGTAGCTTTGAACTGGGGTGCAATTGTCATAGACTTTGTTTTTTTTTTCTTTTAGTTTTTTAGTTTTTGGTTTAATTTTACATTGGAAAATTTAGCTTTTATATTATTTGGCTTTGAAAATTTTAAAAATCCTTTAAATATTTAAAAAGTTTAGTATGGTTTCCATTTAATTATTTTAATTTAATTGTTTCAGTTAATAAATTAGGAATGTAATACATACAGATAATATAGTTAATGGAAGTGAAGTTTGCAACAGACTATTTCAACTGATAAAAATAGTGTTTGCACCGACATAATAACCAGCTTTCACGTCATTTTAGAAGAAATACAACGATATGGACGATTTTTTTTTTTCACATTTCTCATTTTAACATATTGCAACAACAAAAAATATAATAGCGAGCAAACTTGCACAAAGTGCTTAAAACTCCTACTTAATTGTGTATTATTATATTGGCACTTCCGGTCCATCTTTTGAATTGACTTTGATTGTAGTATAAGTTTTTATTATCCTTTTACTGTAAAAAAACAAATTTAAAATCACATAATATCCAAACAAAATTCATGTTTAATTCAGTTTAAACTTTTAAATAATTTTAGATAATATAATAAAAAAATCACATGGTCCAAAGTTTTCAGTTTAAATATCAGTTCAATAAAAATATTAAATATTTAAACTAATTTAAAATATTTTGCACTCAGTTTATGAATATCATTTTGGAGATATTTACTTATTTAGAAAATAAATATAATAAATATTTTATGTATATAATTTTTGTATTTAAGATTTTTTTGTTTTAGTTTTTTTTATTCTAAGATATTAAAAACATTCGGATAGTTATTAAATTTGATTCACTTTTGTTTTTTTCCGGCTTGGCTCCCATGCTAGTCAATTTATTTGCCAAAGAATAAATATAATATGCACTTTTAAGTTATTCCAACCAGAAATTAGATTAAGAAAACTGAGCTTTACAAGTTACAATCACAGAAAATATGCACAGAAAAATAAGAAATATAAAGAATCTGTGAACAAATTTGAGATATCGACTGCCGTCTGAAATGGAGATAGTTTGGATTTGCTTCATTTTTGCCTGGATAGAAAATGTGTCCTCTATATCCTTGTTGTTTATGCCAATTGTGCAAAACAAGAACCTTGAGAATGAAACAATTTGGATTTGCTTCATTTTTCATTTCTCGCTGATGAAAAGCCAGCAAACTTACCAAACATGGTGGGGTCGGCGTGCAATGTAAAACTCTATTATTGATTTTACTTAAAAATCATGATATTTTATAGAGAAAATTGCCCTTACAGAGAAAATTGCCAAATATAACTCACAACTTGATTGAAATGCAAAAATATACCCAAACTTGAATCAAATGCAGAAATAACTTAAAAGACTATTGAAATTACAACTAACCCCTTATAACCAAACAAAAAAAACAGTTTTTTTACATTTTTAATCCCACTAAATCTTCTGGCCACACGACTTTCAAGTAAGTCGTCCAGTATAGTTAATCTTAAAAATAATTTATAAATTTTTAAAAAAATATTTTGATAAGTGAAAAATTGAAAGCATGTAATTAAGATATGTTAAAAGTGTTATAAATTAAAATATAACAAAAGTGAATTGTTTTCAACATAGATGAGTGAAAGTAGTGAGTGATGATATTCTTTGGTTTAGGTTTTGCCAACATATGTTGTAGTATTGTATGTGTTCTTAGGGTTAGATTTTGGAAAGCATAAAAGTATTTTTGAAAAATATGAAATTTACCCAAATGTGTTTATTTATGTGTATAGTAAACACTAAGCAAGTTTAATTTGATTTTATAACTTATTTAGTTAGTTAATTTTAGTCAATTTAGTTTAGGGGTTAAATTTAAGGTCTGGACGACTTACAAGTAAGTCTTCTAGACGACTGGACGACTTACAAGTAAGTCTTCTAGACGACTGGACGACTTACAAGTAAGTCTTCTAGACGACTGGACGACTTACAAGTAAGTCTTCTAGACGACTGGACGACTTACAAGTAAGTCTTCTGATATAGTTGATCTTAAAAATAATTTATAAAATTTATAAAAAAATATTTTGATAAATGAAAAATTGAAATCATGTAATTAACATATGTTATAAGTGATATAAATTAAGATACAATAAAAGTGATTGTTTTCAACATAAATGAGTGAAAGTATTTAGTTTTCCGCTAAAAATATTTAGTTTCCCGCTAAAAATATTTGAGTTTCCCGCTAAAAATATTGAAGTCTTCTGGACGACTTACAAGTAAGTCGTCTAGGAAGTCTTCTATTCAGAAGACTTACTTGAAAGTCTTCTGAATCTAAAATATTTAACCTAATTGGATTTTTTGTCTCCCTATATAAAGAAAAATTTACACATTCTCTCTCCTCTTCTCAAATGGCTGCAACAAAAATGTAATATTCATCATTCTAAAACTCTCAAACCTCTCTCTAATCTCTTTGAACTTATAAACACCAAGCTTATATCAATTGATTGTTTTTGTCTCATGTCTTTCTCACTAATTTATCTTGTTTTTGCAGGTTTTTCATCATATGATTCTCATTTTCCACTCATTTAAAGGTAGATTTATTAATTTTAGAAATGTATTTTTATGTCTCATTTTTCTTCATTTTGTAACTTCTTGTTGCATAAATTTCTTACCTTTTTCTTCAAACTAATACTCTACAAAGCCACTCTAATCTCTTAGACTTGAAAACACCAAACTTTATATGAATTTTTCAGTTTTGTCTCATGTCTTTCTGAATAATCTATCTTTTTTTGTAGGTTTTTAATCAGATGGTTCTCAACTTCCACTTGGATATATATGTTGTGTGTTCACTACAAGAAAACGTGGCGTTAACGACCAATGTTAACGACTACAGATTCGTGGTCGTAATTTTGGAACCACTTTACGACCAACTTACGACTAAAGCACAATTGGTCGTAAATTGGTCGTAAAGTTACAACTAATACATGTAGTCGTAAATTAGTCGTTCATCAAAGACTAATTTACTACCAATGGTAGCATTGATAGTAAATTGGTTGTTTATTAATGACTAATTTACGACCAAATAGTACATTATGCCATAAACTTGAAACCCTAAACCCCAAACCCCAAACCTCAAATATCATATCCCAAATATCATAAGTTTTATACACTTTCATACTCAAAATACAAAGTTTTATTTTTTAAACAAAATTTCATATATAATTGAATTGAGCAAACATGAGGATAAGTTATATATAATTTGAAATGCAATATCAAGAGTTTAATAATAGTAAAACACAAATGTTCTAATATAATGAAACTTGATCACTCGTCATCAGAAACATCATCCACTTCATCATTTTCTTCAAATTCATCTTTGTTGGCTTCGAACGTTGTATCTTCTGGAAGTTCTTCATATCCCGGATTATAATTAATAATAGTAAAATACAAATGTTCTAACACAAATAGTAAGAAAATGATGAAGTGGATGATGTTTCTGATGACGAGTGATCAAGTTTCATTATGTTAGAACATTTGTGGTCATGAGGTTTGGGGTTTGGGGTTTGGGTTTCTAGTTTAGGGTATAATGCATTATTGATCGTAAATTAGTCATTAATGAACAACCAATTTACGACCACTGACACGTGTGGTCGTAAATTGGTCGTTCATTAAAGACTAATTTACTACCAATGGTGGCATTGGTAGTAAATTAGTTGTTTATTAATGACTCATTTACGACCAATAGTGCATTATGCCATAAACTTGAAATCCTAAACCCCAAACCTCAAATATCATATCCCAAATATCATAAGTTTTATACACTTTCATATCCAAAATACAAAGTTTTATTTTTAAACAAAATTTCATATATAATTGAGCAAACATGATGATAAGTTATCTATAATTTGAAATGCAATACCAACCAAGAGTTTAATAATAGTAAAACACAAATGTTCTAACATAATGAAACTTGATCACTCGTCATCAGAAACATCATCCATTTCATCATTTTCTTCAAATTCATCTTCGTTGGCTTCGAACGTTGTATCTTCTGAAAGTTCTTTATATCCCGGATTATGTTTAATAATAGTAAAACACAAATGTTCTAACACAAATAAGTAAGAAAATGATGAAGTGGATGATGTTTCTGATGACGAGTGATCAAGTTTCATTATGTTAGAACATTTGAGGTCATGAGGTTTGGAGTTTGGGGTTTGGGGTTTGGGTTTCGAGTTTAGGGTATAATGCATTATTGGTAGTAAATTAGTCATTAATGAACAACTAATTTACGACCAATGACACGTGTGGTCGTAAATTGGTCGTTCAATAAAGACTAATTTACTACCAATGGTGGCATTGGTAGTAAATTGGTTGTTTATTAATGACTAATTTACGACCAATAGTGTATTATGCCCTAAACTTGAAACCCTAAACCTCAAACCCCAAACCTCAAATATCATATCCCAAATATCATAAGTTCTATACATTTTCATACCCAAAATACAAAGTTTTATTTTTTAAACAAAATTTCATAATTGAGCAAACATGATGATAAGTTATATATAATTTGAAATGCAATACCAAGAGTTTAATAGTAAAACATAATTATGTTAGAACATTTGAGGTCATGAGGTTTGGGGTTTGGGGTTTGGGTTTCGAGTTTAGGGTGTAATGCACTATTGGTCGTAAATTAGTCATTAATAAACAACCAATTTACGACCAATGACAAGTGTGGTCGTAAATTGGTCGTTCATTAAAGACTAATTTACTACCAATGGTGGCATTGGTAGTAAATTGGTTGTTTATTAATGACTAATTTACGACCAAGTGCATTATGCCCTAAACTTGAAATCCTAAACCCCAAACCTCAAATATCATATCCCAAATCTCATAAGTTTTATACACTTTCATACTCAAAATACAAAGTTTTATTTTTTAAACAAAATTTCATATATAATTGAGCAAACATGATGATAAGTTATATATAATTTGAAATGCAATACCAAAAGTTTAATAATAGTAAAACACAATTATGTTAGAACATTTGAGGTTATGAGGTTTGGGGTTTGGGTTTCGAGTTTAGGGTATAATGCACTATTGGTCGTAAATTAGTCATTAATAAACAATCAATTTACTACCAATACCACCATTGGTAGTAAATTAGTCTTTAATGAACGACCAATTTACGACCAAATGCACCTTTAGTCGTAAATTGGCCGTACATTTACGATCATTGTACGACCATTAGTCTTTATTTGGTCGTACATGTACGACCAATTTACGACCACTCGTAAAATTCTATATATACCCATCGCATAGCCATTTGGTTGCACACTCACATCTCACTTCCCTCTCCCTTACAACCAATCGACTTCTCTCTCTAGGTATTTTTTTTAGTTCTAGGTGGTTAGTTAGGTGATTAGATTAGGTTTGGAATTAGTTTAGGATGTAATTAGTTTAGGTTTGGAATTAGTTTAGGATGAAGTTAGATTATTTGTTTTAGATTATTTTAAAATAATTATTTGAATTTTTTATAACTATTCATGTTTTTTTCAAATTGACGATATTGTTTGGCTAGCGGTAGAAAGAGACTTAGAAACCGAGGGACCTCATATGGGAGTACCTTTTTCGGTGAGACGTCAGATCCATCAGCTTCTACCTCCCGCTCTTCAGACAATGTCCCCGAGAGCCAAACTCAGTTTTAATTATTTTGTATTTTGAATATTTTAATTTTATGAATGTTATATATTATGTTTTATGGAATTTATCAAATTTGTTTTTTTTTTTAACTTTATGAATTTTAATTATTTAATTATTTTTTATTTTATTTAAATAATTTAGTAATTAAATTTTACTGTGCGTTGTAAATTAGTCTTAAACTAACAACTAAGGTATATATGATCTAGATGTAAGGTAGTCGTTAATTTATGATCATTTTACCTCCACGTCGATGTACTTTAGTCGTAAACTCATGACTAATTTACATCTAATATACGACCACATTTTACGACTAATTTACGACTAAAATTGTACATCTGATTTACGACAAATCCTCGTAGTCGTAAATATACGACTGATTTACGACCAAATCTCTGAGTCGTAAATTTACGACCAATGTACGACCAATTGGTGATTACGACCAGCGTTTAACGACCAATCACAATTGGTCGTAATTTGGTTGTAAATCCCTTTTAACGACCAATTTACTACCAATTATGTAGTCGTTAAAGTCATGTTTTCTTGTAGTGGTTCTATATAAGTATGTTTATCTAATCTTCCACTCATTTTCTATCTTTTAAGCCATTTGAACGTTTTTGGATGTGCAGATTTTTTCAGATCTGGATATGCAGGTTTTTCAGATCTGGAAGACTTCTGGGACGACTTCCAGGAGGTCCAGACGACTTCCAGGAGGTCCAGACGACTTCCAGAAAGTCCAGACGACTTCCAGGAAGTCCAGACGACTTACAGGAAGTCCAGACGACTTTCACGACGTCCAGACGACTTCCAGGAAGTCCTCTGGATCTCCTGGAAGTCTTCTGGACCTCCTGAAAGTCGTCTGGACTTCCTGTAAGTCGTCTGGACTTCCTGTAAGTCGTCTGGACTTCCTGGAAATCGTATGGACTTTCTGGAAGTCTTCTGGACCTCCTGGAAGTCGTCTGGACCTCCTTTAAGTCGCCAGGACCTCCTGGAAGTCGTCTGGACCTCCTGGAAGTCGTCTGGACTTCCTAGAAGTCGTCTAGACCTCATGGAAGTCGTCTGGACGTCCTGAAAGTCTTCTGGACGTCTTGGAAGTCGTCTGGACCTCCTAGAAGACTTCTGAAGAAGTTTTCTTCCATATTAAGTGGAGTCTAAGCTTGTCTTTGTAGAGAAATGATATATAATAGTTTGTTTGTGGTATGTTTTGTGATTTACATGTGTACTCCCTTAGTTGTGACATTTTTGTAATGTTTCCCAAGATGTAATATATGTAATAAATAAGAATGTTGGTAGCCTCATACTGATACAACATTTTAAGAAGCATTTTAACCATTGTTCCAACTCATAACAATAATCATCATTGGTTTCTATAACAAAAATACTTAAGAGATGGAAAAAAATAATAGTAACTAGTCAAAGCATAACACATTTTTTACAAGTTTGTGTTGAAAATATTTTTTTTGTAGAAGACTTACAAGTAAGTCGTCTGGTAAATCTTTTGTGTATAAGACTTATCAGACGACTTACTGGTAAGTCTTCTGTAATTGTTAAATCTTCAGATTTGTATTGTTTTATACACAACATCTGAACGCTTTTATTCTCCATATAATGCATGTATCTAACGTGTCATCTGCAAAAATTCAAAATAAAACACATTAACAAAGATAGAACATGTATGAGTTAAAAACATATTAGCTAGAAACTTTGAGTAACATGAATATTGGTAACCTCATATATATCACCAATTATGTTATAAATTTCATTTAGTATCTCCAATATTGATTAATATACATGAATTAATAAGAAAATGTTAAAAAAAAATTTATATTATTAGAGAAAATGAAAGTTTACTAAACATAAGTCTGGAAGACTTACTAGTAAGTCGTCTGGAAGACTTACAAGTAAGTCGTCTGGAGAGGTCATTTTTGCAATTGACTTTTAAATGGGACGACTTACTTGTAAGTCGTCCAATTTTGTTTGTTAAAAAAAAATCCAGACGACTTACCAGTAAGTCGTCCAGGACAAATAGGTTATTTTTGCATTTGACCGAATTGTGTCAGATATTTGACTTTTTCTGGACGACTTACTTGTAAGTCGTCTCTGGGAAAACAGAAAAATCAATATTTTATTATTTCTAGACGACTTACAAGTAAGTTTTCTCAGGTTAGTTTTGCAATTGGAAAATAAAACTTAAATATTTAATTTTTTCTAGACGACTTACTTGTAAGTCGTCTAGTCAGACGACTTACTTGAAAGTCGTCTGAGATAAGTAAGGTTTGACCAGAATCTCAGAAAAAAAATTCTGGACGACTTTCAAGTAAGTCGTCTGACTTGTAAGTCGTCTGACTGGACGATTTACAAGTAAGTCGTCTAGGAAAAATTTAATATTTAAGTTTTATTTTCCAATTGCAAAACTAACCTGAGAAGACTTACTTGTAAGTCGTCTAGAAATAATAAAATATTGATTTTTCTGTTTTCCCAGAAACGACTTACAAATAAGTCGTCCTGAAAAAGTCAAATATCTGACACAATTCGGTCAAATACAAAACTAATCCGTTTATCCCAGATGACTTACTGGTAAGTCGTCTGGAGTTTTTTTTTTAACAAACAAAACTAGACGACTTACAAGTAAGTCATCCAGTTTGACCAGAAGACTTACCCTTAAGTCTTCTATAGCCAGGTCTGGAAAAAAATTCAATTTCATACCTTAAATTAGTGAGATGATTTCTTTAACACACATAAGCCTTTTCCAACTACATAGAACCTCAAACGAAAGTAACCCACCAAGAATCATAAGCTTGAATGGTTCTATCAACCATAAAAAATTTATAATCAAAAACTTGAGTTTTTTTGGATGAATATGGAGACAAAGTGAAAGAAATATTGTTTTTAGTTCATAACAATTGGGAAAAAGAGAGTGTAAATCGATTTGAGATGCATTAAGAGATTCAAATTGGTTGTTCATGGTGGTTAGGGTATTGATGGCAATGGTAATCTTGTAAATACTTGAAAATGATGAGGTTGAGAGAGTAAAAATGTCACTTTCGAAAAAAAAGAAAAAAAAATTAATGGTAGTTTCGTGAATAATATGAACCTGTGGGGTGAAGAGAACAAAAGAAAAATTCAAAAAAGCATATGTTAGTTTTGTATTTGACTTTGAGTTTTGAGTCAATTTTGCAAAAAGCCCTATTTTATACAAAGAAAGGCAGAGCTCACAGATGCATATCTCAAGAAATTCATGACTACTTGACTATCTAGTTATTCATACACCTACAGTGGATTAAAGTCAATTAAATATTACGTTTAAATAGTACTTATTTCCTATGTTTCATAATAAGTATCATTCTAATTTTTTCTTTGTAAAAAATATCATTTACAATTTCAATATAAATTATAATTGCTTTCAACTAAAAATTAATTACAAATTACATTAATTTTATAAATAATTTATTTATTTTAAATAATATTGATCACAGAGATATAATTAATAAAAAAAAATCAGACATATCTCAAGAAATTCATGACTACTTGACTATCTAGTTATTCATACACCTACAGTGGATTAAAGTCAATTAAATATTACGTTTAAATAGTACTTATTTCCTATGTTTCATAATAAGTATCATTCTAATTTTTTCTTTGTAAAAAATATCATTTACAATTTCAATATAAATTATAATTGCTTTCAACTAAAAATTAATTACAAATTACATTAATTTTATAAATAATTTATTTATTTTACATAATATTGATCACAGAGATATAATTAATAAAAAAAAATCAGACATTTCTATCATTTTTTTTAATATGTGTGAAAATGTAAAGTGACACTTATTCAGAAATCACGATCACAATGAAATATAATTCTCTTTGAAACAAGAGAAGCATGCAATAATGTATTAATGATTCGTTTGAAAAAAAAAACCATCAATTGTCCAGATGATTAGCTATTAACTCTGATCATACACTGTCATGTGAAATATGCGGAAGTGGAGAAGGTGATGCAAATAATATGGCGTGTGGGTGAATAATTGAATATACTGAATAGATAACTAACGAATATTAGCTAAGAAAATGATAATTAATCATTTAATTTCCGTTTGAGTTTTTAAGACTCAGTCTTAGGCTATTTACCACCCACCACCACTTTACTAGAAGTAGCTAGCAGTGACACTCACTTCCGACGACACCACTCTCTCTGGTAAGTTGGTAACCCTGATCTCTTTCTCTTTATCTCTTTGTGTGGCTCCTCTATAATCCCCTCTCTGTTCTTCTCTCTCTTCTCTCCATAAGCAAGAGTATGGATTATCTCAGAGCTTTCGTGTTCCTAGTCCTTATTCTCTCAGCCATTTCACTCTCAGGTAATGTTACTCCCTTTTTTTCTTTCCTTTAGAAAGATTACTCATATGTTCTAAATCTCACTTATTTTGTTCCGTCTTCCTTTTGCAGATGCTGGTTCCGTTGGCGTCAACTATGGCCGTATCTCCGACGAACTCCCATCAGCATTCAAAGTAGTACAGCTGCTTAAATCCCAAGGAATAGACCGGGTCAAAATCTTTGACGCCGACCCGGCTGTTCTCAAAGCCTTATCCGGATCTGGAATCCGGGTCACAGTAGATCTCCCAAACGAAATGCTTTTCTCAGCCGCCAAACGCCCTTCCTTCGCCGCCTCATGGGTCAAACGCAATGTAGCAGCTTACCATCCTTCCACGCAGATCGAATCAATCGCGGTGGGAAACGAAGTCTTCGTAGATCCACACAACACAACCAACTACCTAATCCCAGCTATGAGAAACATTCACAAAGCTCTCGTCAGTTACAACCTCCACTCCTCCATTAAAATCTCTTCTCCTTTAGCCCTAAGCGCGCTACAAAACTCCTACCCTTCTTCCTCCGGATCTTTCCGACCAGAACTCGTTGATGTCGTCATAAAACCGATGCTGGACTTCTTACGCGAAACCGGTTCGAGGCTCATGATCAATGTCTACCCTTTCTTCGCTTACGAAGGAAACTCAGACGTGATCCCTCTCGACTACGCTTTGCTTAGAGAGAATCCAGGAATGGTCGACTCCGGTAACGGATTGAGATACTTCAACCTCTTCGACGCACAGATCGACGCCGTCTTCGCAGCTATGTCGGCGTTGAAGTACGACGACATCGAGATCATCGTGACGGAGACCGGATGGCCGTCGAAAGGAGACGAGAACGAAGTCGGAGCCAGCGTGGCGAACGCAGCTTCGTACAACGGAAACTTAATCCGTCGGGTTTTAAACGGAGGCGGGACTCCGTTACGTCCCAAAGCAGATCTCACCGTTTACCTCTTCGCTCTCTTCAACGAGAACAAGAAGTTCGGGCCCACGTCGGAGAGAAACTACGGTCTCTTCTACCCTGACGAGAAGAAAGTCTACGACATTCCTTTCACGCAGGAAGGGCTGAAGCATTACCGCGACGGTGGTCCGGCCACCGGGAATCAGCAAGTCACGACGCCTCCCAACAACGGTGGTGGTGGGGTGTCGAAGAGCTTGACGGGGAGCACGTGGTGTGTGGCTAATGGTGACGCGGGGAAGGAGCGGCTGCAGGGAGGTTTGGATTACGCTTGTGGTGAAGGAGGTGCTGATTGCCGTCCGATCCAGCGTGGTGCCACGTGTTACAGTCCAGATACGCTTGAGGCGCACGCTTCGTTTGCTTTCAATAGTTATTATCAGAAGAAAGGTCGTGCCGGAGGTAGCTGTTACTTCGGCGGCGCCGCTTACGTCGTTAGCCAACCACCAAGTGCGTACTTTAGCTCTTTATTTATTTGTTTATTTATATTCCAGCGCAATTTAAGAGTGGGTATATGGGATTTCATGCTATCTGACACCATTTAGGGTTGCGCATTTTAATTGGACTATATTTGGTCAAATATAGAGATAAATGTTCCCACGTGAACGTCTAAGACTGGTGTCTGGTAGTGATTGGGGTACACGACGTGATGTCTATAGAAATGTGATCCAGCAAATAGTTTTCTTTATTTATTTATTTCTTTATTTATTTATTTATGCGTTGGGTTCAAAGAGAATCCTATGATTCTTTTGGGATTATATTAGCTGTAGCCTTGTAGGTGTAAATAAGTCTATGTTAAAGAAACTGATTTGTTTCATCTAATGTGAATATGCAGAGTACGGAAGATGCGAGTTTCCGACAGGATACTAAAGGAAGAAGAGAATCCAAGGGAGAAGATTTATTCTGCCATATATATTCGTATCTTGGTTGTGTTTGGTTTAGGCGGAAGTTCTTAGTTAAGTTTTGGAACTTTTGACTTTTAATTTTATGTTGTTAATATCGATTGAAACGATGTTCTTGATATTTACTATTTAGGTAGCGAAATTAGTATGGTGGTTAACTAAATGGAAATTTGATGTCACAATATATACATACATATATATATATAATGTCGGTCGAGTAAATTGGAAACAATTCCAAGCGAAGATATAATCCATTCCAGAATAACAAATACTAGATGATAACTCGCTCCTTGCGCGGAGTGAACTTTTTTTAAATATATTGTATCTAAATAAATAATATATTTTTTTTTGTTATCAATAATTTTTTTTACATTTGATTAGGGATGACATGTGGGTAGGTATCATTTGGTTTGGTTAGGTTCGGTTTGGATCTTTGCAAATTTGGTTCGAATCTTTATATGTTCAGTTTGGTCTTAGATTCAGATAACCCATTTAATTTTTTAAAAACTTAAAGTTCATATATACTTTAAATTTCTCAAAACATAAAAATAAAAATAATATGTTACATATAAATTTGAATAATGTATACCAAAATACTTAAATTTAACATAAAAATTGGTTTAACTTAAATATTTGGATAGAAACTGAATAGATATTTTCAGTATTTTGGTATTTTGAGTAATGTTTAGTTATTTTAAATATATAATATTTACTATTTTTATATATTTCTAAATATTTTGGACAATTTAAAAACATCTTAAGTATTTTGTATATTTCTTTTAGATATTAATTTTTTAAATAATATATTTAAGTATATAAATTTGGTTCGAATATACTCGGATACCCAAAATATTTTGGTCCGAATCGGGTTCGGTTCTGGTTTTTAGATACCAAAATTTTAAACATGTTCAGATATCTAACCAAATTGATTAAAGTTCTATACTATTTTCTAGATTGGATTTGGTTCGGTTATTTGGATTCGGATTTTTTTCCCAACCATATACTTTTTATTGTAACCAAATTTTAAATGAAAGTGACGATGGTTCATACTGATTTTGGGTATGCAACAACTTTTAAACCAAAACACTTTCTTTTTTTTTAACGTCTGGATCGATTATTATCGATTAATTATGCAATTACAATGATGAGAATATTACAAAGACGATTATACAACCGACAATTCTACCATCTTATGAGAATACACGTCTGACTGCACCTCTCCGAGCCGTTCTATAAGATCCATGTTCGATGGTACGCCCTGCACCAAGCTGAAGATCTCCTGTAATCCGTTTCTCCATAAGCTGCATAATTTGGTATGGTCTGGGGTTTGAACCCCAGACCTCCGGGTGTAGAAGCATTACATGAACCCTTAGTCAAACCATTGGACCAAGGGGGCTTCCACAAACACTTTCTTTTATGTACGTGATTTATTTAGTTAATCATTAAAAAATAAGACCCATTAAAAACGATAGGCTGAACTGAAAAAAAGTTATCATTGATCACAAAATTTTCAATGTGAGGCTTGTACCATTTTTAGTAATTTATAATCGTTTTAAAAAATTCGAAATACAACATATAAGAAAAAATATAATTTTTTTATTATATGTTTAATGTGATTGTTTAATTTATTTTAACAAATAAAATTAAACGAAAAGTATAGAGGATAAAAAATTATTATCAAATCTTTATTATTCATAATCATTAACGGTGATATATATGTCAATCATATTAGGAAGTTCCGTAGCTTTTATTTAAGGAAACAATAGAGAATATTCTTTTGTATATTAATAATTGATTTAATAGTTATTTAATAAAAGACTATCTGCCTCATTCCAAAAAAGAAGAAACTTGTACAAGACTTTTTCGAGACTGGCCTATTCGATCCTGCTTTGAATCAAACGAATATCTGCCTCATTCCAAAAAAGAAGAAACCTCAGGATATGTCTGAATTCCGACCCATTAGCCTCTGTAATGTTAGCTACAAGATTATATCTAAGCTAATTTGCAAGAGACTGAAGAGGGTTATTCCGCGTTTGATCTCAGAGACACAATCTGCCTTTGTAGCCAAACGCTTGATCACAGACAACATCCTAATAGCACAAGAAAATTTTCATGCCTTGAGGACAAACCAGAGATGTAGACAAGACTTTATGGCTATCAAAACAGACATGAGCAAAGCCTACGATAGAGTGGAATGGAATTTCATATCAGCTTTGATGGAGAAGATGGGCTTTGATAAAAGACTAGTTGACCTCATTATGTGTTGTGTCACGTCGGTCTCATATCAAGTCTTAGTCAACGGGCAACCGAGGGGAAAAATTCTACCAAAGAGAGGCTTGAGACAAGGAGATCCTCTCTCCCCTTTTTTGTTTATCTTGTGCACCGAATCACTGATCTCACTCCTAAATGGAGCAGAAATGGAGAAGAAGATTATTGGGCTTCGGGTTGCAAGAGCGAGCCCAAGGGTCTCCCATCTCCTTTTTGCAGATGATAGTCTTATCTTTTGCAAGGCAGAATTAAGCCAATGCAAAGAGATCATGGACATTCTAGACATATATGGAAAAGCCTCAGGCCAAAGATTAAACACGTCAAAATCTTCCATGTTCTTTGGAAACCGAGTGGAGTCTTCTCGGAAAAAAGATATAAAAGAAGCGTTAGGGTTCTCTTCTGAAGGAGGCATGGGGATGTACCTTGGATTACCTGAACAAATTGGTGGTTCGAAGATGAAAGTGTTCTCTTTTGTACAAGATCGGCTCATTAGGCGAACAAATAATTGGTCATGAGACTTCTCTCGAAAGGAGGAAAAGAAGTCCAAATTAAATCGGTGGCTCAAGCAGTCCCGACTTATGTTATGTCATGCTACTTGCTCCCACAATGTATTACTGATAAGCTCAGGAGCACGACTTCGAACTTTTGGTGGAGCTCAAAACAAAACAGCAGAGGTTTACATTGGATAGCGTGGGACGAAGTCTGTACTCCCAAAGATTTGGGAGGACTAGGTTTTCGAGATTTCCACGATTTCAACATAGCGCTTCTTGCAAAACAACTGTGGAGATTAATTCATTACCCAAACTCTTTACTGGCACGAATTCTAAAAGGAAGGTATTATCATCACACCTCTCCTTTAGAAGATCGACGGACATACTCACCATCATATGGACGGCGTAGTATCATGGCAGCAAAACCTCTACTCCTCTCGGGTTTAAGGAAAACAATTGGATCGGGCAACGATACGAGAGTATGGAGTGAGCCTTGGGTTCCAGATTCAAGGGCGCGACCACCGAGACCTGCCGAACATATTGTCTACAGGCTCCCCCAGCTCCTTGTTCAGTCCTTTATTAAGGATGATACCAAGGAGTGGGATATACCACTTTTGAGAGAATTCTTTCATCCTGATGATATACCTTTGATACTTGGGCTAAAACCTTCTCGCTCCCTATTACCAGATGGTTATGCTTGGAACCATACTAAGTCAGGAGTATATTTAGTTAAGATCGGTTATGATCTACTCCAATCAATGAAACGGAGTCTTACACACGATGTGGTTAGTGAACCGAGCTTCACGTGTCTTCTAAGCCATGTTTGGAAGATAAAAGCTCCAAGCAAGATGAAGCATTTCCTGTGGCAAGCTCTCTCGGGCTGTGTGGCAACAGCAGAGAGGCTCACTTATAGACACATGGGTACCGATAGAAGTTGTCCTAGATGTGCTGCCCCAGTGGAGTCGATTAATCATCTTCTTTTTGAGTGCCCCCCAGCCCTGCAGGTTTGGGCTTTATCGGACTATCTGTCCCTTCCGGGTTACTTCCCGAGTATATCTATATACCAAAACATGAACTTTCTGTTTTGGAAGACAAAAGAGGTGGCTCCCTTGAGACCACAACTCGATACCTTCCCATGGATCTGTTGGTACATCTGGAAGGCGAGGAACGACAAACTCTTCAATGGGAAAGTCGTATCCCCGATGGATACTCTTCAACATGCGACACTCGAGGCCGAATGTTGGAGGACGGCTAACGAAAAGGAGGACGAAGAGGGAGAACATGACGGTACCCATTCTTCAGAAGTGGAGACAGTGCCCCCTTGGATACCCCGAATCCCTACCTGCCGAATTGATGCTTCATGGATTGATAATGGCAGCGTTAGTGGCTTAGGGTGGAATTTCAAGGACCAAATGGGCTCTGTATCCTTTGGACAAAGGGCATGTAGCAGGAGCCTCTCAGCACTTCACGCTGAGATGGAAGGTTTACTCTGGGCAGCTTCATGTATGAGGAACATGAGGATCACCACGATAAGCTTCGAGACGGACTGCACGGATCTGGTGGACATGATTACGAATCCGGGGGAGTGGCCAGCATTCGCGACAGAGATCGGGATTTTCCAGGGCCTCCATGAATATTTTGAGGATGTGAGACTATCTCATATTCCTCGAAACATGAATGGACGGGCCGATGCTCTAGCTAAAGAAGCAAGAAAGAGAGGATACATTTTTCCCATATAGATCAGACCCGGTCAGATGGAGAGACTCCACGGAGACTCGGCTCGTCGGACCACCACGTGATCTAGATAAGATGGGCAGCTGACAAAAAAAAAAAGAAAAAAAAAAAACTATAATATATGTGTAGATGGACCAACTTATTTCTCTAACAATCCTCAGAATAATTCTCATGATGACACGTGGCTACCAAACAATGTTGCAATGTTCGATGATTAATATATAGGGGATAGAAAAAAGTGGGATAAACCAGGTTTATAAGGTAGAAATAGCAGAACATTCAAAAGCTGAAAGCAGAACAAGGATAGAAGCAAACTGCTAACCCTCTCAATCAAAATTTTATAGAATAAGTAGTAGTAGATATTTGGGAAAATGGAGATAATTGTAGGAGCTAAGTTATTTTTGTTAAGAATTTATAGATAAAAAGAATTTATAGATACGTAGTATTAGATTTAGAGAAACATTGAGGAAATAGTTTTTATGAGCTAAATTTGATAGTGAAAATAAATATGACAAATACAAAAGAACAAAGTAAAAAAGAAAACAATACAAACCTAAAACAATATTCTAAATATGCAAATGAACAAATAAAGATCGTGTGTAAAAATAATGGATTTGCTTTGTGTTTTATACTCCTTTGCTCGATCCAACTACTCTGCGGATCTACGACGTATACGATGATGTGCTTACATTGAAGATCTGAGGTTGTCGAGTAAACGATTGACCGAGAGGTGACTTGGCCTTGATCATTATCTACTCGCTCAAGAGCTAGCTACCATTGTATGCAAGGTAGCCACTTGGATAAAAGAATTGGACTTCATTAATATGCTAAATATTGTCAAATCAGTCTATTCGTATCAGTTTTAATTGTCTGGATTTATACTAACTCATACACCAACAGTTTCCTCCATCTCATTAAGTAACACGTGTTCATCCTAAACGGGCAGGAGACTGTTGAGGAAGCGACCTTGCATTTTCATCATGTCTGTTGATCAATAATTTATTTCAATTTAGCACTGTCAAATCGTCACTTCTAGCGACAGTTGTGTTAAAAGTTTGAAACCATTGTAATCTTAACAAAAGCAATTGTTAAGAAAAGGGGAGATATTTTTCCCATGATTTGGTTGTTCTTCAATTTTTGAGACAAAGAGTTTTTTTTATTGCTGCGAAGTTAATGACGAGACTATAAATGCGACCTCTCGGCCTCTTTACCACCAATTGCATTCTTTTGCGAAAAAAAACAAATTCTGTCACTATGTCTGCACTTTCTTTTTATCGTTTTAAATAAAGGTTTTGGTATTCCTAATGTACAAAATACTTCCTCGATATCACTCTTTTCATCGAAAGAAGTCTTGCTGATAGTAGACTTGTGCGGTCCACATCATCGATCGCAAATGACTAACAAGGATCTGGTTTTGTTACGACCGAGACATAGTTCATCAGATAAACTTGATTAAATGACCATCAGATTCTCCCGGAATGATTAATTCACTATACCCACTTTCATTTCTGATTCCTCAGTTCACATTCAAGTTTCTGAGTCAGTTTATGTTTGCCTTCTCTCATGTGTCACCAAATTTTATTCACGTGGTGTTTGGACTTGCTGTAAGAGCCCAAAAACAAAGGATTTTGTTAAACACTCATGACTGTTGTGAAACAAGTTGATGTAATCTTCTCATGTTATCAATATATGAGTTTTATGTGTTGCTTCCATAGGTTTCTTTGCTCGCTTTGGAGAATATGATGGAGTGGAGACCAACATTTCACAGACGAGATGGCAAAGATATTGTTAGATCATTAAAGATTTTTCCAAGAGACATGACGTCTGTCTTCAGGAGGTGTTTATGACTTTGGTGGTTGCTGTTGCAAATTTTTTTGGGAGATGATTTATCATCCCAGCTGCTGGCTAGAATTGCTGAGGCGGTTATTCTAACGTCTCAAGCGAATTCGGTGGTTGTTGTGCCCAAGTTGGTATCAGATGGGGCATTGAAAGATATGGGTGCGATGAGATGTCCACATATGAAAAAGGCCCATTGTGAATCTCTTCCATGTTGTGTTTTGTCGAAGAAACCCTAGTTCTTTTTTGCTCAAATTTCTCGATATAAAAGATGAACAATAGTTTGTTGATATTACCGACAAATGAGTTAAATAGAATATGTTCACATTTTTAAGATGGATAAAGTCCAACTATTAGTTCTTGAGCTCATCCTATTATTTCTTCTGAGCCTTACTAATCGACCACAAATCATGGTTCATATTAATGTATACTCCAACAGTGTGGTATCAAAATATATTTCACAATCAAAGTCTTCCTACACTTACTATATGATTTAAACATAAAATATTGCAGATTTTCTATATAGTTTCCGATAAAAATTACGAACAAAAATTTTAAATAAATTTGATTATTTTTTACGCCTAGATAGGTTTAATCTGTAGGAAGTAAGAAGTAATAAAGTACTAAGACATAAAAAATAAATTGTGGGAGAAATGAGATTTGCTTTTCTAAATTTGACATCATCATAAAAAGTTATACCAAAGATATAAATCATTTTAATATTAAGTGGAAAATTTTATTTGAAATGAGATTAGTTGATAATTTTATTTATTTATTTTATTTATTAAAAACTAAATTAAGAACTAACTTACATCAGTAACCAAATATATCATACTTAACAATAGTGGTACCACAACTATGTATTTAAGGAATTGTTTCATTAATTATTTTGTGCAATTAAGAAATAAAATGTTTTAAGAAAACAGAGATTTTAAAACTTTCCCTTGCATATTTTATAGATAATAAAACAAAATACAATTAGTGGTTAGTAATTTTATTACTTATGTGTTATATAGATAATAATAATATACAAAATTACATATAATATAATCTGAAGTAAAAAATAAAAGTAATTTTAGATAACAAACAAATTAAAGACATCCCATTAATAAATTTGTATTTTCAATATTTACTGCAAAAGCTCGTAAATTATTTCACATTTTAAATTATTTTTTATACAAGAGATTTAGAAACTTCCTTGTATGATACATAGATAAAAAAAATATGATTTGTAATTTTTAGTAGGTGCATATTATATAGATAATGATATACAATAACATGGTTATATAATTTCATTTAAAAGTAAGTGTTAAAACAATTTTAAATAAAAAAAATTGAAGTTACTTTTTACATCAGCTAACCTGTAGAAAGCTATATTAATTGTAAAAACGGATACATTATTTTATACATATTTAAAAATAATTTGTTTAAGATTTTTCTTTTAATTTTTTTTGCATGTTATAGATAATAACTAACAAATAAATGTAGTAGCTAACAGTTTTGGTGATTTGCATATCTTATCCTTTATATAATAAAGCACAAATTATCTAACAAATCAAATTCTACCATGTGTTTACAAAAAAAATAAGAAAAAATAGGAATTAAAACAAAAAAAAATATTTTTTTAAAAAAACTAGACAATCGTTTCTCAAACAACCACTACACACACGTTCCTTCTTCCACAATCTATTATTTTCTTAATTCCTATAAATTTCAAAAGTTCGACAGCTACTAAAAAGATAGAACATGTCGTCACTTAAAACAGGAATTACAGCAATAGGTAAATATTAAATCAAATAGATTGAACATATAATCAAGTTGATCGTATATTAGTCTTATCAGGTGTTCGCAATCTCTGTAACGGAATACGTGAAGAAGTTTGTTGAAGACCATGATCAAAAGAGGTTAGTGATTGTTTGAGTAAACAATGCCAAATTATAACTTCTATTTGTGTTAGAGGAGAATAACTCTTACACAATAACAAAGATGAGTAAGAGCTCCTGATTATGTATGAGTGTCTGACCAGTGGAAAAAGATAGGTAACATAACTAAATCAATATGTATGAGTATATTACCTACATGTATGCGTTATCAAGAATTTGGTCTACAATTTCCGCAATACATGATTTGTTTTCTTTATCAGAAATACATAATTTTGTTTTCTTCTTCTGATGTTTGGGTAACAATAAACAATAAAAATAACTTTTTTTTAGTTCTGCAACATCCTTTTAACTGCCGGGAATATTATAATACTCATATAATAAATTCTTGAATGTGGAAGCCACCTTGGTCCAGTGGTTTGACTAAGGGTTCAATTGCTTCTACACCCGGAGGTCTGGAGTTCAAAACCCAGAAAATACTAAATTATGCAGATTATGGAGAAACATGTTACAGAAGATCTTCAGCTTGGTGCAGGGCGTACCATCGAACATGGATCTTATAGGACGGCTCAGAGTGGTGCAGTCAGACGGGTATTCTCACAGTGTGGTAGAATTGTCGGCTGTATAAGCGTCTTTGTAATATTCTCACCATTGTAATAGCATAATTAATCGATAATAATCGACTCAGACGTTCAAAAAAAAAATTCTTCAATACTTTTGAAGTCTGAGGTAGCGTTTCAAAGTCTGGATTTTCGAAATCTCACTTTAGAAATTTCACCTGAAATGACCATATCGACCAGCGCTTGAGGTCGACACAGAGAAATGTACGTCGATCGATGTACACCATGTGACATCGATCGATGCCGAATGCACAGAAGCCCAGATTGGTCACAGCAAAGCCCAAAATTCCATATAATTACCAAACTTCCCTTGACGAGTTTTAACCTAAGTATTTATGTGCTATTTCAATGTATTAGGCAACACACGTTTTCATACTTCTTTTCATACAGCAAAAAGTTTTTGTGTTTTTAATAGTTTTGGAGAGATTAGCAGTCAGAGATTCTCTTTGAACTCCTGATTTTCTATATATATACTATTAAAGCAAAATACCTAATAAGTATTTGCCTTTAGTTTTTGAAGTTAATTACAATGGTATGCCATTGCTATATTTATGCCTAACAATATTAATGTCACTATTTTTAATTTAAATTAATCAAAAGAATATTCCAAAAAAATATTTTTGGAAACTATTTTGCACCCTTATTAATATTGCCTAACAAATATTGAGTCATTAATGCAACATAATTTTCATAATCATGTATCCCTTTATGATTCTTATTAACTTTTCATTTTGTGTATTAAAATGTTTTACCAAAATATTTCATAACTATATATATTGTAGAAAATATTTTGTGTTTTGTTTAAAATTTTAATAATACACATCGAAAATATTTGTTTAATCGTGAATTATGTATCCTAAATATTTGCGCCACTCTACTTTCTATAATCAATTCTTAACAAATTGTACAAATCTGTTTTTGAGAATCTATATTATTAAAACATAGATAAAATTTAAACTAATTTTATTTATATATATTGTATTATGGATTATATACATTTCAATAACTGGTATCGTTATTTAGTGAAATAAATAAAATTATATTATATTTTATACCAATATATTAAATTAAATTGGATTTCATATTGGTCACTGATTGGTTCAATCAGTTATTTTGGGGTTTAAGGGGTTTTTTGCCTATTTTATCTGGTAACTCCTAAAATTCAAACATTATTACATGTCAGATCACTGGATTTAGCAGTTCGACCACTGGTCCGGATCAGATATAAAACTGCTATTTAAATGGCAAAATATTTTAAATAGAAAAATTTATTTCAAATTAGCAAAAGATGTGAATATTGTTAATGAGATTTTTATCAAAAATATCCCGCGTTTTCAAAACGCGGGTCAAAATCTAGTATTCTATTATATGCAGTTTATTTTAATGATTATGATGTTTTACTTAGCTATGTCTGAATAATCCACCTTGTTAGGTTTAGGGTTCAGATAGATTATGAGAGATTAGCCCAAAATATAGATTACTTGAGTTGTGATATTCGTCATTGAAGATTGTTCTTATTGCTTGATTATGATTAGCTACCTTGAACTTGATCTTAGATTTATTATCTGACTTATCTTCTCTGAGATAGGATCGATAGAAACAAGCGAAAGCTGATCTATAAAACCTAGTCATCATATAATCAACCCTCGCTAAAGGCTTGCTAGAAGTGTATCAATCGATTCTCCTATAGACGCGACGAAAGATGTATCGGTCGATTCTATTTTAGAGAAATCGATCGACGTTTTCTAAGATTCGACAACGAGTGTTAAAGGTTTTGAATCTAGTAAAAGATAACCTAGAAGACGAAAGTTGATATGTTATTCTAACAGTTGAATTCTATAATATCATGCATGTAACTTATAATCCTGATTACTGAAACCTTCGACCTAGCTTAGTCTATTAGATCTAGTGTTTGCTTCAGTTCCCTGTGGATTCGATCCATAAATACTACAATTTAATCTTTTCTGATGAGAGTAATAGTTGATCTATGGTAATTTGAATATGTATCATATATTAGCATCATCACATAATCACCTCGTATATTATCGCTATAATAACTACTTTCCTATGATATCGGAAGGAAGCTATATATTTATGTGTACTTTTAAGAATCTTTCTAAAGTCAAATCTGTTATTATAAAAAATAATAAATTTATTTTATGTTTTTTTTAAAAGTAACCATATAAACAATCGTTGAAGCCGGAGAGAGAAGGGAGAGAGGAGAGAGAAAAAGTAGATCGGGGTTTTTCTTGGCCGACGACGGTGGCTCCTTTAGTCACGTCGTCGGTCGGGATCTCGTGTGTTCGTTTCTTTGTCGTGCTTTCGGTCTGTGGTCTTATCTTCTGTTTCCGGCGGCACATCGTTTTCTCGATGGCCGTTCGGCTCAAGTGTCCGCCGTAGTTCCTGTTTCGATAAAGAAAGACGGTCGGGAAAAGTCTCCGCGTCGCCATATCCTAGGTCGACGGCGGCCCTAGTTTATCTTTCGGTTGTCTTTATGGTTCCCCGGTGGGGTTTTTTTCTTTTGTTCTTTCGTAGTAGGTGTTTGGTGGTCTGGTGTTTCGTGCTAGGGTTTTCAAGCGGGGAAAGCGGGTTCCGTTTCCCGAGATCTGGTTTTTTTGCCTCGATTTGGAGGAGCTCTCGTCCAGAGACGATGAAGCTCTCCGTCGATGGCGCTATGGGGTTAAAGAAACAAGAAGTATGTTGGTGTGTCGTTGGCTCTAGGGGAGATCTCGGTTTAGATCCGACGAAGTTCTTCGTCGAAGAAGAGTTCAGGCGAAGGAATCGGTTGAGTTGCGGTCAGCTTTGGATGTTTCCCTGCGATTCATGCGGTTGTCGTCAGTTCCGGCGACCAAGCGATGGATCTGGATCTCAAAGCGGCAGATGTGCGACACGTGTCCTGGGGATGGCCTAGAAGTGGCAGATGTCAAACACGTGGTGCGTCTGATATATAGCTGGAAGCATGTTGATAGATCTCAACGCGAGAGTAAATGTGCAAGCAAGTGGGCTTGGTTTGGGTTTATGTGGGTTTGGGTTCAGGCTTGTAGGCCCTCGTGTTTTAGCTGCCCTGGTGTTGGACTTTCTGTTTTTCTACTGGTTGTAATTCGGTTTATGGGCTTTAGACCCATTATTATTAATATTTTCAGAAGGCAAAAAAAAAAAAAAAAAAAACAATCGTGGAAGCACAAAAAACAAAATCGAACATAAGGCACTAACTTATGCTATTGCATAAATATACAGCAGATTATTTAGTTTGTGTATTAAACTATAAACTAGATTTTGACCCGCGCTTTTAAAGCGCGGAATATTTTACGATAAATTTTTTTACTAATAATTTAACAAATATTTTGGTAATTTTTAAAGAGTGTGTATTTAAAATATTTTTGTATTTAAATCAGTATTTTTAAATTCAACCCGATTGTGATTATACCGGTTAATCCGGAGATCTGACAATTCAATTTATGTTTTTAAAATATTCATATTAAAAAATCACTAAAACCCGAGACTAACCGATTGAATTGATGGATGACCGATATGTAATCTAATTGGATTTAAATTGTAATAGTTTCATAATTTGTAATCTTACAATTGAAATTTTAAAGTTCACTATTTTGCAATTTATGAAATTATGACGTTTCTACAAAATTTTAAAGAGAAAATGATAGATATAAAATAACTAAGATTAATTATTGTATTATTTGAAAATAATGATAGTAGTATAAAAAATATATTGTTTGGAAACATTGATAGTAGTATAAAGAAATAAGTATATTGTTTGGAAACATTGATAGTATTATAAAGAAATAAGTATATTGTTTGGAAACATGGATAATAGTATAAAGAAATGAACATTAGTGATTTAATGTATGTTTAACTATAAAGTATAAAAGTGTATTTAATTTAAAAACTTACAAAATAAATGTTAGGTCCAATATAATGTTTCTGTTTTAATAAGATAGATGACACTGCTTGCAAAACCATAGAATTGCAATTCAAGAGCACTTGTTATCTAATTCAAAACACAATTAAAAGTACTTTTGGACTATTTTAAAATATGCAAAGGAATCACTGTTCATATAAATCCATAAGTTACGGTTCATTGTCTCTAATAGGGTTAGCTTTTAACAGTGCATCAAACTCGGGTTTGAAATCATGGTGAATGATATCAAGTCACATATTATAACTGCCCATTTAGCATAAGATGATTAACCAACAGCACAAAAATATTTAAATGATAAGAACAGAAATTTAGACCTTGCGATTTGAGCTGCAACATATGCAAATGCACTGATTTCAATGAAGGCAGGATGGCTCTTCAAAGTATATAGTTCGGACTGGAAATTAAAGCACCATTAGAGCATCTTAAAAAGAACTCTCTATTTTAGAGTTCGCAAAACTTTAAATTTGAAGTTTCGCGGTATTCTTCTCCAAAAACAAAACTTCAAACCTAACTTCAAAATTCTTTGTATTTTGCACTATGATCCCTATAATATTATAATTAATATAAATCCATAAAGCTTTTATAAATAACTAGTACAAATATAAAATTTAAAAATATAAAAGTAATATTAATTAATAATATATTACATTAAATATATAAAATAATAAATAGAAATACAAAATTAAATATTAAGCTACAAGAAAATACCACATTATTCCATAAAATTATTTTCGTAATGTTCTATATTCGATTACACATAAATAAATATCAATTATTTAATAGTATTATAGAAATATTAATTAATAAAATGTTACACTGTATAAAATTTTACATAGAATACACAATTAAATATAAAATTACAAGTAAAATTAGTACAAAATATTTTCTGTAATATTTTTATATATGATTAATTAGTGCATTTGTTAGGTTTCTTTTGTAATATTGTTGTTGTTTAAATCTAGTGTTAAACATTATAAGTCTTTATTCTAAAAAAATATTTAATTTTATGTGTAAAATTTAAATTGTCAAGGAAAATTTGAAATATTTATGAGTTATAAAAATTTTAAGGATTAAAAAGATTAAATGACAAAATATTTAAGAATCATAAATTTAGTATGCAATTGTAAGGACCAAAATGCAAATAAAAATATGAAACTTCAAATTTGAAATTTTTATTAGTGACACTCTATATTTTAAGTTTCATTACCCAAAACTTCAAAAGTTTTTTTTAGAGAATAAAAAACTTCACATTTGAAGTTATAGAGTGTTTTCTAGAAATGCTCTTAGAACAACTCAACACTTTCTTAAGAAAAAAAAATAGCCGGCTCTATGAAAGTGTAGTAACACCTAAAATAAATGATGAGAGTAACACTATTACATCTCAGGAAACAAGGAAAATATAAAGGGAGAATTACCAATTGTGACTCAAAACTTGGAGTCAAACCCAAAAGAGTACCCAACTTGGGTCAAAGGCAAAAGTAACCTAAAAGGCTATTGAAATTACAACTATCTCTTTGTGAACAAACAAAAAAACGGATTTTTTTTTACGTTTCTACCCCTCGCAAGTCGTCTGTAAACAGACGACTTGAAAATAAGTCGTCCAGACGACTTTAATTTAAGTCGTCTGGACAGTTATTCTTAAACATAATTTAAAAATTTTGTAAAAAATATTTTGATAAGTGAAAAATTGGAATTATGTAATTAACATATGTCTTAAGAGATATAAATTAATATATAACAAATTTCAATTGTTTTCAGCCCAGATGAGTGAAAGTAGTGAGTCATGATATTCTTTAGTTTATGTTTCATCAACATATGTTGTAGTATTGTATGTGTTCTTAGGGTTAGATTTTGGAAAGCATTAAAACCGTTTTTGAAAATTTTTAAAATTACCTAGGCGTGTTCATTTCTGTGTATAGTAAACACTATTGAAGTATAATTTGATTTTATAACGTGGTTAGTAAGTTAATTTAGTCATTTTAGTTTAGGGGTTCATTTTAGGGTATTGGACGACTTAATATTTAGTCTTCTGTTCCCAGACGACTAAATATTAGGTCGTCTGATGTACATTATCAGCCAGAATAAGTCGTCTAAACCGGACCAAACCTTAAAGTTTACCAATGTACTTTTAAAGCTAACCGGATTATTTACCCAATATATAAGGTGATTTTTTTTTTTTTTTCCATTTTCCGCGAACAGAAACCCTAACAGTTCTCTCTCACCGGCGATATCAAAGGCGATTCGAATTCCCACTATTTCCGAACAACCATCGTTCTCAACGTCGGCTATCTATCTCACTTCATTCTCACCGTTGTCGCCGCAGCTTCTTCTAACCCTAGCGCCGCCGATTCCTCTAAACCCTAGCGCCCCCGCTTCCACTATTTCCGAAAAAACCGTCGCCCTCGCCACCGTGCTCACCAACGTTCTCACCGCCGCTTACTCTAAACACTAGCTAGCACCGCCGCTTCTTCTAAACCCTAGCGCCGCCGCTTCTTCTAAACCCTAGCGCCGCCGCTTCTTCTCTGTAAACCGTAGCGCCGTTTCTCTGTAAACCCTAACGCCGGTAAGTCATCAAACTCGTGGAAAAGATGAACATAAAACGTTGTCTCTTTCAATTTACTCATTCTCACCGTTTCACGTTTATTTTTTCAGATCTATAACCACAATGACGAGTACTCAAACTCCTTCTGCGACTAATCAGGTCCGCTTGAAATTTTTCTACTGGAAGACTTGTAAGTAAGTCGTCTGGAAAGTCTTCAACCTGGACGACTTAGTACGTCCATTTGGAAGACTTTCCAGACGACTTAAATATAAGTCGTCAACTAAGTCGTCCAGTTGGACGACTTTCTAGACGACTTATATTTAAGTCGTCTACTAAGTCGTCTGGAGTAACAATTAAGGCGTGATTGATTTAGCTTGTGTTCTGACTTCTATTGTTGTCTTTGATTATTTTGCAGACAAAAAAGATGGATATTCCAGAACTCCCCCGTAGGTTATACACATTAGGGGAAGAGCCAGAACCCCACAATAGCATTTCGTATCATACGGATAACACGAAGTTGCATACTGCTCTTAGGGAAGCTCTCACTGATGCTGAATTTGAAGAGCTCAAGGAGTCGAGATTGGGAGTTTTCATCAAGTTCAAGGAGCAGGGATTTGGTTGGGCTTCAAGGCTGGTTCACCACTTGCTCGGTTTAAAGCTGGACATTAAGAAGAAGTACGAGATGTGGTGTCTCGTTGGTCCAGAACCTGCGAGGTTTTCACTGTTAGAGTTTGAAAACATCACTGGTCTAAACTGCGACTACATCGAAGACCTTGAGACACCAGAATGTGAAGTTACCCCACAGATGGTTTCTTTCTGGGAGATGATGGGAGTTCATCGGGAAGCTGGGCCAAGTACTGATCAGATAATAGCAGCACTGAAGAGATGCGGGGATTGGTCCAGGGAAGATCGCAAGCGACTCGCGTACCTTTCCATCTTCACTGGATTCATTGAAGGGAAAAAGTTCTCAAGCGCTACACGAGCTACTCTGGCAAGGCTAGTGATGGATTTAGAAAGGTTTGAGAATTATCCATGGGGGAGAGTCGCGTTTAAGGTGCTGATGGACTCTTTGTGGAACAAAGATATTACTGGCTGTTACACCGTGGATGGGTTTATACAAGTTCTTCAGGTCTGGGCGTACACAGCTATTCCGGGGTTGGGTGCTAGTATTGGTCTACCCAGAGCAAACAGTCCGTCTCCACCGATTCTGGCTTACGAGGGCAGCAGAGGCCGCAGATTCATGAAAGCTGCTCTCTTGAGTCAGGTACCTTTCTATCTTCACTTAATTAAGTCGTCTGGAAGGTCTTCCAGCTGGACGACTTAGTAGACGACTTATTATAAGTCGTCTGGAAGGTCTTCCAGCTGGACGACTTAGTAGACGACTTATTATAAGTCGTCTGGAAGGTCTTCCAGCTGGACGACTTAGTAGACGACTTATTATAAGTCGTCTGGAAGGTCTTCCAACTGGACGACTTAGTAGACGACTTATTATAAGTCGTCTGGAAGGTCTTCCAGCTGGACGACTTAGTAGACGACTTATTATAAGTCGTCTGGAAGGTCGTCCAGCTGGACGACTTAGTAGACGACTTATAATAAGTCGTCTGGAAGGTCGTCCAGCTGGACGACTTAGTTGACGACTTATAATTAAGTCGTCTATTTAGTATTTTGTTTCAAATATCTAACTCGATTCTTCTTCTATTTACTGCAGACCCGCGTGATCAACTTTGTTGAGAAGGACATTAGTGAAATGTGGCCAAAATGGGACTCTGAGGTTGATGACGTGCCCGCGGAGAACATCATTAAAGTCATGTATGATCGGAGACCGTGGAAGTGGACCATGGATTGCTGGGAAGTCACTGGTACAAAACCCAAGTTTGTGACTCCATCGAAAAGAGCCAAAGAGATGGTTGTGGAGGAGGTGGAGGAAGACAATCAGAGACCTCGGAAGAAAGCTCGTAAAGAGGCTCCTAAAGAGGCTAGAGAAGAGGCTCCTACAGAGGCTAGAGAAGAGGCTACAGAAGAGGCTAGAGAAGAGGCTAGTTGGGTGACCAGAGAGGAGTTAGAAAATATGTTCAAGGGCTTAGGTGACATGATGAAAGATGGGTTTAAGAAGTGCATCAGGGAGATTAGGAAGATCTCTGATAGATTGGAAGCTGTGGAGAAGAAGGTTGGTGTCACCAATCAGGCTACCCCTCAAGCCCCAGAAACCGGGGTTAGTAACAAACAGCCTACCCCACAAGCCCCAGAAACCGGGGTTAGTAACAAACAGACTACTCCTCAAAAGGATCAGCCTACACTTCAAACCAATCATCCTACTCCTCCCACCAGACAGCCTGCTCCTCAAAAGGCAAAGCCTACTCCTCAAAAGGCAAAGCCTACTCCTCAAACGAAACAGCCTGCTCCTCAAACTAAACAGCCTGCTCCTCAAACTAAACAGCCTGCTCCTCAAACGAAACATCCTGCTCCTCAAACGAAAAAGCCTTCTCCTCAAAAGAAACAGCCTTCTCCTCTGCCCAAAGAGGTTAGTATCAAATCCTCTCCCAACTTTTATTTAAGTCGTCCAGGGTTAACTTGTTCTCTTTTATTGCAGAGATTGTTGCCGGAGGATACAGCAGATGAGGCGATCTCGGTATATAAGATCTTGCCGGAGGATAAAGCAGATGGTGTCACCTCCAAAGAGATTGTTCCTCTCACTTCCACTGACCAACCGAGCTTCGCTTCCAACGATCAACAACCGAGCTTCGCTTCCACCGATCCAAGCGTTCCAGTTTCAGAACCGAGCCTGGTTGTATTGGACCAAACAGCTCCCACTGCTTCTGTGCGTGCAAGGAGTGAACGAACGAAGAAACCTGCTCCCACGCAGATATCTCCTTATACGGCAGAGAGAAGGAAACTCCTTAGAGTGGGAAAGTATAATCCATTTCCCACACTAAACAGACCTAAGATGAAGGAGCTCGCTGATTGGTTGAAAACTGATCCGTAAGTGATTGCTTTACCCATAATAGCTTGATTTAGTCTACCAAAACTGATTGCTTTTTTGTTTGCAGTGATTATTTCACTAAGGAAGAGGACAAACCACGTACATCACCAACTTGGTGGTATCAAAAACTCCGGACATCCAAAGCATGGCTGGAAGACGTAGTAAGTCTTCTGCTTATCTTTAAGTCGTCTGGTAACTTGTCTTTGTATAGATTTGTAAATATATAAGTCGTCTGGAAGGTTGTCTTTGTATAGATTTGTAAATATATAAGTCGTCTGGAAGGTTTTCCAGTTGGACGACTTACAAATAAGTCGTCTGGACGTCCAGCTGGAAAACCTTCCAGACGACTTATTTGTAAGTCGTCTGGAAGGTTCTAACTTGTATTATTTTATATGCAGCATATAGATGCTTGGATGAATGTGCTGAGGCAGAGGTATAAGGAGAACCCACAATGTTTCCGGAGCGAGCGAATGTGCTTCCTGGATCACAACTTTACCCAGTCTTGGAGAGAACAGTATCTGTTCTTCAAAGCATCGTCGTCTGATCACAATGGTTTAGGAAAAATGCTACCTAGTGGGGCGGCGAGTTTGTATGACGGATCAATGCCTTCATTTTGCCAATCAAACAAGAAGTGGGGGGAGGACATTGATGATATCTATGCGCCACTGAACTTGGACAACAAACATTGGGTGGCTATTTGGATATCGATCCCTAAGAGGCACATAGTCGTCTGGGACAGCATACCTTCAACTACCATACCAGAAAGATGGGATGAGATAATGGAGCCTTTTCTCGAGATGGTCCCTTATCTGATTGTGGAGTGCGGAGACCAGATGCATGGGTTGGAGCGATACACATATGAGAGACTGCTGAAAGATGTACCCACGGCCAACAATGGTGATTGTGGCGTGTACGCTGCAAAGTACATTGAATGTCATGCTCTTGGGGTCCCCTTTAGCCCTAAAGACTTTGCTAGGTCCAATGCGAAGACTATGAGGGATAATATGGCTTTGGTTATATGGACGGAGCTTGTTGATCAGCATCTGAAAGATAATGAGGATGGTGGTATGTTTGTGGGCATGTATGATTAGATACACAAATCTAACTTGTATAGATTTTTTAACTTGTATAGATTTTATAACTTGTATAGATTTTTTAACTTGTATAGATACACAAATCAATTTGTATATTTGAACTATTTGTATACACAAATCTATTTATATATTTGAACTATTTGTTTACACAAATCTATTTGTATGTTTGTGGGCATGTATGATTTATTTGATTTTCTAACTTGTATAGATTTTCTAACTTACAAATAAGTCGTCTGGAAGGTTTTCCAGCTGGACGACTTACAAATAAGTCGTCTGGAAGGTTTTCCAGCTGGACGACTTACAAATAAGTCGTCTGGAAGGTTTTCCAGCTGGACGACTTACAAATAAGTCGTCTGGAAGGTTTGGACGACTTACAAATAAGGTAGTCTAAAAATAAAATACACTGGACGACTTCGTAAAAGGTCGTCTAAAAAAAATACACTTAAAGGGATAGTAGAAGGTAGTCTAAACACTGGACGACTTAAATACACTGGACGACTTCGTAAAAGGTCGTCTAAAAAAATACACTTGAAGGGATAGTAGAAGGTAGTCTAAACACTGGACGACTTAAATACACTGGACGACTTCGTAAAAGGTCGTCTAAAAAAAATACACTTGAAGGGATAGTAGAAGGTAGTCTAAACACTGGACGACTTAAATACACTGGACGACTTCGTAAAAGGTCGTCTAAAAAAAATACACTTGAAGGGATAGTAGAAGGTAATCTAAACACTGGACGACTTAAATACACTGGACAACTTCGTAAAAGGTCGTCTAAAAAAATATACTTGAAGGGATAGTAGAAGGTAGTCTAATACACTGGACGACTTCGTAGAAGGTAGACGAAACACGGGACGACTTAGAAATTAGTCGTCTGGACGGGTAATCAAGACTGGACGACTTAAATTTAGGTCGTCTGGACAACTAGTCAACTGGTTGTGTACATTGTGGTTTCGTATGGCCAGTTTCCTTGCAGTTTGAGCATCTCCGTGCCCTGTGTTTCTTCCTGGGTTTGTGTCCTCTCATCCTAGATAGCTCCAACCAAGATTGCCATCTTGATTTCTTCTGTCTCCCCGGACCACGCTTTACGTTTGGAGGAAAGCATTCTCGTTCCTCAATATGTTGTGACACGATAGGATATATATTCTCTGAGTATCCTGCATACAGATGATTCTTTGAGTAAAGTGGACATACAAGTGTGTCGATATGCACACCAGCATGTGTTCCAGCTGCTATAGCATGAGAGCAAGGTATTTTCTCCACTCCATAGACACCACAATCACACTTTACATGTTCCAAATCAACCACACAGTCCATTTTGCCACCTTTGACAAAGAAACGCCATCCATCAATTGGTTCGACCGTCATCGTATCCGCTATCTCTGATCGAACAGCAAGCAAGTATTCAACACCCCGGCTATGTACATTTGGGAGACTCAAAGCATCTTGTCTCCTTTTCCAATACCATTTTCCTAACTTCTGCCTTAGGAACTCCAGCAGGAACGGAATCGGAAATCCTCTTGCTCGCTTCAGTGCGGAATTAATAGATTCAGCGATGTTGCTTGTTTTTATGTTGAACCTGTTCCCCTTACAATAAACCCTTGACCATAGCTTGGCGTCGGCCTTCTCCAAATACGTTGCAAGTTCCGGGTTTGCACTCCGTATCTCAGCCATGTACCGGTTAAAATCGTAAACCGTGTGCGCATAAGCAGCCCCTTTCACCAAGTACATGAGATGTTTCCCTTTAAACTTTTTGACAATGTTATCTTGAAGGTGATAATAACATATTCCTCGGGTTGCCCAAGGAAACACCTTCTCACACGCACTTTTAATGGCCGCGTGCCGGTCAGAGACTATCACCAGAGGCTTGTCATGAGATATACAACTAGCCAATTTTGTGAAAAACCATTCCCAAGAAGGTTCATCTTCAGCATCCACGATCCCAAAAGCCAATGGGAATATCTAAAAATTGCCATCTTGTGCGGCTGCAACTAACATAACACCTCCATACTTTCCACTTAGGTGAGTTCCATCCACCACAATGACCCTTCTCTGATACTTAAAACCTTTGATAGAAGCTCCAAAAGAGAGAAATAGATACTTAAATCTTTTCTTAGAATCAAGTTCTATAGCCGTGATAGAATCAGGATTTGCAATGGAGATTTGCTCGAGATATGAAGGCAGACGCGAATACCCTTCTTCTGCTGATCCTCTCACCAATTTCTGTGCATATAACAGTGCTCTGTATGAAGTGGTGTAATCAAGCGTCATGCCAAACATGTTCTTCATTGCATCAGTGATATGCTGTGGAGTTATCCCATCAATGATCCCAACACGATCAATGAAAAGACTACCAACATACTTTGGAGTACAGTGTCTCCGCTGAGCGATTCGGTCTCCAATTGAGCATAAATGTTTTTCCACATACTTTGTTACCCAAAACGTGTTTGGCCCATGTTTCACACTCGCTCTGATCTTCCATCCACAACCGCTAACCCGACATATTGCCACAAGGAGAGTTTTTGTTGATTTGTATATTCTGAAAGAAAACCTACCCCTCACTGTTGTCAACCGCAGCTCTGAAAGCAGTGCATCCTTGCTAACAAAACTCTGGTTGACATAGATGCTGGTACAATCCGATTTTCCTCCTTCAATAGCATTTGTCTTAGCATATGTCTTTTCAATTTCTTCAAAACAAATATTATCATCATCTTCCTCGTCCTCATCTAGAACCTTTCCATAAAGACTGTAATCCCCACCATTCTGATCCGTTTCACCAACAATAGTGTTATCAGCATCCTCCTCCCCATTTTCCTCCTCCCCATTTTCCTCCTCCCCATCTTGATTTTCATCTTCAACAGACTCATTATCACCAACATCTTCAAAACATTCATCAGCCTCATCATTATCACCAACATCTTCTTCCCATTCACCAGCTTCATCATTATCACCAACATCTTCTTCCCATTCACCAGCTTCTTCTCTTTTCTCTGAAACCGTTTCCACCTTGCTGCGGCTTGATACACAAAGACATACTCTATGCGTTTTGAGTATCTCGAGCAAGTTTCGAACTTGTCTATCACTTGTAACATGAATGGGAGGACTGTCTGGAGTCATCATCATTTCTGCTGGTAATGAGTAGCTAATCTCCACAGTCACTGATCTCATGTCCAGGTTATAATCTTCTTGAGCCATTGCAACAAGTTCAGCATGTGTTGAATCTTCATTCAATAAAAACAATCTTGCTCCTTTGAGATCATCAACCACAAAATCCCAACGGAAATCTCTCAACAACCATTCTCCATACACTGCATGTAACTTAAAAATCATCTGCAAATATTCAAAATAAAACACATTAGTAAACATAGAGAAAATGAAGAAGTTCAATAAACATTATCGCAGACGACTTAGATTTAAGTCGTCCAGAAGACTTAAAGGTAAGTCGTCTAAAGAGGTCACTTTTGCAATTGAAAATTAAAAGGGACGACTTAATTCTAAGTCGTCCGGCTTTGTTTGTTAAAAAGAAAATTTCAGACGACTTATATATAAGTCGTCTACGAAAAACGGGCTAGTTTCGCATTTGACCGAATCGTGTCAGATCTTTGACTATGTCTGGACGACTTATAATTCAGTCGTCTCTGGAAAGTAAAAATTTCAATATTTTATTCAAACTAGACGACTTACACGTAAGTCGTCCTAGGTTAGTTTTGTAATTGAAAAATAAAACTTGAAATTTAACTTTCTCCAGACGACTTAACTAAAAGTCGTCCAGCTAGACGACTTAATTTAAGGTCGTCTGGGATAAGCAAGGTTTGGACGACTTAATTGTGAAAAATTCTGGACGACTTTGCTTTCCCCGGACGACTTTAAATTAAGTCTTCTGACGGGACGACTTTATATTATGTCGTCTGGTAAAAGTTAAATTATGAAGTTTTATTTTTCAACTACAAAACTAACCTAAGACGACTTACACGTAAGTCGTCTAGTTTAATAAAATATTGAAATTTTAACTTTCCGAGAGACGACTGAATTATAAGTCGTCCAGAAATAGTCAAAGATCTGACACGATTCGGTCAAATGCAAAACTAGCCTGTTTCTCGTAGACGACTTATATATAAGTCGTCTGGACTGTTTTTTTTCAACAAACAAAGCTGGACGACTTAGTTTAAGTCGTCCGTTTGACCAGAAGACTCATCAGTAAGTCTTCTACATACAGATGACTTACTTGTAAGTCTTCTACGCGAACAGATTTTGAAAAAAATTCAAATTCGTACCTTAAACTAGGTGAGATGACTTCGTTTGCACACAGGGTCTTCTCCAACCACCCAGAACCTCAAACGAAAGCAACCGTAAGTCAAAATGAAAGAAATATGGCTCTGTCAACCATCGACCATATTTTGAATCAAAAGCTTCAGTTTTTTGGATGAATATGGAGAGAAAGTGAAAGAAATGTTGTTTTTAGTTCATAACAATTGAAACAGAGAGAGTGTAAAGAGATTTACGTGCATTAAAGGGCATTAAAAGCTCCAAACAGTTCGTACAAGGTTGTTCCCACTATTCATGGCAGTGATAATATTGTAAATACTTGAAGAAAATGAGGTTGAGACAGTAAAGAAGCCATTTTCGAAAAAAAAAAAAGGGTTAATGGCATTTTCGTAGATAAAATGCAGATGTGGGGTTAAAAACTCAAAATAAATATGAATCAAAAGAAAAGGTTAGTTTTCTGTTTGAATTCAAGTTTTGAGTCATTTTTGCAATAAGCCCAAATATAAAAGATCAAAACAGAAACCAGTTTTAACTTACAGTCGAGTCTTTTGACTCCGTAGAAACTAAACGAGACCTCTTCAATACTGCAGAAGTCATCCAGTTTGAAGAATCAGTTAAGTTAAGTAGATAGTCAAATTAAATGATCTTGACAATGAACACCTTATTCAAAACCTTATTAAAGAAAGAATCATCAAACAAAGTAACATGCGAAGACATATTATTGAAAACCCAAAAGATAAAGAATTTGAACTCTATTCAGTTTTGTTTTAGTTTGGTTACGAAAGTATAGTTTAAAATATATAAAACTAATCATCATTTGAACTAAATTATTATTATTATAATATTTAAACGTAAGACCAAACTACAAAAGTATAAGATATACTCCAATTAAATATTATTTTTCCGGTCAAATTCCATAAAATTACACCAAATAAAATCGTTAAACTTTTTAATACCTTAACTTTTTTGCTACACAATTTAATAATTTTATTTTCTGTTTGAGAAACAAAAGTAACTAAATTGGCGTACAATCTTAAATTTTTTGTAGTACAAGTTTAAAGTTTAAAATATTGAGTTTAGTTTTTTTCTGAAATAGAAAACAAATTTATTTATTTTCCTTTAAAATTAATTTTTAATTTTTCTAAAAAAATTTCCCTTATTTATTTACCTTATTTGTTAGATATGATAATAAAATTAGAAATTAAAAAAAGATTCTTATATTTTGGAGATTTTTAAAATTTTGTTTGAAATTCATAAGTATTTCTAATTAAAAAATAAACAGATTGGGTATTAAAAGGGTATATTTTTAAAATTTTGTGTATTAAATGAACAAAATAATTAGTTGGGGTATTAAAGTGGATAGCAAACGAGTTTAGGTATTAAAAACCTTAGCAAAATTTTGTTGGGGTATCTTTATGAAACTTCCCTATGTATATCACAAATAGTTTTCTGTATTGGTGATATTGTAAGATATTTATATTTTATTTTAATGTGTTTCTTTTATTTATAAATAAGTAAAATGTATAAATTTACATTAATTTGTTAGATTACATGGTTAAATCTTAATATTATTAATACATTTAGTTAAATAATTAAATTATCACTTCGTTTTTATGTACGGTTTGTTTTAAAACCAAACCGAACCATTTGGGTTGAAAAAACCTTTAACTAAATGGTTTGAACATATATTTTGGTTTGTTTTGGTTTGGTGAGTATGGTTGGTTTGTTTTTTTTGCCCACCATATTATTTGCCATTTATAAGATGTGTATTGTTTTAATATATTTGATTTCTATATTTTTGTAAAGGCTTATTTAAATTTGTATATGTTTGAATTACAATAATACACCTTCAAATTTAACTTATTAAAAACAAATATCAATGTTTTTGTTTAAAATTAATTAGTTCATATGTTCTAATAATTAATACTAAGTGCTTCAATATTTGTGTATACAATTTTGTTAAATTGTCAAAACTATCAAATAAAATTATTAAATAATATTTTATTATTTATAACTTAAATTAAAAAATACATGTCAAATTGAATTTTAATAATAAGATATTAAATATAAAATAATTTCAAATTTATTTAAGAAAGTATATATTAGTTCGTCTAATAATTAAATAGAAATCCAATAAAATATATCTATAAAAAGAAGCAAGAAAATACATATGGTGGATTCAAAAAATTAATTGAATAGAGAAAAACGTAAACAATAAAATTAATGGGTTTGAGAAAATAATATAAACATTTAATATATATACATAAAAGTGAAAAAAACACCAGTGCAACCGCACATATCAAGATCTAGTATACATTATATGAAATGTGTTGGAAAATTTGAATTTGGAAAAATCTTTATACTTACTTTTTTTCTTCTTCCGTGTGTTCTTCAAATATATGTACTATATATTGGTGGTGATTGGTTCAGCTGTAAGTTGTAGAATTTTTACTTTAGAATTTGGATTGCATGATTTTTTGATGTAACTTTAAGGAATGTATTTTAAAAATTTCCTACAGCTAAAAAAATTTGACTTTAGAAAATAAAATTGTTACAACCATCTTTTTTATTTTTTCGACTGTAATTTTAAAAACTAATATAAATCATGATTAATATTTTAATGATGTAACTAGAAATTAAAGCTAAAGTCTACAGTCCAACCACGCCCCTATTATCTATTTATTCGTATAATTTCTAAGTATGCTTTCGAATTACCATTTCAATATGAGTATTACTATTAACTTGACATTTGATGTTTAGACATGCATGATATGAGCAGGCCGTTGTCGTTATATCACATATATTTAAAAGGTATAGTAGTAAATATCACCTATTTTAAAACTAAAGAGTTTGATAACTTTGGTTAGTTAATTCTTTTAATGAACTGATTTTAAACTTTAATGATATATTATCGAAATTTGGTTTTGTTTGTAAAACAATTTGGCCATGGGTAGCATGGGATCCATACTAGTATATAATAATATACAAAATATAAATAATCATTTAGACTTGACTTGCAAATCATACCAGTTATATAAATATGTGGTGTGTTGATGACCATTTAGGAGTTTTTCAAAGCATTGTAATTTCAGATTTCTTGTTGAAGTATATTGCATAGATTAGAATTTGATCTTTACACTGCCAAGAACAAGACCAAGATTCTGGCAAACATACACCTTGAGCTAAGTTATGTATGCAGCATCATCTTACATATTAAGATTCTGAAACTGTCAAAAGCAGAGCAAATTATTCCAAAACAAAGCTTAAGCCTACTTGTAAACCAAGTTAGAGTGTACTGCAGTCTGCAGAGATGAGAATTGGGTTTATAAGTGGGGAAATAGCAAGACAAGACTTGAATGCTCAGATATATTTCAAAAAAACTGAAACTTTTAACTGATACATATGTAAATTTAATCAAAAGCTCTATATGGACAAATATTACTCATATGCTTGAAGAAAAGAAAGGATTGTCTTTTCAAATAAAAGCATCAACAAAGACTCACAAACAAACACAAACTTTCTAGAAATACATAAACACAACAAAACAGTGCAACTTCCCAGAAAACATTGAAGAAGTTGGCTTCTTATACGACAAGCACGTCTCAATCATCGGTTTTGGCCAAGAATCGTAGCTATTGCATTAGCAGTGTAGAAGAAACCAAGCAACTGTTTACCTTGAGAAAATCTGCGTAATTGTCTGCTACCTAGACCAGTTCTGTCTCCATTAATCTCTCGTCCTCCTCCTCCCTTTAAGATCATGTGTCTAACGTAAACGCTATTCTCTGGTTTGGTACTCGAATTTGAAAACAATTGAGAGATAAACCAAAACAGAAAAACCCTTGTTCTAAAAAAAATTAAACTACAATGTTTTCTCCAACATGTGTGCAGAAATGGTAAAATAACATTAAACCCCAAGCAAATAACAAAACAAATAAAAACTCGTAACAAACCATTACACCATACTGATAGAAAAGAAAACCATAATAAATACTAATGTCGAGACCCACACGAAACAGAAAAATAGCGGAAAAGTACTGCAGACACTACAGTGGTGGTAATCAAAATACTTGGGATTCTCTTTTTGATCCATCCAAACTTTTCTATGAGCTGAGAACTCTGCCCATCATCCTGTGCATCGTATTCATAATGAAATCCAGATAGGTACTCCGATGTTCTTGCTAGAGAAGACGGGCGAAGTGAAACCAAATTTTCAGCGAAATCAGATAGAACACAAATGTCTGACGAGATGCATGAGAGCTTGTTTGTCTTCGGATAATACTTAAACAACCTCTTCTTATTATCACAGAAGAACAAATTCCCTTCCTTACATACCGCCAAAGACCTAAACCACACCTTAGCAGGTTCAAGGTCGCGAATGCGTAACCATATGGTGTAAGTCTTGCTCCATGTCTTTTCTTGTGCATCTAGGGTCCATAGCACTAATGTCCAAACAGGGATGGTACCAGGTGCGACTATGGCTAGACGGTTTTGGAGGTTCACTAGTTGATCTAAGTCCGAGAAGTCTGGCGGAACTGGGACATCACGGAACTCTTCTGTATGAAGGTCCAAAGCTAGTATGCTATCACTATCCAGCATTTCTAACCAGAGGGGATGCAAACCAAACCTTCACAAGTCAGCGAGGGCCTTTTTGCGGCGTCACCGCTTAAACAGACCACCTCTATCTCCCCTGCGTCCAATGTGAATCGCGACTCAGTCCGGTGGTCTCCGACAGCCAGGATTTTTGGGTTTTTCTTCTGAGCTTTCATACGCCTCTCCGCGAAGCTATTGTTCTAACTTTTAGAATATGAAATCAAGAATATAGAAAAACACTTCTTATTAGCTTAAGAAAATCTCTCAAAACTTAAGCCCTCACAAGTTCTATAATCTCTCACACATAAGTTCATGGCACACCTCACCATCTTCTTATATAGATTCTAAAACTTCCTAAAACATAACAATAGAAGTTTTCCTTTTCTCCTAATCTTAACTTTTAGTTTTGCTTAGTCTTCAAGTTATCTCCATGTTTATCTTCAAGTTTAACTCCAACAATCTCCCCTTTAAACTTGAAGTCTCCATGATCCACAACTTGAACTCCTACGAGCTCCCTCATCTCTTTAATCTTCAGTCTTCCCAATGCTTTGGTTAATATATCGGCCTTTTGAAGATTTCCAGCAACATGTTCAACCAACACCTGATCATTATCGATGCATTCACGGATGAAGTGATAGCGTTTGTGAATATGCTTACTACGCCCATGGAACACCGGATTTTTTGTCAAAGCGATTGCAGACTTGTTATCTATCCGAATAACTACCTTCTCATTTGGTTTCTCCATTATCTCTGCAAGTAGTTCTTGTAACCATATAGCTTGTTTTGCCGCTTCAGTTGCTGCCATGAACTCGGCTTCGCAGGAGGATAAAGCCACAGTTTCTTGCTTTTGCGAGCACCAAGTTATAGGACAGTTGTTAAGATAAAACATATGACCAGTAGTGCTTCTTCCATCATCTTCATCGACATTATGGCTACTGTCACTGTATCCCACGAGTGTTGCTCTGTCTGAACGCTTAAAGTCAAGTCCATATCCACTTGTTCCCTTTACATACCGTAAGATCTGTTTCAAAGCAGATTCGTGAGACTTCTTTGGTTGATGCATGTACCTGCTCAAGACACCAACTGAGTATGCGAGATCAGGTCTCGTATGAACAAGATATCGTAAGCAACCTATCATACGTCGGTACTCTTTCTCGTCTACATCTTCTTCCTCTTGTGCTTTTGAAAGCTTCAAGCCTGCATCCATTGGTGACTGTGTTGCATTGCACTCGCTCATGCCGCTTTGCTCTAATATCTTCTTGGCATAAGCCTCCTGTTTCATCGCGATGCCACCATTATATTGTAGGACTTCAATACCAAGATAGTATGTAAGTAGTCCGAGATCACTCATCTCAAACATCTTTGACATACTTGTTTTCAACTCGACTATCAACTCCTGCTTAGAACCTGTGATCAATAAGTCATCAACGTATACAGCCACTATCAGGAGGTGCCCATTCTTCTTCTTTCGATACAAGGATGGTTCCTTTGTGCATTTATCAAATCTCAACTCGCCTAAAGCTCTGTTTAGCTTCTCGTTCCAAGCTCTTGGTGCTTGTTTCAGGCCATACAAAGCCTTCTTGAGTTTGTATACTTTCTTTTCGCTTCCTTGAATCACATATCCTTCTGGTTGACTAACATATACATCTTCTTTTAGGTCTCCATGCAAGAAAGCTGTCTTGACGTCGAGATGGTGAACTTCCCAACCATTAGATGCTGCCAATGCTATGATAAAGCGTACTGTTTCGATTCGAGCAACTGGGGCGAAGACCTCTTCATAGTCTATCCCATGTCTTTGGATATATCCCTTAGCGACTAACCTTGACTTGTATTTGTTGATTGTTCCGTCTGAGTTTCTTTTTATCTTAAAGATCCATTTTAGCCCTATAGCTTTAGCTCCAGGAGGTAGATCAACCAGATCCCAAGTCTTGTTTTTAATAATTGCATTGATCTCATCATCGCAAGCATCCCTCCATATTTTCTCTTCTATTGCTTCCTCATAATCGTATGGTTCCTCATTCAGTAGTAGCAACAATCGTTCACCCTCAACCTCTGATAGATATACATAGTCCTCCAAGTATCCTGGTGGTTTTCTTATTCTTGTCGATCTTCTGACCTCTGTTTGTGGTTGCTCTGCTTCAAGATACTCTGTTTCTGACTCAGGGTTGAAATCAGAGTCTCTCTGTTCATCATCTTCTTCATCATTAGATTTATCGGTCTCTGATTTCTCGTCGATGTTGTCTTCTTTATCATCTTCTTCTTTGTCGCACAATCCATTGTTGCCGTGCGTTCCAAACTTTATTTCAAACATACCAGGTTCGTGCTCAGCCTCACTTGACACATTACTCCATGGCCAACCTTTGCTTTCATCGAACACTACGTCTCTACTCACCACCAACTTCTTCGTGTTTGGATTGTATAATCTGTAAGCTTTTGACCCTGGTTCTGTTCCTAAATGAACAAGCATTCTTGTCCTATCATCCAATTTCCGAAGGAGATGACTGTCAACTTTTGCATATCCAACACAGCCGAAGACTCTAATGTGTTCGATATTTGGCTTCCGTCCTTTGAGAGCTTCGTATGGAGTCTGAGATTTTAGTACCTTTGTTGAGACTCGGTTAATGAGGTAGGTAGAGTGTCTGATTCCTTCTCCCCATAGATGATTTGGAACACTCATATGCTTGAGAATGCTTCTAGTCATCTCGAGAAGGGTTCTGTTACGACGCTCTACTACTCCATTTTGTTGGGGTGAGTACGGAGCAGTTAGATGCCGCGTTATGCCTGAGCTTTCACAAAACGCTTTGAACTCATTAGACGTGAATTCGCCTCCTCTATCTGTTCTTAGAACTTTGATCCTTTTCTTTGTTTCTGCTTCAACTACAGCTTTGAACGATTTGAACTTGTTAAAAGCTTCTCCCTTTTCTTTCAAAAGAATTGACCACATGTATCTAGAATAGTCATCAATAAGCACAAAGATATATCTGTTCTGTCCAGCTGTAGGTGGCGTTATAGGTCCACACAAGTCGGCGTGAATGAGTTCTAATGCTTCCGTAGCTCGATAGATTGTTGCACTCGGGAATGGATGTCTAGTTTGCTTCCAAAGCTGTAGTTGCTTGATGTTAACATTGGACATGATATCGATGAAACCCCTTCTTTAGGTTTCTTCGGAACTGTTGTAATATCTCCCATCTCTCACGAGTTCTGGTCTCAGAATTTTGATGCTCTGATACCAATTATTGTTCTAACTTTTAGAATATGAAATCAAGAATATAGAAAAACACTTCTTATTAGCTTAAGAAAATCTCTCAAAACTTAAGCCCTCACAAGTTCTATAATCTCTCACACATAAGTTCATGGCACACCTCACCATCTTCTTATATAGATTCTAAAACTTCCTAAAACATAACAATAGAAGTTTTCCTTTTCTCCTAATCTTAACTTTTAGTTTTGCTTAGTCTTCAAGTTATCTCCATGTTTATCTTCAAGTTTAACTCCAACAGAAGCTCCTCGACTCCGTGATTGATCTCCATTTTTTTTAGACTGTTTTGAACCTAAGGATGGACTTCAGTGGAAGTCGAAGCAAAATCTCTTCCTCTAAATCATCAGGAACTATGTAGATTGGATTTAGGGCTTTTTCCTCTTCTCCCATTTTTTTTTGTCCCCGAATTGTTTTTTCCCCAGTTCCCTATTTTAATCTTTGGTAGGTTTGGACACCTTTTTACTTTTTACTTACATCAGATCTTACTGCGAACACTTTTAACTTTTTCTTCAACACTGACTTTACCGTTTTTCTTATTTGTATTCCTACGAGTTAATGGTTTTTTACTCTTAAGTTTATACCAGAATTAGTTAAAAAGGAATGATTTAGCAATTTAGTATTCTAACACTAATATTTTTAGTAAGAAATTTCTTTACTTTACTTTTTAAAAAAATATTAGTATTACATTTTAATTATAAATTTTATTCAACTGTTTATAAATAATGAAAAATACAAGATATCTTTAAAATGAACAAAAACATCTCAAACATTTTCAGTGTTTCTACAAATTTCTCCTACATTAATTTTGATGTGCTTAAATATCTATATTATTAAAACTGAATTACTTTTTGATACTGTTTGAAAATATGTATAACATGATAAATGATAATCGTTTGGTAATATTGATAACAATTTAAATACTTTCTTTTATTTCTATATTTAGTCATCGTATTTACAATAATTTTTTTTTTTGTATTTCTTAGTCAATACATTTAAAATCAATTAATTACAATGGTTGTTGTTTCTTTATAGTGAAATTAAAAACAAAAACTTAAATATATAGTATACATCATATAAAACAAATTTTAAATACAATATTGCTTTATTTAGTTTAATCAAACATAAAAATTCAAGAAAACAAAATGTCATAAATTAATAATAATTCATAAAAAAACTAATGCAAAAATTGAAAATTTTAATATGCTGCTTCACTTTAAAATAAATTAACATAAAAAACAACAACAAGTTAATATATGAATAGTACACTTACACCAAACTGCATTAAGTTATAATATTATGTACAAACAAAAATATTGTTATAAAATATCTATATTATAAGTTAATATATTCTACTATATATGTAAATACAAAATATAAAAATACACATAGGATTTTTTTATAAAATCAGCGGTTTATGAGTTTACGCTGAACACAAGTTAAAACAAACACCCGCGCGGATCAAGTTCTAGTCTATCTTATTAAAGTTGAAGTATCCATTGATAATGTTTGGAAACATGGATAACATTTTAAAGGAGAATTGTTTGGTAACATGAATAGCACTATATATATTTTCTTTTATTTACACATTTAATCATTGCATTTACAATAAATTAAGTACTTCATTTTTGTATTTTTTTATTTACAGTTTCTGCCATTGTATTTAAAACTAATTCACAAACTTTGTATACAAACATAATAATGTACAACGTACTTCGAAATACTAATTCACAAACTTTGTATACAATCCAAAGAAAACCCGCGCTTTCGAAGCGCATATCAAAATCTAGTAAAATATTATTGAAATAAAACTAGATATTTATTTGACTTTATTTATTAAATATAATAGTTTTTTTAGAATACACTATCAATTATAAATGATAAATATACAATTATATATATAAAATTATATATATATATATATATACTCTTACGTTTTTTAAAAATAGTTTTAGGCTTATTAAAAATGATTCAAAACTCAAAGTCAAACACAAAACTAACTCATGATTTTTTGGAATTTTAACTTGTCTTATTCATCCTGAAAATTCGCTTTATTCACGGAAATACAATTATTTTTATTTTTTATAATAATGAGCATTGTATTCTATCATTCTCATCTTTATTAAGTATTTACAATATTGTCATTGCCATCAATATATCAATCACCATGAACAACTAATTTGAAGTTTTTAATGCACCTAAAAATTGATTTTCAGTCCTTCTATCTCATTTTTATGCACTAAAATAACATCTCTTTCATTTTTTCTCTATGCTCATCCAAAAAACCCAAAAATTTGATTGTAAACTTTTAAAAGTTCACAGAGTCATTCAAGCTCATATTCTTGGTCATTAATAAGTGGATCACTTTCGTATTGAACTTATGTGTGCTTGGAAAAACTAAATAGCTTATCTCACTAGGTTGAAGGTATGAAATCATTTTTTTCCTCTTATCTATTCATCACGAAGACTTCCGTATAAGTCGTCTGATCGTAGAAGACTTTCATATAAGTCTTCTAGTCATAGATACTTCTGTATAAGTCTTTTGGTCATACGGAAGTTTTCCGGTCAATAAAGATGTTATTGCAATGGATTTTAATTGTATTTTTCAGAGACGATTTCTCTGAAGTCTTCTAACTTTTTTTTGTTAACAAAAAAATCTCGAAAATACCATAGAAAATTTATCGGTAAGTTTTCTAGGATAAACATGTTAGTTTTTTAATTGACTGAATTGTGTCAAAAAGTTGACTTATAAATAAATCTTTTTAACTGTCTGTGGAAGTATTCTCAACTGTCTGTTGAAGTCTTTGATACTTATTATTAGTGGTAGCTATAAAAAAAGGGAAAATTATTTTTTTAGCCCAGAAAAACAACAACTATGTCCTATTAATCTAATTTGTCTTTTGTACCATTTTTCCTCTAATACCCTTTACTGTTTTCTAAAATAAATAGTTTTACAAACAAAAAGAATCAAAAAATTGTAAATACTGATGAAATACCTATATCAATTTATTGATATATTTTTTTCAGTTCAAAAAATATTTAAATCATAATTTCATATTTTGTTCTAAAAAATGTAGAATTGACATTCTACATAGTAGAAAATGTAATCTAGTTTTTTCATTGAATCTAAAATGTTTAAAATACGTGTTCTACGTAAATAATAGTAATCTAAAACTATTTGGAAAACACATTCTACGCTAAACCTATAGTTCTAAAATCTGTAGAAATTGAAATCTACACATTACTACAAATCTAAAACCTATAGAAATCAGAATCTACATATTACTATAAATCTAAAACTAGTATAAATCGATTTCTAATATGTTTAATGTATTTTACCTATTTTAGAATACATGTTCTATGTATAAGGATAATATTAGAAAATAATATTTGAGAATATTCAGTTTCCTTATTTATTAATAAAAATCGATTTTTTAAAAAAATTTAAAAAATCCTTTTTTAAAAAAAAAATCTTTAAAAAGAAAATATTTTAGAAAAAGGTAATTTGTTTTTTGGGCTAAAAAATAATTGAGATTTTTAATTTTTAAAAAATCTTTTTAAAAAAAATCTTTAGCAAAAAAAATATTTTTTAAAAAAAATCTTAAAAAAGGAAATTCGTTTTTGGGTTAAAAATAATTGACATTTTTAATTTTAAAAAAATCTTTTAGTAAAAAAAATCTTTTAAAAAAAAATCTTTTTGAAAAAAAGAAAATCTTTTTGAAAAAAAGGAAATTCGTTTTCTAGGCTAAAAACTAATTGAGATTTTTAATTTTTAATTTATAACTTTTTAGTAAAAAATATATTTTAATATTCAAAATTAGTTTTTTAATTGTAATTTCGAATTTTTAATTGAAATGTAAGGGTAGCATTGCCATTTAGAAAAAAATAGTCTAAAAAGACATAAAATAAAAGAGATTAGACTAAGATGACATAATTATTGTTTTTTTGGGCCAAAAAAACAATTTTCCCTAACAGAAACCATCCTGTTGAAAAAAGAAAAAGCTATAAAGAAAATTGCACCCTATAGCTACACAAAAAAACCAAATTAACTAATTAACCAAAATTCTCTTCTCTATCTTCAATCATCTTCATATCTCTCTCTACTCTCACTCTAAAAATCTAATTTCAGTTTTTTTTTTTATTATTTCACAAATTCTCCCTAAAAAAAAGCCGGCTCGTTTCACGCCGCCTTGTTGCAATAGGAATCTGATTCTCATTTCTCACACGACCCACACAGAGTCTCTCGCATTCCTTTGTTCCGACGCCAATCACTTTGTCATTCAAAGATCGAAACGACATCTTCTGCAAGCATGTCAAGCGAAGGAGACACCACCCTCAAGTCTATCTGCTACAAGCCTGGCTCTCTCCAGTTACTCGATCAGAGGAAGCTTCCTTTGGAGACTACTTACTTAGAGATCCGTGATGCTGCTGATGGATGGTAACCAAAACAAAAAAAAATCATATCTTTTGATTGATTAGATTCGCAAACGTGTTAATAGTGTTTCGATGGTGTTCATTAGGAGTGCGATACAGGAGATGGTGGTACGTGGTGCTCCTGCTATAGCCATTGCTGCAGCTCTCTCTTTAGCTGTTGAAGTCTCCAACTTTACTGGTTTCGATGGATCATCAGCAGACGCTGTTTCTTTCCTTGAGAAGAAGTTGGATTATTTGGTGTCAAGGTAGTTAAATTTAGATTATTATAAGTTTTTCATCTTGCTTCTTGTCATGATTCTTTAAGTCCTTTGCTTTGTCTTCTTCAGCCGGCCAACAGCTGTTAATCTTGCGGATGCTGCTTTGAAACTTAAACATGTTATAGCAAATGCCTTGGCTACTTCTGCCCTTGAACCTAACTCCATTTTCAAGGTAATTCTGTAAAAGCCATTTTTCTTTTTTTTTTTTGTTTTTCTTCTTAGGAATATTAGATAGCTTCCTGTTTTTTAACAGCTTAGAGAACTTGATTTCCACTGAGTAATGAATGATAGCTTCATCTTCGCATATACTCTTTTGGCTTTTTCTGTATCATTTATCTTCACAGAGCTGAGCCATTTTGCTTTTGTAAGTTCACACTTCACTACCTATGCCTTGTTGTTCCTCAGGCATATATCGAAGCTGCTGAGAATATGCTCGAAGATGATGTCGCTTCAAACCAAGCAATAGGGACCTTTGGTTCAAGCTTACTGAGGCAGCAATCCAAAAATCCTGACAAGCTTTCTGTTCTGACCCATTGCAACACCGGCAGGTATGATTCTGAAAACTCACTGAATAGAGTTTGTGGATGTTCATCACCTAACTGACAACTCCCTTTTGTTCGTAGCCTTGCTACTGCCGGATATGGAACTGCCCTGGGTGTTATCCGTGCACTCCACACTCAAGGAGTCTTAGAAAGAGCATATTGCACAGAAACACGTCCATTCAATCAAGTAAAACTCCTAAATATTACTTTTTACATTTAAGTATTTGTAAGAATCCATTGAATACCACAAGTTGTTTTTGGGACCAAATGATTCTTGAATATTTGCCTCCATTGCTTGAACAGTTGTTGAATGACCATTGACAGGGATCGAGGCTTACGGCGTTTGAGTTGGTGCATGAAAAGATCCCTGCAACTCTCATTGCAGACTCAGCTGCAGCTGCACTTATGAAAGATGGTCGTGTAGATGGTGTCATTGTTGGAGCAGACCGTGTGGCTTCAAATGGTGCACTTAAGATAATCTGATTTTCTTTTCATAAATCTGAAAACCAATTTAATCTATTATTATATTTCCAGGTGATACTGCTAACAAGATTGGGACTTACAGTCTCGCCCTGTGCGCAAAACATCACGGGATACCGTTTTATGTTGCTGCACCTCTCACCTCAGTGGATCTTTCTCTTTCGTCCGGGAAAGAGATAGTGATAGAAGAAAGAACAGCGAAGGAGTTGCTGAACACACATGGAGGGCTTGGTGAACGCATTGCAGCACCAGGGATCTCGGTTTGGAACCCAGCTTTTGATGTGACTCCAGCTGAGCTGATTGCAGGAATCATAACCGAGAAGGTTTGTATCTCCAAAGATTATACTTGTTCCGGGTTAATTCAAGGTTTGTATGCTGGGGGACGGTCATATAACAAAGAATGTATGTGCAGGGGGTCATAACAAAGAATGACAATGATGCGTTTGACATAAGCAGCTTTGCCAAAAAGATGACAGGAAAGTGAAGTTGTGTACGAGTCGCAGATGTGTCCACCTCTATGTTATTGCAACAAAGCACAATACTTTGTAACTAACGATACAATAAGCTTTGTACTGTTTTAAACTACTTAATTTGTAACGATAATCCGGGATAAATAATCAAACTTGCGTGCTTTTTGTTTTCTGATGAGCAAAATGAAAAGCCGAATGGTGCATTTGACAGGTTCTTCCCCTCTATATTGGTTGTAACAGCACTATAACGAATACATGTGTTGTAAAGATTGTCTTGGGATAAGAAAGAGACGATAAGCAGAAATAACATTTTTATAGACGTTGAGTAAATTGGAGTGTTATCTATTATATTAAAAGAAAAGTCACAATATTGATACATGTGTGATTTTCTTAAAAAGAGTTATTCTTGGGTTCACTTCTAGAGTGAATTTAGAGGTTCACCCAACCAATAAAAATCACTCATTTCACAATTAATATCTTTTAAATAAGGAAATAAAATATTGTCAAGTTATATTATATTTTAAAATAAATAAAATAAAAACAAATAAAAATAATAGTAGTTATAAAAAATGATTTAAAAAAATATATTTTAACATTTTCAAAAAATAAAATAAACCCTAAACCCTAAATCATAAACCCTAAACCCTTGAGTATACCTTAAACCCTTGGGTATATGCTAAACCCTTGGATAATCTTAAACTCTAAACCCTAAATTCTAGTATATGCAAAAGAAATTTAGATATTTTAACGCCCTTATCGAAATACTAAACCCTAAATCATAAACTCTAAACCCTAAACCTTTGGATAAACCCTAAACTCTTTTTAGGATTAAAGATTTGGTATTTTTAAGATTTAGTGTTTAATGTTTTTAATTTAAATTTTAGAGTTTAGGTTTAGTGTTTTGATGACGGATTTTAAATATTTTTAATCTTTTTTGCATATATTATTATTTTTATTTATTTTTGACATTTTTATTTTAAAAACATAATATAACTTGATAATATTTTGTTTCCTTATTTAAAAGATATCAATTGTGAAATGAGTGATTCCTATTGGTTGGGTGAACTTCTAGGTTCATTCTAGGGGTGAACCCAAGAATAAATCTTTTAAAAATGGATCCTCACTAGAAAAATGACTTTTAATAATATATCTAATCAATTCTTATAATTCATATTGGATTAACAAACACATATTTGAATCCTTGTAAATTTAATAATATATGAATCAATTCCTATAAATCAGCTATAATTTCTAACAAAGATTTGAATATTATTTCCGGTTAAGATAATGTGCTTAAACCGAAATCCAATATTAATTCAAAACGGGATAAGAATTACGATTTCGGTAATTCATAGTATCACACTAATAATTCTCATCAATAGATCGCCTTCTCATTTCCAAGTATATGACCCATATGTATATTTTAAAGAATACTTGATCCATATGTATACAATTTAAATCTTTTCAATCTTAACTTTAAAAATTATATAGTTCATTGAAAAAATGTTTAGTTAAATTCTTTATAAATTTATACATGAAGCTTTAAGTTTAGTTTTTGTTAACTTTCTTATTTTGTTAAATGTTTTATTATCTTTGGAGATGATAATATTTTAATATTTTCCAAATTCTATTTCTGTTTATTTATTCGATAATGAAATAGTAATCCAACAAAAAAAATATATAAAAAGAAACAAACACATTTGAAATTTTGAAACAATCTATTTGATGGTATACTCTAATATTATTATGTTTGAACAATCTTAAATATATTCAATAATATAAATCTATGAAGCTAAAAGTTTAATTTGTTAAAAAAATTCTAAAATTGTGAAATGTTACAATATCTTTGGAGGTGACAAGAAAACATTATTTACCAATATTTATATGTATTTACGAGTTAATGAAATAATGATCCATATATATAAGAAGATACAAATATATGTAAAAGTTTGAAACAACATATCCAACAAAAAAATAAACGGTAAAATTATTTTGTTTTAAAAAGTGATAGACACACCTCATATATATTAGAATATATAGAATTTAGAATTAAAAACAAAAATTGTATATAAAATAAATGAAAACAAACATCCGCGCGGTTGCTCGGATCGAGATCTAGTTATTAGCTAAAGAATAAGAGCATTGATGAAAATTTCTGAATGGCTAGCCCTGTTAACATTACATTCCAGCAACTAAAACAAGAAAGATTGGTTGAAAAAGAGATGCAAGAAACAAATAACATACCAAATGATCTTCTTGCTATGCATGAGCATAGTTGTGATGCTTAATAATATTTCAAAATCTTCAATGATCTTCTCGCTTGCTCCACACACAAATAAATCATCGACATAAATCGCCACAACAAGAATGCTTTGTTCCACGGCTTTTCTATATACCGAGTGTTCCTTGGAACAATTTTAAAACCCAAACTCGAGTAGTATCCTATTCAATTTGATGTTTCAAGTTATTGGTGCCTATTGGTGCCTGTTGTAGTCCGTACAATGTTTTTTTAAGTTTATATACTTTTTTCTCATTTCTTTTCACTTTGAAACTTTGTGAAACGTAAACCGTTTCTTTTAACTTTCCATGAAGGAAGGCTGTCTTGACGTTGATGCACTTCCCATCCGTTCGTAGCTGCAATGCTGACAAGTAATCTAATGGTCTCAAGGCGTTCCACGGGAGTGGTGTTGCTGCACATACCCTTTGGCTACTAGACGTGCTTTATACTTGTTGATAGAGCCATCAGAATTGCGCTTGATCTTAAAAATCCATCTGAGACCAATGGGTTTAGCTCCAATCGGTAAGTCAACCAACATTCATACCTCATTCTTCTTGATGGACTGCATTTCATCCTTGCATGCATCAATCCATTCTTTGAGCACGCTTGCCTCAATAAAGTTCCTTGGTTCATTGTTTAAACACAACAACAACATCTCTCCTTCTTTTTCAGCAATCATGACGTAATCTTCAAGGTACTTGGGTCTCGAGGTTTGTCTTTGACTTCTTCCAATACTCTATTTTCCTGTTGACTTTCTTCGACTGGTTCAAAGATATTTGTTCCTGAATTTTCTGATTCGTCGATGTTTTCGTTCTCATTGTTCCTTGTTTTGTCAGTAAGGTTGTCGTTGTCTAGGTTTGATGTCTCAGTAACCCCGTGATTGCCAAACTCACCCATAGTGACCACAAAGTCACCATAGCTTTTAACTTTCCTGGCATGTTTCTTCCAATTCAAACCTTTTGTCTCGTCAAAAACGACATCAAGGCTTACCACTATTCTTCGTGTATCAGCATCAAATAGTTTGTAGTCCTTGGATCACGGTTCTGTTCCTAGATGAACTAGCGTTCTTGACCTATCGCCGAGCTTTCGTAGGTGTACCTTATCTATCTTAGCATAACCAATGCATCCAAATATACACATGTGACTTATGTTTGGTTTTCTTCCTCGTAGCGCTTCATATGGTGTCTGGTCTTGTAGAGATCTCGTGGCTATCCTTTTTATTAGATAAGTCGCATGTCGTATTGCTTCACCCCACAAGTAATTAGGCATGCGCATATGCTTAAGTAGACTTCTTGCCATCTCCATTAGCGTTCTGTTTCTTCTTCCACCACTCCATCCTGCTGCAGAGTATACGGAGCAGTGAGGTGTCTTTTGATACCTTCATCATCGCAATACATATTGAATTCATGTGACACGAACTCTCCAACTCGATCAGCTCTAAAAGTTCCCACCTTCTCTTTTGTTTCTTGTTCCAAAAATAACTTTAGAAATGCTCCACCTTTCTCTTTGAGTAGAACCGTCCACATATATCGTGAATGATCATCCACAACAACAAAGATATAATGATTCCCACCTGGAGTACTTGGTGTCATAGGTCCGCACATGTCCCCGTGGATAAGCTCGAGCGGTTTTTCTGCTCTGTACGATGTAGCTTGAGGAAAAGCTTTCCTTGCTTGTTTCCCAAGTAAGCACAATGGACACATGTCTTTCACGATATTGACGTTGGTAATTCCTTGGACAAGTCCTTTGTGTATCATAGTCTTCATAGTTGTTTTATTAATGTGTCCAAGTTTTGCATGCCACCTATTTGACTCACTTATTTTGCTGTGATGTCTCTTGTTCACATATGAACTTTGTAGAGCCTGTTTTTCGATCTATTTGATTTGACTAGAATTTTTCCGTTCCAATCATGCATAGTCAGATTCTCTCCCTTTAACCTTATGTCACAACCTGACTCAGTTGCTTGACCAAGAATGATGATGTTACTCCTTAACTAAGGAATAAAGTACACCTCGGTCATCTTTCTTGCTTCGCCATTCATATCATATAAAGTACACGTTAGTGAAGAAACTTACAAAGAAGCAACCAATGAGATGATGGTGATAAGGGAGTTACCATTATGTTGGGTAGAAAGTGTGGCTTGGAAACACTTTTGTAACAAAGCATGTAATAGTTTAATACTTTCGTTTATTGGAACAGTTTCAGTTTGTCTTATGTAATATTTTTTTATCTGTGCAGATGAATTTAGACAAACATGTGTCAAGGAGGATATCAACAAAGAACATTTTAAGGATGTACTTTGAGAGGAAGCTTGCTATGAAGAAGTGGTTTATAGCAAACAAGAAAAGAGTATCTCTGACTATTACTATTTGGGAGGCAAAAATAACCCATAAGCATTTTCTTAAATCTTAAATCATTTAAGTTAAATGAGTATGTACTGATATTTGGGTGGGTTATAGCTAATGTGTTTGACTATTTTTATTGTTTAAAGGAAAAATTTAAATGATGGTGATTGCGCATTACGTTGATGCTTGTTGGCGACTGAAGAAGCTTATCATAGGGTTCAAACATGTCAGTGATCGCAAAGGTCAGACAATCTATAGGGTTCTTATAGATGTCTTGGCTGATTGGGGAATCGAAAAAACATTTTTCGTAACTATTGACAATGCTACTGCTAATTCATCCGCGTTGAGAAGATTTTATAGTCAATTATCTTCAGTGTCTTATGACGCATTACTTTTTAGATGGGAATTCTTGCATATGAGATGTAGTGCACACATCATTAACTTGATTGTGAAGGACAAGTAGGTTGACTGATATTGATGAGAGTGTGAATGCAGTTCGTAATTTTGTAGTCTATGTTGAGGTTCAGGTAGGTTGATATTCTTTGAGTAGAAAGTAGATTCTGGTAGAATGATTAGGGGAAGCTTGCCTTTAGATGTCACTATCTGGTGGAATTCCCACTTACCTGATGTTGAGTACAATTTTGAAGTTTAGAGTTGCGTTTAACAAAATGGAGGAAGAGGATAAACTGTACAATGATTATTTTTGGAGATGGATAACAGAAAAAAAAAGAGCTGGACTTCTTCAATACACTAACTGGAAAGCAATCGAAAGATTAGACCATTTCCTAGTGATCTTCTACAACTCCACACTGGTTGTGTCTGCGTTATCATCTCTCAATGATTACAAGTGTTACGAGGAGATTGTGAACTTAGCCACCTACTTTATGGCGTTAAGTCATAACACATATCATGAGCTGAAGGATACGACTATGGAGATGTACAAAAAGTTTGACAAGTACTGGGATGGGCTAAAGAACATCAACAAGATGTTAATTGTGGCAACAGTTTCTGATCCAACAAAGAAGATGGTGCTCGCTAGCCTGTGTTTTGATGAGCTTTATGGGAAGGACACTCTGGAAGGGAAAGCAATGTATGATTCGGTGATTGGCATTTTGCGTAGTTTATTTAAAGAGTATGGTAAAAGATATGAGAAGTCAGCCGCTGAGAAACCTGATGAAGCTAAAACTAGCAACAATCGATTATCTACTTGTCGTTGAGAACTGAGAATCGGGACGAGCTTGATATATACTTGAAAGAAGCAGTTGAGAATTCAGATTTGATAGCTGGTGTAGAGTATGATGTCCTTTCGTTTTGGAAGCCAAATTATATCAAGCTCCCAATTCTCTCACATATTGCAAAAGGGTATCCTTTCAATGCAGGTTTCTTTTGTTGCATCCGAGAGTGCTTTCAGTATGGGTGGAAGGATCATAAGCCCATGTCGAAGCTGCCTTACTCACTTAATGGTTGAGGTATTGATGTGTACTGAACAATGGCTTAAGCAAGACATTCATTGCGAGTCAAGAATACTTAGTAATGCACAAATCTTTGAAGACATTGAACAACAAAAAAAAGAGATCAGAGGAGCATGTCATCTTCTATCTTGTAACGTTTTAGCTTTTTATTTTGTTTGTTTATTGATTTGTTTTGTTCTGTCTTTGCATCAGAATATAGTATATGACATCAAGTATTCCTAAGCTCAAGATTTTTCAAATGTCTTTCATCTGATTGTGTGTCACACAAGACATGTTTGTTGCTTTTGTTTATGTCTTTCAGTTTTGAAACTTTTAAGTGTTACTACTTGCTATTTACATTATGTTAGATGTTAATATTTTCAGTTTTTAAAATCTTTGTACTTAGTTTGATTTTTAAGAGTTTCAATTATATGTTTCTGTTTCTTATGATTTATTGTTTTATTTTTAAATTTTACCTCAATATAACTTGAATCGATCCAAAAAGAACCCAAATGATATATGATTACTTTATGAATTTTAGATTGTGACACAAACCAATCTGTAGTTATAAAAATACTAGAATAGGATCTATAGGGTGTTATAGAGAAGAATCAAAATCAGAATAACCGAAGGTCAAGAGTGCCGGAATGTCCATGTCTAATTACAATATAATACTATAAAGTATGGTGTATCCCTCCTGTTGCGACAGCTAGGACGACACGTCAGAAATTAAGTCGCTGAGAGATCGACACGTGGTGCGTTAAATGAAACGCATCGTCTCTCCTTTTATCTTTCTTCTGGGCTTCTCGATGTCACGCTCTGTTTTTCGGCCCACTGACGCTAGGGTTCATGCTTTGCATTGTCGATCAATGTTTCTCCACAAATCAACTTTGCATTGTAGATCAATGTTCCATCCCCTCAATTCGATGCTGCCAGCGCTTGGTCTCCCACTATCCTTTCCTTCCTCGAAGACGAATACAGACCTATAATTACGGGTTATTGGTCTGTCAGATTCATCAGCTTCTCCTTCTAGCATCATTAGAATCCTTAGAAACTCTCTCGGGCTTTCCCTACGATTTTGCTCGCCGACTTCAAAGCTGGACGATATTCAATCTTCAGGAAGGTCGTCAATGGATTCTGACATGGTGGAGATCGCTCCTCCTGCGTTTGCTTGGGGTTCAACAACTCTAGAAATCCAAAAAGGTTGAATCTTCGTATCCTTTTGTATAATTTATGTATCTATTTTCGTTATCGACAAGAAGATCCATATATGTTCTTGAGCAGATTCTTATAAATTTTATCCCAATTCGAAAAGTGTTCTATAGATTTTTTTTTTTTTGGTCAAAAGTGTTTTATAGATTTGTGGTCGATTTTTGTTACAATGTGTTTGATAGATACAGAGTTTGTATTTACTGTTGTTTCTAACTAATTTTATCTTCGTAGTTCTTAATTCTTATTTTTTCTTTGATTTTCTTCCTCTTTGTTCATTATGCGATATATGAAAGTAACCGCAATTTCTCTCTTTGTTACATAGTTTAGTCAATGGTGTTGTTCTGATTCTTCTTTTGTGTGTTTCAGTATGATACGAAGCTGTATAAACGCAGGAGACCAATGCTCTAAAACTGGTGTTTTGTCTAATGAACTCAGGCATCCTGATCGTGACTGTTTTTCTTTTTGTTTAACTCAATTCCCTGTTCTGATTAACTTAAACGTTTCAGTTATTCAAAACGTTTTATACTCCTCTCCGATCTCGGACGACTGATGTTTTTAAACGTTTGAAACCAACAATGGATTCTCGACACATTGTGTGTCTAAACTCCATCAACCACGATCTGATAGTTATGATCGTGATTGTCGTTTCAGTGTCTGATGAACTCAATTGCAGTGTTTAAGTTTTTATAGATAACTGATCGTGACTGTTTTTGTTTGTGCAGGAGGATTCATCTTCATCTTATGATCAGAAGGATAAAATGCTTGACGATAAGATTCAACGAGAAGAAGCTTCAGAACCTTGCCCTACTGGAAAGAGAAGAAAAGAAACTGAAAGATCATGATCTGCTCTTCCACCAAAACCAAGGAATTAGTTGCACATAAGGTAAAGGTATGTGAATTCTTTACCCAAAAAAAGAAGATGATCATAGGCAAGCAATTGTTGTTTCTGGGAATATTCATAAGCTGATGAAAGTAGCATTTAAAATATGTACTGTACATGTTCTCCATGTGAAAGAACTTAGTGTAATTTGGTTCCTTTTTTTATCTGATTCAGCTTAAGTTACAGTAGAAGTGAAGTCGTTATCGGAAGCTCAGGGGCTTTTCTTTATGGAGACATCGGCTCTGGACTCATCAAACGTGGCAGCTGCGTTCGAGACGGTTGCGAAGGAGATTTACAACATAATGAGCAGGAAAGTGATGAGCTCACAGGACATAAGCAAGCAAGATCCTGCCTCGCTCAGCAATGTCAAGAAAGTTGTGATTCCATCTGAAGCACAGGGCGAGTCCAAGAAAGGAGGGTGTTGTTCTACGTGATTAGAAACTGATTGATTGTTTCTTTGTCCATGCTGCTGCTGCCATGAATGTTGAAATCTGAGCTGCTTTGTGTTGTGGTGTGGAAGTGTTTATGTGTAGCAATCTGTAAATTGGCCATGAATCTAGATGGAGGGAAGTTCCAAGAGATGATCAAGTAGTGCAATATGTTTCTTGATCATGTCAAGACCATCTAACAAAGATCTTACTCACTGTTCACTTATGAACTTCAGGAGGTTGTGCATAGTACTTTAGAACATTTGTAATGCCTCTCTCTTTAGTTTTGGCTCAAATTACAAAGTGTATTCTGTTCGTTTGCAGGTCCGTCAAAGCCACAAGAGAATTGGAGTGATACGCATAGAGACTACACGAATACTCAACAAATAGTGAGCCTCTTTATCCCTATTGCAGCTGTAGAAACTGTGTTACAAGGTATCATTACAAAAGCTTCTTACATGTAGCTTCATCTTGAGATCCTATAATCAGTTTACTGTAAGTCCGACAATCATTAGCTAGGAAGATAGTTAGTGTCTTTTTGTTGTCTTGCAGATTTAGCATGGATTCAAGAGATTGATGATCGAGACCATTAAAAAGAAAATCTGTCTTATGTTAGAAGAAAACAGAGACCAAACCTCTCAAAGCCAAGTCCCCGCCCCCCATGCATGTCCGTATTTTTATTTGTTTTATTTACAAAGGAGAAAAAAATTCAAAGGAGAAAAAACACTATTGACTTCAATTTCTGTGTATATCACATGGCAATTTGGCAAGAGATGTAATAATGTTATTATCTAACGTTTTGGCTAAACTTTTCCTTAGTAGTCCTAATATTGTAAGGATGTTCAAAGTAAACAAAACTTGGAAACTAAAAAAACAAATTAGTCCTCGGTAAAACAAGATGAAAGCAGTGTTTCACAAAACACAACACATAACTTATTAAATACACAAATGTCCTCAAACAGGGTGTTATTTTCTCAACCAGAATTATCAACGGTCGTTATAAATAAAAACATCAATAGTTTCTTAACAGATAAAAGGCGCATTTGCATAACCATCATGGCATTACATGTCTGGCTGCTGAGTAAACCCTTTCTTCTTCTTCAATGCCTTCCTTGCCCTTGCCACCATTTCTCTGTTCGGTAGGGAAAAAAGTTTAGAGCTTAAAATATTTGGTATTGTGCAGTTATGATATTATTACGTTTTGGGATTAAATATCCGAGAGGTCTTTTCCAAATTTTAGCTTTAACCACTCACATTAGTTAGTAACAAACACTCGAGTTGCTATGACTTTGTGGTAATTACCGTCTAAATCTTGACCTAAATTCTGTTTGGTTTTACGGTTTATACGATTTATTTAAGTTAACGCAAACCATAATGTTTTCCCCCAAGAATAATATCGCTTTTATTACTTTTTGTTTCTTATTTCTCTATTCTTTTTTTTGTCAGCCTTTCTCCATTCCTTTTTATTACTAAAAATTACGATTAATTATATAAAATATAAACAAATATAAAAAATCATACAAAGAAACAAACAAATTGCCAAAAAAAAACAATCTCCATTGTTAATAATATCAAATACTAAACATTCCAAAACAACTACAGTAACTTTGAATAAGATTTTTCGGGTTAAGATAAATCAGTTGCAACTGAACTATAGTGGAAACTGATAAAATTGATACAAAATTACATGTTTTACATATTCCAGTCTATCAAATCCCGCCCATAGGACGGACTTACCCTAATTATATATAAAAATGAAAAAAAAAGTGACAAACACAAAAGTGTCAAAAAAAAATGTAATTAGTTTTGCTTCAAGGGTAGTTTGGGAACATCGGCTATACATATTTCTGTCTTGAAGGCAAAGTTTTCTTCTATTCCGTCGTCTTTAATAGATCGCAGAACAACAAAGGAGCAAAGGGTTTTATTAGTGAATCTAAGGCCGAGAGAAAAATATGAGCAGAGGAAGCGGCGCAGGATACGATCGTCACATCACGATCTTCTCACCGGAAGGTCGTCTCTTCCAAGTCGAATATGCATTCAAAGCCGTCAAAGCAGCTGGAATCACCTCCATCGGCGTTCGCGGAAAAGATTCAGTATGCGTCGTCACCCAGAAGAAAGTTCCCGTACGTTCCCCCCCCCCTTTCATTGTTTCTTTTAACTGCCAAAAGCTTGCTTCTTGTATTATTAGGTCATAGATCTATGATTTGGGGATCTTATAAATTTGAGATTTTTTTTTATTGTTGCGAAATTGTGCAGGACAAGCTTCTAGATCAGTCTAGCGTATCTCATCTTTTCCCTGTCACTAAGTACCTTGGCTTGTTAGCCACTGGCATGACAGGTTTGCATCTTTCTAGCTCCACACTTTTTCTTTGAGTGTTTTTTATCTAAAATATGTAACTATTAATGGAATATTACAACAGCTGATTCAAGGTCATTGGTCACACAAGCAAGGAATGAGGCAGCTGAGTTTAGGTTCCAATACGGATACGAGATGCCTGCCGACATCCTTGCTAAATGGTATACTCTCCCTTTTTACTCTTTATCTTGCTCTAACTAAAATTTATTTACTAACCACGAACGATTGATTTTGCTGACAGGATTGCAGACAAGTCACAGGTCTACACTCAACATGCTTACATGAGACCTCTTGGAGTAGGCAAGTTTCCAGTCTCTTTCTTGCATAATAGAGATTTAGGGACTCATTCTTGTTTCCTTTTGTCTTTCTTTAGTTGCCATGGTGCTGGGTATGGACGAAGAGAGAGGACCCCTGCTTTACAAGTGTGACCCAGCTGGACACTTTTACGGTCACAAGGTATTTAATACCACTCTACTTGTTATGGTTAAACAAACCTCTTGACTTATTTTAGGAGAGAGGCTTCTTCTATTTTATATATGGTGTCTCAACTAATAAGTAAGCAAACATATGATGCAGGCAACTAGTGCAGGTATGAAAGAGCAAGAAGCAATCAATTTCTTGGAGAAGAAAATGAAAGAAAACCCTGCCTTCACTTATGATGAAACAGTGCAGGTAGAAGTCACTACTGATCCTTCTCTTTTAGTCTTCTGTCTCTTATCTATCGGGTGATCATTTGGTTCATTGTTTCTGATTTTTGAGTTATCTTCAATACTTTTGTAGACTGCCATATCCGCCCTGCAATCTGTTCTTCAAGAAGACTTCAAGGCAACTGAGATTGAGGTATCAATCCTCACTCACTCTCTGTACTCCTTTATTTTTGTATTCATTTAGGAATAGAAGAGCTTCATGCTACTGTCATGCCACTGATTTTTTGTTAAAGCTTGTGAAAGTCATGTTCTTGGCCTTATTTTGGTTTCGCAGGTTGGAGTTGTGAGAGCTGATAACCCGATCTTCCGTTCCCTTGAAACGGAGGAGATCGAGGAGCATTTGACTGCCATTAGCGAACGTGACTGATCACTTTGAAATCAGACTTTGGATTCTCTTCCTTTTGCTTTCATTATCTTTCTAAGAACATTCACATCTCAGAGAAACTTGTTTCCATCTGTGTTATGAATCTTGTTGTTTCCATTTGAACCATCTCTTTCTCAGATCCTCTTTTATATTGTTTGCGTGTATGGGTGTCAAATTAAGATCCAATGACCAAATCACAGGGGCGAAGAGTAAAAGGTTTTATTATAACACCTTAATAATAATGACTTTGAACTATTACAAAACAAAAGAGTCAACTGTTGCTAGCATAAGTTGATTGTGTAAAAGTATTCACAGAGTCGAGTAATTATTTTATAGAAACGACATTGTAGCCTTCGAACCGTCAGGCAAGTCTAGAGTAAGTTCCAGACTGATGATATTCAGAAAGTGATGAACCGATCAACAGCTTGTAGATTCGCCATAGATATAGTCAAGAACCGCGATTACTCCAAAAACAAAAGCTTTATCAACATTTGCTTTTATCACCACCGAGTATATATCTTTGCTCCCACTCCATTCTTTCACCTTAGCGATGCTATTTCCAGTTGAATCCACGATGCTGCAATCCCTATCCGGAAAATACCCTCTCACATCAAAGTAGCAATTCCCTGGTTGGACGGAGATGCGGATGGAACCGGTTATGGAGAAACAAGAATGCTTAGGATCTCTCAATGTGAAAACCGGTTTAGGGCTTCCTTGATAGTCGTAACTATAGCCTCTCCATTTGTTATGAATGCTTAGAGCCTGGACTATTCCTCCCTACACCACTCAAACAAAACACATGAGACTTGTAATAAAGAAAGTACACCAAGATTCCACCACACAACTCCAAATCAACTTTTTCCATCTAATGGAATAACTGTTAAGAAGGTTGCTTTAACTTGACGCATCAATTCTTTAATATGTCGATTCGTGTATATCGTTAAGAGGGATGGCGCTCAAAGGCGTGTCTAGTAACAAAAAGGTATTTGATAGCTCCCTTAATATTATACAATTTTTGGGTTCAATGTTATAGCAATTTCATGTAGTATATTGCTATTTTATTGATTTTGAACTCCATTTTCATAGACTTAAAACATAGAAGTCCATCACATTTTACAAAGAGTAGATTGAATTAGTTTTCAACGACATTATCAGTTTTTTCTGTATAAAAAAGTTGTTTTTCTAATGGGACGTTATGTACATGGAAAATATAGAAATAGTCCATGTGTATGTAAGAACTATAAGTGTATAACTAATGCCTGAGAAAACACACATCTGCTTCATAAAACGCAAATGTATTTCCACCAATCGTTGTTTATTAAGCTCTTGCATAACTATAAGTCTACATTACCTTTCTTTCAAAAGCTTATAATCTACTCGATCATTAGATAGACTTAAAGACAAAAATTAATCATCTGGTTGGTCTATAATCTAGATTTTTATGGGGAAAACGTTGAAAGTTTAGCATTACAAATTTGGCATAATAATAGTAAAAAGTTACCTTTTTATGGATAAGAAGCAAATCATTACCATCACCATCTCTAAGAACTAACTCTCCTCTGGTGCCAAGAACTCCGCAACCGTCAATCTTGAAAATAATCTTCTCTCTACAATCTGTAACCACGAAGCCACCGCCGTTAACCACGTGTGGCCGCCTTCTCACTATCATCACTTCCTCCGTCGAAGAACAATGCAGTTTGCTCACCACAGCTTTCATTTTCCTTAATTCTACTAACAAACTAAAGTTTTGGATGCTTCTTTCATATATATATAAATATAATCGTATATCACGCAGGGGTTACCTTTCTCATTTACTTTCTTGACTCTAAAGAAAGCAAAAGAAAGAAGAAGAAGAAGAAGAAATGGTCCATAGCTGGTCAGTTTTTCAAATGTTTGGCAACGTACGCTTGACTTTTAAGAACCACGTATCAACATAAATATTTTTTTGTTGGTATATTGAGTCGCAAAATATTCCGACTGTTGGAGTATAATATTAATGTGCAAGTTAATCGAAATAGCTAATATGACGATATTCTATCATGATCCAGTAAATACTCGACGCGTGGGGGAACTCAGAACTGAATCATAAATCATATAATTTTCTTGAAACGAAAACTCCAAATCTGTAACTTTGAAATACGATTGTTAAACAAAAAGAAAATGAAAAGTCGGTGAGGAATGGAATATATGAGAAGTTTAGTAACATGCGAATTCGTGTGGGAGATTGATTTCTTGTAAAGTCGGAGGACTGTTGTGCCATCTTTCTCATCTTCTTATATTCTCTCTTACCCATCTTTTTTTCTATTTCTCTTTTACTTTCCTTAGTAAGGAAAATCTCCCATCTTCTTTTGACCGTTAAATAATACTCCTTCCATTTCAAAATAGTTTCCTTCTATTTCAAAATAATCGATGTTTTGGTTTAATGTATAAAAATTAAAAAATACACTTTTAACAAAAAAAGAATCATTAAAATTATAAATAAAAACTAATTCAATCAATCATCAAAAGAACTATAAAACATCATTGGTCACATAATATTCAATAAAACTAAAATTAATATAAAATACTATAATATCATATATTTTGAAACATCAAAAAATCTTTAAACATCATCTATTTTGAAACTTAGGGAATAATTTGGTAGGAGTGAACCAAGTCACCCCTTTAATACCTTAGAACATAAGTCACTTTGATGCCAATTAAAACCCTTCTTCAAAGCTAAGAAAATTTATTAAAAAACAAACTAATAAATCAAAACACAAGTTAATACAATTTTCTCTTTTAGATCCAACTTCATCTTGACCATATCTTTGGTTAGACCAACTTCATATAAGTTCTTTTTTTTCTAGATTCCCAAAATTTCCCCGCACAATTATAATGTAGAATTTCTTTTTTTTTTTGGTGATTTGATACCACAGTTAAGTGGTCTAGATCAAATAAATAAGCAAAACCGCATGATAGAAGTACTATGATACAAATTGTTAGAAATAAACCAAAACATCTTTTTGATATCTTAGAACATAAATTGCTACACAAATTGCTTGGATGCCAATTAAGACCTCTTCTCAAAACTAAGAAAGTTTGTGAAAAACAAACTAATAAAACAAACACAAGTTACTACAATTTTCTCTCTTCCTAACCAAACTTTAAACACAAAATAGATAAGTTAACTTGGAGAATTAGCACATCCACTAAGGAAACACAACTCTACTAAGGAAACACAATTCCACTAAAAAATAGAAATAAAGAAACTATTGAAACTGTTGTTTTGATCTATGGCACGACATCTTCTTCTTCATATTGTATCTCATCATAATTCATGAATATAATATAATTGTATCTCATCATAATTCATGAATATAATATTTTTTTTCTTTAGAGACATTCAATTTTTTTTTTTGAAATGTGTTCAGTCTAAAGGCAATGACTAATTATAACACCAACAAAATCAAAACCTGGCCCAATACAAAACACATATTGTAGAAAAGAAGTAATCAAGTCTGATTGACGGATGTTTCAAGAAAATGTGTGAAATCTTTTGTCTTTTCCAGCTGATCGAATGATTCCAATAAGCGCAATAAAGCGGTATAATCGAATCATTCCAACGAAAACGACATATGAGAATTGGTAGGACCATATGGCGAAGATCTCTGATGCTGCAGTGGAATTACATGGGTGAATGGTAGATATTTGGTTCCTTACTAAATAATCCACCATTCCCAAAACCTGGGCAGTCGATTTGAAGATGTTTTGATGGAGTCGTCCATTCTGTTCAGCACAGAGGATATAGATAGTACTCTGCCAAGCAATCAAGATCACTTTTCGACGATTAGAAGATAACAATATTGTTTACAGTGAGGCGATAGAGTTTTCCCAATCCTGAGAAGGAGGATTCCCACATCTAGACTAAACTGTTCTCCAAACTTCCCAAGAGAAAGAACAGGAGAAAAACATATGGTTCCTTGATTCCAGAGAGACATTGCAAAGTAGACAATTTGGACTTGTCGTTATACCCAAGAAAAAAACCTGTCTCTTGTAGGACAACGATTGAGCATGAATAGCCAGCTACAAAAATTATGTCTAGGTATGCCGGCATGATTCCAGACAATTTTCTTCTAAGGAACAACTTGCGTTGGAATGAACACAGTAAGGTACAACATTCCTGTTTTTAGTTTCTTGATTGCTTTCCCATTTAAGTGCCACTCATATTTATCTTGAGCATTGGTAAGACTGGCAGTAGATAAAAATGCTTGCAGGGCCGCTTGAGTTTCAGTTGGAGGTCGCAGCATCCAGTTCCCATTGGAATAAAGATCGCAGAGTTTTGCATTTTTCGGAAGATGCGCCAGAGAGGAAAACACAGAGATCTCCCATAGATGACCAGTTGTGCATCCAGAATAGACATGTTTGACTATTTTTCACTTTCAGTTTTGATTTTGTGAAAACTTCTGTCTTAAAACTTAAGAGCTTGTTTGCGAACCATGAATATTGTCTTCTCCTTTCAAATTAATATCCAGTAGTTTGATAAATTCTTCTGGAGAATTTCCTCAATAAACCAAGCCACCCATATTAAACTAGACCGTAAAACAGAAGCCATATTAGTTTTAGAGCACATGCTTTGTTCCATAGCAGTAGGTTTCGTACCTCCAAATCCTCCTACTTTTGTCTTGGTTACAATTTTATTTTCTAACAAGAAACTACTGTATATATGGGTGTATCATGTTTGCATGGATGAGTATCACTTCAAAACCATCATTTGATCAAGCTGAAAGTGATACTCATCCAGCAGCTTGATTTCGCCTTATCTATCATTTTCCTTAGTTTATTTTCTATTATATCATCAACCGCATCTCATCCATCTTCCATTTGTTTCAGGTTATCAAGTTGGATTCTATACATATAGACCAATCGGCCACATATTTGATTGATCCGATTTGAACTTCATCAACCATCTAGACGACCCCATTTTTGACTGTAACAAAGAGATGTTGCTGAGGAGACAAAGTTCTTTGTTTGCCCACATTTTATGTATGATGAGTCTTGTTGTAAGGCATACAGAAATATCCATACCTCTACGTGTAGCTGCAGAAGAATGATGGGACACTATATACATGTAGAAGAAGGAGAGGAAGCTGACAGCTGTTTGGGGAATGAAGGTGATGGGGTTTTCCTTAGTTGCAGAACGTCATTTATCATCACCGATGATATGAAGGTGGCACTGAACTCTATGAGTCTTGTCCTAAATATCCTCAATGATCGTGGGTTTTCTGGTTTCCATAGCCCGCGACAAATGGTTTTTGATGTTGGTTCCGAAGAGATACTCTACTTGAAAATATTTTTATATGCTTTTCTTTTTGCTTCTGATGATTAATCACTTTTTTCTTTTCTATATAATGAGTTTGCTAGGTTGTTTGTTCACTTCAGAAGCTCCCTTGACAGATACATTTCTGAGGAAACATTGTGTCATGACAAGGAAACGTAAAATGTTGACTCCACTTGTTCAAGAATATATCTAGAGTTGCTGAAGAAGATGGATATTTAACCTTGAAAGTTTTGATTAAAAAGCTTGTCAGGGAGATTCTTTATGCTGAGGGATATTTAACCTTGAAGTTTTTATTTTCTTTTCAGTTTTTTTGCCATCCCGCTTGAGTTTGCGTGGGAACTCTATTGGCAATACCAACCTTGGATGCGTTGGGAATTTGTGCAGAAGCTTTAAAGAGCTGAGCTTCGAGGAACAAAAAGAAGCCACAGTTTCCAAATGTGTACTTCCTCATTGCTACAAATTCGGCGCACAACCGAGGGCACAACTTCTGGATGTTATTACCCCTCAGGAAAAACGTGAACACGAATGCTTGTTCTCTAGTCATGGTTATACTGCTAACACGCTCTGTCAAAAGATTAAGAAGACTGTAATTGAAGACGATTTAAAAATTGTCAAGGTATCTCCAATTTATGCTAGTGTTGGACACGCGAAAGGAGAAACAAACTTCAGTGTCAGATGATCTGGTTATCACTCCTATGAACTCATCTTTAACCATTTCATTATTAAGCAAGTTGCAATTGAGCATTGATGATATTGAGGAGCACTTAACATTGGCAAAGATGAGATATGTTGAACATCTTTCTATTCTTCTTGATAAAATTTTTCATTTTTGTTTTGAATCTGCTAGTGGTTGCAGGCAACCTGCATGTTTAGGCCATCCGCATTAAAACCTCATGAATGAGGTTCACACGTATTCCAAAAAAAAATATTATAATATACAACCGCAGCGAACTCGTCTCGTCCCGCTCCTTCCACATGAACCCGTATCAAAACTGTGTAGCGGGCTCCACGCCACGTAGCGGCCCACTATAGGTCTGTTTTTTTTTTTTAAATTAAGCGAAAGAAAAAAACTAGAATTGTGAACCCCAACCGGAGGTTCATTGATGCGAATGGCCTTAGAGCTTCCTTAATCACAACCTCTGCTTTAACCAATGGTCTCTTAAGCTTTCTATCTCGATGAAGTCAGAAGAAGCAAGCCAACCAGCTAAAAAAGAGATAGAAAAGACTGAATAATCTTTTTTTTTTAACTCATCAACAACTTTCATTAGTGATAACATGATTACAACTTTAATAGACTTTTACCCACTATACAAACGATGAAATCTAATAACATCCTACCCGAAATAATCATCGATGTATTTTTTTACCACAATGAAACGAGAGTAACTCACGACTCGAACCACCCCATTTCTTAACACTAACATACTACCAAACCAAATCAAAAGAGTATACACCCTGAACCTATCCAAATACACGTTTAAGATCATGCTGACAATCACCACAAGATTAGCATTAAAGACTATAGATCATCAGCAACATCGCCAAGGCGTTTTACAGGCTCCAGGTCTTCAGGCACTCCTTGATGCTGTTCCTAGCCACAATGAGGCAGACAGTACCCCAGGAGTCAGAGCATTTCGCCTCTAAAGAATCTCTCCTTGTATGTTCCTTGATTGCAATTACTCACAAAAATAAGATATTGGATATTATCATTATATTATAAAAATGTTGACTTTGATGGTACTAATTTTATTCTATATAACAATTCCGTCATCATGACGCTTCCACCGTTATAAGACATTTTATACATCATCATTCACTAACATGTTTGCTTCATGTGATCATTAATGGAACGCATGTTCTCCACTCTTGTCCAGTGATGATGATGTCACAGTCACACTGCTTTTCTTGTTGCTTGACAATTACATCAGAATAGTTAAAGCGAATTTTTCCAAACAATAATAACATATAACATCAACGTTCTTTCCTTGACAACATTTTTTCTACCCATCCATCCACACAGTACATTCAAACACAAATCAAACAAAGAACGATTAGCATTGCTTATGGCTCAGGATAAGTTTTTGTTTATCCTAAACCACAGTCACTTTAGGAACTGAAATCTTCTCGAACAGTAAATAAACTTAAAAACAGAAAACATCACTGGGATGTTAGATTTAGATTTGTGTTTATTTTTTATAATCAAAACCGGTTCCATGAGAATGCCACGGGACTTCTTACTTGGTGTTGCGGATTGCTCCAAGTGATGGATCCATACTCAGCCTTGTTCGTCAAACTCACTCCCTTTTTGCTTACAAACGTGACCGTGTACCTCTTCTTCTCTCCCACACTTCTAAACGCAAGCTTCGATGGTTTAACCGATATCCCAACACTAGGTGCTCCACTAACCACCACTTTATAAACCGAGTTCGCTTCACCCACGTTGGTTACCTCCCTGGTGTACCGCACAACCCTTTTGCCACCAAACAAAACCGAGAAACTTGGGTAATTGAGCTGCCCAGGATTAGAGAACTTCTTCGAGCAGTTAACGCTTGGTCGCTTCACAATCGCCACGATGTGATCTACTGTGTAGTCGAGGGAGCACAAGAACCTGATGTATTCCTCAGTCGAGATGTCGTAGACAAGACCCGGCGAGAGAGCCTTTTGAGGATCTACGTGGCCCGAGCCATGAGCGTGTGGGTTGGAGAGGCTGTTATCTGCAGCATCACGGAGAGGAGAGTTGGTGTTGTCAAGATTGTATGCTGTGGTCATGAGCGCTGATTTGATGGCGCTTGGACTCCACTCAGGGTGAGCTGCTTTCAAAAGACCGGCTAAACCACTGATGTGTGGGCATGACATTGACGTACCTAACAAATATCACAACCCTTTTCATGTCATAACAAAATATATTTCCCAAATCCCCTCTTGATAATCAATTAATAAAAAAGAAACTGCAAGTGAAACTTGATGACCGTAGAGATAAGCAGTAATTGAAAGACAAAGGTGGTGAAGTACCTGACATGATGTTGAACTGGGTCCTCCTCGAGTCCTTGTCAAGACCAGTAGGACCAATAGCATCAGACCAAGCAGCCAAAATGTTAACTCCAGGACCAATGACGTCAGGTTTCAAGATCTCAGGAGTGACAGTGTTTGGACCTCTAGAGCTAAACGCAGCAACCACAGGAGAAGGACGAACATCAAGAACCGTTCCTTTAAATACAAGAAGAGCGGTCGGATTCGAGTCTGATTTGATGTATTCCCTAAGGAGATCACCTGTCTTCTTCCCCACAGCAATCGCCGGAAGCAAATGACTATCGGCGACAAGCTCCTCACCACTCGCCGCCGTGTTGGCCATTATCATCCCCAAACCTCCAGCGTCTCTCACAACGGCTCCTTTCTCAACACGAGCGTTAACTCCTCTGTCGCAGACCACGATCTTGCCACGCACCGTGGCGGGATCGAGGGAGGCAGGGAGGCAGAGATTGCTGGAGCTGCTGTTCCCTTTGTTGTAAACCAACTCTAGCGGTTTCGAACCCATTCCTTCCCCGCTGTAAAGCGAAACTCCGACGAGGCGTTTCCCGTTTCCGAGGTTCGCGTAAGCGGGGAAATCACGGTCCAGAGTCCCGGCCCCGACGGTCATGACCCACGGCGCTACGTTCGCGACCGAAGATCTAGTGGGACCGCTGTTTCCGGCGGAGCAAGAGACGAAGAGGCCTCTCTCCATAGCCGAAAAGGATCCGATCGCGATGGTGTCGCGGTAGTAAGGAGCCGATCCGCCGCCGAGGGAGAGAGAAAGCACATCGACGCCGTCTGAAATGGCTCGATCCATGGCGGCGAGGATGTCGGATCCGAAACATCCGCTGCTCCAACAGACCTTGTAAGTCGCCACGCGAGCACCCGTCGCCATCCCTCTCGCCGTGCCGGCGGCGTAACCGAGGAAACTGGCGTTCGTGACGGCGGATCCAGCGGCGGTGCTGGAAGTATGTGTTCCGTGTCCGTCGACGTCACGGGGAGAAACAGACTCACGTTTGGTCGAGAAACCACCGCCCGAAGACATCTGAAAGCCTTTAGAGAAGCTTCTAGCTCCGATCAGTTTCTTGTTACACAGCTTGGAATCGAAATCGGGTCCAGATTCACACTCTCCTTTCCACTTGGACGGAATCTCTGGCATACCGTAATCATCGTAGCTTTTGGATTCAGGCCACACACCAGTATCTAAGACTCCGATTATCACACCGTTAGAGGGGTGCCCGATGTACCCTGAAGCAACACCAAACTCTGAATTGAGACCGAGGAACTCCGGAGTTCGTGTCGTGTCCAGCGTGTAGACAGGATCTTCGAAGACATCCAGGATCGAGTCGGAGGAGCTGAGGAGGGATTCTGCTTCTTTGGTGTCCAGGAAAGCCGAGAAGCCATGGAAGGAAGTTGTGTACGTGTATAGAAGAGGAGATTCAGATCCCGGTTCCGATTGTGACAGTGGATCGGTGGAGATAGATTTGAGTTGCGAAGTGTACCAATCGTGGTGAGTTGAGAAAGATTCCGGTTTATCAGAGTGTTTAACCCGCACGATGTAGGTGCGTTTGCCTTCTGCTGAATAGAGGAGGAAGAGGAAGATGAGTGTGATGGTGATGGGAGAAGCCATGACTGTATAGAGAAAGAGAGTGAGTGTAGACGAGAGAATGAAATATAACAAGGAGAAGGGTGTGTTTGGGTATTTTTAAAAAATATTAGGAAAAGCGTGCCACGTTGGGGTCGTGTGACCGTTAGAGTAATAACGGAAATGCCATCGTCGGTGCGTTTTTCGAAAGAGTGTGGGGGAACAGCTGGAGACACGATACGTGTTAAAGGGCACTCATTGCCTCTGTTTTTCTTGGGCCCATCCTTTCTTTATTGGTCTTCTCAACGTTCTTTTCGTTTCTTTTCCTTTTTATATTTTTCTTTAAATTAGCATCGTAATACTATTTTTTCTAATGAATTTTAGGCCCATATATACTGACGTGTTTTTCACTGAAATCATTCCTTTTTAACACAAAATTTTCAAGAAAAATACGAAAACAGATCAACCATCAATGTATTTTTACAGAAATTTAAGCCGACGCCAATATTTCTGTTTTCTTTTTTTTTTTCTCAAAACCCTAAAAATACGAAAATTACTTTTTAACACAATTTTCAAGAAAAATACGAAAACAGATCAACCATCAATGTATTTTTACAGAAATTTAAGTCGACGCCAATATTTCTGTTTTTTTTTCTCAAAACCCTAAAAATAAGAAATATGATAAAACATAACAAAATAAAATCAGATAATTATTGCCCAAAGAACCGGAAAAATCTGTTATTCATGCAATTTTTGAATGTCCACCAGTTTTACAAGCGTAGATCTTATCAGTGATACCAACGAATCCAAATATTTTTCATGTCCCGAGCAACTATGCTAACATAGATTATTTATTTTGGAGAAAAAACATCATTGTCGAGTCAGATTTAGACATGGATCTTTATCCCTGTATAATCTGGTACATTTGAAAGGCCAGAAATGATAAACTTTTTAGGGGAATAGACAAATATCTTTTGTAGCTAGTTCGCTATGGAGAGAATGAATGTCATGTCTGGTTCAATGCAAATGAGGTGGTGCCATCAACTCCACCAGATCATAGTACTGACGAACCTCAAATCTCAAGTTTGGGTAATGTTAAGGAATTTTTGTGCAAGTCCTTTTTAGGGTACAACGGAACGAAGAAAAATCTTGAATCTTTGAAGAGTTCGGGTAGATTCGTGAGAGACTTGTAAAAGGTGATGAATAAAGAGACTTGAAGAGATGTTTTTTTAGATCCAAGAGCCGGAATTACAAGGTGTAGAATAAGAACCTTAGATCTAGCCATCTAAGTCTAATCTGTAAGTCTTGGAGTATAGATATGTCGATCCCCTGCTTTAGGGTTTTGTTTCGCCTATATAGTTGCTCCTTTGTCGGTATGAGTAAGAGGAATTCTTCCATATTCGGAAATATGGAAGATTCTTCTAGTCGGAAGTTTTCCATTTCTCGGGGTAGTTCCCGAGGATAGTTCCTGGAGTAATTCCGAAGGGTAGTCCATGAGTTCCCGAGTTCCTTTCAGTGAGGACCCGGGGTATTTCGTAAGCGGGGACTCGGAAGTCTGGGTCCTGCCTGGAGCCTGGAGGAAAATGATACCGAAGTATTTTTCTTCAATAGTTTGCCCTTTATTTTGCGATTTCGTCGTCGAACTCAGGGAATAACTAGTGCACTCAAGTCAACCGGAGTTGCTCATCCTCAGCAGGCTTCCTCTAGGCAGGACCCTTAGTAGCTTCATGCTTAGTCAAGTCTTCTTTAGGACCGGAGTCCAATGCGGAGTTGGTTTTCTTGGAATAATCTGGAGTTCCAATAATATTCCCTAGGATCTTTTGAGCTAGGGAAGACCCAATATCCAGAGTTCTCCGATACTAGTTTTCTGGAACTCCGATCCCAGGACCGCGACTGGTTTTGGAGGGAAACATATGATTTTCTTGGGGTTCGCGTCCATAGCTTTCTCGACGCGTGTCCCTTGCGTGGGATCCCTTTCTAGCACATGGGACTCCGATTAGGGTTTTGTCTTCAATTTCTCAGGCTGGTCGCCTAATCGATGCTTCACTTTCCTTTTATCTCAAGATCTTCGGCGGTTCTCTATCTCTCTCCAAGCTTAATCTCTCACGGGTAATTCTCTCACATTTTCCTCTCTTTATTTGATTTCTCTTTCGTTCTACTTTGTTGTCGAGAATGAAGATGAAACCATATCCATCCCTAGACGCTTACTCCATAGGAGCTAGAGTCAGATCAGGTAGAGAAAAAGGTGCATCCGATCCTCCAGAATCTTCAGATTCCTCCGGTTTCTCCCTCGATCTAACGACGGAGATCGAGAACCCAGGCCATGCGGCCACAAAGATGACTTCTTCGGCGGCATTGATGGAACGGTTCCATTCTGTTGGTCCTCCATCATCGATTGGGGTGGAGGAGGTTGAAGGCTGGAAACAAAGGTACGATCTCCCGGACGAGGTTGTCATCCGGGTTCCCGATCCTGCTGATAGAGTTTCCGATTTCGAAGTCGATGAGATACCAGTGTATGAGGGCTTCTTCGAGTCAGGCTTTAGAGATGGAGTTCCTTCACTTGTAGCCAAAATTTCAGAGACATTCAAAATTTCTCCTGGTCAGTTGAATCCTCAGGCTTGGAGGGCACTGATCGCCATGCAGAATCTCGGCGATCTTGAAGGCTTTATTATCGGCGTCGCTGAGGTGCTCCATTCTTACTCCATTTCTCCGATGAACACCGGTGAGGGACAATACCATCTTTATCCCCGTAGTAAGGCACTCCTGGTTCAGGAGATTCCTAAGAAGGATAGGAAGCGACATCCAGTCTTCGAGGGTCATTGAGCTGAAAAATTTGCTTTCATGTATCTCCCAGGCCTTTCTCCGACTTGGCGCACAGCTGGTGGGTCATGGGAGCTTGGAATATTCTCTTTAATATTTTGATTTTAATGGTGGTTGCTTGTCTTTGCAGACGTGCTTAGTTTGGATTGTTCTCAAGGAAATGAAACAATTTGGATTGTTCTCAAGGAAATGAAACAATTGAGCAGATATTGGAGCTTCCCATAAAGAGGCGCGAGGTCCTCTATCTTGTGAGCATAGAAGCGTTGGAGCGGTGTAGTATCTGGGGTGAGTTCCTGTTTGTCCTCTCTCTACTACAAGAAATATAGACATTGTTAGCGCGGAAAATATGTTATATTAGATGTTTGATAGCGAATTCATATATGCTATATATGCGGCAGCCATCATAGGTATCTCTCCTAAGATAACGTTTTCCGAAAGCTATGAAATGTGCACATATAATAGCAATACTTGTATGATATTATTAACTTAAACTATTAACACTACTTTCGTGCTATTATAAGTTCTCCGATAATTTAAAAATAATTAAAATTAAAAATAAAAGAATTGTATTGTTTTATAATTAAAAATAAAATAAATTTTATTTATAAATTAAATTTAGTTTACAATAAATTTTGGTTTACAAAACTAAACAAATAATACATAGACATATTACTCTAATCTTAACCACACCAATGTAAACCTAACTAAACCTAAATCTAAACCTAATAGACACTTCAGCCACCATCGCCACCTTCAGAAAGCTTCACCATCGCCACCTTGACAAAGCTTCAGCCACTGTCCACGAACCACCAAAAAACCACCGGCTTTTGCACCACTGCTGCACCACGCATAACCGGAGATGCCGCTCTGTCACAACACTGCTTATCCTTCCCAGATCTGTTAAAAAATCAAAACCAATTATAGAGAGAGAGAGAGAGAGAGAGAGAGAGAGAGAGAGAGAGAGAGAGAGAGAGAGAGAGAGAGAGAGAGAGAGAGAGAGAGAGAGAGAGAGAGAGAGAGAGAGAGAGAGAGAGAGAGAGAGAGAGAGAGAGAGAGAGAGAGAGAGAGAGAGAGAGAGAGAGAGAGAGAGAGAGAGAGAGAGAGAGAGAGAGAGAGAGAGAGAGAGAGAGAGAGAGAGAGAGAGAGAGAGAGAGAGAGAGAGAGAGAGAGACAGAGAGAGAGAGACAGAGAGACAGTCTCGCCATGACGCCATTGTTGCGTCTTCTTATCCTCCCTCCTTTGCAGATGTGGAGAATCCATCTACGTCTCTGCCTCCTCTGCCGTCAAGCTCAACCCGTAAATCTTGCCACACCAGAACTTCTCTTCCTCTATCTGCTTGCGAATGGCGCATGGGCTGGTCACACCAGAGCTCTTGGTTGGCGCCATCGTTGTTGAGAGATGATTGTGAGAGAAGCAATGGAGAAGAAGGACGTGAGAGATTGCTAAAGATTGAGACTAGGCGTGGGCATTCGGGGTCCCAATCGGGTTTCGGTTTTGTCCAATCGGGTTTGAATTTTTCGGGTTTATCAAAATCAGCCCCATTCGGATTATTTAAAAGTTCGGTTCGGGACCGGTTTGGATTCTATCGGGTTCGGGTCGGGGTTAGTAAATCTTCAAAGAACCGGTACAACCCAATGTACTTTCGGGTTCGGATCCCAATCGGTTCTTCGGTTTTAAAATATCTGATTTATACCTATTTTGTAACCAAAACATAAGTAAAATTGGTTTATTTTGGTTTTGAATACCTAATTTGTACCTTTTTAAACCAAAACATAAATAAAATTGATTTAAAAATAAGAAAAGAACATCAACCATGATCATTCAAAATCAAACGAAAGGGAAATCATAAAACGAAAACTACAACCTCATGAAATGAGAAACATTTTTTACTGAAAACAAAATCTAAATCTAATCTAAATATTTCAAAATTCAACAGCCACCTTTAATCATCAATCTTCATGTATTAGAACCACCAACCTTTATGTAATAGATAAATATTTCAGATGTTCAATATATTTTAATGTATTTTGAATACATATTATGAATTGAGATTATGTTTGGTATAGATCTTTTTGGAGTTTTGAATGTTTCGGGTTCTATGGATATCCATTTAAATTCGGGTTCGGTTCGGGTAATACCCATAACCCGAAATACCAAAGAACAAGATTCATTCGGTATTTATGTCGGGTTCGGGTCGGTTCGGATTCATTTTTGTCGGATCGGATTCGGTTTGGATTTTCGGGTTTGGTTTATTTGCCCAGCCCTAATTGAGACAGAGTTAATTGTGGAAGAGACAAAGTTTTGGAGAGTAGAGGATTGGAAGAAAATAAGAAAATGAATCGACAGAGGAGATCTTGGAGAGAGAGGAAGATACACAAAAGTTGAATCTGAACCATTGATTATAATTCATCAATGGTCAACAATGGTGATCCTCACACCACTATCTTAACCAATAGAAAGTTAGGAGTATTTTTTTCTTTTCTTTTATGTCTTTCGACATGAGTGTATTTTTTTTGATCAAAGTGTATTTTTTGTTATGTTTAGTTTATTTAAGCTTTAATATATAGAAGACAAAAATATAGTTTTGTTTAATGTTATTTTATAAGTAAATAGTAAAAAATATATTTATGATTAAGGTATGGTGAGTATGATTAAGGCATTTATTCGACAAAAATAAAGTATGGTGAATATGTTTTATGTAAGGGTATATGATCAAGACAACGTTTGAGAAGTATGGTTTATGTTTGAAATTAGAGTTTAATTATATAATATAATTTTAATTATAGAATGAAGATTAATTATAGAATGGTTTATGTTTGAAATTAGAGTTTAATTATATAATATAATTTTAATTATAGAATGAAGATTAATTATAGAATGAAGATTTAAGGTTTGTGTTCTGAAAGTTATATATAGAATAAGAATATAAAGATGAAATTTTGATTTTAGTTTTAAGATTTGAGGCTATAGTATAAAAAGGTTAGAGTTTTAAAGTTTATGTTAAGATTTTCGAACTTAAAAAATGTTTAAGTGTTTTTAGTGTTTGTAATTTATGTGTTAAGATTTGGTGTTTAAATTGGAAAATATTAGTTTTACTCTATAGATTTATCATTTTGGTACAATACATAGGGTTTAAAGTACATTTGGGGTTTGAAGAGTAAGGTTTGGAGTTCAGATATAGGGTTTGTAATTTAAACTTTTAATTTAGGGGTTATAAATGTTAAAATGAATTATTAAATAGAAAAGTTACTGTTGGGGAAAAATATCCAGACGTCAATTTTCTCCAGCTTCCGGATAGACCTTCAACTTCCGGACCTTTGCTCAAGAATAAACCAGGAACCAATCCCTGCCATAGGTCCAACCCCCTTGAAAGGATCGACCCTTGAAGCAAAATAGAAGTTTTCCGCCTAATAGGAAACTTCCATTTTTCCGATTATGGAAGAGTTCTATTACTTGAAGCTGACATCTACAACTATAAAAGGGGAGCCCAAACCCTAGAATGAGGGATCGACGTTTCAAGACTAAGAGATTAGGGTTTAGGTGGCTAGAACAAAGGTTTATACACCAAATCGTTGTAGTCCCCATACGCATAACTCAATAAAACATCTCTTCCAGTCTAATCTCTCGCTTTCATATCAATTCTTCTAGTGTTCCGTAGTACTAAAACGACCCTACACAAAAATACCCTAACAGTTGGGTGCTAGAAGGAGGGGAGTAATCCAACTACGTGACGATGGCACTAGAGGACGATACTAACCAAGCAGGGATGACCCCGAGGGAGATCGAACTCCTCAACCGGCTCGAGATCCTTCAAAGTCAGGTTACCGATCTTCACAAAGCTCGGGAGACCACACTTGGAGGTCATGAATTTCTTCTAGAAGTTCAACCCCTAAAAGACTAACTTGGAGAACACTCCAAGCAGCTGCAGCAGAGCGCCGAGAAGCTAGACCCCATAGAAGCAGAGAATCTTGTCCTCCGACAAGAAAACCATGTTCTCGGGGAAACCAGCAACAAGTGAAAGCGGTTCCGAACTAGGGTTCGACCCATGGCTTCGCTCAATACTCCACACGACGGTGAAGGAGCGCTTCACCGACCCGTCTCCACTAACGATGAACCCGAGGAACGTGAAGCTGCCCACGACGCGACCCGAATTCAAGTGGATAGCGATTCAGATACGGAAGATGAAGAGTACCCACCCGATGATCCTGGGATCTCGGACCCGGCTCTAGCCGCCTACCTAGAAAGGGTGGTTTCCGAAAGGTTTGGCACCATTCAATCTATGGTAGAAAGGCTCCCAGGGGTAGCTCCCCCTATTCGGAGGAGTAATCAGGGGTCCTACTCCGATACCCCTTTTGCGGAAGAGATTGCTTCGGTAGAGATGCCACGCAAGTTCTCCTTCCCAAGCATAAAGATGTACGAAGGTACATGAGATCCCGACAATCACATCGCTCAGTACAAGCAACGCATGCTAGCCGTAGCAATCCCCCGGGATGCACGGGAAGCTACCATGTGCAAGGGATTCAGATCGACCTTGACTGGCCCTGCTCTCCAGTGGTATATCAATCTTCCCACAAGTCCATCAAGTCTTTTGCAGCCCTCAGCGATAAGTTTGTGGAGCAATTCGCTAGTAGTCGCAATCTAGAGAAAAACTAAGATGATCTCTCTGAAGTCCTCCAGCATAGGAAAGAACCCCTTTGATCCTACATAGCGCGCTTCAACCAAGAGAAGGTGGCTATCCCTGAGTGCAACGCTGATACAGCTATCTTAGCCTTCAAGAGGGGTCTACTTCCGGAGGGAGATCTCTACAAGGAGCTGATCAAATACAAATGCAGGACTATGGAGGATGTGTGATCTCGTGCTCGGGCTCAAGTAAGATGGGAAGAAGACGTTGCTAGTAGGGCCAAAGCCTGTCCGAAGTACGATCAGAATCCCTTGAAGCCAACCAGGAACGATCGCGATGAGCCCTCTCATCCCAAGTCCGCTAGGGAGACTAGCAACCCGAGCAGGGGCAGGTACCAGCATCGCCCTTTGCCTAGATCCGAGGGGATGATGGTGTCCAGTTGGCTTGACATCTCTCATCTTGCGATATCAAAGCCGGAGCTAATAGGTGTCCTGCGACAAATGGGTCCTCAAGTTAAATGGCCCCCTAAGATGGAGGCCTCAGAGGCTAATCGAAACCCCAAGCGGTGGTGCGAGTTCCATAGTGACCATGGTCACACTACGGAAGAATGTATAGCCCTGAAGATGGAAGTCGCCGAGCTTCTTAAGAAGGGCTACCTAAGGGAGTTCCTCTCAGACAAGGCCAAGAACCTTCTAAATAAAGAAGGTCCCGGTCTCCCTACCGAAGCAGCTCCCGCGCTGCCACAACAGCAAGACCGGGTGATCCATGTCATCTCAGGCGGGTCCGAAGTAAGCGGAATCAGTAGTGCCGCTGCCAAGGGAAGTACTCGCAACGATAGGAATGGCCAAGAGGCCGAGGGTCCTAAGCGCCTGCTCCTCGGAACATACAAGATCAGCTTCACCGCAAGGGAGCAGGAGAAGGTCCTTGCTCCTCACCACAACGCCCTTGTCATTTCACTTACCATAGCAAACTGCTTGGTCAAGCGAATACTGGTCGACAACGGAAGCTCCAGCAATATTATCTTCCATTCGGCCTTTGCCGACCTAGGGTTGGAACCTACGGCCCTAACTAGAAAGGCGACTCCCTTTGTAGCCTTCAGCGGAGAGGTTAAGCAAACCTTAGGAGAGGTTCTACTCCCAGTGTATGCCGAGGGGATAAATCAGGCCACGAAATTCCTAGTCGTCGACTGCCCTTCATCGTATAATGTGATACTAGGAAGGCCTTGGATCCACGACATGGAGCTGTACCTTCGACTTTGCATCAACTGGTCAAGTTTCCAACTCCCTGGGGCATTAAGGCGGTCAAGGGAGACCAGGAAAATGCAAGGTCCTGATACCAGACTACCCTAAAAGGAAAAACCCATGTTTTATAGCAATTACAGAAGAAGCTTCCGGCCCTGCATACCAAAGAGCCGGAAGTGGAAAAAATGGATGAGGTTCCACTCATAGAAGGGGACATGGGTCGAAACTTAAAGATAGGCTCCAAGCTTCCAGAGGGACTAATACGGAGGTCGACTTCCTGAGATCCAACTCCGACTGTTTGCCTGGTCCCATGAGGATATGCCATGATTTGATCCCGACGTCATCATGCATCAACTCCAAGTGGATCCAATGCACCCTCCTGTCAGACAGAAGAGGAGGAAGTTCACCCCTGAAAGGGACAAGATAATCAATGAAGAGGTCAAGAATCTACTGGATACCGGATTCATACGAGAGGTGCAATACCCGGAATGACTACCTAATGTAGTGGTTGTTAGGAAGAAGAATGGGAAGTGGAGAGTCTGCATCGACTTCATGGACCTTAATAAATCCTGTCCTAAAGACCCCTTCCCCTTGCCTCACATCGACAAGCTAGTCGATGCAACTGCTGGTCATCAGCTGATGAGTTTCATGGATGCATTTTCCGGATATAACCAGATCCTAATGCATCCTGACGATCAAGAGAAGACCTCGTTCATGACCTCAAGAGGCATCTACTGTTACAAGGTCATGCTTTTCGGATTGAAGAACGAAGATTCGACCTATCAGAGGCTTGTCAACATGATGTTCGCCGATCAGATAGGGCAGACCATGGAGGTATATATTGATGATATGCTGGTGAAGTCTCTAGACGCTGAGGACCATATCTCACACCTTCAATAAGCCTTCACCACTCTCAGGAGGTATAACATGAAGCTGAACCCTTCAAAGTGCTCGTTCGGGGTAAGCTCTGGGAAGTTCCTGGGGTATATAGTCACCCACATGGGCATTGAAGCAATCCCAGAGCAGGTGAGAGCAATCCAGGTGATACCTTCTCCTCGCAATGTCAAGGAGGTTCAAAGACTGACAGGAAGGATGGCCGCCCTGAGCAGATTCATCTCCAGGGTTTCCGACAAGTCGCATGCCTTCTTCGAAACCTTGAAAGACCCCAAGGACTTCCAATGGACCGATAAATGTGAGTAAGCCCTATCCGACCTCAAGGCCTATCTCACTACTCCATCTCTCCTTTCAAAACCCTTGGAAGGGGAAGTCCTACTGCTCTATCTGGCGGTATCAGAGCATGCAGTCAGCGCGGTCCTGGTAAGGGAAGAAGGAAGGAAACAACATCCTATCTACTACGTGAGCAAATCATTGCTAGATGCGGAGACCCACTATAGTCACCTTGAGAAGCTGGCCCTCGCCTTAGTTAACGCGGCTCGACAGCTGCGCCCCTACTTCCAGGCTCATCAAATCGTGGTGGTCACCTCCTTCCCCATCAAAGCAGTCCTTCATAAGCCGGAAGTGTCCGGACGATAAACATATTTCGTAGCCGAATTCTCTCCTGCCATGCTTCCAGCCCTGAAACAAGAGGTAAAGCTTCGTGATAGCGAAGGGGAGAAAGGCGAGTAGACACTGTACATTGATGGGTCTAGTAACGTAAGGGGCGCATGCGTGGGACTAGTCATAACTTCCCCTACGGGGGAATCAGCCTCAAGGGCTGTACGATGCAACTTCAAAGCAACGAACAACAAGGCTGAGTACGAAGCTCTAATAGCAGGGCTGACACTTGCCAAACAGATGGGAGTAGAAGACATCCAGGTCTTCAGCGATTCACAATTGATCATAAGCCAAGTCCAAGGAGACTACTAGGCGAAAGATCCGAGTATGATCAGGTATCTATCCGTGGCTAAGCGACTACTCAAAAGGTTATGACACTGTAAACTCACCCAGATCCCTAGGGAGCACAAACTCCCAAGCCGACGCTCTAGCTAATCTAGGGTCCACCCTAGAAACCACGAGTCATATGAGAATCCCCCTGCTAGTACTCCAATGGTTTGCGACAGAAAAGGAGACGGAGCCTGAGGAAGTATCCGTAGTAGACGAAGGAGAGACCTGTATGACTCCCATCATTAGCTACATGAGAGTGTGGTTCTCATTCCAGTGGTCGAAGCTTAGTACTCAGAGCCAGAAGGGCTTGGTACTACTGGCCAACCATGGCGAAGGACTCCCTCAAACAAGCTAAACTCTGTAGCCAATGCCAGAAGCACGCGCCAGTCTCCAATCTTCCACCAGAGAACCTCAAATCTCTAAGCTCTCCTTGGCCCTTCCGAAAATGGGGCATGGATGTGGGAACCGAAATTCTTACCGTCAAATTATCGTATAAATAAGGAATGTAGGAAAACTCTAATTTCCCAGAGGTCCCGGATTTCTGCGGAGCCAACGACAAGTGACCAAGCAGACGCAGAAAATATGAAAAGATAACAAAACGAGTTTTACGTGAAGTAGATATATGTTTCGAATTCGCGTAAGAGCGTTGCGATGATTACAAAATATTGTAAAAGCTTTGACTGCGAGAACTGTCGGCGATTTTCTTAGTTCTTGCCGTCTCAAAACCTCAAACCTAATTGAGTCGCAGCTCGATAACAAAAGACGAAAACCGTACGAAAAAGGTTTTGTTAAGATTTGGGACTGGACCTTATGAAAGGCTGCCTACGTACCCCTTTCGAGGATCAAGTCGGACGTAGTTCAGTTAGAAAGGATTGAACAAGAGACCGAACTGCCTGGCGGAGTTCGTCTAGTATGAGTGTTGGTCATAGAAAAGGGCATGTCGAGAATAATGCCTAGGGTTTCTATGTGCGGAACTCTAAGTAAGAATCGTTAGATCCTTCCGAGAGGAACGGAAATCTGCGGACAAGATGAAAGTAGAACAAGAGGCGGACAGACGTTATAGGTCCTTCCTTGCTAGTTTAAACACCTAGGTTCTAAGTTCTCTAAGTCTAGGATCTCGGATCTGCTCTCTCTCTCTCTCTCTCTCTCTCTCTCTCTCTCTCTCTCTCTCTCTCTCTCTCTCTCTCTCTCTCTCTCTCTCTCTCTCTCTCTCTCTCTCTCTCTCTCTCTCTCTTTTTTTCTCTTTCTATGCCTCTCGTCTTGAGCTCCTTATATACTCCCTCCTAGGTCGGTTTACGCTTCCCTCTTTTTTCCTTAAGCCGTCATAGTCCGAAAAATGGAAATATTCCATTTTTCCGATTTTCATGATTATCTGCGGAAAGTTTCCATTTATCCGCGGAAACCGATGTTTATCCTCCAAACATAAACCGTCACAAGATTTATGGGGTTTTAAGAAATCGTAACTGAGCCTCAAATCAAGTTTAGGACCCTTTGGGCCGTATTTTGATTTGAGACGTTTGTTCCGATTTATCCGATAACGTTAAGTTTCCGCGGTTTCATCGTAAACCAAACGGACGATCCCATTTGATCGAGAAATCAAGAAATGGTTAGCCGTGGCTTGCGGAGGATTGTTATAAGGATAGTCGAGAGCTGGTGTATGGGCTCGGTCGCTATAGCGACCGAGCTTCATATGATCGCTTGGTTGTTCCGTGATTGCCAAGCCGCATCCTCGTGGTTTAACGATCATTTGTTACCTCCGATGATCGTGTTTTAACGAGAACTTCGTTTCGTCGCGGAACCTTTTGCAAGGAGATGATTTTTTAAGAAACCGTTGATTTAAGAAACCGTTGATTTAAGAAACCGTTGATTTAAGAAATCGTTGATTTTAGAAATCGTTGATTTAAGAAATCGTTGATTTTCTTAAATCGTTGATTTAAGAAATCATTGATTTTCTTAAATCGTTGATTTAAGAAATCTTTGTTTTAAGAAATCGTTATTTTTAAAACAAGTTTTTCGTATAAGTTTCTCGTATAAGTTTTCCTTTCTTGAAAACGTAGAAATTCTTAAAACGTATATTTTTATCGAATGTTTTGATACTAAAAATTAGTTTAAATAATTTTTACGAGAATTATTTTTTTCGAGGAATATTTTCGAACGTTAATTTCGTTGTGACCGTTTTTGACCCCAACAATGGACATCGTGGGGAAATTTCCCATGGCGCCGAGGCAAAAGATCTTCCTCCTAGTCGTGACGATTACTTCACAAAGTGGGTAAAAGCTGAAGCACTAGCCAAGATAACAGATCTCCAGATCAGGAAATTCATATGGACCAACGTGATCACACGCTTCAGAACCCCTCATGAGATCGTCAGAGACAACGGATCCCAGTTCACGAGCTACAACTTCCGAAAGTTCTGCAAGGACTGGAAAATCAAGCTTTCCTATTCAACACCACGACATCCCCAATCAAACGGTCAAGTCGAATCCACTAACAAGACAATGGTGAATATGCTCAAGAAGCGCCTAGAAGACGCCCATGGGCGATGGGCAGAAGAGTTACATGGAGTACTCTGGACCTATCGGACCACTCCGAAGACGGCCACCCAGGAGACTCCCTTCTCGCTTGTCTATGGTGCTGAAGCGGTAATACCCACGGAGGTGCACGTAAGGACCACGGTCTCTGAATTCCTCTCCCAGGAGGAGAACAACGATCTAATGTCCCTGAGTCTAGACCTACTCGATTAGAAGAAAGAGGCGGCCCGCCTTAGAAACGCGTCCTACCAGTTGAAAGTAGCCAAGTGCTATGACAAGAAGGTCAGATCCAGAACTTTCCAGAAAGGGGACTGGGTCCTAAGGTGAGTCTGTGACCACACAAGGGACAAATCGGCCGGAAAAATCGCTCCTGGATGGGAGAGTCCCTATAAGGTAATAGAGGTGCAAGGCGCAGGAGCCTATAAGCTAGAAGACAGCAACGGTAAGGTCCAACCCAACTGCTGGAACGCCTTGCACCTCAAATTCTATCACTTCTAAAGTAAGGTCCCCGGATCAAGCTTTATATACTACTACTATTATTATGATATATTTAAGTACACTGGTTTCCTACTCCTATGTATGCGATAACGTCTCCGGACTAAGCTTATAAAATACATTATTAGTTACGGCTAAAGGGGTTATATGAACTCCAATGTACTTAAAGGGGCATACTAGCTAGGTCAGGCCCTAAGGGACCTTAGATCTTAGCAAACCCTATATACTAGTGAGACTACTTACATGGGTGTACGACATATAAGGAACATGTCTGATCAACCCTATTACATTGTCAGCACCTCGGGCCCTGCGTAAAGGCTATAAGACCAAAAGTTACGTGGGGACCACTGTACTAGTGCTACCCAAACCCTGCGTTAAAGACGCTACGAGCTAAATACACGCAGGGGGCATGACGTACACTGCAAAGTACTGTAATCAGATGCTGACGGCTGATTTGCAGGGAGCAAATGTGAGAAAAAACCGGTTAGCACCAAAATTTAATACTTATCCAGACGTGAAAAGTAGTGTGTCTGGTGTGAAGTCGCTCCACGGGGCAGGCCCACGCAAGACCACATTAAGTCTGATCGTGACCTTTTCTGCCGAAAGGTAGAGTGCAGCATTGAGGTTCGCGAGAGTGACCTATACCTCCGGGTGGCAGAGTGCGGTTTCTCAATAACAGATCAGTAGTGGTTCCCCCATGGGGAGCATAATACGATCACAAACCTCCCATAACGCATACGGCCTCAGTGTCTATGATGAACCTCCGGGTTCAGTACGGCCTCAGGGTCTATATAACAACCTTCGGGTTCAGTACGGCCTCAGGGTCTATAAAAGAGCCTTCGGGTTCAAAACAGCCTCCGGGTCTATACGGAATCTTCGGATTCATGATCACCTAAGGGTTGATCAAGGGCCTTCGGGTCTAACTGATCTTCGGGTCTAATAAGAGTCTCAGGGTTCAAGGATCTTTGAATCCAAATATCAACCTTCGGGTTTGCCAAGGACCTCAGGGTTCAAAATATCAACCTCCGGGTTCGAGGTATCCATCGGGTTTAGTCATGGTCCCCGGATCTAAAGATTAAACCCCAACACTCAGAAACCTCAGGGTTCAATGAGCAAACCTTCGGGTTTAATAAAACGGCCTTCGGGCCTAGGTAAGGGACCTCAGGGTTCAAGGCCTTAAGAACTTCCGGGTTCTAGGGCTCAAGAACCCCATGGTTCAAACCAAGCTAGAACTCTAGGGTTCTAAGCAAGGATCTTTCATTCCAAAAAAACTCAGGTTTGTTAATATTGGATTATAAGGTCTAACGCCTCTCTAAACTATTTCAGGGCTCAATTAGTTTACTAATAGGATCCAGGTCCTAGACGCTGATATCCTTCCAGGGGGTCAACCCTTACAAGGGTCCGGTCCTCACAAGGTTTCAGCCCTTCCAAGGGTCCATCCCTTCCTACAATTCTGCATGTCCACCTAGGCGTCCTTTCGTTCTGGAGATACAAAGTTTGCTCCCCAAGGTTTAGACCCCTAGGCTGTCGACACAGTAAAAGGATCCTAATCCTAGATAGCATAATTCCGCCTAGGAGATTGTATTCCTTCCAACGAGACCTGTGCTCAGAGGCCCTATGAACCGTTCTAATCAAGAGATAGTGCCGCAGAGTCACGAAGGTGTGAATCCAAGAAGCAAACACAATAGAAAAAGGCAAAAACGATAAGTATTATTATTATGCTATCAAAAGTCCTTATTCGGCTACAAAATCATCAAAATCCGGGGAAAGAAGCTACAATATAAAATAAAAGTAAAGCATAAGTAGTAAAAGCACTTCAGGGCTTCGGGTGATGCGGTGCCGGAGGAAAGCGTCAAGTCCACCTCTCCCATTCGCCGAATCCCGAACAGGCCCTCCGATAGGTCCTCAGCGGTTGATATTCCTCTCCGACCACTCCTTCACAAGCTCCCAACGAGCTTGTTCACGAGCCCGCTGCACGGTCAAAGCTGATTACGAAGGAACATGACCTCCTCATGCGGTGGAACACGACGGCGTGGGCCAAACAATCTGCTACCTCCGGTGTTCCTCAGGGTCGAGGAAGTCGCAACCGAGGAGACAAAGGAAGGCGGTGCATAAGATCGTCTCCTCTGAGGGTTGGCCCTACAATATTCATTATACACCGATGATATTGAAGCCCTGGGAATTCCACCTAAAAGACAACACGACAGAGGGTCAAAGTCATTTCATATCTGTTTAAGAGAAAGCAAAGCTGCCTTACCCCAAATGCGGCTGTGGCTTAGAGACATCTGGCTCATCAGAAATAGGATCCAACTGTATCGCCTAGGAATGCCTTTCGCCAACTTTACCAAAACCTCACCAGCAGGGAACACTGGTCGGAAGACCTCTGCGAAAAAATAAGGCAGGGTGGCGAAACAAGATCTATCTTAACAAAAAAGGTGGGGGCATACCGACGGATCGCCAAAAGAAAGGGTATCACAGAGCATCTTTGATATTCATGAACACGTATCTCCGATTCCAGAAATCGTTTTGAGGGGAAACTCCCCCAGACGCCCCTAGGAGGTTCATCTACCAAAGAAAGCTGATCCAAGGCGGGCTGCCTCCACTGAGGTCGATAATGAGGTCCAGTTTCTCCGGAGCAGTAAGCGCAAAGCCACGTCAGGTCAAGCTCCTTCCTCCTCCAAGAAGAAATCCAAGATGTCGGAGGCCACTTCGAAGGAGTCTCCGCTTTCGCCCTTTGATCTGAAGAATGTTCTTGCCAACCTCACTACCAAAGTTCTCCCTTCTACTCCGGTTCTCCTAGTGTCAGAGGAGAACTCTTGCTCTAGGTTATTTTGAGCACGTATAACTGAGACAGACCACACTCGTCATATGGCGAGTGGGTCGAGACGTACCGCACTCGCCGTATGGTGAGTGGGTTGGGACATACCGCACTTGCCATATTGCAAGTGGGCCGAGAAGTACAGCACTCGCCATATGGCGATTGGGTCGAGAGTACCGCGCACACCATATGTCGAGCTGGCGGGGACGTGGGAGCTGTGTCTTGTTTTCTTCATAAAATCTCAACGGAATCTCGATTCGGACGAAACGAAAGACATTTTGATCGAGACTCAAAGGAGAAAAAAGTGGGATCGCCATATGGTGACCTAGGAGCTTCATTTTTCGACCTGTGAGCTGTATTTGGCGACATAGGAGCAGTGTCTTGTTTTCTTTATAAAACCTAAACGGAAACTCTAATTGGGACGTAACGAAGGACAATTTGATCGAGACCCAAAGGAGAACAACATGGACTCGCCATATGGCAATCTAGAAGGACTGAGCTTGCCATATGACGAGCGGGCCTGGGAAGACCAAGCTTCGACCTTCTTCAGGTGGTTTGGACGGTTGGGTAGCGCTGGTAATTCCCTTTTCCCATTTTGTCGTTTATATCCGGAGAGTTGTTTGTCGAAGTGATCGGAAATTTTAATACGAGAAATTTTCTTATAACTTCTTTTAAAATTATACGAGACTTTTGTTATGAGAAATATTTTTTGGGGACTTTCAGGCATTGATCCGTCATGACCGATTTTGACCCCAAAAATATGTGGTAATGAGTCGATACCAACCTTACTGATAATTCAGTGTACTAGACTCTAACTTAATCACACAACTCCACTGATAGTGCCTGACATGCTCTTCTACTGACCTAATTTCTGCATAAATATAGATGTGTAGGCTACATCTTGGGAGTATCGATCACTGAACCCAAGAAAGTATTTAGTCCAACATGTGGTCTTTTCCGACCCTTTCCCTCTCTCTTCTCTCTCCTCTGAATCATATTATCTTAATTCCAACGAACAATGATGCTGATACAAGTCCAGCTTGCCCCATCTTTCTTTCGATCTAATACATCCTGGAGTCAAAAAATCTAGATGGTGCTAGAGAGTGGTTATAGTAGCAATCAAATTGTAATAAGATCATAATCTCTTTCTTTTTTTGCTCAACAAAGTGTAGGCGAATAATGGGTCATAGGTAATTTACCTACCCCTCGCTTCCAACGATGTTTGATCATTCCTTTTTGAATGAGAATAATGGGGTCACATAAAGTTTACCCCTCTGTATCTTTCAGAAAAGCATCTCAATCTTTTATACTTATAGATGCTGAAAAGAGGTGAAAGGGGAATCATAAACACAAACTCTAATAATTTCCAGACTTGCATGAGGACTCCAATCCAATGTATATCAAGCCCCAAAATATGTGAGTAAAGTAAATTAAGGGTGGAATTCAGCTTTTGTTTTTCGAGACATTCTCAGCAAGTATGGATGTGAGTACATTGTGATGTTTCCATCTAATACATCATGCAGTCAATAAATCTAGATTGTGCTAGAGAGTGGTTAGATTAGCAGTCAAATTGTAATAAGATCATAATGTATTTTTTGATTCTGACTCAATAAAAACTTAGTAAAAACCTTATTAATAGAACTCAAAATTAAATAAAATATCAGGAAAACCTCCCCCAAGCTTAAACAACAATGTTCATAGTGTTATACAGTTTAAGATTGGTGGAAAAAATAAATCAAAAAACAAATTTAACAAGGTTTTTCTATACATGCTTCCTACAATGAGCGTCGAGCGACACAGTTAAGTGCCGGTCGATGCTTGGTCGTGTGTGTCAATCGGCGCTGACCAGCTGTCGATCAATGCTGGTCCTGAACTCATGAATTTCAGATCTTTTTTTATGAACAGTATCCCAGATACAGTGTCATTCAATGCTGCTAGAGTGATATTGCTCAGTGCTTCTACAGTAATGTCGTTCGCCGCTGCTACATTAATGTCGTTTGGCACTGCTACAGTGTGGTCACTGTTATTCTTTTTTTTTACCTGAAATAAATAGAACATAAAAAGTCAGTAGTAAACGAAATTTAAACTAAATTTAAAACTTACCTAGCAGTGGGTTGCCTCCCAATCAGCAACTATTTTTAGTCATTGGCATGACTTCTAGAGATATGATTCAGTCCATATAAGAATTAGAACTTGCTCTAAAATAAGTCTCATATCTACTTTCTGAATCTTCATCATACTTTTTTGAAATCCTCCATAGACTCTTAACATTTGTCTATCATTTCAGCAATAGGGAGTGATCGAAGATTTGCAAATGGCTGTGCAGAAGCATCTACTCCTTTCCAAGAGTAGTATTCAATTTCCTCTTTTCGAGTTAAGTGTTCTTGGTGCTGTTGTTGGATGTCAATTCTCATTTAGTCTTACAACCTCTTACGGATTTCTAGTGTTGAAGTTTGTTTCACTAGCTTTGTCAAGAGCCATCTGAAGAAAATGCTAAGCAGCCGCACTTCATTGAATCCATGGTGTAAAAAATCTCTCTAATAAGAGAGGTGCTTCTGAAGATTTTGTAGGCTCATTTGTGAATGTAGTAATCTTGCTCCTCAAGTTCTTAGCGCGTGCATCATCAAAGAAGTTACGCAAGAATGTGTTCTTGATGTCAGTTAAGGATGTAAGAGATCCTGGTGGTAACTGCTTAAGCAAGTGCGAAGCATCTCCACAAAGTGAGTACTTGAAGAGATTGCAAATAAGATAGTCCTCCTGGATTCCATTAGCTTAATCGCAGAAAGCAAATCCTCGAACTGCTCCAAATGGTTCATAGGATGCTCATGTAGGGAGACCATTATAACTGGCTGTCCCACAAGTGTCAAGTACTGAGGTTTTAGCTCAAAATCATTCATCTGGATAGCTGGAGGACGAATACCAGCCATGTTGGCATAGTATTGATTTGAACGGTTGTAATCAGCCAAAGTTTTGGATCGAGCAACATGTACGTTATCCTTACCTACATCCTGGGCATTAGCTGCAGTGGTATCAACATCAGCAGCTTGATGATAAGATGCTTCAATATCAGAGATTACAACCTCCTGATTGTGCAACCACTGACCTGCTGCATTACCATATAACCCTCATGGTCATGCAGGTCTCCATTCTCGTCTTAAATAAGAACTAGAATCACGGCCATGTCTACTCGCAGATGAGTGTCGATCGTTGTTCCGGTAGAAGTGTCGATAAATGTCCATTGAGTAGTATCATGATGAATGTGACCTGTTGTCGATCGATGCCGTGCGTTTCTCTTGGCGGATTGAGAATTCCAAATGTGCAGGATGTGAGAGTAGCAATATTTTTTCCTTGTTGCTTCTAGTACTGTTGGGCATGTACCTCAAAAACAAGAAAAAAATTTGTATGAGAAATTTTTTTTTATAAAAGGAACCTAGAATAAACCAAAAAAATTTAGTCTAACGGCGAACCCAATGCTCCCGGCAACTTCACAAAATTTGATATCACTCAAATTACCCTAAGGAGTAACTTTACTCTCTCAAGTATGAGGTTCAGTTGTAGTACTTAGGGATCGAATCCAAAGGGAATGTGGGCATGCAATAAACTCAAGAAAGTCAATAATTGAGCTAGGCTATCAGTTTTAAAACAGTAAATAAATGAAAGTGGTTGAAAAAGCAGTTGTTCGGTTGGTTGATTGAGGTTGTAAATAATAGGAGAAAATAGCTAGATCTAGTGTTTTAGGTAATTAGGATTATAGAGATATGGAAGCTAATGGTGTTAGGGTGACAATCATAGAACTCAATATCTACTGCATAAGATGTCCAGCTTCTGCTGGGAATCAAGTATATTGACTAAGTGCAATGTCTCAGCTTTCGCTTGTTGATACGGATCGAGCGTTGATCGATGCTATTGAGTTAGCGTTGATCGATGCTTCCCTAGACAAGGGTCATCGAGCTGATCGATAGGCTCACCAGTCTTAACTAAATCAGTTATCGCTTGTTTCTAGCTATCCTAGCTCAAAGGAATCTATTATGGTGCAGAACCTACCGTCATAGTTGTCCATAATCCTAATATCAAGATTCTAGTTAGCTACTTGGGAGCATAAGCATTAAAAGCAATTTTTTGAAGGTTTTCTATTACCACCTTAGCAATTCTATAGTTTTGGTTTATCCTTCACAACCCTAATTAAACCCTAAATCTAACAGCTGAATTTTCAGACGTAGCAGAATGTAGCAAACACTACAGGAAATAAGGGTAGTGGTAGCAGACGAAAAACACTATGAGTCCTACAATAGCGCTCCCGTAACCGCTCTGACAGTGCCCATTATAATAGGTCTGACACTTTTAATAGCGGGGTTTTATGCAATATTTAACTATACAACAATAGTGTTATTTATATGAAATTGTTAATATTTATAATAACGTTGTACAAATGTTATTAAAATTTATTAATTTGGTTTTTCCAATATCAAACATAGCAAATGTTTCGTGTTATTAATTAGTTTTTAAATTATCTGAAAATTTATCAATAATAATTAAGATTTTATTTTATTTTTTAAAACGTAATATTTATTTATAATATTTTTAATAAAAACAATTACAATTATTTAAAAATCCAATAAATATTAAATTATTTAAATACCCATAAAACATTTTCTTGTTCATACAAACCACAACACAAACATAAAAACCATCCATCTACAACTAATAAATCTTCACAATCATCCCTAACATAAACACTATCATCATCAGAAGCTTCATCACCCAAATCATCGACTTTTTGGATAGGCAAAGGTGCACCACCTAAATTATCTTCTGTTTCCAACTCATGATAATCTCTAGGTGGTGCTCTCATGACAATACACCAATTTGGATTATCATATTCCCTAGAGTAAAAAACCTATTTCGCTTGAGAAGGTAGATTGATTGGATTTTTCAAATAGGCTGTTTGGTTCATATGAAGATTAACAAGAGTAAAGCCATCTTCTTCCTTCACACCATTCCTTGTGTTGGCCCAGTTGCATCTACAGAGGCACTTTGAACATGTGATAGTCCATAAGTAAAATCTCCTTTATCACTCCATAATATGTAAGCATATCAGCGATTTGTCTCATATCTCGAGCACTTGATTTACACATGCTAAATGCTTCATTCATAAGTTACTCCAGTGTTGTGTCTTCCTCTTACTGCATCTGTATGAAACTGTTGCTCATTAATGATGAATCCTTTATGTGCTAAAGCAACATTTCCTTGTCCAAATGCCAACCATCTTATCTCCTTAGAATGACTATTTGTTGAGTCTGAATGAATCTGCCGCATGAAATCAGAACATGATCATCAAGCTGAGGTACTAAAATGATAATCAAAACATGATCATGAAGCTAAAAATATGTTCCACGAAAACAATCATCAAGCTACAAGATATCCAGTCATGAAAATACTAAAATCTGGACATGTTCATCAAGCTACAAGCTAACCAATCATCAAAATACAAGCTAACCAGTCATCAAAATAATAATCAAGAAAAGTAGATGGAGTTCGAGACCTTTTTTAAGCCATTGTGCAAAGTGCCCATTATGGTTTTTCCATAACAAAGTTTCATTTCTAGCACGTCGAGCATCATTAGCTTGTAACTCTTCCAAATGCATCATGATTTTACCTTAAACAACAGTATATGCAAATGAAATTATGATTAAGAGTAGATGAAACATAAACGATAACTTACTCAACAAAGGGATCCAATACCATGTTCATTAGCACATAGCAATGTATAATATCTCTATTTTCATCTGAAAGCGTAACCTCTATACCCTTCTGCAAAAGTTGGCCTTCAACCAGAATACTATCAACCTCAATATCTTCATTGTGATTAACTGTTTCTTGAACTAGTACTGGATCTTTAAGGAACTCTAAACAAAATGCAACGCATTCTCTAGCTAAATATTCCTCAGCCATACATGCTTCTTGCCTTGCATGATTCTTAACAAAAACCTTTAGTGTTTCCATGTACCTATAACTCAGTCAAGAAATATGAATATTAGTCAAACATCATTGCAGGAAATACATATATTAAAGCAAATGAGTACATCAAACCTTTCGAAGGGATACATCCAGCGGAAGTGTACTGGTCCTCCCAAACGTGCCTCTTTTGATAGATGTATTGCAAGGTGGATCATGGTATCAAAAAGGGATGGAGAGAAGAAGCGCTCCAACTGACACATTGTTTCCAAAAAATCTGTCTCCATTGATATACATTTCTCCGGGTCAATGATGCGCTGGCACAACCTATTGAAGTAACTGCATAATCTATTTATGGCTATCCCAGGACCCCTATGTAATAACCCTTTTAATGCAGCTGATAACAAGTTTTGTACTAGCACATGATGATCATGGGACTTTAAACTACCAATATTCGAAGGGTTAAGAGAACACTATTCGCATATTACCACAATAACCATCAGGACCTCTAAACTTAGATAACCATTGGCAGAAAATGGTCTTCTATTTTTTGGATAACCAGTAGGCAGCTGGAGGTAAGTATGTTTTCTTTCCCATCACTTTTGTGTGCAAGTGATTTCTGTTTCTAATATCTTCTAAGTCTTTTTTTGCTTTCAACCCATCTTTTGATTAGCACTTTGCATCAAGATAGACAGTATAGCATCCGACACATTCTTTGCTACTTGCATAACATCAATATTGTGACGAACATGCATATCCTAACACATTAAACAAGAAACTGTTAGGCATATTCATATACAACAATCAGATAATATAGTTCAGTTACTCTGCTTTATCTTCCAGTAAGGTAGTTCAAAGAATATCGATCTCATCTTCCACCGCCGTAGATCATTTGATTCTTTACACTCTTCTTATTGAACCATCTCATCATCTTCCAACTCTGGTCTTTTCCTTTTTTTTTCTTATCTAAAGGTCTTCCAAAATTATTGCCTTAAACTTTGGTGTCTCATATATCTCAGCGCCATTTTGTATCCTATTCGCATTCCCTTCCTCCACAGTATTGTCAAACCAAGAATTTTCGTAAATGTAATGATGGCCAAACGGTAGTCTCTTTCTATTTCTCATGTAGACATTTTTTTTGCTAAACTTAAGCCACCTACAAGGTGTATCATTTCCACATACATTGCAGGCTTGTTTCCCCTTCACTTTACATCCAGACAATATTCCTAAGGTTGGATACACTGATACTCCAAAGCAGCAACGCTCTAAGTTTGAAATTCTCCTTCGCAAATGAGTCATACAGTGCAATACCATCAGCCCAAAAATCTTTTAAATCGTCTATTAGTGGTGCTATGTAAACATCTATGTTATTGCAAGGAGGTGATGGACCTGGGATCAAGAAAGTCAACATTATATTCTCAGCCTTCATACACATAGTTTGAGGGGTGTTATAGTCACTTACAACACTGGCTATGTGATGTGATTGGTGTTTTGCATGGAGAAATGATTCATCTCACCTGTAGAAATCCCAAGTTGGTCATTTATCATTCACTTGTGCCCAAGAGATAGAATCAACGGGGTGTCGCATTGTACCATCTTCAGTGGCATTTGTATAGTGCCAACACAGATCTTCAGCCATCTTTTTTGATCTAAACATCCTGTTAAATCTGTCCTTGATTGGAAAATATCTAAGGACCTTTGCCGGAATCCCAACCTTTATCTCATTATTGTGCTTATCCTTTTACTATCTTGAAACTTTGCATATTGGACAGCTTTCTAGCTTCTCATACTCCTTCCTATATAGTATGCAATCATTGTTGCAAGCATGAATATTATCGTAGCCGAACCCAAATATCCTCAGAAACTTCTTGATTGCAGCTAAACTCTTGGGAAGAACATTGTCTTTAGATAGCATATCCTCAAGTAAAACCAACAGCTGATCAAAGTAGTTCTCCGAAACACCACTTTTAACTTTGAATCTGTACAGTCCCATGATTGCTGAAACCTTCATGTGTTTGATATCATCCGAGTATAATGGCGTTTCACGTCTTTTAACTTTTTCCTAAATTAAGTTTCCTCTGCTGCTTCATCATCATCAATTGTCTCTACCCCATTATCGTTCGTCTGATTTGGACCATCTTCATCTTTAAACAAATCAAATGACTCACGTTTCATATTGAAGACCACTGTCTTCTGCAGAATCTCTTTTTCACCATGAATACTCCAACAAGAACTCTTACACTTCTTATCCATACCCCTAATCACCAGATGCTCAACTATTTTATCTACTAACTGATGGCTTAGATTGCGGCAGTCTCTACAAGGGCATAGCATTTCAGACAAATTTCTCAATCTTTGTGCTGATGAATTCACAAAATTAGTTGCTCCTTCTGAGTATTCACAACTATTCCTACAAGAAAAGGACAAAATAAGTTAGCTTCCTTTCAATCGGCGAATACAATGTGAGCTCCAGAGATTTTAGTTTATACCTTGGCAGCCAAACCCATGTCTTATCCATTTGCTTTCTTTCAATCATTGCATGCAAGTAAGATCCGGTGTGAAACGAATTGCTCAAATCAAAGTTAGCGATACAAAACACGATTTGATCTGAAATTTACGTTTACCCTAAAGACGATTTGTGTTCTGAAGCTTTGAATTTTTTTTATTTTTCTTTGGCCGCGAAATCAGAATCTTAGAAATGAACAGCTCGGATCAAATTAAGGGAGACAAATCAAACGGTGTAGGTTTAATAAGATGCTTATCTCGGACGTCCCTGCTCATTGGCTAAGAAAAAAACGGCTCAGATCAAAGATACCAAGAAAAATCAACGATGTAGGAGTAATCTTGTTTGCAATAAGAAAGAAGTTCTAGATCGAAGTTGGCGATACATATCTAGCGGTGTAGGATTCGCCACGTCTTCAATTTTGGAGGTTGCTGCTCATTGGGTAAAATTGTATTTTTCGTTTTAAATCCAAAATTAACATATAAAGTAGGTTATTATGGAAACAAATATGAACTAATTCTTAAAAAATTTCAATATCATTATTCAATTTCTCAAATATTATTTCTTATAAATTGAAATAAATTAAGAACAAATACTATGAAGTACTATCACAATAATCTGACTTATATGTTCATAAACACTAAGACTAAGTTGTATGTACAAAGGTTTCAATCACGAATTCTTATATGAGTTTTAATAAAAAATTTAACAAATGAGTTTGTAAAATTAAGATCACAATATCAGTTCTTATAATTACAAAAAATCAAAAACCAACAACCATTATTACAAAGACTAAGTACACTAAAACTTATTTAAGTATATAGGGTTTGTGATGATCGAAGACTTTAGGGTTTAGGCTTTAACTTTAGGGTTTAGAGCTTTAATTTTAGGGTTTTAATTTTAGTGTTAGGTTTATAATTTTAGTGATTTTGGTCTATAATTTTAGATTTATAATTTTACATTATATTAAATAATAAGATATTTTATTATACAAGCTTATATCATAATATTACAGAATGTATAAAAATAGAGTCTTAACATAAGTTTAAACTAGACATGCATAACCGATAATATAATACATTGTTTCAGATGATAAGTTTTAACTAACATTACATAAACTTGACATTGTTTCAATGAACTTGAGTTTTTCATTTGGCCATGTCACAACTGAACCTATTGCATCATATATGTATTCAATCTCTGAATTTGGCATCCAGACCTTTTCATTACCAATCTTAGCCACTTCAACCCAAACCTTGCTTGCATTTGGACCTAGGGGTACAAAGTGGCACAACTATTTCGGATCCGTTGACGCTACTCTTCCTTCAGATACCTTATGTCCAGAGTTGCTGCAATCTAAGAGAATACACTTCTGCTTTGGACTTTTGGTCGAACTAGTGCTGCCTCGACTCTACAACTCAAAACAAATTATAGAAGCAAGTTCCAACATCAATTAAAGATCCAACATCAATCAACAGACAAACAAATAAAATAAATTCATTTCAATAACATACCACTGCTTTTTTCTTGGCTGGTTTCGAAGGTGATGATCTTTTCTTGGCTGCAGATTTAGTAGGTGTTGAATCTGTTGCGGTTGTAGCCATGACTTCAACATTTAAGACTGACCATGATAGCGTTGGCATCCACAAATATGCCTTATCATTGAACACCTTCAGAAATTCAATACTAACAGCATTGGGACCTAGAGGTATATTGTTAACCTCTCTTTGGATTTAGATGAGCACACGAGACCTTCAGCAATAATCTCGGCCTCTTCATTGGTCCAATCATATATATATCTTGCATCTTCGAGATTCACCTTGCTTGGTTTTCTAAAATGTAAGAAGCTAATGATTAGAGATAGCACATCTATTGCAGGAAGAGAACAAGATTAGAAAACTTTACCATGGATACATCTTCTGAAAAGATTGGACCATTACCCAAAATCACTTTATCCATTGGCCAAGCTATTTTGTATCCGAAAACTTCCTCAAAAGTTAACACATCTGTTGTAGGCCTCCAGAGAGAAGCTTTTGAGCTTAGTGCAGACTTAACAACGACAACCACTGCATTAGGACCAATTGGTATACGACCAATTTTGTGCTTCGGTGCAGCATAGCAGAATTCTTCTTCACCAACAACATCTTTTGATTCAATCCAGTCCAGTATTTGTACTCTCACTCCTTTGAATCCACCACTAGTCTCAGAGGTTTCAGCATCACCATTACTTCTTTGAGAGAAGGAAAAAGAAATTGTCAATGTCTTAAAACCAATTGATCAAATGTAATGAAAATGATCACCTTCTTTCCAGCTAAGTCTTGGACCATGCCATTTAACTATTCAATCCCACTTTTCATTTCTGCAATCTTTGCATCTCTAAATTGCAGATATGCATGCTTAGTAGCCGTAATCTCTCTACCAAAACCCCTAACTTGTCCAGGTTTATCTTTTCCCAAAATCTTGCTCACAGCATCTTCCCTTATGTTCTCAGCAGCTGATGTTGAGTCCATTTGACTATTAAGTGACTGTATTTGTTCCTGATACAAACATTTAAACACAAGATAATTCATTGATCATAATCCATTAATTATACACAGTATAACAACTTCCACAATTCTTATTTCTTACAATAGTCTCGGAAAATTGAGGCTTCACAAGTTTACCGTCAGCATGAGTGTGTCCCGCAATCCATACCTTACTCCTACTCACCTTACTTGGATCTTTACTCTTATCTCAGTACCATTTTAATCTAACAATCTGTACAATATATAGATGTTTGACTACTATTTTACCATATCTTCCGCTAAATGAAGCATTCCTTTGCGGATGGTGGTGTAAGGAATCTGATTTTTTCTCATCTCTCTATACTTGTTACTTATTTCCTACTATATAAATATGAGTGTGATTAAATCTATAAGACATGACCTATAAACAAGAAAGTTACTTAGTTGTAGATAACTAACCGTGAAAGTTGTGGTAGTCTTGCTCTTAACCCAAGAGTTACACACTTGAATGGATTGGACGTTGCTGGGTTTTAAATCTAATCTCTCAGCAGTAGTATTCGCAGCACGTACTTATGACACTAGCATTGACTTCTCGGCCGTCCATAAATTTCACAGCTGCTTGAAAATAACAGCTTTCTGCCACTCTTCTTGCAAGTTAAGCCTCTTCTCCATCACAATAAGCATAATTTCATCTTGCGGTTCAACAAAACATATATATACAAACCCTAATTTCTTCCCACTTGTTGCTTTAGTCGCTGCATCAATTTTCTCCAATCAGAAAGTGTTAACGGAACATGTTCCCTCACAAGAGGACCAAGAAAAAACGATAGTGTTAATGAACCAGGTCCAACATGATCACCAAAGTCAGTGAATGTGACCGCAACCTTTTCATTAATATTTTCAGCCAATCTACTCATCTTTGTTGGTGCTCTTTTATAATTTTCTTTCACTTCATCCCCTGGTAGCTGAACTCCTTCAGTAATAGGAATCTCATCATCTTGACCTTCTTCTTCGTTCCCTTTCTCATTGCTAACTCCATCTTCTTCCATATTGAGAACTTCTTATTCGTTCTCGTTCTCATTGAGAACTCAGCCTTCTTCCATATGGTAGCTTCTTCTTCGTTCCCTTTCTCATTGAGAACTCCATCTTCTACTATATTGGCAACTTCTTCTTCATCCTCTTTATGTTCCTGTCCTTCTATGTCAGTATCTTCTTTACCATCTTCAGACACTCCCTTCTCAGCCTGATCAGCCTCATTGTCATTACCCTTATCTTCTTGCACAACACCACCATCTTCTAGGTTTACTTTTTCTACCTCATCATCTCACGGTGTTACATCTTCTACCTCATTATCTTCCGGTGTTACATCTTCTACCCCATCATCTTCAGAAGTCACTTTCTTGATTCCACTACTTCTTCTCATTGGCGTTAAAACTAAATTATTTTTTGGGGAAGCCACTTTCTTTGCTGTTCTTTTCTTCGCTTTAAGTGTTGTTGCAAAAGCAACTTGCGGAGTTAGATCTTCTACGTCTAAGCCTTGATGACGTGTACTCGGACGAGAACCAACTTTTCCTCCTCCTCTTATCTTTGCCATTTCTGAAACTGATAAACAAAGAACAGATTCAATCAAAGTAAAATCAAAACCCAAAATCAAAATCAAAATCGAAACCGAACATCACAAACTTCGACATGCATGTTCACACAAACAAAGAATCGAAACCCAAAATCAAAATCGATATCCAAAATCAAAATCGATATCCAAAATCACAAACTTTCACATGAATGTTCACACATGAATCGAAACAGAATATCACAAACTTCGACATGCATGTTCACACAAACAAAGAATCAAAACCCAAATCAAATAAATACTTAAAATCACAAACTTTCAAATCAAAAATCAGAATCAAATCGTTTTCCTTAATTTCCTTGTTGATGATAAGGAAACGATATATCGATGAGATATAACATACCAATTGAAGCTTCGATTCAAGAAAACTATCAGGATTTTTTTGAGAAACTATGAAGACCACATGGTTTCGATTTAAAGGGAACGGAGGAGATAGTGAAGAAAGTGAAGAGAGTGTACAATTAAAGGAATGTTTTTAACTTAGAGTATTTGTCGACTAAAAATTAACATATTTTTCATATACTATAGCAATTATTTTTTTGATCTGAAATGGTAAGGCGCCTCCACTTACCAAATTAATGCGGCTAAATTCTTCCCGCGATTACAAACATAGCATTTTAATTTTATAAACGCTATTATAAAGGCCAGTGTTGGTATACAATACCAGAACTGTTATAAACGCTATACTACGATGCTATTAATACACACATTTCATGTAGTGAAATATCTGAAAAAATTGAATAGAAAAAACAAGGTAGAAAAACTGGAGTTCTAATATAAAGCTTTGGAGGAGTCTTGGATATTTTCTCAAAACTACTAAAAACCCAAAATCTGGTACGGATGAATTTAAATAAGAAAGTGTGTTTTTTCCAATACAACGGCAGAGAACATAAATATTAGGCTAAAGTGGGTCAGGGGTAGTCTTGTAATTATATGGAACTTGGGCTATAAGTCAGCCATGAACAGGCATCCTGCTCTCTCTCTTTGCTATCGATTGACGACAAGTGATGTTTGTTAATCGTAGTTTGACTGTAATGTCACCTCTAGCTGGTTCAATGAACATCTGCGAGTTTCATTTTTCTTTATCTCCATAATGCTCCATAATCACCATATTGTGTCCAAAACATACCTGAACCTAAAAAGATTCTAAAAAAACTCCAAATCATAATAAATAGACTTAAAACACTTATATATCATGGCTAAAAATTTTAAAAACCATGGCACCTCATAGTGTCAGTCTTAGAAACCAAGTTTGTCGAAAATAAAGTCCAAGGTTTTTAAGTGCAAATATTTCTAAGAACTAAAAGGCGTCCTTTGCGCTCCTCACCTTGGTTCTACTTATATATGCCTCCATTGCCGGCCGTCTTTCTTTTTCTGCCCTTGATTCGAATCTATCTCTTTGCGAAAATTTCCTTTATCATTTCGATCTTCATGATTATCCTGAAAACTTGATATTTATATTCTTATTAATTAAACCATTATTATAATTTGGGCTCATTCTCGTCTAGAATCGTAATTAGTCTTTGGCAGCGTTTTGGAACTTTTCAGGCCATTTTTTGACTTACGTGTTTTTACGACTTCTTTCGGAGAAATCACCTTTGGTACGATGTTGGTTCCATGGAACGATGAAAACCAGTCATATATTTGAGATAACAATGGAGTTAAGTTAATTGTTATCGTTTCATTTGATTGATTCGAGATTTTACAAGAAAACAGGTATTTGCTACTTTTAACGTGAAGTTTCAACGGTAACTCTAATTGAGACGAAGCAAGAATCAGTTTGGTCAATACTCGAAGGAGAGAGCAACGAGGGCGACGCGGGGGTCGGTGCAGTATGTGTCCTAGTAGCAATTTGAGCAGAGGGAGTTGCTTCGTAGTCGCCTTGTGGCGACTTGACGTAGAGGAGGTGTGGTCGCCTGTTGGCGACCCAGAGGGAGCCGAGCCGTTCGCCCTACGGTGACCCGGAGAGAGGCGAGCCCGTCACCCGCTAGCAACCCAAAGGGAAATGGTCCAGGACAGCGACCCAGAGGGAGATGGTCCAGGTCGCCTGCTGGTGACCCAGAGGAAGATGGTCCAGATTGCCTGGTGGCGAACCGGATGCTGGCGACCCGGAAGGAAATGGTCCAAGTCCCCTGCTGGCGACCTGGTGGGAGATGGTCGATGTCGCCCACTGGTGACCAAGATTCTGGCAAACCTGAGAGAGAAGGCCTCGGTTTTTCCACGGAAAATTTATCAATTTTGTTTAAAGGAAGATTGTTTCGTAAAACTTGTCATTTATCGCAAAAACCATCCACAAGAATGTTTTCCGATCTTTTCATGCTTAGATAAAAATTCTTTATTCCTTGTCTGAGATGAAATATACAAATTTTATTCTTGTGTCCTTATGCAAATTGGTTTGGGTTTTGCCGTATTGTTTCTTTGACATTTCGAGTTTATATTTGTGATACCACTGAAATTACCCTATAGAGTGCTTTTACTCTCTCAAATAAGAGGTTCAGCTGTAGTACTTAGGGATCAAATCACGAGGAGCTAGGGAACCAATTAAATCTAATTAATTAATCAATCCTAGGTGAAGTTGGTTTTTATGATAAAAATGTAAAATGACAATCCTAAATGAGCAAGGTAGTTGCTCTTACTAACAATATGATGATTGTTTATAAAATAATGAAGAGTGCTAGACATAGGGCTTTTATTTAGGTGTTGGAGATTATAATATCTATAAATGCCTTATAAGTTGTTTGCATGATATTAAAGAACTCAGCCGCTTAACAATCAGTGATGTCTCACTGGTTAAATAACTAGATCTCTGATCTCAACTGTCGTCTGTTGACCAGAAAAAGAGTCGATCGATATCCTTTAGAGATATCTAGCGATACACCTTTCGCAGCACCGATCGATTGTCCAGTTGGGATATCGATCGACGGCTTCTAGAAATGCCTAGGCGCGAGTCGATAATGAACACTAGGTCTCAAGGAGGGCTTTCGCTCTTCTCAACATGAGACAAACTAGTTCAAACAGATAATTCAAGATATAAAGATCCTAGTGATCTATGCTCTAGTTAGCTAATCTAGAACAAGCATAGGGTGCAATTCATTTGATGAATATTAAAACTTAGCAAGTATAGTTTGGGGCTAATCCCACAAACCTATTTAAACTCTAGATCTAATAAGTAGACTACTCAGACATAACTAAGCAATTCATAATACAAGATAGGTAAAGAAATTGCATTAGATAGAGAATAGAAAACAAATGGAGTTCAATCACAAATCTCTCAATGATATCTCTCCAATCTCTCTCAAAACAAATTAAAACTCTAGCTTTCTCTCACACTTTCTACTTGTTTGCTTTCGCTTGCTTGCTTGCCGTAAAAAACACTTAGGCAGCGTATTTAAGCGTTTCTATTAGGTTAAAAACTCGTCAGGGGTAATCTCGTAATTTGGTGAAGTCTTGGTGAAGTAGTCGGCTAGACCATTTCGTCCTCGCTATCGACCGACAACACTTGATGTGTATCGATCAATTATAATCTTCACGTACGCGGATCTTTACAGCTACATCGATCGACTATTTTGGATGAGTATCGATTGATTCTTCTCTGAATATTGACTTCCGACTTGGTCTTGAATGGTCAACTCGGGTGTATTATCTCTTGTGCTCCAAAATGCTCCAAAAGAATCACTTTATCACGAAACACTCCTGAACCTGAAAACATACCTAATAGGCTAAAAAACATATTAGTTACATAATAAAAATATCATTATACCATGGTAGAAAATGGGTGAAATCCATGGTATATGAACTCCCCCAGACTTACTCATTTGCTTGTCCTCAAGCAAAAACTCAGTAGTCTCTTGAAATTTTTTGAAAATAGTAGGGACTCAAAGATTCAAAACATTGAAGTCATCACTCTATAGATTCGCAATTCATATCTAAACATCCAAATCACAGAAGTTCATTATGCATTATCCTAGCTTAGCAACCAAATTCATCTAGTTCACAACTTAGCAAATCTTATCTGACATTCCCCTCTACTAACCTCATTTCTTAACATAGCAGGCTTTACCTTGGGAGTATCGATCAAAGGACACATGGATTCAACTCAAACAAGTATCTGAACACACATGTATTCTTCTCTGATCCCTTTCTCCCCTCATCTCTCTTCTCTGGATCTCTTATTTGTTTCAATTTCAATAGGTTTTGATGCCAACAAGGTTCATCTAGTCTATCTTATTGACATTGCAATTGTAACTCATATATTTTGACAGAGTGTAACAAATAATGGGGTCACGGGTAATTTACCTATCCCTCATTTCCACAATGTGTGATCATCCTTGAGATTTAGAATAATGGGGTCGCAGGAGACACTCCTACCCCTCTGCCTCTCAAGAAATCATTGCAATCTTTTATAACATAAACTTATATCTTTGAGAAACACACAGACTTTTTACCTTCCAGACTTGTATGAGGATTCCGATCCAATGATTACCAAGCCCCAAGACAAGCAAATAAAGTCAGTATTAGTGTTGAAGGTCAACTTTGGTTCCTTCAAACAATCTCAGCAAGTGTGTATAGGTGACAGGTTGATCCACTTTAGCATCTTTAGTACTATCTGTAATCAGTAAATCTAGAATGATGCTAAAGAGTGGTTAGATAATCAAGTATAAATCAATATCAATATCCCCATTTTAGTACTTATGCAAAAAATAATTTGAAAACATTTTTAAATAAAAACCAAAATAAAAAAACACATATCAGTAAACCTCCCCCCAGACTTAAATTACATTGTCCCAGTGTAACACAGCCGGAGTGAAGTGAAGATATAAATCATAAGTACTCAACGTAACAAGTAAGAATGATTAAACCTGAACGCGATGGCATCGATCGATACGTATAGAGATACGTCGATCGTTAGTGATGGTCGTGTGGTGTCGAGCGATGCGACTTTGTTGTGTCGATCGATGGAATCATCATTCTACTTGGATCTTAAAAATCTGCAAAAACAAATGCGAAAATAAATGTAAAAATTTAAAAAACTTAAAAGTAAAATAAAATAAATCCTAATAGTGGGTTGCCTCCCATTCAGCGATTTGTTGTAGTCATTTAGCTTGACTTTGGTGGTGTGTGACTCAGTTGGTGCAGAAACTGCTACTTGTTGGGCAACAAGTATCAACTTCGTGTCTCCTCCTATTAAACCATGTAGCAATGAAGCTTCTTGTGGCATCATCACTTCTGAGCTGTTTCTCATCCATCTTGAGGGTGGCATCTGTGAGGTTCCTCAGACTTCTTTCAATTAGTTCAATGTTGCCTTCATTCCTATAGATGGTGTTGTAGGCGTATTCTGATAGCTCTTTCAATTCCTGATGCAAAGCGTGGATCTTGTCATGAATCAGCTGATCTCGGTCTGTCAAAGACTTGGTGTCGATCAATGCTACAATATGTGCGTCGGTCGTTTTGCTGGGAGTTCTGTTGGTCGATCCAGTTGTAACTGTGTCGATCGATTCTGAATGCTGACCTTGATACTTGAGAGTTCTCTGAATAGCGAGTACCTCATTCTTCAATAGACCAGTAGCTGAGCACAGGTTGGTCACTCTTTCGTTGAGAGGGTCATCAATGTCATCACATCGCTTGTTTAGCCTCTCCTCCATAGCATCCATAGCTTCGTATAGCTCATGTTTGATTTGATCAACTTCTGATGCAATGTAAGTAGTCTGCGCTGGTGGTTGCTCGATGTCGATCGATCTTGAAGTACCAGTGTCGATCGATGTCACGTTATAATCCTGAGGTTGATCCTTCTCGCGAATTGTTTCCAAATCTTGCTGTAGAAGATCAATCCTTTTCCTTAACCATTCGACATTGTTGTTGAGAGGGTTGTAAACGTCTCCAATCCGTGTGTTGATGTAAGCAATCTCCCATTAATCTTTTTTTTTTAAGGTGATGAACATTCTGGTTGGGTGTTGGATGTAGTCTAGCCGATATCGATCGATGGAGTTGGTGCTGTGTCGATCGATACTGGTGGCGTAGCTTCCTTCTCAAGCAAGTTTCTAATGCTCTCAATCTCCATCCTTAGCACTGCCATATCACTTTGAAGAGCTTCATAGCTGCGATGCAATAGCTGGTAGGTATCTTCCACCAATGTGCGGAATTCTTCCTCCAGGTGTGCCTGAGCTCCCCATACATCAGTCACCATATCATCTATCTCCTCCTTGCTGTAGGGTACTGGTGCTGGTATGTATGCATGGTAAGGGCGTGCATGTTCTGGAAGGCGTAAGCAACTCCTCTGAAAAAGAGATGCTCTCTCCAGGATTTTCTTATCTGCTATTTGGTGACAGGGATGATTTCACCATCAACTCCCCTAGCATGTCCAAATTCGTCCCTCTCTTCCCATCTAAATCTTCTGGATCCATTGGTATCAAAGGCACGTCGTCCAAACTCAATACGTCTGTCGGTTGATCTGGTTGTTGTGATGTCGATCGATCCAGGCAACTCGACGTCGATCGATCCAGGCAACTCGACGTCGATCGATGGTGACGTGGTGGTTGTCTGGGACGTGAGCTAGGATGTCTAGATGGCCACGTTGCTGTGTGAATAGGTTATCTGGTCCATTGGCAACTTGAAGGATGTCTGATATGTCCTCCCTGGATGTGTGTAGAATCCTTCCATCCATGGCTCTTGCAAAGCCATCTCTATCCCTGTAAATACCAAATTCATCAGGTGTTAGTGAAGCATTCCTGATATCGCTAGAATTATGAAAACGAGATTGAGGTCTGGTGAGAGAATCGATCGATCGTGCAGTGGTGATGACGATCGATGATGATCGTTTAGGTGCATGGTTGGATCGATTACTCTTGTTGTTGCAGGCCTCCATGGTGTTGTTTCTTGTTGCTGGAGGCTGCAGGGTATGTGTTGTTGAAGTTTGAATTTTCGTGGTTGATGTTGACAACATTATATATCCATCTGTTGCTCTAATCGGTGAAATTCCGATCTTGTCCTTTAAGTCGTCTGACTCAATATCAATCGATGTGATGCTTGCAATGTCGATCGATGGACGATGTCGTTTTGCTGGATGAGGTAGATAATCGGTCGATGGTGGGCGGTGGATGTCGATCGATTTGGAGCAGGTTGTTCTTGGGAAACGATTTGCAAATATATCATTCTCCATGTAGTGTTCCAAGCTCTTTCTTCCCAAAAATCTTCATCACATTCTTCTATGTGGTCTCTACTATGGGAATATTGATAGTGCTCAAATTACCCAGTAGAGCTTACTCTCTCAAATAAGAGGTACAACTGTAGTACTTAGGGATCGAATCACGAGGAGCTAGGGAACCAATTAAATAAAATCTACTAATCAATCTTAGGTGAAGTTGGTTTATATGATGGAAATAAAAATAACAATTCCTAAAATGAGCAAGATAGTTGCTCTAACTAACAATATGATACGTTGTTTAAATGTGATAAAGAGTGCTGGACATAGGGCTTTTATTTAGGAATGAAGATTATAATTTCTATAAATGCTTTAACAAGTTGCTTGCATGATACTATAGATCTCAGCCGCTTAACTCTAGTGATATCTCACTGGTTAAAATAATCTAGATCTCTGGCCTCAACTGTCGTATGTTAACACAGAAAAAGAGTCGATCAACATCCTTTTGAGATATCGATCGATACACCTTTCGCTCGGCGATCGATTCACCTGTCGGGATATCGATCGACGGCTTCTAGATATGCCTAGGCGCGAGCCGATAATGAACACTAGGTCTCAAGGAGGGCTGTCGCTCTTCTCAACAGGAGACAAGCTAGCTCAAATGGATAACTCAAGATAATCAAAGATCCTAGTAATCTATATTCTAGTTAGCTAATCTAGAACAAGCATAGGGTGCAATCCATTTGATGAGTACCACAACTTAGCAATTATAGTTTGGGGCTAATCCCACAAACCTATTTAAACCCTATATCTAACAAGTAGACTACTCAGACATAGCTAAGCAACTCATGACAATGGATAGATGAAAGAATTGCATAGATAGAAATAAGTAGAAATACAAAAGGAGATGAGAAATCTCTCCAATCTCTCAAAACAAATAAAACTCTAGTCTCTTTCTCACACTCTCTGCTTTTCTTTTCTCTAAGTTGTTCAAAGCTTGCCGTCAAAAACACTTAACAAGAATATTTAAGCATTTCCATTAGGTTAAAAACTCATCAGGGGCAATCTCGTAATTTGGTGAAGTCTTGGTGAAGTAGTCGGCTAAACCATTTCGTCCTCGATATCGATCGACAACACAGGATGTGTATCGATCGATTATAATCTTCTAGTACGCGGATCTTCTCAGCTACATCGATCGACAACTCAGGATGAGTATCGATCGATTATAATCGCAATGTTGACTTCCGACTTGGTCTTGAATGGTCAACTCGGGTGTATCATCTCTTGTACTCCAAAATGCTCCAAAAACATCACTTTCTCACGAAATGCTCATGAACCTGAAAACATACCTAACAGGCTAGAAAACAGATTAAATATATAATAAAATACTAGTATACCATGGTTAAAAACGGGTAAAATCCATGGTTTATCAACTCTCCCAGACTTACTCCTTTGCTTGTCCTCAAGCAAAAACAGTAGTCTTTGGAAAAGGTTTGAAAACAGCAGGAACTCAAAGATTCAAAATATTGAAGTCATCACTCTATGGGTTTGCAATCCATATCTAAACATCCTAATCACAGAAGTTCATTATGCCTTATCCTAGCTTAGCAACCAAACTCATCTAGTCAACAACTTAGCAAATCTCATCTGACATTCCCCTCTACTAAACTCATTTCTTAACATAAAATAAAAGTGCAGGCTTTACCTTGGGAGTATCGATCAAAGGACACATGGATTCAACTCAAACAAGTATCTGAACACACAGGTAGTATTCTCTGATTCCTTTCTCCCCTCATCTCTCTTCTCTGAATCTCTTATTAGTTTCAATTTCAATAGGTTTCGATGCCACAAAGGTCATCTAATCCATCTTATTGACATTTGCATTGTAACTCATACATTTTTGACAAAGTGTAGCGAATAATGGGGTCTTTGGTAATTTACTTATCCCTCGTTTCCACAATGTGTGATCATCCTTGAGATTTAGAATACTGGGGTCGCAGGAGACACTCCTACCCCTCTGCCTCTCAAGAAATAATTTCAATCTTCTATAACATAAACTTAGATCTTGAGACGCTGAAGAGAGAGAAGGAAGGGAACCAGAAACACACAGACTTTTTACCTTCCAGACTTGTAAGAGGATTCCGTTGCAGTGATTTCCAAGTCCCAAGACAAGCAAATAAGTCAGTATTAGTGTTGGAGGTCAGCTTTGGTTCCTTCAAACAATCTTAGCCAGTGAATATAGATAACAGGTTGATCCACTTTAGCATCTTTAGTACTATCTGCAATCAGTAATCTAGAATGGTGCTAAAGAGTGGTCAGACAATCAAATAAAAATCTATATCAATGTTCCTATTTAATACTTATGCAAAAATAATTTTGAAAAACATTTTAAATAAAAACCAAAATAAAAACACATATTAGTAAACTCCCCCCAAACTTAAATTACACTGTCCCAGTGTAACACAGCCGGTAGTGAGGTGAATAAAATAAATCAAAATTAATAAATATAACAAGTTAGAATGATTAAACCTGATCGACAAGGTGTCCATCGATCTGTAGTGGTGTACGTTGATCGTTAGTAATGGTCGTGTGGTGTCGAGTGATATGAATGGTAAATGTCGGTCGACGAAATCAACATTCTACTTGGATCTAATAAAAACTGCAAAATAAATCTGAAAAAATACAAGCAAAAATGAAAAATAATAAAATAAAGGAAAATAAAAGAAAAACTAATAGTGGGTTGCCTCCCACTCAGCGCTTTGTTATAGTCATTTAGCTTGACTGTGGTAGGTGTGTGACTCATGAGGTGCAGAAACTGCTGATTACTGGACAGCAATCATCAATCTTGTGTCCCCTACTGTTGAACCATGTGGCAGCGAAGCTTCTTGTGGCATCATCTGGCCTTAGTTGTTTCTTATCTATCTTGAGGACTGTATCTTGAAGCTTCCTCACAGAATTTTCAATGTATTTGATGTTACCAACCTTCCTGTCGATGGTCTGGTAGGTATATATGGACAATTCCTTCAGCTCACTCTGTAATGCATCGATCTTGTCATGAATAAACTGATCTCGGTCTGCTAAGGACTCGGTGTCGATCGACGCTACTAGATGCGCGCCGGTCGTTTCGCTGATAGTTCTGTCGGTCGACTCAGTATCAACTGTGACGATCGACTCTGAGCGTTGTCCTTGGTACTGCAAAGCACGTATATCTCCCTTCATTTGGCGAGTGGTTCTGCATAGGCTGTTTACTCGTTCGTGAACAGTGTCATCAATGGTATCACAGGTCCCGTTGAGTCTCCTTTCCATAGCATCCATAGCCTCGTACAGCTCATGCTTGATCTCATCAACTTCTGCTGTAGTGCATGCTCTCTTCGCTGGTGGTGGCTCGATGTCGATCGATATTGGTCTAAGCCTGTCGATCGATGTTGTATTTCTGTCACGAAGACCAAGATGATCTTGAACTATGCCCATGTATTGTTGTAGCTCGTTCAGCTGTTGTGACAGTGTGTCCTGGTATCGCAGGATAGGTGAACTGAAATTTTCATGCTTCTTCTCATATGTTTTCATCTTATCTTCCAGTGCTGCGAACCTTGTGTCGATCGACGGTGAAGATTGTGGGTCGATCGATGGAAAAGTAGCATTCTTAGTTTGATCTTTCTTGCGAATTGATGCTAGGTCTTTCTGTAGAAGATCGATCCTCTTGCTTAACCATTCGACATTGTTGTTGAGAGGGTTGTAGACGTCTCCAATCCGTGTATTGATATAAGCAATCTCCCATTCATCTCTCTTAGGTGATGAACATTCTGGTCGGTCCTTGGATGTAGTCTTGCCGATGTCGATCGATGGTACAGGTACTCTGTCGGTCGATATTGGTGGCGTAGCTTCCTTCTCAATCATGGTTAATATGTTTCCAAGCTCCACTCTTATCTTGGCCATATCACTCTGGAAATCCTTGTAGCTGATATCCAAGGGCTGGAAAGTGTCTTCCACCCATGTGTGCATGTTTTCCTCAAGGTGTGCCTGAGCTCTCCATACATCAGTCACCATATCATCTATCTCCTCTCTACGGTAGGGTACTGGTGGTGGTCTGTATGCATGGTAAGGGCGTGTGTGTACTGGAAGGCGTAAGCAACCTTTGTGAAAAAGTGATGCTCTCTCCAGAATTCTCCTTATTTGCTCCTTGGTAACATGAATGATTTCACCATCAACTCCTCTAGCATAGCCAAAGTCATCTCTGTAGATACCATATTCATCCTTTGCTTCCCATTTGAATCTCCTGGATCCATCAGTACTGAAGGCACGTCGTCCAAACTCCAATCGTCTGTCGGGCGATCTGACTCTTGGTATGTCGATCGATCCGGGATATCCGCCGTCGATCGATGGTGATGAAACGATGTCGATCGATGGTGAACTCCTGGGTTGACCGAAGGTATGAGGAACTGTATCCTCCCTTGTGGTGACGTGGTGGTTGTCCTGGACGTGAGCTTGGATGTCTAGATGGCCACGTTGCTGTGTGAACAGGTTTTCTAGTCCATTAGCTACTTGGAGGATATCTGCTATGTCTTCTCTGGTTATGTGCATAACTCTTCCATCCATTGCTCTTGCATAGCCATCTGTGTCCCTGAAAATTCCAAATTCATCAGGTGTTAGTGAAACGTTCCTGATATCATAAGGGTCATGAAATCGAGATTGAGCTCTGTTGATGGCGTCGATCGATGGTGATGTGGTGGTGATGATCGATGGTGCACGTCTAGCTGCATGGTTGGATCGATTGTTCATGGTATTGCAGTCCTCCATTGATAAGTTTCCGAATACTGGAAGCTGCTGGGTAGAAGGTGTAGAGGTTTGAATTTTCGTGTCTGTAGTTGTCAACCTTTTATACCCATGTGTTGTCCTAATCGGTGAAATTCCGATTTTGTCCTTTAAGTCGTCCGGGTTAATATTGATCGATGTGATACTGGGTATGTCGATCGATGGACGATGTCGTTTTGCTGGATGAAGTAGATAATCGATCGATGGTGGGCGCTTGATGTCGATCGATTGTGGGAATCGATTTGCAAATCTGTCATTCTGTAAGTAATTTTCCCAAGCTCTATCTTCCCAGTAGTCTGCATCATGTTCTTCACTGTGGTCTCCACTGTGGGAAGAGGTGGCTATGTCTACTGCAAAACTCTCATGAAATCCGCTATCTGCCCAACTCCTTACTGAGTAATCATCTTCATTTCGGCTGGGTGGGATTGCGAAATTCGGGTAGCAATGATCTGGTAGATCGAGTTCATCATCTGGTGGGTCGCTGTCGATCGATGATCTGTGTTTGTTGTCGATCTCCTCTGGCTTGCTGGTGTCGATCGATGAAGTTAAGGTGCTGTCGATCGATCCCGAGTACTCTGTCTCGTACTCGACTTCACAATGACAAACTGCAATGATACCAGGATCATCTTCTTTTACCACTGATTTGGCTGGTGGTTTGCCAAGCTTGACAGGGTCGTAGTGGATATCTGGATCTATCAGAGTCAAGCACATTCTTTTGGTGGTCATGTCACATATGGCTCCTACTGTAGCCATTAATGCTCTTCCAAGTAAGAGGGAAGAGTTCCAATTTAGCTTGATGTCTAGGACATGAAAATCCACAGGGACGATATCATTACCAATATGTACTTCCAGGTCTCTGATCAAGACTCCAGAGTTTTTCTGAGTGTAATCCACAAATGTAAAGATCTCTAGTGAAGGCTCTACTTGCAGGCCCACATGGTCTGCCATGACCTTTGGTAAGATGCTGACTGATAAACCAGTGTCACATAGTGCATGAGGAAATTCAATCCCTTGTACTACACAGGGTATTGCAAACTTCCCAGGATCACTATTCTTCTTCAAAATAATCATTTTCCTCATATCTTCTCTGACATTGTCAAACCTTCTTCTAATGTCATTTTCAGTCTCCCTTATTTCTCTGAAGAACATCCACAATCTGCTTGTGAAGTAAACCTCTTCAAAAGGTTTCTTTGGTGGAATTCTGATGACTCTCTTAGTGAAACCATCAATCTCCTTTTCATTAGCTTCCCTCTTAAGGTTCTTAGGAATCTTCTCCTTCCTACTCCTTAACCTTCTTCCTTCAGTTCCCTCTGTAGGGTTAGCTTGTGGTTTCGGTGTGGGTCTGTGTGCATTGATTCGATCGATGGTAGTTGCACTCGGTATAGGTGCGTGTCGATCGATAGGTGGAGAAAAGGGTCGATCGATACGTTTCTCATCTTTATGTCGATCGATGAGTGGCTCATCTCGTCGGTCGATATCTTCGTAGGTGTGGGTGGGTGGGTATGGATGAAAAGCCGTGAATTCAGCATGTGCCAATATCCTAACCGCGTTGCAATCTGCAGTCGTATCCGGAAATGGCATCGTTGATGTCGATCGATGTGGACTAGTTGGTGTCGATCGACACCATTGTGATCCGCCGAAACTTAGTGAACTTTCCACTTCAAATTCTCCTTCTTGTAGCTTTTCCTGTTTCACCACTTGCCAGAAATCATCATCTATAATGGCATTCACGTGGTGTTTCCTATTTCCTTCCCCTACTTCCTTAGAAGTTCCAATTCTCCTGATAGAGTCTTCAGTCTAGACAATCTGTGTCTCAAGTTTCTTAACTTTAGTGCAAATGGTGTCTATCCTTGTGGTCAGATTGTTAAAGACAGAGTCAATCTTCCCATTGAAGTCAACTGTAAGCTTCTGCTGACCTTCTAGAACTCTATCAATCATGGCATCAAACTTACTCTCCTGGGTGGGTGGTGGTGGGTTTTGGTAAGCTGAGTTGCCGTAGTTCCTTGTGTTGGTGAAGGGTTTCTGATACTGTGAACTCTGGTTGTAGGTACTCTTCAGACCACTGCCAAAAAAGTTTCTGTTTCCACTCTGGTTTCCATATCTCTGAAATCCAGTACCTCCAATGTAGTTCACATCTTCCTCTGTATCATCTTCTCTAGTCTCTCCTTCTTCAGCTGAGCAGACTGGCTGCCCCAGAAATGCATGTAAAACATCTATCTTGGCTCTGACTTCATTCATCTGGTCTTCTCCGATGGCTGCAACCGATTTCTTCTTGTCAGAGTCAGTGTTCTTGGTGCTGCTGCTGTTGGCTAGGTTCTCAATAAGTCTCACAGCCTCTATTGGATTCCTAGTGTTGAAGTTCCCCTCGCTAGCAGTATCAAGAGCCATCTGATACCTCAAGGCGATACCTCTGTAGAAAGTGCTTAGCAGCTGCACTTCATTGAATCCATGGTGTGGACGGTCTCGCTGGAAGAACTTAAATCTGATCCACGCGTCTTTCAAAGTCTCACTAGGCTTTTGCGCGAAAGTGGCGATTTTGCTCCTTAAGTCTTCAGTGCGTGCCTCATCAAAGAAATTACGCAGGAAGGCGTTTTTGATGTCGGCCCAGGATGTCAGTGATCCTGTAGGTAGCTGCTTGAGCCAGTGCGAAGCTTCTCCAATCAGTGAGTATTTGAAGAGCTTGCAAAGTAGGTAGTCCTCAGGGACTCCATCCATACGAATAGCAGCGATAAGATCCTCGAACCTCTCCAGATGGTCCATAGGATGCTCGTGTGATAGCCCAGAATAAGGTATCTGAGACACGAGAGAGTAGTACTGAGGCTTGAGCTCAAAGTTTGGCTTCTGAATCTCTAGAAGTCGAATAGCTGATCTGTTGGTGCAGTACTCGTCTGGACGATTGTAGCCTGCCAACGATTTATGTTTCCCTGTGCATCTAGCTTCTGACCTGTTGCATTACGCAAATGACCATCTTGGTCATACAAGTTTCCATTCTCGCCCTGCGTGAGGATAACAATCGCGACCATGCTTCGCAGAGTAGTATTGATCGATGTACGGTGAGTAGTATGACACGATGTGGATCAGCGAACGGTATCGGTCGACGGTGCTGTCTGAGTGTCGGTCGACGGTTGATCGTGAGTATCAGTCGACGGTACTGCGGTTCTGTCGATCGATGCGAAGCATAGGTCTTTGCGGATTGAGCGTTCCAAGTGTGCAGGATCCTTTGAGAATAATAGTTGATTTCCCCTGTTACTTCTGGTACTGTTGGACATGTACCTGAAAAGACAAGAAAAATTTTAATCAGAAAGGAGGTAAAAGAAAAACCTAAGATTAATACGATTAAATCTAATGGCGATCAAAGCTCCCCGGCAACGGCGCCGAATTTGATAGTGCTCAAATTACCCAGTAGAGCTTACTCTCTCAAATAAGTGGTACAACTGTAGTACTTAGGGATCGAATCACGAGGAGCTAGGGAACCAATTAAATAAAATCTACTAATCAATCCTAGGTGAAGTTGGTTTATATGATGGAAATAAAAATAACAATTCCTAAAATGAGCAAGGTAGTTGCTCTAACTAACAATATGATAGGTTGTTTAAATGTGATAAAGAGTGCTGGACATAGGGCTTTTATTTAGGAATGGAGATTATAATTTCTATAAATGCTTTAACAAGTTGCTTGCATGATACTATAGATCTCAGCCGCTTAACTCTAGTGATACCTCACTGGTTAAAATAATTTAGATCTCTGGCCTCAACTGTCGTATGTTGACACAAAAAAAGAGTCGATCAACATCCTTTTGAGATATCGATCGATACACCTTTCACTCGGCGATCGATTCACCTGTCGGGATATCGATCGACGGCTTCTAGATATGCCTAGGCGCGAGCCGATAATGAACACTAGGTCTCAAGGAGGGCTGTCGCTCTTCTCAACAGGAGACAAGCTAGCTCAAATGGATAATTCAAGATAATCAAAGATCCTAGTGATCTATATTCTAGTTAGCTAATCTAGAACAAGCATAGGGTGCAATCCATTTGATGAGTACCACAACTTAGCAATTATAGTTTGGGGCTAATCCCACAAACCTATTTAAACCCTAGATCTAACAAGTAGACTACTCAGACATAGCTAAGCAATTCATGACAATGGATAGATGAAAGAATTGCATAGATAGAAATAAGTAGAAATACAAAAGGAGATGAGAAATCTCTCCAATCTCTCAAAAAAAAATAAAACTCTAGTCTCTTTCTCACACTCTCTGCTTTGCTTTTCTCTAATTTGTTCAAAGCTTGCCGTCAAAAACACTTAACAAGAATATTTAAGCATTTCCATTAGGTTAAAAACTCATCAGGGGCAATCTCGTAATTTGGTGAAGTCTTGGTGAAGTAGTCGGTTAAACCATTTCGTCCTTGATATCGATCGACAACACATGATGTGTATCGATCGATTATAATCTTCTAGTACGCGGATCTTCTCAGCTACATCGATCGACAACTCAGGATGAGTATCGATCGATTATAATCGCAATGTTGACTTCCGACTTGGTCTTGAATGGTCAACTCGGGTGTATCATCTCTTGTACTCCAAAATGCTCCAAAAACATCACTTTCTCACGAAATGCTCATGAACCTGAAAACATACCTAACAGGCTAGAAAACAGATTAAATATATAATAAAATACTAGTATACCATGGTTAAAAACGGGTAAAATCCATGGTTTATCAACTCTCCCAGACTTACTCCTTTGCTTGTCCTCAAGCAAAAACAGTAGTCTTTGGAAAAGGTTTGAAAACAGCAGGAACTCAAAGATTCAAAATATTGAAGTCATCACTCTATGGGTTTGCAATCCATATCTAAACATCCTAATCACAGAAGTTCATTATGCCTTATCCTAGCTTAGCAACCAAACTCATCTAGTCAACAACTTAGCAAATCTCATCTGACATTCCCCTCTACTAAACTCATTTCTTAACATAAAATAAAAGTGCAGGCTTTACCTTGGGAGTATCGATCAAAGGACACATGGATTCAACTCAAACAAGTATCTGAACACACAGGTAGTATTCTCTGATTCCTTTCTCCCCTCATCTCTCTTCTCTGAATCTCTTATTAGTTTCAATTTCAATAGGTTTCGATGCCACAAAGGTCATCTAATCCATCTTATTGACATTTGCATTGTAACTCATACATTTTTGACAAAGTGTAGCGAATAATGGGGTCTTTGGTAATTTACTTATCCCTCGTTTCCACAATGTGTGATCATCCTTGAGATTTAGAATACTGGGGTCGCAGGAGACACTCCTACCCCTATGCCTCTCAAGAAATAATTTCAATCTTCTATAACATAAACTTAGATCTTGAGACGCTGAAGAGAGAGAAGGAAGGGAACCAGAAACACACAGACTTTTTACCTTCCAGACTTGTAAGAGGATTCCGTTGCAGTGATTTCCAAGTCCCAAGACAAGCAAATAAGTCAGTATTAGTGTTGGAGGTCAGCTTTGGTTCCTTCAAACAATCTTAGCTAGTGAATATAGATAACAGGTTGATCCACTTTAGCATCTTTAGTACTATCTGCAATCAGTAATCTAGAATGGTGCTAAAGAGTGGTCAGACAATCAAATAAAAACCTATATCAATGTTCCTATTTAATACTTATGCGAAAAATAATTTTGAAAAACATTTTAAATAAAAACCAAAATAAAAACACATATTAGTAAACTCCCCCCAAACTTAAATTACACTGTCCCAGTGTAACACAGCCGGTAGTGAGGTGAATAAAATAAATCAAAATTAATAAATATAACAAGTTAGAATGATTAAACCTGATCGACAAGGTGTCCATCGATCTGTAGTGGTGTACGTTGATCGTTAGTAATGGTCGTGTGGTGTCGAGTGATATGAATGGTAAATGTCGGTCAACATCCTTTTGAGATATCGATCGATACACCTTTCGCTCGGCGATCGATTCACCTGTCGGGATATCGATTGACGGCTTCTAGATATACCTAGGCGCGAGCCGATAATGAACACTAGGTCTCAAGGAGGGTTGTCGCTCTTCTCAACAGGAGACAAGCTAGCTCAAATGGATAATTCAAGATAATCAAAGATTCTAGTGATCTATATTCTAGTTAGCTAATCTAGAACAAGCATATGGTGCAATCCATTTGATGAGTACCACAACTTAGCAATTATAGTTTGAGGCTAATCCCACAAACCTATTTAAACCCTAGATCTAACAAGTAGACTACTCAGACATAGCTAAGCAATTCATGACAATGGATAGATGAAAGAATTGCATATATAGAAATAAGTAGAAATAGAAAAGGAGATGAGAAATCTCTCCAATCTCTCAAAACAAATAAAACTCTAGTCTCTTTCTCACACTCTCTGCTTTGCTTTTCTCTAAGTTGTTCAAAGCTTGTCGTCAAAAACACTTAGCAGGAATATTTAAGCATTTCCATTAGGTTAAAAACTCGTCAAGGGCAGTCTCGTAATTTGGTGAAGTCTTGGTGAAGTAGTCGGCTAAACCATTTCGTCCTCGATATCAGTCGACAACACAGGATGTGTATCGATCGATTATAATCTTCTAGTACGCGGATCTTCTCAGCTACATCGATCGACAACTCAGGATGAGTATTGATCGATTATAATCGCAATGTTGACCTCCGACTTGGTCTTGAATGGTCAACTCGGGTGTATCATCTCTTGTACTCCAAAATTCTCCAAAAACATCACTTTCTCACGAAATGCTCCTGAACCATAAAACATACCTAACAGGCAAGAAAACAGATTAAATATATAATAAAATACTAGTTTACCATGGTTAAAAACGGGTAAAATCCATGGTATATCAAATATCTAGCTGTATCTACTGCAAAACTTTCATGAAATCCGCTGTCTGCCCAACTTCTTACTGAGTAATCATCTTGTTTGCTGTTGGTTGGATGGCGAAATTCGGGTAGCAATGATCTGGTAAATCGGGTTCATCATCTGGTGTATTTCAGTCGATCGATAAACCAAAGTTGGTGTCGATCTCTTCTGACTCGCTGATGTCGATCGATGATGTAGTTAGGTCGTCGAACGATCCCGAGTAGTCTATTTCATACTCTTCTTCACAATGACAAACTGCAATGATACCGAGATCATTTTTTTCCATGGTTTTGGCATGTGTTTTGCCAAGTTTGACAGGGACGTGGTGGATATCTGGATCTATCTTGGTCAGGCACATCCTGTTGGTTTTCAAGTCACATACAGCTCCTACTGTAGCCAGAAATGCTCTTCCAAGTAGAAGGGAAGAGTTCCAATTTAACTTGATATCCAGGACACGAAAATCCACAGGGACAATGGCATTACCAATCTGCACTTCCAGGTCTCTGATCAAGCCTCCAGAATTTTTCTGAGTGTAATCCACAAATGTGAAGATCTCTGGTGAAGGCTCTACTTTCAGACACCAGATGGTCTGCCATAACTTTTGGTAAGATGCTGACTGAAGAACCAGTGTCACATAGTGCATGAGGAAACTCAATTCCCTTAACTATACTGGGTATTGCAAACTTCCAGGATCACTCTTTTTCTTCAATGTGATCCTCCTCCTCATGTCTTCTCTGACTGTGTCAAACATTCTCCTAATGTCATTTTCAGTCTCCCTTGTCTCTCTGAAGAACATCCACAATCTGCTTGTGAAATAAACTTCCTCAAAGGGTTTTTCTAGTGGGATTCTGATAACTCTCTTAGTGAAACCATCTATCTCCTTCACATTAGCTTTCCTCTTAACGTTCTTAGGATTTTCTCCTTCCTATTCCTTAACCTCCTTCCTTCAGTTCCCTCTGATACTGGTGTAGTGTCTGAAGGGTTACTAGTAGTCTCTGCAGGGTCAGCTGGTGGTTTCGGTGTTGGTCGGAGTGCATTGATTCATTTGATGTCAATTGCCGGTAATTTCACTTGGTATGTAAAAGGTGCATGTCGATCGATAGATGGAGAGAAGGGTCGATCGATGCATGTCTCATCACTGTGTCGATCGATGAGTGGCTCGTCTCGTCGGTCGATATTTTCGTAGGTGAGGGTGGGTGGAGGTGGATGCGAAGCCGTGAATTCAGCATGTGTCAAAATCCTAACCGCGTTGCAATCCGTAGTCGTTTCTGGAAATGACATCGATCGTGTCGATCGATTTGAAGAATCTGGTGTCGATCAACACCATTGTGATCCACCAAAACTTAGTGAACTTTCCACTTCGAAGTCTCTTTCTTGAAGCTTTTCATGCTTCACCACTTGCCAGAAATCATTATCTATGTTGGCATTCACGTGGTGTTTCATGCTTCCTTCTCCTACTTCCTTAGAAACTCCAGTTCTCCTGATAGAGTCTTCAGTTTGAACAATTTGCGTCTCAAGCTTCCTAACTTGAGTACAAATGTTATATATCCTTGTGTTCAGATTGTTGAAGACAGAGTCAATCTTTCCATTGAAGTCCACTATAAGCTTCTGCTGTCCTTCAAGAACTCTATCAATCATGGCATCAAACTTACTCTCATGGGTGGGTGATGGTGGGTATTGGTAAGATGATTTCCATAGTTCCTGATGTTCTTGAAAGGTTTCTGATACTGTGAACTCTGGTTGTAGTTACTTTTCTGACCACTGCCAAAAAAGTTCATGTTGCCATTTCTGTTTCCAAACCTCTGAAATCCAATACCTCCAATGTAGTTCACATCTTCTTCTGTATCAGCATCTCTAGCCTCTCCTTCCTCAGCTGAGCAGACTTGCTTCCTCAGAAGCCCATGTACAGCTTCTAACTTAGCTCTGACTTCACTCATCTGTTCCTCCCCAATGGCTGCAACAGACTTCTTCTTATCAGAGTCAGTGTTCTTGGTGTTGCTGCTGTTTGTTAGGTTCTCAATAAGTGTCACAGCTTCTATTGGATTCCTGGTGTTGAAGTTCTCCTCGCTAGCTGTATCAAGAGCCATCTGATATCTCAAGGCGATACCTCTGTAGAAAGTGCTTAGCAGCTGCACTTCATTGAATCCATAGTGTGGACAGTCTCGCTGAAAGAACTTAAATCTGATTAGCGTCATTAAAATTCTCACCAGGCTTTTGCGCGAAAGTGGCGATTTTGCTCCTTAAGTATTCAGCATGTGCCTCATCAGAGAAATTACGCAGGAAGGCGTTTTTGATGTCGGCCCAGGATGCCAGTGATCCTGTAGGTAACTTCTTAAGCCAGTGTGAAGCTTCTCTAATTAGTGAGTATTTGAAGAGCTTGCAGAGTAGGTAGTCCTCAGGGACTCCATCCATGTGAATAGAAGCTATAAGATCCTTGAACCTCTCCAGATGGTCCATAGGATGCTCGTGTGATAACCCAGCGTAGGATATCTGTGACACGAGAGAGTAGTACTGAGGCTTGAGCTCAAATTTCGGCTTATGTATCTTTGGAAGTCGAATTGCTGATCTGTTGGTGTAGTACTCATAGGGACGATTGTAGTCTGCCAACTATCAATTTTGAGCTTCTTCTGTACCTCAGATTATGGCTCAGGGATTATGTTTCCCTGTGCATCTAGCTTATGGCCTGTTGCATTACGCAGATGACCATCCTGGTCATACATGTTTCCATTCTCGCCCTGTGTGAGAATAACAATCGCAACCATGCCTCGCGGGTTAGTATAGATCGATGTACGGTGTGTAGTGTCGAACGATGTAGAGCAGCGAAGAGTAACGGTCGACGGTTGTGTCTGAGTATCGGTCGACGGTTGAACGTAAATATCAGTCGACGGTGCTGCGGTTCTGTGGATCGATGCGGAGTGTAGGTCTTTGCGGATTGAACGTTCTAAGTGTGCAGGATCTTATGAGAACAGTAGTTGATTTTTCTTATTGCTTATGGTACTGCTGGACATGTACCTGAAAAGACAAGAAAAAATTTAATCAGAAAGGGGTAAAAGAAAAAGAAAAACCTAAAATTGATAAAATTAATCTAATGGCGATCAAAGCTCCCCGGCAACGGCGCCAAATTTGATACCACTCAAATTACCCTATATAGTGCTTTTACTCTCTCAAATAAGAGGTTCAGCTGTAGTATTTAGGGATCGAATCACGAGCAGCTAGGGAACCAATTAAATCTAATTTATTAATCAATCCTAGGTGAAGTTGGTTTTTATGATGGAAATGTAAAATGACAATTCTAAATGAGCAAGGTAGTTGCTCTTACTAACAATATGATGGTCGTTTATAAGATAATGAAGAGTGCTAGACATAGGGCTTTTATTTAGGTATTGGAGATTATAATATCTATAAATGCCTAATAAGTTGTTTGCATGATATTAAAGAACTCAGCCGCTTGACAATCAGTGATATCTCACTGGTTAAATAACAAGATCTCTGATCTCAACTGTCGTCTGTTGACCAGAAAAAGAGTCGATCGAAATCCTTTAGAGATATCGAGCAATACACCCTTCGCAATGCCGATCGATTGTTTAGTTGGGATATCGATCGACGACTTCTAGAAATGCCTAGGCGCGAGCCGATAATGAACACTAGGTCTCCAGGACGGCTCTCGCTCTTCTCAACAGGAGATAAACTAGTTCAAACAGATAATTCAAGATATAAAGATTCTAGTGATCTATTCTCTAGTTAGCTAATCTAGAACAAGCATAGGGTGCAATCCGTTTGATGAATATCACAACTTAGCAAGTATTGTTGGGGAAAATATCCAGACATGAGTTTTCTCCAGCTTCCGGATAGGCCCTTGACTTCCGGATCCTTTCTCAAGAAACCAGGGACCGACCCCTGCCGTAGGTCCGACCCCCTTGATCAGACCGACCCTTGAAGCAAAATAGAAGTTTTCCTCCAAAGGGGAAACTTCTATTTTTCCAATTATGAAAGAGTTCTATTACTTGAAGCCGACATCTACAACTATAAAAGGGGAGCCCAAACCCTAGAATAAGGGATCGACTATTCTAGACTAGAAGATTAGAGTTTAGGCGACAAAGACTAGGGTTTAGACACCCAAACATTATAGTCCTGAATCAAACACTCAATAACATCTTCTAGTTTACAATTTCTCTTGCTTTCATACAAATTCTCTAGTGTTCCGTAGTACTAAAACGATCCTACACAAAAATACCCTAACAGTTTGGCGCTAGAAGGAGAGGAGTGATCCAACTACGTGACGATGGCACTAGAGGACGATACTAACCAAGTAGAGATGACCCCGAGGGAGATCGAACTCCTCAACAAGCTCGAGTTTATTCAACGTCAGGTTACCGATCTTCACAAAGCTCGGGAGACCACACCCGGAGGTCATGAACTTCTTCTCGAAGTTCAAACCCTAAAAGATCAACTTGGAGAACACTCCAAGCAACTACAGTAGAGCGCCGAGAAGTTAGACGCCATAGAAGCGGAGAATCTTGTCCTCCGACAAGAGAACTATGCCCTCGGTGAAACCAGCAATAAGCGAAACCGGTACTGAACTAGGGTTCAACCCATGGCTTCGCTCAGTACTCCGCGCGACGGGACCCAAGTGCAAGTGGATAGCGATTCCGATACGGAAGATGAGGAGTACTCACCCGATGATCCTGGGATCTCGGATCCGGCTTTAGCCGCCTACTTAGAAAGGGTGGTCTCCGAAAGGTTTGGCACCATTAAATCTATGGTAGAAAGGCTCCTAGTGGTAGCTCCCCCTATTCGGAGAAGTAATTAGGGGTCATACTCTGATACACCTTTCGTGGAAGAGATTGCCTCGGTGGAGATGCCACGCAAGTTCTCTTTTCCGAGCATAAAGATGTACGAAGGTACTGGGGATCCTGACAATCATATCGCGCAGTACAAGCAACGCATGCTAGCAGTAGCAATCCCTCGGGACGCACGGGAAGCTACCATGTGCAAGGGATTCGGATCAACCTTGACCGGCTCTGCTCTCCAGTGTTACATCAATCTTCCCACTAAGTCAATCAAGTCCTTTGCAGCCCTTAACGACAAGTTCGTAGAGCAATTTGCTAGTAGTCGCAACCTAGAGAAGAACTCAGACGACTTCTACGAAGTCCTCCAGCATAGGAATGAACCCCTTCGTTCCTACATAGCACGCTTCAACCAAGAGTAGGTGGTTATCCCTGAGTGCAACGCTGATACGGCTATCTCAGCCTTCAAGCGGGGCTTACTCCCAGAGGGAACCTCTACATGGAGCTGATCAAATACAAGTGCAGGACCATGGAGGACGTATTGTCTCGTGCTTGGGCTCAAATAAGGTGGGAAGAAGATGTTTCTAGTAGGGACAAAGCCTGTCCGAAGTACGATCAGAAGTCCTCAAAGCCAACTAGGAATGATCGCGATGAGCCCTCTCATCCCAAGACCGCGAGAGACCAGCAACCCAAGCAGGGGCAGGTACCAACATCGACCTTTGCCTAGATCCGAGGGGATGAAGGTGTCCACTTGGCCTGATATCTCTCACCTTGCGATATCCAAACCGGAACTGATTGGTGTCCTACGACAAATGGGTCCACAAGTTAAGTGGCCCATCTAAGATGAAGGCTGCAGAGGCTAATCGAAATTCCAAGCGATGGTGCGAGTTCCATAGCGACCATGGTCACACCACGGAAGATTGTATAGCCTTGAAGATGGAAGTCGCCGGTCTCCCTACCGAAGCAGCTCCCACATTGCAACCACAACAAGACCGAGTGATCCATGTCATCTCGGGCGGATCAGAGATAAGCGGAATCAGTAGTGCCACTGCCAAGAGAAGTACTCGCAACGCCAGGAACGGCCAAGAGGCCGAGGGTTCCAAACGCCTACTCCTCGGAACGGATGAGATCAGCTTCACTGCGAGGGAGCAGGAGAAGGTCCTTGCTCCTCATCATGACGCCCTTGTCATTTTACTTACCATAGCAAACTGCTTGGTCAAGCGAATACTAGTAGACAATGGGAGCTCCAGCAACATAATCTTCCATTCGGCCTTCGCCGACCTAGGGGTGGAACCTACAGCTCTAATCAGAAAGGTGATTCTCCTTGTAGGCTTCAGTGGAGAGGTCAAGCAAACCTTAGGAGAAGTTTTCCTCCCGGTGTATACCGAGGGAATAAACCAGGCCACAAAATTCCTAGTCGTCGACATCGTATAATGTGATACTAGGAAGGCCTTGGATCCATGACATGGGAGCCGTACCTTCGACTTTGCATCAGCTGGTAAAGTTTCCAACTCCCTGGGGCATTAAGGCGGTCAAAGGAGATCAGGAAAATGCCAAGTCCTGCTATCAGACTACCCTAAAGGGAAAGACCCAAGTTTTATAGCAATTACAGAAGAAGCTTCCGGCCCCGCATACCGAATAGCCGGAAGTGGAAGAAATGGATGAGGTTCCACTCACATAAGGGAACTTGGGTCGAAACTTAAAGGTAGGCTCCAAGCTTCCAGAAGGTCTAAGAAAAAGATTGGTCGACTTCTTAAGATTCAACTCCGACCGCTTCGCCTGGTCCCACGAGGAGATGCCTGGAATTGATCACGACGTCATCATGCATCAACTCAAAGTGGATCCAATGCATCCTCCCGTCAGACAGAAGATGAGGAAGTTTGCTCCTGAAAGGGACGAGATAATCAACGAAGAGGTCAAGAACCTACTGGATGCCGGATTCATACGAGAGGTGCAATACCCGGAATGGCTAGCTAATGTAGTGTTCGTTAGGAAGAAGAACGGGAAGTGGAGAGTCTCTATCGACTTCACGGATCTTAATAAATCCTGTCCTAAAGACCCTTTCCCCTTGCCTCACATCGACAAGCTAGTCGACGCAACTACTGGTCATCGGCTGATGAGTTTCATGGATGCATTCTCCGGATATAACCAGATCCTAATGCATCCTGAAGACCAAGAGAAGACCTCGTTCATGACCTCAAGGGGCATCTACTGTTACAAGGTCATGCCTTTCGGATTGAAGAACGCAGGTTCGACCTATCAGAGGCTCGTCAACATGATGTTCGTCGATCATATTGATGATATGCTGGTAAAGTCCCTGGACGCTGAGGACCATATCTCGCATCTTCAACAAGCCTTCACAACTCTCAGGGGGTACAATATGAAGCTGAACCCTTCAAAGTGCTCGTTCAGAGTAAGCTTTGGGAAGTTCCTTGGGTATATAGTCACCCACAGGGGCATTGAAGCAAACCCAGAGCAGGTGAGAGCAATCCAGGTGATACCTTCCCCTCGCAAAGTCAAGGAGGTGCAAAGACTAACATGAAGCATTGCCTCCCTGAGCAGATTCATCTCCAGGCTGTCCGACAAGTCGCATTCCTTCTTCGAAACCTTGAAGGACCCCAAGGACTTCCAATGGACCGATAAATGTGAGTAAGCCCTATCCGATCTCAAGGCCTATCTCACTACTCCATCTCTCCTCTCAAAACCCTAGGAAGGGGAAGTCCTACTGCTCTACCTGGCGGTATCAGAGCATGCAGTCAGCGCGGTCCTGGTAAAGGAAAAAGGAAGGAAACAACATCTTATCTACTACGTGAGCAAATCATTTCTAGATGCGGAGACCCACTATAGTCACCTTGAGAAGCTGGCCCTCGCCTTAGTTAACGCGGCTCGAAAGCTGCGCTCCTACTTCCAGGCTCATCAAATCGTGGTGGTCACCTCCTTCAGCATCAAAGCAGTCCTTCATAAGCCTGAAGTGTCCGGGCGATTAGCAAAATGGGCCATAGAGCTGGGAGAGTACGATGTGATCTTTCGACCTGCAACGGCTATCAAATCGCAAGTCCTAACAGATTTCGTAGCCGAATTCTCTCCTGCCATGCTTCCAGCCCTGGAACAAGAGGTAAAGCTTCGTGATAGCGAAGGGGAGAAAGGCGAGTGGACACTGTACATTGATGGGTCTAGTAACGTAAGGGGCGCATGAGTGGGACTAGTCCTAACTTCCCTTACGGGGGAATCAGCCTCAAGGGCTGTACGATGCAACTTCAAAGCAACGAACAACAAGGCTGAGTACGAAGCTCTAATAGCAGGGCTGACACTTGCCAAACATATGGGGGTAGAAGACATCCAGGTCTTTAGTGATTCACAATTGATCATAAGCCAAGTCCAAGGAGACTACCAGGCGAAAGATCCGAGTATGATCAGGTACCTATATGTGGCTAAGCGACTACTCGAAAGGTTTTGACACTGTAAACTCACCCAGATCTTTAGGGAGCACAACTCACAAGCCGGCGCTCTAGCTAATCTAGGGTCCGCCCTAGAAACCACGAGTCATATGATCATCCCCCTGCTAGTACTCCAATGGCCCGCGACAGAAAAGGAGACGGAGCCTGAGGAAGTATACGTAGTAGACGAAGGAGAGACCTGTATGACTCCCATCATTAGCTACCTGAGGTTCGATATCTTGCCTGAAGATCAAGACGAAAGTCGGAAGATAAGGAGGCAAGCCGCGAGGATACTAGAAGAACTCCACGAGGGAGAGTGTGGTTCTCATGGTCGAAGCTTAGTACTCAGAGCCAGAAGGGCTTGGTACTATTGGCCAACCATGGCGAGGGACTCCCTCAAACAAGCTAAACTCTGTAGCCAATGCCAGAAGCACGCGCCAGTCTCCAATCTTCCACAGGAGAACCTCAAATCTCTAAGCTCTCCTTGGCCCTTCCGAAAATGGGGCATGTATGTGGGAACCGAAATTCGCACCGTCAAATTATCGTATAAATAAGGAATGTAGGAAAACCCTAATTTCCCAGAGGTCCCGGATTTCTGCGGAGCCAACGACAAGTGACCAAACAGACGCAGAAAATATGAAAAGATAACAAAACGAGTTTTACGTGAAGTAGATATATGTTTCGAATTCGCGTAAGAGCGTTGCGATGATTACAAAATATTGTAAAAGCTTTGACTGCGAGAACTGTCGGAGATTTTCCTAGTTCTTGCCGTCTCAAAACCTCAAACCTAATTGAGTCGCAGCTCGATAACAAAAGACGAAAACCGTACGAAAAAAGTTTTGTTATGATTTGGGACTGGACCTTATGAAAGGCTGCCTACGTACCCCTTTCGAGAATCAAGTCAGACGTAGTTCAGTTAGAAAGGATTAAACAAGAGACCGAACTGCCTGGCGGAGTTCGTCTATTATTAGTGTTGGTCATAGAAATGGGCATGTCGAGATAATGCCTAGGGTTTCTATGTGCGGAACTCTAAGTAAGAATCGTTAGATCCTTCTGAGAGGAATGGAAGTCTGCGGACAAGATGAAAGTAGAACAAAAGGCGGACAGACTTTCTAGGTCCTTCCTTGCTAGTCTAAACACCTAGGTTCTAAGTTCTCTAAGTCTAGGATCTCGGATCTGCTCTCTCTCTCTCTTTTTTTTTCTCTCTCTCTATGCCTCTCGTCTTGAGCTCCTTATATACTCCCTCTTAGGTCGGTTTACGCTTCCCTCTTTTGCCCTTAAGCCGTCATAGTCCAAAAATGGAAATATTTCATTTTTCCGATTTTCATGATTATCTGCGGAAAGTTTCCATTTATCCGCGGAAACCGATGTTTATCCTCCAAACATAAACCGTCACAAGATTTATGGGATTTTAAGAAATCGTAAGTGGGCCTCGTATCAAGTTTAGGACCCTTTGGGCCGTCTTTTGATTTGAGACGTTTGTTCCGATTTCTCCGATAACGTTAAGTTTCCGCGATTTCATCGTAAACCAAATGGACGATCCCATTTGATCGAGAAATCAAGAAATGGTTAGCCGTGGCTTGCGGAGAATTGTTATAAGGATAGTCGAGAGTGCATTGTTTTACGTTGCATCGTCATTTCGGAAGACTTTGGACGTTTCGGAAAATTGTTGATGTTCGTATGCTCGGTCGCTATAGCGACCGAGCTTTGTCCGCAGCCCGGTCGCTGTATGGGCTCAGTCGCTATAGCGACCGAGCTTCGTATGATCCCTTGGTTGTTCCGTGATTGCCAAGCCGCATCCTCGTGGTTTAACGATCATTTGTTACCTCCGATGATCCTGTTTTAACGAGAACGTCGTTTAGTCGGGGAACCTTTTGCAAGGAGACGATTTTTTAAGAAATCGTTGATTTAAGAAATCGTTGATTTTAGAAATCGTTGATTTAAGAAATCGTTAATTTAAGAAATCGTTGATTTAAGAAATCGTTGATTTTCTTAAATCGTTGATTTAAGAAATCGTTGTTTTAAAAAATCGTTGTTTTTAAAACAAGTTTTTCGTATAAGTTTTCCTTTCTTGAAAACGTAGAAATTCTTAAAACGTATATTTTTATCGAATGTTTTGATACTAAAAATTAGTTTAAGTAATTTTTACGAGAATTATCTTTTTCGATGAATATTTTCGAACGTTAATTTTGTTGTGACCGTTTTTGACCCCAACAATGGACATCGTGGGGAAATTTCCCATGGCGCTGAGGCAAAAGATCTTCCTCCTAGTCGTGACGATTACTTCACAAAGTGGGTAGAAGCTGAAGCACTAGCTAAGATAACGGATCTCCAGATCAGGAAATTCCTGTGGACAAACGTGATCACACGTTCGGAACCCCTCATGAGATCGTCACAGACAACGGACCCCAGTTCACGAGCTACAACTTCCGAAAGTTCTACAAGGACTGGAAAATCAAGCTTTCCTATTCAACACCACGACATCCCCAATCAAACGGTCAAGTCGAATCCACTAACAAGACAGTGGTGAATATGCTCAAGAAGCGCCTAGAAGACGCCCATGGGCGATGGGCAGAAGAGCTACATGGAGTACTCTGGGCCTATCGGACCACTCCGAAGACGGCCACCCAGGAGACTCCCTTCTCGCTTGTCTACGGTGTTGAAGCGGTGATACCCACAGAGGTGCACGTAAGGACCACGGTCTCGGAATTCCTCTCCCAGGAGGAGAATAACGAGCTAATGTCCCTGAGTTTAGACCTACTCGATGAAAGAGGGAAGCGGCCCACCTTAGAAATGCGTCCTACCAGTTGAAAGTAGCCAAGAGGTACAACAAGAAGGTCAGATCTAAAACCTTCCAGAAAGGGGATTGGGTCATAAGGCGAGTTTGTGACCATACAAGGGACAAATCAGCCGAAAAACTTGCTCCTGGATGGGAGGGTCCCTATAAGGTAATAGAGGTGCAAAGGGCGGAGCCTATAAGCTGGAAGACAGCGACGGTAAGGTACAACCCAACTGCTGGAACGCCTTGCACCTCAAATTCTATCACTTCTAAAGTAAGATCCCCGGATCAAACCTTATATACTACTACTATTATTATGATATATTTAAGTACACTGGTTTTCATACTCCTATGTATGCGATAACGTCTCCGAACTAAGCTTATAAAATACATTATTAGTTACGTCTAAAGGGGTTATAGGAACTCCAATATACTTAAAGGGGCATAATAGCTAGGTCAGGCCCTAAGGGACCTTAGATCTTAGCAAACCCTATATATACTAGTGAGAATACTCACATGGGTGCACGACATATAAGGAACAGGTCTGATTAACCATATTACGTTGTCTGCACCTCGGGCCCTGCGTAAAGGCTATAAGTCCAAAAGTTACGTAGGGACCACCGTACTAGTGCTACCCAAACCTTGTGTTAAAGACACTACGAGTTAAATACACACAGGGTGTTAAAGACGCTACGAGTTAAATACACACAGGGAGCATGACGTACACTGCAAAGTACTGTAATCAGATGCTGACAGCTGATTTGCAGGGAGCAAATGTGCGAAAAAACCGGTTAGCACCAAAATTTAATACTTATCCAGACGTGAAAAGTAGTGTGTCTGGTGTGAAGTCGCTCCGCGGGGCAGGCCCACGCCAGACCACATTAAGTCTGATCATGACCTTTTCTGCAGAAAGGTAGAGTGCAACATTGAGGTTCGCGAGAGTGACCTATACCTCCGGGTGGCAGAGTGCGGTTTCTCAATAACAGATCAGTAGTGGTTCCCCCATGGGGAGCAGAATACGATCACAAACCTCCCATAACGCATACGGCTTCAGTGTCTATGATGAACCTACGGGTTCAGTACGGCCTCAGGGTCTATATAACAACCTTCGGGTTCAGTACGGCCTCAGGGTCTATAAAAGAGCCTCCGGGTTCAAAACAGCCTCCGGGTCTGTAAGGAATCTTCGGATTCATGATCACCTAAGGGTTGATCAAGGGCCTTCGGGTCTAACTGATCTTTGGGTCTAATAAGAGTCTCAGGGTTCAAGGATCTTTGAATCCAAATATCAACCTTCGGGTTTGCCAAGGACCTCAGGGTTCAAAATATCAACCTCCGGGTTCGAGGTATCCATCGGGTTTAGTCATGGTCCCCGGATCTAAAGATTAAACCCCAACACTCAGAAACCTCAGGGTTCAATGAGCAAACCTTCGGGTTTAATAAAACGGCCTTCGGGCCTAGGTAAGGGACCTCAGGGTTCAAGGCCTTAAGAACTTCCGGGTTCTAGGGCTCTTGAACCCCAGGGTTCAAACCAAGCTAGAACTCTAGGGTTCTAAGCAAGGATCTTTTCATCCCAAAACTAAAACTCAGGTTTTTAATAATGTATCACAAGGTCTAACGCTTTTCTAATCATTTCAGGTTCAGTCAGTTTGACTAGCAGGATTCAGGTCCTAGACATTGATATCCTTCCAAGGGATCAACCCTTACAAGGATCCGGCCCTTACAAGGGGTCAATTCTTTCAAGGGTCCATCCCTTCCCACGAATCTATGCGCCTACCTAAACGCCCTTGCATTATGAAGATACGGAATTGGCTCAATAAGGTCTAGACCTCTAAGCTGTCAACACAGTACAAGCTTCTAATCCTAGACTGTTGTGGTCACGAAATCCATGGTTCGACCAGAGTCTCACCAAACCTTCCAAACCAGCCATCTAGAAGGTACCAGTGACCGAGGTACAGTCCCAGGCAAATATCTCAACAACCAGAAGGTCTTTTGTCATGAATCTAATTTTCATAGAAGGCCAACTCATCAAAGATTCACTGAGGCTTGGAATTACAAGTAAAGCTTCACGGAGGAAGAAGTTATGATTTTTAAAAACCGGAGGTTCTCCAGCCAGTCCATCTGCGAGCACCATACTTTAGAAGATGATTTCAGCCCAACCATGAAGCGTCCCTTTCCAGAATAAATCATTAGCTTCAAGAGGGATTCATTGTCTATCCAGAGAGTCCAGAATCAGGCGAATTGGTTCAGTGAATACCAAGATACAATCAATTTTCCAAAACCGGTCAAACCGACATTATTTTGGGAAAGTTGCCAACCAATTTCATTTGGTCCGACCCAAACCTATTTGTGGAAACCAGGAGATACTCTAAGCCAACCAAAAGACATCCAACACTCTATACCATGCACCAGCAGCCAGAGGATCAGGCGGATTCTCATGCAATCACTCTTACCATATTTGGAGCAAACCGACATTAATGTCCAACAGCTCTTTTCTGCTCAAACCAGGAACGTGATCAGCTCCTATCCAGCCATAAAGAATATTCCCAGGATGCTTTCCTATCCTCTCAAACCATCCAGATTCAAGAAGAAGAAAGATCTCCATTTATGGCCAAGCAAATCACCTCCAACAACCATATTCCCTCCTAGATCAGCTCCATTGAAGACCAAACTTTTTTTCAAGTTATTAGCTTTCCTTTTATTTTTTGTGACCGTTTGGTCTTGTCCAGAGTCCTCTTTGTCGAGCCTATAAAGCTCAAAGTCGTTTGTTCATTGTAAACCCACCCATCTTTGAAAGTAATATGAATTATTCAGTTTTCTAGTTTTCTTAAAACTTGTTTCAAGTCTTTAGAGTTTGTGAGAAGCAGCTCCAGAGCACCTTAACTTATCAAGACTTCTTTCCATAGTGTCTTGTGGCGTCCTCAATCCCCAATCATTTTCATCTACTGGTTTGCCTTGAGAGAGACTTCAGTCCAGCAAGCAAATCTCATATCTATCCATCTTCCATCCATTGATCTTGTTGAGAGTGACTTCAGTCCAGCAACAAAGATCCCATCTCCATCAATCTATCTCTTTTCTATTTGCTTTTATTCATATTATCATTCTCATTCATATTCATATTTGCTTCTGTTTGCATCATAAACTTATAAAACTCATAAAAAGGTTCATTCTTTTTTTTCAGGTACCAATCCGAACTATTGGACTAAACTTCAGTTCCATATTTCCGGAAGGCCTGACCCTGTGCCCACAAAATTTTGGTATCAGAGCTCAAAGCTCCTGAATCAGGTCCATTCTATCCTTGCATCATATTTCATTTGCTTGCATTTGTTTTCATCTTAAATAAAAAAAAAACAGTTTTTGCATTTTGTGTTCTTTGTTCATCATATAATTGAAAACCATAAAAAGTTTGAGGTAGGAGAAGACCAGTTGTTTTATTTGATTCATTTTAGTGATAAAAAGAAAAGAAAATTTTGTTTGCATTCATTTAGCTATGTGTTTCCATTTTTAAAAAAAAAAGTCAAAAAAAAATCAGCATTCCATATTTGTTTCTTGTTTGAAATCTTGAATTAAAAAAAAGAAGGGCATATCATTTTAATTTCGTGCATATCATATCTGTTTCATAAGTTTGTTATTTGCATTCAAAAAAAAAAATCATTCATCATAATTTATCTCAGTTGTTGCATATTTTATATTTCTCGGTTTATTGCATTCTTTAAACTAAAACTCAAAAAAAAAAAAATTCATTATCAGCTTTGCATTTAATATTTCTTTCCATAGTGTTTTTTATCATTTCATATTGTTTTATTTCGTGCTTGCATCAGAAAAAGAAAATAAAAAGTTTTAAAACATAGTTCATATCATTTGCATATTTGGTTTTAATTGTTGCATCTTAAAGAAAATTCAAAAAAAAATCAGCATTAATTTTGTTTTCCATATTTTCTTTCCATTTGTTTCTCATTTCATCCCATAGTGATTTATTTCGAGCTTGCATCCAGAAAAAACAAAAGAAAAATCATATTGCATAGTTTATTTCATTTCGGTTCATAATTGCATCTTTCTCGGTTTAGTTTAAGTTAATTATTGCATTTGATTTATTTTGGTTCAATCAGAATTTCCCAATTCTTCACTTGCTCTTTGAGATTGATTTCAGGAAGCAATGGAAGGGGAGAGACACAACCAACACCTAAGGGCCAAACTGAACCAACAGTTTCCAGCTTTGCAAAAGGTTAATGATCGGATTGCTAAGTTGAGGAAAAGAAACAAGGCACAAGGCCGACGACCACAACCTGGAGAAATTAGATTTGGAGAAGTACCAGAGGCTGTTTATGTTGAGCCCAAACCACCAGACCCCTTATGGAGAGCTCCATATACACCAATCGGCCCAAAAGGAAGTAATCAAAAGTTGTGCTTATACATCTGACACCTTAGTGTTTTCAGGTTTAAGCAGGAACCCAGAGGTGTATCTAAGATGGGAAATGAACATGGATAAGTGGCTGCGGTCCCACAAAATTGCCAAGGAAAAGTGGCTGTTACAAGCTGTCCAAACCTTTACCAAAAATGCCTACAAATGGTGGTTAAAGGAGAGCACTCAACAAGTGTTAGATTGGAAAGACCTCAAAGTCAGGATGCACAAGGAGTTTGTAGAGAAGTTCCAACACCATGTCGTGCCAGTGAACATGAAGGAGACTAAAGGTACCAGTCCATACATGCTGTGCAAGCCAACTTCAAAACCGGACCATGAAAGTGTTCAAGTAAAGGCTATGGTAAGTCTTATACTTGATAATTTGGTTTATGAAACATCAAGCCAAGGTAAGTCTTTTGATTCAAAATTTTTGAAAGATCAGACATGTTTTAGATATCATAAAATAGGACACTTTGCTGAAGCTTGTCCAACTAAACAAGTATTGAAAGAAACATCACTAGAAACTAAAACTGAAATGTTTAAAATGAGTGATAGTTTTATTCAATCTGATTTGTTGGTTTCAAATTTTTGTATAATGCACTTGTCTTTGTCAAAGGGTGTTGTAGCAGGAATTAAGGAGCATGAATTCAAAGAAGAGGAACCACCAGGCTTCACCCTTGTGATGGACCAGAAGATAGTTCAAGACACAATGCAGTCCATGTTTCTTAAAGAAGCAAGACCAGTAGTACAAGTATCCCACCAAGGTAAGTGTTTAACACCACCTTTAGATACTAGTATTGACATGTGTGTTCTTGATATAGGGAGTAAAAATGAAAGCTATATTCTTACTGATGTTCCAAGGAAGGAACCAGACCATAAGCGCAGTCATGTACCACCTCACAAGTAGAAACCAAAATCTGAACAATTAATTGTTCAAATTCCAAAACCTATGGTAAGTTTCATATTTGATCAGCTTGTTCTTAATATTTCCATGACAAGATTAATGCACTTGTCTTTGCCAAAAAGTTTTGATCCAGGAATAAAAGATGTAGAAGTTCATACCAGCCTAGGTAAAAAGGTGCAAGAAAGGCAGCCATCAACCCAAAGCTGCTCAAAGAAGAATTTAATTCTTCATCATGCTGATGCATCCATGGTAAATTCTACCATAACACATTCTGTTCATAAATCTCCAGTATCAGATATAATCCACTTTGTCTTTGTCGAGAATGTTGAGAATTTTTCAGATTGCAAAGAAGAAAGACTTAAAGAAATTCCACTGGATAATCTTTTGTTACTAGAAGAATCAGCCCCAAAGATGGTCAACAATGAGGCTACCAGTAGTGTGAAGTACCATCAACCTCAGAAGAGATGCAATGCCAAAGTCCATAGCAGAGGCGTGATCCTGTCCTATCTTCTGAAAGAAGAACCACCTGATGCAAAGCCCATTCCCAAACCGAAACAATACCAAGGTAAGACTTTGGAATCTCAAAAGAAAATGAAAGCTGACTTGTTCTATCTTGGTGAAGATTATACAGTTTCGAGGTCGAAACCTTGTCAAGAGGGAGGAGATGTTGTGGTCACGAAATCCATGGTTCGACCAGAGTCTCACCAAACCTTCCAAACCAGCCATCTAGAAGGTACCAGCGACCGAGGTCAAGTCCAAGGCAAATATCTCAACAACCAGAAGGTCTTTTTTCATGAATCTAATTTTCATAGAAGGCCAACTCATGAAGGATTCATTGAGGCTTGGAATTACAAGCAAAGCGTCACGGAGGAAGAAGTTATGAATTTTACAAACCGGAGGTTCTCCAGTCAGTCCATCTGCGAGCACCAGATTTTAGAAGAAGATTTCAGCCCAACCATGAAGCGGCCCTTTCTAGAATCAATCATGGGCTTCAAGAGGGATTCATTTTCTATCCAGAGAGTCCATAATCAGGCGAATTGGTTCAGTGAATACCAAGATACAATCAATTTCCCAAAACCGGTCAAATCGACATTATTTTGGGAAAGTTGCCAACCAATTCCATTTGGTCCGACCCAAACCTATTTGTGGAAACCAGGAGATACTCTAAGCCAACCAGAAGATATCCAACACTCTATACCATGCACCAGCAGCCAGAGGATCAGGCGGATTCTCATGCAATCACTCTTACCATATTTGGAGCAAACCGACATTAATGTCCAACAGCTCTTTTCTGCTCAAACCAGGAACGTGATCAGCTCCTATCCAGCCATAAAGAAGATTCCCAGGATGCTTTCCTATCCTCTCAAACCATCCAGATTCAAGAAGAAGAAAGATCTCCATTTATGGCCAAGCAAATCACCTCCAACAGCCATATTCCCTCCTAGATCAGCTCCATTGAAGACCCAACTTTATTTTCAAGTTATTAGCTTTCCTTTTATTGTTTGTGACCGTTTGGTCTTGTCCAGAGTCCTCTTTGTCGAGCCTATAAAGCTCAAAGTCGTTTGTCCATTGTAAAACACACTCATCTTTGAAAGTAATATGAATTATTCAGTTTTCTAGTTTTCTTAAAACTATTGTTTCAAGTCTTTAGAGTTTGTGAGAAGCAGCTCCAGAGCACCTTGACTTATCAAGACTCCTTTCCATAGTGTCTTGTGGCGTCTTCAACCCCCCATCATTTCCATCTACTTGTTTGCCTTGAGAGAGACTTCAGTCCAGCAAGCAAATCTCATATCTATCCATCTTCCATCCATTGATCTTGTTTGAGAGTGACTTCAGTCCAGCAACAAAGATCCCATCTCCATCAATCTATCTCTTTTCTATTTGCTTTTATTCATATTATCATTCTGATTCATATTCATATTTGCTTCTGTTTGCATCATAAACTTATAAAACTCATAAAAAGGTTCACTCTTTTTTTCAGGTACCAATCCGAACTATTGGACTAAACTTCAGTTCCATATTTCCGGAAGGCCTGACCCTGTGCCCACAACATAGACCCCACAATTCCACCTAGGAGATCGTGCTCCTTCCAAAGAGACTCGTGCTCAATGCCCCTATGAACCGTTTTAATCGAAAGATAGTTTTGGAGAGTTATGAACGCACGAATCCATAAAGTGAATACAACATAAAAAGGCGAAAATGATAAGTATTATTATTAAGCTATCAGAAGTCCTTATTCGGCTACAAAATCATCAAAAGCCCGGGGAAATAAATTATAATATAGAATAAAGCATAAATATAAAAAACACTTCAGGGCTTCGGGTGATGCGGTGCCAGAGGAAAAGCATCAAGTCCACCTTTCCCATTCACCGAACCTTGGACAGGCCCTCCAACAGGTCCCCAGCGGTTGATATTTCTCTCCGACTACTCCTTCACAAGCTCCCAACGAGCTTGCTCACGGGCCCGCTGCACGGTCAAAGCTTGATGAGTTATCACCTCTCGAAGCTGGTTACGAAGGAAGAGGACCAAACAATCTGTTACTTCCCGCATTCCTTAGGGTCGAAGGAGTCGCAACTGAGGAGACAAAGGAAGGCGATGCATAAGACCGTCTCTTCTGAGTATTGGCTCTACAATATTCATTTTACACCGATGATATCGAAGCTCAAGGAATCCCACCTAAAAGTCAGCAGAACAAAGGGTCAGAATCGTTTCGTGACTGTTTAAGAGAAGGAAAAGCTGTCTTACCCCAAATACGACTATGGCGTAAAGACATCCGGCTCATCAAAAATAGAATCCAACTGTATCGCCTAGGAATGCCTTTTGCCAACTTTACCAAAACCTCGCCAGCAGGGAATACCGACCGGAAGACCTCTACAAAAACATTACGTAAGGTGGGATAGCAATGCAAAAGTTATCTTGAAAATGAAGAAAAAAGAGGCATACCGACGGATCGCCAAAAGAGAGGGTAGCGCGGAGCATCGTTAACCTTCATGAACACATATCTCCTGTTCCAGAAGTCGTTTGAAGGGAAACTCCCCCGGACTCCCCTAGGAGGTTCATCTACCAAAGGTTCACCATCACGAGACCAGATTTGGTAAAAACCCTTCTTGTTCGATAAAGGAAAGAAGGAGTAGGAGTACAAAATTTCAGGTAGTCCGAAAGGAAAACTGTGAAATTCACCCAACACTTGAATCGCCATTAGGGTAAGCAATGTTGCCGGCGTGAGCTGCGAAGGAGAAAACCCAAAGTAAGACGCTACTTCCGCGACCAGGGTAGGAATGTCCCCCCTGAAGCTTGCTTCTAGGTACGCCTCGAAGATAGCTATCTCGTCAGTACCACCAACCGGAGCTCGTTCGAACTCATCCGCGCATCGTAGTTCCACCGAGTTAGGAAGAGAATACCTCATGCGGATCCCGATGAGATCTCTATGCCTGATGTCCGATATCGGACCATCCTCGTCCTCGTCACCGAAAGAACGAAAGCGAAGCTGCCGCAAGGGAGCCATAGGAACGTCTTCGCTACCCACTCTCTAAGTCACCCCTGGAGTCAGAATAGGCGAGGCAAAGGGATCACCGAACAGGTATCGAGGCCTAGCATGACCACCTACATGGGAGGCTGGAACCGCTCCAAAGTGGGTCTGATCGTTCGACATTTTCCTCAAGCAAGGATGATGATTCTTACTCGGGTCTATATCATTCAAAGGTGCCAGAGCATTCGTATATATATCCAGAAGAATTTTCCATTTAATCACCAAAGGGGAAAGGAAAATCAGCAAAAATGTTCATTAAGAGAAAAAGGGGATCTTGCCGCCAAAAGCTTTCGGTGTGGCGGCTAGGGCTTCTCCTTGATTCATTTTTACGATAGGACGCCCGTTCTACAGCATGGACTGCACCCTGCTAGATTGTCTCAACCCTCGACAAGGTATCGGCCTGATTCACTGCAAGGAGACAAGGTGCCCAAGGAATACTCCGTCCTAAGAAAAAACTACCAAGGCTCGAGAGCACATGTTATCCCTTGATTTCCACGAGCAAATCAAGGGATAAGGGGCAAACTGTTGGGGAAAAATATCCAGACATGAGTTTTCTCCAGCTTCCGGATAGGTCCTCGACTTCCGGATCCTTGCTCAAGAAGAAACCAGGGACCGACCCCTGCCATAGGTCTGACCCCCTTGATCAGACCGACCCTTGAAGCAAAATAGAAGTTTTCCGCCTAAGGAGAAACTTCCATTTTTCCGATTATGGAAGTGTTCTATTACTTGAAACCGACATCTACAACTATAAAAGAGGAGCCCAAACCCTAAAATAAGGTATCGACTATTCTAGACTAGAATATTAGAGTTTAGGCGACAAATGTGAGTTTTAGAGAATTGTTGGGGTCAAAATCGGTCAAGACGAAATCGATGTCCGAAAGTCTCGGAAAAACATGAAAGATGTTAGAGCAACCTCGAGAGACTAATTGTTAATCGAGAAACCTTGGAAAAATATTAAGTTCGAGATTAATCATCTCGAAATCAACGGCTAGAAACGTTTTCTACACGAGGAAAAACCTACGGAAAACAAAAAGGACGCAAAAACACGCACAAGCCAAAGGAACCGAGCAGCCGACTCCGGTCGCGGCCGTGGCCGCCGGGCGGCTAGGCCCCGTGCTGGCCGTAGCCGCCGGCGGCTAGCGCCCGTGCTGGCCGTGGCCGCCGGGAGGCTAGCCCCCGTGCTGGCCATAGCCGCCGCCGGCTAGCGCCCGTGCTGGCCGTGGCCGCCGGGCGGCTAGCCCCTGTGCTGGCCGTAGCCGCCGGCGGCTAGCGCCCGTGCTGGCCGTGGCCGCCGGGCGGCTAGCCCCCGTGCTGGCCGTGGCCGCCGGCGGCTAGCGCCCGTGCTGGCCGTGGCCGCCGGGCGGCTGGCCCCCGTGCTGGCCGTAGCCGCCGGTGGCTAGCTCCGGTGCCGGCCGTGGTCGCCGGGCGGCTAGCCCCGTGCTGGCTTGGGTCGTCGGGCGGCTAGTCTTCGTGCGTAAGTTCTAGGCCCCTGGGTCGCCAGAAATCCGTGTTTTGCGACTTTCCGAGATCCCGCAAACAAAACTCCTTTTCCTGCTCCAAGATTTCGGAGAACCCGTAAGACGTCAACGGACAGAAAGACTTCGTATAAAACGGTGATGGTTATCTTAAAACACCATTCGCCTCAGCAATGGATCGAAGATCTTCCGAAAGACTCGACATCCAAGTAGGAGCATTCTTTCAAAGAAATCGTAGAAAACAACGGAAGTCCGGAAGACGGCCCGAAAGGGAACAAACCCGATCGGACGGCCCACTTACGATTTTCTAAAAGATAGATACGACGGTTTACAATTATCTTCACATAACAAGATAAATGTTAAACTTCCGGAAGGATAAATGTCAAATTTCCGAAAGGATAAATGTCAACTTTCCCGATAAACACGAAAGCCGACGAAAATGGAAAAAGCCCAGCTCGCGGCAGACTCAGCCCATCAAGAATAGACCGTCATGTGGGAGTATATAAGTAAGGTTAGGAGAAGAGGAAGGGGGATCCGAAATCAGAAGAAAGAAACCACTCTAGAGCAACTTAGAACTTAGGCTTTTATTTCCTTTTTAGCGAGCTGCGACTCAACTAGGTTAGATCTAGGTTTTAGACTAGCGACGATCGACAGCTCTTTCGGCCGAGATCTCGACATGTCGTTCAAACGCTCTCCGCGAATTCGGAAATAAGATTCTTTCTTTTGCTCTCTTTATTTTACGTATTTATTCCCAAACTAAACTCGTATTAACTTCGTCGTGCGTGGCCCAGCAGATAGCCGGGATCCTCGGGGAAAACTAGGTCAACTTAGTTTTCCTACGTTTAAACTTAACTAAAATCGACAGTGCGAATTTCGGTTCCCACAAGAATTATGAGAGTTTAAGTGAGGAGATTAAAGAACTTAGTGAAGAACATGAGATTAGAGAGAGAGAGAGAGTGAAGGAGTAAAACCATTTCCTTGATTAATTAGGTTGCATACAACATTGTTAAATAGATAAATCAGTGTAGTAAAGACAAGAAGAATTATAATAAACTAAGATTGGTTTCCTTGCTGCCTGATCTGAGATAGTGATAGGTCTGTCTTGGAGAAGGACTGCTCCAAATGGTAAGGAGATCATGTGATCTTTATATTATTTAAATGTCAACTTGCCTCTCTTCTTGTCTCACTCTCCAACAGCTTTCTCCACTCAAAACAGGTTCACATGACTTCTTCTTCTCTTCTCTTATACACTGATCACATCTCTCTTTTATGCTTCATATCAACACTCCCCCTCAAGCTTGAATCATGGAACTGATCAAGCTTGGAAACCATGAAGCATTCCCTCATTAAAACCTTTAGCTTGGAAAAACCACATGGGATAAAAACCAAGCCAAGGAAAAAGAGTAGAACACTTCATGGTTAAGGGAATCAGTGTGATGAAAGATCCACGAGTCCCAACTTAGGATGTATGAACTCGCAAACCTTAGCACTAGCAGCCTTTGTGAAGATGTCAGCCAATTGATCCTCACTTCTTGTGTAACATGGTAGGATTATCCTTTGCTCCACAGCCTGTCTTACTTTATGGCAGTCCACCTCAATGTGTTTAGTCCTCTCATGAAACACATTGTTGGATGCTATGTGTATTGCAGCTTGATTGTCACAGTGCATGGTGATTGGTGATGAAGTCTCTATACCCAAATCTTTAAGCAGGTTCCTGATCCAGATCAGCTCACTAGTTAGCTTCCTCATTGCTTAATACTCAGCCTCAGCACTTGAGCATGATACAACCTTTTGCTTCTTGCTCTTCCAAGTCACTAGATTGCCTCCAATGAAGGTACAATAGCCTGTATTTGATCTCCTATCAACTCTATCTCCTGTCCAATCAGCATCACAATACCCAACAATTTCTGTGCTCTTGTTGCATCCCATCCACACTCCTTGTCCTGGCACCTCTCTTAGGTACCTTAGTATCCTCTCAACCATGTTCCAATGGTGTATCTTGGGTGCTTGCATATGCTGGCTCACTTGGTTAATTGCAAAGCACACATCTGGTCTTGTGATAGTGAGATATATAAGCTTTCCCACCATTCTTCTATAGTGCTTCACATCTCCATATGGCTTGCCATCAATCTCCCCCTCACGCATCACTTTGTACCCATCTTCTAGTGGAGTCTTTGCTGTTCTTCCTCCTAAGTCACCTGCCTCATTCAAAAGATCAAGTGTGTGCTTTCTTTGGGATAAGAAAAGCCCTTCCTTAGATCGGCATATCTCAATCCCTAGAAAGTACTTTAACTCTCCCAAATCTTTGATATCAAAAGATGATCTAAGAAAAGCTTTAGTAAGGAGTATACCTTCTTTGTCACTCCCTGTGATGATGATATCTTCAACATATACTAAGATCACAACAATCCCTTTCTTGCTGGTGAGGGTAAAGAGAGTATGATCTGCCTCAGATTTCACAAAGCCCCTTCCATTGAGTGTGGTGCTGAGCTTGTGGTACCATGCTCTAGGTGATTGTTTCAATCCATAGATAGCCTTCTTGAGTCTAAGAACATTTCCAGGTTTCACTAGGTGTTCTAGTCCAGGAGGTGGCCTCATGTAGACCTCATCTTCTAGTTCTCCTTGTAGGAAAGCATTCTTCACATCCATTTGCCATAGATCCCACTCTAGGTTGACAGCCAAGGATAGTATTATCCTTATGGTGTGAAGTTTAGCAACTGGTGCAAAGGTATCTAGATAATCCTCTCCATATGTTTGAGTGAAGCCTCTTGCTACTAGCCTTGTCTTGCGCCTCTCTACTGTCCCATCAGCATTGTACTTTATGGTGAAGATCCAGCGGCTGGTTACGGCTTTCTTCCCTTTTGGTAACTCCACTTCATACCATGTATCATTGATGATCATGGCATTAGTCTCACTGCCCACTGATTCTTTCCATTCCTCATGCTCCATAGCTTCCTCATAAGACCTTGGAATGTATTCCTGATCCAACTCTCCAATAAACACCACATGTTCTTGGGGATAATGAGCTAGAGAGCACACTCCTTGTATGGGATGAGCCACAGCTTGAGCATTGAAGTAGACCCTATTGTTCTTCCAATTTAGATCAACCGGCTTTCTGATCCTAGAACTTCTTCTTGGACCCGGCTGTGAACTACTTTCCTCAGTTGCAGCTTGATCAATATTAGGCTGAGGCTGGCTTGCAATCACTACTGGATCAATATTTGGCTGAGGCTGGCTTGCAATCACTACTGGCTCCTCTTGAGTCATGTGATGATCCTGCTCCTCTTGTGTATGATGCTCAGCTTGATCATGACTTGCTGAATCATCTTGATAGTGTTCAGCTTGATTGTCCCCCTCAGGATCAAGGTGAGGAATCTCAATCACATCAGTATCAACCTCAGTAGATGGCATGGACTGATGGGGAGTGGCCTCAGGTGTAGTGGCTCCTTGATCTTGGTTTGTACTGATTCCAAGTCTTTCCATAACTCTCCTTAGGTTGTTAGCTCTATCCGAGGCTGAGTGGGACAGGTTCTCTAACTCTTCCCAACTCTTTCCATCATAGTAGCCTCTAGATTCCACAAATTTCACATCTCTTGAGACTAAGACCCTCCTGGTCTCTTGTACATAACACTTATAGCCCTTCTGGTGAGGAGAGTATCCAATAAACATTGATCTTGTACTCTTAGCCGACAGCTTATCCCTCTGACCTCCTGGAATCAAAATAAAAGACAAACACCCAAACACACGCACATGGTCTATAGATGGTTTGTTTTTGTTCAGAACCTCAAAAGGAGACTTATCTTGAAGGACCCTGGTTGGAATCCTATTGATCAAGTAACATGCTGTGAGAACTGCATCTCCCCAAAATCGTTTAGGCACACTGGTATGAAACATCATACTCCTTGCCACTTCCATGAGATGCCTATTCTTCCTCTCAGCCACACAATTTTGTTGTGGAGTGCATGGGCAGCTAGTTTGGTGGATCATTCCATGCCTTGCTAAATGTTGCTTGAAAGCATTACTTGTATATTCTCCTCCATTATCTGATCTAAAAATTTTTATCTTGGCATTAAAGTGGTTAGCAACATAGTTTTGAAAATTTATGAAAGCTTCTAAGACCCTATCTTTAGATGGTAACAGTGTGATCCAAGTGTATTTAGATTTTTCATCTATAAAGGTCACAAAGTACTTATGATTTTCTCTAGATATGCATGGAGCAGTCCATACATCAGAGTGAACAGGATCAAAGCAATTTTCATAAATAGTACTTGATTTAGAGAACACACTTTTGCAATGTTTGCCTAAGATACAAGCCTCACAATCAGTTTTAAAAGAAATACTAGGCGACATGATGTTTAAAGCTCTAGAATGAGGATGTCCTAATCTAGCATGCCATAAAACATCTTTAGGTAAATCAGAAATGGAATATAAAGCATGAGATAAATCGGCTGATAGCTTGGTGTCTTCAAGTAAGTACAACTCAGCTTTTGTCACACCTTTGCCAAGCACCCTACTAGTTTCAATATCCTGAAAGTAAACCTCATTAGGAGTGAAGGTAACACTGCAATTTAAATCATTAGTAGCTCTTTTAACAGATAACAAGTTTGAGGTAAAAGTAGGCATATAGAAAGCTTTTGAATTAATATCATATAGCTTAAGATCACCTACTCCTTTAATAGGTACTCTTTCCCCATTAGCTATCATAACATTTCCTAGGGCAGGAACAATGTTTTTAATCAAGTTCAGATCACTTATCATGTGGTGACTAGCTCCTGAATCTATAACTAAAGGTTTAATCATTTTTGATCTAGTTAAAGAGTTCAAGGAGATCCCACATTTAGCTGAAGCATGTAAGGAGGTACCAAGTGTTTTACCAGAGTTATCTTTGAGGATTTTGATGAGAGCTTCAATGTCTGAGCGCCTGATAGTCTCATCTTGTGTGTTCCTCATTGTTGAGCTGCTACTGGAAGCCATGGCCTTCTCATCTCCTCCTCCATTGTTGCGCACAGGTCCAGCATCACTCACATCACCAGTGTAGTTAGCTCTTGCTTCATTTCTAAATTTCTGTGGCTTCAAGTGGGGGTGGAGTATCCAGCACTTATCTCTTCCATGTCCTTTCTTCTTGCAGTGGTCACAGACCCACACTTTCTTGTCTTCAGGCTTGAAATGTCCTTTGTTGGCTACTGCCTCAGCTCCATCAGCCTTATTTGTGAGTACCAGATCTTTCTTTCCTCCAAAGAGACCCACTGAACCTTGTTCCTTCTGGATTTGATTACATACTTCATCCAGTGATGGTAATTCATTACCCCTCAGAATATGCTTGATTAAATCACCATATCATGGGTTAAGAGTAAACAACAGAGCAAAGACTTTATCCTTCTCTCTTCTCTGGTTCAGCACCTCAGGATTCACAGTAGATGGTCTAAGCATTTCTAGTTCAGACCATAAAGACCTGTACTTCCCAAAGTGTTTATCAAACTCAGTATCCTCTTGACACAGGTTGTTAATAGCCCTCTTGACTTCAAACACTCTACTGATGTTAGAGACATTTCCAAACACCTTCTTGAGTGTATCCCATAGATCTTTGGAAGTCTCACAGTAAGATTAAGCTTCTAAAATAGAGGTTTCAAGGCTGCTCTGGATGATAGACAGAACCATAAGATCCTCTTAAACTTTCTTCTTATCACCAGCTTCAGCAACCACCACCTCTTTGCCATCCTCTCATAGGATAGTTTTCTTCTCAAGGATCCTGCCTTCTTCAACAATATCCCAGAGACCTCTGCCTCCAAGAGCTGTCTTTGTGAGCCTTGTCCATAGTAAGTAGTTGGCTCCCTTGAGAGTAACTGGAATCACAACCCTCTTTGAGTTTTCTTCAGAATCCATCAAGAACAGCTCAAGAACAGTTCAAGAACAGTGAGAAAACAGAGTATATTTGTGAAAAAGAAAGAAATAAAAATTAAAAGAGTGACAGATTTACGGAAGTGTATAGGTTTCAAGAGCTTAGAGCTCTGATACCATGTGAGTTTTAGAGAATTATGAGAGTTTAAGTGAGGAGATTAAAGAACTTAGTGAAGAACATGAGATTAGAGAGAGAGAGAGAGAGTGAAGGAGTAAAACCATTTCCTTGATTAATTAGGTTGCATACAAGATTGTTAAATAGATAAATCAGTGTAGTAAAGACAAGAAGAATTATAATAAACTAAGATTGGTCTCCTTGCTGCCTGATCTGAGATAGTGATAGGTCTGTCTTGGAGAAGGACTGCTCCAAATGGTAAGGAGATCATGTGATCTTTATATTATTTAAATGTCAACTTGCCTCTCTTCTTGTCTCACTCTCCAACAGCTTTCTCCACTCAAAACAGGTTCACATGACTTCTTCTTCTCTTCTCTTATACACTGATCACATCTCTCTTTTATGCTTCATATCAACAACAAAGACTAGGGTTTAGACACCCAAACATTGTAGTCCCGAATCAAACACTCAATAACATCTTCTAGTTTACGATTTCTCTTGCTTTCATAAAAATTCTCTAGTGTTCCGTAGTACTAAAACGATCCTACACAAAAATACCCTAACAAGTATAGTTTGGGGCTAATCCCACAAACCTATTTAATCCCACAAACCTATTTAAACCCTAGATCTAACAAGTAGACTATTTAGACATAACTAAACAATTCATAACACAAGATAGGTAAAGAAATTGCATTAGATAGAGAATAGAAAACAAATGGAGTTAAATCACAAATCTCTCAATGATATCTCTCCAATCTCTCTGAAAACTTAATAAAACTCCAGCTTTCTCTCACACTCTCTGCTTGCTTGCTTTCGCTTGCTTGCTTGCCGTCAAAAACCCTTAGGCAGGGTATTTAAGCATTTCTATTAGGTTAAAAACTCGTCAGGGGTAATCTCGTAATTTGGTGAAGTCTTGGTGAAGTAGTCGGCTAAACCATTTCGTCCTCGCTATCGATCGACAACACTTGATGTGTATCGATCGATTATAATCTACAAGTACGCGGATCTTCACACCTACATCGATCGACAACTCTGGATGAGTATCGAACGATTCTTCTCTGAATGTTGACTTCCGAGTTGGTCTTGAATAGTCAACTCGGGTGTATTATCTCTTTTACTCCAAAATGCTCCAAAAGCATCACTTTATCACGAAACACTCCTGAACCTGAAAACATACCTAATAGGATAGAAAACATATTAGTTACATAATAAAAAGATCATTATGCCATGGTAGAAAATGGGTGGAATCCATGGTATATCAGAGATAGAACATACCAATTGAAGCTTTTATTCGAGAGAACTCTCGGGATTTTCTGAGAAACTATGAAGAACACAGGGTTTCGATTCAAGGGGAACCGAGGAGATAGTGAAGAAAGTGAAGAGAGTGTACACTTAAAGGAATATTTTTAACTTAGAGTATTTGTCGACTAAAAATTAATATATTTTTCATTTACTATAGCAATTATTTTTTGATATGCAATGGTAAGGCACCTCCTCTTACCAAATTAACACGGGTAAATTCTTTTATTTTTGCCACGATTACAAATGTAGCATTTTAATTTTATAAACGCTATTATAAAGGCCATTGTTGGTATACAATAGAAGAACTGTTATAAATGCTATACTGCGATGCTATTAATACCGACGTTTCCTGCAGTGAATATCTGAATAAATTGCATAGATAAAGTAAGGTAGAAAAACTAGAGTTCTAATATAAAGCTGTGAAGGAATCTTGGATTTTTTTCTCAAAAATACTAAAAAACCTAAATCTGGTATGAACGAAGGAAAATAAGAAAGTGTGTGTTGTCCAATACAATGGCAGAGCACATAAACATTAGGTCAAAGTCGGTCAGAGGTAGTCTTGTAATTATATGGAACTTGGGCTAGAAGTCGGCCATGAGCAAGCTGCCCGTTCTCGCGCTTTGCTATCAATTGATGACAAGTGATGTTTGTCGATCGACGTTTGACTCTGATGTCGACTCTAGCTGGTTCGATGAAAAGCTGAGAGTTTCATTTGTTTTTATCTTCAAAATGTTCCATAATCACCACGTTATTCCAAAACATACCTGAACCTATATAGACTCCAAAAAGACTCCAAATCATAATAAATATACTCTAAACCACTTATAGTTCATGGCTAAAAACTGGAAAAATGATGATATATCATAGTGGCAGTCATAGAAACCATGTTTGTCAAGAATAAAGCCTAAGGTTTCTAAGTGAAAAGATTTCTAAGAACTAAAAGGCGTCCTTTTCGCTCCTCACCTTGGTTCTTCTAATATATGCCTCCAAGGTCGGCCGTCTTTCCTTTTCTGCCCTTGATTAGAGTCTATCTCTTTGAGAAAATTTTCTTTATCCTTTCGACCTTCATGATTATCCTGGAAATTTGATATTTATATTCTTATTAACTAAACCGTCATTGTAATTTGGGCTCATCCTCGTCTAAAATCGTAGGTAGTTTTTGGCAGCGTTTTAGACCTTTTCTGGCCATTTTTTTACTTACGTGTTTTTACGACTTCTTTCGGAGAAATCACCTTTGGTACGATGTTGGTTCTATGAAATGATAAAAACCAGTCATATATTTGAGATAACAATGGTGTTAAGTTTATTGTTATCGTTTCATACGATTGATTCGAAATTTTACAAAAAAACACGTCTCTGCTATTTTTATCTTAACGTTTCAACTGTAACTCCAATCGAGACGAAGCAAGAATCAGTTTGGTCAATACTCGAAGGAGAGATCAATGAGGGTGACATGAGTGTCGGTGCATGATGTTGCCTCGTAGCAATGTGAGCGGAGGGAGTTGCTTCGTGGTCGCCTTGTGGCGACTCGACGTCGAGGAGGTGTGGTTACATGTTGGCGACCTGTAAGGAGTCGAGCCGTTCGCCCTATGGTGACTCGGAGGGAGGCAATCTCGTCGCCTTCTGGCAACCCGGATGGAAATGGTCCAGGACGCCTGCTGGCAACCCAGAGGGAGATGGTCACCAGGTTGCCTGCTGGTCACCCAGAGGAAGATGGTTCAGATCGCCTGCTGGTGACCCAGAAGGAAATGGTCCAGGTCGCCTGCTGGAGACCTGGTGGGAGATGGTCGATGTCGCCCTCTGGTGACCCAGATTCTGGCGACCCGGAGAGAGAAGGCCTCGGTTTTTCACGGAAGCTTTCTGAATTTTGTTTGATGGAAGATTGTTTCATTAAAAATCTTTATCGCAAAAACCTTCCACAATAAAGTATTTCCGATCTTTTCATGCTTAGATAAAAATTCTTTATTCCTTGCCTGAGATAAAATATACAAATTTTATTCTTGTGTCCTTATGCAAATTGGTTTGTTTTATGCCGTATTGTTTCTTTGAATTTCGAGTTCATATTTGCTTAAGACACAATTTCTCAGAGGATTTTAGCCGTTGATTTTTCCATTACCAATTTTTTACCCCATTAAGAAGCTGACATAAAGATCAAAACTGGTGAAGGATGTAATTAGAAGATTCTAGCGGTTCTATAAATCATAAGTTCTCCATAACCTTAAAAAATCCATAAATGTAACAAGCAATCTAATAAGAATCAGTCTTGGATAACATAATCATAGATTGAATACAATGCATAAATAAAGAAAAAAAGGAGTTTAAGATCAATCTATGAAAGAGTTCGAATCTATCTCTTCAAATCTTAAAAAAAAAGTTTTGCCTAAACAGTGGATGAAAAATAGATAAATATAATTTAAACACATATAAGGGTCTCTTTGCCAATAGGGAAACTTATGTACCAAATTGTAATTCTTGAAACTTGAGTCGAGTCTTGCCAACCCGCATGAGTGTTGATCGACACTACCTCCTAATATCGACTCAGGCTTTAACTTTTGTGCACAACTTCACCAAGCACTCCAAATAGCTTCATAATCACTATAATGCTTCAAAACGTACCTAAACCTGAAAAGACCCTAAAACAAACTCGAAAAATAGATAGTATACTTTTAAAATGAAATTATACATGGTTAAAACAAAAAAAACAAGGTATATCAAACACTAAAACTAAGCCTAATAAGTTTACAAACTAAATAAAATCTTAAATACACTAAGGGGGGTGTATTGAATCTGAAATTTGAAGTGATTTGATTTTTAATGATTTTTTAGATGATTGCAGGAGAATTAGAGAATTTGATGTGATTTTTGTTCAAACACTCTAGAATCTCATCTAAAACAGTGAGATTTGTATTTTTATTTTTATAACTAAAAAACTCCCCTCAAATACTCTAAAAATACTTAAAGCACTCTAAAATCTCTAACTTAAATTTTGTTCAATAACAGTGGATTTCAGAGTGTTTTATAAAATGTCAAGTTCAATAACACTGGATTTTAAAGTGTTTTTTAAAATCCACGTTTAAATAACAGTGGATTTGTCATTTTAATACAAATCACTTCAAACCCTTAGTTGAATACAGCCCCCTAAATCTTACTGTTCGACCAAATAAAGCCCAAGTGGTTGATTTTTTTTCCTATGGCCTGATATGAGCCATCTTCTTCTCTTCAAATCATTTTGTTTACCAACTCATGAATCGGACCTATCAAATCTCTAAAGTTGAGTTTGATCCAAATCGCATAATCTTTTCATGTGAACGTAGTTAAATTGGTGAACCATATTACATTGTTGTGTCGTTTACATTTTGAGTTCATACATCTATTGTTGTATCACTACAGGAAAGTCGAGTGTTTGTAGTGGCAAAAGTTTCTACCGATGTCAACAGTAATGGTTTTCAAATTAAGCGCTACGTCCCTGCACGTGAGCAAAAAACTGAGACTTTTGGTACCGTATTTTTGGAAATGATACGCTAATTATTGTTCCAGTAGCGTTTTTAATTGCAATTTTATCTTTTAAAATAGCATTTCCTAGTCGCTATTAATATGTTAATTTTGTTTATCGCACTTTTACATTTGCTATAGTTTATTCTATTATTTTTTGACACATATGTTGTTATTGATATATTTATTGAAGTTAAAATATATAAAAAAATTAATTTATAGAGAAAAACAAAAGATATTACATTATATAAAATGTATTTTACGGAAATTTAGTAAAAGTAGAAAAAATTTACATGTCAACACACAACTAATATCCAATTGGCCACTCACGAGCAGTCAGATGTATTTCACTGCAGAAGCTCCAAGCTGTATAATGCCAGAAACATATCGCATCTCCACTTTGTTCTTAATCCAACTATTGAGACTAAAAAAACTGGCTCTTCTATTTTGGAGCACCATCAAGCATATGAGACGTTAGCATATATTCTTTCCAATAGAGACAAAAAATGGTTATTGGTCGGAGAGAAGAAATTAAAGGGTTATAAAACCTTAATTTATTTGGAGAGTGTGATAAACCTTTTAATTTAATTATCCTCTTACCTAATTATGAGTAGAAACTTCTCAATTTTAAAGTGATTTGATGGACACAATTTTTTTCTGCAACAGTCGCCTCTCTTGAAAATAATTATCATTAAACTTGACTATTTCCTCTCTCTGTGATGTTCAGTCAAGTCAGTAATAAATAAATACATGAGAAATTGATGATGTCACCCTAAAATGAATTGATAACTAAATTTAAACTCCACTCCACTAAATCATCTCGTTCTTTCCTTTTAAATAGATGAAGTTTGCTCTCTTCCACTAATATTTCTCAAGTTTCTAACAATGTGACACACTACAACATGCTTACTGACGTTGCATACAACAAGAGCATCACGTTATGGCATTTCAGATACTTTTTGAGTAAGATTTTATGTATGCTCTGATTGATACTCCCAAGATGTAGCCTACACATCTATATTTATGCAAAAATGAGGCAGTTGAGGGGTATGTCAGGCGTTATCAGTGGAATTGTAAAATGTATGGTATGGTGACTAAGCTAGTGTATAGTGCATCAAATCATCATAAAAGTTAGAAATTATTCACTTCCATCATCTTTTATGCAGAAATGTGAGTAGTGATTTTAAATTATGTGAGTCACCACTGTTTTACAAAAACCTTTTTTTCAGATTAATCCTATATTTTGCTTGAGGACAAGTAAAATGATAAGTCTCATGGAGTTGATATGCTATATATTTTACCCTATTTTACCTATAAGTTATATATGTTTTCAAATGTTTTATATGCGTTTCGTAGCTCTTTTAGAGATATTACAGGTTTAGGTACCCATTGGAGTAAAGTGGTGATTATGGAGCAATTTAGAACCTTTTTGGGAGATATTGCATTTCACCCTCGCGGAACTGATTATTAAAGAGAGCGTCGACCGATGTATCAACATAAGTATCGATCGACAGAGTACCACACGCATCGATCGATTATCCATTAGCCATATCGATCGATGCAGCCATTCGCGATTAATAAAAATTGGAAGAGTTACGAGTTTTACCCAAAATTTATCATATTTGCACCATATAACCTGACCGCTTGTTAGGCCATGTTATTAGGGTTTTTGTACCATTTAAAAGAAGAGCACTCATTGAGAAAGAGGCAAGCAACAAGAAGGCTACAAGCAAGTCACCAAGGAGTCACTAAGGAGAGAGAAGAAAAGCTTGGAGAGTTAGTTGGAGAAGAAGACTTTCATCTTGGAGAGAAAGATCTAAACTGCATAAACAGAGAAGATCTTGAACTCTTTTTGTTTTCTTACTCCACTACTATTTTCATTAAGTTTTATTCAAAGTATTATTCAGACCATAATGATCATGCTTCTTATGAATATGTATGAGTAGTCTTACTGTTAGATTTAGGTTTATCAAAGGTTGATTTATGTATTACTGATCATAACATGATTATTAGGGTGTTTTAATAGTTCTTTCATTCTAGTTGTGCTTATTGCTACGTAAAGGATTGATCACCCTTGACTTAGATCTTAGGATTAATTTACTCAAGCGAAAGCATGGTAAATTACCTGATAATAAACTAGACTAATCTAATTTACTAGCTAAAGACGGAAGTTCCCCTAGTAGATCTGAGAACCCATCAAACCTGCTCGGTAATGCTTACTGGAAGGATCGTCGATCGATGTGACAACAAAAGCATATCGATCGATTACCTGAAAGGCATATCGATCAATGCTTTCTCTAGACATGTCGAACGAGAGTTGACTGATTAGAGATCCAGCTATTAGACAATCATATAGATTGTTCCTAATAAGTTTGAGTTCGAGAACAACCCATATTTAAAACCCTGATAATCCCATAAAGCAACATACTTGTCATACTTGAGATTTTGCCTGAATCTAGCTACTTTCCTGAATTGATAACAAACCTCATTACAATCAATCTGAAAAATTTTCCTGTTCAAACCAGCATTCATTTAATTTACTGTCTTAAACTATTCGATCTAGCTTTATTTCGAAGACTATAAAATCTATTGGGTAATCCAAGAGTCTCTGAGATTCGATCCCTAAGTACTACATCTGAACCTCTTTTGATGAGAGTAAAGTTGCTCCACGGTAATTTGAACACGTATCAATGACCATTTATACAAGAAGTGAATATAGATTTAGAGACCTAGAGAACCAAGAGGGAAAGTGGGTGGAAATCTCTCGGGTAGAAGTTGACCATGCATATCCTTGTTTTAAGGCAACAAACTCTCGATTCAAACTATATTCTATGCCGTATACTAAAGTCCACATCATCGATCCTTTGAACAATCATCATTACATGGAATTCAAGTGTATTCATGATATCCCTCACATCAGGAACATAAACTATCTCATAGGTACTAATGTTAACTACTAAAATATATTTCAGATAATGTAGATGTAGGTAACATAAGCGAAAACACTTATCTTGTAGATATAATGGGAGTGATCTTTAACACGGAAGGCCATTTCGATGACCCTATAAGAAAAAAGATGGTGTTTTACATACATGGACAACATGTAAGTACAAAATAACATATGATCACATCAAAACGTTTACATTAGTGTAATTGACACACATTTTTTTCTTCATAATAGTGAGAGTCGGATAAAATGAGTGGCAACTGGAGAACATGCTTATGCTTTTCGGGATGGGTTTGAAAATAGGAGCGGTCGTGGAGAGGTGATTGTGTTCCTTAAGATGTGGAGGATCTGAAGGTTTATAAGTAAGTGTATTATATTATGTGTTTAGTTTTAAATGTGTTAGTTGAGAAAAAAGTTTCCTAAACTCATTTATACAAGTCTTTTTGATAATGATCTATGGCTTAAGACTGAGGGTGGATTATCTGACTTCAGGTTTAATCCGTGTTTGTTGTAGGTTGAGGAGTTCAGGCAATCGCTACTACGCAGTGACCCTTATGTTCGGAGACACTGTAAAACTTGATGTTCTTTGTGTTCTTTAATTTTGGTTGTGTTTTATGTTGTTGCGGATCTTAAAACTCTACTATTTTAGTTCGAACTGTTGTAGTTCGAACTCAAGTTTGTGTTTCTGTTACTCTATAAATTAACTTTTGGTATTGAAATTTTCTTAATCCTTTTTAAGGTTAACTGTCTAAGTAATCTTAGTTATAATCCAGAAGAAACATCAAATTCAGAACTCAAATAACTCTACTATGTTTTCCTTTAATTCAGTGTTCAACCACAAAGCAACATATTTACATCATTATTTATGAACCAACAGCTTTGCCTTGCATCCCCAGTTTGTTGTTATATTTCCGCGTAACTCAAAGAAGTAGTTGCTGTGTTGGCTCACCTCCATCTTCTTCATCTGCTTCCTCATGCTCATACCATACAAGTACCTAAGACAGTCATATACACCGGGATAAATTTAAAAAAAATCCTTTAAACATTAAATAGTCTTATTACAAGCTGAAATCATAATAGGGACGAGAACAAAGACAAATAGAAATGAATCAACAAAGAGAATTCGAAGAAACTAGTGAGAAAGGCCTTGATTTATCACCATCTTTAGGTAAATTGAACCAGGCGAACATTGGAAACACCGTAAAACATTGAAATTGAAACATAGGCGACTCAAATTAGGGTTTGCTGGCGTTGATTTCGTAATTGCGGCGAATGGAATTAGGGTTTGGCAGAGATAAAGGCTCTGAGACGGTGGTGTAACTAGAATTGGAGAAGGTGAGTTGATCTAAAACAAGAGAAGGTTGGAGTCGACAAAAAAGGATGGGTTTTAAATTTGCGGCGAAAGGAATTAGGGTTTGGTGGAGATAAAATTTGGAGGCTGTGGAGAACTAGAGAAGGTGAGTGGATCTCGAACTAGAGAAGGTGAGTGTCGACGAATATCTAGGGTTTAGCTGAGATAATCCATTTTTTGTTTTCCGGAGAAAACTGAAATATATGAAAAAACCTAGAGGAAGAGTGAAAATATTGGTGGAATTGGAGATGAAAATTTTGCTAAATATTAAATGGGAAAATATTTTAAGTTTCAGCCAAAGACACAAGTAGCATTTTTTGGAGATATGTACTACGAATAACTAAGTGTGAGTGTGACAATCTAGTTTAAAAGATAACTTATTATTAAGCATTTACAAAAGCATAAACACTACAAAAATGTAATCTATAGCATAATACACTTACGTTCTACCAATATCCCAATTTCCTGTAGTGTATATTTTTTTTTCTCACGTCTGTGAAAAATTATTAACAAATAAACAAATTTTTCAAGTAATTTTTGAGTTTTGGAACTTTTCTAATACAAAAAAGTTGAAGATTTATGTATCAGAAAGACAAAAGACATCTATCTGTACTTAGTGCGTTGTGAAATACTAGTATTTTGAGAAAGGAAATTTTTGTTATAATTATCAATTCTTTTTTTTTTTTTGCAAAGAATAATTATCAATTCTTGATGTATTAAATTGGTTGTAGATGTGGTTTGCTATCGAATTGTGTCATTCCAGTCACGATCCAACAAAAATAAGATATATAAATCTCCTAAAGAAAGAAAATTTGGTTGTGAAGGATCTACATATATGCTAATTTCTTTTATATGAAAATTTGGTTGTACATATGTTTTTCTTCTTGTCGTTGGCGAATACAAAGAAGAACATTAGGTCGGGGCACATATCATATATCCGGGTTTTTAAAGGTATTTATGATTTGTTTCAAATAATACGGACATCTAATTTTTTGATTTGCTTTACTTCGGAAAAATACGGATATTCAAAAAAACGGATATCCAAAAAATAAATAGATATTTGCAGATATTTACGGATATTTCATTTGTTTTGATTTATAAAAATAATTTTAAAAATTTGATACAAATTTTTTTGTAAAATATTTCTTTTTGCATGACATAAAAGATTAAAATAGTGAATCTGCATATTTTAAAAAAAAAATTAAACTTAATTAACAATTATAAATAATACAAAACTTAAGAAAAAATCTATAATTGTCATTAATGTTTTCTCTTCCTTTTATATAATACTTTTATATAAGTAATAATGTGAATATATCTGTCAAATCATATATTAGAGTAATAATTATATAGTTTTATACATATACATTTAAAATGTTAAATATAATAAAAAAATACATGTATTTATAATTTTATATATTGACGGATCGAATCGGATATTAGCTTCCCAAAATTTTAATATTTGTGAGTTATTTTAATTTTAACAGATATTAAATTTTATTATTTACTTTACTTCGAAAACTTACGGATATCTTGAATTGAATCAAATTTAACGGATAAAATGCCTAACTCTAAAAAACATTACTTCGAAATAAACTAATAAATAAGAACATTTAAATTTAAATCAATTCAAAGATGATTAAGCGGGACCCACACTATGAGACCAAGTAAATGTCAACTCAAACAGAAACAAAGTGAATCTTTCAAAATATATAATTTTAGTTCTTTTTTTATATAATTTTAGTTCAGAGACGAATAAGTCGTCGTTTTCAGACAACGCGGTTCAGATCTTCTTCACCTTGTTCTCGTTAATTTTCCTTCATCTGATTATTATTGGAATCTAGATATGATGTGTTCTAGAAGCTTGACGCATTTGTCTAACCTGTATTATCTAATAATATATTGCATTTCTACCAAACTCTCTTTATCATCGTTCATTTTTTTGATAACCAACTCTTTTTCATCTTTGTTTTTGGGTGTTTGTTGAAATGTAATTTCTAGTTTTCTCATTTGTTTTTGTAGTTTTCACCAAACGATTTGTTGACTATGTTGCTTGGAGAAGAAGGAGAAGAGTGAGTGTCATTCTTCTAGAATCGTTTTAAATTACCAAACCATTTGGTTATTTTGACCAAACCATAGTCAACTTATTGATATTATGTGATACTTTTTTTTTTTTGTAAACTGCATACATTTATGTGATACTTTTTTCTGTAAACTATTATGTGATACTTTCTTTCTATAAAATGTCGAATCTGCTTACAAGTTCATAAATGATCCCATTTTCTAGAAGTATTTCTTTTATCGCAACATCTATTTTATAAATAAGGATAGTTTTGGTAAAAGTTTTAATTAATTTATCATAAAAATAAAAGTCAAAATGAACATTATTTATTTATATAGATGGGATCAGTTGGGATGACCTCATAGAATAGAGATCGATAAATATTTAGATTGTTATTTTTTTTGTATTTCAATTATCGAGTGATTTGCTGAAATTGTATTTTAGCCACTAATTTTGACGCATTAAAAATTAAAGCTATATATGAGCACATTATATTCATGCCTAGTGCCTACTTTAAAAATTGATAAGATGAAATGGGACCTTTTTATTTAACTTCATGACTGAAGAGGATCTCAACTCTGTTCTTCGACAGGGACTTTTTCATTTCAACTTCTGTATGTTCGTGTTGGTTCGTTGGGAACCTATTGTACACGACGAGTACCCGTGGATTATCCCGTTTTGGGTTAGGCTAATAGGTTTCCCCCTCCACCTATGGACTGATGCGAATTTGAGGAATATTAGAGGTCGGATTGGCAATGTGGATACAGTGGAGTTAACCGAGAGTCGTATGCTCATCGAAGTTGACTCACATCGACCTTTAAGGTTCTCAAGGAAGGTCGAATACGAGGGAGATGAAGTTACCATTGACATCAAGTACGACCTCTTGTTTAAACATTGCACAACCTGTGGTATGCTCTCTCATGAGGAGTCTTATTGTCCTTTACTTAACGTACGAACAAGGATTCAGTTGCCGGAACGTCAAGATGTCTTCTCGAGAGTTCAAATTCCTTATGATCAGACTTCTCGCCGTGACTCACGCATCTCTTCTCAAGCTCCAAGTCAATCACACCAAGCTTTGATGCTGAACAGAGCACAACAACAACATCGTTCAGATATATATCAAGCACCACGAGGTAGCAACACGAGTGATCACAATGATTCTAACCGATATCAATCACGCGCATATGATTCCTCGACTCGGGGTGGGCGTCACGCTGACAGGATAATCAGGAAGAATGATCGCTATTCTAGAAGTAACAAATATGGTGGTCCATATGATCGGCCTAAGCTACAAGAATGGAAGGCAAAGTCGCCAAGGAAGGAAACTCATGTGGATAACAGGGGTGTGTATGCGGTTACAGCTCGGGAGAAAAGGGTTCCGACCAAAGAGTTAGGCGAAATTCGACGTTATGAAGATGATGAAGGTACACGAGAAAGTATGGCTCGGAATAAGCATGAGATCATTCCTTATGAACCGGTCTCAAGGTCTACATCTCTTTCGTTAAGGGATGACAGCAAGGGAAAGAGGGTTGAGGCAACAAGTGCTAAGAAACTGGCAAGTAAAATAGTGACACCATCTCGTGAGCAACACAAAGAGATCAACTTCACGGTTCGTAACAAGAATGTCACGGCTGTCTTCTTATCTCCTTTGCGAAGTATGAGTTCTCTTAATGAGGATGACCAGGTCATAGGTGCCTTAAGTGGCATGGAGCTTACGGACCCGCAATGTGAGGCAATGCTCGAGGATGAGGTTAACGATGATGACTTGTTAGGCATGGATCTAATGGAGATGGAGAGTAACCAAGTAAACGTGCAGCCTGGTGCGGTGGAAGAGGATAGAAATTTAGCAAAAATGGCGAGAACAAAGAAGCTTGGCGTCAAGAGAGGAGCTCCCTTGAGTATTCCACATAAGAAGTTTGAGATTCTCCGTCGAGGATCTCCTACTAAGTTCTCGGCATCGTCGCGTGTGCTTGCAATAGGAGGAAACGGGAAGGCTAAGAAACGACATGGGTCAACAGATGCAAAGGAGTCTACCAAATTTGATGGTTCGATGAGTTCCAAATACTCATTGCAAAATCATCCATGAAGACACTCAGTTGGAACTGTCGAGGGATCGGGACTGACCTCACAGTTCGACGCCTTACGGAGATGTGTCAGAAGCATCACCCAGGACTTGTGTTCCTTTCTGAAACAAACAATAGGAGGCTGCTGTTGCAAAACATTCAGGCCGACTTAGGATTTGATCATTTGTTTACCGTTGAGCCACTTGGTCTCAGCGGAGGTTTAGCTCTTTTATTTATGGATGATTTTCAAGTTAATGTTTTATTTTCAAATAACCGAATGATTGACATTGAGGCAGTCATTGATGGAATAAAAGTCTACATGACATTTGTTTATGGAGATCCTGTTTTAGAACGTAGAGAACAGGTTTGGGAGCGTCTTACGCGCTTTGCCACAACTAGAAATGGACCTTGGTTCATGATTGGTGATTTTAATGAAATAGTGGATCATACTGAAAAGGAAGGAGGCAAAAAGCGCTCTGATAGCTCTTTCTTACCATTTAAACAAATGCTAAGTAATTGTGGCATGCTGGAATTTCCATTTACTGGAAATAAGCTCTCATGGGTAGGAAAAGATCTGGAGGAGTAACAGTGAGATGCCGTTTAGATAGAGCAGTGGGGAATGAGGATTGGCACGACCAATTTCCACACACATCATCGAGATATCTCCGGCTTTGGGATTCAGATCATCGTCCAGTCCTAGCAGAGATTCTCAAGAGACCAAAGAGAAGGAAAAAGAAATTTAAATTTGATAAGAGATGGCTAGATGATGAGGAGCTGAGGCAAGTAATTCTCGAAGGATGGAAGTCAGATGATCTACCACCTGATGCAAGTATAATGGATCATATTTCCAGCTGTAGGAAAGCTTTGAGTCTATGGAGGAGAGAAAATAATGTGAACTCCGAAAAGCTGGTGGAGGAACTTAAAGAGAAGGTAGAAGATTTGTACTCAGATGATAATGCTACATCTGAACAGATAGCTGCGGCCCTGAAGGAACTTTCTAACGCTCTTAAGGCGGAAGAGATGTTTTGGAGACAGAAGAGCAGAGTATTATGGCCCAGGGAGGGAGATTCGAAATACAAAATTTTTCCATGCATTGGTTAAACAGAGAAGAGCGAAGAACAGAATAACACAACTCTTAAATGCAAATGGGAATTTGGTTGAAGATGAAGAGGGATTAGTAGCCATTGCTACTAGTTATTTCAGGCAAATATTTGAATCATCTAACCCAGAGGATATAGCAGAAGTGCTTACGGAGGTTAAGACCACTATTATTGGACAAATTAATGAGGAACTCACAGCGCCAATAACAGAATGGGAAGTTAAACTAGCACTTTTTGCTATGCATCCGGAAAACGCCCCTAGACCAGACGGAATGACAGCTCTTTTCTATCAGAATTGGGATATCGTGAAAGATGATTTAACTCATATGGTTAATCAATTTCTCTTTCATGGTACAATGGCGCAGGGATTAAACGTCACAAATATCTGTCTTATTCCTAAGACGACAAAGCCGAACTAGATGACACAATTTAGGCCTATCAGTCTATGCAATGCCAGCTACAAAATAATATCTAAGGTCTTATGCCAAAGATTAAAGAAGTTTCTTCCAAACTTGATATCTGAAACTCAGTCGGCTTTTGTCGCAGGGCAGCAAATAACAGATAATGTGATGATAGCTCAGAAAATGTTTCACACTTTGAGAACTAAACCAGGAGGAATAGTTAAGAGAATGACCATTAAGACAGACATGAGCAAAGCCTATGATAGAATGGAGTGGTCTTTTATAGAGGCAGTCATGAGGAAGATGGGCTTCTCAGAGGTATGGATAGAATGGATCATGCGATGTGTTACCTCGGTGAAGTATCAAGTTTTAATGAATGGAGAGCCTAGGGGACACATAGTTCCAGAGAGAGGCCTACGTCAAGGAGATCCTTTGTCTCCTTTCATATTTATTCTATGCACGGAAGCGCTCGTTAGCCTTCTTAGTCAAGCAGAGAATCAAGGAAAAATAACGGGGATGCGAGCCGCTCCGGCTAGCCCCCCGGTTTCCCACCTTCTTTTTGTTGACGATAGCCTTTTTCTGTAAGGCGGAGCCCTGTGAATGTGAAGAAGTTATGAAAGTAGTCAGGAAATATGGACAGACATCTGGACAATGCATCAACTTTGACAAATCTTCTTTGCTTTTTGGCAAAAGGATACCAGCAAGTGACCGTCAAAAAATTAAAGATATACTAGGCATACAAAATGAAGGAGGAATGGGATCCTATTTAGGAATACCATAGGATATCAGTGGGTCTAAATGCAAGCTATTTGCATTTCTCAAGGAGAAGCTGTTACACAGAGTGAATGGGTGGACATGCAGATGGCTATCAAAGGGAGGAAAAGAAGTGCTAATTAAATCTATCCTTCTGGCCCTCCCGACATATGTGATGTCTAGTTTCTTACTCCCTCTCGAAATTTGTGAGAATCTTGCTAGTGTCATTGCACAGTTCTGGTGGAGTTCAAATCCGCCAAAGAGAAGGATACATTGGGCCACATGGGATAAGATGTGTAAACCTAGAGAGGAAGGTGGCATTGGATTCCGCATGATCCACGAGTTTAATCTAGCTCTTTTAGCTAAACAGCTATGGCGTCTTGCTCAGTTTCCAGATTCTCTAGTGGCAAGGATACTAAGAGGCAGATATTATCGGTTGAGTTCGCCTTTGCGAATATGCTCAGTAGATTCCCCTTCCTATGTGTGGACAAGTATCACCGCAGCAAGGAAACTACTGTTGTTTGGAATTAGGAACAAAGTACACTCAGGGTATGAGATCAAAGTATGGCAGGATCCTTCGATTCCATCAGTACCAGCAAGACCGGCTCGAGCTAGTGCCCCAGTGGTACACCCAGGAATGCTAGTGAGTAATCTCATTGATCCTCAGACCAAAGAGTGGGACCTACGTATGCTGGAATAATATGTTAACCATGAGGATATACCAAGTATACAGAGTATGGCCATAAGCCCAACTCACCGACCATATACGTTCTGCTGGAGCTATACCAAAAATGGACAATATACGGTAAAGTCTGGATATTGGGTAGCTACAAACATCCTGAAGGATGACGATGAAAACTTAGTCCTGGAACCTAGCATCACTAAGCTCCAAACCTTTGCTTGGAAGGTGAGTGCCCCACAAAAGATTAGACATTTCTTATGGCAAATAATCACAGGACAGGTAGCGGTAACAAGGAATCTTGTACGAAGGAACATGAGATGTGATAACTACTGTCCAAGATGTGGAGAGCCAGAAGAGACTGCTACCCATGCAATATTTGAATGCCCTCCAGCTCTTCAGACGTGGGCGATATCCTCAACACCATCCAGTCCCCGAATTTTTCCATCTACGAGTATATATGATAATATGGATTATTTGTTTTGGAGGAAAAACAACATATTGGAGCCGGAAGATGATAGGGATCCTTATCTATGGATTATCTGGTATATTTGGAAAGCTCGTAATGATAAGTTATTCAGGGGGGATAGACAGGGATCCAGGGGAATTAGTTAGGCATGCAGAGAATGAATGCCAGGCTTGGCATAATGCTAGAGAGAATACGACTACGCCTCAAGTTATTCAAGAGCCTCAAGTCCTAAGCTTTGGTGACATATGCATGATAGATGGTTCATGGACCTCTACGGATCAGTTTAGTGGAATTGGATGGGTATGGAAAGACAGCAGGGGGATGACTCAGTTGATGGGGACGAGGAACTTGAGGAGACGGGAATCAGCTCTACATTCGGAACTGGAAGCATTGAAATGGGCAATGGAAACAATGCTACAACATTCGGATTGCCAGAGATTTGGCACAGATTGCAAGGACCTGATTGAAATGCTGACGGAACCGCAAGCATGGCCAAGCTTCTCAACTGAACTAGAGATGATCCAGACGATCAAGATGTGCTATTCGGACTTCAAGATATATTATGTACCAAGAACTGAAAATGTGATAGCTGATTCATTAGCTAGGACTGCTCGTACCTTTCATAGATCGCTTTGCTACTTTGGTTGTTCTATTCCGGTCTGGTTACCCAGACCACCTCAAGTTTGAGTAATAGAATAGCCTTTTGACCAAAAAAAAAATTGATAAGAAATACTAAAGCAAAACAAATAGTCTTTTTTCTCAAAACAAACAAATAGTCTCTTAATTCAAACGGCTATTTAAAGGCTAGTTTGGAAAGAAAATATATAACTAAACATGAACAATTATTAAAAAAAAACGTAGAAATAAGATGGATTTTCAGAAAGTATATAACTAGGTGAAAACATCAACGTAAACTTAACTTTATAGAATAGAGAACGGTTAGAGCACCCGCAATGGTGGGTTTCAAAAGTAGTCTTTAGAAATAGTATTTTTTGAATTTTTAATTATTATTCGTTTTTCTTTTTTCAGATTAAAATAAAAAATAATATATATATCAACCAATCGCAGACCGACACGTGTTAAGAATTTTCTAAAGACTGATCCTTATTTAAGAATTTTAAAGATCGAATTCTTAACTTTTGATGGAACCTACTAATTATTTAATTATTTTGTCCCTAATAATTTTCTCTTAAAGACCTTCGTTGGTGTTTTGACTTTAGGGGTTATTTGTGAATTAACCAAACAAAAAAACTAAAATTAGTTTGTAAGAGAGAGATTCGAAAGAGATAGAAAAAAAAGAAAAAGGGAGAAAGAATAGAATTTTGGTTACTTTGTAAATTTTGGTTTTTTTCTAGCTATTGGGTGCAATTTCTGTTGAATTTATACTCCATCTTCCAAAATATCTACAATATTCCGAATTATCATTGTTTCTGGCATTTTTTTGCCGTCATATTTTGTGAATCACATGTTTTAAAGCTGCTGGGGTCCAGTGGAAGAAATTATGATAACACGTATCTGTAATTTAGTTAGAGAAAAGGGCAAACCTATCATCATCTAGAAGACTAGAATTGGAAGCACCCACTACTGACTGATCAACTTGTTGCTGGATTTTTTAGAAAACATAATTTAAAACTAAACAAAGTAAGAACACACGCGGTGAACGCGTGCATGTGTAATTAACATTTACGATGTCAAAGTTGGGTTAGAATTCAATTACAGCAACCTCTGCTCAAAGAAAAAAATATTACAGCAACCTCCGAAAGTTGAAAACTTAAAAGACAGTATGAACACTTTATTAGTATATCTCGACAGATAATTTCTGGGTAAGTAAGGGTAACATCAGCTTCTCCGAGAAGCTGGGAACAGTGCCGGCCCTTGGGACAAGCGAATGAAGCTACCGCTTCCAGCCGTTTTAAATATTAGTTATTTTCGGTCACATTTCGAAAAGATTTTCTTTAGCCTAGTAGCATAGTGACTTGTCCAGAGTTACATTAAACGTGGGTTCGGCACTCATTATGCACAATCCTACTTAAATTTTGTTCCTATGTTTTTTTTTTCTTTTTTAAAAACGGCCACTTTTTTTCTTTTGCTTCTGGTCATTGAATTTCTAGGACCAGCTCTGGCTGGGAAACAGCATATTAGAACACATAATACGCTCCAAGAGACACCATTATATCTTTTCATTAGTTCGAGGATTTCTGGACGAGTGTGTTTTTTTATAAATCCACTAGTTCAAACATACAATTATAATATCCCGAGTTAAGATATATGAAAAGATTTAAAATGATTGATTTATCTATTTATGTCACTAAAATTGATTTACAAAATGAGACATCCATTTAGAACTCTACAGTTAAGCGTACTTAGGATGGAGTAGTGAAATGATGGGTGATCTATCGGAAAGTAATTCGCAATACCGTGCGAGTGATACCAAAGCACGGAGAAAGTTCAGATGGTGATTGCAGGGTCAGTAGATAATGATTTCGAGCCTTTGGAAAATCAACGGACCGGCCGTTGGAACGGGATGGACTCCACGGGCCGAGAAAGCAGGCGTGGGTGGCCCATTAGTTGTGGGCGGTCGAAACGTTACAAGTGCTATCAGAGTTGGTTAGCCATCTCGGTTCTGGCCTGAGAGACGTCTTAAGACATGTTGTTGGGTGCAATGAAGACATTTTGTTCTTTGAGAGGAGGTAAATTGTAACATCCCAAGTTGTGATATATGAAAAGTTTTAAGAGGATTGATTTGACTACCTGTGTCACCAAAGTTGACTTACCTTTTTCATCATACATCCATTTACAAATCTAGAGTTAAACATGCTTGGGGTGGAGAACTGATAGAATGGGTGATATATCAGGAAGTGATTCGCAATACCGTGCGAGTGAGGGTAAAACACGGGTAAAGGTCATGTGATGACTGTAGGGTCGGTAGATAATGATTTCGAGCCTTTATAAATTTAACGAACCAACTCTTGGAATGGGATGGACCTCACAAACCGAGAGAACATGCGTGGATGGTCCATTAGCTGTGGACAGTCATGGTGTTACAATAATCAAGTGAGAAAAGGGAAGATAGGTAAAATGAGAAAATGGAAGCTAGCTAACTAGATTATCTAGTGAGGCAGTTCTAAACCATCTTTCTACATTCGTAGGATGGACCTTTGGGTTGCATGGATCGTTGAATCGGTGGACCTTAGATCAAAGGGCTTTCAGATCGGTGGATCTTCGGCTCTAGATGTGCAAAGGGTTTAGTAACAAGGAAAATGGTTAAGGAATAAGTAAACAACTAAGTAGTAAGAAAAATGACTAAGTAAGAAATAATGAGAAAAGAGACTGTTAAATTGTTAACTTGGATGTGTAAATTCGAATGCAATGATTTTCGGGTTGCATATGGGCAGTATTAAGCGTCCGCACTAAGTATTTTTGTATGCACATACCTCATGTTGTGATGCATATAATATTTTATTGTGGGGACCGGAGCGCAATATAAAAAAGACCATCGAGAATTAAAGTTTTAAACTTGGATAATGTTTGGAAGTTTTATAAGAAAATTATTATTGTAACCTACAAGATTTTCAGCAATATCTCAAATTTTATTAATAAACTTACAGTATTTATTTATGCTTATCTGATAAAAATTGACTTGAACTTTATTTAAAATTTTCAATGTGGTTTTTAAATATTATTGTGTTGAGATGTTACATGGAGATCATGGGCTGAGAGAGGTTGTAAGGGCCCACTGAGGCTGGTAGGTCGGATCGTTACAAATGATATTAAAACTATAACTAGTTGAGTGTAAAATTTAGTAGAGTCACACCATTAAAGGGGAAGGTCTAAAATGTACAATGAAGATATTGTATTATATTAGTGGGAATGTATTTAATAATCATATTGTGGTAATAGCATAAGTAGAATTATTTAAAAGAGATCGATTTGACTACCTATTACATAGTGGACTTATGTTTTCGATTACATACAGAGAGAACTCCAGAGTCATGTGTGCTCCAACTGAGTAATCAAATAATGAGTGATCTGTCAGAAAGTTGGTCATTCTCAGTACCATGTGAGTGAGTAAAAAACACGTAAAACAGTTATGTAATATTTGTAGGATCAATAGACAAGCTTTTTAAATATTTTTAAGTATTGTATTAGACGTCGAATATGGTGTGGACTACACTTCAAAAAAGAGTGTGATCCCCATGAATATTAGCAGGTTGAACATTAGAAGTGATATTAGAGAAAATATCAGATGAGTGCAGAATTGTGGAATCACACCGTTGATATCGATAGTTCAGATATGCAATAAAGATATTGCACTCTGTTAAATAGGAGTAAATATAATATTCTGATTTGTAGTAATATTATAGGCTAAAGAGATTTAAATAATTGACTTATATACCCAAAACACAAAATAAACTAACTTTTTGATTACATATTTGGAAAAAAACTCTAGAGTTAACAATAAAAAAAAGGCAACCTGACAAAAATTTAGTCATTTTACTGCGTTGTTGTGATAGATGATAAACATAGAAAACAATTATTTTATGTTTGCAGGGTTATTAAATAGGAAAAATTGGCTCCCATGCCATAAATGATGCCTTAATTTGAGCTTTGCACTTGAAATGAAAGTATTGTTTTTCTTCCGTAATTAACCTTACTTCATCAGTGACGTCCCTATGTGTAACGGTGTCAGTAAGACTGTAGTCTTTTAACTCAATCCCTGAAACAAATTACTCTCTCTTCCTCATCTCCTCTTTTAACACTGTATGTTTCTTTCTTGTTTTTCCTAATTTTTTTCTCATCTTCTTTTCTAATTATTTTTTATATTTTATCTTAACTTTTATTTCCTCTCTTTTCAATTAAGAACAATATTTTATGTTTTTTACCAAATGATTCAAACTAGGTTTTATTGTTTCCACTAATTATATTTTCTGGGTTTGATTGTTCATCTTTATACTTTGATCTATTATTTTTGGGTTTGGTCTTTTAGATCCGTATGTGCAAATCAGGGCAGAGATGTGTTTTGGTGCTTAAGTCAAAGCCGTATCGGATCTAGAGTTGGAGCAATTGAGGAAGTCCTTTCCAAGATTTGGAAACTACTAAAGAGGGAAGATTTTTTAAAATTTAGTTATGATGTTGTATGTGAAGTTTCGGCTAATATATATATATCAACAGTTAACACATATTTTAAATAATACATCAATTATTATTAACAACCTACAATAATGATTTTTACAAGCTATAATGTATTATTTCACTCCTTAACTTAAATTTTCGTAATTAACTTATATGTTACATGATACATCAACTATTAACAACCTATAATAATAATCGTTTCATGCTACATGTGTTGCTTTACTCGTTAACTTAAATTTTAGTAACTAACTTATCTGTTACATAATAAATTATATATTAGACTACTCACTAATACTGAATTATAAAGAATATATCACCTAACTTGGAAATCAAATAAGTATCTTAACATATACTATAGTGTTAACTTTATGACTTGTATCATGTTTCTATAAATATATATGGTAGTATATCATACCAAAAAATTGTAACACATACTTTTTAATTGTGAATCAAAGTTATTTGAGAATTACTAACGTTCGTCGTCAATAGAATTACTATCATGAATTTTGCCAGTTTTATCAAGATTTGGTGTTAAATTATTTTTAGATTTCATTGGAATATCAAGAAATTGGCATCCAAATTTTTATGTTTCTTGATTGAAAATTGATAAATCAACAAAATATTCAAAGAAATAGAAAGAAATGAAGAAAAAAAAAGAAAAAAAGGAACGAAGATAATTGAGAAAAGGAGGATGAGATTAAGAAGAAATAAAAGAGAAATAGATGTTAGGAATAACGACAGAGGAGAGAGAGACTTTAAGAATGAGTTACAGGGAGAAAGAGAATGTAAGAAGGGTGTAAAGGTCAAGCCGAAACCAAATTGTAATAGAAGTTGTATGTGTCAAGTCATGAGTAAATCACTAATTTGAGTCTTTATTAGGAGAATCATCTAATTCTCCCTATTAAATAAGTATTTCAAACATTTCCAAATAACACATCTGACGTTAAATAGAGATTCAATGATCGACAGAACATAGAGATCCACATATGTTGCGGGTCAGATCATTATGCAATTTATATACAGAGGCATAATATGATTGTCATCAGCATTTTGAATCAAGTAAAAAATAATTTACAGCACTAATGATGCATAAGCATCATTCCAAAATACTAAATATGTTTATTCAATCAAGTTTACATTTGGGTAAGAATGAATGTAATCAATGTGTAAGTAGTTTAGTTTCTTAGGCCGATGTCTCATTTTCTCAAAAATACATTTTTGTTTTTAGTCTTTTATGCAAATTAAATGAAAATAATACTTACAAAATATTTTCAGCATGGTACAAAAAAATATTGTCAAATAATGATTCCACAAAAAGATTTATAGTAGTGTAATATACATGAATTTTTATAAGATATATAAGAATTGGTCGTTATAGTTTGTAAGAGCATCTGCAACAATGGTCTTTAGCACAATTTTTTTTTAATTATTATAAAATTATACGGGTCCCATTTCATCTATGTTTTTGTGCCAACAAAAGCTCAAAACTCTTTAGCTAAGGATTGATTTGGTAGAGTCTCTATTAACTATTTGCGGGCTTCACTGACACGTAGTGGCCCGCAATTGATTAGAACTTTTTTTTTAAACCGAAAAAAATAATTAAAAAATAAAAAATCACTTTTTTAAGGATTTTAGTGGAGGTAGACGGTTGCGGATGCTCTAATATCACAATTATCTACTCTTAGAAAAAATCCGTATGTAATTTCTTAGCTGGCAAAATATTGTGGCTCAGTGGGGTTTGAAAGTAACTATTTGAAGTTATTAACCTCAGACATTAACATGCACAAAAAAGAACTCAGACATCAACCATCAGAAAAGATAAAAAAAAAACTTCATGATTTATAACACACAGAAAATTATAAAAGGAAAACTTGCGCGTAAGCAATGAAGAATTGTTTTTGACAGCGTATGATAAACATTTACAATGTCAAACCGCGGTTAGTAAAATATAAAGCGACCCCTAAAAGTTGAAAAAGAGTAGTAGTAGTTGTTGATGGATTTGAATTGAACATTTTAATCTAATAATTAACCTAAAGTCTTTCTTTTTCTCTCTCCTCGTGACCTTTAAAAGCCTCCTCCAATATTCCAAACCCAAAACAAGACAGACAGACAACACGAAAGAAAAACAAAAAATCAAAAATGGCGGTGAAGAAGAAAATCTCTTGGAGATCATTAGTCGCTAGCTGTTTAGGGGATCCAGATATCACAATGGATCCTCCACAGAAACCCAAGAGAAAAGATGAGGTCATCAAGAAACAGAGCTCGTTTCAGAGAATATCGGTTCTTGATTTGAGCAACCCGAGTTCCAACACTTTATCAGAAGACCTATCGATTTCTCTCGCTGGCTCAGATCTTCACAAATTCACGCTCGGCGAGCTAAAAGTCATTACACAATGTTTTTCCTCAACCAACTTCCTCGGTGAAGGAGGGTTTGGTCCTGTTCATAAAGGATTTGTTGATGATAAGCTTCGTCCTGGTCTTAAGGCTCAGCCTGTTGCTGTTAAATTGCTCGATCTTGAAGGTCTTCAAGGTCACCGTGAATGGCTGGTTCGTAATTTCATTCCATTTCATTTTCCCCTAATTAATTAATCTTCTTAACTCGTTCTGGCTGTTACAAAAAAAAAAAAAAAAAAACTCGTTCTGGCTCTTAATTTTTTTTTTTTTTAATGGTTTTCAGACAGAAGTCATGTTTCTCGGACAACTTAAACACAAAAATCTTGTGAAACTGATTGGCTATTGCTGCGAGGAAGAACATAGGACTCTTGTTTACGAGTTTATGCCTCGTGGAAGCTTAGAGAATCAACTTTTCAGAAGTAAGTTTCTATATCTATGTTTTTTTTTTTTTGATATCTCTGGTGTCTGGGCAGCCATTTTCCCAAATATTCTCCGAAGGGGTCCAGCGCCCCAGCAGTAAGGATGTTAAATCGCTGTGGCCGGGTTTCGAAGCTGGGTGGCGGGCACCTCAGCCGAGGTTCCATTACCACCAGGCTACGAAGCCCGGTTATATCTATGTTTCTTGTTTATTAAATACGACCAAATTCTGACAAGAAATTAAGTTTCTAAATTGCATGATTCAAATTTACAGGATTCTCAGCGTCGCTTCCATGGTCAACGAGGATGAAGATCGCTCATGGAGCTGCAACGGGTCTTCAGTTTCTTCATGAAGCAAAAAATCCTGTAATATATCGGGATTTTAAAGCTTCCAATATCTTGTTAGATTCGGTAAGCAATAAGTTTCAAATTTATAACTTCTGAATTTCAAACTCTCTTTCAAGTTCTAATCTCAAATTGTTTTATTTTCAGGATTACACAGCTAAACTCTCTGACTTTGGATTAGCCAAAGACGGACCAGAAGGAGACGACACGCACGTTTCAACGCGCGTGATGGGCACGCAAGGTTACGCAGCACCTGAATACATCATGACCGGTCATCTAACAGCGAGGAGTGACGTCTACAGCTTCGGAGTTGTGTTACTCGAGCTTTTGACCGGTAGGAGATCAGTAGACAAGAAAAGATCTTCAAGGGAACAAAATCTTGTGGATTGGGCTCGTCCAATGCTCAAGGACGCTCGTAAACTTGAGAGGATCATGGACCCGAGGCTTGAAGGTCAATACTCAGAGACAGGTGCAAAGAAAGCAGCGGCTTTGGCTTACCTGTGCTTAAGCCATCGACCCAAGAACCGTCCTTGTATGAGCACGGTCGTCTCTATCCTCAACGATCTTAAGGACTATAATGATATTCCCATGGGGACATTCACTTACACCGTTCCGAACACTCCCGAGAAGTCTGTTTCCGATAATAGAGAAGACGAAGGTCGTGTTAGGGAAAGTAATAAGCCTCGTAAGAGTCATCATCATCGAGAAAACAATCATCATCGATCATCGCCAACAGCTAACTCTCCTAGGACTAAGTCTCCAACACCTAAGTCGCCCGGTGGAGGAAACCACCGGACAACTTTGAGAAATGGACTGAACTCGCCTATGAGAAGTGAGGCTGGTGGCGAACGGTACTAAGTTTTCTGGTCTCACCTACTCTTCAAATTATTATTATAAAAAAGTCTTATGTAAATAATTAAATAGTTTATTGTTTTTCATCTCTGAAAAAAAAAATTATATATATATAAATATCTTTTTGTGAAAAATGTTAGATGGTCTTTTCGTTGGGGATCAATTTCATTTCTATATTTTGTCGTTTGTTTTGTTTGATCAAATCAAAGTATGGCGAGTGGTCCAACATGATGTTATTCTTTATGAACATCTTGTATATATAGAAGACGCGTTATTCACCGTTTTGCTTCTTCGTTTTTGTCTTTCGCCAGCTCTTACGCACTTCCTCTTTAAAAGGGCAACTAGATCTTGATTCGTCCTCGAGTCCTTTTAAAGGACGGATATGTTTTCTTGACAAATTTATTTTTGTAACAATTATGTTTCAACATAAAATGTATATCAAGTATTTATTTAGGAGTTAGTTTTAGGTTTATGTTCGTTTTTACCTGTACAAAATGTTAATACTGTGAAATAATAATTTTTTATTGGAAACTGCATTAAGAAATTAAACTTAAAATTATTTTCAGTAAAATTAATTTGTACATTTACTTGTAAAATTATACAAAAGTATAAATGAATTGTAATATTATTTAGATTAATAATGGCTATTGATATGATCCACTATATTCATAATCAGGTTTTTAAATGGATATTCGAAAATATAATATATTCAAAATATCTAATATCCATTGTGATAATTCCTGCAAATCTAGATTTTGATCCGCGTTTAAAAATGACGGGTATATTTTTTGTTGGAAAATTTATTTTACGTAATAAAATTATGATTTTTGATATATTATATATTTTAAACTTTTATGAACTTTATCTTAAATTTACTTATATGACTTATTTTTTTATTTTAAATATTATTAAATTTTTTAAGACTATAAATAATTCTAACCTGTAATATGATTTTATTCATTTAATCCAAAGCTAAACTTATTTTACACTGATTTGTTTCTAATTTAAATAAAATATTTTATATCTTCAACATTCTCTGTATTGAAAAGTTCATTTGTGCGTTTCAAAAGAATTTTTATAATTTTATTAAATTCAGTTTATGTGATTTAGTTTTTATTTTAAAAGGAACTGTTTTTAAAAGAGGTGAGATAATTTAAACCCGTATTATGATTTTGTTGATTTAGTCATTTGTTATTTCAATTTTTTGAGGTTTCATTTAATATTTTCAAATAATTAATAATGTCAAAGAGTTTTTGGAAAGATATGGTGCAAATATTTAGGAAAACCGGGAGATCTTATTTTTGTTTCTATATTATGTTGGTAACAATTAGAGAGAATATTCAATTACAGAGAATATTCAATGATCTGTTTTGAGTAAATATCCCGATAATATATGAGTTGAAAAATAATTTTGGTTATTGATATTTTTTGGTTCGTGCGTATTTAAAAATTACAGGATTTTAGTTATTAAATATTAAAGATTCAAAATATTAAAGCCTATTTCATGATTCAAAAATTTAAAGTCCATTTCGTTATATTGATAGAGAAAACAAAAAGTTGGGCTGTCAATTTATATGAAGACTTTGTTAGGCTTTTAATTAGAGGATTTGATTATAAAAAAAATGAAATGAGATGTTTTGTAATTACTTAGAAAAGTCAGGGATATGTTCATAAACGGTCTTCTATTTTAATAGTATAGACTAGATTCTGATCCGTGCTTTCAAAGCACGGGTTTGGTTCCTTTGTGAAAATTATATTTTTCAATTGTTTTAATGGTGTTTTAAGATTTGTATTTTTTTAGGTTTATCGGTTCTGAGGATTTAAATGGGATTTTCTGGATTGCATTGGTGTTATTATATATAAATTCTTGTTACAATTAATAGGGACAAATGTATACTTTAAATGAAAATCTGATAGGCTCGATTTATAGCTATGTTATTATTCTTAAACGTTTCATTAAGATCCTAGGTATAATACAAAGTATATAGTTACGATTTTCGAGTTAGAGAAATATTTTAATTTATTGATTTTAAATTACTTTTAAATATGGATAATCATTAGGATCATAGATATAATCAAAAGTATATACTTATAGTTGTTCAAATTCAGTCAATACAAAAAATGTATTGTCATTAAAAAAATCATCGCAATCTTGAATATGCGTTATCATCTTTTCGAGGAAAAGGACTATACTTGATTATTGATATATTTAAAAAGTAAATGAATTAGTAGGAGTAGATATATTTCTTGTATGAAGACACTCAACCTTTACTTGTTTAAAAAGAGAATCCCCGATCAAATAATAGAAGTACAATCATAAAATATTCAAACCATACCAAATTTATTCCTCTCTTTGTGAAAATAAATTATTTAAAAATAAACTCAAACATAAAAATAAAGTACTACCATAAATTATTGAAATAAACGAAACATGCATAAAGAGTTTAAACTTGCAAATAGCAAGATCTTCCATGAGTTTTAAAAACAAACTAAGAAGGAAATGCTAAGTACTGAGGAATATGCTTCAACGTTTCTTATTCGCATCTTGGACTTTTTCAATCTTGATCGACCTTGTACATGATTTCTTAGATGTTGAGCTGAGGTCGATAAGATAAGTGATCTCCTCTTCTTTTCTCTTACTGGAGGGTGTAGAATTAGAATCGAAGTGTTCTTGATTTTCACTTAAGTAGACAGAATCCTGTACCAAAATAATTAAGGTGAATCATACTTTAGAAATTTCAAATGTATTATATATACTTCAACTACTATGGAATATATTAAATGGTACCTCTTCACCACTGGTTAATGTCAACTGCTTGTTCGATAGACTTGGTGTGATTGGATCAGGAACAGAAGTGAGTCTATCTTTATAGATTTTTCCCACCTTATAAAATTCACTTCCATAAGCAACATTTTCTTTGTCAATATAGACTCCAAACGTGAACTCTTTGCCAACCAAATCATTAATACAGTCTGGTACTAATGTTGGATCTTGAAGCTGAATAAATATTTCATATCAAAAAGTATAATTCAATTACACTAAGTTCTAAACGTTAATATTTGTTCATTTTGTTACCTCTTCCCAGCTTCCATTGAGGAGTTTTTCTGGAGTTTCGGACACAATGTTGTTAGCAACACGATCCAAGATCATTATCTTCGAGATGCCTGAATCATCACTGACCATCAAGTGCAGCCAGAATCTGTTACAACAAAAAATAAGAAATAGTTTTCAGAAATGATCTTGGATCGATTTAAAATAAATATTAGAAGAAGTCAGACAAATTTAAAATAAAACCTTGGTGAAACATCGATGACACTGTCTTTGCATTCCTCACACCACCAATTATGTAGAACGATCTCTTTACCATTCAATTTCTTAAACATGGTTTCGGTTTTGAGCACTCTCTTGTTGCAAGATTTGCAACCAAAATAATACCAAGACCAATCCATGTCAATGGCATACACTACGCACTTCACTAAACATTTTTCAACCTGTTGTTATAATAGATTTCACAAAATATTAAACAAAGGAAAAAACACAATATAAGAATATATCTAACTCATATAAATGGTTACTTGAGTTGAGGTGAGGTTATCATTTCATAGATGGTCTTGGTGGGAAAGAGTAACCACTTATCACGCTGACCACGCTTCCCCACAATTCCAACTCGGTTGTTGTTGTCATCTTGAGAGTCGTCATTATTCTGGAATGATGTTAGAGTCATCGCATCATCGTTGATCCTACATAGAATAGAAAGGAAATACTTAGTTTGATGCATTAGTTAATTCCATCGAGTATAGCCTTATGGACTTACAAAACTTTAAATGCTTCGGCTTCAGGTATTGGAGGGTTTAGCATCATTACGGAAGCATCAAACGCATTAGAGATTTGCAGTTCTCCTATAAGTTATCAAAAAACTCTAAATGTAAATATCAAATATAAATGGTATTAGTGGTTGTAAAATTGTTAATAACTCAAATTATGTTACCTCTAAATCTCCCAAGCTTAGCAAATCTGAGAAGCATAGTAACCATTCCAGTTTCTTGATTAATTGAAGAAAGGAGTTTGTCCGCCAAATTTCTCCATATGCAGCATGTTAAACGGGTATCACTATAAACAGTCGTGAAAAGAGGTTAGTAGTATAGAACTAAGAGAAAGTAGTAAAAGATAACTATGATAGTGTCAGTACAACTTCAAAGCATCGTTTTATACTGTTTTGTTCTTTGTTCTGAGTTTGGTTTCCCATTTTATTGGTTGACAACAATAGGAATGATAAACTCTTCACCGCAACGACAAAAGATTTCTCAGTTCAAAAAAAAAACGACAAAAGATTTACCAACCAAAAACTCATTTTATTATTACTAAAACCTTTTTAATAGCGTCTGGCACATTTTCTTTGAAAAACTATCATAATGATAATTTTCTTCCTTTGAAAATTTAAAACTACCTCGACGATAATCGATGATCACAGCAAATACAATACGTAAATATTTTTCATTTCATAATTTCTCAATTATAAAGTGTAGATATGTAATCTTTATAAAACGATAATTATATATATGTGTAACGTTCCTACTATCTACGGCTAAGAAACCTTTCTTTAATTTATTGAAACCTCAAAAATCTTATTTATTGACTTTGTAATCGCCAAATATTTTTTTCGTGTTTTAATTTTACTTACACGATATTGCGAATCAGTTTGTCAATAAATCACATATAATTCCGCTACTCCAGTCCAAACATGCTTAATTCTGGAGTTTTAAATGGATGGCCAACCGAAAAAATAAATATATTTGATTATTTGACGATATAGATAGTTAAATAATTTTTTAAGTCTACATATATCACAAACCGGATGTTACAATTCACTCTCTCTCATATTGCGTCTAGAATCATTACCCAAAATAGTGTGAGCTCTCACTGACTCAGACTCGTATGTGTTCTGCTCTGATACCACTTACAACGCTTCGGCCGCTCATGGCTAATGGGCCTTCCACGTCTGTGGGTCACATTCCATGCGACGGGCGGTGAAATATTTTTTCAAAATTTGAAAGTTTAATTTACCGACCCTACAATCATCACATAATCTTTTTCATATTTTAACTTTGTTCGTACGATATCGTGAATCACTACCCAATATATCACCATCTTGCAACTATTTCAACCCAAAATCAATTCGCTTAATTCTGAAATTTTTAATGGGAATTCGGCCAAACAAAACCTCAACTTTGCACGAATTGCCAAAACAAACATGAACTTTTGAGCTGGCCAAAAAAACACTAAACTTTCATTGACTTATTAATTAACTAACAATGTTTTCGTTGATTTGCCAATTTAGCACGCCGTCAGTTAATTTAACAAACGTCATTTATTGTTGGCGCTAATGTAAAACGACGTCGTTTTCAAGAGATGAAACGACGTCGTTTTATTTGATCTGAAAAACAAAAACAAGTAGTCCCCTAGATTCGAACTCAGGTTGAGTAGGACATATGACAATGTGTTTTACCACTGGGCTAGTGACACTTACAATGTACTTACTAACATATCCTCCTATACATTAAAAGAGAAGTCACTTTAGTGATTTTTGCTTAGGTGGCATTCATAGAGAGCTTCTAGGATTAATTCTCTTAATCTTATTGGTTGAATTTTTGATAATTTCTTTTTTATTTATTTTTTATAATCGACCAAACATTACCAAATTTGAATCCATATAATTAATACGGTCTTATTAATATAGTATATTTGATCGACACAAACATTACCAAATTTGAATCCATATAATAATACGGTCTTAACAATGACATACTTTATGGACAAGGCATTCATATTAGAAATTTGGAAAGCTTCTCAAATATAGAAATTATAGAAAGATTAATAATATTTTATTTCTTACTTTTAATATTTATAAACTATAAAATATAATGAACGAAATTTTATATAAGATAATTATAATAGTTTTATACTCTACTTGATGAATTGTATTCGAATATAATTATATAATAATTATTTTAAATATTAAAAAATCCAAAAATGTTTATTAACATTATTTTTAGATTATTTATCGTTGTTTAAAGAATAAATTTATCAGAATTTTAAAATAATTTACAGAATGTTATAAATTATTTATAAAAAAATAAATTTACTATATATTGATTGAGAAGTTAGATAAGTGATTTTTATTACGTGTCGATCATAAATGAACTCTTAATTATTATAATTTTATTGGCCGATGATTTTTAATTTTATTTATAATAATCCTTCTATATATTAAAAGAAAGTACATTTGCCAGCTGGCACTCTCACAGCCTTTCTCATAAGAATTCTATCGATTCTATTGGTTGATTTTTTAGAATTTCTTTTTGATTTATTTTTTCCATCGACACTACTAAAAAGGGAAGCCCTCTAAATACTTACCTTATTTTGTAATTTCGATATATCATTTAATTCATCGATCCCACTATAATAGAAAAGTACCATTGAATACTAATTGCAATGAAAAAAAATAATTTAATGACCAATTAACATCACTTTTCAAATGACTTACATAATATTATTTATAACTATTTATGGTAACTAATTGTCGAAAGTATGATATAAAGCCATTTTATTAATTCAAATAAATATTTTAGATTCCAAATGGTTTACATAATATTATTAATAACTATTTATGGTAACTAATTGTCGAAAATATGATATATAAAGTCATTTTATCAATTCAAATAAATATTTTGGTTTATCATTTTATGTAGTCTATAGATATATAAGAATATAAAGTCATTTTATCAAATCAAATAATTTATTTTAATTCATTGATCCCCTATAAAAGAAAAGTAACATTGAAAACTAATTGAAAAGGAAAAAATAATTTAATTCCCCTATTAACATTACTCGCGCAAAAATATTAGTTAATACATGTAATAATTAGTTTCCTTATTACAAATGGGAAGAATTCTGTTGATCTTATTGATTGATTTTTTAGAATTTATTTTTCGATTTATTTTAATCATCGACATTACTAAAAACGAAATCACTTTAATACTTAACTTTTGTGTTTTCTCGATTCAAAGAACATCTTTTTGCGATCATTTCTCTGTTTAACTCATTAAATACTCACTAAATATTTTAGATCTCAGAGAAACAAAATTAATTGACAAGATATTTTCTCTACTAAAATCATGCATTTAAAACTTAATATTTATGGCGAGACTTGTCAACTAAAATTCTTGTACAATCTATTCACGAGATATTCTCCTTTAGCTTTATCAACAAGATATTCCAAAAATAATATTACGTTATAAATATAAGATTTATTGAGAATTTATTAAAAAATTCTACTTCTTAGCTTATCATGCAAGCTAAATCAATGAGAAACGTCCACCAATTTACTATAAATAAGACATCCACAGTAGAAGAAACGAAATCATTGAACTTTGTATTCTGAACTTTTAATGTTAATAATGTTCTGAATTTTTTTTTCTTCTTATTTTAGAACATTAAGCTTTTATATTTCATGAGAGCTGGTTTTTCTTTTGGTTTATATGCAGATACCCTATTATGACGATTTATCCACTGAAGCTATATATCGATTTGATTGTACACCTCTTTGATATATCATTTCGATAACATCTTTGTTCCTCAATCTGGTAAAAAAAGTTTACTCAATTTGATAACATCTCTCAGTTATATCATTTCAATAGCATCTTTTTGTGTTGCGAATACTTTTTTTTTATTAGTAGAATTATATTATTGTTTAGAATTATAAGCTTATATATACACATATTGTTTTTTGGTTTGCTGATTGTGATTTTGTTTTATATTTTTTCAAAGATGATTTGACGGAAGTGTTCATATTTCAGACCTCTAAGAGTTCACCATTCCGGTCCTGCAAAAGATATGCGCTTAGAATGGTATTTTCTCTATTGTACATCAAAATTGGATAATCACATTATATTTTTAAAATATTAGTAGGATGGTATTTTCTCTACTGAAATAATATCTTATTTCCTAATCTCATGCTTTAATATTTAAATTGTAAGGGTAAGATTTTTTAATTAAATCATTAGTGTAAACTATTCCCGATATATTCTCTTTTTTATTTTTAAAATGTAATTTTAATAACAACTAGAGCTTGACCCGTGCGTCCGCACGGATTGTTATTTTCATTTTTATATAAATGAATATTATTTAAATGTTTATTAGTTTATATTTTAAATATTTATCACATTTTAAATATTTTATAAATACAACAAAGAAAATAGTGAGCCGTGCCCGCTACTAAACTTTTGACAAAATATTGACCTATTGATATGTTTGAATAATATTTCTTTTAACATGAAATTATTTTTCAAATGTAATAAAAAATTTAAATATTTTGATCAGATATTACGGTGAGATTTAGATACATTAGAAAAAATATTTGGTTATAAACATTAAACATTGTTATACAAAGATATTTAAATTTTCTTGTTGAAAATAATTTATTTTAATTCATTGATCCCCCTATAAAAGGAAAGTAACATTGAAAACTAATTGAAAAGGAAAAAATAATTTAATTCCCCTATTAACATTACTCGCGCAAAAATATTAGTTAATACATGTAATAATTAGTTTCCTTATTACAAATGGGAAGAATTCTGTTGATCTTATTGATTGATTTTTTAGAATTTATTTTTCGATTTATTTTAATCATCGACATTACTAAAAACGAAATCACTTTAATACTTAACTTTTGTGTTTTCTCGATTCAAAGAACATTTTTTTGCGATCATTTCTCTGTTTAACTCATTAAATACTCACTAAATATTTTAGATCTCAGAGAAACAAAATTAATTGACAAGATATTTTCTCTACTAAAATCATGCATTTAAAACTTAATACTTATGGCGAGACTTGTCAACTAAAATTCTTGTACAATCTATTCACGAGATATTTTCCTTTAGCTTTATCAACAAGATATTCCAAAAATAATATTACGTTATAAATATAAGATTTATTGAGAATTTATTAAAAAATTCTACTTCTTAGCTTATCATGCAAGCTAAATCAATGAGAAACGTCCACCAATTTACTATAAATAAGACATCCACAGTAGAAGAAACGAAATCATTGAACTTTGTATTCTGAACTTTTAATGTTAATAATGTTCTGAATTTTTTTTTCTTCTTATTTTAGAACATTAAGCTTTTATATTTCATGAGAGCTGATTTTTCTTTTGGTTTATATGCAGATACCCTATTATGACGATTTATCCACTGAAGCTATATATCGATTTGATTGTACACCTCTTTGATATATCATTTCGATAACATCTTTGTTCCTCAATCTGGTAAAAAAAGTTTACTCAATTTGATAACATCTCTCAGTTATATCATTTCAATAGCATATTTTTGTGTTGCGAATACTTTTTTTTTATTAGTAGAATTATATTATTGTTTAGAATTATAAGCTTATATATACACATATTGTTTTTTGGTTTGCTGATTGTGATTTTGTTTTATATTTTTTCAGAGATGATTTGACGGAAGTGTTCATATTTCAGACCTCTAAGAGTTCACCATTCCGGTCCTGCAAAAGATATGCGCTTAGAATGGTATTTTCTCTATTGTACATCAAAATTGGATAATCACATTATATTTTTAAAATATTAGTAGGATGGTATTTTCTCTACTGAAATAATATCTTATTTCCTAATCTCATGCTTTAATATTTAAATTGTAAGGGTAAGATTTTTTAATTAAATCATTAGTGTAAACTATTCCCGATATATTCTCTTTTTTATTTTTAAAATGTAATTTTAATAACAACTAGAGCTTGACCCGTGCGTCCGCACGGATTGTTATTTTCATTTTTATATAAATGAATATTATTTAAATGTTTATTAGTTTATATTTTAAATATTTATCATATTTTAAATATTTTACAAATACAACAAAGAAAATAGTGAGCCGTGCCCGCTACTAAACTTTTGACAAAATATTGACCTATTGATATGTTTGAATAATATTTCTTTTAACATGAAATTATTTTTCAAATGTAATAAAAAATTTAAATATTTTGATCAGATATTACGGTGAGATTTAGATACATTAGAAAAAATATTTGGTTATAAACATTAAACATTGTTATACAAAGATATTTAAATTTTCTTGTTGAAAATAATTTATAGTAACTGAAATGATTAAACGTATATGTTAGAAATTTTTGAAATATATATAATCTTAAGTGAGATTAAATTATATTAAAAATAATATTCACTTACAAATATTTCATATTGTTCTATAAGTTGTTTAAAGATATTTAAATCTTAGCATATATAAATTTTATTGTTCAAAATAATTAATGGTAAGTTAAACATATATTTTAGGAATATTCATAATATTGTTTAATATCTAATTTAAACTTGATTTTTGTTCAAAATAATTAATGGTAACATTATCCAAGTTTTATATAGTTAAAATCGATATTAAATTTGAATATCCCTACAAATTAGTTAATTGGTTTAAGGAAATATATTAAATACGAAAATTAAGTTAAGTTTGATTTAGGATATAGTTTAATAAATAGGAAAAAAATGATTCCTTAAAGATAGATTCATTTAATTACCTCAGTGGCATGTCATTGTAAACAAGTTGGAAAACTTAGAGATATTTTATATTTGTACTTCTGTTTTAATAATATAGATATATTCCATAAATAATCTTAACTTATAGGTAGATAAATTTTAAAGTTAATTTGAGAACATTCTGGTACATAGCTTATTGTGAAAGTTAAATATTTTAGTAAAGTCTAGCATTTTACTTACCTTTTGTGTTTTCTCGATTCAAAGAACATCTTTTTGAGACTCTTTCTGTGTTTAATTCATTAAATACCTACTAAATATTTTAGATGTCAGAGAAACGAAATTAATTGACAAAATATTTTCTCTCCAAAAATCATGCATTTAAAACTTAATATTTATGGTGAGACTTGTCAACCAAAATTCTGGTGCAATCTATTCACGAGATGTTCTCCTTTAGCTTTATCAACAAGATATTCCAAAAATAAAATTACCTTATAAGTAAGATTTATTGAGAATTTATTAAAGAATATTTTAAATAAATCTAACTTGCGCAAGAAGACTAATATTTAATTCAAATCAGCTTATGATATTGTAGATTTAATAACTTTCTTTATTCAATTTAAATATTTATTATGAAAAATGAATATTTTCTGCTTTTCCTTCTAAACATGTATTATACTTTATAATTGCTTATTATTTATAGTTACAATAGCATACTAATGAGATGAACCTTTTCTTTTGCAGGTCCTGATGTTGCAGTCATTAGGTGATATTTCCTCTAGTTCTTTGATTTTTCAGGAACTCCGTTGTCTAAAAGAAAAAGCCAAGAAGATCATGACAGTAGTCTTGAAGATCAACACTATGTCATTTAACAATTATATTATTACTTATTTATTATTTAGTTCTCACAATTTGCCTTGAATGAAAAATATGTCCATATTTATCACATTAATGATGATTGCAACATCACGTAACATATATTCATCATATTTAATTCAAAAGATTGATTGGTAATAATTAAAAATGATTTATGTTAACATATTAAATTCAAAAAAAATCTATATAGCAATAAAAATGTAATAAATTGTACGAATATAATATTTGATACTAACTTATCGTGCAACCATATCAACACTGTTGTATATATATATATATATATATATATATATATATCTTACATTTTCTTATGGTCTACATTTAAAGTTGCTTATTATTTTCAAAACCTAATCTAATGACATTTTTTAGAAAAAATATAAATTCTTCTGTTATCCGGAAGGACGATGATGAAGAAAATATTGAAACTATTAAAGAAGCATGTTATTGGGCATCAGCAAAAAAGATCTACGCAAGTTGTTTTGTGTCCTATTGCTAACACATAGTATCACAAATCCAGAAAACGTTTGCAATTGCTACTTGGAAAAAACTCACAAGATATATTATGCAACCAAAGAAAAGGTACGGATAAACCAAGTTAGCTCATGTTTTTATCAAAATAAAATGTTAGTAGATCAAATTAACTTTTACATGTTCTTTCAGGCTTGTGTTTATCAGAAGATCAAATTAAGAGTTTATCTTTGGAGGAGATTGAATCAATCATGCGTTTGAACGGAAGCTCATTGACGTTGTTTAAGTTCTGAAATGTGTTATCAATAGTATACTCTTCTATTGGTTAAGCTGTGGCTTTTGTTAGATTTTCGATTAATTAAAATTTTTGTTTTACTTTTGTGGAATTCGCGATATTGTAATGATATAAATCAATAATAAAGATATTTTCTCACTATTAATAGGTGAGAGAGAGAGAGAGAGAGGCAGAGAGAGGGAGAGGGAGAGAGGGAGGGAGAGAGGAGGGATGGCAGAGGGAGGAGGGAGGAGGGAGGAGGGAGGATGAGAGGGGAGAGAGAGAGGGAGAGAGGGAGAGAAAGGGGGAGAGAGGGAGAGAGAGGGAGAGAGAGGGGGAGAGAGAGGGGGGAGAGAGGAGAGAGAGAGAGAAAGAGAGAGAGAGAGAGAGAGAGAGAGAGAGAGAGAGAGAGAGAGAGAGAGAGAGAGAGAGAGAGAGAGAGAGAGAGAGAGAGAGAGAGATTAGTGTTTACGGTATATCCAAAAACATATTGTATAAAAATATTGTATAATATCGAATTATTTTATATTGTACAATTGCTAACAAAATTTGACAATTTTTTGAAGGTTTCTATGGGATTTTTTTAATTCATAATTGTTCTTCTTATTTTATATTACTTATGGATTATATTTAAAAATTTTATCACATTTTCTTTTCAGGTTTCTATGGGATTGTGATACCTAAGAGATTTTTATCACATTTTTTTAATACATCACTATTTCTTGTATATTTTTCTTACATTTGTTTTTTTTTATTAGTTAACTTTTATTAAAAACATACTAATGATGTTAGATATCTTTTTTACTTTAGTTAACATTCATTTGTTTTATTCTTATATACTTTTTGTGACTTTTTAAGTTTTTGTTTCAGTTTTATATTGAATTTAGTTCACATAATTTATGTGTACATAATTTATGTTTTAAAACATAATTTTTCTTTTAAAAAATTAAGCGACAAAGAGTCTAATTAAACCGATCCAAAAAAACAAACCGAACCGAATATAAACTAAATTGGACATAAAACACACCGAACTAGACTAAATATGGTTTACTTCAGTTGAAAAAAAATATTAAAATCGAACTAAACAAACCAACCGAACCGAAAAAGTAACGAATTCCACCCCTACTGCATCTTAGAGATTTGCGCAAATCATGTCTCAGCATTGAAACTCTCACTTGTTCCACATTTTCTTACATTTGAACTCAATCGATATTATACAATATTTTTATATCCGCACAGGGTGCGGGTCGGTCACCTAGTTTAATCTTATTTGGTACTCATTGAATATAAAAAATTTCTCTAAAAACTTAAAAATAGCTTTAAAATTCCAAAATTGAAAAAAGAAATATTTTTATAAAATTAATTTTGAAATTAAAATGAAAAATAATTTTTTTTTCTTAAAAAAATAAAAAATTCATTATCTAGCTTAAAAATCGAAATTTAAATTTTTTTTTCTAAAATTCGATTTTTAAGCTAGATATTGAATTTTTTTTAAAAATTTGAATTTTTTTTAAAAATTGAATTTTTATTAAGATTTTTATTTTTTTAAGAAAAAAAATTATTTTTTATTTTAATTTCAAAATTAATTTTATAAAAATATTTCTTTTTTCAACTTTTTGGAATTTTAAAGATATTTTTAAGTTTTTAGAAAAAAAAATTATATTCAATGAGTCCAAAATAAAATTAAATATGTTAGTAAGTACATTGAAAGTGCCACTAGCCTAGTGGTAAAACACCTTGTCATATGTCCTATCCAACCTGAGTTCGAATCCAAAGGGCTACTTATTTTTATTTTTCAAATCATATAAAACGACGTCGTTTTATCTTATTTGAAAACGACGTCGTTTTACATTAGCGCCAACAATAAACGACGTTTGTTAAATTAACTGACGGCGTGCTAAATTGGCAAATCAACGAAAACATTGTTAGTTAATTAATAAGTCAATGAAAGTTTAGTGTTTTTTTGGCCAGCTCAAAAGTCATGTTTGTTTTGGCAATTCGTGCAAAGTTGAGGTTTTGTTTGGCCGAATTCCCAATTTTTAATGGATAACTGATCAATTCTTTTAGGTATTTTCATATACCACCTGAATGTTACAATATGATTCAGTTCTTAATCTAAAATATAACAACTATTCTAAATCAATATTTATTATGTTTATTCGGTTAAAATTTTTGAGATTTTTGAGATTTTTCAATGATAACCAAAAACTATTATTATTTGTTTGGTTTCATGTTATATGAATTTTACACAGTCTTGATGTCAAACCAATGGTTTCATATTATAATTTCTAAATGCATGGAAAATCAAATCAAATTTAGATAATAATTGAAAAAAGAAATTATTAAGACAAATTATTTCATTACAATTTGGTCAATCGTGAATGGAAGAAGCATTAAAAACGAATCTTTCAGCTTCCAAGAGAATTAAATCTTCGCTTGTATTGAATATTTAGTTATATAGGTGCTCACGTCAATGTGCACATGTATGTAGGGTTCGGCAAAATATCTGTAAATTTTTATTTGATTTGTTATCCTTTACGTTTCGAACAAAAACTAGGGATATCAACTTTAGGAAGAAAAGAAAATAATAATATGCAAATATCAGTAAAAAAAAAATCACAAAATACTAATACTAATACTAAAAAAACAGATATTCGATCAGATCCGTTCTATGCTTATATATACATATATTTAATGAATTATATACATAAGTTATATAAATAATATATTTTATATAAGTTTAACAATATTTAATTACTAAATTTATTAAAATATGGATTAGTATTAAAAAAAAAAAGCAAATAAGTTTTCTTTTTGTAATAAAATTTTATTATTTTATGTTATTTTTGATTTTTTTTTGACATCAAAAGAAACACATACTCAAACTGACTCTGTGTTTCAAGTAGGTAACTCTGCATCCATATGGACGACAAAAGACGGTTGGTTCATGTCACCACGTGCTAGTTTATCCGCCTTAGTATTAAGCGTCCGGGGAACATGAATGATCTCCGAGTGGACAAAAGTTTCTCTCAAACTCTTGATATCTTCCATGTATTTTGTGAAAGCAGGCCATTTTCTGGTTTCGAAACCATCTTCGCCAATTGAGAACAATCTGTAGTAAATGTAACCTGAGTCTGACGTAGATTCCTCATACATTCCATAGCCCATAGCAGTGCTTCTATCTCCGAATGGAGGAGATATATACTAGCCCGCACATTCCGTGCTCCTAACAGACCCTGAAAGCCTTCTATGTGCTATACCAGCCTTGCCCCGAAAAGCGTTCGTTTTCTTTCCATGAACCATCCGTAAAACACCACCGACCCGGTATAGATGGTAAACTGGGTATCCCAGTGTCTTGAACTGTAGGTAAAATCTTTTTCTCCTGTGCTTCCTTCCATAACGCCGATTCTATTTCAGCTAATTTTAGTGTGTCTCTAGGATCGATATCCAAATTACTGAAGACCTTATTGTTTTTTCCTTTCCAAATATACTATAGTATCCAAGCAAATTGATGATCCTCCATTGCTGGTTGGATTCGCCAGAAAAGATGATCCATATGTGTCTATAGACTCCCAGTGAGGAAAGTGGCTAGGTTCAAAGGGATCCCAGAGAGTGCCCGAACTTGTCGCGCCAGAGGGCATTCAAAGAAAACGTGGTTGATCGTCTCTTCCTCATGTCCACAGCGATCACAATATATATCCCTGGAGCCCTCTAGCATGTAAGTTCTTCCGGACTGCAATACACCCGGATACCAGTTGCCATGTAAAATCTCTCATTTTTGATGGGCATTTTATTTTCCAACAAAAAGCCTTTATTGCATCAACTATTGGTCCAAGCTGAAGTGGTAGTTTTTCCTTATCTGGATAAACCCTTTCCATCTGATAACCTGATTTAACTGTATATTTCCCACTAGTTGTGAAATGCCATCAATCTCTATCCATCATAAAGGTCTTACTGAGTGGAACACTTGTGATGATCTGTGCATCCAAAGGGTCCACCAGAGCCTTAATTGCCTGTATATTCCAAGTACGCGAAGCTGTATCAATGAGAGATTCCAAGCTGTATCAATGAGAGATTCCACTGCCAGATCCGGGTAAAGATTGTGTTGGTTTTTGTTTGCTGGTCTCGGGCGAGTGGTTGGGAGCCATGGGTCATTCCATATAGAGATGGATGATCCTGATCCCACCCGTTTAATTAGTCCTTTGCTAACCAGAGATGTAGCTGAAGTGATACTTCGCCAGCCATAAGACGGGGAGTATGAGCGGATTGGTTCTAGGGGTGAAGCATTCCTATAGTACCGTCCTTTAAAAATACGAGCAAATAAGGTATTTGGTTGCTCAATCAAATGCCATAATTGCTTCCCAAGCATAGCCGTGTTAAAATCATATATGTCTTTAAAACCCAAACCACCTTCCTCCTTGCTTATTCATACTTTGTCACATGATTTCCAATGCATGCCTTTGGTGTTACCGATTGGGCTCCACCAGAATTGGGCCACCGCACTCGTCAGCTTCTTCGTCGTCGTCTTGGGAAGGCGATAACAAGACATCACATGATTGGGTAGTGCAGTAATTACCGACTTAATGATCCCTCCTTTGGTAAAGAATTTAAAAGTCCAGTCATTTACTCGACTATTTAGTCGTTCTTGGACAAAACTAAATACTTGTACCTTTGATCCTCCCAAATTTTCCGGTAATCCCAAGTAGAATCCCATCCCTCCTATGTTCTGTATTCCCAATATGTCTCGTAATTCATGTCTAGCAGATTCCTCGATCTTATGTCCAAACTGGATCGAAGATTTTGTAAAGTTTATTAGTTGCCCTGATACCATCTCATAATCCTTCAGTATCCTCAGAATAGCTTTACATTCGTCTTTTTGTGCCTTGCAGAAAAAAGACTGTCATCCGCAAATAGCAAATGTGATATCGCTGGACATGGTCTAGCCACCTTCATTCCGGTAATTTGCTTTTCCCTCTCCGCTTTTTTGATATTGGCAATTATGGCCTCCGTACACAGAATAAATAGATAAGGGGATAATGGACCCCCTTGTCGTAATCCTCGTTGTGGAATTATGAGTTAACGTGGTTGACCATTTAGCAACACTCGATATGGAACCGAAGATATTAGTTTTATCCAATGTGGCGCAAAACCCATTTTATATAGAAGAGCCTGAAAAATCCCATTCCACCCTATCATACGCCTTACTCATATCAGTTTTTATTACCATATACTTGCCTTTGCATGCCTTATTGGTCTTCATACCATGAAACATCTCCTGGGCAATAAGAATATTGTCAGATATTAATCGGCCCCCCGCAAATGCCGATTGTGTCTCAGAGATGAGCCTGGGAAGACAATGCTTCAGCCGCTGACACAACACCTTGGATTTTTATTTATTTTATTTATTCTATTTATTTTACGAATCAAAACCGATTAAAAATCTATTTTATCAGGATATCCGAGATACCGTGTATCCGGATGGCTATGAATCCAATCGAATCAGATAATTGATTTTTCGGACGAAACATATTGGATCATGAATACTTCCAAAAACTCAGATATTCAATTCGTACCCACTCTAACATGTATGTGTATGTAAAAATATATATAAAGGTGGTTGATAAATATATACATATATCGTAATTAACATTAAAAAGGATATTTTTGTTCAAAATAACACATGAAAGATAATATTATATTAAAATAAATTAAATAAAACTAAAATAAGCCTAGATAATTGTAAATTTTTATTGTAAATTTTCTTTCTATGTAGAACTTTGTATAATCTGTAGAATCGTGTATGTAAATTTTATGTTAAAAACGTAAAATAGTATATATTGTGAACGCATTTATGTAGTGTTTGGTTGAGAAGCTCTCTACACATGACACGTCAACATATTTGTTCTCAAATCGTTGTGAAACTGCCACGTGGCAAACATTGTGTGAACACATTAAGTGACAATGCTTCTCTTTTAATATATAGTGGATATAACCTTTATATATATACTAGGATAAGACCCGAGCAAATTGCGCGGGATGAGGTTTTTATTTTCATTATGTTTTGGAGAATGAAACAATAATTTGGTTTCATTTGGATTGGGGTGTTCAATCCGGATATCAGTTTGGTTTCGGTTCGGTTCAGTTTTTCGGATTTTGGCATTTCGGTTTGTAAAATATAACTACTATTCTAAATCCATATTTACTTCGGTTCGGTTCGGTTTATAAACTGTCGGTTTTTGGTTTATTCGGTTTTATACCGAAAACATAATTATCTAGTTTGAGATAACATTATATATTATTCGAATATTAGAGTCAAATTGTCAAAAAGTCATTTATTAAAAAAATATTATATATTTAAATAAAAGAGTTATAAACAAAAAAAAAACGCTTCTATCGTCTAATAAAATAACCAAATCTAGATTTAATATCAAAGCTCTAAATTTTGAAAATAAAAATAAAAAACAAAACAGAAGCACGAAAGAAAAGATTTTTATCTATTCTTCCGTATTTAGGGTTCATCAAATTCATATGTCTTCGATTGAACACAACTTTGTTTGTTTAAAGATTAAAAAAAAGTTGTAAAGAATTTCAACTAATTTTTTTACCTCAAATTTATAATTTTTACTTCAATTTAGTTAATGTTGAAATAAATCAAAAAGATAAAAAGACTAATAAAATAAAAAGCCTCAGTGGCAGTGAATTGTTATTTGGTTTTAGTTAAATTGATTTACAAATTATAATTATAGTTCAACTTAGATAACAAATAGATATTCATGCGTCGTTATAAATACATACATATTTACATGATTCTACGTTTGATCGGTTTTGTTCGGTTTATTCGGTTATAAACCAAACCATATCCAAATCCTACGATTTTTATAAAATCACATTCAATATTCGGTTTGTATGGTATATACCAAAACAAAACCACATTCTCTATTTTTATTCGGTTCGGTTATATTCGATTTTAGCATATTGAACAGTCCTAATTTGGATATTAGTTGGTTTTGGGTTGTTTTTTATTATGTCTTAGTATCCTATTGTAGAATTAGATTTTAAATTCATATTTTTTGGAATCTTACATGTGAGTTTTATATTAAAAATAAAATATAAAGTACATAGTGTGAACACATTTATATAGAGTGTAAAAATATTTATGTAGAGTGTGAATGCTCATTCTCAAATCATTGTGAGACTACCATGTGTCTATTATAGTGTGAACACATTTTTTACAATGCTTCTCAATATATAGGGGATATATATATATTCTCCTATATATTAAAAGAGAAGTCATTTTAGTGATTTCTGCTGACGTGTCGTTCATAGGTGAAGTTTCAAGAAAATTGTTATAATTTGATAGGCTGATTGATTTTTAATTTTTATTTATTTAATTTAGATCTAAAAATTTAAGGTAAGTCTAAAATCATTTAACATCACTTGCCATATAATCTACAGAATAACAATTTATGGAAACTGATTCTCGAAATTATAGAAAGATTAATAATATTTTATTTCTTACTTTTAATATTTATAAACTATAAAATATAATGAATGAAATTTTATATAAGATAATTATAATAGTTTCATACTCTACTTGATGAATTTTATTCGAATATAATTATATAATAATTATTTTAAATATTAAAAAATCCAAACATGTTTACTAACATTATTTTTAAATTATTTATCGTTGTTTAAAGAATAAATTTATCAGAATTTTAAAATAATTTACAGAATGTTATAAATTATTTATAAAAAAATAAATTTACTATATATTGATTAAGAAGTCACATAAGTGATTTTTTTATTACGTGTCGATCATAAATGAACTCTTAATTATTATAATTTTATTGACCGATGATTTTAATTTTATTTATTATAATCCCTCTATATATTAAAAGAGAAGTACATTTGTCAGCTTGCACTCTCACAGCCTTTCTCATAAGAATTCCAGCGATTCTATTGGTTGATTTTTTTAGAATTTCTTTTTGATTTATTTTTTCCATCGACACTACTAAAAAGGGAAGCCCTCTAAATACTTACCTTATTTTGTGATTTTGATATATCATTTAATTCATCGATCCCACTATAATAGAAAAGTACCATTCAATACTAATTGCAAGGAAAAAAAATAATTTAATGACCAATTAACAACACTTTCCAAATGACTTACATAATATTATTAATAACTATTTATGGTAACTAATTGTCGAATGTATAATATAAAGCCATTTTATTAATTCAAATAAATATTTTAGATTCCAAATGATTTACATAATATTATTAAGAACTATTTATGGTAACTAATTGTCAAAAATATGGTATATAAAGTCATTTTATCAATTAAAATAAATATTTTGGTTTATTATTTTATGTAGTCTATAGATATATAAGAATATAAAGTCATTTTATCAAATCAAATAATTTATTTTAATTCATCGATCCCCCTATAAAAGGAAAGTAACATTGAATACTAATTGAAAAGGAAAAAATAATTTAATCCCCCTATTAACATTACTTGCGCAAGAATATTAGTTAATACATATAATAATTAATTTCCTTATTAAAAATGGGAAGAATTCTCTTGATCTTATTGATTGATTTTTAAGATTTTTTTTTCAATTTATTTTAAACATCGACACTATTAAAAAGGAAATCACTTTAATACTTAACTTTGTGTTTTCTCGATTCAAAGAACATCTTTTGCGATCATTTCTCTGTTTAATTCGTTAAATACTCACTAAATATTTTAGATGTCAGAGAAACGAAATTAATTGACAAGATATTTTCTCTCCTAAAATCATACATTTAAAACTTTATATTTATAGCGAGACTTGTCAACCAAAATTCTGGTGCAATCTATTCACGAGATGTTCTCCTTTAGCTTTATCAACAAGATATTCCCAAAATAATATTACCTTATAAGTATAAGATTTATTGAGAATTTATTAAAAATATTCTACTTCTTAGTTTATCATGCCAGCTAAATCAATGAGAAACGTCCACCAATTTACTATAAATAAGACATTCACAGTAGAAGAAACGAAATCATTGAACTTTGTATTCTGAACTTTTAATGTTAATAATGTTCTGAATTTTTTTTTCTTCTTATTTTAGAACATTAAGTTTTTATATTTCATGAGAGTTGATTTTTCTTTTGGTTTATATGCAGATACCTTTTATGACGATTTATCCACTGAAGCTATATTTTTTTTTTGACGGCAAACGGCTATTCTATTACTCAAACTTGAGGTGGTCTAGGTAACCAGACCAGAATAGAACAACCAACAAAATGTAACTTCCTATGGAAGGATCTACCTGTCTTAGCTAAAGAGTCTGAAATCTGATTACGCACTCTTGGAACATAAGAAATCTGGAAGTCCGGGAAGCATATGAGCAGTGTCTCTATCCTCTCCAATTCCGTAGCAAAACTTGGCCAAACTTGAGGTTCCTTGATCATTGCGATCAATTCTTTGCAGTCCGTTCCGAAGTTATGGCATGTTGAATGTTGAAGCATATTCTCCATCGCCCATCTCAGTGCTTCCACTTCTGAGTGCAGAGCTGATTCTCTTCTGGGGAAGTTGTGTGAACCCATGAGTTGCGTCTTTCCCCCACTGTCCAACCAGACCCATCCACATCCACTAAATTGAGCAAGCGCTGTCCATGATCCATCCAGTAAGCAAATATCTCCCAAGCTTATGACTTGGGGTTCATGTACAGTACTCTCTTGTACTACTGGCGGTATCATCTCATTGGCATTAAACCAAGCTTGAACACTCACTCTCAGCATATCGAACTAGTTCCAGAGGATCTCTGTCTATTCCCCTAAAGAGTTTGTCATTTCGAGCCTTCCAGATGTACCAAATTAGCCAGGGATAAGGGTCCCTGTCTAGCTCTGGTTCAAGTGAACCATCTTTTTCCCAGAAGAGGTAGTTCATATTCGTGTAGATACTTGATGCTGGAAAAACACCTGGATTAGTTGGAGTCGATGAGTGTAACCAAACTTGTAGAGCAGGTGGACATTCGAAAATAGCATGTGTTACTGACTCCTCTGGTTCACCACATCTCGGGCAGTAATTGTCACATCTCATATTTCTCCTTTCTAGATTTCTCGTTACTGCCACATGACCAGTTAACAATTGCCATAGAAGGTGGCAAATTTTCTTTGGCGCCTTTATCTTCCAAGCAAAGGCTTGGAGCTTTGTAATACTTGGCTCTAACATTTGCTTTTCATCTGCATCCTTCAATAGGTTTTGAGCAACCCAATATCCAGACTTGACCGTGTATTGTCCATGTCGTGTGAAGTTCCAGCAAAACGTGTCAGGTCTATGAGTTGTGCTTATGGCTAAACTCCTTATAAGGGGTATGTCATCAGGTCTGACATATTGTTCCAGTAGATTGACATCCCATTCCTTCGACTCCTGATTAATAAGATCACTCACTCTCATGTTTGGATTCATAACTGGTGCTATGGGTATAGCTGGTCTAGTAGGATTCAATGGAATCCAGGGGTCCTCCCACACCTTAACCGCATAACCAGAGTGTATTTTCTGCCTTATCCCCAGCAACAAAAGCTCTCTCGCAGCGGAAATACTAGTCCAGACATAAGAAGGACTATTTACAGAATTTACTCGTAAAGGCGAGCTTTGTCTGTAATATCTTCCTCTTAAGACACGGGCTACCAGCGAATCCGGGTTTTGTGTTAGCCTCCATAATTGTTTCGCCAGTAGTTCCAGGTTGAACTCATGAATCATGCGAAAACCAATCCCTCCTTCTTCTCTCGGTAGGCAGACTTTCTCCCATTTTGACCAGTGTATTCCTCTCTTAGGGGGATTCGAGCTCCACCAGAATTGGGCAATAGCACTGGCAAGGTTTTCACATATCTCCAATGGGAGCAGGAAAGTAGACATAACATACGTCGGGAGAGCAAGCAAAATAGACTTAATCAATACCTCCTTTCCTCCTTTCGAGAGCCAGCGCTCTGTCCAGCCATTCACTCTATGCATTAGTTTGTCCTTTAAGAAGGCAAAGAGCTTGCATTTTGAGCCACTAATATCTTCTGGAATTCCCAAATAAGTCCCCATCCCTCCATCATTCTGTATTCCAAGAACATCTTTGATCTCTTGCCTTGTGGTTGCGTTAATCCTCTTACCAAAGAGTAAGGAGGATTTATCAAAGTTAATACATTGTCCTGATGCTTTACCATAGATCCTGATCACTTTCATTACTTCTTCACATTCACGGGGCTCCGCCTTACAGAAGAAAAGGCTATCATCAGCAAATAACAGGTGGGATATCGATGGACACGCGCGGGTAACGTGCATCCCTGTTATCTTTCCCTGGTTCTCTGCGTGATTAAGAAGGCTAACGAGCGCTTCCATAGAATAAAAATGAAAGGAGACAAAGGATCTCCTTGACGTAGGCCTCTTCCTGGAATAATATTTCCTCTCGGTTGCCCATTCATGAGGAATTTGTATTGTACTGATGTGATGCATCTCATTATCCATGTGATCCAAGTTTCTGAGAAGCCCATCTTCCTCATCACAGCTTCAATAAATGACCACTCCATCCTATCATAGGCTTTACTCATATCTGTCTTAATAGCCATTCTTTTGTTGCGTCCGCTTGGCTTTGTTCTGAGAGCGTGGAACATCTCTTGAGCAACCATAATATTATCAGAAATTTGTCTTCCAGCAACAAAGGCTGACTGGGTTTCCGATATCAAGCATGGTAGCACTTTCTTAAGTCTCTGGCATAGGACCTTAGAGATAATCTTGTAACTTACGTTACACAAAATAATAGGCCGAAACTGAGCCATTGCATTAGGTGTTGTTATCTTTGGGATGAGGCAAATATTAGTTTCATTCAGACCATCATGCATTATCCCTTCAGTAAGGAACTTATTAACCATAAGAGTTAAATCATCCTTTACTACATCCCAAAACTTCTGATAAAACAGCGCAGTCATTCCATCTGGCCCTGGGGCTTTTTATGGATGCATAGCAAAGAAGGCTAATTTAATCTCCCACTCCGTTACCGGTGCTGTAAGACTTTCGTTCATTGGCTCCGTTATTGTCGTAGGAACTTCAGATAGAGCTTCTTCAATATCCTGTGGATTAGACGACTCAAAGATTTGTCTAAAATAGCTAGTAGCAATGGCTACTAATCCTTCTTCATCTTCCACAATATTCCATTTTCATCCAGTAACTGAGTGATCTTGTTCCTTGCTCTCCTTTGTTTCGTTAAGGCATGGAAATTTTTTGTATTGCGATCTCCTTCCCTTAGCCAAAATACACGACTCTTTTGTTTCCAAAACATTTCTTCTGCCTTAAGAGCATCAGAAAGCTCATTCAAAGCTGCTGCAATCTCCTCAGTTGTGGCATTATCATCTGCATATAAACCTTCCACTTTTTCTTTAAGCTCTTCCACCAATTTCGCAGAGTTTATATTATTTTGTCTCCTCCACTCACTCAATGCCTTTCTACAGCTGGAAATATGTTCCATTATAGAAGCATTGGGAGGAAGATCAGGTGATTTCCATCCCTCCAAAATAAGTTGTCTCAGTTCCTCATTGTCCAACCATCTTTTGTCAAACTTAAATTTCCTCGATCTCCTGGATGGTTTTTTGAGGATATCAGCAAGTATCGGACGATGATCTGAACCCCATAACCTCATATACTTCATCTTCGAATGAGGGAACTTTTCATGCCAGTCGGCATTTCCCACTGCTCTGTCCAGCCGACATCTAACAGTTACTCTCCCTGCTGTTTTACCAACCCATGATAGCATATCTCCAGTATATGAAAATTCTAGCATCCCACAATCACTTAGCATTTGCTTGAAAGGTAAAAATGAACTATCAGTACGTTTTCTACCTCCTTCTTTTTCATTATGATCAGTAATTTCATTGAAATCTCCTATCATAAACCAAGGTCCATTCCTTGTTGTTGAGAAACGCGTAAGACGTTCCCAAACTTAATCTCTTCGTTCTAATACAGGATCCCCATAAACAAACGTCATAAAGACTTTTATTCCATCAATGACTGCCTTAATGTCAATCATTCTGTTATTTGAAAATAAAACATTAACTTGAAATTCATCCATAAAAAAAAAAGCTAAACCTCCGCTGAGTCCAAGTGGCTCAACAGTAAACAAACGATCAAATCCTAAATCGGCTTGAATGTTTTGCAAGAGCCTCTTCTTATTCTTTGTTTCAGAAAGGAACACAAGTCCTGGGCGATGCTTCTGACACATCTCCGTAAGGCGACGAACTGTGAGGTCGCTCCCTATCCCTCGACAGTTCTAACTGATTGTCCTCATTGATAATGTTTGGATGAGTTTTTGGAACTCATCAAACCATCATGTGTTTGCACTATAGCCTTAGTTGAACCGTATTTCTTCTTATGCTTCTCCCCATCCCCTGTGTTCGCTTTCGATACCACCGTACGACGTATCGGAGATCCCCGACGAATCATCTCAAACTTCCTTGTGTTAATGCCCAAAGAGACATTTCTTTTAGAGCCATGCTTCTTAGATCTCGCAGACCTTCTCTTTTTGTCCTTCTCCTACCTCCTTAGTAGCAGCTAAAGAGCTACTGTTCTCCATCTCCATTAAGTCCAAACCAAGGAGATCGTCTCCCTCCATTTCCTCGTCCAACAAGCCTCCATTCGTTTGATCCATTGATTCCATATCAGTCAGTGCCTCAATCATCTGATCATCCTTGATAACAGAGTCATTGCCTTCCGAAGAGGAGAACGATAAGATTCGACCCTCAAATTTATTCCTCACAGTCACATTCTCTTCCATAGCCATAGGGTGAGCTACACCGTGTGGACTAACAATGGCACTTGCTAGCTTTCTTTCTCCCGTGGCCTCACTGTAGTTTCCTTCCCGCCTACTCTGTTTTGAGTGTAGCGGTTGTTGAGATGTTTGTTCATAAGGAACAACCATGTGCGCGCTTGTCCCCTCCCGACCTGCGTTACTTCTCGTTTCCAAGTCCGTACGAGTCTCCTCCCGAGTTCCCGTGTCACTACTATACTGTTTGCCAAATGAAATATCAGGGATCTTAGTCTTCTCTTTCCACATCTGTGATCTCGACCGGTCATATGGACCTGTATGAAAGCGACCACCTCCATTCCTTGTGTACTTCGAGTTATCATCACGTCTTCTAATGATTCTATCTGAGAGATTATTATGTTTTCTACTACCTTCCCATCGGTTATTCTCCCATTTGGTTGAGTACGAACTGCGAGCCTCTTGTCTCTGCAGGTTATAATCCACCATTTGTGCTCCATAAGCTGAACCATCACTATGTTTTACAGCACGAGAATTAAAACGGGATGGAGGAGCCTCTTTTAGCGACAGCGAGGCGTTGGAGTAGCGTTGATCATCTGATCCATCCCGACCCAAGCAATGGCTTAGAGGTCTTTCTTGGGGAACCTGAACACGCGTAAAGACATCAGCTCGATCTAAATTGAATTCGCGTTCGAAGATCATTAGTCGGAGAGTAGCTCTTTTCATGAGTAAGCATGCCGCAAGTCGTACAATGCTTGAAAAGCAACGTATACTTTATCTCAATTGTCACCTCATCTCCTTTGTACTCTACTTTCCTTTGAAAATTTCAGAGGCTTGCGAGAATCAATGTCAATTAACATACGACCTTCCGTTAACTCAAGCGTATCAACATGGCCAAGTCTACCTCCAATATTCCTGAGATTGGCGTCAGTCCAGAGATGTAGAGGGAAGCCAACGAGCTGAACCCAAAACGGGATGATCCACGGGTAATCATCATGAACAATAGGCTCCCAGCGAACCAAGACGAACATACAAAAGTTGTAATGAAATGGGCCTTGCCTGAGCACAGAATTGAGGTCATCCTCAGTCGTGAAGTTAAATAAGAACTTCCTATTACCGATGTCATTTGCTACGATACGATCAGCCAAACCCCCATTGAGCCGGCATGGTTTGTAGCAACTTCTCAACGATCTGTTTCTTCGGATTAAGAACCTTGCCTATCAGAGTTAGATTAAACTCCTTAATGGTAAACGAACCCTCGCGATCAACCAGCTTGATCGGAGCATCATCGTCATCCTTGTAAAGGATGCCCTTTCCTTTCAGGTCCGCCTTATGAGCAGATCCATATGCATTCAGAGACCCCATCCAAAGAGACAAAGTGCACAGAACAAAGATCGTGTGATCCAAAAAACCAAGCAGCGATCACAGGACAGAGACACGTAGCAGAGATCGTGTGATCTAATATTCACGGCACCAAAGAGTGTGTGAATAAATCTAGAATCGTTATGACATAAACCGAAACCAGGAGATTCGCGATCAGAACAGAGAGCTTCACGTCCGCCGTTCAAAGGAAACAGGGGACAGTGGCTCTGCGTTTACGTGTGGAACAAGACTCAGAGTTTCCAGCTGCTGCGATCCAGAGAGGGAGGCGAACAAGGAGTGTACGGTAGTCTCCCATGTGCCTTGGTAGAGTGTCGTCACCGATCGGGAATGGCTAGATCGACACCGAGATCATATGAATCTCAGAATCGCCATCAGAGCGGCTAGGGTTTTTCTCACCCACTGAAGCTATATATGATTTGATTGTACACCTCTTTGATATATCATTTCGATAACTTCTTTGTTCCTCAATCTGGTAAAAAAAATTTACTCAATTTGATAACATCTCTCAGTTATTTCATTTCAATAGCATCTTTTTGTGTTGCGAATACTTTTCTTTTTTTTGATTAGTAGATTTATATTATTATTTAGAATTATAAGCTTATATATACACATATTGTTTTTTGGTTTGCTGATTGTGATTTTGTTTTATATTTTTTCAGAGATGATTTGACGGAAGTGTTCATATTTCAGACCTCTATGAGTTCACTATTCCGATCCTGCAAAAGATGTGCGCTTAGAATGGTATTTTCTCTATTGTACATCAAAATTGGATAATCACATTATATTTTTAAAATATCTATAGTAGGATGGTATTTTCTCTACTGAAATAATATCTTATTTCCTAATCTCATGCTTTAATATTTAAACTTTAAGGGTAAGATTTGTTAATTAAATCATTAGTGTAAACTATTCCTGATATATTCTCTTTTTATTTTTAAAATGTAATTTTAATAACAATATATTCCATAAATAATCCTAAATTATAGGTAGATAAATTTTTAAAATTAATTTGAGAACATTCTGTTACATAGCTTATTGTGAAAGTTTAATATTTTAGTAAAGTCTAGCATTTTACTTACCTTTTGTGTTTTCTCGATTCAAAGAACATCTTTTGAGACAATTTCTCTGTTTAATTCATTAAATACTCAGTAAATATTTTAGATGTCATAGAAACGAAATTAATTGACAAAATATTTTCTCTCCAAAAATCATGCATTTAAAACTTAATATTTATGGTGAGACTTGTCAACCAAAATTTTGGTGCAATCTATTCACGAGATGTTCTCCTTTAGCTTTATCAACAAGATATTCCAAAAATAAAATTACCTTATAAGTATAAGATTTATTGAGAATTTATTAAAGAATATTTTAAATAAATCTAACTTGCGCAAGAAAACTAATATTTAATTCAAATCAGCTTATGATATTGTAGATTTAATAACTTTCTTATTCAATTTAAATATTTATTATGAAAATTTAATATTTCCTACTTTGCCTTCTAAACATGTATTACACTTTATAATTGCTTGTATTTTATAGTTACAATAGCATACTAATGAGATGAACTCTTTCTTTTGTAGGTCTTGATGTTGCAGTCCTCACGTGATATTTCCTCTGGTTCTTTGATTTTTCAGGAACTCCTTTGTCTAAAAGAAAAAGCCAAGAAGATCATGACAGTAGCTTTGAAGATCAACACTATGTCATTTAACAATTATATTATTATTACTTATTTATTATTTAGTTCTCACAATTTGCCTTGAATGAAAAATATGTTCATATTTATCACATTAATGATGATTGCAACATTACGTAACATGTTCATCATATTCAATTCAAAAGATTGATTGGTAATAATTAAAAATGATTTATGTTAACACATTAAATTCAGAACATCTGTATAGCAATAAAAAGAATGTAATAAATTGTATGAATATATTATTTGATACTAACTTATCGTGCAACCATATCAACACTGTTATATATATATATATATATATTACATTTTCTTATGGTCTACATTTTAAGTTGCTTATTTTTTTCAAAACTTAATCTAATGACGTTTTTTAGAAAAAAGATAACTTCTTCTGTTATCCGGAAGGACGATGATGAAGAAAATATTGAAACTATTAAAGAAGCATGTTATTGGGCATCAGCAAAAAAGATATACGCAATTTGTTTTGAGTCCTATTGCTAACACATAGTATCACAAATCCAGAAAACGTTTGCAATTGCTACTTGGAAAAAACTATCACAAGATATATTATGCAACCAAAGAAAAGGTACGGATAAACCAAGTTAGCTCATGTTTTTATCAAAATAAAATGTCAGTAGATCAAATTAATTTTTACATGTTCTTTCAGGCTTGAGTTTATCAGAAGATCAAATTAAGAGTTTATCTTTGGAGGAGATTGAATCAATCATGCGTTTGAACGGAAGCTCATTGATGTTGTTTAAGTTTTGAAACGTGTTATCAATAGTATACTCTTCTATTGGTTAAGCTGTGGCTTTTGTTAGATTTTCTATTAATTAAATTTTTTGTTTTACTTTTGTGGAATTCACGATATTGTAATGATATAAATCAATAATAAAGATATTTTTCTCACTATTAATAGGTGAGACAGAGAGAGAGAGGCATAGAGGGAGGAGGGAGGAGGGAGGAGGGAGGAGGGAGGAGGGAGGAGGGAGGAGGGAGGAGGGAGGAGGGAGGAGGGAGGAGGGAGGAGGGAGGAGGGAGGAGGGAGGAGGGAGGAGGAGAGGGGAGAGAGAGGGAGAGAGGGGGAGAGAGGGGGAGAGAGGGGGAGAGATGGAGAGAGGGGGAGAGAGGGGGAGTGATGAGGCCATCCAAGTAGAGGTTCCCATAATTAGGCGCGGACCGACCACTAGGAGTGGAACCAAGGCCATAAGAGAAGGGTTCTCCAAGGCAGTCCAACAAATCCTAGATCAAGATGGACAAACCGGACAGAACCAGCTACTGATTGAAGAAATGATCCAATTGAAGATACAAGACCAAGCCGGTTCAATTGAAGTTCAAGACTCAGCCGGTCCAATCCAATTCAGATCACTCGGCCAGAACCAAGCCGGTTTCATCATCTCCACATTCAACCTTGGTTCAGAATCAATCTCCAATCCAACCAACCACATTGCTTCCGGTTCAGAGATATAGCCAACCACCAAAGTAAGTAGTATGTGTTGTACTCTTTTTCCTTCATCGGGTTTTGTCCCACTGGGTTTTCCCGATAAGGTTTTAATGAGGCAACATGCAAGCATACTATGAGCTTTCGTTTAGGCATCTCAATCAGCAACCGGTTTACTGTTTTAATTTTAATTTTATTTTGGTTAAGACTTTGGGCAATTGTCAGCCTTTTATCTTTTGTGAAAGTTGGCCCTTTGTCTAGGCCTTTTATGACTTTGTTGAGTCCACAAAGGGATGGCTTTATAACCCCTTGTGGCTGACGAAATTTGGCACTTTAGTCTTGAATAAAATTTGTTTTGCCTTTGCAAAGAAAACCCTAAGTCTTTCTAGTGTGGGAAGCAAGAGAGAGCAGCCTGAATCTTATCAAGCTCCAACCATCAAGCTTGTGGCGATTCTTCATTCCATCAATCCCCCCAACGATTTGCCTTGAGAGTGATACACATCCAGCAAGGCCAATCCCATCTTCTACCCATCATCCATCCACTGATCTGTTGAGAGAGACACACATCCAGCAACAGATTCCATCACCATCTCTATCCTTTTTATTTCTCTTGTTTTTGTTTCTGTTTGCAACTTTTGTTTGATTCATTTTTATAAATCTAAAATCCATAAAAATCATCTCTGTTTCTGTTCTTGTTTTATTTTCATAGTTTGCTTCTGTTCTTCATTTTTATAAATCCATAAAACTCATAAAAAGTTTCTTTTGTTTCAGGTACAGTTTTGGACAGTTTTGATCCAAGCATCAAGTCCTTTCAAAACCAGTACCAAAATCGACCAGAATCTCATTCTCCAAGCCATTAGTTTGCAGCCTGGTTCCCAGCCTGTAACATTTGGTATCAGAGCTAAAGGCTCCAAAAGATTTGGTTATTTCTATCCTTTAGTTCATCTTTGTTTCAGTTTCTGCATTCTTGCATCTTTTTAAAAAAAAAATTGTTCTTTGTTGTTCTTGCTGTTCTTGGTTGTTCTTGCTGTTCATAGCATTGTTCATCCTAGGATTGCTAGATCATTTCGTGCATCCCATCATCTGGTCAATCTGTTTGTGCATTTTGGTCGATTTTGCTTTCCATATTCAGCATTATTTGATCATTCTTGCATTTATTTGATTGCATTTGCATTCCATATTTAGTAGATTGATTAGTTTGCATTTAATCCTGATAGAATCTCATTTAGTTTGCATTTATTCTTGTCAATCATAATTTAAAAAAAAAAAGGATTTCAATCATCCTTTTGATTTGCATTTAAAGTTTGATTTTCTTTCTCTTTTTAAATCTTTTCGATTTTAATTCCTTTCCAAGTTAAAAAAAAAAAAAAAAGATTTCATCTTTCCTTTTTAAAAGTATTTCGAAATTAATTTTTTTAAATCAAAAAAAAAAAAAAGATTTGCATTCATTCATTCATTTTGCATTCAAGTTGTTCTTTCTTTTCTTTCTTTCTTAAGTCCATTTCTTTCTTTCTTTCTTCTTCCTTTCTTTACCATTTCCCTTTGCACTTGATCTCCTTTCTTTCTTACTTTCAGGAGATATGGGAGACCTTAATGGTGCAGCTGAGATCAACGCCCAACTCCAAGCCTTGCAGGCCGGACAAGCTCAGCTCACGGAAGCCCTCAACACCTTGACTGCACAGATGAATCTCATGGGTCAGGGAAACCAGAACCAACCCAATGGCCAGCAGGCTAGAAGAAGGTTCGGCCCTTACCTCCACCAGCCGCAGTCCGAGTCGGAGGAAGATGAGTCCGAGTATGAGCCACCAGATCGTGGAGGTGCCAACCAGGCCGCTCGAGGTGGGAGGCGTGGAAGAGATGTAAGCCCTGACCAGAGGAGGGACCGAGACCGGAACGATGATGCGGCCTTCCAAAGAGGCAAGGACATCAAACTAAAGCCACCTACGTTCGCGGGAAAGGTGGATCCGGACGCTTACATCACATGGGAGAAGCGCATGGAATATATCTTTGAGTACTACAAGTACTCTGAGGCAAAGAAGATAGCTCTAGCCGCGGCCCAGCTTACTGATAATGCTCTATCCTGGTGGGATCGAGATGTTGCTAAGTCCGGTCCAGTATGGAGAGCCCAAAACTGGATTGAGATGCGAACCAAACTTCGGGCGAGGTACATCCCATCACATTATCCTAGAGATTTACTAAAACGTTTTCGTAAGTTGTCTCAGGGAACTAAGTCCGTGGAAGAGTACTTTGAAGAGTTTGAGGCTCTAAGGAACCGATTGGAAGTGGACGAGTCCGAGGCGTCCATGATGTCCCAGTTCTTGGAGGGGCTGAACGATCGGATTGCACGGAAGGTGGAGCGCCAGCCGTATGAGGACTTCAATGATCTCTTGCACTATGCCGTCCAGGCTGAGGTCCACATCAAGAGGAAGAATGCGGCCACTAGCCGGAGCAAACCTGCGTGGTCTCAACCAGGTTCCAAAGGTGCTGAAAAGAACAAATCCATAGAAGTGGATAACCGGTTCAAGAAGAACCAAGCTGACACAACTAGAGCCAGTTCATCTGACCAAGGTAAGGGTCAAGTTCAAAATCAGAGAACTCGTGATATTATTTGTTTTAAATGTCAGGGAAAAGGACACTATGCTAGAGATTGTCCGAACAAGAGAGTGATGGTCCTTAAGGCCAATGGGGAGTATGAGTCCCAAGATGAGGCCGAGTTGGAGACAGATGCCTCTGATGAGGAATTGGTCGATTATGCGGAGACTGGTGAGTTACTGGTGACCAGACGATCCCTCAGTGCACTCTTTGATCCTGAAACCGTCCAAAGAGAAAACATCTTCCATACAAGATGTAGTGTGGAACAAAAGGTATGTAGCTTGATCATAGATGGTGGTTCTTGTGTGGCTAGCAAGTATCTTGTTGATAAGCTAGGTTTGATCAAGACTCCACACCCGAGACCATACCGACTCAAGTGGCTCAATGATGAGACTGGGCTCAAGATAGCCAAGCAAGTTGTTGTGTCTTTTAGTATTGGCAGGTACCATGACCAGGTGAAGTGTGATGTTGTTCCTATGCAAGCCGGCCACATACTTCTTGGCAGGCCGTGGCAATTTGACAAGGAAACCGTCCACCATGGTCGGACCAATGTCTACAGCTTCTGCCATAACAACAAGAAGCATAGCTTAGCTCCCCTTAGTCCACAAGAAGTCCATGATATGCAAAAATCAATGGACCAGGCTGGAAAGGTAAGTAAAACCAACCTTTATATGTCTTCCGGCCAAGTTCTTAAATCCTTATCTCGTGAGACGCAGGTGCTACTAATGGTCTTTAAGGAAGGTTGTTTTGCAGGTTTTGAGGCACAAGAGCTACCTGGCGAGATGCAAGACCTCATGGAGAAGTACAAGGACGTCTTCCCTGATGATATACCCGCCGGATTGCCCCCCATCCGCGGCATTGAACATCAGATCGACCTTGTACCAGGCGCACCACTACCCAACCGAGCCGCTTACCGTGTTAACCCTGAAGAGGCCAAGGAGTTGGAGAGGCAGGTCCAAGACCTCATGGACAAAGGCTATATCCGTGAGAGCCTAAGCCCTTGTGCGGTCCCGGTCCTATTGGTGCCTAAGAAGGACGGAACATGGCGCATGTGTGTGGACTGCCGAGCCATCAACAACATAACCATCAAATATCGGTACCCTATACCTAGATTAGATGATATGTTGGATGAACTAAGTGGTTCTACTGTGTTTTCTAAGATTGATCTCAGGAGTGGATATCACCAAGTTCGTATGAAGGAAGGTGATGAGTGGAAAACCGCCTTCAAGACGAAACAAGGTTTGTATGAGTGGCTTGTGATGCCATTTGGCCTTACCAACGCCCCCAGCACATTCATGAGGCTTATGAATGAGGTTCTAAGGCCATACATCAGTAAGTTTGTGGTTGTGTACTTTGATGATATACTGATCTATAGTCAGAGCTTATCCGACCATGTTTATCATGTAGAGCAGGTGCTGAAGGCATTGAGGCAAGAGGGACTTTATGCTAACCTAAAGAAATGTGTGTTTTGTACTGATGAATTGGTTTTCTTAGGTTTTGTTGTGAGTTCACAGGGACTGAAGGTCGATGAAGAAAAGATCAAGGCGATCCAAGACTGGCCAACTCCGACCACCATAGGCCATGTCCGCAGTTTTCATGGTCTGGCCAGCTTCTATCGACGGTTTGTCAGGGATTTCAGTACCATTGCTGCCCCAATGACGTCTGTGATCAAGAAGAATGTATCCTTTACTTGGGGTCCTGCCCAAGAAGAGTCTTTTAACAGGCTTAAATATAGTTTGACTCATGCACCAGTCCTTACTCTGCCTAACTTCGATAAAACCTTTGAGATTGAATGTGATGCATCAGGTACAGGCATAGGAGCTGTGCTTACTCAAGGAGGCCGACCAGTAGCCTTCTTCAGTGAGAAATTGAGTGGAGCTGCCCTCAATTATCCCACCTACGACAAAGAGCTTTATGCTCTAGTGAGATCTCTTGAAACTTGGCAACATTATCTTTTGTCTAAAGAGTTTGTTATTCATACAGATCATGAGACTCTTAAGCACTTGAGAGGTCAGACCACACTCAAGAAGAGGCACGCCAGATGGTTAGAGTTTGTGGAGACTTTCCCTTATGTGATTAAGTACAAGAAGGGCAAAGACAATGTGGTGGCCGATGCACTGTCCCGGAGACACACTCTTATCTCCACCATGGAAGCTAAGATCATGGGTTTTGAGTATATTAAGGATTCTTATATTACTGACCCTGATTTTCAAGAAGTTTTCATGAAGACTACCAAGATGGCAGCCGGCCCCTATTACCAACAAGATGGCTTCTTGTTCAAGGAAAAGAAATTGTGCATTCCCCAAGGAACCATGCGGGAATTGCTGGTTCGGGAGGCCCATGGTGGCGGCCTCATGGGACATTTTGGTAGAGATAAAACTCTAAGTGTCCTAACCGACCATTTCTTTTGGCCAAACATGAGGAAGGACGTTGAGAACTTGTGCACCAAGTGCATTGTCTGCCTTAAGACAAAATCCAGGTCACATCCTTACGGTTTATACATGCCTTTACCTATTCCTGACCACCCTTGGGTAGATCTTTCTATGGACTTTGTGCTGGGCTTGCCCAAGATAGACCACAAGGATTCCATTTTTGTTGTTGTGGACAGGTTCTCCAAGATGGCTCACTTCATTGCTTGCAACACCACCAATGATGCCACCCAAATCGCCAACCTGTTTTTCAAAGAGGTGGTTCGTCTACATGGCATGCCTAGGACCATTGTATCTGACCGAGACACCAAGTTCTTAAGTCACTTCTGGAAGACCTTATGGGGTAAACTTGGTACCAAGCTGTTGTTCTCGACCACTTGCCATCCACAGACTGATGGCCAAACCGAGGTAGTAAACCGTACACTCTCTCAGTTATTGAGAGCTACGGTCGGTAAGAACTTAAGGAACTGGTTAACTTGTCTACCTTTTATTGAGTTTGCTTATAACCATGCTAGACACTCTACTACTGATCTTTCTCCTTTTGAAGTTGTCTATGGTTTTCAGCCGGAGACTCCCTTGGACCTTTCTCCACTGCCCAGTCCTATGTACCGCAGTCGAGATGGAGCCCACAAGGCGGAATTTGTTAAGACCTTGCACCAAAGGGTCAAGGAGAAACTAGAAGCACAGGCGACCAAGGTCAAGGCGCGGGTCGACCAGAAGAGGAAGGAAGTGCTGTTTGAACCAGGAGACTTGGTGTGGTTACACATGCGGCCAGAAAGATTTCCTAAAGCAAGGAAGTCTAAGCTATCACCTCGAGGGACTGGACCCTTCCGGGTTCTTGAAAAGATCAATGACAATGCTTATAAGCTTGATCTTCCAGGTGAGTTTAAGATTTCCCATACGTTCAATGTATCTGACTTGTCCCCTTTTCTTGCAGATGATGAAGTTCTGAGGCCAGAACCTTTTCAAGGGGGAGGGAATGATGAGGCCATCCAAGTAGAGGTTCCCATAATTAGGCGCGGACCGACCACTAGGAGTGGAACCAAGGCCATAAGAGAAGGGTTCTCCAAGGCAGTCCAACAAATCCTAGATCAAGATGGACAAACCGGCCAGAACCAGCTACTGATTGAAGAAATGATCCAATTGAAGATACAAGACCAAGCCGGTTCAATTGAAGTTCAAGACTCAGCCGGTCCAATCCAATTCAGATCACTCGGCCAGAACCAAGCCGGTTTCATCATCTCCACATTCAACCTTGGTTCAGAATCAATCTCCAATCCAACCAACCACATTGCTTCCGGTTCAGAGATATAGCCAACCACCAAAGTAAGTAGTATGTGTTGTACTCTTTTTCCTTCATCGGGTTTTATCCCACTGGGTTTTCCCGATAAGGTTTTAATGAGGCAACATGCAAGCATACTATGAGCTTTGGTTTAGGTATCTCAATCAGCAACCGGTTTACTGTTTTAATTTTAATTTTATTTTGGTTAAGACTTTGGGCAATTGTCAGCCTTTTATCTTTTGTGAAAGTTGGCCCTTTGTCTAGGACTTTTATGACTTTGTTGAGTCCACAAAGGGATGGCTTTATAACCCCTTGTGGCTGACGAAATTTGGCACTTTAGTCTTGAATAAAATTTGTTTTGCCTTTGCAAAGAAAACCCTAAGTCTTTCTAGTGTGAGAAGCAAGAGAGAGCAGCCTGAATCTTATCAAGCTCCAACCATCAAGCTTGTGGTGATTCTTCATTCCATCAATCCCCCCAACGATTTGCCTTGAGAGTGATACACATCCAGCAAGGCCAATCCCATCTTCTACCCATCATCCATCCACTGATCTTTTGAGAGAGACACACATCCAGCAACAGATTCCATCACCATCTCTATCCTTTTTATTTCTCTTGTTTTTGTTTCTGTTTGCAACTTTTGTTTGATTCATTTTTATAAATCTAAAATCCATAAAAATCATCTCTGTTTCTGTTCTTGTTTTATTTTCATAGTTTGCTTATGTTCTTCATTTTTTATAAATCCATAAAACTCATAAAAAGTTTCTTTTGTTTCAGGTACAGTTTTGGACAGTTTTGATCCAAGCATCAAGTCCTTTCAAAACCAGTACCAAAATCGACCAGAATCTCCTTCTCCAAGCCATTAGTTTGCAGCCTGGTTCCCAGCCTGTAACAGGGAGAGAGAGAGAGAGAGAGAGAGAGAGAGAGAGAGAGAGAGAGAGAGAGAGAGAGAGAGAGAGAGAGAGAGAGAGAGAGAGAGAGAGAGAGAGAGAGAGAGAGAGAGAGAGAGAGAGATTAGTGTTTACGGTATATCCAAAAGTTTTGAGTTTATTGTTTAGGATTTATCCCGTAAAGCCAAGGGGTTAGAGTATACTCAAAGGTTTAAGGTTTACCAAGAGTTTAGAGTTTAAAAATTAATGAATGTAGTTTGTATATGTTTACAATAAAAAATAAAAACTAACAGCAAAGTATTCAACCACAAATAATGAATCATAACTATGTGATTATTATACATATACACATCATTGTATGTAAAAATAAACTAATCATGTAAAATTAAACTAATCATAATATTAATGTCATGCGATACAATATCCGCAGTCACTCCATAGAGAGCTGGATATTTAATCGCCGAGTTAATAGTTTTGATAAGCGGACAAAGTCTGATTCGATCACCTACTGCAATTCGTATCTTCTCTCTGCTCAACCCGTTTCTAACATTATTTATTCCATATTTATTCCATATTTTGAACTTTTTATTCCGTATTTTAATTTTTTTATGTCCATAATTACATTCTGAAATGGTAAAAGAAGGTTTCAACGGGAATGTAGTGATAATATAAAATATGTTACCTCTGAAACTATACACTATTTATTCCAGATTTTAAAAATAAAATATCTTCTTAAACATACAAATTATTTTGAAACGTTGCAATTATACATACACACAATAAATACCTCTTGATACTGAAGTTACTTTATTCCATTTCGTCCATGTAAAATATTGAGTACTAACATTTTTCTGTATCTGATGCTTTCTCCCAAGGACGGTGGTATTATGATATAAAATTCGTTACTTCTAAAACTATTTACTACTTAGTCCATAATTTGGAACTGTTTATGTCCGCACAAGGTGCAGGCCCACCTAGTATATATATATATCCAAAACTGAAGTTTACAAATCTTAACTAATAAAGTTGGCTTTTTTTTTTCCTTGGAGGGATTAATGCCACCTGTCCTCTTATTAAAACGCATCGTTTAAGTTTATTTGATTACGATTGGGCTTTGTTACTTTATTACTAAAGATTATGAATGGGCTTCTAATTCTTTAATAACAGGTCCAGGTTAAACCTACCTTTCTTCGACACTTCCCTTTTGCACCTTGCCGACAAAAGTTTCAGCTTCTGTGTTCGTCGATTGCATTTCCTTCTTCTCTGTAACGTCTCATTGATTTTACTTTTTTTTTCCATTGATTTTACTTGGGTCCGAGCTTACGCGTAATGACCCACTCATCCACTCTCCAGCATTCAATCCCCTTCATCGAATTCCAAAGTAACCGTCTAAATCTCCAACTATAAATATCTACTCTTTCAGCCATGGTCAGCAAAGCTTCGATGAAATCAAAGCAAATTCTCTGTTCACTTGAGTCAACTCAGAGAGCATGGAAGGATCTATATCTCTGGTGCTTGCTTTGATGTTGGACGAGGCACCATTCCCGTTCAACATGTAAGTATAGCTCTCTTTGCTTTGTGTCATTAGATTCACTACATACCAATCGTTGTGTGATGTTAATTTATTATTTGTCCGCATATTAAAGGAACGAACATCCTACAAGACCCTTCATGGAACTTGCATAACTAAAGCTCTTAAAAACCCCAAGCCCCGCAAAGTTGGAATCTTCGATGTTGGTACCGAGAATGCAAATAGATTCTTGGCAACTAATAATGGAAAAAGAGGGCGAATGAATTTTAGAGAAAGTTGTGTGTTTTGTTGTCGTGTGAGCAGGTAGGTCGGTGAAAGAGATCGTTGCAGTCGTCTTGCAAGAACCATGAGAAGAAGTTTAACTGGATCAAGATTTCCGTATGCTTTGAATTTCTCGATGTTGACAGAAAATCATTGTTACATCCAGCAGCCCCACTTCAAGACTCAATTATCTGAAGGCTTTAGCTTCAAAAATCCATGTGGTATTGTCCACCAAAGGTTGTTCTTTTTGTATGATTGAGACCTGGCTTGAACTATTAAAATATCCTTGCTTCTACGAGTATATCCAATTTAAATCATATGATTTCAACTTATTTTTTGGCTTATCTCCTTTGCAGGGCCTTGGATGGAAGACAAACGTATATCTTCCTGGTGGGTGGTGGACTTAGGCGAATATCTCCAGGTCTCCTTCATTACTTCTCTTTTTATCACATCATTTGTTTTCGTAAAGACACATGCAGTCCAAGAACTACATAACCTGATTAGCAGAAAACTTATTTCGTTTTTAGTTTGATATCTAAGACCCTAACCAGCTGAGTATTGATAGGATTCAGCTTATGTGCAGCTATTACACTTTTAGACGACGGGTCAAGAGCGTACTCTAGGTCCTGGAAGTTTCAGGTATCTTATCTATATGTTTAACCCTAGACTTTATGTCTTATTAAGACAAGCACCTTAGGAAGATTATGTGTGTCTTGATGGGTATGAAGGAATCAACGGATTGGAAAACTTGGACGAACTTGGGAACTCTACGGTTACTTGAAACTCTAGGGTTACTTCCGTTGAAAACTACACTGCAGTGAAATGGCATGTTGACTGTCTCCACTACACACGTGTGCCTTTCAATTACCATATCTAGACACAGTGAAGGAAGTTTTCCAAGTATGGCTTTTTTCTTCTATCTCTTGAGCTCAGTGAACTGTCTTTGTAATCTTACTTGAACATGACATGGTGTGTTTCCAAGCAGGAGACAACATTTATACAGTACGTGGTAGCAGATGAAAGCGATATGGAAGGTGTTCCACCAGCTTGCTCGAGGATACTGAACTGGCATGCTCGAGGATGAATTGCTCGAGAACCTATCTTCTGATTTCTTGATGATCAAGTAAATAAATTGTCTATCAATTTGACTCGGTCGTTTCAAACACATAAAAAGTAACAGAATCCATTTGGTAAGAAATTATACATCAATGTCATTTTAGTGAAATGCATAACGGCCACAGAAGAAACCGTTTCATTCTAAACGAATCTCTTATAAAAATGTCTGGTTTATCAACATATTGGTTGAGTTGATTGGAAGTCAGCCTTACTGCTTAACTTAAAGACGAAGAGACACACAAATATACCGCAACTTACTGACATAGAATAGATTTCATTACACAAATACGAAATATGGTCAGCCATTAATCTAAAACATTACACCAAAAATTACTAAATACAACAACAAATGTGAAAAGAAATGTTAGTAGACAAGAAAAAATGAGTCGAAACAAGTAAAAATTGTTACATGGGAATCAAGGTCTGGGAACATAGTAAACCAACAAAACAACATCCAGCTTCAAATGGATAATATGCCAAACTTAGCCCAAATAAATAATTTTTTTTTGCCCTATCACTCTTTCACCAGTCACCCCAAATCGCCTACAATCTAAGCTCCAATTTCACATACAATTCACTCCCCTACATTACGGAAAATTAAAACAATTACCTCTAACCACTAATACAATAGCCATAACTGGAGCAAACTAAAGAAATTTAAAAGATATAACACGAGAAACTATCATTTTCTCCTCGACATATCCAACCACGAAAACCATACGACTGTAAAACTATGGAAATACATCTATTGACTTAAAAATAAACCTATAATTGGTATCCAATTATAGTAAATTTACAATTCAAAAGTCAGCAACAAATGAAGACCAACGTTGGAAATTTAGAAACAGAAACCTCCCCTCTCTGCTAAGATACTTTTGAAGATATAGTACATTAATTGCATGATGCAACCTCTCATAGAAAAGAAATTACTAATTTACTATTTAGTAGAAACAACTATATATCCTAATGAACAATCAAAAGAAAGAATACCCAACAACTACAAAATACAATAACATAATATATGTTTACTAGAGACCTGTATCGACCATCAAAATGTAACATCTCCCAACAATATCATACAAAGCAGGTAAAAGAACAGACACAGACGATGTGAGAGCTTATCTATAGATACTGGTGATTCCAAGATTACGAACAATTTTGAACTAATTAGAAAATAAAATATACGAATCCGGCGCGTAGCGCCGGAATACCACTAGTATCTATATATAAAAAGAAATTAACGACGTCCCTACAAAGTTACTAATTCCTTTTCCTATGTGGATTCTACTGTATACGACAAGTTTTAATTAACTTGAGTTTTAATTCACACTGGGTCTTAATTTAAGTTTTAATTAACTTGTTCTATGTGAATCTTGTATGGTCTGTAACCCAAAATGTTATAAACCAAATCTAAATAGGTAATCTGAAAAATCCGAAAAACCCAAAATATCATTCAAAAAGACTATCCGAATGTAATTATTTAAAAATAATTATTCAGTTTCATATTTATCATGATATATGTGATATTTAAAAATAATTATTTAAAATCTAAATAAATACTTTACATATTCAATTATATATAAATAAGTATGTAGTTCTTATGTTTTGTTTTTAAATTTTAAATTTTAATTCAGGTTATCCGAACCGATCTAATGAAACGTGAATATATGATTACTTCATGAATATTAACAGGTACCCTCATGTCTATTCATAGTGGTCTCGAACCGGATCGTACCACTCCTTTTTTCCTTTCTTTTCCTTGAACTGGTCTTTTTTTCTAAATTGTGTGGTATATTTTGGTAATATCATAAACGGATAAATCGAACCGGATCGTACCAGTCTACCGCAATCGAAACTAGGAACTTATGCCAAACATCAAACCCAAAATTAGAACACATTTGTGGGGGTGGGGGGTAAAGGGAAACAAAAATTTGGCGGGTAGAATTCGGTTTATATTGGTTAATTTGGTTGCTATTCGTCAAACTCATGGGTTCAAATAATATAAACTAATGTTTTCCATTTTTAACGTAAGTACATAATCATGCAATTTTTTTTTTTTGAGAAAGGGCTTTTAGCTATCTATCTATACTAATAAAGTAGGCTTTTTATCTTCTTGGGGGAAAAATGCCATGTGGCATTTTTTTTTAATAATTAAAATATTTTCTCAACTTAAATTTAATGAATTTTGGTATTAATTGTGTAATAAATGGAGGATGGAAGGTTAAACTTACTTTTCTTGATACATGTCCAAGCGTTTATAAGAGTGTTTTGAATCTGACTAGATCCGTAATTGAACTGATAAATTTGTGACCCAATAGAAATCGAGTTTGGGTTTTATTGCAGTACTGGTTGAACCAATAGATAATTTTTATTTTTACTATTTATAGTTTAAGTTATATTTTGAAATTATTTTTTATATTCTAAATTTCTAATTAAAATTTTGAAATTTCAGTTTTATTGTCGTCTTCCTCTTCTTCTACACTACAATTTATGTTTGCAAAAAAAGTGAGTCATGATTGTGCTTGAGCTGCACGTCCGTAAAACAGACTGAAGCACGATGAGACTTATTATTCCCCTACACTACAATTTACTTTGGCAAGAAAGGTGAGTAAATCATTTATTTTTTATTTTTTATTTAATTTAATTTAATACAAATCATTACATTTTTAATTTACAGATCAAAATAAAATAAAATCATATGATCATATGAATTACAAAACAGAGTTTGGATTGTTGAAGATGAAAAAGCTGGCGAGATTGATGATTATAATAAATTAGAGAATGCTCTTACTGAAAAATATCCCAAAAATGATGAAGTGACAAATTTAGAAAAAAATTGTTGGTAAGTTTTAAAATTTAGAGAAAACCAAAATTAGTTTATGTGATCTGGTGTTAGTTTATTTTTGTTATTGACAATTTATTACAATAATGTTTTAATTCTGGTTTATTTTTGGATTGGAAAATGTCTTGATTTTTTTAGATGTCATAATTCTTATGTTACAACTTTTTTAAATAGTCTAAACTATTTCTTAATATTTTGTATGTACACTTAAAATTCTTAACTTTAGTTTTTATATATATTTGTTTTCATAGCTAATATATTATTATATAATTAAACTAATTTATTTATTAACCCGCAATTCATCTGCGGTTAATCCAATGATCCAGTGATTCGGTTAATCATCTGATTCAGTGTCCAAGTCGAGTTTCAAAACACTGGTTTATAGGATTTTTTTGTATTTGATGTTGACGATGGAGAATATAGCCTCTACAATTCTCCTTCTTTAACGCAATTGACGTAATCATTCATATAATCAATCCAGAAATCACATTCATCCCACTATCTCTTATTAAATGCTTCTTTAGTTCCTGCTTTCTCAGTTTCATTGTATATGTATTGATGGTGTGAGAGTTCGGACGATACTTCCTTTACTTTTTCCAATTCAATATTTGTCGAATTTCCAGTTTCATTGCTCGGAGTTAAAGACAAATCAGTGTAGAGATGTTCAAACTAGGCTACAATAATTTTGGCAAGCTTGAAATGTTAAGAAAGGAGAAAGATATTGGGGTTGATATGTTGTTGATTAATGGGAAGGTACACCGATTTCTTATTTCAGTTTACCAGTTAATGATTGCTTACTTTTTAAGTAGCAGTTTTCTTATGCATCATCTCTTTTCTCAGGTGGTGCTTCTACATATGTTAATCAATTTTCTCAGGTTTAACACTTTTAAACATTTGTTGAAAGAAAGCTCAGTCTACGACACGAGTATTTAAGATTCCAACTAAAAAAACTTTTTTACGACTATTAATTTTTATTCTACTTTTATTAAATCGATTAGTAACAACTATTTATGCTATTTTACTTTGAACTAAATAACTTCAAACAAAATAATATATTACGGTCGCTAATATATCAGAAAATATTGTTTTTTACATATTTTCATTTTACATATTTTCTTTACTAAGACCATATAATAAATTATAAATTTAAGTAAGAAAAAACATACAAATCCGACGCGTAGCGCCGGAATATCACTAGTAAAACATAAATAAGCACTTTCAAATAAAAGTAGTGGTTTAGTTCTGGTAAAGACTCGGCGGCTCTCTTTATGAAACACAACTGTCTCACACCAAACTCATTTGCAACATAACCTACGTGAGCTGCAACCATTACACTTACAAAAAGCAAAGCGAGTAAAAGGGACCAATTGATAGGTTGTGAACTGGTACCTCCATTTGTTTTCATGGTCGTTTGTGGAATCGATATAGAGAAGACTTTGTGACAAATAGAGGGTATGGATTTTCAGATTTAAACGAGAGCTTCGGGATACAAGTATTGTCTCTCGAGGAGCATGAAGAGTGGTCACGACTCGGATTCATTTTTAACGAATGCGACTTAATGAAACTTGTTATCTTGAAATATCTAACATTATAAAGAGAAAAAAAAAATATTCAACAGCTCCATCCTTAGAACCCGTAAGAATGAAAGTGGAAATGGGAAATGTTATACAAATGGAGGTGTTTGGTAAAACTTATTGATGCATGCTTGCTATATGACATGGAGCTGTGTGACCTGTGTCAATTTGTCTAGTCTTTGAAAAAAATTAAAGAGTAAAAGTATCCAACAAGTCCATCCTTGGAACCCTTCAGAATGGAAGGGAGACAATGATACAAAAGTTTAACTAATTATAAAATGCAATACCACGGTAGGTTACCACATATTAAAGAACAAAAGTATAGAACAACTCCTCCGCCCTTGGAAACCTTCAGAACCGAAGGAAGTTTGCATCGAGAGTTGCACAATGCACAAAGTGGTCTACAAATAGAGTTATTGGACACCACTTCTATATTGGGACTTGTCATGAAACCATCCCTGATATATAATACGTCTCCAGGACCTGAGGCAACATCAACAAATGAACCAGGCATGATGTATGAGAAGTCTCCAAAAACGCATGAAATATGCAAAACGACTCCGCAATCGTTGCATGCGTAGAAACCTCTCTTTGGATCCAATTTTGTTTCACAGGACTCACACCAATATGTTTCATCCATATTCATGTCTCCATACGACAATAAAAGAGGATGATCATCGTATCTCTTTTTCATTACCTTTTTCGGTAAAATAGCACACTTGCCATCCAATATATAGTCTTCACATTCATCACAACGAAAGACAAAATATTTCTCCTTCTCACATCTACTACAACAACGCTTATGGTCGCATGTATAGTATAAAGGATGTGGATGGCTTTCGTGCTCAACTGAATCTGAAATAGAAGCACATCGTACATCTATTTTCACAGAAATTCCAACTTCGTACCTGAAACCCGTGGAGTACTGATTACAAAGCCGACACTGAAACTTGAAGTCAGAATCTGTGTGAAGCGTGAATGGCAAGTTGTTGAGCACATGGCGTTTTTTCCGTGGAAGGTTTGCGCATTTTTGGTGGAGAATGAAATCGCATTGCTTATGCTTGCAAATATAGAACGATTCTGAACCAATCTGGAAGACACATGCTTTGCATAGTGTATTTTCAGATAGAATCGTATCATCCTTGTTGATTTGTAAGTTATGATGATCATGGCTGAAGTGTCTTATCGTGTTATCATCAATCACCTCGTAAGGCGCAATTTCCTCTTCTTTGTCTGGTGTCCCTTCCCGTTCAACCATGTCCCATACATCTTCTCTTGTTGCGCATCTTGCATGAACAGCAAAAGTAGGACACTTTGAGCAAGTATAAGCCCCATAGAAGCCATCTACTTTTTGACGGCAAACTCTGCATTTCCACACTCCATGACCAAGGCGAGGGGTGTAAGAGATACGGTGATCATGGCGGTTGATATTTATGACACGAGGTAAATCAATACACTCCCGATGAATCATGAAATTGCATGGAAGACAGAAATAAGGGCTTCGGTTACCTTGAGTCCCACAAGCATTGCAAGTGAATTCAATGAGTCTTGGAACAAGATGAAGTTGATGTTCATGTGTCTTCACGCATTTGACCTCAAGCGGCGGTGGGTCTCTCATACAATCTCTGCATATGCTTACATTACAAACATCACAGTGGTGAAGCTGGTGTCCCTCTTGATCGAACTCCTTCTCGCAAAGAAGACAATTCTTGTCAGCATAATCAGGAACTTGACCTCTAAATGACTTGAGTGGGTGTTGGGGATGGGAAGTGTGGTATGCTTCTGGAAAAAAATCAAGACAATATACATGGATGAAAAATTCTTCGCACTCTTGACATCTATAATGAGGATTATTCTGGTCTACATGTTTCAAACATGATTTGCAGAATTCTGGACTCCGCTCAAGGCAAGGCCCATAGACGAATTTGAGAGGATGCTCGTGTCCGTAGGAATTTTTAGGAAGAACAAGTGGTTCTGTTCTCTTCGCACACTCCAAACCCAACTTGAAATCACATATTGAGCAACAATAATAACCGACTTTGAAACGTTTTCCACATAAACATCTAGGTAGTTGGGAACCTCGTACGCGAGGGGTAGCGATGATCAGTTTGAGAGGATGGTCGGGATGAAAAGAGTGGTTGATCTCTTTTAAAGGAATGGCGCAATCTTTATGGTACACAACTTTGTAACACCCCAGCTCATTGCAACGGTACCCTCCGTAGATGTTAACATTGAATTCTCTAAATAAATGGCAGCACACCGAGCACTTACTAAAAGCAAAGCGATTAAAAGGTACCAAAGGATGCTTGTGAAGTTGTGGTAACTCTACTCTTTCCATGCTGATCTGCTTGCCTGCAGAATCCATTCCTCTTCTCTTTTGAGCTAGTTTGAAACTTGTTTCTTTTTTTTTCTCAGAACTTTCAATTGGTTATGCTTTTAGAGTCTGTGACCAAAAGAAAAAGAACCATATACCATTGGCAAAGTGTCTCGGGGGAATAATTAGGTGTTAGCTCACACTCGCACAACTTTCACATGTTAGAATGACGAAATACGAAGTGTCGGTGAATGCGTAAAAAAAAGGCATGTGTGATGTGTTGATTCTGATCTGGGCCTGAAAATATTAAGTGGGCTTCAAACAGATGCGTGCTTTGCTTTCGTTGACCTGAAAGTGATTTTGATGTCGGAGACCCAGGCTGTCCTGACTACACACTTTAACGCTATATGGTTGAGCCCCCACCCAGGGGCGGATCTACAGTGTCACGTACGGGGGCACGTGCCCCCAACTACTTTACAAACTTTACTTAGGTGTCCCTTATACTGTTAACTCTGATAGAGCAATTGGTATAGACGCTCTAGTTAACTCCAGCATGTAAGACGTTCGAAGCTCCTACTTGGCGTCTTTTTTTTTTTTTTTGCTGTATAATTATTAATTAATGTGTTGTTTCACTTTCACACTGTACTAGTGTATTGTATCTTTCTTTAGTTATTGTAGTAGCATTTCCCTACTTTTTGTTTTATTATTAATATTTTTTTTTTGGACAAAGTTTTATTATTAATATTACTCTCTCTTTTTCCTTGTTAGCAATGTCTTTTCTTTATTTGTTTTTCATAGTTTCTTTCTATTATATTTTCATATTTAGAGTTAAATTTGCTTTGAAGCATATTTCCTTATTTTAAGAGTAACCATCCACAATGGATAATAAATGAATAATACTAATTAATATTAAAATAAGAAATCATTCGCAATTAAGTTAATAAATTTAGAATTTAATTTTTAAAGATATATATGATACTGACATATTGTTATCTATTGTAAAATTAATGTGTAATTAATAACATTTGTAAAAAATATAATAATATAAATTAATTATGAATTGAAACAAATTAGTGTTATTGCTGTTATAACAGTTTATTGTTATTTATCCTTTGTTATTAGCAATTAATAATTTTTATGAATAATTTTCTATATTAATTTAATATTATTAATTAATTTTGTGCCCCCATCAAATAGTCGGTCTGGATCCGCCACTGCCCCCACCCCCTGAGTGGAAGTCGTGAAGCATTAGAACTCGTCCCGCCGTGAAAAGTTTCTAGTTTAATCACTTCTGCTCAGTTATTGATATTTTTCGTTGAAGAAGAAGAAGTCTTGATCTATCATCCACTGTCTCACGTTGACAAGTCAATGATCAGTCTCGTGATTATCCCCACGATGTTTCTCCAAGAGTATTATATTACTTCTCGGGTATTTGATGGTTTATTGTGATTTGTGTTAGATGCATTGATACTATTAAAACTAGATCATAATCACTTGATAATGTTTGATTTTAATTATTTACAACTCATTTTTTAAATAATTAATTGCTAATATTTAATATATATATCTACAACGTGTGTTTTGATATTTTATAACTATTCATTCCCTTTATTTTCTTACCACAGTGTGTGGTCCACTAGGCTTGTTTACCACCGACTAATTTTTACACTTGGTGCTCTTTTTCGGATGCAACTTGGAATGCTTCGACAGAAGAGGCTTCTTCGGGATGCTGACGGCTTTGTTGCAGAAAACTCCTCATCTCACCGGCGTTATGTTCCTTCGGCTCTTGTGGCTGAAGCGTTGGCGGTCAAGGCAGCAATCACTGCCGCTATCTCTTCACATGTCAGTAGTATTCGTGTATACTCTGACTCCAAAACCCTCATCTCACTCTTGAAGACTCAAGGAAAAGATGTGGTATTGAAAGGCGTTCTCCACGACATCTCTGTTATGGCTCGCTCATTCTCCTCTATCCAGTTTATGTTTGTTCCGCGTTTAGCTACTGAAGCTGACTTGCTTGCTAAAGCAGCTCTCTTTTCTATTATATCGGTTGAGACCTTGTAGAACCTCTTATGTGTTTAATCAGAATTTTGGTTTGCTCAAAAAAAAACATTACTATTATAATTTTTTGACATTAATTATATATCTAAGCAAAGAAATAATATTAGACTATAATCATTGACAGAAAACAAATCATCTATTATATGCTTTGATTTTTTTTTGGTGAAATGTTAAATTTATATTAATAGGAAGGAAATGTTATGTACAAAAAAGAATCATAAGAATAGGATATATGTTGAAGCTATTTCCATTTCTAATGTCCTTGCAGCCATCTTTGGAGGAGATCCAATAGCTTGGGTTTCTCAAAGTACCGTGTGGACATAATTCTGTTCCTAACTGTCTTCTCTATAAGAGTGGATAACTGACCCATCGTCTTTAGCTTCCATGTGTGCCTCCTGTCATTTCTCTCCCTCCATAATGTAATAGATCGTAGTCTGAAACACCAATCTTAACAGTATATACGTAAGCTTTTCGTATCTGTGCACCACTAGCCGATGTAGAGTCGCTTCCCAATCAGGATCTGCATCAGCTTCCCATAGGTCACCAACTACTGCTAGCCATACAGTGAAAGAGTAGGGGCAAGCAAAGAACAAATGGTCTCTTGACTCATTTGGCTCACCACAGAATTACACAGCTTTGCACTACTCCCTGCAGTGACATTCGGGTACCTGTTGCTAGTCTGTCACGGACTGCTAGCCAAGTGATGAAAGCAAAACGAGGCACTCCTTGGGCAAACCACACAACCTTACTCCATCTCTGCTTCTTTTTGTGCAAACGCAGCTGCTCCCATGTTTTAAGAGAGGAGAACCTGTTGCTATACTCTCCAGGACCCGCTCTCCATAAAGTCACATCTTCCACATGTTGGGATCAAAATCGTTCAAGACGAAACCGATGCCCGAAAGTCCTCGGAAAAACCAAGTGATAGTCAATATCTCGAAAAACCGAGAAAACGAATAAACCGAAACAGGTTATCCGTGGGACACGGCTCCGGGCGCCGGCGGCTGCGCCCACACCACGGCCCCGGGCGCCGGCGATAGACCCGAGCGACGGCGGCTTAACCCACGCCACGGCCCCGGGCGCCGACGGTTGGACCCAAGCCACGGCCTCGGCCGGCGACGGCTGCGTCCACGCCACGACCCCGGGCGTCGGCGGTTGGACCCGAGCCACGGCCCGGGCGCCGGCAGCTGCGCCCACGCCATGGCCCCTGATAGAACCAAAATAAGGATCACTCTTTCGGTATGGTTGATATGGACTCAGATCCGAGGGGATTGAGAACTGATGGATCGAGGGGTGACACTAAGGGTTACGGAATAGCCCAAAGATACTACCAGAGATTCGAAAGTTGCCGGATGTGACGCACCGGCCCAACACAACGAAGTGTTTCACTTGGAGATAGCCTTACCAAGAGAAGTATGAATGTTCTAAGCAAAGAACAATGAGAGAAAACTCAAAAGAGATAATAAGAAAATCGAGGTGATTTTTATTTCATCATAGCATCCTTATTTATACATAATGTAGTCAAAGATAAATAAATAAGGATGTAGGAAAACAAGACATAGAAAATAGAAATGTAGGAAAACAAGACATAGAAAATATAAATTTGACTAAGACTAGTCAAAGTTCGGAAAATGAGGAAGACTTGGCAAGATTCATTGGACTGTCCAAGTTCATGAAGATGTCCAGGTTCATGCTGTAGTGATCAGGTCGTCCGTGGTAAGGAGTAGGACGGTTGTAAGGCTGCCCGCAACGTTGATCATCGATGATCCATGAACGGATGAAGAGATAGCTCGACCCAAATCTTCAGAGAGCTTAAGTAACATTACTTTGGAGAAGTTGGAAGCATCGATCATCATGAAATCATCAAAGTGGTCAGGAAGGTCGAGATCATCATGATCCGGACGTGCGGTACTTCCCAAACGGGCCAGGAAAAAAAGGCTAAGTCCAGGATCGGATTCTTCTCATTGATCATGGGTTCTGGCTTGACTGTTGGCTCTAGAATGATGAATGGGTCGGGGAAAAACGCATGTGGTTCGGCTGATTCGGTCATTAGGTCGTGGATCCATCCGTAGGTCACGTCTGGGTGCACGCGTGTCGATCCGGTACACGGCTCTGTCCGTTGATCTGGTACGGCTGAATGGCTGAACCTCAATTGGACTGATCTGATCGTCCTGGTCACCATGCTGAGTCTGCTCCACGTCCTGGTCCAGGTCCTGGGTTCTATCATTCCCTCCCTCGTCAAAAGGATTTGACCACAAATCTGGATCATCTGCACAAAAAGGAGATAAATCAGAAACATTAAAACTTGAAGAGATATCATTCTTACCCTCAAGGTCAAGCTGGTAAGCATTGTCATGGAGTTTCCTGAGAATCTGGAAAGGACCATCGACCCGGGGCAGGAGTTTGGACTTCTTTTGTTCCAGGAATTGTTCCTTCCTCAAGTGGACCCAAACAAGATCACCTTCCTGGAAGATCACTTATTTTCTCTTCTTGTCTGCAAGTCGTTTGTAGCCCTCGGTCTTGGCTTCAATCCGAACCTGTTTCTGCAGCTTCTTGATCGTGTCCACCTTCCTCTTGCCATCTGTACTAACTCGTTCACTCAAAGGCAAAGGTAAAAGATCAAGTGGAGACAAGGGATTAAATCCATAAACAACCTCAAAAGGAGAAAACTTAGTAGCTGAATGCAAAGCATGGTTATAAGCAAATTCAACATGAGGCAAACATTCTTCCCAAGTCCTAGGATTCTTTTTAACCAAAGATTTAAGCAAAGCAGACAAGGTTCGGTTAACTACTTCAGTTTGCCCATCAGTTTGCGGATGACAAGTTGTAGAGAACATCAATCTAGTTCCTAGCTTAGACCACAAGGTCTTCCAAAAATAGCTAAAGAACTTAGCATCACAATCAGAGACAATGGTCTTAGGCATTCCATGCAATCTAACAACTTCCTTAAAGAATAAATCTGCAACTTGCACAGCATCATCAGTTTTGTGACAAGGAATGAAATGAGCCATTTTCGAGAACCTATCTACAACCACAAAGATAGAATCTCGTCCAGCTTTAGACCTAGGCAAACCAAGCACAAAATCCATAGAAATGTCTACCCAAGGATGAGAGGAAATGGGTAGAGCTGAGTACAAACCGTGGTGTGATGCTTTCGGCTTAGACTTCTTGCACACCACACATCGGCTACAGATCCTCTCAACATCTTTCATCAAGCTCGGCCAGTAGAAATGGTCATGAATCGCCTTGTAAGTCTTCTTGACACCAAAGTGTCCCATAAGCCCACCTCCATGAGCTTCCCTGAGAAACAACTCCCTCAAAGAACATTGGGGCACACACAAACGGTTATCAAAGAATAAGAAACCAGCATTTTGAATGTATTTGCCATAAGCAACCTTTGAGCATTTTCGAAAAAATCTCTTTAAAATCCTGATCAGAAGCATAAAGATCCTTGATAAATTCAAAATCAAGCAATTTAGTTTCAAGGGCTGAGAGAAGAGTATACCTTCGAGACAATGCATCGGCCCCGACATTCTCCTTACCTTGTTTGTACTTGATCACATAAGGGAATGTCTCAATGAACTCCATCCAACGAGCATGTCTCTTGTTGAGATTCTGCTGACCCTTAAGGTGTCTTAGAGACTGATGATCAGTGTGGATGATGAACTCTTTAGGCCAAAGATAGTGCTGCCACGTTTGAAGGACCCTCACCAAGGCATAGAGTTCCTGGTCGTATGTGGGGTAGTTGAGCATGGATCCTCCAAGCTTCTCACTGAAATAAGCCACTGGTTTTCCATCCTGCATCAACACAGCACCAATACCAACACCAGAAGCATCACATTCGATTTCAAAAGCTTTAGAAAAATCTGGAAGTACAAGTAAAGGGGCGTTAGTCAACTTCCCTTTAAGGATTTCGAATGCTTCTTCCTGAGCTGGTCCCCATTTGAACCCCACGTTCTTCTTGATTACTTCAGTATGAGGAGCGGCCAAGGTACTGAAGTTTTGAACAAATCGCCTATAGAAGCCGGCAAGGCCATGGAAACTTCTCACTTCACCAATGGTGGTCGGAATTGGCCAGTCCAGGATTGCTTGGACCTTCTGCTCGTCCACTCTCAAGACATCTGCACCTACAACAAAACCTAGAAAGACCACATGATCTGTGCCAAAAGAACACTTTCCAAGGTTAGCAAACAAACGTTCCTTTCTAAGGACTTCAAGAACAGATTTCAAGTGCTGTTTGTGCTCATCAAGGCTTTTGCTGTAAATAATAATGTCATCAAAGTAAACCACAAAAAATGACCAATAAAAGACCTCAAGACATGATTCATTAGGCGCATGAAAGTACTAGGTGCATTAGTGAGGCCAAAGGGCATGACAAGCCACTCATACAAATCTTGTTTTGTTTGAAAGGCCGTTTTCCATTCATCACCTTTTTTCATCCTAATTTGATGATAGCCACTTTTCAAATCTATCTTAGAAAAGTACTTAGAACCATGGAGTTCATCAAACATATCATCAAGACGAGTGATAGGATGGCGATACTTTACTGTGATGTTGTTTATGGCCCGACAGTCCACACACATCCTCCAAGAGCCATCCTTCTTTGGTAAAAGTAGAACATGCACGATACAGGGACTGAGACTCTCTCTGATGTATCCCTTCTCAAGCAAGTCGTTGATCTGTTTCTGAAGCTCCTTGGTCTCGACCGGATTGGTGCGGTATGCTGGTCGTTTCTGTAGAGAGGCGCCCGAGACGAGATCGATCTGATGCTCAATGCCTCTCACTGGTGGCAATCCTTTGGGATTTTCTTCTGGAAACACATCAGAATAATCCTACAAGATACCTAAAAACTCACTCGGAATCTCCGGTGCAAGGTCAGAAGAAGATGAGGCCAAGAGAGACTCTTTATAAATCAGTAAGAGAAATGGCTTTTTGAGAGCAAAGAGACTTCCTTACCTGACTTTCTTTGACAAAGAAGTTGGAGTTTCTGGTCATGGTCTCAGGTTTATCAGCCTTAGAATCTTGGTCTCGGTTCTTCTTAAGTTGGACCTGGTCCTGATGGACTTCTGAAGGCGACAAAGGCACCAAGGTGATCTTCTTTCCCTTATGATCAAATGAGTGCCGGTTTGTGAAACCATCATGCACTGCCTTCTTGTCAAATTGCCAAGACCGGCCCAAGAGAACATGTCAAGCATCCATGAGAAGCACATTGCACACAACCTCATCCTCATATCGACCAATGGAGAGTGGAACCATGACTTGCTCCTTCACATACTGTTCTCCGGCCTCATTGAGCACTCCAACCTGAAAGGACGAGAAAGAGGCCGAGTAACTAGCCCAGGTTTCTTTACAAGGGTGTCACTAGCCACATTAGTGCAACTACCTCCATCAATAATCAAAGAACAAACTTTATCAGAAATGAGACATCTAGAGTGAAAGAGATTCTCCCTTTGTTCTTTGTCATTGGATTTTGGTTGGACACTCAAGGCACGCCTAGTAACCAGTAGTGAACCATGGCTCGGCTCATCAAGAACATCCTCATCATAGATCGGATCAGAACTCTCCACAAAGGTTGAGCAAAACTCATCGATCACTCCATCGGCCTCCTCATCAAAGATGGGATCAAAGGTGTCGTCCAAAGTCTTTCTAGTAGCAAAGAAGGGAGCCGTGAACTGAGAAGTCAAGTGCTTCTTCCTCATCATCATCATCATACACTGGTCCGAGATCCTCCTTGTCTTCTTCAGATTCGACTTCTCCATTCTCCAAGAGCACCATCACCTTTTGGTTTGGACATCGGTTGGCATAGTGGCCAAGGCCATGACACCTAAAGCATTGGATGTCTCTGGTTCGTTTGGTAGCCTCTTTTTTCTTTTCTCTATCAACACGAGCAGGGACATTAGTCTTTAAAGCTGTATTTGTTGTGGAAGAAGACTTACCCTTGTCTTGATAGTTTGGCTTGGAAGCAAAGGTCGGTTTAGAGAGACCCTTTCTCTTGACTTGTTGTTCGATCAGCACGGCCTTGTGTAGCATCTGCTCCATGCTATCATAGTCTTCCAGCTCCATGCGGTCTTGTATGTCCCGGTTGAGCCGGTAAGAAATCTGGCCATGGTGGCGTCTAAGGGCTCTTCTACATCAGCTTTGGTCATCAAGGTCTCCATCTCCTGGTGATAGTCCTCAACTGACTTAGAACCTTGAAGCAAACGCCTGAGTTTATGGTGTAGATCTTGGTGGTAATGGTCGGGAACAAAGCGTCTCCGCATCAGCATGGAAAGCTCATCCCATGTATCAACTGGCGCCTCCCCTGCTCTCCTCCTGCTAGTCACAACTCGATCATACCAGTTAATAGCATAGCCAGTAAACTCAGCAGCAGCAGAAAGTCTAACCTTTTTAATATCAGAAAAATTGTGACAATCAAACACAAGTTCAATTTTTCTCTCCCATTCAAGAAAAGCATCCGGATCATTTTTGCCATCAAAACTTGGAATTTTCAATTTCAAACCACCCAAGCCATCATTAGTTCTTTCATTTCTACCAAAAGGATTGACATCACCTCGGTTTTGATGCCTAGGAACTCTCCTTGGACGGTTGATGGATCGATCATCATCATAAGACTCTTCTCGGAATTCTAGGTCGGACCGGCTGTTCCTCCTTGGATGGTCACGTCTGGTTCTGGTTCGTGCTGATTTGGTCGGCCCTGAAGTTCATCTAGCCTCTGATGGATCGCCTCTAAACCTGTATTCAACAAGTTAGACATATAATCATTGAGAGCACACATTTGCAAGTTAGATAATCCGGCATGTGAGTTTCCGGGTCGGTTTCTTTATTCTTCACTATCCATGGTTTCCTGAAAACTTAAACAAGGTAAAGTTAGAGTAAGAAACCTCACACTCTCAGGTGTTTATCCTCACCCACACACGTGTTTCACTCAAATTTTTGGTAATCACACAAGAGAGTTCCTCCCAAAGTTCTAAGAGAGCAAACTAGATCACCCAATGAGAAAATCCAAGTGAACCACAAATGATCAAGAGAGAAAGATAAGAGATTTAGAGGGGAACCCGCCTTAACCACCTCAAAGGTCGGATTTCTCTTCGGCCAGTAGACTTTCTCTTCCACCACCACACCACAAAACAAATCAAACTTAGGAATTTTTTCTTATATAGCATAAACTTAGATCTTTTTTTTTATATGGGGGTAATGAGGGGCCCGGGTTCAAGATAGATAGATAAGAAATTTAGATGAAGAATATGGAAGATGAGAAGAAATGGATTGAAAAAGAGTTACTGAGAGAGTGGCTCTGATACCACTTGATAGAACCAAAATAAGGATCACTCTTTCGGTATGGTTGATATGGACTCAGATCCGAGGGGATTGAGAACTGATGGATCGAGGGGTGACACTAAGGGTTGCGGAATAGCCCAAAGATACTACCAGAGATTCGAAGGTTGCCGGATGTGACACACCGGTCCAACACAACGAAGTGTTTCACTTGGAGATACCCTCACCAAGAGAAGTATGAATGTTCTTGATATACCATGGATTTTACCCGTTTTTAACCATGGTATACTAGTGTTTTATTATATATTTAATCTGTTTTCTAGCCTGTTAGGTATGTTTTCAGGTTCAGGAGCGTTTCGTGATAAAGTGATGTTTTTGGAGCATTTTGGAGTACAAGAGATGATACACCCGAGTTACCATTCAAGACCAAGTCGGAAGTCAACATTGCGATAAGAATCGATCGATACTCATCATAGTTGTCGATCGATGTAGTTAAGAAGATCCGTGTACTAGAAGATTATAATCGATCGATACACATCCAATGTTGTCGATCGATATCGAGGACGAAATGGTTTAGCCGACTACTTCACCAAGACTTCACCAAATTACGAGATTGCCCCTGGCGAGTTTTTAACCTAATGGAAATGCTTAAATATTCCTGCTAAGTGTTTTTGACGGCAACCTTACAGAGAAGCAAGCTTTGAAGAGTCTAAGTTATCACAAAGCAGAGAGTGTGAGAGAGAGACTAGAGTTTTACTTGTTTTGAGAGATTGGAGAGATTTGTTACCTCCTTTTGTATTTCTACTTTATTCTATCTATGCAATTCTTTCATCTATCTATTGTTATGAATTGCTTAACTATGTCTGAGTAGTCTACTTGTTAGATCTAGGGTTTAAATAGGTTTGTGGGATTAGCCCCAAACTATAATTGCTAAGTTGTGGTATTCATCAAATAGATTGCACCTACCGCTTGTTCTAGAGTAGCTAACTAGAATATAGATCACTAGGATCTTTGATATCTTGAATTATCTGTTTGAACTAGTATCTCCTTGGAGAATAGCTAACCGCCCTCCTTGAGATCTAGTGTTCATTATCAGCTAGCGCCTAGGCATATCTAGAAGCCGTCGATCGATATCCCGACAAGTGAATCGATCGCCGAGCGAAAGGTGCATCGATCGATATCTCTAAAGGATATCGATCGACTCTTTTTCTGTGTCAACATACGACAGTTGAGACCAGAGATCTAGATTATTTAACCAATGAGACATCACTGAGAGTTAAGCGACTGAGTTATATAGTATCATGCAAACAACTTGTTAGGCACTTATAGACATTATAATCTCCATTCCTGAATAAATGCCCTAAGTCGAGCACTCTTTATTTCATTTAAACAACCCATCATATTGTTAGTTAGAGCAACTACCTTGCTCATTTTAGGAATTGCTATTTACATTTCCATCATTAAAACCAACTTCACCTAGGATTGATTAGTAGATTATATTTAATTGGTTCCCTAGCTCCTCGTGATTCGATCCCTAAGTACTACAACTGTACCTCTTATTTGAGAGAGTAAGCTCTACTGGGTAATTTGAGCACTATCAAATTTGGCCCCGTTGCCGGAGAGCTTTGATCGCCATTAGATTTAATCTTATTAATCTTAGGTTTTTCTTTTTACCCCCTTTCTGATTAATTTTTTTTTTGTCTTTTCAGGTACATGCCCAACAACACCAGAAGCAACCGGGGAGATCAACTACTATTCTCAGAAGATCCTGCACACTTGGAACGCTCAATCCGCAAAGACCTATGCTCCGCATCGATCGACATACCCGCAGTACCGTCGACTGATACTCACGTTCAACCGTCGACCGATACTCAGACAGCACCGTCGATCGATATCGTTCGCCGATCCACATCGTTCGATACTACTCACCGTACATCGATCGATACTACCCCGCGAAGCATGGTTGCGATTGTTATTCTCACGTAGGACCAGAATGGAAACTTGTATGACCAAGATGGTCATCTGCGTAATGCAACAGGTCAGAAGCTAGATGCACAAGGAGATATAATCCCTTAGACTGAAGCTGAGGTTACAGGAGATGCTCAAACACGATCATTGGCAGACTACAATCGTCCAGACGAGTACTACACCAACATATCAGCTATTCGACTTCCAGAGATTCAGAAGCCGAACTTCGAGCTTAAGCCTTAGTACTACTCTCTCGTGTCTCAGATACCTTATTCTGGGTTATCACACGAGCGTCCTATGGACCATCTGGAGAGGTTCGAGGATCTTATCGCTGTTATTCGTATGGATGGAGTCCCTGAGGACTACCTGCTTTGCAAGCTCTTCAAATACTCACTGATTGGAGAAGCTTCACACTGGCTCAAGCAGCTACCTACAGGATCACTGACATCCTGGGCCGACATCAAAAACACCTTCCTGCGTAATTTCTTTGATGAGGCACGTGCTGAAGACTTAAGGAGCAAAATCGCCACTTTCGTGCAAAAGCCTGGTGAGACTTTTAAAGACGCATGGATCAGATTTAAGTTCTTCCAGCAAGACTCTCCACATCATGGATTCAATGAAGTGCAGCTGCTAAGCACTTTCTACAGAGGTATCGCCTTGAGGTATCAGATTGCTCTTGATACTGCTAGCGAGGGGAATTTCAACACTAGGAATTCAATAGAGGCTGTGATACTTATTGAGAACCTAGCCAACAACAGCAGCACCAAGAACACTGACTCTGACAAGAAGAAATCGGTTGCAGCCATCGGGGAAGACCAGATGAATGAAGTCAGAGCCAAGATAGATGCTTTACATGCATTTCTGAGGCAGCCAGTCTGCTCAGCTGAAGAAGGAGAGGCTAGAGAAGATGATACAGAGGAAGATGTGAACTACATTGGAGGTACTGAATTTCATAGATATGGAAACCATAGTGGAAACAAAAACTTTTTTGGCAGTGGTCAGAAGAGTAACTACAACCAGAGTTCACAGTATCAGAAACCCTTCACCAACACCAGGAACTACGGCAACTCAGCTTACCAAAACTCACCACATCCACCCAGGAGAGTAAGTTTGATGCCATGATTGATAGAGTTCTAGAAAGTCAGCAGAAGCTTACAGTAGACTTCAATGGGAAGATTGACTCCATCTTCAACAATCTGACCACGAGGATAGACACCATTTGCACTCAAGTTAAGAAACTTGAGACACAGATTGTCCCTGAAGACTCTATCAGGAGAATTGGAACTTCTAAGGAAGTAGGGGAAAGAAGTTGGAAACACCACGTGAATGCCATTATAGATGATGATTTCTGGCAAGTGGTGAAGCATGAGAAGCTACAAGAAGGAGACTTTGAAGTGGAAAGTTCACTAAGTTTCGGAGGATCACAATGGTGTCGATCGATACCAACTAGTCCACATCGATCGACACCAACGATGCCAATTCCGAATTCGACTGCAGATTGCAACGCGGTTAGGATATTGACACATGCTGAATTCACGGCTTCGCATCCTCACCCACCCACCCACACCTACGAAGATATCGACCGATGAGACGAGCCCCTCATCGATCGACACAAAGATGAGAAACGTATTGATCGACCCTTTTCTCCACCTATCGATCGACACGCACCTCTCACATACTGAGTGCAACTACCATCGATAGACAGCAACCGAATCAATGCACTCAGACCCGCACCGAAACCACAAGCTAACCCTACAGAGACTACTGGTAATCCTTCAGACACTACACCTACATCAGAGGGAACTGATGGTTTCACTAAGAGAGTTATGAGAATCCCACCAGAGAAACCATTTGAGGAGATTTACTTCACAAGCAGATTGTGGATGTTCTTTAGAGAAACAAGGGAGACTGAAAATGACATTAGAAGAAGGTTTGACAATGTCAGAGAAGATATGAGGAAAATGATTACTTTGAAGAAGAAGAGTGATCCTGGGAAGTTTGCAATACCCTGTGTAGTACAAGGGATTGAATTTTCTCATGCACTATGTGACACTGGTTCATCAGTCAGCATCTTACCAAAGGTCATGGCAGACCATCTGGGTCTGCAAGTAGAGCCTTCACCAGAGATCTTTACATTTGTGGATTACACTCAGAAAAACTCTAGAGGCTTGATCAGAGACCTGGAAGTTCAGATTGGTAATGCTATCGTCCCTGTGGATTTTCATGTCCTTGACATCAAGCTAAACTGGAACTCTTCCCTCTTACTTGGAAGAGCATTTATGGCTACAGTAGGAGCCATATGTGACATGAACACCAACAGGATGTTGTTGACTATTATAGATCCAGAGATACACTACGACCCTGTCAAGCTTAGCAAACCACCAGCCAAAACCGTCGTAAAAGAAGATGATCTTGATATCATTGCAGTTTGTCATTGTGAAGTCGAGTACAAGACAGAGTACTCGGGATCGATCGACAGCACCTTAACTTCATCGATCGACACCAGCAAGTCAGAAGAGATCGACAAGAAACATGAATTATCGATCGACAGAGACCCACCAGATGATGAACTTGATCTACCAGATCATTACTACCCGAATTTCGTCATCCCACCCATCAGTAAAGAAGATGATTACTCAGTAAGGAGTTGGGCAGATAGCGGTTTTCATGAGAGTTTTGCAGTAGATATAGCTAGATCTTCCCACAATGGAGACCACAGTGAAGAACATGATGCAGATTATTGGGAAGAGAGAGCTTGGGAAAATAACTTGGAGAATGATAGATTTGCAAATCAATTCCCAAAATCGATCGACATCAAGCATCCACCATCGATCGATTATCTACTTCATCCAGCAAAACGACATCGTCCATCGATCGACATCGCCAGCATCACATCGATCGATATTAACCCGGACGACTTAAAGGACAAAATTGGAATTTCACCGATTAGAGCAACACATGGGTATATAAGGTTGACAACACCAGCCACGAAAATTTAAACCTTAACACTTTTTACCCAGCAGCTTCCAACATTCAGAAACTTAACAATGGATTACTGCAACACCATGAACAATCGATCCAACCATGCAGCTAGACGATCACCGTCGATCGCCGCCACCACATCACCATCGATCGACGCCTTCAACAGAGCTCAATCTCGATTTCATGATCCTTTTGATATCAGGAATGTTTCACAAACACCTGATGAATTTGGAATTTTCAGGGACACAAATGGCTATGCAAGAGAAATGGATGGAAGAGTTCTGCACATAACCAGAGAAGACATAGCAGACATCCTCCAAGTTGCTAATGGATCAGAAAACCTGTTCACACAGCAACGTGGCCATCCAGACATCCTAGGTCACGTCCAGGACAACCACCACGTCACCACAAGGGATGATACAGTTCCTCAAAGCTTCGGTCAACCCAGGAGTTCACCATCGATCGACATCGTTTCATCACCATTGATCGACGGCGGATATCCCAGATCGATCGACATAGCAAGAATCAGATCGTCCGACAGACGATTGAAGTTTGGACGACGCGCCTTTAATACTGATGGATCCAGGAGATTCAAATGGGAAGCAAATGATGAATATGGTGTCTGCAGAGATGAGTTTGGACATGCTAGAGGAGTTGATGGTGAAATAATCCCTGTTACCAAGGAGCACATAAGGAGAATTCTGGAGAGAGCATCACTTTTTCACAAAGGTTGCTTACGCCTTCCAGAACACATACGCCCTTACCATGCATACAGACCACCACCAGTACCCTACAGTAGAGAGGAGATATATGATATGGTGACTGATGTATGGAGAGCTCAGGCACACCTTGAGGCAAACATACGCACATTGGTGGAAGACACTTTCCAGCCTTTGGATATAAGCTACAAGGATTTCCAAAATGACATGGCTAAGATAAGAATGGAGCTTGGAAACTTATTAACCATGCTTGAGAAGGAATCTACGCCACCAGTATCGATCGACACAGTACATGTACCATCGATCGACATCGGCAAGACTACATCCAAGGACCGACCAGAATGTTCATCACCTAAGCTAGGATAAGGCATAATGAACTTCTGTGATTATGATGTTTAGATATGAATTGCAAACCCCTAGAGTGATGACTTCAATATTTTGAATCTTTGAGTCCCTACTGTTTTCAAACCTTTTCCAAAGATTGCTGTTTTTACTTGAGGACAAGCAAAGGAGTAAGTCTGAGGGAGTTGATATACCATGGATTTTACCCGTTTTAACCATGGTATACTAGTGTTTTATTATATATTTAATCTGTTTTCTAGCCTGTTAGATATGTTTTCAGGTTCAGGAGCGTTTCGTGATAAAGTGATGTTTTTGGAGCATTTTGGAATACAAGAGATGATACACCCAAGTTGACCATTCAAGACCAAGTTGGAAGTCAACATTGCGATAAAAATCGATCGATACTCATCAAGAGTTGTCGATCGATGTAGCTGAGAAGATCCGCGTACTAGAAGATTATAATCGATCGATACACATCCAGTGTTGTCGATCGATATCGAGGACGAAATGGTTTAGCCGACTACTTCACCAAGACTTCACCAAATTACGAGATTGCCCCTGACGAGTTTTTAACCTAATGAAAATGCTTAAATATTTCTGCTAAGTGTTTTTGACGGCAACCTTCGAGAGAAGCAAGCTTTGAAGAGTCTAAGTTATCACAAAGCAGAGAGTGTGAGAGAGAGACTAGAGTTTTACTTGTTTTGAGAGATTGGAGAGATTTGTTACCTTCTTTTGTATTTCTACTTTATTCTATCTATGCAATTCTTTCATCTATCTATTGTTATGAATTGCTTAGCTATGTCTGAGTAGTCTACTTGTTAGATCTAGGGTTTAAATATGATTGTGGGATTAGCCCCAAACTATAATTGCTAAGTTGTGGTATTCATCAAATAGATTGCACCCTAAGCTTGTTCTAGAGTAGCTAACTAGAATATAGATCACTAGGATCTTTGATATCTTGAATTATCTGTTTGAACTAGTATCTCCTTGTAGAAGAGCTAACCGCCCTCCTTGAGATATAGTGTTCAGTATCAGCTCGCGCCTAGGCATATCTAGAAGCCGTCGATCGATATCCCGACAGGTGAATCGATCGCCGAGCGAAATGTGTATTGATCGATATCTCTATAGGATATCGATTGACTCTTTTTCTGTGTTAACATACGACAGTTGAGGCCAGAGATCTAGATTATTTAACCAGTGAGACATCACTGAGAGTTAAGCGACTGAGTTCTATAGTATCATGCAAACAACTTGTTAGGCACATATAGACATTATAATCTCCAGTCTTGAATAAAATCCCTAGGTCTAGCACTCTTTTTTCATTTAAACAACCCATATATTGTTAGTTAGAGCAACTACCTTGCTCATTTTAGGAAATGCTATTTACATTTCCATCATTAAAACCAACTTCACCTAGGATTGATTAGTAGATTATATTTAATTGGTTCTCTAGCTCCTCGTGATTCGATCCCTAAGTACTACAGCTGTACCTCTTATTTGAGAGAGTAAGTTCTACTGGGTAATTTGAGCACTATCAGTTCTAAGCAAAGAACAATGAGAGAAAACTCAAAAGAGATAATAAGAAAATCGATGTGATTTTTATTTCATCATAGCATCCTTATTTATACATAATGTAGTCAAAGAGAAATAAAAAAGGATGTAGGAAAACAAGACATAGAAAATAGAAATGTAGGAAAACAAGACATAGAAAATATAAATTTGACTAAGACTAGTCAAAGTTCGGAAAATGAGGAAGACTTGGCGAGATTCATTGGACTGTCCAGGTTCATGAAGATGTCCAGGTTCATGCTGTAGTGATCAGGTCGTCCGCGGTAAGGAGTAGGACGGTCGTAAGGCTGCCCGCAATGTTAATCGTCGATGATCCATGAACGGATGAAGAGATAGCTCGACCCAAATCTTCAAAGAGCTTAAGTAACATTCCTTTGGAGAAGTTGGAAGCATCGATCATCATGAAATCATCAATGTGTTCGGGAAGGTCGAGATCAGCATGATCCGGGTGTGCGGTACGTCCCAAACGGGCCATGAAAGAAAGGCTAAGTCCGGAATCAGATTCTTCTCGATGATCAAGGATTCTGGCTTGACTGTTGGCTCTAGAATGACGAATGGGTTGGGGAAGAACGCCTATGGTTCGGCTGATTCGGTCATCATGTTGTGGTCCATCCTTAGGTCACGTCCGGGTGCATGCGGGTCGATCCGGTACACGGCTCTGTCCGTTGATCTGGTACGGCTGAATGGCTGAACCTCAGTTGGACTGATCTGATCGTCCTGGTCACCATGTTGAGTCTTTTCCACGTCCTGGGTTCTATCAGCCCCGGCCGCCTGCGGTTGGACCCGAGCCACGGCCTCGGGTGCCGGCGGCTGCGCCCACGTCACGGCCCCGGGCGCCGGCGGCTGGACCCGCGTCACGGCCCCAGGCGCCGGCGGTTGCGGTCACTCCGCGGTCCCGTGCACCGAGGGTTGTTCGGCGAGTTCGGCAAAATCCTCGTAAAACCATCCCGACACTAGTCCAATCCCGTACTTTGCATCCTTTCTCGAAGCCTCGGAGTTCGAATCCTTAAAATTGTGAATCTAAAACTCCCATTTCGTTTCAATTGGAATCATCGGGAAAGTTTCGGAAAACCACGGAAGGTTCGGTTGACGGATATATTTCGATTCATCGTATAAGACGATCACAATTATTCTAAAAACACCAATCATCTCAACTATACGAGGAATTGGGATTCTTTCGGAAGACCGCTATCACGACAAAGTATTTTCTTGGAAAAATCGTAAAAAGTCGAAGGTTTAAAGAACGGCCCAAAAGGGCCCAAACATGACCGAACGGCCCGTTTACGATTTTTTTAAAATCAAACTCGAGATAAATATGTCGGTTTATGTTTATCTTTACATAACAAGATAAATGTCAAGTTTCCGAAGATAAATGTCAAGTTTCCTTTTAAACATGAAGATCGACGAAAATGGAAAAAGCCCGATTCGCGACAAATTTGGCCCAAAGGAAGGATAGAACGACCTAGGAGGAGTATATAAGAGAGCGTGGGGCAAGGAGCATAGGCATCACCAACTTTCCAGAGCAACTTAGCACTTAGAGCAATTTAGGCATTTTTCCGTTTTTACTATCGAGCTGCGACTCAAATAGGTTAGAGTTTGGCTGCTAGACTAGCGAACTTACCGACAGCTCTCGTAGCCGAGGCTCTTACCTGTTGTTCACGCTCAAGCGCGGATTCAGAAATAAGATCACTTTGCTCTCTTCTTTTGTTCTTACGCTTTTATTACGAACTTCTCGTTATATTGATTGTGTTATTCGTGGTCCAGCAGATATCCGGGACCTTCAGAGAAAGTTAGGTTTACTTAACTTTCCTCCGTTTTTTATTCATTAAAATCGACAGTGCGAATTTTGGTTCCCACAGTTTGGCGCTAGAAGGAGGGGGGGGGGGGGTTACGGATCTATCTATCTCGCAACTACGCACGATCAGTCAACCATGTCCACTGAGGCTAAGAAAGATCAACAAACGCACGACGGAACATCCGCCGATGCCAACATTGAGAAGACGCCAGCTGGAAACGCATCCGTAGTAACTGCCGAGGCAAACACTGAGATGCTAGACCAGATGAAGGAACTGTTCGCTTCCGCCCAGAAACGGTCGGACGAACAAGAAAACAGGTTGAGACCTTAACAGCGAAGAGGAAATTCCCGCGCGGAACCACTAAGGTTAGACGCGACAGAAGACTCGATTTCGGAACTCCCGGTAATCGAGATAAAGACGCCCCGAGAGAGTCAACGGAACACAATCCCGATGAAACGGTTCCGGTGGGGCGGAAAACAACCTCGGAAAACCTTCCACCCCCCGCAGAGGGAAGCGAAGGAGACGATGTCGAACAAATCAACTTGGACATCAGCGATCGATCGGATCATTCGGACGACGATGCTGATATCCATCCTAGAAGGACCCGAAGTCGGTCCGCTCGACAGACAGTGTCCTTCGAGAAACCCATGACGGAAGAGGAAGAAAACCTCTACTGGGTAGAACAGGAAAAACTGGTTGAGGACCAAACTCGAATCTATCGTAACCAGCACCGGCAAGCTCGGAAGGGCACATGTAGCGATAATGAAATCCATTACCTACGCAAGTACATCGCAAAAACTGCAGCCGAGGTGAAGGCGGTAAAATCGCAAATTCACCACGCAACCAGTACCGCTCCTGAGATCGATAGACTTCTTGAGGAAGCACGGAAAACTCCGTTTACCGCCCGGATCACGGGAACAAATGTCTCAGACCCTGGGAAGATTAAAATTCCGGTCTACGACGGTACCACCGATCCGAAAGTGCATCTGCAGTCCTTCCAAATTGCGATGGGAAGGTGCAAACTCCCAGAACGAGAACTAGACGCCGGATACTGCCTTCTCTTCGTCGAAAATCTCAGAGGCGTCGCTCTCTAGTGGTTCTCTCATCTTGAAGTTTCCGCCAGTTAGCCTCGGCGTTTCTCAAACAATTCTCCATTTTTATGGATCGAGAAACCTTCGACGTGGACTTATGGAGTCAAGCTCAAAAGGAAGACGAATCGCTCCACGACTTCATGAAGAGATTCAAACTGGTGATGTCCAGGGTAACGGGTATCAGCGACAAAGTAGCAATTGAAGCCCTAAGAAAAACCCTCTTGTACATGTCAAAGTTTCGAAAGTGGATATCTCTGGAAAGACCGCGTTCAATCCAGGATACCGTCCACAAGTCAACATACTTCATCATCATGGAGGAAGAGATGAAAGTCCTATCGCAAAAGCATGGTCCGCAGAAACCGTCCTCCAAGAAGAAACCCTCTCGTAACGACAAATACGTCCATCACGAAGGGGAAGACGTCCAGGGCGAGCATAACTACACCGTCAACTCGGAACAGGGTAAAACCTCTGGAAACACCTGGACCAGGAACCCGTACAAGGATAATTCCTACTGCAAGTTCCATCAGACCAGAGGTCACTCCACCATGAATTGCAAGGTCCTCGGCGCTAGGCTCGCTGCAAAGCTCCTCGCCGGCGAACTATCAAAGGTCACGAGCATAAAGGACCTGGTTTTGGATTCCGATCGCCCCCCGAAAACTGATAAGGTCGCTCCCGATAACCATGCGCCTGAAAACCAGTCAGGCAAGAAGCGCAGAAGAAGACAGGACGATCAAGGAAATAACAACAATCGCCAAAGAATAAACATGATCATGGGAGGATCGCAGTTCTATCAAGACTCGGTCTCGTCGATCAAAGCTTACGAGCGAAAATCTGAAAGCAGTTCTAATTGGCTTCCGGAAAACGACTTCCCTAACGACACGATCGTTTTCGAGGAACATGAAATCGTCGGTATCGACAAACCTCATTCCGACCCTCTAGTCATCGATTTGGTGATCCAGGATCTTGAAGTCGGCCGTATCCTTGTCGATACAGGAAGTACGGTCAATATCATTTTCCGCGACACCCTCCAAAGGATAAATATCCCACTTGGAGAAGTCATCCCAGAACCAAGACCCCTAACCGGATTCTCTGGCATCACCTCTCTGACCCTTGGCATCACCTCTCTGACCCTTGGGAAGATCAAGCTCCCGGTCATGGCTAAGGAAGTGACGAAAATCGTCGACTTCGCAAGAGTCGACAACCCGACTATCTACAACGTGATCATGGGAACCCCCTGGATAAACGCCATGAAGGCAGTACCATCCACGTATCACCTTAGCATCAAATTCTCGACTCCAACTGGAACCGCAGTAATTTGGGGAAGCCAGAAACAGTTGAGAATTTGCTTCCTAGACGAGCACAAACTACGAAAATGATAGACCCAAGGAAAGGCACTCGTCCGGTAAGGGGAGATATGGAATCTCATCCGGAAGGATAGAGAACTGGTGGGATGAATGGTGACACAATGGGATGCGGAAAGGCCCAATGATACTACCAGACTTCGATTGTTGCCGGATGTGACGCACCGGTCCAACAAAAGAAGGATCGAGACTTGTAGATAACCTCACCAAGAAACTAAGAAATGTTCTAAGCAAAGAACAAAGAGATAAACTCATAAAAAGGGGAAAACAATCTGATTTTATTTCATTGCAGAGATTACATATTTATAAGGTTTGTAGTCAAAGAGAAATAAAAGAAAATGCGGAAAACAATGCATAGAAAATGACAACAATTGACTAGAAATTTATTAATGAGTCAATTGTGCGGAAAATGATGGAAGACCAGTCAAAGTGGTGATTTTGATGCAGTCTTGGTAAAGGGTGCGGACTCTGATGTAGATTGGTCAATATTCATCCAAGCGTCCAGGTGCATCCATGATGATCGGGTCCATGACAGTAAGGAGAAAGACGCATGCGGGCTGGTCGGGCTGGTTGGCCGGGTGATCTTCATGAACGGAATGAGCTTGAGCCGTGTCCATGAACCAAAAAGGACGGTGCTCGATTTTGGTTCTATCATACTCTCCCTCTTCAAAAGGATTTTTCCTCAAATCCATTTTACCTGAATCAAAAGAAAATGAATCAGACAAAAAGAATTTTAAAAACCTGAAAAATTCAATGAAGGAAAAATTTGGAGAGAAACTTCCTTGGAGTTTTGAAGTCATTTTCTTCAAGTACTTCCATCTCCAAAGCCTAGGCTGATAAGCAAGGTCACTGCTTTCATTTCTTTGAGACTGAACCTGCCTTTCCTGGATACTCAAAACAAACACTAAAAGACCAGGATCAAATGTGCAAGAAAAATACTTGTTCAAATAAAAAATCAAGATATCTTTTCCAAGGACAAGTAACACATCTTTCTGCCTGTCAAGATGCACACCAAAGTAGATATTAAAGACCAAAATATTATCAAGATATGCAATAATATTAATCATTTTCAAGACGTGCATATCCTTCTCAACACCTGAACACACAAGCTTAAGATCAGACTGAGAATCAACTATCAAAAACTCGAGATATTTTTCAAAGAAAGTGTTGTAGACTACAATATCATCAAGGCTCAAAACAAAACAATGATCACGAAATGATCTCAGAAAATGCCAGGTTTTATCAGTTTTAGAACTCACAAGATCAGGCTGCAAAACAGAATCACAAAATTCAAGATCACAAAAATCATTTTCAGTTCTAAACAATTTATTTTCCAGCAACTGTTTAATCAAGAAACTGTCCAAGGCATAAGAAGTTCCACACAATTCATTAATGATCAGTGTATGTCTAGAAGAACTCAGATCAAAGCCAATGCCTTTGAAAACAAATGAATCAAATGGTTTTCTAGCATAGAAATCAGGCGGCTGCAAATCAAGCTCAAGAGATTCTTCAAAATGATCAAAACATTTGATATGTGTCAAGAGGTCAAGATAATTTCAGAGTTGATGCCTTTATCATTTTGAAAACATTTATGATCAAGAAGTTCATCAGGTTTAAAGATTTTAAAAGAATTAATCATGTTTTCAAAAACAGATTTCGAAACACAAAATTCTTTCATCTTTTCATGACCAAAACGAGTTACATCATGAGAACTAATCTTGACAAACATGTCAGGCAGAGAATTAAACAAATCAGAGTTCTCACAGTGCTTTTGAAGATCAGGAGACAAAGGGGGAGGAGATGTGCCGGGATCAAAGCATATATGACTCTCCATAGCTATGGATGTGATGCTTGTTGCTTCCTCATCAAAGACTGGACCAGGTTCGTCCTCCTCATTAAAGATAGGACCTAGATCTTCATCCAAGGGTTCACTAGAGTCAAGACGTGGCCCTTGATGTGGATAGTCCAGTGGCTCTTCCTCAAAAACCTGTGGAGACAAAACAAGACTACTCGGATGCTCCGGTTGCAAAAAGGTTAGTTCAGCAATAGTCTGTTCATTATCATTCATAAACTCATTTTCAAGAGAAGGAAGATCATGATATTTTTCACAAATCATCAAGCTTTCAATCGGCTCTTCATCATATTCATCAAAGGTAGGTAAAGAATCTGAAAAATCTTTAAACTCCTCAACATGGGTTTCAGATTTACCTTTGGGTTTCTTGTTGATGAACAAGGATGGCTCAGCTACTGGTGCACATGTGGATGTGCTCTTCTTGTGGCTCTTGCTAACGTCCTTGAGAGCTTTCATCAATCCCTTCTCAAATTCATCACAGATCTCTTGGATATCAAACTGAAAGGATCGCCTCTTTGGATCAGATTCACCTCTGGACGACTTGACATGCTCTTTGCTCCTCTTGTTTGGCTTTTCCTGCACACTAACAAACTCATCAAATTTATTTAAAGAATATCTAAATGGAGTTTGAGAGACAGATGGTCGTGAGGAGTTCTCCTTGCTACTTCTCTTTTGAAGACCAAACATCATAACCTGAAAAATCTCAACACAAAAGTTAGATAAAAAATCTCACACTCTCGAGTGTTTGATCCTCACCCACACAAGTGTTTCTCTCAGATTTTATGGTGATCACACAAGTTTCTTCTCAAGATTCTAAGAGAACAGATCAAGAATCCCAATGGGCAAATCCAAGCAAGATCAAAGTGTTTAAGATAGAAAGATAAGATATTTAAAGGGGAACCCGCCTTAACCACCTCAAAGGCCGGATTTCTCTTCGGCCAGCAGGCTTTCTCTTCCACCACCACACCACAAAACAAACCAACTTTGAATTTTTTTTTTTTTTTAATAAACTTTTTTTTTTTATTGTATAAACTTAGATTTTTTTTATGGGGGTAATGAGGGGCCCGGGTTCAAGATAGATAGATGAAGAAGTGTTTAGAAGAAATGGAGAGATGAGAAAAATGGAGTGGCTCTGATACCAAATGATAGACCCAAGGAAAGGCACTCCTCCGGTAAGAGGAGATATGGACTCTGATCCGGAAGGATAGAGAACTGGTGGGATGAATGGTGACACAATGGGATGCGGAAAGGCCCAATGATACTACCAGACTTCGATCGTTGCCGGATGTGACGCACCGGTCCAACAAAAGAAGAATCGAGACTTGGAGATAACCTCACCAAGAAACTAAGAAATGTTCTAAGCAAAGAACAAAGAGATAAACTCATAAAAAGGGGAAAACAATCTGATTTTATTTCATTGCAGAGATTACATATTTATAAGGTTTGTAGTCAAAGAGAAATAAAAGAAAATGCGGAAAACAATGCATAGAAAATGACAACAATTGACTAGAAATTTATTAATGAGTCAATTGTGCGGAAAATGATGGAAGACCAGTCAAAGTGGTGATTTTGATGCAGTCTTGGTCAAGGGTGCGGACTCTGATGTAGATTGGTCAAGATTCGTCCAAGCGTCCAGGTGCATCCATGATGATTTGGTCCATGACAGTAAGGAGAAAGACGCATGCGGGCTGGTCGGGCTGGTTGGCCGGGTGATCTTCATGAACGGAATGAGCTTGAGCCGTGTCCATGAACCAAAAAGGACGGTGCTCGATTTTGGTTCTATCAGAAAAGATCAGAACGCCCCCGCGGCTAACCCGAAACGAGCGAAAAAATTGCTAAATATTCACGAGAACTCGGGAAAGAATGATCCAGAATCGTCCAATTTGGCAACAAATCAAGACGACAACAAAGTCCCCGAGTCCATCGCCATAGAAGCGGACAACTCGACTCCCGAAAAGACCACCGACCCAGCTAGTACGGTCGAAACGGCAACACTCAGAGAGTAGAAACACCCGCAGCAACAAACAGAACTACGAGATGGCTTGATCCTCGAAAGAGGTACGTAGGCAGCTCGTCGAAACCCGGCAAGTTCAGCAATCCCCCTCACCAAAAAGGGGGGGAGTGGGTACGTATACTCGTATACTCCCACAAAAGTTCAAAATACTCACACATGTACTCGATATTTTCGAAACTTTTTCAATAAAATTCTTTCTCTTGATCCTCGAAAGAGGTACGTAGGCAGCTGCGCTCACGCCACGGCCCCGGGCGCCGGCAGTTGGATCCGAGCCACCGCCCCAGGCGCCGGCGGTTGGACCCGAGCCACGGCCCCTGGCGCCGGCGGTTGGACCCGAGCCACGGCCCCGGGCGCCGGCAGTTGCGCCCACGCCGCGGCCCCGAGCGCCGGCGGTTGGACCCGACACCCGTGTCACGGCCCCGGGCGCCGGCGGCTGCGCCCACGTCGCGGCCTCGGGCGCCGGCGGTTGCGGCCACTCCGCGGTCCCGTGCGCCGGGCTGCGGGTCGTTCGGCGAGTGCGGCTAATTCCTTGTAAAACCATCCCGACACTAGTCCAGTCCCGTACTCTGCATCCTTGCTCGAAGCCTTGCAGTTCGAATCTTTAAAATCAAGAATCTAAAACTCCCGTTTCGTTTCAATCGGAATCATCGGGAAAGTTTTGGAAAACCACAGAAGGTTCGGTTGACGGATAGATTTTGATTCATCGTATAAGACGATCACGGTTATTCTAAAAACACCAATCATCTCAACTATACGAGGAATTGGGATTCTTTCGGAAGACCGATATCACGAGATAGTATTTTCTCAGAAAAATCGTAAGAACGTCGAAGGTCTAAAGAACGGCCCGAAAGGGCCAAACATGACCGAACGGCCCGTTTACGATTTTTTTAAAAATCAAACTTGAGATCAATATGACGGTTTATGTTTATCTTTACATAACAAGATAAATGTCAAGTTTCCCGATAAACATGAAGATCGACGAAAATGGAAAAAGCCCGATTTGCGATAAATTTGGCCCAAAGGAAGGATAGACCGACCTAGGAGGAGTATATAAGAGAGCTTGGGGCAAGGAGCAGAGACATCACAACCTTTCCAGAGCAACTTAGCACTTAGAGCAAATTAGGCATTTTTTCGTTTTTACTATCGAGCTGCGACTCAAATATGATAGACTTAGGTTGCTAGACTAGCGAACTTACCGACAGCTCTCGTAGCCGAGGCTCTTACCTGTTGTTCACGCTCAAACGCGGATTCGGAAATAAGATCACTTTGCTCTCTTCTTTTGTTCTTACGCTTTTATTACGAACTTCTCGTTATATTGATTGTGTTGTGCGTAGCCCAGCAGATATCTGGGACCTTCTGGGAAAGTTAGGTTTACTTAACTTTCCTCCGTTTTTATTCACTAAAATCGACAGTGCGAATTTCAGTTCTCACACCACACTGCCTGCTATTGGAGCTTGCATTCCACTTATAGTTGCTATAATTTGCTGCAAGTGGTGATCACGACAACGTCTGAACTGCCAACCTGAAGCATTAGCAGCATCAACTGCTTTTTCATGCCGACTTATACAAAGTCGCTGAGGCCCACTATCCCCCACAATGTCAATTAGACGACCTGCCAGAACATGGTGTTTTGTCCATTTTTAACTTGCACACACATAAACTGGGAAGCTAGCGGACGTAGTCTCAGGAGCTTCCTCCACACCCATGAGCCCTTAGTTGACTCACTGATATCCCAAAAGGATCCATTATTCCATAGATCAAGCGGGTGATCGCAGCTATAAGAGAATTTCAAGAGATTTTCGGGATGTGTGGATTATCTGATCTCTCATATGTGGGTCCTCTCCTTACTTGGTCCAATAATCAAGATGAGAATCCTATCTGTAAGAAGCTGGAAAGGGCGCTAATTCATCCAGCTTGGCTCTCAGTGTTTCCACACTCTTTTGCTAAATTTGAAAAGGGGGGGGGGGTGTCTTTGAATACTCGTATCTGCACAGAACTTCACGCTCCTACGGTGGGAAACAGAAAGGCTTTCAAGTTCTTCAATCATCTTACTTCTCATCCTAGCTTCCCGGATGTGATGTATCAGTCTTGGACCAACACTGCTCATCTGTTTCACTCCAGACAAGCTCTCCTAATGTTCCACACTAAGTTGAAAAACCTCAAGATGCCTCTTAGGAACTTAAACAAGGATGTTTTTGGAAACCTACCAGCTAGAGTGACTGCCGCTTATGACCTCCTCTGTAAACGTCAAACTAAAGCTCTCTAATCCATGTGCTGCCACATTCACTGCAGCTGCTGAAGCTTGGAACACATGGCATCATCTATCAGGCATCGAGGAACAATTCTTCTATCAGAATTCGCGAATCCAGTGGTTAATGGTCGGTGACCGCAATACTAGCTTCTATTTCAAGACTACTCAGAGCAGGAATTCCAAAAATGCGATAAGGAGACTGATCACATCTGAAGGGGTTGTAGTAACAGAGCCGGGGCTAGGGATGTTAAAATGGGTTCAAACCCGCGGGTTCTTAATGGGTTTTAGAAAAAATAAATGCCCATTTAGACCCATTTAGTTAGTCGGGTTTCAAATGGGTAACCCTTTTAAGACCCATTTATTAAATGGGTTTTCACTAAAATAAATGGAGATCCATTTAACCCGTTTATGTTTTTTTTTTTGTAATTTAACATAAAATTAGATTTGTGGTTTATGCGGAAATTTTTTGATTTTGTGGTTTTGGCGAGAAAACTCGATTTGTGATTTTTGCGGGAAAACTCGATTTTACGATTTTGGCGGGAAAACTCGATTTTACGATTTTGGTGGGAAAACTCGATTTTTGTGGTTTTGGCGGAAAAACTCGATTTTGACTGGAAAATTCGATTTTACAGTTTTGGCGGGAAAATTCGGTTAGTGTTTCTGATACGAAAACTCGATTTGTGTTTTTGGCGGAAAAACTCTATTTTGTGGTTTTGGCGGGAAAACTCGATTTGTATTTCTGATAGGAAAACTCGATTTTACGGTTTTTAGCGGGAAAAATCGGTTTTACGGTTTTGGTAGAAAAACTCGATTTGTGGTTTTGGTGGGAAAACTCGATTTTACGATTTTGGCGGGAAAACTCGATTTTACGATTTTGACGGGAAAACTTAATTTTGTGGTTTTGGCGAGAAAACTCGATTTAACAGTTTTGGCGGGAAAACTCGATTTGTGTTTTTTGATAGGAAAACTCGATTTGTATTTCTGATCTAAATGGGTCTAAATGAGTTTAAATGGGTACATGTAAATTTCGTGGGTTCTAAATGGGTAGCCCTAATAGGTCTAAACCTATATGGGTCTAAACTTATATGGGTTCTAAATGGGGTGGGTGTTAAATGGGGCGGGTCTAAACGGGTTGGGTTTACCCATATTAACATCCCTAGCCGGGGCTGATAAAAATAGAAGCAGCTTGTTACTTTCAAAAGTTTCTGCAGACTGTTCCAGCAGGGTTAGTGGGCGCTGAGGTCAAAGATTTATCTGAACTCATTGAATATAGGTGCAGTAGGGAGGAGGCTGCGCAGTTGATCAGGCCGGTCTTAGCTGCGGAGATAAAGGAAGTTCTTTTTTCGATGCCGTCAAATAAAGCCCCTGGACCTGACGGTTACCCAATGGAGTTCTATAAAGCTGCCTGGCCTATTATAGGAGCAGATTTTGTTACTGAAGTGCAATCATTCTTCCTCTACGACTTCTTGCCCAAGAGCATTAATGCCACTCTTCTCGCGTTGGTGCAAAAAACCCAAGATGCGGAGCATATGTCTGACTTTATACCTATTGCATGTTATAATGTAGTCTATTGATATACCATGAATTTGACCCGTTTTTAACCATGGTATACTAGTATTTTATTATATACTAGGTGTTTTCCTGCACCATGTGCAGTAAAAGAATTTTAAAATATTTTTTAAAAGATAAATATAAATTATATTTATTTTTTATTAATATTATAAATTTTCTTTTTTCTTATCAATATTTTAATATAAATTTGATTTACCTGAACATTAAAATTAAGATAAAACCAATTTTGTTTATTTTAAATTATTTTTAAGAATGTGCATGTATATACTTAAAATTATAATCTTAGGTAGATTTTTCTATCTATTTATTTTAATTAAATATATTAAATAAATATGTAAAATTTCAGAATTGTCAAAAATTAAAATTAAACAATATTTATAAAATCTGTAAATATATATAAGAAACTAATGATTTTAAGATTTAATTTGATTTTATGATTTAATTTTATAATTTTATAAAAATATGTATATATTTTTGAAATATTTTTAATTTAAATGATATTTCAAATTTTGAAATATCATAATTGAATATATTTATATTAATGATGATTTATGCGTTATTGCCATATTTTTAAAAAGTTCAAAAATATAGATCGATAATAAATATAATATATGAGTTATTACCATATTTTAATTTTTTTATCAAAAATATAAATTAACATTAAATATAATTGTCCATGTCATATTAATCTATAAGACATGTCATCAATTTTAGTAGCTATGTCACAATTATTAATCTAGGTGTTTTCATGCACCATGTGTAGTGATGAATTTTTTAAAAGTTAAATTTTATATTTTTAAAATGTGATTTATTAATATTATATATTTTATTATTTTGACTAATAATTAATATAAATATCATTAATTAAGCATAAAATTAAGAGAATTTTTTTTTTAAATTATATTTAAGAATATATATGTATATATATAAAGTTAAAATCTTAGATAAAAAAAATTATTTATTTCATTTGGTTAAATTATTAAATCAACTTGTACAAAATTACTAAAAATCATATAAAATTGTATAGTTATCAAAATTTAAAACTAAATAATATTTATATAATTTGTAGATATCTAAAAGAAACTAATGATATTACGATTTATTTTTTTATTAATTCAGAAAATTTAGAAAATTTTAGATAATAAAAATTTTATTATTATAAAAGTAAAATTATATAATATTCGAAATTCAAAATATCATATTTGAGTATATTTATTTCAGTGATGATTTATGAGTTATTACCATATTCTACAAAGTTTACCAAAAATATAAATCAATATTAAATGTAATATATGAGTTATTGCCATATTCTAAAAAGATTTCCAAAAATATATATTAGCATTAAATGTAATTGTCCATGTCATATTTAACCATATGACATGTCATCAATCTTAATAGCCACGTCACAATTTTTTTTGTGAAAACGATTGTATAGAAGACATGTGGCAAATCACTTCTCAAATATAGACTAGGGGATTTAATCTGTTTTCTAGCCTGTTAGGTATGTTTTCAGGTTCATGAGCATTTTGTGAGAAAGTGATGTTTTTGGAGCATTTTGGAGTGCAAGAGATGATACACCCGAGTTGACCATTCAAGACTAAGTCGGAAGTCAACATTGCGATTATAATCGATCAATACTCATCTTGAGTTGTCGATCGATGTAGCTAAGAAGATCCGCGTACTAGAAGATTATAATCGATCGATACACATTCAGTGTTGTCGATCGATATCGAGGACGAAATGGTTTAGCCGACTACTTCACCAAGACTTCACCAAATTACGAGATTGCTCCTGACGAGTTTTTAACCTAATGGAAATGCTTAAATATTCCTGCTAAGTGTTTTTGACGGCAACCTTGAACCTTCAAAAGAAGCAAGCTTTTAACAACCCTCAAAGCAGAGAGTGTGAGAGAGAGACTAGAGTTTTATTTGTTTGAGAGAGATTGGAGAGATTTCTCATCTCTTTTTGTATTTCTACTTTATTCTATCTATGCAATTCTTTCATCTATCTATTGTTATGAATTGTTTAGCTATGTCTGAGTAGTCTACTTGTTAGATCTAGGGTTAAATAGGTTTGTGGGATTAGCCCCAAATTATAATTGCTAAGTTGTGATACTCATCAAATGGATTGCACCCTATGCTTGTTTTAGATTAGCTAACTAGAACATAGATCACTAGGATCTTTAATTATCTTGAATTATCCATTTGAGTTTGCATGTCTCCCGTTGAGAAAAACGACAGTTCCTCCTTGAGACCTTGTGGTCATATTCGGCTCGCGCCTAGGCAGATCTAGAAGTCGTCGATCGATATCCCGACAGGTGAATCGATCGGCGCTGCAAAGGTGTATCGCTCGATATCTCAAAAGGATATCGACCGACTCTTTTTCTGTGTCATCATGCGAAAGGTGTGGCCAGAGATCTAGATATTTTAACAAGTGATACATCACATATGTTAAGCGGCTGAGATCTATAGTATCATGCAAGCAACTTGTTAAAGCTTTTATAGAGATTATAATCTCTATTCCTGAATAGAAACCCTATGTCTAGCACTCTTTATCACATTTAAACAACCCATCATATTGTTAGTTAGAGCAACTACCTTGCTCATTTTAGGAATTGTTATTTTCATTTCTATCATATAAACCAACCTTGCCTAGGATTGATTAGTAGATTTTATTTAATTGTTCCCTACCTCCTCGTGATTCGATCCCTAAGTACTACAGTTGTACCTCTTATTTGAGAGAGTAAGCTCTACTTGGTAATTTGAGCACTATCAAATTTGGCGCCGTTGCCGGGGAGCTTTGATCGCCATTAGATTTAATCTTATTAATCTTAGGTTTTTCTTTTATCCCCTTTCTTATTTAAAATTTTCTTGTCTTATTAATCTTAGGTTTTTCTTTTATCCCCTTTCTTACGATATCAGGAACGTTTCACTAACACCTGATGAATTTGGAATTTTCAGGGACACAGATGGCTATGCAAGAGCTATGGATGGAAGAGTTTTGCACATAACCAGAGAAGACATAGCAGACATCCTCCAAGTTGCTAATGGACCAGAAAAACTGTTCACACAGCAACGTAGCTATCCAGACATCCTAAATCACGTCCAGGACAACCACAACACCAACACAAGGGAGGATACAGTTCCTCAACACTTCGGTCAACCTAGACATTCACCATCGATCGACATCGTTTCATCACCATCGATCGACGGCAGACATCACGGATCGATCGACAGACCAAGAGTCAGATCGCCCGACAGACGATTGAAGTTTGGACGACGTGCCTTCAATACTGATGGATCCAGGAGATTCAAGTGGGAAGCTAAGGATGAATATGGTGTCTACAGAGATGAGTTTGGCTATGCTCGAGGAGTTGATGGTGAGATCATCCATGTTACCAAGGAGCAAGTAAAGAGACTTCTGGATAGAGCATCCCTCTTTCACAGAGGATGCTTACGCCTTCCAATACACACACGCCCTTACCATGCATACACACCACCACCAGTACCCTACAGTAGAGAGGAGATAGATGATATGGTGACTGATGTATGGAGAGCTCAGGCACACCTTGAGGCAAACATGAACACATTGATGGAAGACACTATCCAGCCTTTGGATGTCAGTTACAAGGACTTCCAGAATGCTATCGCTGAGATAAGAGTGGAGCATGGAAACATATTGACCATGCTTGAGAAAGATGCTACGCCACCAGTATCGACCGACAGAGTACCTGTACCATCGATCAACATCGGCACGACTACACCCATGGACCAACCAGAATGTTCATCACCTAAGAGAGATGAATGGGAGGTTGCTTATATCAATACACGGATTGGAGACGTCTACAGCCCTCTCAACAACAATGTCGAATGGTTAAGCAAGAGGATCGATCTTCTACAGAACGAGCTAGCATCAATTCGCAAGAAAGATCAAGCTCAGAATGCTACTTTTTCATCGATCAACACACTGCACTCATCGTCGATCGACACAAGGTTCGCAAAACTGGAAGATATGATGAAATCGTACGTAAGGAAGCATGAACTTTTCATTTCTCCTATCCTGTGATGCCAGCACACAATGTCATGGCAGCTGGACAAGCTAGAAAAAGATATGAGCATAGTTCAAGCTTATATTGATCTTCGTGACAGCAACGAAGCATCGATCGACAGGCCTAGACCAATATCGATCGACAGCGAGCCACCACCAGCGAAGAGAGCATGTACCACAGCAGAAGTTGATGAAATCAAACATAAGCTGTACGTAGCCATGAATTCTATGGAGGAGAGACTCATAGAAAGAAGTGATGACATTGAAGACACTCGCAACGAAAGAGTGACCAACCTTTGCAGAGCTACTGGTCTCTTGAAGAATGAGATACGCAGTATGCAGGGAAATCTTGAGTACCAAGCCAACATTCAGAATCGATCGACACAGTTGATACGGAGTCGATCGACAGCGATCCCAGCGAAGCAACCAACGTACCAATTGTCGCATCGATCGACACCGAGTCTTTAGCAGATCGAGATCAGTTTATTCTTGACAGGATCGATGCATTACAGAGTGAGCTGAAAGAATTGTCCGTACATACCTACCAGACCATCGACAAGAAGGTTGGCAACATCGAATACATCGAGAATTCTGTGAGGAAACTTCAAGATACAGTCCTCAAGATAGATAAGAAACAACTACGAGCGGATGACGCCACAAGAAGCTTCGTCGCCACATGGTTCAATAGTAGGAGACACAAAATTGATGATTGCTGTCCAGCAATCAACAGTTTCTGCACCCCATGAATCACTCACCTACCACAGTCAAGCTAAATGACTATAACAAAGCGCTGAGTGGGAGGCAACCCACTATTAGGTTTTCTTTTTCTTTATTTTATTTTATTTTATTTTTCATTTTTGCTTTTATTTTTTCGGATTTATTTTGTAGTTTTTATTAGATCCAAGTAGAATGATAATTCCATCGACCGACATTCACCATTCATATCGCTCGACACCACACGACCATTACTAATGATCGACGTATACCACTACGAATCGATCGACATCTTGTCGATCAGGTTTATTCATTCTAACTTGTTATATTAATTAATTATGCTTTATTTTATTTACCTCACCACCGGTTGTGTTACACTGGGACAGTGTAATTTAAGTCTGAGGGGAGTTTACTAATATGTGTTTTTATTTTGTTTTTTTATTTAAAGTGTTTTTCAAAATTATTTTTCGCATAAGTATTAAATAGGAACATTGATATGGATTTATATTTGATTGTCTGAACACTCTTTAGCACCATTCTAGATTACTGATTGCAGATAGTACTAAAGATGCTAAAGTGGATCAACCTGCATCTATATTCACTAGCTAAAATTGTTTGAAGGAACCAAATCTGACCTCCAACACTAAAACTGACTTATTTGCTTGTCTTGGGGCTTGGAAACCACTGGATCGGAATCCTCTTACAAGTCTGGAAGGTAAAAAGTCTGTGTGTTTATGGTTCCCTTCCTTCTCTCTCTTCAGCGTCTCGAGATCTAAGTTTATGTTATAAAAGATTGAAATGATTTCTTGAGAGGCCGAGGGGTAGGAGTGATTCCTGCGACCCCAGTATTCTAAAACTCAAGGATGATCACACATTGTGGAAATGAGGGATATGTTGAGTACCGAACCCCATTATTCGCTACACTTTGTCAAAAATGTATGAGTTACAATGCAAATGTCAATGAGATGGACTAGATGACCTATGTGGCATCGAAACCTGTTGAAATTGAAACTAATAAGAGATCCAGAGAAGAGAGAAGAGGGGAGAAAGGGATCAAAGAAGACTACCTGTGTGTTCAGATACTTGTTTGAGTTGAATCCATGTGTCCTTTGATCGATACTCCCAAGGTAAAGCCTGCACTTTTATTTTATGTTAAGAAATGAGGTTAGTAGAGGGGAATGTCATATGAGAATTGCTAAGTTGCTGACAAGATGAGTTTGGTTGCTAAGCTAGGATAAGGCATGATGAACTTCTGTGATTAGGATGTTTAGACATGAATTGAAAACCTATAGAGTGATGACTTCAATATATTGAATCTTTGAGTTCCTGCTATTTCCAAACCTTTTCCAAAGACTACTGTTTTTGCTTGAGGACAAGCAAAGGAGTAAGTCTGGGGGAGTTGATATACCATGGATTTGACCCGTTTTTAACCATGGTATACTAGTATTTTATTATATATTTAATCTGTTTTCTAGCCTGTTAGGAATGTTTTCAGGTTCAGAAGCATTTGTGAGAAAGTGATGTTTTTGGAGCATTTTGGAGTGCAAGAGTTGATACACCCGAGTTGACCATTCAAGACTAAGTCGGAAGTCAACATTGCGATTATAATCGACCGATAATCATCTTGAGTTGTCGATCGATGTAGCTAAGAAGATCCGCATACTAGAAGATTATAATCGATCGATACACATTCAGTGTTGTCGATCGATATCGAGGACGAAATGGTTTAGCCGACTACTTCACCAAGACTTCACCAAATTACGAGATTGCCCCTGACGAGTTTTTAACCTAATGGAAATGCTTTAATATTCCCGCTAAGTGTTTTTGACGGCAACTTTGAACCTTTAAAAGAAGCAAGCTTTTAACAATCCTCAAAGCAGAGAGTGTGAGAGAGAGACTAGAGTTTTATTTGTTTGAGAGAGATTGGAGAGATTTCTCATCTCCTTTTGTATTTCTACTTTATTCTATCTATGCAATTCTTTCATCTATCTATTGTTATGAATTGTTTAGCTATGTCTGAGTAGTCTACTTTTTAGATCTAGGGTTTAAATAGGTTTGTGGGATTAGCCCCAAACTATAATTGCTAAGTTGTGATACTCATCAAATGGATTGCACCCTATGCTTGTTTTAGATTAGCTAACTAGAACATAGATCACTAGGATCTTTGATTATCTTGAATTATCCATTTGAGCTTGCCTGTCTCCCGTTGAGAAGAACGACAGTTCCTCCTTGAGACCTTGTGGCATATTCGGCTCGCGCCTAGGCAGATCTAGAAGCCGTCGATCGATATCCCGACAGGTGAATCGATCGGCGCTGCGAAAGGTGTATCGCTCGATATCTCAAAAAGATATCGACCGACTCTTTTTCTGTGTCATCATGCGAAAGGTGTGGCCAGAGATCTAGATATTTTAACCAGTGATACATCACATATGTTAAGCGGCTGAGATCTATAGTATCATGCAAGCAACTTGTTAAAGCTTTTATAGAGATTATAATCTCCATTCCTGAATAGAAACCCTATGTCTAGCACTCTTTATCACATTTAAACAACCCATCATATTGTTAGTTAGAGCAACTACCTTGCTCATTTTAGGAATTGTTATTTTCATTTGTATCATATAAACCAACCTTGCCTAGGATTGATTATTAGATTTTATTTAATTGGTTCCCTAGCTCCTCGTGATTCGATCCCTAAGTACTACATATGTACCTCTTATTTGAGAGAGTAAGCTCTACTGGGTAATTTGAGCACTATCATCTATAAAGTTATCTCCAAACTCGTAGCAAGAATACTTCGCAGTACTCTACTATTGGCTATTGAGATGAACCAATGTGAATTTGTGGAGGGCAGGTTGTTGTTAGAGAATATACAGTTGGCAACGGAGCTAGTAAAGGACTACTGATATACCATGATTTTGACCCAATTTTAGGCATGTTATATTGGTATTTTAGGATATATTCTATCCATTCTTGGGTCTATATTGCATATTTATATGTTCATGAGCTAATGGAAGAAAGATGATGTTTTTGGAGTATTTTAGAGCATTTTAGAGTTTACACCCGAGAAGGACCGTATCGACCACTCGAGGTCGACAAGGAGAGACGCGCGTCGATGGATGTACACTCAGTACTATGGATAGACACTCAGGCGCAGAAGCCCACATTTGGTCACAGCCGACTTGAAGCCCAAGACACCATCTATTTACCATAATGCTCCTGACGTGTTTTAACCTAATTATTCTAGTATTTAAGTCTTGCCTATGTGTTTTGGCAGACAACGGTTTTTCTAATATAGCTTTTAGTTTCATAGTTTTGGTGAGAGAGAGAGAATTATCAAATCTGAGAGCATTCTTGAACACCATTTATTTATCTATTCTATTTACAGAGCTTTTTATGATTTTGTCTATGTCTTACTTGGCTATGTCTGAGTAGACACCTTTGTTAGATTTAGGGTTCAAATAGGTATGAGGGATTAGCCCAAAATATGATTACCTGAGCATGTGATATTCATCTTAGAAGATCATGCTTAATGCTTGTGTAAGAGTAGCTAACCTACACATGAATACAAAGATTTATCCTTGGATCTATCTTCTTTGAGCCAGCAGTTTGCCTGGAACAAGCGACAGCTGACTGGGTGATTGTTTGGTGAACTATACTCAACCTACGATCGGTAAAGCTTACAAGTAGCGCATCGATCGATACTCCTATAGAGTGATCGATTGATAGACGCGGGGTAAATGATAATCGATACATGCGACCGCATATCGATTGATACATGTGACAGCAAGTCGATCGATACATGCAACAGTATATCGATCGATGCCTTAATCTATGACTCGCCTGGGAGTGTTCATCGGTTCTAGTTATTAGATGGTCGCAATGACAGTTGGGCTATTGCTTAGTTGGGTTCTTTAATATCATGCAAGCATCTCACATAGGAATCATACCTCTATAATACTGATAACCTGAATAGTAACCTTAGATCTAACTCTTTTAAATCATACTAGTTAACCCATCCCATCATCTTGAGTAATTGTCCTGCTCAAACCAATTTCCTTGTTACTTTTATATTCACTGCAATAATAATCTCCAGCCTAGCTTAGTTATAATAAGATCTACTGATTCCTCAGCTCCTTGTGGATTCGATCCCTAAGTACTACAATTGACCTCTTTTGATGAGAGTAATATTGCTATAGGGTAATTTGAGCAAGTATCAAATTTGGCGTCGTTCGTCATTTGATTTTATTTAAGTCTAGGTTTTACTTTCTGTTACTATTGTCACTGATAAATTTTTCTTACTTTTCTTTTTAGGTGCATGCCCAGCATAACCAGAAGAAAGGAAAACAAGGAATTATTGTCTGCTGACCCCGCTGCTTTTGAACGTTCAATCCGCAAACAGATCCGTTCCGCATCAATCGATACACCTGCATGTGCATCGACCGATTCTCATCGCCAACCGTCTACCGAGTTTCTGTCACCACCGACCGATACCAGTTCGCTGACATCGATTGATCTTACTCTGACATCCAACATCGACCGATACTTTTCAGTACCCGTCGACTAACGTCTTTCATCTGACATCGACCGATACCGCATCTTGCGCATCGATCGATACTGAGAACATGGTCGCGACTTTGATACTCCAAGCGGACGAACATTGAAACCTGTGTGACCAAGATGGTCACCTGCGTAATGCAGTAGGTCAAAAGATTAATGATCAGGGGATCGCAATCCATGATCGAGAAGCTGAAGCTGCTGCAGCTGCTGCTCAAGCTGCAGAAGAGGCCACCAGCAACAAATCACTGGCTGACTACAACCGTCCAGATCAATACTATGCCAACAGATCTGCAATCCGTCCTCCAGAGATTCAGAGGACCCATTTTGAGGTGAAGCCTATCTACTACACACTTGTAGGACAGATACCCTACAGTGGATCACCTAACGAGCATCCTATGGACAATCTAGAGAGGTACGAGGATTTCATATCAGTTGTCAAAGCAATTGGAGTACCAGCTGATTACATACTTTGCAAGCTTTTCAAGCACTCTCTTACTGAAGAAGCTTTACAATGGCTTAAGCAACTATCACCAGGATCTCTTACATCCTGGAATGACATCAAGAATATTTTCTTGATGAACTTCTTTGATGAAGCACGCACAGAAGACTTGAGAAGTAAGATTGCTACCTTCAAGCAGAAGCCTGCAGAACCTTTCAGACGCTATTGGGTCCGTTTCAAGACCTACCAGAGAGATTGCCCACACCATGGATTCAACCAAGTGCAGCTACTAAGCACTTTCTTCAGAGGATTAGATCTGGTCTACCAAACAGCTCTAGATACAGCTAGTGAAGGAAACTTCAACACCAGGAATCCAAAAGAGGCAGTAAGACTTATTGAGAACTTGGAAACTAGCAATAGTACCAAGAACACTGATTATGAAAGGAGGAAAGCGGCCAATGCCTTAGGAATAGAGCAGTTGGACGAGATGCAAACCAAGCTAGACAGCTTTAAGAAGCAAGTCAGTTTTGCTGAAGATGTAGAGATTATAGAGACTGATGAGGAAGAGGATGTGAACTACATAGGAGGATTCCAGAGATGTGGGAATCAGAACCATAACAGAAACTTCTATGGCAACAGTCAGAGGAGTAACTTCAACCGGAATTCATAGTACCAAAAACCCTTCAGAAACATCAACTACAATAGCAACAAGAACCTTGCAAATTCTTTCTACCAGAATCCACCACCACCTACTTAGGAGAGCAAATTTGGAGCTATGCTTGACTCAGTTATAGAGGGTCAACATAAGCTCACAGTGGATTTCAATGGGAAGATAGATGTTGTGTACAGCAGCTTGACCTCAAAGTTTGACACTTTGAGCACTCATGTGAAGAAATTGGAGACACAAGTGGTTCAGACTTCTGAAGCTATCAAAAGACAAGAAGCCTTCAACAAAGCCAGAGAAGAAGATCTCATCAGACACCACATCAATGCTATTGTGGTAGATGATTTCTGGGTAGTGGATGAATATGGGAACCCCCATAAGAAGGTTGTTGGAGCCGGCGATGCTATGCATATTGACACCCATCGATCGGTAGAAGATGAAAGGTTCAGTCAGCGCTTATTTTAAGTCGTGAGGTTGACTAATTGAAAGGTTCAGTCTCCTATTAGAATACCCAATCGCAGATTCTCAGCATTCGGGATGACTGCTTTGGGCCAATAATGTTTCACTCTGTGTCCATTTACAGTGAATTCGTTTCATTTTTCATCGAACAGAGTTATGGCTCCGTAAGGTTGCATTTCCTTAACTATGAAAGGTCCTGACCAACGAGATTGGAGTTTTCCAGGAAACAGTGAAAGTCGGGAGTTATTAAGCAGTACTTGGTCATCAGGTTCGAAATGTCTAGAAATAATTTTCTTGTCATGATAGGCCTTCGTCTTTTCTTTATGGATTTTTGAACTTGCATAAGCCAAGTGTCGGATTTCATCTAGTTCATTTGATTAAATAAGCCGTCTATCAGCAGCTGGCTTAATGTCGAAATTTAACAGTTTGACTGCCCAGGCCGTCTTGTGTTCAAGTTCAACTAGTAAATGACAAACTTTTCCATAAATTAAATGAAATGGCGTAGTCCCTAATGGAGTTTTGAAGGCAGTTCTATAAGCCCAGAGTGCATTGTCCAATTTCCTAGACCAATCCTTTCAGGATATTCCTACAGTCTTTTCCAAGTTTTTTTATTTGTCTATTGGACACTTCTACTTGTCCGCTTTTCTGCGGGTGGTTGGGTGTGGCAACTCTGTGATGAACTCCATTCTTTTTGAATAGTTGGTCGAAAATCTTATTTATGAAATGTGTTCCACCGTCACTGATCACTGCTAAAGGTACTCCAAAACGAGGGAAAATGATGGTTTTGAAAAATTTGACAACTACTGCAGCATCATTTGTTTAAGAAGCTACTGCTTCAACACATTTAGACACATATTCAACATCAACCACGATGTACTTATTTCCGTAAGAAGAGGGAAAGAGACCCACGAAATCAATTCTCCAGCAGTCAAAGACTTCAACTTCGAGAATAAATTTTTGTTTCAATTCATGTCTTTTGCTGATTTTTCCTTTCTGTTGGCATCTGTCACATTTTACGATATAAGCATGGGCGTCGCGAAACATTGTCGGCCACCAGAAACCTGCTTGAATAACTTTTGCTATCGTTTTAAAGGTCGCGAAGTGTCCAGCATAGTCAGATCCATGGCAATGAAATAAGACATTATTTATTTCGGTTTCGACGATACATCGTTTGTATATTCCATCGGGACAGTGCTTGTATAGGTAAGGTTCATCCCAATGATATCTTCTAACTTCTCTAAAGAACTCCTTCCTCGAATAACCTTGGAGAGCTTTTGGCTCTACGTCAACAGCTAGATAATTTACTATGTCAGCATACCAAGATTGATTGTTTGGGTTTCCGTCTATCGCGTGTGTGAGGGATAAAACTCACTTCCTAATTTTAGATAAGGTTTAGATTAGAGAAAGATAATCGTGGGCTGAATCCCGTAAGAACTTGATGAATGAACTTGATTTGTATTGATGATTTTTGGGTAAAGAATGGTTTACAAAAGATGTTTATCACGATTACAACGATAATGGGAATGTTACAAAGATAATGAGAGTAATGTCTCGAATATGGGTTGAATGAATGATCTTTTCTTGATTGATTTCCTCTTTAAATAGCCTCATGCTCTATTTGATCGTCACCAACTGGTTCCCGAGATCTCCTCCGTGATTTGAGGGATTTGCAACAGCTTCCCTTTGACCGGGTCCTACGCCTATTCACACGTCCACGAGCTGCCTCCTTTCCGTGACCTCTCTGGTGAACATCCTTAGCTCACAGCCTCCGGCTCTAGCTTAGCTGCTTTTGAAGATTGATTTTGCGATGGGCCTGTCGCGGCCCGTTATCTTTTTCTCTTATTCATCGCTAGCTATCGGGCCATATTTGGGCCCAACAGTTGCCCCCAGCTTTCGAGATTAGACTTCGTTATTCTCGGGAGCTAGACCTAGCCGTCCAGCCTAGATCTTCTTGTTGAGATAATGATTACTGGCTATCTCAACCATATATATTCCTGCCTAATCGGACGGCTGTAGTTTTTCTTCGATTAGATCGACGGTTTAGATTAAGGAGAGTTTGAAATGTGGTTTCCGATTTTTGAGACGTGATAGGATATAAAGCTGCGAGTATTAACTGCTTGTCTCTCCAGTTTCTCCACGCCTCCCGACGGTTTCCAAGGTAACGTCTCTCCTCTCCTTTATTTTACTGCGTATTCTTTTGTTGTTTTTTCTTTTTTATCTCTGCTTCTTGATCGAACTTGTTCTTCACCTCTAACTTCTTTAGAGATTTCGTTCTCGCTTAACTAAACTCGATCCTTCCCCTTTCACTTCCTTTCTCTTTATCCTTTACTCATCATGAGTCGAAAGGAAGGCTCCGGTGAAATTCAAATCTTTGCTTCCGGTGCTCGTCTTATGAAGGTTAAACAAGAAGCCGGAGAGAAGATGAAGAAGGACGCCAAGAAGAAGAAGGCTAAGGACTCGATTGGAGCGAGAGTCAAGAGGATGAAGAAGAAAGATGGCAAGAGCACCTCCTCAGGTCCTCACTCTCCCTCGCTGTTGAAGAGTCAGGATGTCGTTAATCTCGTCGTCCAAGCTCACGGCAAGAGTGATCTAGACAGGGCTTGTACTGACGATGAAACCCCTGAAACTGTCCCGGAGGGTTGGTTCTGTATTCATGAGAAATACATCTCCAAATGCCACCTTAGGTTCCCTCTTCCAACCCTCTTGCTAGACCTCCTAGATCACTATCAACTGGCCCTTTCCCAACTTTGCCCCTCGGTTATCCAAGTGGTGAACGGATTCATCACCGGGGCTAAAGAAGAAGGAGTTATCGTAGGGTTGAGTGAGCTGATGAGTCTGTTCCTAATAAAGGAAAGCTCTTCCAAGGATGGCGGAAGCGGGACCTATTACCTCCCCTGTCGTCCGGGGCTAGGCATTTTTAAGTTCACGGCCAGTGATGATGACTGGCGAAAGAAATATTTCTATGTCAAGATCGACCCTTTGACGGTTCCTGTAGGCCGAGACCTCAGGGCCTCTTGGTCTGACATTTCTGGTTAGGATTTTAGGGATATGTTTGTATATTATTTTTGCTTATCGCGATTTGCTAACTTCTTTGATTCTTCTTGCAGAGATTGAGGACCCTGTCAAGTTATCCGGTAAACTTACCAGAGCTCTCCACAGGAATCTGCAGCACAGCCCTAATAGTTGGGGAGCTTATACTACTTCGAGAGTTGGATCAGCTAGGTTCCCTGAACGATACAAGGCTTCCTTTCCTGATTCAGTCACAGTTGCTGGTCTAGAAGGTAACCTTCCTTTATTGATTTCTTGTTTTCAATATTGGAATTTATCTTTTGGGACTGAAAGTTCTCCTTATGGTTCAGTTTCTGAAGGTGAATCGATATTCTCAGTCTCGTCGGGAGCTAGTACCTCAGAAAGGCTCAGTCGCACAAGATGCCTATCCAGCCCTCGTTCCGTTCCAGGGGTAGATCGACTAAAGCTGCCAGCTCCTCTCGAGGAAGCGACAAGAATCAAGGAGGGTCCTTCCTCAGCACGGTGAAGGATGTCCTTGATGATGGAGGCTCTGCTCCTGCCAAAGATGCCAGTCGCTCCGAGCCCAAGGTTCAAGAAGTTGTCCCTCACCCTGAGGTCCCGGAGGTTGAAGCTGATCCTCAAATAGTGAAGGATACTCATGAGTTCGAGCCTCCGAGGATCAAGAGGTCCAGAACCGACCAGGTTGACAGACCTTCCAGGTCCTCTTCCTCTTCCTTTAGAGGAGGGGCCGTCGGCTGGAACTTTACTCACTCGAAGCCTGGATTGGTCTTGGATGACTCATGGGGTTTGGCTACACTGATGAGGCACATGAAGAGAACCGGGTGCGCTATCCCCTCGATCACCAACCTCTCAAACAAAGAGGAGTACGTTGATATTGCCCATTGCATGGGTCAAGTATGGTTTTTATTCTAGACTTTTAGCTTAATCTTCTTTGGAAGATGTTTATTAAGTCTTTGTTTTCATTTGTTGCAGCTGGCTGGAGCTATCAACAGAGCTCAGTTCAAGTTTGAGGAAACTGTGCACAATGCCCACAACGCTGGTGAGCTAGCTCAGGTTACTGAGCTAGTCAGAGCTACTAAGATGGAACTTGATCAAGCTCGGGTTCAGGTCTCTGAACTTCAAGCCGAGGTCAGGAGACTTGGCTCCAAGGCTGACATCCAGCAAGGGACGATCGAGAGTCAAGCGATTGACATCCAGGTGAAGAGCAGGAAGATTGGGGAGTTGGATGCTGCTCGGAAGATAGCCGAGTACCAGGTCAAAGAGCTGATTGCTTTATCTCAGGACAACCAGAAGAACAAGAAAGCTGAGGTCAGGCTAGCCGTCCGGAGAGGAAAGAGGGAGGTAGCTGACGCTTACAACAAGGTCCTGGTTTCTGTTAAGGAGAAGTTCTCCAAGAAGAAGGATGAGGTCGATCTTTTGGTTTATGCTCAAGAGCTTCAAGCTAATACTGAGCTCCTGAAGGACATGCTGGATAACGAGATCAAGAGTGCTGAAGACGAGTACACTCGCTTGATGGCTATGATGCCGGAGGCAGTTGCTGCGTACGAAAAGGCTCAAGTCTCGGACTTCTCGATCAGCAAGCTCCCTCTTCCTCAACTCTCTGAGAGCTCATGTACTTTTGAGGTTAAAATGTTTAATCTCTCCTTTTCTGGAGAGTTCGGTTCTAACTTGGGATTGGTGGGTTCTTACTCAGCCCCAGTCGAAGCCACCCCAGGAGGCGACGATAAGGAAATGGAGGAAGAAGTTTCTGACAAGGAAGATGATCCAGTTGACAAGGGAGCTGAGAAGAGCTCAGGTGATAAGGAGGTTTAAGAGCTGAGGCTCTTTCGTTTGCTTTCAGGATTTCTGCCCAATGGGCTTTTATTTTATTTATGTATCAGATCTACAGTCTGAGGAGGCTTTTAAACCTTGACTTGTTTTAGGGTCTTCGGAACCCTTGGTAGCCTGGGGAGGCTTTTAAACCCTATTTATCTGAATTTGGTTTTTATTTTCGTTCCAAGTCTTTTGATTTAACTTAGTCGTTTTTTGGACGAATTCAAACTTTGTTAAGAGTTTTAATAGGAGATGTATTCCGGTTATTAACTAAGAGGTTTAGTGAATCCTCAGAGTTAGATCTCGGATTTTATGATAAATCTAGAAGACTTGGATTGTCTTTAGTTCCTTAAGAGGAATTCTTGGAATATCGAGATTAGCTCAAAGTTTTTAGGAACCTGAGTTCGGTTTGGGCTCTCTTTTTGAGAGTGGTTCATGGGAAGCTGAATTCGTTTGTGGGATTTTAAGACCCTTTGAAATTTGCTTAGGATTTTAAGACCTTTTGAGATTTGGTAAGGATTTTAAGACCTTTGTATATTGGTAAGGATTTCAAGACCTTATGTTCAGATCCGTGGAGACCTGATTTTGTTTGAGGGTTTTAAGACCTTAGGTTCAGATCTGTGGAGACCTGATTTTATTTGAAGGATTTTAAGACCTTGGTGGTTTCTAAGGATTTTAAGACCTTAGGCTTAAGTTTATCAATTTTGATTTCGTTTGAAGGATTTTAAGACCTTCGAGAGCATTAAGGGTTTTAAGACCTTAGGTTCAGGTTCTTGGCGACCTGAATTGTTGAAGAGTCGAGGTATCGAAAAATAATTACTTCATTGATAATTGAATACATGGTATCATAATAATCATACAATTGCTGTATCATAATGATCATACAATTGCTGTATCATAATAATCATACAATTGCAGCTTGGGCTATGTGATTTTAATCAGACATATGCCCCCTTTGGTCATGGTGAACAGAGTGTTGAAATGAGGTTGGGGCTGCACTCATGACGGAGTTGCCTACGTACCCAGTCAAGGGATCAAGCCTAACGTAGTTCAAGAATTTTTGGTACCTAATGATAGTATCTCTTAAGATTCGTGGCGTTCAACGATCTGATTTCAGGTACCCCGGTTCACACCTTTTGGAGCTTGTAAACGCCAGGTCGTACCACATGGATGATCCGATAGGGACCTTCCCAGTTGGTTCCTAACTTCCCAGCATCTGGTTCCTTGGTTCCTTCGAAAACTTTCCTAAGTACTAGGTCACCTACAGCGAACTGTTGGGGCCTGACTTTGGAGTTGTACTGTCGTGCCATTGCTTGCTGATAGTTTTGAATGCGAATCAGAGCTCGGTCCCGTCTTTCCTCGATTAGATCGAGGCTGTCCGTCAGGAGCTGGTCATTAGCTATAGGATCGGACGTACAGAGTTCCCGGCGGAGGCTACCAGCAATGGTTTTGGCTGGAACGACAGCTTCCATCCCGTAGGCTAAGGAGAAAGGGGTTTCCTCTGTAGCCTTTCGTAGGGTGGTTCGACATGCCCAAAGTACTTCAGGTAACTTTTCTGACCAGAGTTCCTTCTGGGTTCCGAGGCGTTTCTTGAGGTTGGCTAATACTGATTTATTAGCAGCCTCCGCCAGACCGTTTCCCTGAGGGCGTCGAGGTGTTGAGAAGGTCAGGCGGATATTCCATTTGTCACAAAATATTTTGAAGTCGTGGGATATGAAATGTCCTCCATTGTCAGTCAAGATTTCGTATGGGATGCCGTGTCTACACACGATATCTTTCCACACAAATCGTTCGACCTCGAATCTGGTTACCTGTTGGAAAGCTTCAGCCTCTATCCATTTCTTGAAGTAGTCTGTTAGGACTAAGAGGAAGCGTAGCTTTTTCTTTCCACTTCCTGATGCTACTAGTGGTCCTACGATGTCCATGGACCACCTCATAAGTGGGTAAGGGGCGGATATGTTAGATAGCTTCTCCGCAGGTTGGTGTATAATCGGTGCATGCCTCTGGCATTTATCACATGAGGAAGAGTAGACCTCACAGTCTGCAATAATGGTAGGCCAGAAATAGCCTTGTCTTTTGATTCAGATAGCTAGAGCTCTACCACCGGAGTGGTTTCCACAGGAGCCGTCGTGCATTTCCTTCATGAGTTTCATAGCAACGAGTCCATGAACACATTTTAGGTAAGGTCCGGAAATGCTTCGTTTATGGAGGGCAGAATTGATTATGCAGTATCTTGCGCTCAATGCTTTGAGTTTTCGAGCCTACCATTTATTGGGTGGAGTCTTTCCCTCTAGGATGTATTGCATGATTGGTGTTCTCCAGTCCTCTCTTCCTACAACTTTGTTATGAAGAGACGAGGGAGGTTCCAGTTCGGGACCTGGTGTCGTGGTGCCCCCGGAGATATTCGTAGGATTAGGCTCCAAGGAGTCTGAATTCTGAGGAATATCTCCATTTTCCCCGTTATTCTCCGGGGTCCGGATGGTGCCCCCAGATGAATTTTTGAGAGCTGAGCGACTTCTAGTTTTGACTCTGCAGACGATTGGGTCCGAGGTCTGGATGGTGCCCCCGGAGGTATTCATAGGATTTAGCTCCTGGGAGTCTGTATTCCGGGGAATACCTTCATTTTTGTCGTCGTTCACCGTGTTTTGGATCGTGTTCCCGGAGGTATGCTTTTTAAGGCTACGTATTTTGGCTTTTGGGAACCAGAATGTTGTGAGAAATTGGGTAGCTACCGTTTCAGGGCAGGTACCTTCAGTTTGCTCTTTTGGCTTGCTGTCTATCTCAGCTTTACTAGCTATGTCGATGCTCGGTTTTTCGATTCCTTCTACGGGTATGATTCGTTTTACGAGGAGGTCTGATGTGGAGGCTAAAACAGCCAACGCATATGCTGAGGAGTTCTCTCCTGGTGGGATCCTTGTTAGCTCGAATTTGTCGAACTGCCTAGTGAGGTTCTGGACGACTTCGAGATATGCCCCCATTCTTTCGTCCCTCGTTTCGTATTCTCCATGAAATTGGCTAGCTACTAGCTGTGAATCACTATAATCGTTTAGCTCTCGGATTCCGAGGCTTAGGGCGAGTTTTAGCCCTGCGATTAGTGCTTCATATTCAGCCTCGTTGTTTGAGGCACTGAATCCGAGCCTATAAGACTGCTCGATGGTTTTTCCAGCTGAAGAAGTCAGCCTTAGCCCAACACCGGAGCCTTGTTTTGATGAGGCTCCATCGACATACAGGCTCCACTTTGGAGATTCCATTTCTGAGTCTAATTGCTCGGATGCTAGCTCAATGATAAAATCGGCAAGGACCTAAGCCTTTGCTGCTGCCCGAGGTCTGTATTCGATGTCATATTCACTAAGCTCTATGGCCCATTTAGCCAATCGCCCTGACTGGCTGGGACTGTGCAATATCATTCGTAATGGTTGCGAAGTCATTACGATGATCGAGTGCGATTGGAAGTAAGGTCGTAATTTTCTGACGGCTGTTACGACTGCTAGCGCTAATATTTCCATTGTAGGGTACCTAGTTTCGGCGTCTATCAGACTCTTGCTAGTGTAATAGACAGATCTTTGTTCGTTTTGTTCCTCTCGTACCAGCACGCCGCTAACTGCAGCAGTTGATACAGCGAGATACAGATACAGTGGCTCTCCTACTACAGGTTTGGACAGGATTGGAGGTTCGGAGAGGTAAGCTTTCAATTGCTTGAAGGCTTCCTCATATTTCTCGTCCCATAAGAACTTCTTATTATTTTTTAGAAGTTTATAGAATGGGAGACACTTATCGGTTGACCTGGATATGAATCGATTTAATGCTGCGATTCATCCAGTCAATCTTTGTACCTCTCTGGTTGTCTTAGGTGACGGCATTTCCAAGAAGGTCGCTATCTGCTGCGGGTTGGCTTCAATACCTCTTTCAGTTACGAGGTAGCCTAGGAACTCGCCTGAGGGTACCCCGAAGGTACATTTAGGGGGATTGAGCTTCATATCGTACTTGTTAAGGATATCGAAGCATTCCCTTAAGTGGGAGATATGGTCTTCTCCAGCTGAGGATTTGACTAGCATATCGTCAATATAAACCTCCATGGTTTTTCCAAGTTGTCCAGCAAACATCTTATTTACTAGCCTCTGCTAGGTAGCTCCTGCGTTCTTTAACCCGAATGGCATAACCTTGTAACAATAGGTTCCTCGATTGGTTATGAATGCAGTTTTTTCTTGATCCTCAGGATCCATCATGATTTGGTTGTATCCTGAGAAGGCATCCATGAAGGATAGGAGTCGATGGCCAGCTGTTGCTTCAACCAGGCGGTCGATGTGAGGTAACGGGAAGCTGTCTTTAGGGCAAGCCTTGTTTAGGTCGGTGAAGTCTACACAGATTCTCCATGTCCTGTTTTTTTTTTACAACTACCGGGTTAGCTAACCAGTCAGGGTAGTGTACCTCTCCAATGGACCCAGCTTTCGTAAGTGGGTCAACTTCGTTGTTAACAGCTTGAGCCTTTTCGAGGCCCAGCTTGCGACGCTTTTGTTTGATCGGTTTGAAAGTGGGGTCTACTTTCAGTTTATGGGTGGTGACGTTCGGATCTATACCTTTCATGTCATTGGTGGACCATGCAAAGGTTTTGACATTGCTTTTCAGGAAGTCAATGAGCTCCTTCTTTGTCTCAAGAGGTAGCTCAGATCCGATGCTCACCTGTCTTTCAGGATTTGAGTCGTCGATGCAAACTTTTTCGGTGAGGTTCTTAGGGGGACCTCGAATATTTTGTTGCATTTCGCGACCCTTCTGGATCTGTAATTGCTATTGGGGAGACTTTTTGAGGATTTCAAATCCTCCCAGGTAACAGATCCTGGAGATCTTCTGGCTACCATGTATGGTAGTTATCCCTTCAGGTGTTGGGAATTTCACGCATTGATGATAAGTCGAGGCTACTGCTTTCATCTTGTGAATCCAGGGTCTTCCTAGGATCGCATGGAAAGGGGAAGGTCTGTCGATGACTACTAAGTTGGTCATTTTTATTATTCCGCCAGCTATGATTGGAGCTTGATAGTTCCTAATGAGGTAGCTGTATCTCCGGAGAAGCCTACGAGATTAGCTTTTTGGCCAATAATTTCGTAATCGTCTATTTCCATCCCTTTCAGGGTGTTGTAGAAAATAAGGTCAACAGAGCTTCCTGTGTCTATCATGAGTTTAGGCACCTCGTATCCTGCGATGTTCAGGGTGACAATCAGAGCATCATCGTGAGGTCTGTCAAGGTTTGAGGTCTCGCTTTCCCAGAAAGAAATCTTAGTATTGGACTCGCGGTTGGGAGGCTTAGGTCCAGTGTTAGACACAGCATTCCGTACGTGATTCTTAATGGAATTGACGGAGTCTTGACATATATCTGATCCTCCAAGGATACAGTCCACCCTCGAGTCGGGACTCGATTGAGGTGACGGTTTGCTCAAGAGAGCCTCGATTTGCAGGCTTTTTCCTTGGGGGAATTTTCCAAGAATCATATCGACTCTCTTCTTGGGAGCTGGAGGTGGCAAATTCGTCTCCTTCTCCGGTGACCTTTTGCGTTTTGGAGAGGTATCTCTGGGACCTCTTTTCTGATAGGGCGGTGGCTTTTTGAGGTCCACGCCCTTTATTTCTATGGCTGCGAATTTAGCTGCCAGCTGTCGTTGGAGGTCCCAACATTCTTCAGTTGAGTGCCCTTCTCGATCGTGATAGGAGAAATGTTTGTTCTTATCAAAGCCTTTTGACCAGGGAGTTTTGTTTGCTGCGGCAACAGGTTTTTCTTCCTTGTCCTCCTCGATTTCATAGGAATGTTCTCCCTGAGTTTAATTGTTTCGGAGGTTCCCCCTTTTATGAGGTCCGTTTGCCTCTGAGGATTCACCTTTCGAGTGATTCTGAGGTTTCTTGTGGAGTTTATCCAGTGCAGCTGTCTCTTCCTCCAAAGTAATATATCTAGTGGCTTTATGAAGAGCATCATCGATAGTTGGAGGAGTATTGAGTGTTAGCTCCGACCAGAAATCTGATTTATACCACAGACCTCTTCTAAGGGCCTCGATGGCGACTTGGTCATTGGGATTCGAGAGCTTAGTTCTTACTGCTCTGAATTTCTCGATGTAGACTCGTAGCGAATCCCCCATTCCTTGTCTGACCTTCCAGAGGTCGGCCTCAGAGGCTTGCTTCAGGATATGGGTCGAGTACTGCTTCATGAAGGCATTAGTTAACTGATCGAAACTGTCTATCGAGGCTGGTTCGAGACCAGAGAACCACTCAAGGGCTGTTCCAACCAGGTTTTCGGCGAATGTCCTGCAGTAACCTGCTTCACATTCTTCTTGCGTAAAATGGGCTTTCACGATAGCTAATCGGAAGGCTCTCAAATAGGCCTTTGGGTCAGAGGTCCCATCATACTCGGGAATTCTAATTTTTCGAGTATCTCTTATGTAAGAGCTGGCAATTCTGTCACTGAATGGAGTCCCACGGGTTTCTTCAATCAGGCTCTCAATTTCGGGAGCTGAGCTCGTTGCCTTATGAACTTGAGCATTCAACTTTTGGAGAGCTGCGTGAGTTCGTTCCATATATCTGCGAATGGCGTCAGGTCCCTCTAGAGGAAGGACATTTGGGTCATTATTAGGTATCTGACGAGCAGGTTCCTGGCGGAATCGTGTTGGCTCATCTTCCCATGCAGCTGGTGGGCTAAGTCGCTCACCGGCTCTTGGGTTATCGGTGTTTTCCCTTTGGTAACCGTCCGCATTCAGGGTTGAGCTTCTGGTTTGATAAACCAAAGCTGATGTTCTGCCCCCGGATGGGAAGGATACTCCTGCTCCGGACCTAAAAACAGGCGGCGGAGGAGGCAAACGAGTGCTCCGGTCAGCAATCTGACTGGGTGTGGAGCTGGTTGTCGCTACGTTACTTCCCATTGCACAGGTGATGGGTGGGTTAAACGCGGGAGCTGTCCCAGTATGAGGTGTCTGGAAAGCAGATCCCCGTCCTTCCGGAGCAGTGCTGTCAGGAGAAAAGTCTAAACGTCCTCGGGGGAACGAGGGATCAGTCAATCGATCCCGGAAAGTGACCCCCGGAGTTTGACGTTGCGGTGGTTGGGTTGTTGCGTTTAGAGATCTAGTTACCTCTTCGAATCGTTGCTGCCGAACAGCTAGCTGATGCATTGTACGCTCATTTTCCTGAGCTTTTTCTACTAATTGCATCATCATCTGACGAATCTCAGAGAGCTGAGCCTCCGTTTGATTCGGAGTGGCTTGCTGCTGAGGATTCTCGGTGACTGGAAGCTCGGGGGCGGTTCCACCTGATGATCTCGGGTTAGTGACTCCAGTGGCAGTCTGGCTCGTTCGAGCGCTGTTGCCTAGATCGGTGATCGCCACGTCGAGGCTCCGGAGTTTCGAGACTCGAGCCTCCATCGTTCGGTGAGCCATCGCTCTGAATCAGGAGGTTAGGGTCAGACAGATTCGTTGTCTGATCAGTAGGATTCATCCTCAAGTTAGAGTAAGGGATTCGATTGTTTCTTCCCCACAGACGGCGCCAATTGTGAGGGATAAAACTCACTTCCTAGATTTTAGATCAGGTTTAGATTAGGGAAAGATAATCGTGGGCTGAATCCCGTAAGAACTTGATGAATGAACTTGATTTGTATTGATGATTTTTCGGTAAAGAATGGTTTACAAAAGATGTTTATCACGATTACAACGATAATGAGAATGTTACAAAGATAATGATAGTAATGTCTCGAATATGGGTTGAATGAATGATCTTTTCTTGATTGATTTCCTCTTTAAATAGCCTCAGGCTCCATTTGATCGTCAGCAACTGGTTCCCGAGATCTCCTCCGTGATTTGAGGGATTTGCAACAGCTTCCCTTTGACTGGGTCCTGCGCCTATTCACACGTCCACGAGCTGCCTCCTTGCCGTGACCTCTCTGGTCAACATCCTTAGCTCACAGCCTCCGGCTCTAGCTTAGCTGCTTTTGAAGATTGATTTTGCGATGGGCCTGTCGCGTCCCGTTATCTTTTTCTGTTATTCATCGCTAGCTATCGGGCCATATTTGGGCCCAACAGCGTGCACCCCCAGACTTAAACTTTTATATCCGAAAGGGTCCGTGTCAGGGTTTAGAGGGTCGCAAGCAACGTGGATTTTTAAATCAATGGTGATTGTCTTTGAAGAAGTCTTTATTTGTTGATCATATGTGATATCGATCGATTGGGTAACGTTTGTGTCGATCGATTTGGTTACACTGGTATCGATCGATTTTTTTCATCTGAATCGATCTCCATTGGATCGTCAACATCGATCGATGGGTTATCAGTCAGTCCTATGTGAACTATGAATAAGCCGTCTGTTTGGTAGACATTTTCCGTAGGTAAGAAGTCGTCTATTGGAACATCATTTTCGACTCTTATCCTAGAAAGATGATCTGCAACTCCATTTTCTATTCTTTTCTTGTCTTTAATTTCGATATCAAACTCTTGGCGTAGCAAGATCCATCGAATAAGTCTCGGCTTCGCTTCTTTCTTTTGCATGAGGTATTTAATCGCAGCATGGTCAGTGTGAACGATGACCTTCGAGCCGACAAGATATTGGCGGGATTTTTCAAATACGAAAACTACTGCTAGTAGTTCCTTTTCCGTTGTTCCATAATTCTTTTGTGATTCGTCGAGAGTTCGACTAGCATAGTAAACCGCATGCAATTTCTTGTCTTTCTTTTGGCCTAAAATTGCACCTACATCAAAATTACTCACGTCGCACATAATCTCAAATGGAAGACTCCAATCAGGTGCTTGTACGATGGGTGCGCTAATCAAAGCTGCTTTTAGTTCGTCGAAAGCCTTGAGACATTCGGGGGTGAAGTCAAACTTAACTTCTTTACACAGGAGGGCTGTTAGTGGTCTAGCAATTTTGCCGAAATCCTTGATAAACCTCCTATAAAATCTAACATGCCCGAGAAAACTTCTCACATCTTTTACTGAAACGGGTGCTGGTAAACCGGTCATAACTTCTATTTTTGCATGATCTACTTCTATACCGGCAGCGTACACTGTCTTTCCAAGGACGATTCCACTATTAACCATAAAAAGGCATTTTCCCCAATTCAGAACAAGATTCTTTTCTTTGCACCTTGCCAGTACTTTGCATAGATGGCCGAGTCAACTTTTAAAATCGTATCCGTGGACCGAAAAGTCGTTCAAAAAGACTTCCATGAAATCCTTAATCATATCTATGAAGATGGACATAATGCACCGCTGAAATGTAGTGGGTGCGTTGCAAAGTCCAAAAGGCATTCTTCAATAGGAAAATTTTCCGCAAGAACATGTGAAAGTTGTCTTTTCTTGATCGTCCGGGTGAATAGGGATTTGGAAAAGTCCAGAATAACCGTCGAGAAAACAGTAATATTGGTGATTTGCTAATCTTTCAAGCATTTGATCGATGAAGGGTAGAGGAAAATGATCCCTTCGAGTGGCGGCATTTAATTTTCTGTAATTGATACACATATGATGTTCAGTGACGGTTCTCGTAGGAATGAGCTCGTCTTTATCGTTCTTTACCAATGTGATTCCTCCTTTTTTTAGGTACGACCTGCACCGGGCTCACCTTATTGCTATCCGAAATGGGGTAAATGACTCCGACATCTAGTAGTTTAATAATCTCTTTCTTAACTACATCTTTGAGATTTGGGTTCAGCCTCCTTTGGTGTTCTTTTGATGATTTCGATTCATCTTCTAAAAGAATACGGTGCATGCAGAGATCTGGAGAGATACCAGGGATGTCCTCGAGCGAATACCCCATGGCTTTTCTATGCTTGCACAATTTGTTTAGTAATAACACAAATTCTCCATTACTCAAATTAGCATTTACTATAACTGGATATGACTTATCAGTTATCATAAAGGAATGCGTACTTGATTCCGGCTGGTAATTGCTTTAACTCGATTTTTGGTGCTTTTCTGAGCTCCAATTGTCTAATGAGGAGGTTTGTCGATCGATGGTACGTTGAAGGTATCGATAGATATCGATTTTAGACTCGTCTGTTTCCTCTTCATCAGTTTCCGAAATATCACCATTTGCGTTTGTTAGTGTATTTTTGTGTAGGATCGTTTTAGTAATAAGGAACACTAGAGAATTTGTATTGAAGCAAGAGAAATCGTAAACTAGAAGATGTTATTGAGTGATTGATTCGGGACTACAATGTTTGGGTGTATAAACCCTAGTCTTTGTCGCCTAAACTCTAATCTTCTAGTCTAGAATAGTCGATCCCTTATTCTAAGGTTTGGGCTCCCCTTTTATAGTTGTAGATGTCGGCTTCAAGTAATAGAACTCTTCCATAATCGGAAAATGGAAGTTTCCCCTTAGGCGGAAAACTTCTATTTTGCTTCAAGGGTCGGTCTGATCAAGGGGGTCGGACTAAGGCAGGGGTCGGCCCCTGGTTTCTTATGTCTGAATATTTTTCCCCAACAGTTTGCCCCTTATTCCTTGATTTGCTCGTGGAAACCAAGGAATAACATGTACTTCTTAAGCTTCGGTAGTTTTCTCTTAGGACGGAGCATTCCTTGAGTACCTTGTCTCCTTGCAGCGAGTCAAGCCGGGACCCTTGATGAGGAATGAGATAATTTAGCGGAGTACGATCCATACTGTAGAACGAATGTCCTATTGTAAAAAAGGAAACAAGGAGAAACCCTAGCCGCTATGCCGATAGCCTTTGACAGCGAGATCTCCTTGGCATGATTTTTGGAAATTTTCCGGAAAAGAAATATAGGAGATTTTCCGATTCTTTTTCTTTTTTCTCTTGATGAACATTTTTTGCCGATTTTCCTTTCCCCTTTGGTGGTTAAATGGAAAATCCTTCCAGGTATATATACGAAAGCTCTGGCACCTTTCAATGACATAGATCCGAGTCAGAACCATCACCCTTGCTTGAGAAGAATGTCGAACGATCAGACCCACTTTGGAGCGATTCCAGCTTCCCATGTCGGTGGTCACGCTAGGCCTCTATACCTGTTCGGTGATCCCTTTGTTTCGCCTATTCTGACCCCAGGGGCGACTTCGAGAGTGGCAGTGAAGACGCTCCCATGGCTCCCTTGCGGCAGCGTCACTTTTGTTCTTTTGGTGATGAGGACGAGGATGGTCCGATATCGGACATCAGGCAGGAAGATCTGATCGGGATCCGCAGGAAGTATTATCTTCCTGACTTGATGGAACTACGATGCGCGGGTGAATTCGAGGCGTACCTAGAAGCAGGCTTCAGGGGGGACATCCTTTCCCTGGTCGTGGAAGTAGCGTCTTACTTTGGGGTCTCTCCTTCGCAGTTCACGCCAGCAACATGGCGTACCCTGATGGCGATTCAAGTGTTGGGTGAATTTCACAGTATTCCCTTCGGACTACCTGAAATTTTGTATTCCTACTCCTTCCTTCCCTTATCGAACAAGAAAGATTTTTATCAGATCTGGTCTCGTGATGGTGAGCCTTTGGTAGACGAACCTCCTAGGGGAGTCCGGGGGAGTTTCCCTTCAAACGACTTCTGGAACAGGAGATATGTGTTCATGAAGGTTAATGGTGCTCCGCGCTACCCTCTCTTTTGGCGATCCATCGGTATACCTCTTTTTTTTTTTAAGATAACCTTTGCGTTGCTATCCCACCTTATGTAATGTTTTTGTAGAGATCTTCCGGCCGGTATTCCCTGCTGGCGAGGTTATGGTGAAGCTGGCAAGGGGCATTCCCAGGCGATACCGTTGAATTCTATTTTTGATGAGCCGGATGTCTTTGCGCCACAGTCGCATTTGGGGTAAGGCAGCTCTTCTTTCTCTTAAACAGTCACGAAAGCGGTTCTGACCCTTTGCTCTACTGACCTTTAGGTGGGATTCCCGGAGCTTCAATATCATCGTTGTATAATGAATAATGTAGGGCCAATCCTCAGAGGAGACGGTCTTACGCATCGCCTTCTTTCGTCTCCTCAGTTGCGACTTCCTCGATCCTAAGGAACGCAGGAAATAATAGATTGCTTGGTCCACGCTGACGTTTTTCTCCGCACGAGGAGATCCTCTTCCTTTGTAACCAGCTTCGAGAGGTGATAACTTATCAAGCTTTGACCGTGCAGCGGGCCCGTGAGCAAGCTCGTTGGGAGCTCGTGAAGGAGTGGTCGGAGAGGAATATCAACCGCTGGGGACCTGTTGGAGGGCCTGTCCAAGGTTCGGTGAATGAGAGAGGCAAACTTGATGCTTTTCCTCCGGCACCGCATCACCCGAAGTGTTTTTTCTGTTTATGCTTTATTCTATACTATAATTTCTTTCCCCGGGCTTTTGATGATCTTGTAACCGAATAAGGACTTCTGATAGCATAATAATAATACTCATCGTTTTTGCCTTTTTATGTTGTATTCACTTCTTGGATTCACGCCTTCATAACTCTCCAGCACTATCTTCCGATTAGAACGGTTCGTAGGGGCTTTGAGCACAATTTCCTAGGCGGAGTTTTAGGGTCTAGGATTAGGATCCTGTTGTGGCACCAATAGCCCAGGGGTACAGCCCTTGTCGAGCAAGCTTCGTATCTTCAGAATACAAGGACGTCTAGGTATACTTGCAGATTTGTTGGAAGGGATGGACCCTTGGAAGGATCGGAGCCTTGTAAGAGCTGTCCCCATATGAGGGTCGGACCTCTGTAAGGGTTGATCCCTTGGAAAGATATCAATGTCTAGGACCTGGATCCTGTTAGTAAATTGACTGAACCCTGAAATGATTAGAAAAGCGTTAGACCTTGTAATCCATTATTAAAAACCTAAGTTTTAGTTTTTGGAATGAAAGATCCTTGCTTAGAACCCTAGAGTTCTAGCTTGGTTTGAACCCTGGGGTTCTTGAGCCCTAGAACCCAGAAGTTCTTAAGGCCTTGAACCCTGAGGTCCCTTACCTAGGCCCGAAGGCTGTTTTATTGAACCCGAAGGTTTTCTCATTGAACCATGAGGTTTCTGAGTGTTGGGGTTTAATCCTTAGATCCGGGGACCGTGATTAAACCCTATGGATACCTCGAACCCGGAGGTTGATGCTTTTGAACCCTGAGGTTCTTGGCAAACCAGAAGGTTGGTATTTGGATTCAAAGATCCTTGAACCCAGAGATTCTTATCAGATCTGAAGATCAGTTAGACCCGAAGGTCCTTGATTAACCCGTGGGTGATCTTGAATCCGGAGATTCCTTACAGGCCCGAGGCCGTATTGAACCCTGAGGCTCTTTTATAGACCCGGAGGCCGTACTGAACCCGGAGGTTGTTATATAGGCCATGAGGCCGTACTGAACCCGGAGGTTCGTCATAGACACCGATGCCGTATGCGTCATGGGAGGTTTGTGATCGTATTCTGCTTCCCATGGGGGAACCACTACCGATCTATTATTGAGAAACCGCATTCTGCCACCCGGAGGTATAGGCCACTCGTGAATCTCAATGTTGCACTCTACCTTTCTGCAGAAAAGGTCACGCTCAGACTTACTGTGGTCTGGCGTGGGCCTGCCCCACGGAGCGACTTCACACCAGACACACTACTTTCCATGTCTGGATAAGTATTAAATTTTGGTGATAACCGGTATTTGTTGGGGTCAAAATCGGTCAAGACGAAATCGATGTCCGAAAGTCTCGGAAAAACATGAAAAATGTTAGAGCAACTTCGAGAGACTAATTGTTAATCGAGAAACCTCGGGAAAATATTAAGTTCGAGATTAATCATCTCGAAATCAACTGCTAGAAACATTTTCTACACAAGGAAAAACCTACGGAAAACTAAAAATGCAAAAAACACGCACACGCCGAAGGAACCGAGCAGCCAACTCCGGACGTGGCCGTGGCCGCCGGGCGGCTAGCCCCGTGCTGGCCGTGGCCGCCGGCGGCTAGCGCCCGTGCTGGCCGTAGCCGCCGGGCGGCTAGCCCCGTGCTGGCCGTGGCCGCCGGCGGCTAGCGCCCGTGCTGGCCGTGGCCGCCGGGCGGCTAGCCCCGTGCTGGCCGTGGCTGCCGGCGGCTAGCTCCCGTGCTGGCCGTGGCCGCCGGGCGGCTAGCCCCGTGCTGGCCGTGGCCGCCGGCGGCTAGCGCCCGTGCTGGCCGTGGTCGCCGGGCGGCTAGCCCCGTGCTGGCTCGGGTCATCGGACGGCTAGTCTTCGTGCGTAAGTTCTAGGCCTCCGGGTCGCCAGAAATCCGTGTTTTGCGACTTTCCGAGATCCCGCAAAAAAAACTCCTTTTTCTGCTCCAAGATTCCAAAGAACCCGTAAGACGTCAACGGACAGGAAGACTTCGTATAAAACGGTGATGGTTATCTTAAAACACCATGTGCCTCAGCAATGGATCGAAGATCTTCCGAAAGACTCGACATCCAAGTAGGAGCATTCTTTCAAAGAAAATCGTAGAAAACAGCGGAAGACCGGAAGACGGCCCGAAAGGGACTAAACCCGATCCAACAACCCGTTTACGATTTTCTAAAAGGATAGATACGACGGTTTACAATTATCTTCGCATGACAAGATAAATGTTAAACTTCCGAAAAGATAAATGTCAACTTTCCGAAAAGATAAATGTCAACTTTCCCGATAAACGCGAAAGCCGATGAAAGTGGAAAAAGTCCAGCCCGCGGCGGACTCAGCCCATCAAGGATAGACCGTCATATGGGAGTATATAAGCAAAGCTAGGAGCAGAGGAAGGGGGATCCAAAATCAGAAGAAAGAAACCACTCCAGAGCAACTTAGAACTTAGGCGTTTATTTCCTTTTTTAGCGAGCTGCGACTCAACTAGGTTAGATCTAGGTTTTGAGACTAGCGACGATCGACAGCTCTTGCGGCCGAGATCTCGACCTGTTGTCCAACGCTCTCCGCAGATTCAGAAATAAGATTCTTTCTTTTTGCTCTCTTTATTTTACGCATTTATTCCCAAACTAGTCTCGTATTAACTTTGTCGTGCGTGGCCCAGCAGATAGCCTGGATCCTCGGGGAAAACTAGGTCAACTTAGTTTTCCTACGTTTTAACTTAACTAAAATCGACAGCGCGAATTTCGGTTCCCACAGTATTTTCGCACATTTGCTCCCTGCATATCAGCCGTCAGCATCTGATTACAGTACTTTGCAGTGTACGTCATGCCCCCTGCGTGTATTTAGCTCGTAGCGTCTTTAACACAGGGTTTGGGTAGCACTAGTACGGTGGTCCCCACGTAACTTTTGGACTTAAAGCCTTTACACAGGGCCCGAGGTGCAGACAATGTAATAGGGTTGATCAGACATGTTCCTTATATGTCGTACACCCATGTGAGTAGTCTTACTAGTATATATAGGGTTTGCTGAGATCTAAGATCCCTTAGGACCTGACCTAGCTAGTATGCCCCTTTAAGTACATTGAAGTTCCTATAACCCCTTTAGCCGTAACTAATAATGTATTTTATAAGCTTAGTCCAGAGACGTTATCGCATACATAGGAGTAGGAAACCAGTTTACTTAAATATATCATAATAATAGTAGTAGTATATAAAGCTTGATCCGGGGACCTTACCGTCGCTATCTTCCAGCTTATAGGCTCCTGCCCCTTGCACCTCTATGACCTTATAGGGACCTTCCCATCCAGGAGCGAGTTTTCCGGCTGATTTGTCCCTTGTGTGGTCACAGACTCGCCTTAGGACCCAATCCCCTTTCTGGAAGGTTCAGGATCTGCCCTTTTTGTTGTAGCTCTTGGCTACTTTCAACTGGTAGGACGCATTTCTAAGGCGGGCCGCCTCCCTCTTTTCATCCAGTAGGTCTAGACTCAGGGACATTAGCTTGTTGTTCTCCTCCTGGGAGAGGAATTCAGAGACCGTGGTCCTTACGTGCACCTCTGTGGGGTATCACCGCTTCAGCACCGTAGACAAGTGAGAAGGGAGTCTCCTGGGTAGCCATCTTCGGGGTTGTCCGATAGGCCCAGAGTACTCCATGTAGCTCTTCTTCCCATCGCCCATGGGCGTCTTTTAGGCGCTTCTTGAGCATATTTACCACTGTCTTATTAGTGGATTCGGCTTGACCGTTAGATTGGGGATGTCGTGGTGCTGAATAGGAAAGCTTGATGTTCCAGTCCTTGCAGAACTTTTGGAAGTTGTAGCTCGTGAACTGGGGTCCGTTCTCAGTGACTATCTCATGGGGATTTCCGAAGCGAGTGATCACGTTGGTCCATAGGAATTTGCTGATCTGGAGATCCGTTATCTTGGCTAGTGCTTCAGCTTCTACTCACTTTGTGAAGTAATCGGTCACGACTAGGAGGAAGACCTTTCGCCCCGGCGCCATGGGAAATTTCTCCACGATGTCCATGCCCCACTTTCGGAAGGGCCAAGGAGAATTTAGAGATTTGAGGTTCTCTGGTGGAAGGTTGGAGACTGGAGCGTGCTTCTGGTATTGGCTACAGAGCTTGGCTTGTTTGAGGGAGTCCCTCGCCATGGTTGGCCAGTAGTATCCATCCCTTCTGGCTCTGAGTACCAGGCTCCGACCACTAGAATGGGAACCACACTCTCCTTCGTGAAGCTCTTCTAGTATCTGTTGGGCCCAAATATGGCCCGATAGCTGATTGCTGAATGGTGAAGGATGGAAACAGGCCGCGACTGGCCCATTACGAATTCGGTACCTAAGGAGAGCTAAGTTGAAGCCGAAGGCTGAGAGCTAAGGCGATCGTTAAGGAGGTCACGACAAAGAGGAAGCTCGTGTCATAACCAGAAGAAGCGCAGGACCCGGTCAAAGGGAAGCTGTTGCAGGTTCCACCTCAAGCGGAGAGGATCTCGGAAATCAGTTGCAGATAACCTAAAGGAGTCCAAGGCTATAAAAGGAGAAGGTCGAAGACCAAGAAAAGGATCCGATCCTACTCATATTTTTACTCAACATTCATTGAAACATTCTTACTTGTAATTCTCTCGTGATCGTTATATTCATAAAAGATCATCTTTTGTAACCATCTCATTTCTATTATATCAATACAAATCAAAGTTTATTCATCAAGTTCTTACGGGATTCAGCCCGCGATAATCTTTCCCTAACCTTTTCTAAACATAAAACCTGATCTAAAATCTAGGTGTGAGTTTTACCCCTCACAATTGGCGCCGTCTGTGGGGAAGAAACAATCGAATCCCTTACTCTAACTCGAGGACGAACCATACCGATCAGACAACAACCCCGTCTGACCTTAACCTCCCGATTCAGAGCGATAGCTCACCGAATGACGGAGGCTCTAGTCTCGTAATCACAGAGCCTCAACGTGGCGACCACCGATCTGGGCAACAGCTTCCGGTTGATGCTCGAACGAGCCAAACTACAACCGGAGTTATTAACCCGAGATCATCGGAGAATCCTCAGCAGCAAGCCATTCCGAATCAAACGGAGGCTCAGCTCTCTGAGATCCGCCAAATGATGATACAATTAGTGGACAAAGCTCAGGAAAGTGAGCGCACGATACATCAGTTGACTATACGTCAACAACGATTCGAAGAGATAACTATATCTCTAAACGCAACAACCCAACCACCGCAACGTCAAGCTCCGGGGGTCACCTTCCATGATCGATTAACCGATCCCTCTTTTCCCCGAGCACGTTTAAACTTTTCCCCTGATAGCACTGTCCCTGAAGGACGCGAATCTGCTTTCCAGACACCTCATACTGGAACAGTTCCCGTGTTCAATCCACCTAATGCCAGTGCTATGGGAAGTAACGTAGCGACAACCAGCTCCACACCCGGTCAGGTCACTGACAGAAGTAATCGTTTACCTCCTCCGCCACCTGATCCTAGGTCCGGAGCAGGAATATCCTTCCCATCTGGAGGCAGAGCGTCAGCTTCAGTTTATCAAACTAGAAGCTCGGTCCCGAATGAGGACGGTTATCAAAGGATAAACTCCGATAACCCAAGAAATGTCGAGCGACTTAGCCCACTAACCGCATGGGAAGATGAGCCAACTCGATTCCGTCAGGAACCTACTCATCGGGTACCTGCGAACGATCCAAATATCCTTCCACTTGAAGGACCTGAAGCTATCCGTAGATATATGGAGAGAACTCACGCGGCTCTCCAGAAATTGGGAGCTCAAGTCCATAAAGCTACGAGTTCAGCTCCCGAAATCGATAGCTTAATCGAAGAAACCCGTGGAACTCCATTCACGGACAGAATTGCCAGCTCTCACATAAGAGATACCCGAAAAATCAGAATTCCTGAGTATGATGGGACCTCCGACCCGAAGGCCTATTTGAGAGCTTTCCGATTGGCAATTGTTAAAGCCCATTTCACTCAGGAAGAATGTGAAGCAGGTTACTATAGAACATTCGCCGAAAATTTGGTCGGAACAGCCCTTGAGTGGTTCTCCGGCCTCGAGCCAGCCTCGATAGACAACTTTGATCAATTAACCAACGCCTTTATGAAGCAATACTCAACCCATATCCGGAAGCAAGCCTCCGAGGCCGACCTTTGGAAGGTCAGTCAAGGAATGGGAGATTCATTACGAGTCTACATTGAGAAATTCAGGGCAATAAGAACTAAGCTATCGAATCCTAACGACCTAGTCGCCATCGAGGCCCTTAGGAGAGGTCTGTTCTATAGATCAAAATTCTGGTCAGAGTTAACACTCAACGCTCCTCCAACTATCGATGATGCTCTTCATAGAGCCACCAAATATATTACTTTGGAGGAGGAGACAGCTGCACTGGATAAACTCCACAAGAAACCACAGAATCATTCGAAAGGTGACTCCTCCGAGACTAAGGGACCTCATAAAAAGGGTAACCCTCGAAATAATCAAACTCAGGGAGAACATTCCTACGCAATCGAGGAAGACAAGGAAGAGAAACCTGTTGCAGCAGCAAACAAAACTCCCTGGTCAAAAGGCTTCGATAAAGGCAAACATTGCTCTTATCACGATCGCGAAGGACACTCAACCGAAGAGTGTTGGGACCTCCAACGCCAGCTGGCAGCTAAATTCGCAGCCGGAGAAATAAAGGGCGTGGACCTTAAAAAGCCGCCACCTTATCAGAAAAGAGGTTCCAGGGACACTTCCCCTAAACGTGAGAGGTCACCTGAGAAGGAGACCGATTCGCCACCTCCAGCTCCCAAGAAAAGAGTCGAAATGATTCTCGGGAAATTCCCCCAAGGAAAAAGTTTACAAGTCGAAGCTCTCTTGAGCAAACCGTCCCCTCAATCGAGCCCCGACTCGCGGGTGGACTGTATCCTTGGAGGATCAGACATATGTCAAGACTCCGTCAATTCCATTAAGAATCACGTTCGGAAGGCTGTATCTAATACTGGACCTAAGCCTCCTAACCCTGAATCCAATACTAAGATTTCTTTCTGGGAAAGCGAGACCTCAAACCTTGACAGACCTCACGATGATGCGTTGATCGTCACCCTGAACATCGCAGGATACGAGGTTCCTAAGCTCATGATAGACACAGGAAGCTCTGTCGACCTCATTTTCTATAACACCCTAAAAGGGATGGAAATAGACGACTACGAAATTATTGGCCAAAAAGCTAATCTCGTAGGCTTCTCCGGAGAAACAGCTACCTCATTGGGAACAATCAAGCTCCCAGTCATAGCCGGCGGAATAATGAAAATGACCAACTTAGTAGTCATCGATAGACCTTCCCCGTTCCACGCGATTTTGGGAAGACCTTGGATCCACAAAATGAAGGCAGTAGCCTCAACGTACCATCAGTGCGTAAAATTTCCAACACCCGAGGGGATAGCTACCATACACGGTAGCCAGAAGATATCCAGGATCTGCTATTTGGGAGGATTCGAAATCCTCAAAAAATCCCCCCAATAGCAATTACAGATCCAGGAAGGTCGCGAAATGCAACAAAATATTCGAGGTCCCCCCAGGAACCTAACCGAAAAAGTTTGCATCGACGACTCAGATCCTGAAAGACAGGTGAGCATCGGGTCCGAGCTACCTCTTGAGACAAAAAAGGAGCTCATCGATTTTTTGAAAAGCAATGTCAAAACCTTTGCGTGGTCCACCAACGACATGAAAGGAATAGATCCGAACGTCACCACCCACAAGCTAAAAGTTGACCCTACTTTCAAACCGATCAAACAGAAGCGTCGTAAGCTAGGTCTCGAAAAGGCTCAAGCTGTTAACGACGAAGTTGACCGACTTACGAAAGCTGGGTCCATTCGAGAGGTACATTACCCCGACTGGTTAGCTAACCCAGTAGTGGTAAAGAAGAAAAATGGGAAGTGGAGAATCTGTGTAGATTTCACAGACCTAAACAAAGCTTGCCCTAAAGACAGCTTCCCGTTACCTCACATCGACCGCCTAGTTGAAGCAACAGCTGGCCATCGACTCCTATCCTTCATGGATGCCTTCTCAGGATATAACCAAATCATGATGGATCCTGAGGACCAGGAGAAAACTGCATTCATAACCGAACGAGGAACCTATTGTTATAAGGTTATGCCATTCGGATTAAAGAACGCAGGAGCTACCTATCAAAGGCTAGTAAATAAGATGTTTGCTGGACAACTTGGAAAAACCATGGAGGTCTATATCGACGACATGCTAGTCAAATCCTCAGCTGGGGAAGATCATATCTCCCATTTAAGGGAATGCTTCGATATCCTGAACAAGTACGATATGAAGCTCAATCCCACTAAATGTACTTTCGGGGTACCCTCAGGCGAGTTCCTAGGCTATCTCGTAACCGAAAGAGGCATTGAAGCCAACCCGCAGCAGATAGCAACCTTCCTAGAAATGCCGTCACCTAAGACGACCAGGGAGGTGCAGAGACTGACTGGACGAATCGCGGCGTTGAATCGATTCATATCCAAGTCTACCGATAAATGTCTCCCATTTTACAAGCTTCTAAGAAATAATAAGAAGTTCTTATGGGACGAGAAATGTGAGGAAGCCTTCAAGCAATTGAAAGCTTACCTCTCCGAACCTCCGATCCTATCTAAACCAGTAGTAGGAGAGCCATTGTACCTATATCTCGCTGTATCAACTGCTGCAGTCAGCGGCGTTCTAGTACGAGAGGAACAAAACGAACAAAGACCTGTCTATTACACCAGTAAAAGTTTGATAGATGCCGAAACCAGGTACCCTGCGATGGAAAAACTAGCTCTAGCAGTCGTAACAGCTGCCAGAAAATTGCGACCTTACTTCCAATCGCATTCGATCGTGGTAATGACCTCACAACCATTACGAATGATCCTGCACAGCCCCAGCCAGTCAGGGCGATTGGCTAAATGGGCCATAGAACTCATCGAATATGATATTGAGTATAGACCTCGAGCAGCAGCGAAAGCTCAGGTCCTCGCTGACTTTATCATCGAATTGACATCCGAGCAGTTAGATTCCGAAATGGAATCTCCGAAGTGGAGCCTATACGTCGACGGAGCCTCATCAAAACAAGGCTCCGGTATCGGTCTAAGGCTAACTTCTTCAGCAGGAGAAACCATCGAGCAGTCATATAGGCTCGGATTCAGCGCCTCAAACAACGAAGCTGAATATGAAGCACTAATCGCAGGGTTGAAGCTCGCCCTAAGCCTCGGAATCCGAGAGCTAAACGCTTATAGTGATTCACAGCTAGTAGCTAGCCAGTTTCACGGAGAATATGAAACGAGGGACGAAAGAATGGGGGCATATCTCGAAGTCGTCCAGAACCTCACTAGGCAGTTCGACAAATTCGAGCTAACGAGAATCCCACGAGGTGAGAACTCCTCAGCAGATGCATTGGCTGCTTTAGCTTCCACATCAGACCCCCTCGTAAAACGAATCATACCCGTAGAAGGAATCGAGAAACCAAGCATCGACATAGCTACTAAAGCTGAAAAAGAGAGCAAACTAAAAGCGCAACCCGAAGGTACCTGCCCTGAAGCGGTAGCTACCCACGTTTTCACAACATTTTGGTTTCCAAAAACCAGAATATGCAGCGCAAAAAAAGCATACCTCCGGGAACATAATCCAAGTCACGGAAGATATTCCTCGAAATTCAGACTCCTTAGAGCCTGATCTCGAGAATACCCCCGGGGGCACCAACTCAGACCCAGTCATCTGCAGAGTTAAAACCAGAAGCCGTACAACTCTCCAAAATTCATCTGGAGGTATTCCTCGGAATTCAGACTCCCTGGAGCCCAATCCTACCAATACCTCCGGGGGCACCACGACACCAGGTCCCGAACAGGAACCTCCCTCGTCTCTTCATAACAAAGTTGTAGGAAGAGAGGATTGGAGAATTCCAATCACGCAATACATCCTGGAGGGAAAGACTCCACCCAATAAATGGGAGGCTCGAAAGCTCAAAGCATTAAGCGCGAGATATTGCGTAACTGAATCTGTCCTCCTCAAACGAAGCATTTCCGGACCTTACCTAAAATGCGTCCATGGCCTCGTTGCTATGAGACTCATGAAGGAAATGCACGACGGCTCCTGCGGGAACCACTCTGGAGGAAGAGCTTTAGCCATCAGAATCAAAAGACAAGGATATTTCTGGCCTACCATTATTGCAGATTGTGAGGCCTATTCCTCTTCATGCGACAAATGCCAGAGGCATGCACCGATTATACAACAACCTGCGGAGAAGCTGTCTAATATATCAGCCCCTTACCCATTTATGAGATGGTCCATGGATATCGTGGGGCCACTAGTACCATCAGGAAGTGGAAAGAAGAAGCTACGCTTCCTCTTAGTCTTAACGGACTACTTCACGAAATGGATAGAGGCCGAAGCTTTCCAGCAGGTAACCAGGTTCGAGGTCGAGCAATTTGTATGGAAAGATATCATATGTAGACACGGCGTCCCGTACGAAATCGTAACCGATAATGGAGGACAATTCATATCCCACGATTTCAAAATATTTTGTGACAAGTGGAATATCCGCCTGACCTTCTCATCACCTCGCTGACCTCAAGGTAACGGACAGGCGGAGGCTGCTAATAAATCAATACTAGCAAACCTCAAGAAACGCCTCGGAACCCAGAAGGAATTCTGGTCAGAGAAGTTACTTGAAGTACTTTGGGCATGTCGAACCACCCCACGAAAAGCTACAGAAGAAACTCCTTTCTCCTTAGCATATGGGATGGAAGCCGTCGTTCCAGCCGAAACCATTGCTGGTAGCCTACGCCGGGAACTTTGTACATCCAATCCCGCAGCTAATGATCAACTCCTAACCGACAGCCTCGATCTAATCGAGGAAAGGCGAGACCGAGCTTTGATTCGCATTCAGAACTATCAGCAAGCAATGGCACGACAGTACAATTCCAAAGTCAGGCTCCGACAGTTCGCTGTTGGAGACCTAGTACTTAGGAAAGTCTTCGAAGGAACCAAAGAACCAAATGCTGGGAAGTTAGGAACTATCTGGGAAGGTCCCTATCAGATCATCCATGTAGTACGACCTGGCGTTTACAAGCTCCGAAAGGTGCGAACCGGGGTACCTGAAATCAGATCGTGGAACGCCACGAATCTTAAGAGATATTATCATTAGGTACCTAAAAATTCCTGAACTACGTTAGGCTTGATCCCTTGACTGGGTACGTAGGCAACTCCGTCATGAGTGCAGCCCCAACCTCATTTCAACACTTCATTCACTACAATCAAAGGGGGCATATGTCTGACTAAAGTCACATAGCCCACGCAGCAAACGTATGATCGTTATAATACAGCAAGTGTATGATTACTATGATACCATGTATCCAACTATCAATAAAGAAATCATTTTCGATATCTCAATTCTTTAACAAAACAGGTCCCTGCAAACCTGAACCTAAGGTCTTAAAATCCTTAACAATCCTAAAGGTCTTAAAATCCTTCAAAGCAATGTCAGGTCTCGACGAACCTGAACCTAAGGTCTTAAAATCCTTCAGACAATATCAGGTCTCGACGAACCTGGACCTAAGGTCTTAAAATCCTTACCAAATCTCCAAGGTCTTAAAATCCTTGTCAATTCTCCAAGGTCTTAAAATCCTTATAAATCCTCGAGGTCTTAAAATCCTCATCAAATCACAAAGGTCTTAAAATCCTAAGCAAGTCTCAACGGGTCTTGAAATCCCACAAACAAGTTCAGGTTCCCAAGAACCCCCACCTAAGGTGTCCGGATCGAACTTAGGTTCCTAAAAACCCTAAGCTAATCCCGATACTTCAAGAAATCCTCTTAAGGAACCAAAAATGACCAAAGTCTTCCAGACTTATCGTAAGGTTCGATTATGATCAAGTTGTCATATTTCACGACCAAAGCTAAAAACTCAAAATGAAAGGAAAACCAAGTTTGAAATTAAACAAGGGTTTAAAAGCCTCCCCAGGCTAACAAAGATTTAAAGTGTGAACAAAGGTTTAAAAGCCTCCTCAGGCTATAAGTCTTGAAAGCAAAAGATAAAGAAGCCCATTGGGCAGAAGTTTTAAAAACATAGAGAGCATCGGCTCTTAACCTTCCTTGGATCCAGGATCAGCTTCACCATCCTTATCCTCCTCGATAGGATCATCCTCCTGGGCAGGAACCTCTTCTTCAACATCTTGGTCATCACCTCCCGGGGTCGCCTCAACGGGGACTAAGTCAGGAGAGACCAAACCCAAGTTAGAACCATATTCTCCAGAAAACGTCGGATTAAACATATTAATCTCGAAAGTACCTGAGCTCTCGGAGAATTGGGGAATGGGGAGCTTGCTGACTGAGAAATCAGAAACTTGAGCCTTCTCGTACGCAGCACCAGCATCCGGGATCAAAACCATCAAACGATGATACTCATCCTCAGCACTCTCAATCTCCTTAGATAATAACTCTTTCAGAAGCTCGGTGTTTGCCTGAAGCTCCTGAGCGTAAATCAGAGCATCAATCTCTTCCTTTTTCTTGACAAACTTCTCCTTCACAGAGGTCAGGATCTTGTTGTAGGCTTCGGCCACCTCCTTCTTACCTTTCCTGACAGCTAGCTTAACTTCAGCCTCTTTGTTCTGTTGACTAACCCGAGACGAAGCGATCAACTCTTGGACCTGGTGCTCAGCTATCCTGCGAGCAGCATCTAACTCATTGATCTTCCTATTCTTCACCCGAATATCGATGGCCTGACTCTCGATCTTCCCTTGTTGAGTATCAGCCTTCAAACCGAGCCTCCCGACCTCAGCTTCAAGCTCAGAAACTCGAGCACGAGCCAGGTCGAGCTCCATCTTGGTAGTCTTGAACAACTCAGTGGCCTGAGCTAAGTCTCTAGCGCTAGGAGCATCATGCACGGTCTCTTCAAACCTCTGTTGAGCCCTGTTAATGGCTCCGGCCAGCTAAAACAAAAAAAATATATATGTTCAGATGAAACATTGGATTAATAGCGAACCAAAAAAAAAAAAATGAGATTACGTACTTGACCCATGTGGTGAGCTATCTCAATGTACTCTTCCTTGTTGGACAGACCATTGATTGAAGGCATGGAGCATCCCACCGTCTTCATATGCCTCATGATGGTTGCCAAACCCCAAGGATCATCCAATATCGATCCCGGCTTAGAATGGGAGAAGTTCCAACCCACGGTCCCTCCCCGAGAAGACGAGGAGGAAGACCTGGTGGGCCTATCTCCCAAATCAGTCCGAGACCTCTTGTTTCTCGGAGGTTCGACCTCGAGAGGATCTCTAGCAGCCTGAGGGTTAGCTTCAACCGTCGGAACCTCAGGACGGGGAACAACATCTTGAGCTCTGGGCTCAACTGGGTTAACATCCTTAGCAGGGACAGAGGTCCCGTCATCAAGGACCTCCTTCAGTGAGCTGAGAAAGGCTCCTCCTTGGGTCTTATCGCTACCTCGCGAAGCACTGGCAGCTGCAGCAGGTTTGTTCCTGGAACGGAAAGAAGGCCTCATCTTGGGAGCTTGAGTCTTTTCAGTTTCGGAAGTACTAGCTCCAGTCGAAAGATCTACCACGAAAGGACCTTCAGAGACTAAACAATGGAAAGCTTGTTAGCTATCTCTGAAAGCAAATCGAGAAATAAAAATAATAAGCGAAATCCGAAAAATCACCTTCTAAATCTTCAGCAGGGATCGGGTCAAGGAACCTGGCGTTGTATCGATCCGGGAACCTAGCTGATCCAATACGGGAAACAGTGAAAGACGCCCAAGTATTGGGACTCTGATACAATTTCCGAAAAAGAGCTCTAGACAGCTTGTCAGTAAGCTTAGGAGGATCCTCGATATCTGCATATGAGATCAAGGGTTCAGCAAATAATGATAATCATAAACAAGCAAGATACATTCCTAAAAAATCCTAACCAGATATATCGGACCAAACAACCGAGAGAGCACGACCCAATGGGACTGTAGAGGGATCAATCTTGACATAAAAATATTTTTTTCCTCCAATCATCGTCACTACCAGAAGATTTAAAAAGTCCGAGCCTAGGACGGCAAGGAAGATAGTAGGTGCCACTGCCACCATCCTTACTAGAGCTCTCCTTGATCGTGTAAAGGCTCATCAGTTCGGTCAGACCAACGACGACTCCTTCCTCTTTAGCTCTGGTAATAAAACCATTTATCACTCGGATAACCGAGGGACAGAGTTGAGAGAGGGCTAGTTGATAATGATCAAGAAGATCTAACAGAAGATCTGGAAGCGGAAACCGGAGGTGGGATTTAGAGATATACTTCTCGTGAATGCAAAACCAACCTTCCGGGGCGGTTTCAGGAGTTTCGTCGGGGGAACAAACCTTGGCCAACTCCTTTTGGCCATGAGCTTGAACCATGAGGTTAACAACCTCTTGAATCTTTAGTAAGGAAGGCGAGTGAGGGCTCAGAGTGGTGCTCCCGCCAGAAACTTCCTTCTTCTTCACCCGCTTGGAGACCCTCCCCGCGATTGAGTCCTTGACTTCCTTCTTGTCTCTTTTCATTTTCTCACCGATCTCCTGCTTAACCTTCATTAAGCGCTTCCCGGAGGCAGAGATTCCGGTCTCACCGGAACCTTCTCTCGGAGGATCCATTAAAGAAAGAGGTAAGGAGAATCGAAAGGATTGGAAAGGGAAAGGATGGAATAAGCTAATCTCTTAGGAACTAAGGGTTCTAAGATATTCGCAGAGGATCAATGGTGAATCGAAGGATGAAAGTAAAAAAAAAAAAAAAAAAAAGCGTAGTAAAATAAAGGAGTGGAAGAGAAGTTACCTTGGAAACCGAGTGGAGGCGTGGAGAATATGGACAGTGGCAGTTAATGCTTGCTGCTTTATATCTTGTCACGTCTCGAAAGTCGGAAACTATATTTCAAACTCTTATTAATCCAAACCATCGATATAATCAAAGAAAATTCGCAGCCGTTCGATCAGATGAAAATAAATGTGGTTGAGATAGCTGGTAATCATGATCTCAACAAGAGAATCTAGCTTGGGCGGCTAGGTTTAGCTCCCGAGGATAACGAAGCTTCATCTCGAGAGCTGGGGGCAACTGTTGGGCCCAAATATGGCCCGATAGCTGATTGCTGAACGGTGAAGGATGGAAACAGGCCGCGACTGGCCCATTACGAATTCGGTACCTAAGGAGAGCTAAGTTGAAGCCGAAGGCTGAGAGCTAAGGCGATCGTTAAGGAGGTCACGACAAAGAGGAAGCTCGTGTCATAACCAGAAGAAGCGCAGGACCCGGTCAAAGGGAAGCTGTTGCAGGTTCCACCTCAAGCGAAGAGGATCTCGGAAATCAGTTGCAGATAACCTAAAGGAGTCCAAGGCTATAAAAGGAGAAGGTCGAAGACCAAGAAAAGGATCCGATCCTACTCATATTTTTACTCAACATTCATTGAAACATTCTTACTTGTAATTCTCTCGTGATCGTTATATTCATAAAAGATCATCTTTTGTAACCATCTCATTTCTATTATATCAATACAAATCAAAGTTCATTCATCAAGTTCTTACGGGATTCAGCCCGCGATAATCTTTCCCTAACCTTTTCTAAACATAAAACCTGATCTAAAATCTAGGTGTGAGTTTTACCCCTCACAGTATCTTGGCGGTTTCTCTAGGGGTAAGACATCGTAGATAGGGTCCTGAGAAGGATCTTCGATATAGTTTCCTCTCGGAAAAGCAATACCTTGCAGCTTGGCGCCTTATCTTCCGACTTTCGTCTCGATCTTCAGGCGAGGTGTCGTACCTTAGATAGTTAACGATGGGAGTCATCCAGGTCTCTCCTTCGTCTACCACGGATACTTCTTCAGGCAATGTCTCCTTTTCGGTTGCGGGCCATTGGAGTACCAGTAATGGGATGCTCATATGACTCGTAGTTTCTAGGGCGGATCCTAGATTAGCTAGAGCGCCGGCCTGGGAGTTGTGCTCCCTAGGGGTCTGGGTGAGCTTACAGTGTCGGAACCTGTCGAGTAGTCGCTTAGCCATGGATAGATACCTGATCATACTAGGATCTTTCGCCTGGTAATCTCCTTGGACTTGGCTTATGATCAGTTGTGAGTCGCTGAAGACCTGGATGTCTTCTACTCCCATCTGTTTGGCGAGTATCAACCCTGCTATTAGAGCTTGGTATTCAGCTTCGTTGTTCGTTGCTTTTAATTTGCATCGTACGGCCCTTGAGGCTGATTCCCCCGTAGGGGAAATTATGACTAGTCCCACGCCTGCGCCCCTTACGTTACTAGACCCATCAACGTATAGTGTCCATTCGCCTTTCTCTCCTTCGCTATCACGAAGCTTTACCTCTTGTTTCAAGGCTGGAAGCATGGCAGGAGAGAATTCGGCTATGAAATCTGCTAGGACTTGCGATTTGATGGCTGTTGCAGGCCGGAAGATCACGTCGTACTCCTCCAGCTCTATAGCCCATTTTGCTAGTCGTCCAGACACTTCCAGCCTATGAAGGACTGCTTTGATGGGGAAGGAGGTGACCACCACGATTTGATGAGCCTGGAAGTAGGGGCATAACTTTCGAGCAGCGTTAACCAAGGCGAGGGCTAACTTTTCAAGGTGACTATAGCGGGACTCCGCGTCTAGTAGAGATTTGCTCACGTAGTAGATAGGATACTGTTTCCTTCCTTCTTCTCTTACTAGGACCGTGCTGACTGCATGCTCTGATACCGCCAGATAGAGCAATAAGATCTCACCTTCCAAGGGTTTTGAGAGGAGAGGTGGAGTAGTGAGATAGGCCTTGAGATCGGATAGGGCTTGCTCACATTTATCAGTCCATTGGAAGTCCTTGGGGTCCTTCAAGGTTTCGAAGAAGGCATGCAACTTGTCGGATAACCTGGAGATAAACCTGCTCAGGGCTGTTGGACCCAATTTTTGACATAGGCTAAATGGGCTATATTTAAAATGGGCCGTAAAAGGATTAAACCCATAGCGGCATCAACGACGTGGAAAAGAAGGTCGTCAAAGTCGAGAAGGTCGTGGAAGCAGTTACAAGAATAGCGGAGTCGAACATATAAAAGGAGAAGGATATCAAGGCTAAAGGACACAACAAAAACCCTAGAGAGAGAGAGCACACCACACATTGACATATTTCTTACTTTGTTTAGATCTCATTCTTGATCGACCTCCTTGTTATAGTCGATCTCTTAGTTATTCTTTGTATTCGACCTCTTAATCAATAAAAGTCCATTTTTGTCTACTGAATTCCGATTACATCGTTGTGTTCTAAGGACATCGTTGCCTACATCTTTTGTCACTTCCCTAGTTTACTTACAAACACTACAAATTACTTGAGTGTAGATTTTAGGTTCTACATTTTGGCGCCGACTGTGGGGAAGATAAACGAAAAACATCCTTGCTAAGAACCCGATCTAGGATTTCTAAGCACGATTATGGATCCAAGTCAATCTGGAGTCCCTCAACAGAGATCCGACAACGCCGATCCAATCGGAGTCGACCAAGGAGTCAATCTTCCGATCGGACCAGTTAACATAAGCCGGATCAACGATCCAACCCAGATCCCGCAAGCTCCACCAGCTGGGGTCACAGCATCCAACAGATCTGGATCCCGAGTCTGGAGCCGAACAAGGGACAGGTCCCCAATAGACAGTTCGCTAACCTGAACTCAACCGATAACACCGATCTCTCCTATACAAATAACCCAAGCAAGGGAGGAAGTCGCGGAGCTTCGGGGCATGGTGCGAGCTCTCCTAGATAAAGCCCAGGAGCAGGAGATCGCTCATCGAGCCATTACCACCAAGCTAGAAAAAAGTGAAAGAGAGTTCGCCGAGCATCGAGCTAGCATTCAGGACGGGCATAGATCCCAGACGAATCCGTTGCCTCGAGCACCGAACGGCAGAGCCTTTGGAACCCCCGGGTTTTCGAGTGTTCGATCGGGACATTATGCCGGAGATAACTCGGTTAACAATCCGTATACCAGCCCGATTCCCCGGAGCCTAAGCTTTAACGGAACTGGAGAAAATCCAACACGAACCCAAGGTTCCCTGATCACGCCTCTCCGGACCAACAACGTAACCGGAAGAGCCAACGGATTTCGATTCGAGACCCCGCCTTCCGGGCCAATGAGCTTCTGGAGTCCATCACACAACGACGGGAGATTTCGGGATCCCTGACACAGGTCTCGAGCAGGGTGGACGAAATGAAGCGCCACCTTTTTTCCCAACCGCCGTCGGGACTCCGCGTAGGGATGACCTGAGGACCTATGGAGGAAACGGGAACCTTCAGGAGTACATCGATAGAAACGATGCCGAACTAAAACGATTACACGCTATTATGCATATGGCAACAAGCGCAGCCCCGGATATCGACCTCGCTATAGAGGAAACCCAAAGGACTCCCATCACAGAAAGAATCGCGGGGATGAAGCTAAGCACCGTTGGGAAAATTAAATTCCCCGAATACTCTGGAAACTCAGATCCTAAAGCTCACATCCGAGCCTTTAGACTCGCAATATCCAGAGCGTATCTCACCGACAACGAAAAAGAAGCGGGCTACTGTCGTTTCTTCGCAGAGAACCTCGCGGGCTCTGCCTTAGAGTGGTTCGCCGGCCTAGAAGAAAATTCGATTGATAACTTCACACAGCTGGTGTCGGCGTTCCTAAAGCAATACTCGGTGTTCATAGAAACCAGAACGACCGAAGCCGATCTATGGAACCTCAAACAAGCGCTCTTCGAGCCTCTAAGAGCCTACATAAGCAAATTTAGGGAAATCAAAGCCAAAATCGCAAACCTAAACGACGGGGTGGCCCTAGCCGCCCTGAAAAACGGTGTGTGCTTCTCTTCTAAGTTCAAAGAAGAAATGTCGGTCAGAGCCCCGGTGTCACTAGACGATGCGCTCCATCGAGCATCGCACTTCGTGGCCTACGAAGAGGACGTAGCTAACTTGAAAGAGCAATTCTTGGCAAGCAAAAATGCTGCCAGCAAAAAGACCTCGACAACTAAAGAAGCACCGACCAAAGGTCAACATTCTTACGCAATAGACAATTCTACGAAAAATAGGTCCTCGACTTTCAATATAAATAAGCATTGCGATTTCCACAAACGGGAAGGACATTCCACTGAGGAATGCCGCGCTGCTTTGCGCGAAAAAGAGAGAAAGGAGGAAGAAGAAAACTTCCAAGAGGACGAACTCCCTTCGACTCCAAAAAATGACAAAAAGCCGAAATCGTCTTCCCACAAAAGGGCTCGGGAGGTAGAGGCCGAGTCACCAAACTCCCCTCCACCTGCTCCCAAAAAGCGGGTCGACATGATCTCGCTAAGCACAAACAGGCGAGATCGATACAACGTCCAGGGTACGACGGCGACCTCGACGCAAGGAACATTAACAATCACCATACAAATCCCCGGACTCCATGAGGAATTGGAGCTTGTACCGAAAAAACAGCCGATGAAGCCAAAACCGGCCGAAAAATTCACAGAACTCAGAAAACACTTAGAGGAAATGAGGCAATATGAACTCAGGAACCGAAATAAAAACAGCATGCAGCAGCCCAACTACAAGCTGTCTGGGGGGCAAAGGCAATACCAGTCCGCATGGAGAAAGAAATGGCTCCCCCCCCCCACCATAAACAGTCGGATCATACGACGTATCGATTTCATATATGGAGGGTCAAAATTTTCAACTCCGTCAACTCAATCAAGGCCCACCAGCGGAGAGCCGAAAGACCTCTAAGAATCCAAGAACCCCTCTCCGGCCCTGACCACGGAATTACATTTGACGAGAACAAAACCGCAGACCTCGATCAACCACACGACGACGCCCTCGTTCTACGACTCGATGTCGGAGGGTGCGAGCTCTCACAAATCATGATCGACACCAGAAGTTTAGCCGACGTCCTATTCTACGATGCCTTCAAACGAATGGGTTTCACCAAGACTCTCCTTAAACAAGAACCAACTCCTCTCATCGAATTCGCAGGAGAAACAACTTACTCCCTAGGATCTATCGAGCTCGCAGTCACCGCCGGAGACGTTAGGAAAATCGTGGAGTTCATCGTAATAGACCGACCGGCGCCGTTCAATGCTATCCTAGGAAGACCTTGGCTATACAGTATGAAAGCAGTACCATCAACTTACCACCAATGCTTGAAATTCCCAAACCCGAAAGGTATTGAAACCATTCGCGGAAGTCAGAGAAGCTCTCGGACATGCTACCTCGCGAGCTTCAAAGATATCGAGCCACTCCCTTAAACCGAAATAGATACCCCGACAAAGACCGTGCGAACACTCGTACACGATCAAAAGCCAAAACTACCCTTAACTAAGAGGAAACAATTGAACTACGTTAAGACTTGATCCCTTCCTAAGGGTACGTAGGCAGCTCGCGACACGAGTTCAGTCACCTCCCAACATTAAAAACAAGAAGGGAGCACCCCACAGCACCCCACAGCAACAAGCGACCTATCCAAGTCGAGGACCCCATTACACAGACTTTTTTTCAACAAGAATTCGATTGTAATAAAATTAACACTTCAAAATTATCAAAAGCAATCTTTTTAAGATTCATCGTACTCGAGGCCCTGATCAAGTCTCTGAGCACATTTCGGTCCCGCTGGAAAACGCGGCATATCGGTTTTAATAAAAACCTCAATCTTCGCCAACAAGGCATCGACGGAGTATCAACTCTCTTTGGTCAAAAGTTCAATAATAAATCGGAACTCTATCCTTCGAAAGAAAATACGAAGCATTCAAACTCATCTCTTTATTAAATTCAATAACAGAAGCAACTAATAGAAAAAGACAACACATGAAAAACAATCAACGGAGAGCGGCTTCCTACAAACTACTCTCCGACATCGAAATCTCCATCTCCAAAGCATCTATTCATTTGCGTCCCCCCATCGCCATCAAAAGCCCCTTTGGCGAAATAACCTTCCGAGTCATGGGGAAGATCCAGCCCTTCGGTCATCACAAACACATCGAACTCTCCGAGATCGATTTCCTTCTCTCCAGAACGCTTCGCGTCACTAAAGGCCGATAGACTCTTGCCCATTATCTCCTTCAGAAGATCTATCCTCGCGACAACCTCCCCAAGCTGGAGCTCATCATCGATCTTGGACCGTTCGCCTTCCCATTTCTCCTTCAGAGACCTCAGAACGTCCTGATAATCATCAGCCAAGCCTTTCTTGGCCTCACGAATCGAACTTCGGAGAGCATCGGCATGCTTCGAAACGTTTGACTCTAGCTGCGACTCAAGCAAGGAAACTCGTTCAAGAGTCGACTTCCTCTCGTTTTGCACAATGCAAAGACGAGCTTCAAGCAAAGCAATTCGGCTCTCCGATTCTTCAGCAACAGACAAACAATCGGTATTGGTGGGATCACGCTCCCGCATTAGCTTCAGGTTCGATTTCAGCTCCCTCACGACCCTCTTAACTTCGAGGAGCTCGTCGGATCTTGGAACATCTTGCAGGCGCCGCTCCAAGGTCGCCGCGAATTCATTGTTAGCCTCCATGGCCTATAAATCATGAAAAGTCAGGATAAGTTCGGACAAAGGCGTGCAAAAAGTTAAGCAAACCGACCTTGGCATGTGCCACCGCCATCTTGACGTAAGCCTCGCGCTCGGTCATATTCCAAAGAGAAGGAAGTGGGCAACCAGCAGGCTTAAAGTGCCTCACCAAATGAGCCACACTATCCGGATCCTCCGTGATCGGACAATCCTTGGAATGCGTAAACTGCCAATGAAACGGCTTCTCAGCCCCATCGCCAAGAGAACTCTGGCGATGATCAGAACCATTCGTCTTCGCCTTCTTGGAGGGACGCTCGCGACCCTCCGATCCAGTAGGACTGTTGGGCCCAAATATGACCCGTTAGCTGAAAGTAAAACCAAAGTAAATATTGGGCCAAGGCAAAGCCCAACGCGTATCGGAGACCTGAGTTAAGGTTCATTGCGAAGCCGGAGGCTGGAAGCTAAAGGCAATCCTCGAAGAGGTCACAGTGAAGAGGAAGCTCACGTCGTAACAAGAAGAAGCGCAAGACCCGGTCAAAGGGAAGCTGTTGCGGATTCCACCTCAAGCGGAGAAGATCTCGGAAATCAGTTGAAGACAACCTAAAGAAGTCCAAGGCTATTTATAGAGAAGGTCGAGGACTGAAAAGAGGATCCGATCCAACTCATATTTTACTCAATATTCATCAAAACATTCTCGTCGTAATACTCTTGTAATCTTTATATTCATCAAGAGAAACATCTTTTTGTAACCATTCCTTTACCACATTATCAATACAAATCCAATTCATTCTATAAGTTCTTACGGGATTCAGCCCACGTTATCTTTCCCTAACCTTTCCTAAACATAAAACCTGATCTAAAATCTAGGTGTGAGTTTTACCCCTCACAATTGGCGCCGTCTGTGGGGAAGAAACAATCGAATCCCTTACTCTAACTTGAGGATGAACCCTACCGATCAGACAACAAACCCGTCTGACCTTAACCTCCCGATTCAGAGCGATGGTTCACTGAACGACGGAGGCTCTAGTCTCGTAATTACAGAGCCTCAACGTAGCGACCACCGATCTGGACTGCTTACGGCTGGTGCTCAAACGAGCCAAACTACAACCGGAGGTACTAACCCGAGATCATCGGGTGGAAACACTCCCGGGCTCCCGATTACCGAGAATCCTCAGCAGCAAGCCAATCCGAATCAAACGGAGGCTCAGCTCTCTGAGATCCGCCAGATGATGATACAATTAGTAGACAGAGCTCAGGAAAGTGAGCGCATGATGCATCAGCTGACTGTACGTCAGCAACGATTCGAAGAGATAACTAGATCTCTAAACGCAACAACCCAACCACCGCAACGTCAAGCTCCGTGGGTCATTTTTCATGATCGATTAACCGATCCCTCATTTCCCCGAGCACGTTTAAACTTTTCCCCTGATAGCACTACCCCGGAAGGACGCGGATCTGCTTTCCAGACACCTCATACTGGAACAGCTCCCGTGTTTAATCCACCTAACGCCAGTGCTATGGGAAGTAACATAGCGACAACTAGTTCCACACCCGGTCAGGTTACTGACAGGAGTACTCGCTTACCTCCTCTGCCGCCTGATCCTAGGTCCGGAGCAGGAATATCCTTCCCATCTGGGGGCAGAGCGTCAGCTCCGGTCTATCAAACCAGAAGCTCGATCCCGAATGGGGACGGTTATCAAAGGATAGATTCCGATAACCCAAGAAATGGCGAGCGACTTAGCCCACCAACCGCATGGGAGGATGAGCCAACTCGATTCCGTCAGGAATCTGCCCGTCGGGTACCTACGAACGATCCAAACGTCCTTCCGTTTGAAGGACCTGAAGCTATCCGTAGATATATGGAGCGAACTCACGCGGCTCTCCAGAAATTGGGAGCTCAAGTCCATAAAGCTACGAGCTCAGCTCCCGAAATCGATAGCTTGATCGAGGAAACCCGTGGAACTCCATTCACGGACAGAATTGCCAGCTCTCACATAAGAGATACCCGAAAAATCAGAATTCCTGAGTATGATGGGACCTCCGACCCGAAAGCCTATTTGAGAGCTTTCTGATTGGCAATCGTTAAAGCCCATTTCACACAGGAAGAATGTGAAGCAGGTTACTGCAGGACATTCGCCGAAAATTTGGTCGGAACAGCCCTTGAGTGGTTCTCCGGTCTCGAGCCAGCCTCGATAGACAATTTCGATCAATTAACTAACGCCTTCATGAAGCAATACTCAACCCATATCCTGAAGCAAGCCTCTGAGGCCGACCTTTGGAAGGTCAGTCAAGGAATGGGAGACTCATTACGAGTCTACATTGAGAAATTCAAGGCAATAAGAACTAAGCTCTCGAATCCTAACGACCTAGTCGCCATCGAGGCCCTTATGAGAGGTCTGTTCTATAGATCGAAATTCTGGTCAGAGCTAACACTCAATACTCCTCCAACTATCGATGACGCTCTTCATAGAGCCACCAAATATATTACTTTGGAGGAGGAGACAGCTGCACTGGATAAACTCCACAAGAAACCTCAGAATCATTCGAAAGGTGAATCCTCTGAGACTAAGGGACCTCATAAAAAGGGTAACCCTCGAAATAATCAGACTCAGGGAGAACATTCCTACGAAATCGAGGAAGACAAGGAAGAGAAACCTGTTGCAGCAGCAAACAAAACTCCCTGGTCAAAAGGCTTCGATAAAGGCAAACGTTCCTCTTATCACGATCGCGAAGGACACTCAACCGAGGAATGTTGGGACCTCCAACGCCAGCTGGCAGCTAAATTCGCAGCTGGAGAAATAAAGGGCGTGGACCTTAAAAAGCCATCACCTTATCAGAAAAGAGGTTCCAGGGACACTCCGCCGAAACGAGAAAGGTCACCTGAGAAGGAGACCGATTCGCCACCTCCAGCTCCCAAGAAAAGAGTCGACATGATTCTTGGGAAATTCCCCCAAGGAAAAAGTTTACAAGTCGAAGCTCTCTTGAGCAAACCCTCCCCTCAATCGAGCCCCGACTCGAGGGTGGACTGTATCCTTGGAGGATCAGACATATGTCAAGACTCCGTCAATTCCATTAAGAATCACGTGCGGAAGGTTGTGACTAACACTGGACCTAAGCCTCCTAACCCTGAGTCCAATACTAAGATTTCTTTCTGGGAAAGCGAGACCTCAAATCTTGACAGACCTCACGATGATGCGTTGATTGTCACCCTGAACATCGCAGGATACGAGGTTCCTAAGCTCATGATAGACACAGGAAGCTCTGTCGACCTCATTTTCTATAACACCCTAAAAGGGATGGAAATAGACGACTACGAAATTATTGGCCAAAAAGCTAACCTCGTAGGCTTCTCCGGAGAAACAGCTACCTCATTGGGAACTATCAAGCTCCCAGTCATAGCTGGCGGAATAATGAAAATGACCAACTTAGTAGTCATCGATAGACCTTCCCCGTTCCATGCGATTTTGGGAAGACCCTGGATTCACAAAATGAAGGCAGTAGCCTCAACGTACCATCAGTGCGTAAAATTCCCAACACCCGAAGGGATAGCTACCGTACATGGTAGCCAGAAGATATCCAGGATCTGCTATTTGGGAGGATTCGAAATCCTCAAAAAGTCCCCCCAATAGCAATTACAGATCCAGGAGGGTCGCGAAATGCAACAAAATATTCGAGGTCCCCCCAGGAACCTAACCGAAAAAGTTTGCATCGACGACTCAGATCCTGAAAGACAGGTGAGCATCGGGTCCGAGCTACCTCCTGAGACAAAAAAGGAACTCATTGATTTTTTGAAAAGCAATGTCAAAACCTTTGCATGGTCCACCAGCGACATGAAAGGAATAGATCCGAACGTCACCACCCATAAGCTAAAAGTTAACCCTACTTTCAAACCGATCAAACAGAAGCGTCGTAAGCTAGGCCTCGAAAAAGCTCAAGCTGTTAACGACGAAGTTGACCGACTTACGAATGCTGGGTCCATACGAGAGGTACATTACCCCGACTGGTTAGCTAACCCAGTAGTGGTAAAGAAGAAAAACGGGAAATGGAGAATCTGTGTAGACTTCACAGACCTAAACAAAGCTTGTCCTAAAGACAGCTTCCCGTTACCTCACATCGACCGTCTGGTTGAAGCAACAGCTGGCCATCGACTCCTATCCTTCATGGATGCCTTCTCAGGATACAACCAAATCATGATGGATCCTGAGGACCAGGAGAAAACTGCATTCATAACCGAACGAGGAACCTATTGTTACAAGGTTATGCCATTCGGATTAAAAACGCAGGAGCTACCTATCAGAGGCTAGTAAATAAGATGTTTGCTGGACAACTTGGAAAAACCATGGAAGTCTATATCGACGGCATGCTAGTCAAATCCTCAGCTGGAGAAGACCATATCTCCCACTTAAGGGAATGCTTCGATATCCTTAACAAGTACGATATGAAGCTCAATCCCACTAAATGTACTTTCGGGGTACCCTCAGGCGAGTTCCTAGGCTATCTTGTAACCGAAAGAGGCATTGAAGCCAACCCGCAGCAGATAGAACCCTTCCTAGAAATGCCGTCACCTAAGACGACCAGAGAGGTACAAAGATTGACTGGACGAATCGCGGCATTGAATCGATTCATATCCAAGTCCACCGATAAATGTCTCCCATTCTACAAGCTTCTAAGAAATAATAAGAAGTTCTTATGGGACGAGAAGTGTGAGGAAGCCTTCAAGCAATTGAAAGCTTATCTCTCCGAACCTCCGATCCTATCTAAACCAGTAGTAGGAGAGCCATTGTACCTATACCTCGCTGTATCAACTGCTGCAGTCAGCGGCGTTCTAGTACGAGAGGAACAAAACGAACAAAGACCTGTCTATTACACCAGTAAGAGTTTGATAGACGCCGAAATCAGGTACCCTGCAATGGAAAAACTAGCTCTAGCAGTCGTAACAGCTGCCAGAAAATTGCGACCTTACTTCCAATCGCACTCGATCGTTGTAATGACCTCACAACCATTACGAATGATATTGCACAGCCCTAGCCAGTCAGGGCGATTGGCTAAATGGACCATTGAGCTCAGCGAATATGATATTGAGTATAGACCTCGAGCAGCAGCGAAAGCTCAGGTCCTTGCCGACTTTATCATTGAACTAACATCCGAGCAGTTAGACTCCGAAATGGAATCTCCGAAGTGGAGCCTATACGTCGACGGAGCCTCATCAAAACAGGGCTCCGGTATCGGTTTAAGGCTGACTTCTTCAGCAGGAGAAACTATTGAGCAGTCATATAGGCTCGGATTCAGCGCCTCAAACAACGAAGCTGAATATGAAGCACTAATCGCAGGGTTGAAGCTCGCCCTAAGCCTCGGAATCCGAGATCTAAATGCTTATAGTGATTCACAGCTAGTAGCTAGCCAGTTTCACGGAGAATATGAAACGAGGGACGAAAGAATGGGGGCATATCTCGAAGTCGTCCAGAACCTCACTAGGCAGTTAGACAAATTCGAGCTAACGAGAATCCCACGAGGAGAGAACTCCTCAGCAGATGCGTTGGCTGCTTTAGCTTCCACGTCAGACCCCCTCGTAAAACGGATTATACCCGTAGAAGGAATCGAGAAACCAAGCATCGACATAGCTACTAAAGCTGAGAAAGAGAGCAAACTAACAGCGCAACTCGAAGGTACCTGCCCTGAAACGGTAGCTACCCAGGTTTTCACAACATTTTGGTTTCCAAAAACCAGAATATGCAGCTCTAAAAAGCATACCTCCGGGAACACAATCCAAATCATGGAAGATATTCCTCGAAATTCAGACTCCCTAGAGCCTGATCTCAAGAATACCCCCGGGGGCACCAACTCAGACCCAATCATCTGCAGAGTTAAAACCAGAAGCCGTACAGCTCTCCAAAATTCATCTGGAGGTATTCCTCGGAATTCAGACTCCTTGGAGCCCAATCCTACCAATACCTCCGGGGGCACCACGACACTAGGTCCCGAACAGGAACCTCCCTCGTCTCTTCATAACAAAGTTGTAGGAAGAGAGGATTGGAGAATTCCAATCACGCAATACATCCTGGAGGGAAAGACTCCACCCAATAAATGGGAGGCTCGAAAGCTCAAACCATTAAGCGCGAGATATTGCGTAACTGAATCTGTCCTCCTCAAACGAAGCATTTCCGGACCTTACCTAAAATGCGTCCATGGCCTCGTTGCTATGAGACTCATGAAGGAAATGCACGACGGTTCCTGCGGGAACCACTCTGGAGGAAGAGCTCTAGCCATCAGAATCAAAAGACAAGGATATTTCTGGCCTACCATTATTGCAGACTGTGAGGCCTATTCCTCTTCATGCGACAAATGCCAGAGGCATGCACCGATTATACACCAACCTGCGGAAAAGCTGTCTAACATATCTGCCCCTTATCCATTTATGAGATGGTCCATGGATATCGTGGGACCACTAATAGCATCAGGAAGTGGAAAGAAGAAGCTACGCTTCCTTTTAGTCCTAACAGACTACTTCACGAAATGGATAGAAGCTGAAGCTTTCCAACAGGTAACCAGGGTCGAGGTCGAGCAATTCGTATGGAAAGAAATCGTGTGTAGACACGGCGTCCCATACGAAATCGTAACTGACAATGGAGGACAATTCATATCCCACGATTTCAAAATATTTTGTGACAAGTGGAATATTCGCCTGACCTTCTCATCACCTCGCCAACCTCAAGGAAACGGACAGGCGGAGGCTGCTAATAAATCAGTATTAGCAAACCTCAAGAAACGCCTCGGAACCCAGAAGGAACTCTGGTCAGAGAAGTTACTTGAAGTACTTTGGGCATGTCGAACCACCCCACGAAAAGCTACAGAAGAAACTCCTTTCTCCTTAGCATATGGGATGTCAGCTGTCGTCCCAGCTGAAACCATTGCTGGTAGCCTTCGCCGGGAACTCTGTACGTCCAATCCCGCAGCTAATGATCAGCTCCTAACCGACAGCCTCGATCTAATCGAGGAAAGACGGGACCGAGCTTTGATTCGCATTCAGAACTATCAGCAAGCAATGGCACGACAGTACAATTCCAAAGTCAGGCTCCGGCAGTTCGCTGTAGGTGACCTAGTACTTAGGAAAGTTTTCGAAGGAACCAAAGAACCAGATGCTGGGAAGTTAGGAACCAAGTGGGAAGGTCCCTACCAGATCATCCACGTGGTACGACCTGGCGTTTACAAGCTCCGAAAGGTGCGAACCGGGGTACCTGAAATCAGATCGTGGAATGCCACGAATCTTAAGAGATATTATCATTAGGTACCTAAAATTCCTGAACTACGTTAGGCTTGATCCCTTGACTGGGTACGTAGGCAACTCCGTCATGAGTGCAGCCCCAACCTCATCTCAACACTTCGTTCACTACAATCAAAGGGGGCATATGACTGATTAAAATCACATAGCCCACACAGCAAGTGTATGATCGTTATAATACAGCAATTGTATGATCACTATGATACCACGTATCCAATTATCAATAAAGAAATTATTCTTGATATCTCAATCCTTTAACAAAACAGGTCCCCGTAAACGTGGACCTAGGGTCCTAAAAATCCTTCGGATTAGCTCAGGTCCCTACAAACCTGGATCTAAGGTCTTAAAATCCTTAACAATCTAAAAGGTCTTAAAACCCTTCAAGCAATATCAGGTCTCGACGAACCCGGACCTAAGGTCTTAAAATCCTTACCAAATCTCTAAGGTCTTAAAATCCTTACCAAATCTCCAAGGTCTTAAAATCCTTGTCAATTCTCCAAGGTCTTAAAATCCTTATCAAATCTCCGAGGTCTTAAAATCCTCATCAAATGACAAAGGTCTTAAAATCCTAAGCAAGTCTCAACGGGTCTTAAAATCCCACAAACAAGTTCAGGTTCCCAAGAACCCCCACCTAAGGTGTCCAAATTAAACTTAGGTTCCTAAAAACCTTAAGCTAATCCCGATACTCCAAGAATTCCTCTTAAGGAACTAAAAACGACCAAAGTCTTCCAGACTTATCATAAGATTCGATTATGATCAAGTTGTCATATTTCACGACTAAAGCCAAAAACTCAAAATGAAACGAAAACCAAGTTTGAAATTAAACAAGGGTTTAAAAGCCTCCCCAGGCTAACAAAGATTCAAAGTACAAACAGATAAAGGTTTAAAGACCTCCTCAGGCCATAAGTCTTGAAAACGAAAGACAAAGAAGCCCATTGGGCAAAAGTTTTAGAACATGAAGAGCACCGGCTCTTAACCTTCTTTGGATCCAGGATCAGCTTCATCATCCTCATCCTCCTCTATAGGGTCATTCCCCTTGACAGGAACCTCTACTTCAACATCATGCTCGACACCTCCCGGGGTTGTCTCAACTGGAACTAAATCAGGAGATACCGAACCCAAGTTAGAACCATATTCCCCAGAAAATGTCGGATTAAACATATTGATCTCGAAAGTACCTGAGCTCTCCGAGAATTGAGGAATGGGGAGCTTGCTAACTGAGAAATCAGAAACTTGAGCCTTCTCATATGCAGCACCAACATCCGGGATCAAAACCATCAAACGGTGATACTCCTCTTCAGCATTCTCAATTTCCTTAGACAATAGGTCCTTCAGAAGTTCGGTGTTTGCCTGAAGCTCCTGAGCATAAATCAGAGCATCGGTCTCTTCCTTCTTCTTGACAAACTTCTCCTTCACGGAGATCAGGATCTTGTTGTAGGCTTCAGCCACCTCCTTCTTACCTTTCCTGACAGCTAGCTTAACTTCAGCCTCTTTGTTCTGTTGGCTAACCTGAGATGAGACGATCAACTCTTGAACCTGATGCTCAGCTATCCTGCGAGCAGCATCTAACTCATTGATCTTCCTATTCTTCACCCGAATATCGATAGCCTGACTTTCGATCTTCCCTTGCTGAGTATCAGCCTTCGAACCGAGCCTCCCGACCTCAGCTTCAAGCTCAGAAACTCGAGCACGAGCCAGGTCGAGCTCCATCTTGGTAGTCTTGAACAACTCAGTAGCCTGAGCTAAGTCTCCAGCGCTAGGAGCACCATGCACGGTCTCTTCGAACCTCAGCTGAGCCCTGTTGATGGCTCCAGCTAGCTAAAACAAGAAAAAATATATATGTTCAAAATTTTTTTTTGGATTGATAGCGAACCAAGAAGAAACAAGACTACGTACTTGACCCACGTGGTGAGCTATCTCAACGTACTCTTCCTTGTTGGTCATACCATTGATTGAAGGCATGGAGCACCCCACCATCTTCATATGCCTCATGATGGTTGCCAAACCCCAAGGGTCATCCAATATCGATCCCGGCTTAGAATGGGAGAAGTTCCAACCCACGGTCCCTCCCCGTGAAGACGAGGAGGAAGATCTGGTGGGTCTATCTCCCAAATCGGTCCGAGACCTCTTGTTTCTCGGAGGTTCGACCTCGAGAGGGTCTCTAGCAGCTTGAGGGTTAGCTTCAACTGTCGGAACCTCAGCACGGGGAACAATATCTTGAGCTCTAGGCTCAACTGGATTAACATCCTTAGCAGGAACAGAGGACCCATCATCAAGGACCTCCTTCAGCGAGCTAAGGAAGGCTCCTCCTTGGGTCTTATCGCTGCCTCGCAAAGCACTGGCAGCTGCAGCGGGTTTGTTCCTGGAACGGAAAGAAGGCCTCATCTTGGGAGCTTGAGTCTTTTTGGTTTCGGAAGTACTAGCTCCAGTCGAAAGATCTACCACGAAAGGACCTTCAGAAACTAAAACAATGGAAAGCTTTTTAGTTATCTCTGAAAGCAAACCTAGAAATCAAAAACAAATAAGCAAAATCCGAAAATCACCTTCTAAATCTTCAACAGGAATCGGGTCAAGGAACCTGGCGTTGTATCGATCCGGGAACCTAGCTGATCCAATGCGAGAGACAGTGAAAGACGCCCAAGTATTGGGACTCTGATATAACTTCCGAAAGAGAGCTCTAGACAGCTTATCAGAAAGCTTAGGAGGATCCTCGATATCTGCATATGAAATCAAGGGTTCAGCAAATAATGATGATCATAAATAAGCAAGACACATTCCTAAAAAAATCCTAACCAGATATATCAGACCAAACAACCGAGAGAGCACGACCCAATGGGACCGTGGAGGGATCGATCTTGACATAAAAGTATTTTTTCCTCCAGTCATCATCACTACCGGAGGATTTAAAAAGTCCGAGCCTAGGACGGCAAGGAAGATAGTAGGTACCACTGCCACCGTCCTTACTAGAGCTCTCCTTGATCGTGTAGAGGCTCATCAGTTCAGTCAGTCCAACGGCGACTCCTTCTTCCTTAGCTCTGGTAATGAAACCATTTATCACTCGGATAACCGAGGGACAGAGTTGAGAGAGGGCTAGTTGATAATGGTCAAGAAGGTCTAACAGGAGATCTGGAAGCGGAAACCGGAGGTGGCATTTAGAGATATACTTCTCGTGAATGCAAAACCAACCCTCCGGGGCGGTTTCGGGAGTTTTGTCGGAGGAACAAACCCTGGCCAACTCCTTTTGGCCATGAGCTTGAACCATGAGGTTAACGACCTCTTGAATTTTTAGTGAGGAAGGCGAGTGAGGGCCCGGAGAGGTGCTCCCGCCAGAAACTTCCTTCTTCTTCACCCGCTTGGAGACCCTCCCCGCGATTGAGTCCTTGACTTCCTTCTTGTCTCTTTTCATTTTCTCACCGATCTCTTTCTTAACCTTCATTAAACGCTTCCCGGAGGCAGAGATTCCGGTCTCGCCGGAACCTTCTTTCGGAGGGTCCATTAAAAAGAGGGGTAAGGAGAATCGAAAAGATTGAAAGGGGAAAAGGTGGAATAAGCTAACTAGATCTCTTAGGAACTAAGGATTCTAAGAAATTCGCAGAGGATCAATGGTGAATCGAAGGATGAAAGTAAAGTAAAAAAAAGCGTAGTAAAATAAAGGAGTGGAGGAGAAGTTACCTTGGAAACCGAGTGGAGGCGTGGAGAATATGGACAGCGGCAGTTAATGCTAGCTGCTTTATATCTTGTCAAGTCTCGAAAATCGGAGTAAATATTTCAAAACTCCTCTCACCTGAGTCGTTGATTTCATCAAAAGAAATCTCAACCGTTAATTCGAATGAATAATATCTTCGTGGAACGAAGTTAGTAATCATTATCTCAACAGAAAAGATTGAGGTTCAGCGGCTAGGTTAAGCTCCCGAGTAAGAAATCTTATCCCGAAAGCTGGGGGCAACTGTTGGGCCCAAATATGACCCGTTAGCTGAAAGTAAAACCAAAGTAAATATTGGGCCAAGGCAAAGCCCAATGCGTATCGGAGACCTGAGTTAAGGTTCATTGCGAAGCCGGAGGCTGGACGCTAAAGGCAATCCTCGAAGAGGTCACAGTGAAGAGGAAGCTCACGTCGTAACAAGAAGAAGCGCAAGACCAGGTCAAAGGGAAGCTGTTGCGGATTCCACCTCAAGCGGAGAAGATCTCGGAAATCAGTTGAAGACAACCTAAAGAAGTCCAAGGCTATTTATAGAGAAGGTCGAGGACTGAAAAGAGGATCCGATCCAACTCATATTTTACTCAATATTCATCAAAACATTCTCGTCGTAATACTCTTGTAATCTTTATATTCATCAAGAGAAACATCTTTTTGTAACCATTCCTTTACCACATTATCAATACAAATCCAATTCATTCTATAAGTTCTTACGGGATTCAGCCCACGTTATCTTTCCCTAACCTTTCCTAAACATAAAACCTGATCTAAAATCTAGGTGTGAGTTTTACCCCTCACAAGGACTACTCGACTTCACGCGAGTATCCGAGTCCTTGCCGCCAGATTCCTTCTCCTCCTGCCTAGAAGGAACCTGGGGAATTCGGGTTTCTTCACGAAGGACTCAGTAAGAGCCTCGCTGACATCGCCTGATCGAATCCTTTCCACACCGATGCTGCCAACTCGGCCTCTCGGCTTATCGGCCTCACGAGGATTCGATCTTCTTGTTGACATAATCACTTAAATTGAAGAGAGAGTAGAGATTTCATAGGTTTCTTTGATGAACCCAAGTAAGAAACCTCCTGGTCTTATAAAGAACGAAGTACAACAAGTATCTTAACCGAAAGATTTTAATTAATCCGAAACACCAAAATATTCTCATCGAAATAGAAACAGATAATATCCTAACAATTCGAATCCACAAAATCCGGGAAAATAAGGATATCCGCGATGACATAGTTATCCAACAACAAACAAAAAGTAAATCAAAAGAAAAAGAAAATTAAAGGCCAACATCGCCTCCCGCGTTTGATGGCCCCCCGAGGTCCAACTCCCCCGGCACTTGCGGAAGATCAAGCTCGGAGATAGTCCAGCTCGAGGAGGGACAGGACTCAACGGCTGCTTCACAGTCTCTCTCCAAATCTTGTAAGCGAGCCAACTCCCCATCAACGTCGCAGTTGCCCTCTTTGATCTCGTTCAGAAGATCAATGTTGGCGACCACCTCCTGAAGCTGAATTCTAGCCGCCATCTTCCTTTCCTTGTTGGACCACTTCTCTTCTAAAGAACTCAGAATCTCCGCATACTAACGCGACATCTCACGACGAGCAGAGCGAACGTCCCGGTCCCTCCCAGCTTCAAGCCTCGCAATTTTGGTCCGTTGAGCACCAACCTCGATTTCTAAAGCCGACTTCTCATCACAAACTTTTACCCACTCTGCCATCATAGAGTTGATCTTCTCGACCTCCTCCTTGTTCTCCCGCTTGGCGATCTCGAGTTCAGCAGAGATCCTCTTGAAGTCAAGAGAGATCCGATCAATCTCCACATCTCTCTGAGAGGTTCCTGTACGCTCCGCTATCTTCAGAACAAGGTCGTTACAAGCCTCCATGACCTGGAAGTAGGAATAATTAAAAAAAAACGATGCAATAAAAGCAAGAATTGGTAATAAAATAACAATTCGCTTAGAACAAACCTTGGCATTCGCTTCGGCGCCCTTGGTATAAGCATTTTCCTCCTCCGAGGAAGACAAAAGCGGCGCCCCGAAGCTTCGAGAACTAGGCCCATCATGTTTAGGACCAGAACTGGTCTCATATAAGGGGGAATGATCGCTTCTCCCTACTCTCCGTCTCTTCGACATATTGGAAGCAGGTTGCGACGGTCTCGGTGAAGCACTTCGCGAAGCCTTGGCAGACCCGTGCTCGCGAACTGGCACATCCTCCTCCGAATCGGAGCTCAAAGATAGCGGGGTAGGATCCACCGGCGTTTTCCTCGAAACAGACGCCCGGGATCTGAGTGATCTCCGGAACGAGCACCTCTCGTGTTAGGACGAGTAATAACCTTTTCCGGAGAGGTAGGCTCTTCATGATCAGAGGGCTCGGCGTCTTTGATCAACCCGACCGGTCCCGAGACCGCAGGAGCTATACCTAGACCGACTGGAAGCAAATTCAAAGTATGAATTCGTACCCTAGTAAACGATGACCAATCGGTGTCCCCGCGTTTTAGAACAGCCACCATTCCTCGAAGTTGGTCGGACACCGGAGAAACTCTCGGGTGAGCTAAACAAAAAAAATATAAATACGAATGTGCAATTACATAGGTTCCTTGGATAACACTGATATACCATGGATTTTACCCATTTTTACCCATGGTATATGAGTGTTTTATATACTATTTATCATGTATTGGAGTCTATTTAGAGTATTTACAGGTTCATGGACGACTTGGAGATATATGGTGATTTTGGTGCCTTTTGGAGTCTTTCAAATTGCAGAACTGTACAGACGCTTCAGATGTTTGACACACGATAGAGCTTTGATTTAGCTTTCCAGTGCCACCGGTCTGAAGTCAATCCACATCTTGTAGCAGAAGTTATGCATGGTTTACTGAAGAGTGGTCAGTCTGCCTCGCGAGAGGAAGCTGTCGAGAAGAGGATTGTATGTGGATCGATGGTGCGGAGTGCATATCGATCGACAGGGACATCAGAATGTGGGCCAAGTATATTTCATGACAGACTGAAGCCCAGGAGTTACCACAAAGTTACCAAAATACCCTTGACGGCCAGAAACCCTATTTATGTTATTTCTAAGCCATTGTTGACGGCTACGCTTTCTACGCTTTCTTTTAGTTTCATTGTTCTTAGTGAGGAGAGAAGGAATAAACTCCTTGAGAGTCCTCCTGGAACTCCTTTGGTTTTATATTATTCATGCTTTTCATCTATTCATTCATAATTTCTGTGACAAGTATCATGTCTGAATAGATCCACCTGTTAGATCTATGGTTCAGATAGGTTTGTGGGATTAGCCCCAAACTATATTTGCTAAGTTGTGATATTCATCAAATGGATTGAACTCTATGCTTGTTCTAGAGTAGCTAACTAGAGCATAGATCACTAGGATCCTTATATCTTAAATTATCCATTTGAACTAGCTTGTCTCCTGTTGAGACGAGCGAGAGCCCTCCTTGAGACCTAGTGTTCATTATCGGCTCGCGCCAAGGCTTATCTAGAAGCTGTCGATCGATATCCCGACAGGTGAATCGATCGCCGAGCGAAAGTTGTATCGATCAATATCTCTAAAGGATATCGATCGACTCTTTTTCTGTGTCAACATACGACAGTTGAGGCCAGAGATCTAGATTATTTAACCAGTGAGAGATCACTGATTGTTAAGCGGCTGAGTTCTATAATATCATGCAAACAACATGTTATGCATTTGTAGACTTTATAATCCCCAATACCTGAATAGAAGCCCTAGATCTAGCTACCATCCTTCCATCAAACAACTCGTTGCCATGCTGAACAATTATATTGTTCATCTTGTTTTCTGTTTTATTTTATTTACTGCTTTACCATATCTATTTACTGTTTTATAAACTATTTAGCCTAGCTTAATCATAACTATTAGATCTAGTGTGTGTCTTAGCTCCTTGTGGATTCGATCTTTAAGTATTAAAACTTGACCTCTTTTGATGAGAGTAATTCACTCCTTAGGGTAATTTGAGAGGTATCAAATTTGGCGCCGTTGCCGGGGAGCTTCGATCGCCATTAGATCTTGTTTAGTTAGATTTTGTTTAGGTTTTATAATTGTTCAAAAATCTCTAAATTTTTTTTCTTCTGTTTCAGGTACATAACAGGAACAACAATGAAGAGAGGATTTTTAGTTTATTCAAAGAAGCAATCAGATGGTTTATGCATGATCCGTAAGTCTACGAGGGATGTAACGATCGACACCCTCCAAGCAGCATCGATCGACAGCATACACCAGAAATCGATCGACATCGTACATCACGAATCGATCGACACCCTATAAGAACCGGTGATCAACGGAGTACACAAATCGTCAAACGAAACTGTTCATGTGAACAATATTCACGAGGGTACTGTTCACCGAAGTACTGTTCATCCGGGTACTATTCATCGAAGTATTGTTCACGCGGATACTGTTCATCCCAGTACTATCATCGAAGTACTGTTCACGCAGGTACTATTCACGCGGATACTGTTCATCCGAATACTGTTCATCCCGCATCGATCGACACTATTCATCCGACATCGATTGACACTGTTCATCCCGTGTCGATCGATACTGTTCACTTCGGCACTGTTCACCGAAACACTGTTCATCGCGGCACTATTCACCGAAACACTGTTCATCCGGACGCTATTTATCCGAAATCGATCGACACTGTTCATCACGTGTCGACCGATACTGTGTCATCGTGGTACTGTTCATCGCGGTACTGTTCATTGCGATACTGTTCATCGTGATACTGTTCATCAAAACACTGTTCATTCGGGTACTGTTCATCCGGACACTGTTCATCCGACGCCGAAAATTTTTGTTCATCAAAGATCAACTAACACCACTTGCAGAGAGACAAAGGAGATCAGAGCACTCATACTTAAGATTGATAAGAGAGATATCTGGTGAGATGAAGAAAGTCGTCCTATTGAAAATCCCTGATGTGATTGATGTTGCTGAGACAAACGATTTTACTTTGACAAGCCAATGGTATGATTTGGAAAGTGAGGACCCTTTTAAAGGTCTTCCTATTGAAAATCCCAAAGATCTTATCAAGACACTCGAGGGGTTAGCCTCATCATCCTTCTCATCAGCAAACGAGCATAATGAGGTACATGTAGATCACATTATCTGCAAGATTTTCCCATATTTTTTATCTGGAGATGCTTTTAGCTGGTTCAGTAAGTTGCAGCCAAGATCTCTAACTTGTGTGGAAGACATCAAAAGCGTCTTCTTAGGTAATTTTTCAGTGAAGCTGTAGCAATTCGAAGTAAAAGGTTTGATTACATAATAGACAAGATGAGTGAAGATCGTGAGAAAGGAATAATGACTAGTATCAGCCAGATTATTGATTATGTCTACAGCGAGGAGAATTGAGATTTTGAAACCCCAACAACTCATGTCAAGCAGCCGGACATTCAGGTTCAACATGCTTATGAGGATACACAGAGGGACAAATTGAATAGAGGACAGCTGGTCAACCATTATACAGTAGAGGATGATGAACAACATGAATCTGGAGAGCTTAGCAGAGTAGAAGAAGCCGATATTAGTGACACAAACTCAGCATCGATCGACCCCGCGACCTCGACATCGATCAACAACATCACTTCAGCATCAATCGACACCAGCATCCCTACATCGATCGACAAAGACGTTTGTCATAGATCGATACCACTTGAAATCGATGAAAGTTCGAGTTGTCCTCAGGACATTGCAGACTCGACACAGAAGAGCATTGATGTATCAAGTTTTTATCCTAACCAAGATGTAGAAAAAAAAATCACCATGGAAGATTTCTTGGAGCTAGAAGAATTTTTGAAGTTAGAGGGTGGAGAACAACTTGGAGACTTGGATTTGTGGGAACCGAAATTCGCACTGTCGATTTTAGTTAAGTTAATCGAAGGAAAACTAAGTAAACCTAGTTTTCCCTGAAGGCTCGGATTCTCTGCGATAACCAAACGAAATTGATCGAATAAAGCAACGTAGCGGAAAAATTGCACTAAGGCGTTTTATTGAATATATGGTACAATATTCTTCCGAAAAAGGGAAGTAGAGAAACGCTGAAGCGAAAAACGACGGAAATTAAGGAGACAAAACGTTCTAAGCTTTGCTCCGCTAGTCTAAACTCCTAAGTCCTAAGCTAGCAGGAATTCTCTAAGTCCCTAAGTTTCGGATTTGCTCTCTCTCTGAGATTTTTTGCTCTGCCTTTCTTCCTCTCCCAAAGCTCCTTTATATAATCCTTCTTATGACGGTCTATTCTCCTTCTGGGCCGCAAGGCGGGCTTCTTTCCATTTTCGTCGGCCTCCACGTTCATCGGGAAACTTGACATTTATCTTCGGGAAACTTGACATTTATTCTTCCGTCGATTTAGCATTCATCTTGTTACGTAAAGATAAACGTAAATCGTTGTATCTATCTCAGATAATCGTAGACAGACTGTCCGATCGCGTTTGGCTCCTTTCGGGCCGTTTCTAGGACTTCCGTTGTTTTCTACGATCTCATTGGAAGTTCCTCGTTCGTTCGTAGAGTTGAGACGAGTGGTGTCTTAAGATGACCATCGATGTTTCGTACGAAGAATCTAAGATCTTCCTTCCCGTCGATATCTTACAAGTTCCCGAAATGTTTCCGACGGTCTTAGATTGGAGTAAGAAACGGAGCTTCGTACGCGGAATTTCGATGATTCGTCCTGCGAGTATTTGGGAAAGACTCGAAGTACAGACTTCAGATCGCCGGGGACTGGGATTCGTGTACCGAAGATTGTTATCCGAAGACCCGAGGCAGCACGGGGCTAGTCGCCCGGCGACCACGGCCAGCACGGGCGCTAGCCGCCGGCGGCCACGGCCAGCACGGGGCTAGCCGCCCGGCGGCCAGGGCCAGCACGGGCGCCAGCCGCCGGCGGCCACGGCCAGCACGGGGCTAGCCGCCCGGCGGCCACGGCCAGCACGGGCGCTAGCCGCCGGCGGCCACGGCCAGCACGGGGCTAGCCGCCCGGCGGCTACGGCCAGCACGGGCGCTAGCCGCCGCCGGCCACGGCCAGCACGGGGCTAGCCGCCCGGCGGCCACGGCCAGCACGGGCGCTAGCCGCCGCCGGCCACGGCCAGCACGGGGCTAGCCGCCTGGCGGCCACGGCCAGCACGGGGCTAGCCGCCCGGCGGCCACGGCCAGCACGGGTGCTAGCCGCCGGCGGCCACGGCCAGCACGGGGCTAGCCGCCCAGCGGCCACGGCCAGCACGGGTGCTAGCCGCCGGCGGCCACGGCCAGCACGGGGCTAGCCGCCCGGCGACTACGGCCAAGGCCGGGGTCGGTTGCTCGGTTCCTTCGGTTTACGGGTGTTCGTGTTCGTTTGTCGGAAGGTTTTTCTTATGACAAATAGACTTAGCCGTTGATTTCGAGATAACCGTTTTTTACCCCAACAGTTAGCCCCCCAGCATGCAAGATGCGGGAGCGATTTTGTGTGCGAAAGATTTGAAAATCGAAATTTTTGGCTAGGAATATTTTATCCCGAAAAACTCTACCACCTTTGATTTCTTATAAGTAGCACCCCATCTCCCTCTCATTTTTCACTCACTCTCATTTTCTCAAATTTCAGAAAACATGGCTTTCTCTCCAAACGAAAAGAAAGATTCCGATGTCGAAATGAGTGAAGCTAACGAAGCCTCGCCGGCGCAGGATGCTCCTGCTCTTACGCAGACATTCGTCGAGGGGTTCAATTCTTTTCAGGACAAGATGGAGCGACGCCGTGCTGAGATGGAGTCTAGCGTGGCAGGTCCTAGTGGTACTTCCGTTCTGACTTCCGTGGCTCCGACTCTCGGATCCGATGTTACTTTAACTCCGGATCCCGCGGTCCTGGTTCTTGGACCCGACGTTACTCCAATCCCGATCTCCACACTTCCAGCCTCTGGACCCGATGTCTCTTTGCCTGCTGGAGAAATTGTCGTTCCGGAGCAAGCATCCGATGTCCAGGCTCATCCGGAGGGCTCCCCTTTCGCGCCGATAGTGGTTTCGGAGGATGCGGTGGAAGTCATGCCTCCTCCTCCAGAAAAGAAGAGGGAGATCGTTTTGGGACTTCCTGCGTCCAACGCTGTTCCACCATCGAGGGGACTTTCAAGAGCTGGGGCTGCCGGATCAGCGAAGAGGAAAAGGTGTACTAGGAGTGAGGAAGGCGAGGTTTCGGCGAGACTATCGCAGCATCGCTCCAAGGTATTTTGTAAAAACCTTCTTCCCTTTGTTATCCCCTTGATTCTCACATTCTCTCGTGTGATCAGTTTGTGTCGTTGATCGACGGGATGCTTGGTGATTGCGGACTGGAGGTTACACGTTTGTCCAAGGAGCTGGATTCGTCGCGGGAAACTCTGAAGCGTAACGAGGCTGTGCTTCAATCGATTGAGAGCACTCATGCTGCCCAGACGTCGACGCTCGAAGCTAGGATCAGCGATCTCGAACGTGATCTGGGAAAGACTGTGAGCTCGCTGCTCAAGGCGAAGGAGGAGAAGAAGAGCAAGTCCTCGGAAGTTCGATGTCTTAAGAGGCGGATTCAGCGCTTTGAGGAGATGGGAACTTGCACTGCGGCGGAGCTTGCCGGCCCGTCATCCTCGGGTACCCTGGTCCCGGGTTCGGAAATTCCAGAGGTCCAGGTTGCCGGAATTGTTGCGGACAAGGGTGGTGAGGAAGTCGGCGAGGGCGATGGCGAGGCCGTCCCTGCTTCGGGTGAGTCGGAGGATGAGGGCGGTGTTCCGGAGGACGCCTAGGTTGATCAATCCTTGAGGTGATTTTTATTTTGATTGTATTTCGGCCGTTGGTTGGCCATCATGTATGATTTCGGGACTGGCCGTTGGTGGCTTTGAATCCCTGCCCTTTTTAGGGCGTTGTATTGAATTCGCGGTACGCGTTTATAAAATATTTTGCGTTTAAAACTTCTGTTTGTCGAAGTTAGAGGGGCAGGGTGTGAGTTGTCGTCTCATTCCTGCCTCCCTGACGATCACCGTATCCGTAGTTTGTTCAAAGCGAGATTTTCCTGCGGTTTACGATTTACGCGAAAATTCGTGGAAACGTACAGACTTGAGTGAAGAGACAAGTTTTGGGATCTCGCATCGTTGACGCTTTGCCTATGAGATGTTTAAGATACCAGCAAGGCTGGGTTTAGGGCAAGACCTAGGTTTACTCTCAGACTGAGGCTGTGCGATGACAAATCGGCTTTCGTTTTGCCTGTTCGTGATTTTAACCTGATTCGTACCGTTTTAAAATCCGCGAAGTGGTATCGGCTTATATGATTTGTATGGGCACGAATCGAGCTACTTCCTTTACGAAGTGCTAAACCAAATTTGGATTTTTTGTATAGCGCGCTATGGGATCCTTGTCGGATGTAAAAGAGCCTACCCTTAGGTGGCTTGTCTGTTTAGGACGTTAGAGTTCGTTTGTTGTGATCAGCAACAACGATATGATGCCGTTTTAGAAGGCGTACGAAGGTTTTAATCGAAAAACGGATGTTCGGGCACGAAGCGACGTCTCGCAGTGCTTTGAAGTTTGTTTTTCTTATGCCATAGAGGACTTATGGGCTTTTTAGGAATCACGGAATGTTTCCGGGCGATAGTTTTATGGTTTGTTTGATGGATACTGGATCCATTGCCAAGGCCGTTAGGCGAATTGATTTGCGAAAAGTTTTCGAAAGTTCAGTTTTTTCGAAAATTGTGGGAGCGTGCGGGTGTACGCACCCCACTCCCCCCTTTTAAATCGGGGGGATAGCTGAACCCACCGGTTGGCGAGTTGCCTACGTACCTCTTTCGAGGATCAAGCCATCTCGTAGTTCTGTTGTCCACGTTTACGATCTAGTGGTAGTATTTCTTGAGATGCATCGCATTCCAAGTTCTCGGGATTTTTACGTCTTGCATGTTCGCGATTTGATACGAACCTGGTCGGACGACTTTTATGATTTTGTATGGTCCTTCCCAGTTTGCTCCCAGTTTTCCTGCGTTTCGTTCGGCAGTGTTTTGGAAGACTTTTCGCAAGACCAGATCACCCTCTTTGAATCTTCGATGACGCACGTTCGCGTTGTAGTATTTTGCGGCGGCCTGCTGGTAATTTTGAATTCGGATGAGGGCTTGGTCGCGACGTTCGTTGACGAGGTCAAGATTATCCAGCAGCATGGCATTGTTCAGGTCTTCCCGTTCGGGAAGAAATCTCCCCCGTACACCGGGGAATTCTACTTCCGCCGGAATCATGCATTCTGCTCCGTAAACGAGAGCGAACGGAGTTTCCCCCGTTGCTCGTCTTGGAGTGAATCGATGAGACCAAAGGACCCCTTCGAGTTCTTCTGCCCATCGTCCCTTTTTGGCTTCCAAGCGTTTTTTCAATCCGTATAGGACGATTTTGTTTATGGTTTCAGCCTGTCTGTTGCACTGCGGGTATCTGGGAGTAGACTTGTTAAGTCGTATTTTCCATTTTTCGCAGAATGCCTCGAATCGAGTGGAAATAAACTGAGACCTGTTGTCCGTTACGATTTCGTATGGGACACCGTGTCTGGTTATGATGTTTTTCCAGACGAAGTTCTCGACTTGCACGTCTTTGATACTTGCGTAGGATTCTGCTTCCACCCATTTCGAAAAGAAATCTGTGAGGACCAGCAGGAAACGTTTTTGTTTTGATTTGTGCAGCGGTCCGACGATGTCCATCGACCATCGCATGAAAGGGTACGGAGATGAGATAGAAGAGAGGATTTCGGCGGGCTGATGAATTGTCGGGGCGTGCCGCTGACACTTCTCGCATTTCCGAGCGAACTTCTCGCAATCCTTTACCATAGTTGGCCAGTAGAATCCGTGGCGTTTTATTTTTGTTTCGAGAGACCTTCCGCCGGAGTGGTTTCCGCACGATCCGGAATGAACCTCTTCCATGATTTTTCTCGCCTTTTCTCCTTCCGCGCAAGTCATGAGAGGTCCGGAGAATCGCCATTTGTAGATTTCGCCTTCCACGGTTACGTATCGTGCTGCCTGGATTTTTATTTTCCGGGCTGCCCATTTCTCCGCGGGTAGGGTACCATCTACGATGTAGGCTTTGATAGGTTTCAACCAGGGAGTGTCGCAGCCATAGTCTGTACCATCTTCGTTTTCTTCTGCGCCTTCGATCTGTGTTCTGATCAGGTTGGCGATTACCGGCGGTCCGATGCTTGGATGCTCTATGAATTCGACGGGAATTATTCTCTTAAGCCCTGGATCCGAGCTTGAGGCGAGAGCGGCTAAAGCGTCAGCTTGGACGTTTGTTGGGGTCAAAAACGGTTATCTCGAAATCAACGGCTAAGTCTATTTGTCATACGAAAGTATAAGGAAGAAACGGGAAGTGATCTAAGTTTGGATAGGCCGAACGACAAGGAATCCGCCTTGAAACTTCAAAGAGCCCGTTCTCTCAAACCGTGAGGACCCAGAGAACGATCAAGATATCAAATCGAAGCCCTCGTCGAGACGCACGTGCTGGTCCTGGCCACCGGCGGCTAGCCCCCGTGCTGGTCCTGGCCGCCGGGCGGCTAAGCCCCCGTGCTGGTTCGGCCGCCGGGAAACTTCAAAGAACCCGTTCTCTCAAACCGTGAGGACCCAGAGAACGATCAAGATATCAAATCGAAGCCCTCGTCGAGACGCACGTGCTGGTCCTGGCCGCCGGCGGCTAGCCCCCGTGCTGGTCCTGGCCGCCGGGCGGCTAAGCCCCCGTGCTGGTTCGGCCGCCGGGAAACTTCAAAGAACCCGTTCTCTCAAACCATGAGGACCCAGAAAACGATCAACATATCAAATCGAAGCCCTCGTCGAGACGCATGTGCTGGTCCGTAGCCGCCGGGCGGCTAGCCCCCGTGCTGGCCGTGGCCGCCGGCGGCTAGCGCCCGTGCTGGCCGTGGCCGCCGGGCGGCTAGCCCCGCGTTGACCGTGGCCGCCGGCGGCTAGCGCCCGTGCTGGCCGTGGTTGCCGGGCGGCTAGCCCCGTGCTGGCCGTGGCCGCCGGCGGCTAGCGCCCGTGCTGGCCGTGGCCGCCGGGCGGCTAGCCCCGTGCTGGCCGTGGCCGCCGGCGGCTAGCGCCCGTGCTGGCCGTGGCCGCCGGGCGGCTAGCCCCGTGCTTGCCGTGGCCGCCGGGCGGCTAGCCCCGTGCTGGCCATGGTCGCCGGGCGGCTAGCCCCGTGCTGGCTCGGGTCTTCGGATAACAATCTTTCGTACACGAATCCCAGTCCCCGGCCATCGGAAGTCTGTATTTCGAGTCTTTCCCAAGTCCTCGCAGGACGAATCATTGAGATTCCGCATACGAAACTCCGGTTCTTATTCCAATCTAGGACCGTCGGGAAAACTTCGGAAACTCGTAAGGTATCGACAGGAAGGAAGATCTTAAATTCTTCGTACGAAACAGCGATGGTTATCTTAAGACACCACTCGTCTCAACTCTACGAATGAATGAAGAACTTCCGGAGAGATCGTAGAAAACCACGGAAGTCCTGGAAACGGCCCGAAAGGGACCAAACACGATCGGACAGTCCGTTTACGATTATCTGAGATAGATACGACGATTTACGTTTATCTTTGCATAGCAAGATAAATGCTAAATTTCTGGAAGGATAAATGTCAAGTTTCCCGATGAAAGCCAACGAAAATGGAAAGAAGCCCGCCTTGCGGCCCAGGAGAAGAATAGACCGTCATAAGAAGGAGTATATAAAGGAGCTTTGGGAGAGGAAGAAAGGAGAGCAAAAATCATTAAGAGAGAGAGAAATCCGAGATTGGAGACCTAGAGAGCTCCTGTTAGGTTAAGAACTTAGAATTTAGGCGGTAGACTAGCAAGGTAGGACCTAGAACGTCCGCCGCCTCTCGTTCTATTTTCATCTTCTCCGCAGGCTCCTGTCTCTCTCGGAAGGATCTAACAATCCTTTTACTTAGAGTTCCGCACATAGAAACGGCCCGAAAGGGACCAAACACGATCGGACAGTCCGTTTACGATTATCTGAGATAGATACGACGATTTACGTTTATCTTTGCATAGCAAGATAAATGCTAAATTTCCGGAAGGATAAATGTCAATTTCCCGATGAAAGCCGACGAAAATGGAAAGAAGCCCGCCTTGCGGCCCAGGAGGAGAATAGACCGTCATAAGAAGGAGTATATAAAGGAGCTTTGGGAGAGGAAGAAAGGAGAGCGAAAATCATTAAGAGAGAGAGAAATCCGAGATTGGAGACCTAGAGAGCTCCTGTTAGGTTAAGAACTTAGAATTTAGGCGGTAGACTAGCAAGGTAGGACCTAGAACGTCCGCCGCCTCTCGTTCTATTTTCATCTTGTCCGCAGGCTCCTGTCTCTCTCGGAAGGATCTAACAATCCTTTTACTTAGAGTTCCGCGCATAGAAACCCTAGGCATTAATCTCGACATGCCTGTTTCAATGTCCAACGCTCATACTAGACGAACTCCGCCGAGGCAGTTCGATCTCTTGTTCAAATCTTTCTAACTGAACTACGTCCGACTTGATCCTCGAAAGGGGTACGTAGGCAGCCTTTCTCAAGGTCCAGTCCCAACTCTTAACAAAACCCTTGTTGTACTTAGAGTTCCGCACATAGAAACCCTAGGCATTATTCTCGACATGCCCGTTTCTATGACTAACGCTCGTACTAGACGAACTCCGCCAGGCAGTTCGATCTCTTGTTCAAACAACTCCAACTGAACTACGTCCGACTTGATCCTCGAAAGGGGTACGTAGGCAGCCTTCCTTAAGGTCCAGTCTCAAATCTTAATAAAACCTTTCCGCGTTTATTTGATCACTTGTCGTTGGTTGTCGCAGAGAATCCGGACCTTCAGGGAAAGTTAGGTTTACTTAGCTTTCCTCCGTTTTACTTAATCAAAATCGACAGTGCGAATTTCGGTTCCCACAGTTTGGCGCTAGAAGGAGGGGAGGTCGGATTCTCTTACTCAAAAACCTACGATTGGTAACAACAGCATGGCCACATCACCTGTCCGCAACATCGTGTCATTCGGGGATAGAGCAACGGCTGGTCAAGCCAAACCTCACAACGAACTCCTCATTATCAGACTAACGATCCAGGACATCGACGTAGCGAGAATATTGGTCGACACCGGATGCTCGACAAATATTATATATAAAAACACCCTCGAGAGGATGGGAATCGACCTAAACGCTATCACGGACGATCCCAATCCGATAATCGGACTCTCAGGAAACATCAAAATGACCCTCGGCTCGGTCGATCTCTCGGTCAGAGCCGGGAGCGTCACGAAGACGGTGGAATTTTTGGTAGTCGACGGTCCAGCAGCATATAACGCGATCGTCGGGACTCCGTGGTAAAATTCATTGCGAGCGATCCCCTCGGCTTTCCATCTGTGCCTCAAATTTCCAACCCTCTCCGGAGTGGAAACAATACAAAGAGATCGTAAAGCGCCGCAAGTCTGCTTGGCCACTGGGTTAAAACGGAAACACTCCGAGCCCGAAATTAAACCAAAAAAGCAAGCAACCCACGAACCAGCATCGCAGGACCCTCCAGAAATCTTCTGGCAATCGCAAAGAGCTGAGGTCCTAGAAGGGAAACGTGAGCCCACTTGCGAACCGGTAATTTCGGTCTGCCTCGACGAGACTAACCCAGAGCGGTGCGTGGAGATTGGAGCCAATCTCCGCGATCCGTTGAAAGCAGAACTCATCGCGTGTCTCAAGAAGAACCTTAACACGTTCGCTTGGACTGCGGAAGATATGCCGGGAATCGACATCAACATAACGAACACGAACACTCGTAAACCGAAGGAACCGAGCAGCCGACCCCGGCCTTGGCCGTAGCCGCCGGGCGGCTAGCGCCCGTGCTGGCCGTGGCCGCCGGGCGGCTAGCCCCGTGCTGGCCGTGGCCGCCGGCGGCTAGCGCCCGCGCTGGCCATGGCCGCCGGGCGGCTAGCCCCGTGCTGGCCGAGGCCGCCGGCGGCTAGCACCCGTGCTGGCCGTGGCCGCCGGGCAGCTAGCCCCGTGCTGGCCGTAGCCGGCGGCGGCTAGCGTCCGTGCTGGCCGTGGCCGCCGGGCGGCTAGCCCCGTGCTGGCTCAGGTCTTCGGATAACAATCTCTGGTACACAAGTCCCAGGCCCCGGCCGTCAGAAATCTGTACTTCGAGTCTTTCCCAAAGTCCTCGCAGGACGAATCATTGAGATTCCGCGTACGAAACTCCGGTTCTTACTCCAAGCTAAGACCGTCGGAAACACTTCGGAAACTCGTAAGATATCAACGGGAAGGAAGATCTTAAATTCTTCGTACGAAACATCGATGGTTATCTTAAGACACCACTCGTCTCAACTCTACGAACGAATGAAGAACTTCCGAAGAAATCGTAGAAAACAATGGAAGTCCTAGAGACGGCCCGAAAGGGACCAAACGTGATCGGACAGTCCGTTTACGATTATCTAAGGTAGACACGACGATTTACATTTATCTTTACGTAACAAGATAAATGCTAAATTTCCGGAAGGATAAATGTCAAGTTTCCCGAAGATTAATGTCAAGTTTCCCGATAAGTATGGAGGCCGACGAGAATCAGCGTTTCTAATGCTAAAATTCGATAACATTTTACGGAACACCTTTCGTAAAATAAATTCTCGAAAATATCTCACGAGACAGCTTTTGCATGATTAAACTCGACAACATTTTACAAAATAGTTTCCGTAAAATTAACTCGAGAACATTTTGTGAAAAAACTCTCGTAAAATAAAAGCTCAACAATATTTTACGAAACATCATTCGTAAAGTATAACAAGATCGTAAGCTTCTTGACCTGACCGGTTTGCTCATAGCTTGACGAAACAAGAAGCCCCACTCAAGTGACATCTTGCCATTCGTTTTCACTTGTCTACCCACCTTAGCCTTCTTCGAGTTTCGCCTACTTCTCCTCCCTTTGCTTCAACGATTCTGCAACGATTCTGCACTGTTCCTTCATGTTTCATCAAAAATCGATTCTCGATTCAGTATCGGACTTTTCGAAGACCTTTGACGATGAAACGGTAGAAGACAAAGAGGAACGGACATGAGGCAATCTCGAGTAATCAATGAGACTAAGGCAGAACGCGCAAACCGATCTAATCTCTCGAAAAACCGAGAAACGATCACCGCGCATCCTTGGCATACTCTTTCCGCTTCCGTGAGACTAATGGCACTACGGTGAGCTACAAAATTAACGAAATAACCTTCGGTAAAACTTCATGAGTAACCCGAAGCAACTTTCGCCAAAAAAACGAAATCAAAGCGGAAACATTTCCCGTGTAAACCACGGAAACAGTGCTACTTTAACTATCTGCGATTTTCTATTTCCATGAAACCAGTCATCGGTTACTGAAACCTAAAGTGGAAAATCATTTCAAAAAGTCATCACCCGTAACTTGGAAAACTCCGCTAAGATTTGCATGTCTATCTCAACGAACGTTATTCGGCCCTCGGCCAACTACGCCTTTCCAAAAAGCCCGAACCTGAATTCGGCATCACCATTAAGGACAATCGTGAATCAATATGACCTTAATACGAAAGGATCGCGGTCAGATCGTTTACCAACTCCTTGGTTAAACGGCTGAACACAGCCTTCACGCCAAGACAAAACAGCTGAACGATCGCCGCTCCAATCACTTAAGGGCCAAACGATAATCCACGATTTGTCATAAAACGCCAAGTGACCTTTACGCGAGCAACTCTGTCGCATAGCCCAAAAGCGGAAATCATGCGATAAATTTCTCGTAATAAAATCAGTCCTAACAGCCATTCGGTTAACGGAAAAATTTGAACTTAACATCGACTGATTAAGTTCAATACGCCCCGTAAACGCGGCACGAAAAGAAACGCTCGTAGCAAAGCTCCCAGAGCTATACGAGTCATTCTTACAAAAACAAATCTCAGAAGGCCAACACTTCACGAAACATAGTGAAGTTAGACGCTTCCCCCCCCCCCCCTGGTAAAATTTACGCGACCCTTCGGTCCTAAATCCTCAACACAATTCGCCAACTACTAAACGGCTGCGACAACGGATCCAGTATCCATAAAACGATTATCACATCCAGACACATGTCTCTCATCGCTTACACCTAAAATCGCTCGCTAAAAAGTAGCATACGGACCAAGCGACAAAATCACAATCCGAAGTGACTACTCGGATTCTATCCTTAACACTTGACGAAAGTATAAATCAAATCATAAGCGAAAGCCCATAATCCTCTTATGGCATGAGAAAAATAAAATCACAGCACTGCGAGACGTCGCTTCGTGCTCGGATAAACATTTTTCGATAACAAATTCATACGCCTTCAAAACGGCATCATTTCGTTGTTGCTGATCACAACAAACGAACTCTAACGTCCTAAACAGACAAGCCACCTAAGGGTAGGCTCTTTTACATCCGACAAGGATCCCATAGCGCGCTATACAAAAAATCCAAATTTGGTTCAGCACTTCGTAAAGGAAGTAGCTCGATTCGTGCCCAGACAAATCATATAAGCCGATACCACTTCGCGGATTTTAAAACGGTACGAATCAGGTTAAAATCACAAACAGGCAAAACGAAAGCCGATTTGTCATCGCACAGCCTCAGTCTGAGAGTAAACCTAGGTCTTGCCCTAAACCCAGCCTTGCTGGTATCTTAACATCTCATAGGCAAAGCGTCAACGACGCGAGATCCCAAAACTTGTCTCTTCACTCAAGTCTGTACGTTTTCACGAATTTTCGCGTAAATCGTAAACCGCAGGAAAATCTCGCTTTGTACAAACTACGGATACGGTGATCGTCAGGGAGGCAGGAATGAGACGACAACTCACACCCTGCCCCTCTAACTTTGACAAACAGAAGTTCTAAACGCAAAATATTTTATAAATGCATACCGCGAGTTCAATACAACACCCTAAAAAGGGCAGGGACTCAAAGCCACCAACGGCCAGTCCCGAAATCATACATAATGGCCAACCAACGGCCGAAATGTAATCAAAATAAAAATCTCTAAAGGGATTGATAAACCTAGACGCTCCCCGGAGCATCACCTTCATCCTCAAAACTCACCCAAAGTAGGAACGGTCTCACCGTCGCCTCCATTGGTCGCACCACCACTGCATGTCTCATATGCGCCGGCTTCGCGATCCTTGACTGCGTGGTCCTGGTCCTCCGAACCCTCCGAATGCAGGACAAGGGTGCACACGGATTTCAGACCAGCAAGAATCGAGTCGAAGTTGAGCAACGAACTCACGGTCTTCCCGACGTCACGTTCAAGATCGCCAATCAAAGGTGATGTGGATTTCCGCAATGAAATACTCTTAGCCAAAAATTTCGATTTTCAACTCATAATCTTCCGCCCGCAAGATCGCTCCCGCATCTTGCATGCTGGGGGGCTAACTGTTGGGGTCAAAAACGGTTATCTCGAAATCAACGGCTAAGTCTATTTGTCATACGAAAGTATAAGGAAGAAACGGGAAGTGATCTAAGTTTGGATAGGCCGAACGACAAGGAATCCGCCTTGAAACTTCAAAGAGCCCGTTCTCTCAAACCGTGAGGACCCAGAGAACGATCAAGATATCAAATCGAAGCCCTCGTCGAGACGCACGTGCTGGTCCTGGCCACCGGCGGCTAGCCCCCGTGCTGGTCCTGGCCGCCGGGCGGCTAAGCCCCCGTGCTGGTTCGGCCGCCGGGAAACTTCAAAGAACCCGTTCTCTCAAACCGTGAGGACCCAGAAAACGATCAAGATATCAAATCGAAGCCCTCGTCGAGACGCACGTGCTGGTCCTGGCCGGCGGCGGCTAGCCCCCGTGCTGGTCCTGGCCGCCGGGCGGCTAAGCCCCCGTGCTGGTTCGGCCGCCGGGAAACTTCAAAGAACCCGTTCTCTCAAACCATGAGGACCCAGAAAACGATCAACATATCAAATCGAAGCCCTCGTCGAGACGCACGTGCTGGTCCGTAGCCGCCGGGCGGCTAGCCCCCGTGCTGGCCGTGGCCGCCGGCGGCTAGCGCCCGTGCTGGCCGTGGCCGCCGGGCGGCTAGCTCCGCGCTGACCGTGGCCGCCGGCGGCTAGCGCCCGTGCTGGCCGTGGCCGCCGGGCGGCTAGCCCCGTGCTGGCCGTGGCCGCCGGGCGGCTAGCCCCGTGCTGGCCGTGGCCGCCGGTGGCTAGCGCCCGTGCTGGCCATGGTCGCCGGGCGGCTAGCCCCTTGCTGGCTCGGATCTTCGGATAACAATCTTTCGTACACGAATCCCAGTCCCCGGCCATCGGAAGTCTGTATTTCGAGTCTTTCCCAAGTCCTCGCAGGACGAATCATTGAGATTCCGCATACGAAACTCCGGTTCTTATTCCAATCTAGGACCGTCGGGAAAACTTCGGAAACTCGTAAGGTATCGACAGGAAGGAAGATCTTAAATTCTTCGTACGAAACAGCGATGGTTATCTTAAGACACCACTCGTCTCAACTCTACGAATGAATGAAGAACTTCCGGAGAGATTGTAGAAAACCACGGAAGTCCTGGAAACGGCCCGAAAGGGACCAAACACGATCGGACAGTCCGTTTACGATTATCTGAGATAGATACGACGATTTACGTTTATCTTTGCATAGCAAGATAAATGCTAAATTTCCGGAAGGATAAATGTCAATTTTCCCGATGAAAGCCGACGAAAATGGAAAGAAGCCCGCCTTGCGGCCCAGGAGGAGAATAGACCGTCATAAGAAGGAGTATATAAAGGAGCTTTGGGAGAGGAAGAAAGGAGAGCGAAAATCATTAAGAGAGAGAGAAATCCGAGATTGGAGACCTAGAGAGCTCCTGTTAGGTTAAGAACTTAGAATTTAGGCGGTAGACTAGCAAGGTAGGACCTAGAACGTCCGCCGCCTCTCGTTCTATTTTCATCTTGTCCGCAGGCTCCTGTCTCTCTCGGAAGGATCTAACAATCCTTTTACTTAGAGTTCCGCGCATAGAAACCCTAGGCATTAATCTCGACATGCCTGTTTCAATGTCCAACGCTCATACTAGACGAACTCCGCCGAGGCAGTTCGATCTCTTGTTCAAATCTTTCTAACTGAACTACGTCCGACTTGATCCTCGAAAGGGGTACGTAGGCAGCCTTTCTCAAGGTCCAGTCCCAACTCTTAACAAAACCCTTGTTGTACTTAGAGTTCCGCACATAGAAACCCTAGGCATTATTCTCGACATGCCCGTTTCTATGACTAACGCTCGTACTAGACGAACTCCGCCAGGCATTTCGATCTCTTGTTCAAACAACTCCAACTGAACTACGTCCGACTTGATCCTCGAAAGGGGTACGTAGGCAGCCTTCCTTAAGGTCCAGTCTCAAATCTTAATAAAACCTTTCCGCGTTTATTTGATCACTTGTCGTTGGTTGTCGCAGAGAATCCGGACCTTCAGGGAAAGTTAGGTTTACTTAGCTTTCCTCCGTTTTACTTAATCAAAATCGACAGTGCGAATTTCGGTTCCCACAACGTTTTCCGAGCGTGGAATCCTGGTTAGCGCAAATTGCTGAAAATCGTGGGCCAAGTCTTGGACGACCTTCAGATATGCGTTCATCCTTTCATCCCTTGCTTCGTATTCTCCGCTGAACTGGTTTGCGACTAACTGAGAGTCGCAGTAAGCGTGAATGTTCCGAATCTTCAGCCCCTGGGCCAGTCGTAGGCCCACAATTAGCGCCTCATATTCTGCTTCGTTGTTCGATGCATGAAAATCCAAGCGGAATGATTGCTCGAGGATTTCTCCTGTCGGCGAAGTGAGTCGGATCCCGATTCCAGATCCTTGCTTGGTCGAAGATCCATCGACATGGAGATCCCATGTTGACCCAGGATCCTCGTTAGTTAGCTCCGTTGTGGGTAATTCTACCAAGAAGTCCACGAGTACCTGCGATTTCGTGCAGGTTTTTGGACGATATTCGATATCGTACTCGCTTAGTTCAATCGCCCACTTCGCGAGTCTACCAGACTGGCTCGGACTGTGTAGAATCGTCCGTAACGGAAAAGTGGTAAGCACCACGATGGTATGAGATTGGAAATACGGCCTAAGTTTTCTTGCCGAAGTTATGACAGCGAGTGCCAATTTTTCCATTAGCGGATACCGAGTTTCGGCATCTAGTAATGTTTTACTAATGTAGAAGACCGGTTTCTGTTCTCCGAATTCTTCTTGAATCAGGACGCCACTGACTGCTGATGCGGATACTGCGATGTAGAGGAACAAGGGCTCTCCGACTACGGGTTTTGCGAGGATAGGAGGGGTGGCCAGATACTGCTTCAGCTGTTGGAAAGCTTTCTCGCAATCCTCTGACCACTCGAACTTTTTGTTCCCCTATAAGGTTTCGTAGAAAGGGAGACACTTATCCGTGGAGCGCAAGATGAATCGGTTTAAGGCCGCGACTCGTCCGGTCAGCCTCTGGACTTCCCGCTTGGTTCTCGGGGATGCCATTTCTATCAGTGCGTTGATTTGTTTCGGATTGGCCTCTATTCCGCGGAATGTTACGAGGTAACCGAGAAATTCTCCCGACGCCACGGCGAATCTGCATTTTGCTGGATTGAGTTTCATGTTGTGCTGGTTCAATCTCTCAAAGCATTCCTCTAGGTGGACTACGTGGTCGCGTTCGTCAAGAGATTTTACCAACATATCGTCGATATACACCTCCATGGTTTTTCGAGTTGCTCGGCAAACATCCGATTGACGAGTCGCTGATACGTGGCGCCGGCGTTCTTAAGACCGAAAGGCATTACTTTGTAGCAATAGGTTCCTCGGTCGGTAATGAATGCTGTCTTCTCGCGGTCTTCGGGATTCATCATGATTTGATTGTAACCGGAGAACGCGTCCATGAACGATAGGAGTTTGTTTCCTGCGGTTGCCTCGACCAGACGGTCGATGTGCGGAAGCGGAAAACAATCCTTCGGGCACGCTTTGTTGAGATCGGTAAAGTCGACGCACACTCGCCACTTCCCGTTCTTCTTCTTCACGACGACGGGATTGGCGAGCCAGTCGGGATATCTTACTTCTGTTATTGACCCAACTTTGAGGAGTCTTTCGACTTCCTCATTAACCGCAGCTAGCTCCGCGCTGACCGTGGCCGCCGGCGGCTAGCGCCCGTGCTGGCCGTGGCCGCCGGGCGGCTAGCCCCGTGCTGGCCGTGGCCGCCGGGCGGCTAGCCCCGTGCTGGCCGTGGCCGCCGGTGGCTAGCGCCCGTGCTGGCCATGGTCGCCGGGCGGCTAGCCCCTTGCTGGCTCGGATCTTCGGATAACAATCTTTCGTACACGAATCCCAGTCCCCGGCCATCGGAAGTCTGTATTTCGAGTCTTTCCCAAGTCCTCGCAGGACGAATCATTGAGATTCCGCATACGAAACTCCGGTTCTTATTCCAATCTAGGACCGTCGGGAAAACTTCGGAAACTCGTAAGGTATCGACAGGAAGGAAGATCTTAAATTCTTCGTACGAAACAGCGATGGTTATCTTAAGACACCACTCGTCTCAACTCTACGAATGAATGAAGAACTTCCGGAGAGATTGTAGAAAACCACGGAAGTCCTGGAAACGGCCCGAAAGGGACCAAACACGATCGGACAGTCCGTTTACGATTATCTGAGATAGATACGACGATTTACGTTTATCTTTGCATAGCAAGATAAATGCTAAATTTCCGGAAGGATAAATGTCAATTTTCCCGATGAAAGCCGACGAAAATGGAAAGAAGCCCGCCTTGCGGCCCAGGAGGAGAATAGACCGTCATAAGAAGGAGTATATAAAGGAGCTTTGGGAGAGGAAGAAAGGAGAGCGAAAATCATTAAGAGAGAGAGAAATCCGAGATTGGAGACCTAGAGAGCTCCTGTTAGGTTAAGAACTTAGAATTTAGGCGGTAGACTAGCAAGGTAGGACCTAGAACGTCCGCCGCCTCTCGTTCTATTTTCATCTTGTCCGCAGGCTCCTGTCTCTCTCGGAAGGATCTAACAATCCTTTTACTTAGAGTTCCGCGCATAGAAACCCTAGGCATTAATCTCGACATGCCTGTTTCAATGTCCAACGCTCATACTAGACGAACTCCGCCGAGGCAGTTCGATCTCTTGTTCAAATCTTTCTAACTGAACTACGTCCGACTTGATCCTCGAAAGGGGTACGTAGGCAGCCTTTCTCAAGGTCCAGTCCCAACTCTTAACAAAACCCTTGTTGTACTTAGAGTTCCGCACATAGAAACCCTAGGCATTATTCTCGACATGCCCGTTTCTATGACTAACGCTCGTACTAGACGAACTCCGCCAGGCATTTCGATCTCTTGTTCAAACAACTCCAACTGAACTACGTCCGACTTGATCCTCGAAAGGGGTACGTAGGCAGCCTTCCTTAAGGTCCAGTCTCAAATCTTAATAAAACCTTTCCGCGTTTATTTGATCACTTGTCGTTGGTTGTCGCAGAGAATCCGGACCTTCAGGGAAAGTTAGGTTTACTTAGCTTTCCTCCGTTTTACTTAATCAAAATCGACAGTGCGAATTTCGGTTCCCACAACGTTTTCCGAGCGTGGAATCCTGGTTAGCGCAAATTGCTGAAAATCGTGGGCCAAGTCTTGGACGACCTTCAGATATGCGTTCATCCTTTCATCCCTTGCTTCGTATTCTCCGCTGAACTGGTTTGCGACTAACTGAGAGTCGCAGTAAGCGTGAATGTTCCGAATCTTCAGCCCCTGGGCCAGTCGTAGGCCCACAATTAGCGCCTCATATTCTGCTTCGTTGTTCGATGCATGAAAATCCAAGCGGAATGATTGCTCGAGGATTTCTCCTGTCGGCGAAGTGAGTCGGATCCCGATTCCAGATCCTTGCTTGGTCGAAGATCCATCGACATGGAGATCCCATGTTGACCCAGGATCCTCGTTAGTTAGCTCCGTTGTGGGTAATTCTACCAAGAAGTCCACGAGTACCTGCGATTTCGTGCAGGTTTTTGGACGATATTCGATATCGTACTCGCTTAGTTCAATCGCCCACTTCGCGAGTCTACCAGACTGGCTCGGACTGTGTAGAATCGTCCGTAACGGAAAAGTGGTAAGCACCACGATGGTATGAGATTGGAAATACGGCCTAAGTTTTCTTGCCGAAGTTATGACAGCGAGTGCCAATTTTTCCATTAGCGGATACCGAGTTTCGGCATCTAGTAATGTTTTACTAATGTAGAAGACCGGTTTCTGTTCTCCGAATTCTTCTTGAATCAGGACGCCACTGACTGCTGATGCGGATACTGCGATGTAGAGGAACAAGGGCTCTCCGACTACGGGTTTTGCGAGGATAGGAGGGGTGGCCAGATACTGCTTCAGCTGTTGGAAAGCTTTCTCGCAATCCTCTGACCACTCGAACTTTTTGTTCCCCTATAAGGTTTCGTAGAAAGGGAGACACTTATCCGTGGAGCGCAAGATGAATCGGTTTAAGGCCGCGACTCGTCCGGTCAGCCTCTGGACTTCCCGCTTGGTTCTCGGGGATGCCATTTCTATCAGTGCGTTGATTTGTTTCGGATTGGCCTCTATTCCGCGGAATGTTACGAGGTAACCGAGAAATTCTCCCGACGCCACGGCGAATCTGCATTTTGCTGGATTGAGTTTCATGTTGTGCTGGTTCAATCTCTCAAAGCATTCCTCTAGGTGGACTACGTGGTCGCGTTCGTCAAGAGATTTTACCAACATATCGTCGATATACACCTCCATGGTTTTTCGAGTTGCTCGGCAAACATCCGATTGACGAGTCGCTGATACGTGGCGCCGGCGTTCTTAAGACCGAAAGGCATTACTTTGTAGCAATAGGTTCCTCGGTCGGTAATGAATGCTGTCTTCTCGCGGTCTTCGGGATTCATCATGATTTGATTGTAACCGGAGAACGCGTCCATGAACGATAGGAGTTTGTTTCCTGCGGTTGCCTCGACCAGACGGTCGATGTGCGGAAGCGGAAAACAATCCTTCGGGCACGCTTTGTTGAGATCGGTAAAGTCGACGCACACTCGCCACTTCCCGTTCTTCTTCTTCACGACGACGGGATTGGCGAGCCAGTCGGGATATCTTACTTCTGTTATTGACCCAACTTTGAGGAGTCTTTCGACTTCCTCATTAACCGCAGTCGCCCGTTCGGGGCCTAGCTTTCGCCTCTTTTGTTTTACGGGTTTATGAGTTGGATCGATGTTGAGTTCGTGACATGTTATGTTAATGTCGATTCCCGGCATATCTTCCGCAGCCCAACCGAACGTGTTAAGGTTCTTCTTGAGACACGCGATGAGTTCTGCTTTCAACGGATCGCGGAGATTGGCTCCAATCTCCGCGCACCGCTCTGGGTTAGTCTCGTCGAGGCAGACCGAAATTACCGGTTCGCAAGTGGGCTCACGTTTCCCTTCTAGGACCTCAGCTCTTTGCGATTGCCAGAAGATTTCTGGAGGGTCCTGCGATGCTGGTTCGTGGGTTGCTTGCTTTTTTGGTTTAATTTCGGGCTCGGAGTTTTTCCGTTTTAACCTAGTGGCCAAGCAGACTTGCGGCGCTTTACGATCTCCTTGTATTGTTTCCACTCCGGAGAGGGTCGGAAATTTGAGGCACAGATGGAAAGTCGAGGGGATTGCTCGCATGGAATTTAACCACGGAGTCCCGACGATCGCGTTATATGCTGCTGGACCGTCGACTACCAAAAATACCACCGTCTTCGTGACGCTCCCGGCTCTGACCGAGAGATCGACCGAGCCGAGGGTCATCGTGATGTTTCCTGAGAGTCCGATTATCGGATTGGGATCGTCCGTGATAGCGTTTAGGTCGATTCCCATCCCCTCGAGGGTGTTTTTATATATAATATTTGTCGAGCATCCGATGTCGACCAATATTCTCGCTAAGTCGATGTCCTGGATCGTTAGTCTGATAACGAGGAGTTCGTCGTGAGGTTTGGCTTGACCAGCCGTTGCTCTATCCCCGAATGACACGATGTTGCGGACAGGTGATGTGGCCATGCTGTTGTTATCAATCGTAGGTTTTTGAGTAAGAGAATCCGACCCCCCCCCTCCTTCTAGCGCCAAACTGTGGGAACCGAAATTCGCACTGTCGATTTTAGTTAAGTTAATCGAAGGAAAACTAAGTAAACCTAGTTTTCCCTGAAGGCTCGGATTCTCTGCGATAACCAAACGAAATTGATAGAATAAAGCAACGTAGCGGAAAAATTGCACTAAGGCGTTTTATTGAATATATGGTACAATATTCTTCCGAAAAAGGGAAGTAGAGAAACGCTGAAGCGAAAAACGACGGAAATAAAGGAGACAAAACGTTCTAAGCTTTGCTCCGCTAGTCTAAACTCCTAAGTCCTAAGCTAGCAGGAATTCTCTAAGTCCCTAAATTTCGGATTTGCTCTCTCTCTGAGATTTTTTGCTCTGCCCTTCTTCCTCTCCCAAAGCTCCTTTATATACTCCTTCTTATGACGGTCTATTCTCCTTCTGGGCCGCAAGGCGGGCTTCTTTCCATTTTCGTCGGCCTCCACTTTCATCGGGAAACTTGACATTTATATTCGGGAAACTTGACATTTATTCTTCTGTCGATTTAGCATTCATCTTGTTACGTAAAGATAAACGTAAATCGTTGTATCTATCTCAGATAATCGTAGACAGACTGTCCGATCGCGTTTGGCTCCTTTCGGGCCGTTTCTAGGACTTCCGTTGTTTTCTACGATCTCTTTGGAAGTTCCTCGTTCGTTCGTAGAGTTGAGACGAGTGGTGTCTTAAGATGACCATCGCTGTTTCGTACGAAGAATCTAAGATCTTCCTTCCCGTCGATATCTTACAAGTTCCCGAAATGTTTCCGACGGTCTTAGATTGGAGTAAGAAACGGAGTTTCGTACGCGGAATCTCGATGATTCGTCCTGCGAGGATTTGGGAAAGACTCGAAGTACAGACTTCAGATCGCCGGGGACTGGGATTCGTGTACCGAAGATTGTTATCTGAAGACCCGAGCCAGCACGGGGCTAGTCGCCCGGCGGCCACGGCCAGCACGGGCGCTAGCCGCCGGCGGCCACGGCCAGCACGGGGCTAGCCGCCCGGCGGCCACGGCCAGCACGGGCGCTAGCCGCCGGCGGCCACGGCCAGCACGGGGCTAGCCGCCCGGCGGCCACGGCCAGCACGGGCGCTAGCCGCCGGCGGCCACGGCCAGCACGGGGCTAGCCGCCCGGCGGCTACAGCCAAGGCCGGGGTCGGCTGCTCGGTTCCTTCGGTTTACGGGTGTTCGTGTTCGTTTTTCGGAAGGTTTTTCGTATGACAAATAGACTTAGCCGTTGATTTCGAGATAACCGTTTTCTACCCCAACAGGATTCGAGTGTAGAAGTCACTATGGAAGACTTCATAGAACTGGAGGAATGGCTTGAGTCGGAACAAAAGCTTGATGACGAGCGGAACACTAAGAGAAAAGATATGGAGACTTCGGCAAAGGCTCGCATCGATCGATACCGACATGATGAGATCGATCGACACCCGCCATATAGCATTGATCGATATCCACCCGAGTACATCGATCGACGCACATCGTTTGATGAGCTACCAGGATTCACGGATAAGCTGGAACCGATTGAGGAGAGAATGCACAAGTCTGAGACCTCTTACCTTGCTGTCCCTGAACATCTAAGACCCATATGCGCAGAAGAAGCTGCTGGGATTTGCAAAAGACTGAAGAAGATACATGACCCTGTGCAGATTGTGGTTCCTTGTACCGTGGTTGAAGCTGAATCTCCTATACCACCAGATAGAGGTGTGCATCTAGATTCCTGCAATGGAGTATTTAATGATCATCAGCATGTAGTAGCTTCTCAGAGGGAGATGAAGTGTAGAACTGAAGTCGACAAAGGCCTTAGAGAAGAAGCCTCGATCGACACTGTTCAGAAAACATCGTTCGATAATATCACTCCACCATCAATCGACATCTACCGGATACCACCGATCGACATCATCAATCTGTCATTGATCGACACTGACCATACATCATCGATCGATACCAGACGCGAATCAGAGCAGAATGAGTATGAAGTGTGTGGAAATGTTTTTGATGGAGGTACCACCACGCGTTCAGACAAGTCTGGGGGAAAGATGATGATGAATTGGAAGAACAGGAAAAGAACCAAAAGGGATTCTCAGTTAGCATTGATTCCTCACTTCTCCGATGATGTCAGGAAATTTGGAGTGAGACTACACAAGTATGTGGAAAAGAAGAGGAGAAATTGGAAGAAGCGGAAACGAACCAATGGAGGTTCTCAGTTACCATTGACTCTTTACTTTTCAGATTATGTCAAGACATCAAGAGTGCGCAACATAAACTTCTCACACCCGTTTGCAAAGCTTCGAGCACTCCTTATTGCTGAGATGATAGACAAAGGAGAAACGTCTATGGAGGAGGCTTTTCACACAAGAATGATAAAGCCTCAAAGATTGGACTTTGAGATTTGTTTTGGAGCATATTCTTATTCTCATCCGGACCAAATCAGATCTCCCAAAGTCAAGCTAATGACTAAAATAAGCGCTGAGTGGGAGGCAACCCACTGATAGGTTTATTTCAATTTGGTTTTATTTTTTATATTACTGATTTTTGTTTTTAATTATTGCAGAAAAAAAACAAAGAAAAAAAAGATGAACAGTACGCACGAGACAGTGCCGAGCGACACTGTAGCAACAGTGTCGAGCGACACTGTAGTAATATCATCGATCGACAATGTAGCAGAATCACTGTAGCAAGGCTACTGTAGCAGAGTCACTGTTCATCCGAAAAAAAATTAGTTAATTCGTTTTATTAGTAACTTTTAGACTTTTAGTGTTTTATCTATGTTAGGTTACAGGAAAAGATTCATGGAAGAAGCATTGATATACCAATATCGAACGATGGTTGCAAACATTGGTCGATAGAGCATTACTAGCATCGATCGATCGCCACTTAATTGTGTTGATCGATAGAGCATCAAGAGTATCGATCGCCACTTAACTGTGTTGGTCAATATTCACATCAAAGTTAGGTATACTGTTTTTCCTTGTTAATTATTGTCCTTATAATTTATTCTTCCACCAATCTTAGACTGTATAACACTGGTAACAGTGTTGTTTAAGTCTGAGGGATGTCGTACTAATATTATAATTTAGATTAGCTATTTAGAATAGGGACCCGAGTAAACGATTGCCATAATATCGACCGACGAGAAGAAGTCGATATCGATCGACATAACCAAATCTGCCACGACCGATGACAAATCATTTACATCGATCAAAATCTATTCCGGTCAGGTATTTCATTCTAACTTATTAAATTGAGTATTTATGGTTTATTTCTCACCAATCCCCGACTTGATAACACCATTATAGTATTATTTAAGTCTGGGAGAGGTTCTACTGATATTGTGTTTTAGTTAAAAAAAAAAAGAAAAAAAAAATCCACGTAAACGATTGCTCAGCACATCACCCGATGAGACCAGCTCGATATCGATCTCCAGCACTTCATATCAAACGTTCGATTGTCTCTTCATTGTGTCAAACGATCTCTCTAGCCATCGACTGATGGGATCATATCGATATCGTTCGACAACGCTTCATCTTCAACGATCGATTGATACTTCATTGTGTCGATCAACACAGACATCAGCGAGCTGGTATATCGTTCTTACTTGTTAATTTTGTGCTATTGCTTTATGATTTTCACCTTACCACCAAATGTTTTACACCGGGGGCAATGTAATTTAAGTCTGGGGGGATTACTAACGATTATCTACTTTATGATTCTTATTTAAAATGTTTTCAAAATGTTTTTATTGAGTCAAGAAGAGGATATATCTTAATCGATTTATTATTTGTCATCTAACCACTCTTTAGACAAGTCTTAGATTTACTGACTGCAGAAGTACTATAGATACTAAAGTGGATCAACCTGTCAACTATGTTTGCACTTGCTGAGATTGTTTGAAGGAACCAAAGCTGACCTCCAATCTAATACTGACTTGATTTGCTTGTCTTGGGGCTTGGTATACATTGGATCGGAATCCTCCTGCAAGTCTGGAAGGTAAAAAGTCTGTGTGTTTTTGGTTCCCTTCCTTCTCTCTCTTCGGCATCTCAAAGATCTAAGTTTATAAAGAAAAGATTGAAATGATTTCTTGAGAGGCAGATAGGTAAATTACCTGCGACCCCATTATTCTAAATCTCAAGGGATAGGTAAATTACCTGTGACCCCATTATTCGCTACACTTTGTCAAAATGTATGAGTTACATATGCAATGTCAATGAGATAGACTAGATGACCTGTGTTGGCATCGAAACCTGTTGAATTGAAACTAATAAGAGATCCAGAGAAGAGAGATGAGGGGAGAAATGGATCAGAGAAGACTACCTGTGTGTTGAGAAACTTGCTGGAGTTGAGTCCATGTGTCCTTTGATCGATACTCCCAAGGTAAAGCCTACACTTTTATGTTTATGCAAGAAATGAAGTTAGTAGAGAGGATTGTCAGACAGGATCTATTAGGTTGTGGAACTAGTGGAATTTGGTTGCTATATTAGGATATGGTATAATGTGCTTCTAAGGTTAAGATGTTTAATGATTTGGTTTGCACTACTAAAGAGATGATGAACTGAGTTATTTTAAAATCCTTTGAGTCCCTGCTGTTTTCAAACCTCTTTATGAGAGACTGCTTGTTGGTTTTGCTTGAGGACAAGCAAAAGGGTAAGTCTGGGGGAGTTGATATACCATGGATTTTACCCATTTTTACCCATGGTATATAGGTGTTTTATATACTATTTATCATGTATTGGAGTCTATTTAGAGTATTTACAGGTTCATGGACGATTTGGAGATATATGGTGATTTTGGTGCCTTTTGGAGTCTTTCAAAGTGCAGAACTGTACAGACACTTCAGATGTTTAGCTCTCGATGAAGACCTTCCCACTGTTGGATTTAGCCCATCTTTTGACACAAGATATAGCTTTGATTTAGCTTTCTAATTCCACCGGTCTGAGGTCAATCCGCATCTTGTAGCGGAAGTTATGCTTGTTTTACTGAAGAGTGGTCAGTCTGCCTCCCGAGAGGAAGCTGTCGAGAAGAAGATTGTATGTCGATCGATGGTGCAGAGTGCATATCGATCGACAGAGACATCAGAATGTGGGCCGAGTATATTTCATGACAGACTGAAGCCCAGGAATCACCACAAAGTTACCAAAATACCCTTGACGACCAGAAACCCTATTTATGTTATTTCTAAGCCATTGTTGACGGCTACGCTTTCTTTTGGTTTCATTGTTCTTAGTGAGGAGAGAAGGGAGGAACTCCTTTGGTTTTGGTTTTATATTATTCATGCTTTTCATATATTCATCTATGATTTATGTGACAAGTATCATGTGTGAATAGATCCACCTGTTAGATCTATGGTTCAGATAAGTTTGTGGGATTAGCCCCAAACTATACTTGCTAAGTTGTGATATTCATCAAATGGATTGAACTCTATGCTTGTTCTAGAGTACCTAACTAGAGCATAGATCACTAGGATCCTTATATCTTGAATTATTCATTTGAACTAGCTTGTCTCCTGTTGAGAAGAGCGAGAGCCCTCCTTGAGACCTAGTGTTCATTATCGGCTCGCGCCTAGGCATATCTAGAAGCCGTCGATCGATATCTCGACAGGTGAATCGATCGCCGAGCGAAAGGTGTATCGATCGATATCTCTAAAGGATATCGATCGACTCTTTTTCTGTGTCAACATACGACAGTTGAGGCCAGAGATCTAGATTATTTAACCAGTGAGAGATCACTGATTGTTAAGCGGCTGAGTTCTATAATATCATGCAAACAACTTGTTAGGCATTTGTAGACTTTATAATCCCCAATACCTGAATGCAACCCCTAGATCTAGCTATCATCCTTCCATCAAACAACTCGTTGCCAAGCTGAACAATTATATTGTTCATCTTGTTTACTGTTTTATTTTATTTACAGGTTTACCATATCTATTTACTGCTTTATAAACTATTTAACCTAGCTTATTTATAACTATTAGATCTAGTGTGTGCCTTAGCTCCTTGTGGATTTGATCCCTAAGTATTACAACTTGACCTCTTTTTATGAGAGTAATTCACTCCTTAGGGTAATTTGAGTGGTATCAAACACACCAGTAAAAGTTCAAAACCTTACTAATAGTTTCGGCCCAGCGTTGAGGAAGCAGGGAGAAGTCAAAATCTCCCACTGTGGATGAGTCGACCTTGAAAACAAAGAATTGATCTCGCCACTGATCATCCCGATAGGGTGTCCCACCAATCACATGGAGGCCAGGGCGAGGAGACGCCAAAAATGTCCCAGAATTCTTCTGGTTGCGCTTTATGAGATATAGGCTGTGCAACTCCTCCAGCTCAAACAAAAGCTTCTCTTCTCTGGCCCTCACGAGGATCGCTAGGAGGTGTCGAAGAAGGTTCGGGCATAGCTATGTGAGAGAAATCCCAAGATCGGCGAGAATCTCTAGCAGCTGTCTCGGAATCGGGAAAGAAAGCCCGCAAGACTCGAAGAAGTGGAGATATGCTCTGCCATACCCGTTTCTAACGGTCTCCGGAGTCTCGTGATCGGAAGCAAGTTCACAGACCACAGCGTGATCTACTCCAAACGAGGGGTATAACTTTTTTGCTCTTGCGTGATCGTCGGACTTGGGAACGAAAAGGAAGACATCTCGCAAAGATAAGAAAAGAAGAAAAATCACAAGAACAAGAGAAAGAAAGATGATCGGAAGTGAAAAAGAAAGATCTAAGCTTCATCGCTATTTAAAGGAAAGCCTCAAACGGGTATATTCCGGCTCCCGAGGAACGCAATAATTGCCTTGGCTACCTTATAACCGCCACAATCACTTCCCCTTTTCCCTAGAAAATCACGCGCACGACCGTTATGCGGTGAAATATAACGGACAAATTGAAACATTGAAAACCGAAGAAGATCCAACCAAATTCCCGAACCAAGTAAACCGAACCGTCTCTTTCCATCTCGATCGAAAGAAAAGAGACTGGGGGACAAATGTTGGACCCAATTTTTGACATAGGCTAAATGGGCTATATTTAAAATGGACCGTAAAAGGATTAAACCCATAGCAACATCAACGACGTGGAAAAGAAGGTCGCCGAAGTCGAGAAGGTCACGGAAGCAGTTACAAGAATAGCGGAGTCGAACCTATAAAAGGAGGAGGATATCAAGGCTAAAGGACACAGCAAAAACCCTAGAGAGAGAGAGAGAGAGCACACCACACATTGACATCTTTCTTACTTCGTTTAGATCTCATTCTTGATCGACCTCCTTGTTATAGTCGATCTCGTAGCTATTCTTTGTATTCGACCTCTTAATCAATAAAAGTCCATTTTTGTCTACTGAATTCCGATTACATCATTGTGTTCTAAGGATATCGTTGCCTACATCTTTTGTCACTTCCCTAGTATACTTACAAACACTACAAATTACTTGAGTGTAGATTTTAGGTTCTACAAGGGCGGCCATCCTTTCTGTCAGTCTTTGCACCTCCTTGACGTTGCGAGGGGAAGGGATCACCTGGATTGCTCTCACCTGCTCTTGGTTTGCTTCAATGCCCATGTGGGTGACTATATACCATAGGAACTTCCCAGAGCTTACCCCAAACGAGCACTTTGAAGGGTTCAGCTTCATGTTGTACCTTCTGAGAGTGGTGAAGGCTTGTTGAAGGTGCGAGATGTGGTCCTCGGCGTCCAGGGACTTTACCAGTATATCATCAATGTAGACCTCCATGGTCTGCCCTATTTGATCGGCGAACATCATGTTGACAAGCCTTTGATAGGTCGAGCCTGCGTTCTTTAATCCGAAAGGCATGACCTTGTAACAGTAGATGCCCCTTGAGGTCATAAACGAGGTCTTCTCTTGGTCGTCAGGATGCATTAGGATCTGGTTATATCCGGAGAATGCATCCATAAAACTCATCAGCTGATGACCAGCAGTTGCGTCGACTAGCTTGTCGATGTGAGGCAAGGGGAAGGGGTCTTTAGGACATGATTTGTTAAGATCCGTGAAGTCGATACAGACTCTCCATTTCCCGTTCTTCTTCCTGACGACCACTACATTAGCTAGCCATTCCGGGTATTGGACCTCTCGTATTAATCCAGCATCCATTAGGGTTTTCACCTCTTCGTTGATTATCTCGTCCCTTTCAGGAGTGAACTTCCTCCTCTTCTATCTGACGGGAGGATGCATTGGATCCACTTTTAGTTGATGCATGATGACATCGGGATCAATTCTGGGCATGTCCTCGTGGGGCCAGGCGAAGCAATCGGAGTTGGATCTTAGGAAGTCGACCAATCTTCTTCTCAGGCCTTCTGGAAGCTTAGAACCTCATCCATTTTTTCCACTTCTGGTTCTTCGGTATGCGGGGCCGGAAGCCTCTTCTGTTATTGCTATAAGACTTGGGTCTTTTCCTTTAGGGTGGTCTGATAGTAGGACCTAGCATTTTCTTGATCTCCCTTGACCGCCTTAATGCCCCAGGGAGTTGGGAACTTGACCAGCTGATGCAAAGCCGAAGGACGGCTCCCATGTCGTGGATCCAAGACTTTCCTAGTATCACGTTGTACGATGAAGGGCAATCGATGACTAGGAACTCCGTGGCTTGATTTATCCCCTCGGCGTACACGGGGAGAAGGACATCTCCTAAGGTTTTATTGACCTCTCCACTGAAGCCTACAAGGGGAGTCGCCTTTCTAGTTAGAGCTGTAGGTTCCAACCCTAGGTCGGCGAAGGCCGAATGGAAGATTATGTTGCTGGAGCTCCCATTATCTACTAGTATTCGCTTGACCAAGCAGTTTGCTATGGTAACAAGAGCGTCGTGGTGAGGAGTAAGGACCTTCTCCTGCTCCCTTGCAGTGAAGCTGATCTCGTCTGTTCCGAGGAGTAGGCGCTTAGGACCCTCGGCCTCTTGGCCGTTCCTGGCGTTGCGAGTACTTCTCTTGGCAGCGGCACTACTAATTCCGCTTATCTCCGATCCGCCTGTGATGACATGGATCACCCAATCTTGCTGTGGTGGCAATGCGGGAGCAGCTTCGATAGAGAGACCAGGACCTTCCTTATTTAGAAGGTTCTTGGCCTTATCCGAGAGGAACTCCCTTAGGTATCCTTTCTTGAGGAGCTCGACGACTTCCATCTTCAAGGCTATGCAATCTTCCGTAGTGTGACCATGGTCACTATGGAACTCGCACCATCGCTTGGGGTTTCGATTAGCCTCTGCGGCCTTCATTTTAGGAGGCCACTTGACTTGAGGACCCATTTGTCGTAGGACACCGATCAGTTCCGGTTTGGATATCTCAAGATGAGAGATATCAGGCCAAGTAGACACCATCATTCCCTCGGATCTAGGCAAAGGTCGATGTTGGTACCTGCCCCTGCTCGGGTTACTAGTCTCCCTAGCGGACTTGGGATGAGAGGGCTCGTCACGATCATTCCTAGTTGGCTTTGAGGTCTTGTGATCGTACTTCGGACAGGCTTTGGCCCTACTAGCAACATCTTCTTCCCACCTTACTTGAGCCCAAGCACGATACAATACGTCCTCCATAGTCCTGCACTTGTACTTGATCAGCTCTTTGTAGAGATCTCCTTCCGGGAGTAGGCCCCGCTTGAAGGCTGAGATAGCCGTATCAGCGTTGCACTCACGGATAACCACCTTCTCTTGGTTTAAACGTGCTATGTAGGTACGAAGGGGTTCTTTCCTATGCTGGAGGACTTTGTAGAGGTCGTCTGAGTTCTTCTCTAGGTTGCGACTACTAATGAATTGCTCTACGAACTTGTCGCTAAGGGCTGCAAAGGACTTGATGGACTTGGTGGGAAGGTTGATGTACCATTGGAGTGCAGGGCCAGTCAAAGTTGATCTGAATCCCTTGCGCATGGTAGCTTCTCGTGCGTCACGAGGGATTGCTACTGCTAGCATGCTTTGCTTGTACTGTGCGATATGATTGTCAGGATCCCCAGTACCTTCATACATCTTTATGCTCGGGAAAGAGAACTTTTGTGGCGTCTCCACCGAAGCAATATCTTCCATGAAAGGTGTATCGGAGTAGGACCCCTGATTACTCCTTCGAATAGGAGGAGCTACCCCTGGGAGCCTTTCTACCAAAGATTGAATGGTGTCAAACCTTTCGGAGACCACCCTTTCTAAGTAGGCTGCTAGAGCTGGATCTGAGATCCCAGGATCATCTGGTGCGTACTCTTCGTCCTACGTATCGGAATCGCTATCCACTTGCACTCGGGTCCCATTGTCTGCAGCTTCTTGGCCTTCGGGTTCGTTGTCGGCGGAGACGGGTCGATGAGGTGCTCCTTCACCATCGCGTGGAGTGTTGAGTGAAGCCATGGGTCGAACCCTAGTTCGGAACCGCTTTCACTTGTTGCTAGTTTCACCGAAGGTTTGGTTCTCTTGTTGGAGGACGAGATTCTCCGCTTCTATGGCGTCTAGGTTCTCGGCGCTCTGCTGTAGCTGCTTGGAGTGTTCTCCAAGTTGGTCTTTTAGGGTTTGAACTTCGAGGAGAAGTTCAGGACCTCCGGGTGTGGTCTCCCGAGCTTTGTGGAGATCGGTAACCTGACTCTGAAGAAACTCGAGCTTGTTGAGGAGTTCGATCTCCCTCAGAGTCATCTCTGCTTGGTTAGTATCGTCCTCTAGTGTCATCGTCATGTAGTTGGATCACTCCCCTCCTTCTAGCGCCAAACTGTTAGGGTATTTTTGTGTAGGATCGTTTTAGTACTATGGAACACTAGAGAATTTGTATTGAAGCAAGAGAAATCGTAAACTATAAGATGTTATTGAGTGTTTGATTCGGGACTACAATGTTTGGGCGTATAAACCCTAGTCTTTGTCGCCTAAACTCTAATCTTCTAGTCTAGAATAGTTGATCCTTTATTCTAGGGTTTGGGCTCCCCTTTTATAGTTGTATATGTCGGCTTCAAGTAATAGAACTCTTCCATAATCGGAAAAATGGAAGTTTCCCCTTAGGCGGAAAACTTCTATTTTTCTTCAAGGGTCTGTCCGATCAAGGGGGTCGGACCTAAGGTAGGGGTCGGTCCCTGGTTTCTTCGTGAGCGAGGGTCCAGGAGTCGAGGAGCTATCCAGAAGCTGGAGAAAACTTATGTCTGAATATTTTTCCCCAACAGCGTTCATTAACCGTGTACATTCCTCGATTTGGTTATCTATGCTAAGAATTTCCTTTTTAGTGATTGAGAGAGTACTTTGTAAGGGTTTATGAGAGTATAGATATGCAAAGAATTTTTCAGCTAAAGTAGGGATGCGTCTATGTGGGAACCAAAATTCGCACCGTCAATATTTCGTATATTTTAGGAAAGTAGGAAAACCCTAATTTCCCAGAGGTCCTAGATTTCTGAAAAACCACACGCCAATCAATCAGAACACGAAAATAAACGAGAAATAAAATAAGAAATCGTAAAAAGAGAGCAAGAAGGGATTTTTTTCTGTATCTGCGTATGGGCGTAACAACAAGGTAACGTGCTTCGGCTACGAGAGCTGTCGGCGAGATCCCTAGTCTAATACCCGAAGGTGGCTAAAACTAATTGAGTCGCAGCTCGAATAACAAAAACGGAAAAATTCCTAAATCGCTCTAAGTGCTAGTTTGCTCTGAAAAACGTCTCTCTCTATGCCTCTCTCCTTGAACTCCTTATATACTCCCTCCTAGGTCAGTTTACGCTTCCCCCTTTTGCCCTTAAGCCGTCATAGTCGAAAAATGGAAATATTCCAGTTTTTCCGATCTTCATGATTATCTGCGGAAAGTTTCCATTTATCCGCGGAAACTGATGTTTATCCTCCAAGCATAAACCGTCATAAGATTTATGGAATTTTAAGAAATCGTAAGTGGGCATTGAATCAAGTTTAGGACCCTTTGGGCCGTCTTTCGATTTGAGACGTTTGTTACGATTTCTTAGATAAAGTTAAGTTTCCACAGTTTCATTGTAAACCGAACGGACGATACCATTTGATCGAGAAATCAAGAAATGGTTGGCCGCGGCTTGCGGAGAGCTTGTTCCCGAGCTCGGTAGCTATAGCGACCGAGCTTGTTCCCGAGCTATAGCGACCGAGCTTCGTATGATCCGTTGGTTGTTCCGTGATTGCCAAGCCGCATCCTCGTGGTTTAACGATCTTTTGTTATCTCTGATGATCGTGTTTTAACGAGAAGTTTGTTTAATCGCAGAATCTTTTGCAAGGATACGATTTTTACGATTTATTCTCGTAAAAATAATTGAAGTCTTATTTTATCGAATGTTTCGATACTAACTTCGTCGCGACGGTTTTTGACCCCAACAATTAGCCCCCAGTACGTTAAAATCGTTTGGGGTTTCAAGCGTGCGTTAAGGTGAGTCGGACAAGATAGTCGTTTTTTTAGACGAAGTTTGTATTCGTAAACTCGTAAAAGATAATATTCATACGAAAAGGAGATCGATTTTAAGCGTATGAATACATATATATATATATATATATATATATATATATATATATATATATTGAATAGTATGTAACCATACTTCTATAAGTTTTGGGATTTCTCCTTCACTTCCTTCACACCTCTTCACTTTTCTTTCTCCAAATTCTCTCTCAAGATGTCTTCCTCTCAAGATGGCAAGAAGAACTCAGATGTTGAGATGGCTGAAGCTCCGCCGGCTCCGGCCGTCGAGCCTACTCCCGAGCCTACTTGTGTCGCCGGCTTCCTTTCGTTCCGCGAGAAGATGGCTCGTCGCAAGGGCGAAAAGGAAATCATCTGTGCCGTTGAAGAGAACCCACCCTCTCCTGCCGCAGTGGACGCCCCGGCTTCCGTTCTGAGGTCCCAATCCTCCCTGAGGTCGGAGAGCATCCTGAGATGCAATCTCTAGGAGTTCCAACCCAGGCCTTGTTGGGGAAAATATCCAGACATAAGGTTTCTCCAGCTTCCAGATAGGTCCTCGACTTCCGGACCCTTGCTCAAGAAGAAACCAGGGGCCGACCCCTGCCTTAGGTTCGACCCCCTAAAACGGACCGACCCCTTGGAGCAAAATAGAAGTTTTCCACCTAAGGGGAAACTTCCATTTTTCCGATTATGGAAGAGTTATATTACTTGAAGCCGACATCTACAACTATAAAAGGGGAGCCCAAACCCTAGAATAAGGGATCGACTTTCGGAGGCTAAGAGATTAGAGTTTAGGTGACTAGAAGTAGGGTTTATACACCAATACATTGTAGTCCCGATCAATATACTCAATAACATCTCTTTGCCCTCGATTTCTAACTCTGTTATACAAATTATCTAGTGTTCCGTAGTACTTAAACGATCCTACACAAAAATACCCTAACATGCCTCAGGATCGTTGTCAGTTCCGATCATCGTTGATGACAAGGAGGAGGCCACCGAGCGAGTACCTCCAGTCAAGAGGGAGATCGGTTTGGCGTTGTGTGCAGCTAGCGCTGCTCCGGTTGCTTCTGCTCGGTCTCGGAAGAGGAAGTGTGTGGCGCCTGCCAAGGTAGGTTCTTCGCTGCCGGAGGGATTGCGTATTGCACCTGCACTCCGCGGAGAGGTACGTCGTCCAGATTTTAACTTATCCTTCTGCTTCGGTTTTATGCTTGTTAATACGACTTTCCCCTTTGTAGTTCATATCTCTGATTGACGGGATGATTGGAGACTGCAGCACCGAGGCCGCTCGCCTTGCCAGGGAGCTCGGAGAAGCGCAGGGTCAAATATCCGAGATCCAGGGTGCAATGACAGCGGTGACGGATTCCTGCACTGCTAAGGTGTCTAAGCTCGAGGGGCAGCTTGCCGAGCTCGAGAGAGATCTTGGGAAAACATCGAGTGCTTTGATCAAGGAGAAAAAGACCAGGAAGGCAAAGGCTTCGGAGGTTCATCGACTTCAGCGTCAGATTGAGACCAGCGAAGACTTGACGCGTCGTAGTGTTGATGATGCCATGGGTGCTTTGCGTGCCGAGTTCCAGTCCCGTTTGACGGGTTTCGCTGAGATCCTGAGCTCCTTAGAGCTTGTTCACAGCAGGGATCTGATCTTGGCAGGTATTGATGGCGGGATGGCGGTTATCTGAGCGCTCAAAGACGATACTCCTTCGTCTCTTCAGTCTGAGGAGGATGGCTTATCAGCCCGTGGGGCCGAGTTAGGATCCGCTGATAGGAGCTTCGAGCTTCTGCTGTCCGACCTACAATCTGAATGCATGCTGGCACGATCTGCGGAGGATCCCGAGAAGCATGGCTCGGCGACTGGAGATGAAAGAGATGACGCGGCCCCGAGTGAGGCAGGTGAAGGAGACGTCTAGGTTTAAGGTTATGGTCTTTGTTTTAAATGTTTTCTGAGTTTGCGTTTGTTCCGGCCTATAAGGCCGTGTTTTTATTATCGGGACTAGCCGCTTGTGGCTTTGAATCCCTACCGCATTGCGGTTTTTAATCAATGAATATCGGATTTGCGTTTATATGAGAACTTCTGTTTATCGAAGTTTGAGGGATGGGGTATGAGTTGTCGTCTCATCCCTGCCTCTCAGATAATCACCGTATCTATCGCGTGTATAAAGCGAGATTTTTTGCGGTTTACTAATTTACGCAAAGGTTCGTGAAACAGACATACTTAAGTGAAGAGACAAATTTTGGGATCTCATATCGGGTGTTGATACCATGTCTATGAGATGTTAAGTACCAGCAAGGCTGGGTTTAGTGGAAGACCTAGGTTTACTCTCGGACTGAGGCTTTGCAATGACAAATCGGCTTTCATTTTGCATGTTTGCGATTTTAACCTGACTCGTACCGTTTTAAAATCCGCGAAGTGTTATCGGCTTATATGATTTGTCTGGGTACGAATCGAGCTACTTCCTTTACGAAGTGCTAGACGAAATTTCGGTTTTCTTGTATAGCGCGCTATGTTATCCTTGTCGGATGTAAGAGAGCCTACCCTTAGGTGGCTTGTCTGTTTAGGACGTTAGAGTTCGTTTGTTGTGATCAGCAACAATGACATGATGCCGTTTTGTAGGCGTTTTAAAAAAATTATCTGAGAAAAAATTTATTCAGGCACGAAGCGACGTCTCGCAGTGCGGTGAATGAATTTTCTTATGCCATAAAAGAATTACGGGCTTTTGATGGAAAGCGTAGTTAGACCGCGAATTGTCTTCGGGTGATAGTTTTCTAGATGTGATAATCGTATTGGTGGATGCTGGATCCGTTGTTTGTTTGCGAAGAGTTTCGAAAATTCGAAGTATTTGTTTGTAAAGAGTTTCGAAAGTCGTGGGGTATATGAGTATACGCACCCCACTCCCCCCCCCCTTTTAATCGGGGGGGGGGGATAGCTGAACCTGCCGGTTAGAGAGTTGCCTACGTACCCCTTTTCGGGGATCAAGCCGTCTCGTAGTTCTTTGATTGTGATGTTTTAGTGATAATACTTTTTGAGATGCATGATGTTCCTAGTTCTAGGGATTTTCACACCTTGCATGTTTTATCTTTCGTAGGAACCGGGCCGGACGACTTTTATAATCTTGTATGGTCCTTCCCAGTTTGCTCCTAGCTTTCCTGCGTTTCGTTCGGCAGTGTTCTGGAAGACTTTGCGCAAAACTAAGTCTCTTACGTGGAATCGACGATTTCGGACGTTAGAGTTATAGTATTTTGCGGCTGTGTGTTGATAGTTTTTAATTCGGGTCAGGGCCCGGTCTCGTCGCTCGTTGACGAGATCGAGGTTATCCAATTGCATGACATTGTTGATTTCTTCTCGTTCTGGGAGAAGCCGTCTACGGATTCCGGGAAATTCGACCTCTGCGGGAATCATGCATTCGGTGCCGTATACGAGGGCGAAGGGTGTTTCTCCCGTTGTACGCCTCGGAGTTGTGCGATGTGACTAGAGGACTCCTTCGAGTTCCTCCGCCCATCTTCCTTTCTTTTCATCCAAACGTTTCTTGAGTCCGTCGAGGACAGTCTAATTGATTGTTTCTGCATGTCCATTGCATTGCAGATATATGGGAGTTGATTTGTTTAATCGTATCTTCCATTTTTCACAAAACGCTTCAAAGCGAGTAGAGATGAACTGGGATCCGTTATCTGTTACTATTTCGTACGGGACTCCATGTCTGCAGATAATGTTTTTCCATACGGAATTTTCGACTTGGACGTCTTTTATACTTGCGTATGATTCGGCCTCTCCCCATTTTGAAAAGAAATCCGTGAGGACCAGCAGGAAACGTTTTTGTTTGGAATTATGAAGAGGCCCTACGATATCCATAGCCCAGCGCATGAAAGGGTATGGTGACGTAATGGAGGAGAGTTCTTCCGCAGGTTGCCGAATAGTCGGAGCGTGCCTCTGGCATTTTTCACATTTTCGTGTGAATTTGTCGCAATATCCGATCATCGTTGGCCAGTAATACCCGTGGCGTTTGATTTTTACAGCGAGTGATATGCCGCCGGAATGATTTCCGCAGGAACCGGAGTGAACTTCTTCCATTACTTTTCTCGCCTTATCCTCTTTTAAACACGTCATGAGTGGCCCAGAGAATTTCCACTTGTAAATTTCTCCGTCAACCGTTACATAACGAGCGGCTTGGGTTCGGATTTTTCGAGCTGCCCACTTCTCGGGGGGTAATTTTCCGTCGATGATATACGCTCGTATCGTCTCCAGTCATGTCGCAGCCATATTCGTTTTGTTCTGGCTTTTCTTCTGATTGGACTGCGACTTCCTCTTCGTTATCGTCTTGAATGAGATTGATGACGATGGAGGTCCAATGCTCGGATGTTCGATGAACTCGACCGGGATTACTCTTTTAAGTCCTGGATCCGAACTCGAGGCCAGGGCTGCGAGGGCGTCCGCTTGCGTATTCTCAGAACGAGGAATTCGAGTGAGAGCGAAGCAATCAAAGTCTTGGGAGTTGGGACAGGGTTTGGACTAGTTTGAGGTATGCTTCCATCCTTTCATCCCTGGCTTTGTACTCTCCACTGTACTGGCTTGCGACCAGTTGAGAGTCGCAGTAAGCATGGATGTTTCTTATTTTCAATCCGTGGGCTAATCGTAATCCCGCAATAAGGGCCTCGTATTCTGCCTCGTTATTCGATGCGTGGAACTCCAATCTAAATGATTGTTCGAGGATTTCTCCGGTCGGCGATGTCAGGCGGATGCCGATACCAGATCCCTGCTTAGATGACGATCCATCAACGTGAAGGAGCCAAGTTGAGTTAGGCTCTTTGTTAGTTATGGCTTTGGTTTGTAGTTCCACCAGGAAGTCTGCGAGTACTTGAGACTTCGCACTCATCCTGGGACGATAATCTATATCGTACTCGCTGAGTTCGACGGCCCATTTGGCTAGCCTCCCCGACTGGCTCGGACTATGCAATATAGTTCGGATGGGGAAAGTCGTGAGGATGACGATGGTGTGGGATTGAAAATACAGCCAAAGCTTCTGCGCTGAAGTTACGACTGCGTATGCTAATTTTTCCATCAGAGGATACCGTGTTTCAGCATCCAGCAATGTTTTGCTTACGTAGAATATGGGTTTTTGATCTCCACGTTCTTCCCGGATCAGGACGCCGCTAACAGCCGTTGCCGATACTGCTATGTATAGGAATAGAGGTTTCCCTTCTACGGGTTTCGCGAGAACTGGGGGAGTCGCCAGATAATGCTTTAGTTGTTTTAATGCGTCTTCGCATTCACTCGAATCTTTTGTTCCCTCGCAAGATATCGTAGAAAGGTAACCATTTGTCCGTTGAGCGGGATATGAACCGATTGAGTGCCGCGACCCTCCCGGTCAACCTTGTTTTTGGGAGAGGCCATCCCGATGAGTGCATCGATCTGTTTTGGGTTGGCTTCTATCCCGCGATAAGTTACCAGGTAACCAAGGAATTCACCCGATGCTACGGCGAACCTGCACTTGGCCAGATTGAGTTTCATGTTATGTGAATTCAATCGAGCGAAGCACTCCTCAACATGGTCGACATGGTCATCAGCGTGGAGGGATTTGACGAGCATATCGTCGATGTAAACCTCCATTGTTTTTCCGAGTTGATCGGCGAACATTCGATTGACGAGAATTTGATACGTTGCGCCGGTGTTCTTAAGGCCAAAAGGTATTACTTTGTAGCAATAAGTTCTGCGGTCCGTAACGAATGCTTTTTTCTCGCGGTCGTCGGGATTCATCATAATCTGATTGTATCCTGAGAACGTGTCCATGAAGGATAAGAGTTTGTTTCCTGCCGTCGCTTCAACTAATCGGTCGATGTGCGGCAAAGGGAAACTATTTTTCGGGCAATCTTTGTTGAGATCGGTAAAATCGACGCACACTCGCCATTTTCCATTCTTCTTTTTCACCACGACGGGATTCGCAAGCCAATCTGGGTAACGGACTTCCGTTATAGACCCCACTTTTAGAAGTTTTTCGACTTCCTCGTTGACTGCGGTTGCTCGTTCGGGGCCTAGCTTTTGCCTTTTCTGCTTTATTGGTTTGAACGTTGGGTCGGTATTCAGTTAATGACAGGTAATGTTAATGTCGATTCCTGGCATGTCCTCCACAGCCCATGCGAATGTGTGGAGATTTTTCTTAAGAAAAGTTACTAGTTTTGTCTTTAAAGGTTCGCAGAGATTGGCTCCGATTTCGACGCGTCGCTCTGGGAATGCTTCATCGAGACAAACCGTAACTACATGTTCACAGGTTGATTCGCGTTTTTCTTCTAGGGCATCAGCCCTTCGAGATTGCCAGAAGAGTTCAGCCAAATCCTGAGTGTCTTCATCTGAAATTTGTTTCCTTGTTTTCTTGGGAGCGGTGTCGGAATCGGACCTCTTGCGCTTAATTTCCACAGCGAGGCATGTCCACGACATTCTGGGATTTCCCCAGATCGTTTCGACTCCGTGGGGAGTCAGAAACTTAAGGTACAGATGATACGTCGATGGGACTGCTCTCATGGAATTTATCCAGGGAGTGCCCATGATCGCGTTGTACGATGCCGGGAGGTCCACTACTAGGAACTCCGTGAGTCTTTCTGCCGTTCCGGCTTTGACAGCGTAACTGATTGACCCTGAAGCAACGGTGGGTTCTCCCGAAAGCCCTATCAGTGGGCTGGAGTCTTCCGTGATTTTCGACGGATCGACCTTCATCTTTGCGAGAGTCTCTTTGAAGATGATGTTAACCGAGCTTCCGGTGTCAATCAGTACTCTTGCGATGTCGATGTCGTGGATTATCAGCTCAATTACCAGGAGGTCGTTGCGAGGTTTGGTCTGTTCGACCGCTGTTCTCTCCCTGAATGAGATCTCGTCTGGAAAAGATGAGATTTCCATCTCGTTTCTGATTGTTGAGCGGTTTTTGCGGGTGAGATTGATCCGTACCCCCCTCCTTCTAGCGCCAAACTGTGGGAACCGAAATTTGCACCGTCAATATTTCTTATATTTTAGGAAAGTAGGAAAATCCTAATTTCCCAGAGGTCCCGGATTTCTGAGAAACCACACGCCAAGCAATCAGAACACGAAAATAAACGAGAAATAAAATAAGAAATCGTAAAAAGAGAGCAAGAAGATATTTTATTCCGAATCTGCGTATGAGCGTGATAGTGCTCAAATTACCCAGTAGAGCTTACTCTCTCAAATAAGAGGTACATCTGTAGTACTTAGGGATCGAATCACGAGGAGCTAGGGAACCAATTAAATAAAATCTACTAATCAATCCTTGGTGAAGTTGGTTTATATGATGGAAATAAAAATAGCAATTCCTAAAATGAGCAAAGTAGTTTCTCTAACTAACAATATGATGGGTTGTTTAAATGTGATAAAGAGTGCTAGACATAGGGCTTTTATTCAGGAATGGAGATTATAATTTCTATAAATGCTTTAAAAGTTTGCTTGCATGATACTATAGATCTCAGCCGCTTAACTCTAGTGATGTCTCACTGGTTAAATAATCTAGATCTCTGGCCTCAACTGTCGTATGTTGACACAGAAAAAGAGTCGATCGACATCCTTTTGAGATATCGACCGATACACCTTTCGCTCGGCGATCGATTCACCTGTCGGGATATCGATCGATGGCTTCTAGATATGCCTAGGCGCGAGCCGATAATTAACACTATGTCTCAAGGAGGGATGTCGCTCTTCTCAACAGGAGACAAGCTAGTTCAAATGGATAATTCAAGATAATCAAAGATCCTAGTGATCTATATTCTAGTTAGCTAATCTAGAACAAGCATATGGTGCAATCCATTTGATGAGTACCACAACTTAGCAATTATAGTTTGGGGCTAATCCCACAAACCTATTTAAACCCTAGATCTAACAAGTAGACTACTCAGACATAGCTAAGCAATTCATGACAATGGATAGATGAAAGAATTGCATAGATAGAAATAAGTAGAGATACAAAAGGAGATGAGAAATCTCTCCAATCTCTCAAGACAAAATAAAACTCTAGTCTCTCTCTCACACTCTCTGCTTAGACTCTCAAGGCTTGCTTTTCTCTAAGTTGTCAAAAGCTTGCCGTCAAAAACACTTAGCAAGAATATTTAAGCATTTCCATTAGGTTAAAAACTCGTCAGGGGCAATCTTGTAATTTGGTGAAGTCTTGGTGAAGTAATCGGCTAAACCATTTCGTCCTCGATATCAATCGACAACACAAAATGTGTATCGATTGATTATAATCTTCTAGTACGCGGATCTTCTCAGCTACATCGATCGATAACTCAGGATGAGTATCGATCGATTATAATCGCAATGTTGACTTCCGACTTGGTCTTGAATGGTCAACTCGGGTGTATCATCTCTTGCACTCCAAAATGCTCCAAAAACATCACTTTCTCACAAAATGCTCCTTAACCTGAAAACATATCTAACAGGCTAGAAAACAGATTAAATATATAATAAAATACTAGTATGCCATGGTTGAAAACGGGTAAAATCCATGGTATATCAACTCCCCCAGACTTACTCCTTTGCTTGTCCTCAAGCAAAAACAGTAGTCTTTGGAAAAGGTTTGAAAACAGCAGGAACTCAAAGATTCAAAATATTGAAGTTATCACTCTATGGGTTTGCAATTCATATCTAAACATCCTAATCACAGAAGTTCATTATGCCTTATCCTAACTTAGCAACCAAACTCATCTAGTCAACAACTTAGCAAATCTCATCTGACATTTCCCTCTACTATCCTCATTTCTTAACATAAAATAAAAGTGCAGGCTTTACCTTGGGAGTATCGATCAAAGGACACATGGATTCAATTCAAACAAGTATCTGAACACACAGGTAGTCTTCTCTGATCCCTTTCTCCCCTCATCTCTCTTCTCTGAATCTCTTATTAGTTTCAATTTCAACAGGTTTCGATGCCACAAAGGTCGTCTAGTCCATCTCATTGACATTTGCATTGTAACACATACATTTCTGACAAAGTGTAGCGAATAATGGGGTTTTTGGTAATTTACCTATCCCTCGTTTCCACAATGTGTGATCATCCTTGAGATTTAGAATACTGGGGTCGCAGGAGACACTCCTACCCCTCTGCCTCTCAAGAAATCATTTCAATCTTTTATAACATAAACTTAGATCTTGAGACGCTGAAGAGATAGAAGGAAGGGAACCAGAAACACACAGACTTTTTACCTTCCTGACTTGTAAGAGGATTCCGATCCAGTGATTTCCAAACCCCAAGACAAGCAAATAAGTCAGTATTAGTGTTAGAGGTCAGCTTTGGTTCCTTCAAATAATCTTAGCTAGTGAATATAGATGACAAGTTGATCCACTTTAGCATCTTTAGTACTATCTGCAATCAATAATCTAGAATGGTGTTAAAGAGTGGTCAGACAATCAAATATAAATCTATATCAATGTTCCTATTTAATACTTATATGAAAAATAATTTTGAAAAACAATTTGAATACAAACCAAAATAAAAACACATATTAGTAAACTCCCCCCAGACTTAAATTACACTGTCCCAGTGTAACACAGCCGGTATTGAGGTAAATAAAATAAATCATAACTAATAAATAGAACAAGTTAGAATGATTAAAACTGATCGACAAGGTGTCGATCGATTCGTAGTGGTGTACGTCGATCGTTAGTAATGGTCGTGTGGTGTCGAGCGATATGAATGGTAAATGTCGGTCGACGGAATCATCATTCTACTCGGATCTTATAAAAATCTGCAAAATAAATCCGAGAAATAAAAGCAAAAATGAAAAATAATAAAATAAAGGAAAATAAAAGAAAACCTAATAGTGGGTTGCCTCCCACTCAGCGCTTTGTTATAGTCATTTAGCTTGACTTTGGTAGGTGTGTGACTCAGGGGGTGCAGAAACTGCTGATTACCGGACAACAATGTGGCAACGAAGCTTCTTGTGGCATCATCTGATCTCAGCTGTTTCGTATCTATCTTGAGGACTGTATCTTGAAGTTTTCCTCACAGAATTCTCAATGTAGTCGATGTTGCCAACCTTCCTGTAGACGGTTTGGTAGGTGTATACTGATAACTCCCTCAGCTCATGCTGTAATGCATCAATCTTGTCATGAATTAACTGATCTCGGTCTGCCAAAGATTTGGTGTCGACCAATGCTACTAGGTGCGCGTCGGTCGTTTTGCTGAGAGTTCTGTCGGTCGACTCAGTATCAACTGTGTCGATCGATGGTGAGTGATGTTCTTGATATTGCAGAGCACGTATATCGCCCTTCATTTGGCGAGTAGTTCTCCATAGGCTGTTCACTCGTTCGTTAACAGTGTCGTCAATGTTATCACAGGTCCCGTTTTGTCTCCTTTCCAAAGCATACATAGCTTCGTACAGCTCTTGTTTGATCTCATCAACTTCTGCTGTAAAGCATGCTTTCTTCGCTGGTGGTGGCTCGATGTCGATCGATATTGGTCTAGGCCTATCGATCGATGTTGCGTTTCTGTCATGAAGTCCAAAATGATCTTGAACTATGCTCATGTCTTGGTGTGCTCGTTCAGCTGTTGTGACAGGGTGTCCTGGTATCGCAGGATAGGTGAACTGAAATTGTCATGCTTCATCTCGTATGCTTTTGATATCACTCAAATTACCCTAAAAAGTGAATTACTCTCTCAAATAAGAGGTTCAGATGTAGTACTTAGGGATCAAATCCACAAGGACTCTAGGATTACTTGAAGGTTCAATTAATTAGAAATAAAGATAGACTTAAGGTTTTATATGTTTTAAAGCAGTAAATATTAATGTGAACAAGGAAGTTGTTCAGTAACTGAAATGAAGGTTGTTTCTAAATGAGGGAGATAGCTAGATTCAGGTATTTCTCAGGTATGAACTTATGCAGTTTGAAAGTGACATTAGGGCTTTAGTCCTTTGAACTCAATCAATTTGTACGACCAGTAGGGTCTCCTTTGACTAGATCCCGGATCTCAACTGTCGTTTGTTGATCTCGGAAAAGAGTCGATCGATACGACTTTCGTCTAATCGATCGATACACCTTTCAAACAATCGATCGCTACAACGATGGTTGTATCGATCGATGGTAATTCTAGCAAGCATTATCGATTTGGTTGAACACGTTCTCTAATGATCTAGACCACCTTTCGCATGTGTCTAGTCAGTTAGATCACTTTAGTTTGTTTCAGGGTATTGAGAGTATACTGTTGGTTATCTCTTCAATCCTAAGATCTAGATTTAAGGGTGATCAATCCTAAATCTAGTATAAAGAATAACTAAAGTGAAAGAACCAATTTAATCACCCTAACAATTGTCACAATCTCATCACATGATCCACCCTTATGAGAAACCTAAATCTAACAATTAGGTTTACTCAGACATATTCATGAGAGACAAAGTCATGATGGTTTGAATAAAACTTAATATGAAATAAGGAACACAAAGAGTAAATGAGTAAGATAAAAGGGAGTTCAAGATCTTCTCTGTTTTTCAGTCTCAGATCTATCTCTCCAACTCTAACCCTTCTCCTAAGGTAGCCAAATTGCTTCTCTTCTCCAATAGGTCTCTAGGCAAGTCTGCCTCTAAAATGATACAAAACCCTAGTATATAAAGCCTAACAGGCGGCCAGGGACTAATTGTGTAAAATAGCACACTTTGTGATACTTGAAAATCTTCGAAATTGTGATCCATCGAATGGCTTAATGTCGATCGACACTCTTCGATATCTGTCGATCGATTGTAATTGACTCTAATCGTCCGATCTCGCATGTTTCCTATCGGTCGATTCTTCATTCGTGAGAATACTCTAAAAATGCCTCAAAGTATTGCTTTCTTCAATTAGGTATCTTTGCCTGAAAATACTCTCAAATACTTTGAAAACGAAGTAAATATGATTGAAAACTCTCATATACCATTGCTAAAAACGGGTGAAATTCATGGTATATCAACTCCCCCAGACTTACTCTTTTGCTTCTCCTCAAGCAAAACAAACGGTAGTCTCTCCGAAGGAGGTTTGAAAACAACACGACTCTATTTTTGAAAACTTAAAAATCCTCACTTCTTCGTCATAAGAATATAAACGGTCTCAACCACAAACGCACGTTTACACCTTTTCCTAGTCTAGCAACCAAATTCGTCTATCCAACAACTTAGCAGATCTTGTCTAAAATTCTCCTTTTACTAACCTCATTTCTTTACGTAAGATAAAAGTGCATGCTTTACCTTGGGAGTATCGATCAAAAGACACATGGATTCAATTCAAACAAGTTTTCTGAGCAGGTAGTCTTTTCTGATCCTTTTCTCCCCTCTTCTCTATATCTCTCATTAGTTTCAATTTCAATAGATCTTGATGCCACAAAGGTCATCTTATCTATTTTATTGACATTTGAATTGTAACTCATACATTTTTGACAAAGTGTAGCGAATAATGGGGTCTTTGGTAATTTATCTATCCCTCGTTTCCACAATGTGTGATCATTCTTGAGATTTAGAATACTGGGGTCGCAGGAGACACTCATACCCCTCTGCCTCTCAAGAAATCATATCAATCTTTTCTTTATAAACTTAGATCTTGAGATGCCGAAGAGAGAAGGAATGAAACCAGAATTGCACAGACTTGTACCTTTTCAGTCTTGTAGGAGGATTCCGATCCGATGTATACCAAGCCCCAAGACAAGCTAAGCTAGTCAGTATTAGGTTGGAGGTTAGCTTCGGTTCCTTTAAACAATCTGGGCAAGTGTGGCTAACTGACAGGTTGATCCACTTTAGTATCTCTAGTGCAATCTGTGGTTAATAGGTCTAGAGTAGTGCCAAAAGAGTGGTTTAGAAAATCATTAATTGCAATTTATATTTCCTTTCTGACTTGAAAAACAATTTAATTTTTGAAAAATAGATGATAAGAGATAAATGTTAGTAACCTTCTCCCCCAGACTTAAATTACACCGTCCCGGTGTAATAATAAGTAGGAGAGAAATAAATAGAAAAAGTTAGAAGTGTAGATAAAGAAGCAAAGTGTCGTACCTTTATGTCTGTCCCGTCGATCGATTTACCAGAGACGGTATCGATCGACAGGTGAAGACAGAATGTGTGATAATGTGTTAGCACGGAACTCACTCACTCGTCTAGCTTGTCTCTCAAGTTAGCTCTGTTGTCAGTCCAAACACAAAGAAAATTAAACATACGAAATAGTAAAAAAGCATAAAACATAGATAAGTTTAAAACATAAATCCTGCAAATCCGAAACATAAACATAAAAATAAAAAGTCTGAAAGATAAAGAGAAGAGATAAGAAGGCTAGTCGGTGGCCTCCTCGTCCTCCTCCTGCTGGTACTGGTGAGATGGTCCTGGGTCTGCTGCTCTGACACTCCTCCTGCTCGCACATGCTGGTCGCGTGACTCTAGCCAGATGGCTCAAAGAGCACTCACGACCGTCCTCTGAAAGTCTGCCTCAGGCATCGGGACGTCAGGTATGTCCGGGAAGTCAGGAAGGGGAGCTGCGGGTGCTGCATGCGATCCTCCAACACCACGCTCCATCGGTACCTGGCGAGACTCGGTGGTGAGATCCAGTAGGAACTCGTCGTCGGGCCTGAACCGGATCCTCTCGACCTGCTGGTCGAAGTCAGTGAGTGATGCATGCGGTAGCTGAAGCATACGGTAGCGGCGGTCAATCCTGAAAAACCAGAGAAGGCTCTCCTTGAGCCAGACGCAGTTCATCAGGTGCTGCTCGTCCATGAAGAGATGGCGGCGGTCTGCGGTACTCCTGTCCAGACGGACACCACAGAACTCAAAGATCGGTGTGAGAAGACTACCCACACTCTCCTTCTTCCTACTCGAACCTGAGAAGGGTTTCTTCTTCAGTGAGATCAGATGCTCGGCGAAGAGAGCTCCATGGTTGGGGACTACCAGTCCCGCAGTGTCGAGGTGAGAGAGATCGACCAGTCCGTTCACCGCTGGGAAGAGCAGTGAGAGATCATGTAGGCGCACCTTGTTGGGCTCCATCTTGCACAACAGAGTATAGCCCGTAGAAAGTAGCGGAGCGTCGGGTGACGAACGTCGGACTGAGTCGCGGAGCCGCTCCAGCTGCCTGTGCCTATGATCTTACAGAAGTCACTCGCACCAGGGAGAGGCGAGAACCTGCAAGATGTCGCATCCTCCTCAAAACCGAAGATGCCGCAGAGCTGGGGGATGGTGATAGAGTATCTCTTCCCTCGAGCAAAGAAAGAGAGAACGCCGTCGCCCGCTACTTTAGGACCGTCATGGCGGTAGGTGAGACGGACAGAGGCCATGAACTGGCGCACTAATGAGATATGGAGGTCGTAGGCGTGTGTGGCTATGGTGCCCAAGCCGAGCTGAGCAATCAACGCGTACAGATCCTCCTAGATCCGCATCTTGTGTGTGACCTCCGGGTCAATGAAGCGTGTAGGCTCGATGTTGACGTTGAGCCATGCGTTGTAGTGCAAGCTGTCGTAGTCATCCCACTGCTCGGTGAGCTCTCTCTCGAGACACTCGGTGCTGGAGATGACCGCCCTCGGGTCCACGAAGTTGCGACCCTCTGTGTACGGGATGGGAGTCCTATCATCACGTGGCCATGGAGGCCTCTCGTCGTCCCGAGGGACTCGTGGTTGCCGGTGGTTTGAAGGGCCAGCGGGATCACTCCTCCTCTTCGTCCTCCTCTCTCTCTCAGTGTCCGAATCTGTGCTCATTTGAAAAGAAAAGTAGAACGAGTAAGTTAGCGTTGGTTCGCGAAAACGAGTCATATCGACCGATGCACACTCGTGTGTGTCGATCGATAGATTAGATCAGTGTTCATCAGAAAATCAGAAATCGATCGACAGGACAAAGTCTGTGTCGATCGATAGCGACTCGCGAAACCTGCAATTCACAGTTCATACGAAAACGAATCGAAAGAGAGGATTGGAGCAAAACAAACTATCCTAGCACTTAGATAACCAGTTTAAACATCTAAAACGACCTAGAATTGCACCAAATCAATCCGATTTTCCCCAATTCAAAACCCAAACCCTAGGGTTTCAATCCAAAGAGAATTTCGGACCAATACCTTGGAGAATGAGAGAAATGCTAATGTGGCAACAAAGCTTCTTGTGGCATCATCTGATCTCAGCTGTTTCGTATCTATCTTGAGGACTGTATCTTGAAGTTTTCCTCACAGAATTCTCAATGTAGTCGATGTTGCCAACCTTCCTGTAGATGGTCTGGTAGGTGTATACTGATAACTCCCTCAGCTCATGCTGTAATGCATCAATCTTGTCATGAATTAACTGATCTCGGTCTACCAAAGATTCGGTGTCGACCGATGCTACTAGGTGCGCGTCGGTCGTTTTGCTGAGAGTTCTGTCGGTCGACTCAGTATCAACTGTGTCGATCGATGGTGAGCGATGTTCTTGATATTGAAGAGCACGTATATCGCCCTTCATTTGGCGAGTAGTTCTCCATAGGCTGTTCACTCGTTCGTTAACAGTGTCGTCAATGTTATCACAGGTCCCGTTGAGTCTCCTTTCCATAGCATCCATAGCTTCGTACAGCTCTTGTTTGATCTCATCAACTTCTGCTGTAATGCATGCTTTCTTCGCTGGTGGTGGCTCGATGTCGATCGATATTGGTCTAGGCCTGTCGATCGATGTTGCGTTTCTGTCACGAAGACCAAAATGATCTTGAACTATGCTCATGTCTTGTTGTGCTCGTTCAGCTGCTGTGACAGTGTGTCCTGGAATCGCAGGATAGGTGAACTGAAATTGTCATGCTTCGTCTCGTATGCTTTTGATATCACTCAAATTACCGTAAAAAAGTGAATTACTCTCTCAAATAAGAGGTTCAGATGTAGTACTTAGGGATCGAATCCACAAGGACTCTAGGATTACTTGAAGGTTCAATTAATTAGAAATAAAGATAGACTTAAGGTTTTATATGTTTTAAAGCAGTAAATATTAATGTGAACAAGGAAGTTGTTCAGTAACTGAAATGAAGGTTGTTTCTAAATGAGGGAGATAGCTAGATTCAGGTATTTCTCAGGTATGAACTTATGCAGTTTGAAAGTGACATTAGGGCTTTAGTCCTTTGAACTCAATCAATTGGTACGACCAGTAGGGTCTCCTTTGACTAGATCCCGGATCTCAACTGTCGTTTGTTGATCTCGGAAAAGAGTCAATCGATACGACTTTCGACTAATCGATCGATACACCTTTCAAACAATCGATCGCTACAACGATGGTTGTATCGATCGATGTTAATTCTAGCAAGCATTATCGATTTGGTTGAACACGTTCTCTAATGATCTAGACCACCTTTCGCATGTGTCTAGTCAGTTAGATCACTTTAGTTTGTTTCAGGGTATTGAGAGTATACAGTTGGTTATCTCTTCAATCCTAAGATCTAGATTTAAGGGTGATCAATCCTAAATCTAGTATAAAGAATAACTAAAGTGAAAGAACCAATTTAATCACCCTAACAATTGTCACAATCTCATCACATGATCCACCCTTATGAGAAACCTAAATCTAACAATTAGGTTTACTTAGACATATTCATGAGAGACAAAGTCATGATGGTTTGAATAAAACTTAATATGAAATAAGGAACACAAAGAGTAAATGAGTAAGATAAAAGGGAGTTCAAGATCTTCTCTGTTTTTCAGTCTCAGATCTATCTCTCCAACTCTAACCCTTCTCCTAAGGTAGCCAAATTGCTTCTCTTCTCCAATAGGTCTCTAGGCAAGTCTGCCTCTAAAATGAAACAAAACCCTAGTATATAAAGCCTAACAGGCGGCCAGGGACTAATTGTGTAAAATAGCACACTTTGTGATACTTGAAAATCTTCTAAATCGTGATCCATCGAATGGCTTAATGTCGATCGACACTCTTCGATATATGTCGATCGATTGTAATTGACTCTAATCGTCCGATCTCGCATGTTTCATATCGGTCGATTCTTCATTCGTGAGAATACTCTAAAAATGCCTCAAAAGTATTGCTTTCTTCAATTAGGTACCTGTGCCTGAAAATACTCTAAAATACTTTAAAAACGAAGTAAATATGATTGAAAACTCTCATATACCATGGCTAAAAACAGGTGAAATTCATGGTATATCAGCTTTCATCCTATCTTCCAGTGCTACGAACCTTGTGTCGATCGATGGTGAAGGTTGTGTGTCGATTGATGGAAAAGTAGCATCCGTAGCTTGATCTTTATGGTGAATTGATGCTAGCTCTTTCTGTAGAAAATTGATCATCTTGCTTAAGCATTCGACATTGTTGTTGAGAGGGTTGTAGACGTCTCCAATCCGTGTATTGATATAAGCAATCTCCCATTCATCTCTCTTAGGTGATGAACATTCTGGTCGGTCCTTGGATGTAGTCTTGCCGATGTCGATCGATGGTACAGGTACTCTGTCGGTCGATATTGGTGGCGTAGCTTCCTTCTCAAGCATGGTTAATATGTTTCCAAGCTTCACTCTCATCTCAGCCATATCATTCTTGAAATCCTTGTAGCTGACATCCAAAGGCTGGAAAGTGTCTTCCACCAATGTGTGCATGTTTGCCTCAAGGTGTGCATGGCTCTCCATACATCAGTCACCATATCATCTATATCCTCTCTACTGTAGGGTACTGGTGGTGGTCTGTATGCATGGTAAGGGCGTGTGTGTACTGGAAGGCGTAAGCAACCTTTGTGAAAAAGTGATGCTCTCTCCAGAATTCTCCTTATTTGCTCCTTGGTAACATGGATGATTTCACCATCAACTCATCTAGCATAGCCAAACTCATCTCTGTAGACACCATATTCATCCTTTGCTTCCCATTTGAATCTCCTGGATCCATCAGTATTGAAGGCACGTCGTCCAAACTCCAATCGTTTGTCAGGCGATCTGACTCTTGGTCTGTCGATCGATCTGGGATCTCCGCCATCGATCGATGGTGATGAAACGATGTCGATCGATGGTGAACTCCTGGGTTGACCGAAGTTTTGAGGAACTGTATCCTCCCTTGTGGTGACGTGGTGGTTGTCCTGGACGTGAGCTAGGATGTCTGGATGGCCACGTTGCTGTGTGAACAGGTTTTCTGTTCCATTAGCAACTTGGAGGATGTCTGCTATGTCTTCTCTGGTTATGTGCAGAACTCTTCCATCCATTGCTCTTGCATAGCCATCTGTGTCCCTGAAAATTCCAAATTCATCAGGTGTTAGTGAAACGTTCCTGATATCATAAGGGTCTTGAAATCGAGATTGAGCTCTGTTGAAGGCGTCGATCGATGGTGATGTGGTGGTGGCGATCGATGGTGCACGTCTAGCTGCATTGTTGGATCGATTATTCATGGTGTTGCAGTCCTCCATTGATAAGTTTCTGAGTGCTGGAAGCTGTTGGGTATAAGGATTAGAGTTTTGAATTTTCGTGGCTGAAGTTGTCAACCTTTTATACCCATGTGTTGCCCTAATCGGTGAGATTCCGATTTTGTCCTTTAAGTCGTCCGGGTTAATATAGATCGACGTAATATTGGCTATGTCGATCGATGGACGATGTCGTTTTGCTGGATGAAGTAGATAATCGATCGATGGTGGCTGTTTGATGTCGATCGATTGTGGGAATCGATTTGCAAATCTGTCATTCTCCAAGTAATTTTCCCAAGTTCTCTCTTCCCAATAGTCTACATTATGTTCTTCACTGTGGTCTCCACTGTGGGAAGAGGTGGCTATGTTTACTGCAAAAATCTCATGAAATCCGCTATCTGCCCAACTCCTTACTGAGTAATTATCTTCCTTTCGGCTGGGTGGGATGGCGAAATTCGGGTAGCAATGATCTGGTAGATCGAGTTCATCATCTGGTGGGTATGTGCCGATCAAAGATCTATGTTTGTTGTCGATTTCCTCTGACTTGCTGGTGTTGATCATGAAGTTAAGGTGATGTCGATCGATCCCGAGTACTCTGTCTCGTACTCGACTTCACAATGACAAACTGCAATGATACCAGTATCATCTTCTTTTACCACTGATTTGGCTGGTGGTTTGCCAAGCTTGACATGGTCGTAGTGGATTTCTGGATCTATCATAGTCAAGCACATCCTGTTGGTGTTCATGTCACATAGGACTCCTACTGTAGCCATGAACGCTCTTCCAAGTAAGAGGGAAGAGTTCCAATTTAGCTTGATGTCTAGGACATGAAATTCCACAGGGACGATAGCATTACCAATATGTACTTCCAGGTCTCTGATCAAGCCTCCAGAGTTTTTCTGAGTGTAAACCACAAATGTAAAGATCTCTGGTGAAGGCTCTACTTGCAGGCCCAGATAGTCTGCCATGACCTTTGGTAAGATGCTGACTAATGAACCAGTGTCACATATTGCATGAGGAAATTCAATCCCTTGTACCACACAGGGTATTGCAAACTTCCCAGGATCACTCTTCTTCTTCAAAGTAATCATTTTCCTCATATCTTCTCTGACATTGTCAAACCTTCTTCTAATGTCATTTTCAGTCTCCCTTGTTTCGCTGAAGAACATCCACAATCTGCTTGTGAAGTAAACCTCCTCAAAAGGTTTCTCTGGTGGGATTCTGATAACTCTCTTAGTGAAACCATCAATCTCCTTTTCATTAGCTTCCCTCTTAAGGTTCTTAGGAATCTTCTCCTTCCTACTCTTTAACCTTCTTCCTTCAGTTCCCTCTGATGTAGGTGTAGTGTCTGAAAGGTTACCAGTAGTCTCTGTAGGGTAGGCTTGTGGTTTTGGTGTGGGTCTGAGTGCATTGATTTGGTTGCTGTCTATCGATGGTAGTTGCACTCGGTATGTGAGAGGTGAGTGTCGATCGATAGGTGGAGAAAAGGGTCGATCGATACATTTCTCGTCTTTGTGTCGATCGATGAGTGGCTCGTCTCGTCGGTCGATATCTTCGTAGGTGTGGGTGGGTGGGTATGGATAAGAAGCCGTGAATTCAGCATGTGTCAATATCCTAACCGCGTTGCAGTCTGCAGATGTATCCGGAAATGACATCGTTGATGTCGATCGATGTGGACTAGTTGGTGTCGATCGACACCATTGTGATCCACAGAAACTGAGTGAACTTTCCACTTCAAAGTCTCCTTCTTGTAGCTTCTCTTGTTTCACCACTTGCCAGAAATCATCATCTATAATGGCATTCACGTGGTGTTTCCTATTTCCTTCCCCTACTTCCTTAGAAGTTCCAATTCTCCTGATACAGTCTTCAGTCTGGACAATCTGTGTCTCAAGTTTCTTAACTTGAGTGCAAATGGTGTCTATCCTTGTGGTCAGATTGTTGAAGACAGAGTCAATCTTCCCATTGAAGTCTACTGTAAGCTTCTGCTGACCTTCTAGAACTTTATCAATTATGGCATCAAACTTACTCTCCTGGGTGTGTGGTGGTGGGTTTTGGTAAGCTGAGTTGTCGTAGTTCCTTGTGTTGGTGAAGGGTTTCTGATACTGTGAACTCTGGTTGTAGTTACTCTTCTGACCACTGCCAAAAAAGTTTCTGTTCCCACTCTGGTTTCCATATCTCTGAAATCCAGTACCTCCAATGTAGTTCACATCTTCCTCTGTATCATCTTCTCTAGCCTCTCCTTCTTCAGCTCAGTAGACTGGCTGCCCCAGAAATGCATGTAAAGCATCTATCTTGGCTCTGACTTCATTCATCTGGTCTTCCCCGATGGCTGCAACTGATTTCTTCTTGTCAGAGTCAGTGTTCTTGGTGCTGCTGCTGTTGGCTAGATTCTCAATAAGTCTCACAGCCTCTATTGGATTCCTAGTGTTGAAGTTCTCCTCGCTAGCAGTATCAAGAGCCATCTGATACCTCAAGGTGATACCTCTGTAGAAAGTGCTTAGCAGCTGCACTTCATTGAATCCATGGTGTGAACAGTCTCGCTGGAAGAACTCAAATCTGATCCACGCGTCTTTAAAAGTCTCACTAGGCTTTTGCGCGAAAGTGGCGATTTTGCTCCTTAAGTCTTCAGCGCGTGCCTCATCAAAGAAATTACGCAGGAATGCGTTTTTGATGTCGGCCCAGGATGTCAGTGATCCTGTAGGTTGCTGCTTGAGCCAGTGCGAAGCTTCTCCAATCAGTGAGTATTTGAAGAGCTTGCAGAGTAGGTAGTCCTCAGGGACTCCATCCATACGAATAGCAGCGATAAGATCCTCGAACCTCTCCAGATGGTCCATAGGATGCTCGTGTGATAGCCCAGAATAAGGTATCTGAGACACGAGAGAGTAGTACTGAGGCTTGAGCTCGAAGTTCGGCTTCTGAATCTATGGAAGTCGAATAGCTGATATGTTGGTGTAGTACTCGTCTGGACGATTATAGTGTGCCAACGATCGTGTTTGAGCTTCTCCTGTAGCCTCAGCTTCAGGCTCAGGGATTATGTTTCCCTGTGCATCTAGCTTCTGACCTGTTGCATTACGCAGATGACCATCTTGTTCATACAGGTTTCCATTCTCGCCCTGCGTGAGAATCACAATCGCGACCATGCTTCGCGGAGTAGTATCGATCGATGTACGGTGAGTAGTATCGAACGATGTGGATCGGCAAACGGTATCGGTCGACGGTGCTGTCTGAGTGTCGGTCGACGGTTGAACGTGCGTATCAGTCGACGGTACTGCGGTTCTGTCGATCGATGCGGAGCGTAGGACTTTGTGGATTGAGCGTTCCAAGTGTGCAGGATCCTCTGAGAATAATAGTTGATTTCCCCTGTTGCTTCTGGTACTGTTGGGCATGTACCTGAAAAGTCAAGAAAAATTTTAATCAGAAGGGGGTAAAAAGAAAAACCTAAGATTAATAAGATTAAATCTAATGGCGATCAAAGCTCCCCGGCAACGGCACCAAATTTGATAGTGCTCAATTTACCCAGTAGAGCTTACTCTCTCAAATAAGAGGTACAGCTGTAGTACTTAGGGATCGAATCACGAGGAGCTAGGGAACCAATTAAATAAAATCTATTAATCAATCCTAGGTGAAGTTGGTTTATATGATGGAAATAAAAATAGCAATTCCTAAAATGAGCAAGGTAGTTGCTTTAACTAACAATATAATGGGTTGTTTAAATGTGATAAAGAGTGCTAGACATATGGCTTTTATTCAGGAATGGAGATTATAATTTCTATAAATGCTTTAACAAGTTGTTTGCATGATACTATAGATCTCAGCCGCTTAACTCTAGTGATGTCTCACTGGTTAAATAATCTAGATCTCTGGCCTCAACTGTCGTATGTTGACACAGTAAAAGAGTCGATCGACATCCTTTTGAGATATCGACCGATACACCTTTCGCTCGGCGATCGATTCACCTGTCGGGATATCGATCGACGGCTTCTAGATATGCCTACGCGCGAGCCGATAATGAACACTAGGTCTCAAGGAGGGCTGTCGCTCTTCTCAACAGGAGACAAGCTAGTTCAAATGGATAATTCAAGATAATCAAAGATCCTAGTGATCTATATTCTAGTTAGCTAATCTAGAACAAGCATAGGGTGCAATCCATTTGATGAGTACCACAACTTAGCAATTATAGTTTGGGGCTAATCCCACAAAACTATTTAAACCGTAGATCTAACAAGTAGACTACTCAGACATAGCTAAGTAATTCATGACAATGGATAGATGAAAGAATTGCATAGATAGTCTCCTAATTTCGACTTCATTTAGGTATATTTCACTTAATCTCTCCAATCTCTCAAGACAAAATAAAACTCTAGTCTCTCTCTCACACTCTCTGCTTAGACTCTCAAGGCTTGCTTTTCTCTAAGTTGTCAAAAGCTTGCCGTCAAAAACACTTAGCAGGAATATTTAAGCATTTCCATTAGGTTAAAAACTCGCCAGGGGCAATCTCGTAATTTGGTGAAGTCTTGGTGAAGTAGTCGGCTAAACCATTTCGTCCTCGATATCGATCGACAACACAGGATGTGTATCGATTGATTATAATCTTCTAGTACGCGGATCTTCTCAGCTACATCGATCGACAACTCAGGATGAGTATCGATCGATTATAATTGCAATGTTGACTTCCGAATTGGTCTTGAATGGTCAACTCGGGTGTATCATCTCTTGCACTCCAAAATGCTCCAAAAACATCACTTCTCACAAAATGCTCATGAACGTGAAAACATACCTAACATGCTAGAAAATAGATTAAATATATAATAAAATACTAGTATACCATGATGAAAAAGGGGTAAAATCCATGGTATATCAGAGCGTAACAACAAGGTAACGTGCTTCGGTTACGAGAGCTGTCGGCGAGATCCCTAGTCTAATACCCGAAGGTGGCTAAACCTAATTGAGTCGCAGTTCGAATAACAAAAACGGAAAAATTCCTAAATCGCTCTAAGTGCTAGTTTGCTCTGAAAAAAGTTTCTCTCTATGCATCTCCCCTTGAACTCCTTATATACTCCCTCCTAGGTCGGTTTACGCTTCCCCCTTTTGCGCTTAAGCCATCATAGTCGGAAAATGGAAATATTCCATTTTTCCGATCTTCATGATTATCTGCAGAAAATTTCCATTCACTACAAAAAATGGGTATTAGTAGCACCCGAAAAACGCTACCATAGGGTTTTCGTAGCGTTTTTGTAAACGCTCTGACAGCTGCAGCTATGGTAGAAACCCCCCCCCCCCCCTTATCATAGCGTATTTTCAAGTGCTATTAAAAATATATATATTATAGCGTTTATTCGTGAGCTATATATTCGTGCTATGATTTATTCTTTCATGGCCTTTTTTAGTGCTGTAAAATATATTATAACAACATTGATATGATGCTATTACATCTCATTTATATTTGAAAATATTAATTATTATTATTATTTCATTTTTATTATTTCATTTTAATTATTAATTAAATTTCATTTTGATTATTAATTAAAATTTATATTGAATTGTAATATAAATTAAAATTAATCGAAATCTAAAATTAAAGTTGAATTATATTTATTAAATAAATAATTTACAAATAAGATGTTTTACAAAACCAAACCAGCACCAAATATGAAGTAAACCAGAACAGTTTAAACCATAAACTAACTAACCAAAATCTAAACCTAATTAACCAAAACCTAATTAACTCTAAACCTAATCTCTCTGCGCTGCCGCCTCCTCCTTGCTCCTTTGCCTCCCTTCCGACGTCTTCCTCTATTCTGTCTCCATCTACGGCACCATCGATGACGACGACAAGTTCGAGACCGCTGACGACAGGGGCAAGCTCGAGACCGTTGACGACGGGACGATTCGGATGCGAGTTAGAGACCACCACGGTTTTCGCCTAGATCACCACCATCAACCTTCTTCTGCCTCCTACACATTCTTTAACTAAGAACAGAAAAAGAAAACCAGAATCAAAACGCTGAGAGAAAGAGAGAAAGAGAGGTACAGAGAGTTACCCGTGGTGGTGGAGAACGTCAGACGGACAAACCAGACCGGATCTTAAGGAGATGAAAAACCAAATGACTCCAAAGAACAACTCTAGATCTGTTACCCATCGAGTAGACGGTAGAAACAGCGGCATGAATCCGGGTGCCATCGGTAATATTGGAGCTATCATTCAAAGGCTATGATTTGTTAGAAAGAGCACAAAATCCTTTGTATGATGGTTGTCGTGAAGGACAGTCATAATTATCCTTAGCTGCTCGGGTCTTGCAAAACAAGGCCGATTATAATCTGAGTGAAAAAAATGTGTGGATTCAGTATGTCAAATATTGACAGACTATTTACCAGAAGGAAACACAGCAATCGACTCACACTACGAGACCGAGAAGTTGATGCACAATTTATGGCTCCCGTATCATACAATTGATGTTTGTATTAAAAATTGTATGATCTTCTGGAAAGAAGATGAAAAGTGCGAAGTGTGCCAATTTTTTGGTGCAGCAAGATGGAAGCCTAAAGACAAAAGACGCAGAGCCAAAGTACCATATAGTCGTATGTGGTATCTACCTATAGCTGACAGGCTGAAGAGAATGTATCAGAGTAAGAAGACAGCAGCGGCAATGAGATGGCATGCTGAGCACCAAGCAAAGGAGGGGGAAATGTGTCATCTATCTGATTCAGCGGAATGGAAATATTTTCAAGATTTACATCTCCAGTTTGCCGAAGAACCTCGTAACGTTTATCTTGGATTATGTACTGATGGATTCAATCCATTTGGGATGTCTTGTAATCATTCATTGTGGCCTGTGATCCTGACTCCATATAATCTACCCCTGATATGTGCATGAATACAGAATATTTGTTTCTTACTATTCTGAATTCTGGGCCAAATCATCCGCGAGGTAGTCTTGATATCTTCCTCACACCCTTGATCGACGAGTTAAAAGAATTGTGGTCAACTGGGGTTGAAGCATACGATGTGTCCATGAATCAAAATTTTAAGCTAAAAGCTGTGTTACTATGGATGATAAGCGATTTTCCGGCGTATGGCATGCTATCAGGATGGACGACCCATGGTAAATTGGCTTGTCCAATTTGCATGAAAGATACAAAGACTTTTTATCTACCTAATGGAAGAAAAACATGTTGGTTTGATTGTCACCGGAGATTTGTTCCTCATGATCATCCACTGAGGAAGAATAGAAAGGACTTCTTGAAGGGCAAAAGCGCGGTAAATGAATTTCCACCTGATTCTTTGACCGGTTTTATTCAGAGCGGTTATCAGGTGTCAATCCACCGAAAACAAGAGTTTGTGGTGGAAATGGTCATGAAAAGAAGAAGCCTGGTTATGGGAAGAATCATAACTGGCACAAGGAAAGCATTTTTTGGGAGTTGTCATACTGGAGGGACCTGACACTCCGACATAATCTTGATATGATGCATATAGAGAAGAATTTTTTTGACAACATCATCAATACTCTTATGAATGTCAAGGGTAAATCGAAAGACACAATCAAGTCAAGATTGGATATGGTAATATTCTGTGATCGGCCACACTTACATGTTGATACTGCTGGTCAAGCTCCATATCCTCCTTACATGCTGGACGAAGATGAAAAAAATGTTTATTGGAATGTGTGAAACACACAGTTAAATTCCCAGACGGATATGCTTCAGACTTAGCTAATTGTGTTGATTTAGAGAATGACAAATTTTCTAGTATGAAGAGTCATGACTGCCATGTTTTTATGGAGCGTCTACTTCCGTTTATCTTTTCGGAACTCCTAGACCAAAAGGTCCATCTTGCGCTATCAGGTACTAATTAGCTATTGTTTTTTTTATTTTGAAATGGAACACTTTTATAATTATAGTAAATATAACTAAGAAATGCATTTTGAATATTGTAGCGGTTGGAGTATTTTTCCGCGACCTTTGCTCGAGAACCTTACAGAAAAATCACGTCCAAATGCTCAAACGGAATATTAATTGTTTTGATCATCTGCAATTTGGAGAAGATTTTCCCACCATCATTTTTTGACGTCATGCAACACTTACCTATACATCTCCCCTACGAAGCTGAACTAGGAGGACCTGTGCAATATAGGTGGATGTATGTTTATGAAAGGTATTTCAAAAAATTGAAAGCGAAAGCAAAGAACAAAAGATTTGCGGCCGGCTTGATTGTTGAGTCATATATCAACGATGAGATAGCTTACTTCTCAGAGCACTACTTTGCTGACCATATACAAACGAAATCAAGGTAAACGTTATCATTCTTCCTCTGCTTCAATTTTTATGTCTGTGTGCATGCTTTTTATTTAAAAATGTGCATTAACAATTTTGATAATCATTTGGACAGGTTCACAAGCTTTCATGAAGGTGAATTTCCCGTATATCATGTTCCTGGAGTGCCAGATATATTTACACATGTAGGTCGTCCAAGTGGGGAAATGCAAGAAATATGGCTTTCCGAGAAAGACTATAGATGCGCCCATGCATATGTTTTACGAAATTGTGATTATTTTCAGCCATTTGAGATGTATAATTTGATAATATTATCATCTTCCGTATTGATTTACCCAACTATAATTTCTCATATTGATTTTTGTCTAATATAGGATGTTTGAAGATTTCCTTACTGCCAAATATGCAGATCTCTCCGAAAAAGACCTCTCTGCGAAGAGAGCTGACGAATATCATATATGGGTGAAAGATTATGTATGTCTGACTAATACTTTTATCTAACTATGTGTATATTATAATATGTAAATATATATTGATTTAATTATATATATAAGCATATAAGTATGTTGCAGGTTCGCTATTGGAGTAACACGCATCATTTTTCTCAGTGGGTTAAAGATATTGCGAGTGGACCCGTGAATAAGGCAAGAAAATGGCCCATCTATTTTACAAGAGGCTTTTTGTTCCATACGCAGAAGCATGGCGAGGGAAGAAAGACATGTAACTATGGTGTGAGTGTTAAAGGAGAGAGTTACACAAATGCATCTGATGAAGCTGGTTATTATGGGATCTTGACTGATATCATACAAATTCAGTATGAGGGGTCGGTCGATTTAAAAATCACACTTTTTAAGTGTAAATGGTATGATCCATTAGTTGGTAGAGGCACTCGCCGGAGCAATGGTGGCATCGTCGATGTTCTTTCATCGAGTAAATACCATAAATATGAACCATTTATTCTAGGTACGTATTTTATACTGTAATTATACTTTTATGATTTGATACAATTTAATTATATATTTATTATTTGATATTTCATGCACAGCATCTCAAGCAGATCAAGTTTGTTATATCTTGTATCCGTACGTTAAAAAACGAAAGCAGTTGTGACTCAATGTTTTAAAAGTGAATCCGAGAGAAATCATTTTTTGAGAATATGAAAATAAAAAACCGACATTGTTGCAACAAGAAAATGATGATGCTGTTTTAATGACTACGGTTGAAGATCTAGCAGTTGATCATTTGGTTCATGCTCGGGTACAACCTATAAATCTCGATATTGATGTGGAAGATGTCGAACCAGACGATGAATTTCAGTGTAATATATCGTCATCGTCTTCTGATGATGAAAATGGAGAAAAACCCTACTAAATATAGTATAATTTTCTAAATCTTGTTTTAATATGTATTATAAAATTTGTTTTAAACTTGGTTTTAATGTGTATTGTAATCTATTTTTGTAAACTTTGTTTTAATGTGTATTGTAATATAATTTTGTAAACTTTGTTTTAATGTGTATTGTAATATAATTCTGTGAACTTCGTTTAATGTGTACTAGGTGACTTTTCCGTGCTCATGCACGGGTATAAGTATTTATAAAATAAATATACTATACTAATTGATCGCTATATACTTTAATTTTAAATTAATTTATATTTTCATGCATAATTTATATTAATAATATTACAATACTTCAATTAGACATATGATTTTAGATATGTTATATCTAGTCGATCTTTTTACAGTCGATTTAGTTATCATTTAGATATATTTGATTACATTTGTTTCTCTGAATTCAACTGTAGTACTTTTTATTCTAAATATATTAAAATTTTGATTAATTTTATTATATGCATTTAGGTTGGTTGTTGTATTTCTTTATTTTAATATAATATATTATTTTAGATATAAGATTGATTAGTCGAGTCACTCATATTGTCACTCATATTGTGAGTATATTGAGTCACATATATTCTTTCAAATTTAAACTGAAATATAATTATTTTTAATGATTTACGTGGTTGGACTAATAAAATTAAGTATCCAGACTCCATTTAGCAAAAATCAAATTGATATTAATATATAATATACAATAATTAAAATATTTTATATATTGAGTTACATACATAAGTAACTGATACATTTTTGGAAGCTCATTAACACGTATCAATATTTACAATAACTAAAATATCTTATAAGATCTAAATAATTCTATGTCTTAGATTTATTGAAAGATAAACTAAAATTTATTTTATATAATCTAAAAATGAGAATTCGTATTTACTTTGGTATTTTGATTATGTTTATATTAAACTCCACAAAAATAAAAACAGAAAATTTAAAAGCAAATTTAATATTAGGAAAATATATAATTGTAATAATAAAAATATAATATACCTACATCGTTAAAGTATATATTGTTTTGTTATTTAAAATATTTTATAATTATTTGATCAAAAGATGTTTATTGTTAAAATGATAGTTTTTATTATCTCTTAAAAATAAACAGTAAAAAACTGTGATTGTATTTGATAAATCATATTATATAAGTAAAAAATAATTTATAGATATTTTTTCTGGAATCGAAAGATATTATAATCAACTAAATATATTAAAACTAACAAAAAAAATCAATAATACTAATTATAAACTATTTTTAGTCAATTAAACATATATCAGTTTATGTTACTTAATTATTGTATGTAATCATTTAAGAAATTATATAGATATATCAAAATATTTCTATTATTTTGTATTGTTTTAATTTATGTTTTAAAATAAGTAATATTTTTTTTCTAATATCAAGATTATCTTTCTGAAATTTGTTTTTATAAAATCACATTATATACAAATATATATTTTCATATAAGAAACAATAGATATAAAGTAAGTATTTTTATTACAAAATTTCCTTTTAATGAAATTTTCATTTTTAAATTCGATTTTTAAAATTTATAAATGTTTCCTTTTTTAATATATATGTTTTATGGAAAATTTTTTAAAAAAGAAACTAAATAAAAAATAATAGTATTTAAATGTAATATTTTTAATTCATTAAGGGTATCAAAGTAATCAACTATCGTGAGAGTTAACGTGAGTGCGACACATAGGAAACTGACTTCTCAAATAATATTATAGAGATAGAGATTGTAATATATTTTTGTATAAAATAAATATATAATCAACTCATAAACAAAGTAAAATTAATTATCTAAACCCTAAGCCAACACATTCTAGATCATTACCCTATACCCTAAATTGTATAATCCTTAAACTAAAACCAAAAAGACCCGCCCAAATTATGTTGCAAATTTTCATTTGGTGACTAAAGCACAATTGTTAATTCCCACCATAATTAATTCACTCCCCGCCAAGCCCAAATTAATTCCCACCATAATTAATTTAACACTCCAAAGCCCAAAATAATTACTCTTTGTCGAGAGAAGAACATAAACCTTTTTTTTGTGAGCAATAAACAGAAACCCCTCAACCCTAATCAATTGTGCTCTCTCTGCCTCCTCCGTCAATCCAACAAAATCTCACCCCTTTCTATCAATATAAACTCTCCATATCCTCCATTAATCTCTGGAGACGATGTCCGGAAGGAAGAAACAGAAGACTATCCACCTCTGGCACAGATTTTCCAGGACTCGGCGATCCAACCGAGAAGAGTTTCTATTGAGAACAAGGGATCAAACGGTGACGTTTTCAACAACAAACAGAAAGGAAAAGAGAAGACGGGCCAGACGCTTGAAAGGCCCACAGAAGATTTGAAAACTAGAAGCCCAAATTCAGAAAGAACCGCGCAACGGTCTGAAGATAAGGTTGAGAAAAGCAGAGTACAGTTTCAGAGAATGACGAAAGCTTGTACGGGAAGAAATAATGGCGTGAAGCTGTCAAACAGATTCCCAGCCCTTGATGAGAAGGACGCATGAGATCGTGCCATCTGTCTAGGGTTTTCTATCAATGATCTTTGTGTATAAATATGGAACTACTTGTAAAGATGAGAGGCAAGTAGAATGAAATGAATTTACAGTAAATCAAAGTTCATCTTCCTAAATCTATAAACACTTTTAGTTTCAACTCCATCGCCACAACCTCGAGGGTCTCAGACTTCACAGACTCGGGTGTCTCAAACTTCACAACATGTGTCTCAAACTTCACAGCCTCGAGTGTCTCAAACTTCCCTACCTCAGAGGATCTCAGGCTTCAGCGACTCGACAACCATAATCGCCACAATCTCAGAGCACTTCTGAAGATCAGAACTCAGAGACTGCAGAAGGTTCAGAAGATGAAGAATTTCCTCATGTAGAGCCGACTCTCTCCGAGGACCAGATGGATGTTGTCAATGCTCTTCTCTCCCAGCCAGGCAGGGAGCGCTTGACTACCCTTTCTCCCTACTTGGAGCCTGGAACCACTTGGTACTTTCTTATACTTGTTTCTTTTGTCTTGTAAATGAGTTGTTTGTTTTGTCTTGTAAAAGTTTAGTCTTTTGTTATTTTGACTAAAGCTTAAAGCTGCAAGCTGTAATGAACAAAAAGACTAAAGCTTAAACCATTAATGACTTGTTCATAACTGAGTTGTTTGTTTGTCTTGTGAATGAGTAGTTTTATTTTTTTGTTCTTTACGGATTTTAGCTTTAGGTCTTGTGATTGTTTTCAGTTTTATCCTAGGTTTTATCATTACACGGGGTTATAGGTTTTAAGCTTTAGTCCTTTGAATCTTTGTTGAATATCAATGAATGTATTTTATGATATCACTCTCAGCCTAATATGATTTTCTGTGTTTCTAGGTTTGGTCGGGACAAGGGTAAACTGACTCGGAAGATCACTAAGATCTTTAAAAACAAGTTTAAATGGTCCATACTACAGCTGGACTGTTGTGCCTCGGGAAAGACAAGAAAGATTATTGTAGAGTTTGCAGTTGAGTTCTTTTCTTCTACACTTTTCGCATTTCAACTTTGTTTTGTTTAATTTTCTTTTTAATATAATCTTTCTCTTCTGTTGTAGAAAACTAACACATGGCGTCCTACACTAACCGGTTTAGTTCAGAAGAAGTTTGAGAAGATAGGTCAGCTCTGTCTCAAAGGCATTGTTAGCACTCGTAGGACTACTCGAAAGAGGCCAAACTGGATTAAGAAAAATTGTGGAGAAAAATGTGTGCTTTTTGGGACACTGATAAAGCCAAAGAAAAGAGTTTGACGGCTTCAGCTGCTCGGATGTCTGACCGTAAAGGTCTTGGTCCTCACAAGCACAACTCTGGGTAGAAGTCTTTCAAACAAATCGAGCAAGAATTGGTAACTTCATTTTCTTTGAACAAGTTAAAAAAAATTATGTCCTAATAGTCTTTACTTTGTTTACCATTTCAGGTAGAGGAATTGGGCAGACCGGTGACTCTTAGTGAAGTCTTCATTAAGACTCATACAAAAAAAGGATGGGACCTTTGTGGATATGAAAGCACAGGAGGTTGTTGAGGTGTATCGGTGGAACAAACAGTCAATGTTGGATGACCTTGAGGCTGAAAACTCAGACCCTTCAGAGTCTAGTTCACAAGCTCCAGAGCTCTCTATAGATGAGGATAATGAGATATTACTCCTGGTAAATTTTTTCTCTTAAGTTTGGTTTTATATTTTATCTTTTATGCTTGATGCTTGTTACTTGTTTCTTCTCGTTTTTGGTAGTTGAAATACATACTGTTTCCTCTGCTTTTATAATATGTTTCCTTATCTGATACTTGTTTCTCTGGTTTATAGTTTTTATTTATTTATAGTTTATTTTTTGATACAGGATACTTGTTTCTTCTTGTTTTTGTAGTCTACTTTCACAGACAAAAGAGGAAAACATTATGGAATTGGAAGCCTCAAGAGTACTCTCGTCAATGGAAAGCGGAAGTACAGTGCACCCTCTTTAATCCTGGACCTGCAAACACAGCTTGATGAAGCTCACCGCAAGATCTAGGAGCAGGCTGCCCAAAATGCAAACAATCTCCGCATAATTGAGGAGCAGGCTGCTCATAGCGCAGAGCAGGGAGCACAGCTCAAGGAGTTATCTATAATGAACAAGTTTTTGACTGCAACAAATCCTCAGTAAGTTGAATTCGTCCCAGCTAACAAGTCTGGTGATTAAGTTCTCTCTTTCTTTGAATCTAAGTTCTTTCTTTTGTGTACTTTCAAACTTATGATCAGGTGTTAATATTTTCACCCTGTTAAACTCCTAAATAAGAGGAGTTCTTTTGTATCAAACGTAAGCTAATTTAAATTTTCAAATTCTTATTATTGTTAATTGTTCCAAACAATAGAAAAAGGAAATCCAGCAAAATAAAATTTAAATCACAAAATTTGGAAATAAATCTCGGTGTAGAGTCGTTTATCAGTCAGTATTTAGACCAAAAAACAGTAGCAATGTAGTTTCTAATTAGTAGTAGCAAAATGGAAACATAACGACTAATTTCGGACCACCTTTTTGCGACCGATTACCGACCATAATTTTACGACTGATTCCCGACCACATTTTTATGACTGATTTACGACTGATAATTTCCAACTCATCTGCAACGACATTACATGACCTTATAACGACTACAACGAAGTCACAGACTGGTCGTAAGAAAAGTCGCAAAATCGTCGCCAAGTCTTACGATAGAATTAAGACTGTTTTCTGACTATGTATTGTACTCGTAAAACAGTCGTAAATCAGTCCTTAATTTGCGACTGATTTACGACCGTTTGTTTTTTGCAATGCGTTGGTTTCCGACCGTATGTTCAGTCGTAATTCGGTCGTAAAGTGTGATTTTTCGACTGATTTCTTACCAATTGCGTAGTCGGAACATACATGTTTTCTTGTAGTGTTTGTTAAACCGATGCAATCAAAGAAAGAATGGCAGACTAGAAACATATATATAATTATGTACAAGCTTACCTTCCTGAATTTTTCTTTACAAAATTTAAGAAAACTAAAAGCAGCATCAAATTTTGAGTAGAATAATCTAAGATAAGTCGGAAATAGACTGAGATAATACATCTAAGTATATGTTGAAGAGATTGATGATTGCAGCGGGTGTAGTACGAAACTGAGACGATGGAGGAGATGAAAAAAGGGACAGTGCGCTGTTATTGATCCATTGCCTCTGATCACATCGCTTGTTTGTAATCTTTCTTAGCTACTTTGAAAACTGGTATAACTTTTTGTTGTTAATGAAAGAACTTTCATATAACAAAACTTGCATAAAACGGATAATACTAAAAACAATTAGTTCGACATGAAGAAAACATAAAATGTAGATAACACTAGAAACTTGCAGGAAACATAAAACTGAATTCAACATGAAACGAAGATAATACTAGAAACAACTCTGAAACACAACTTACATAAAACGGAATGGCTTGATTCCTATATTTCTCTATTACATGTTGACCTTTTATGACCTTCAATACCACATCGACTGCATTTGCGACGTTTAGAGCGCTGAGATCCTTGTGACGAACAGATCTTGTCTTCAACTATCTCGTATCTGCGTTTTCGTCTCCTACCTACAGCTCTTCTAGTCTCTGGAGGAAGGACTTTCGACTGCTTTACGTGAGATGGGACAATCCATGAATCTTTTGGGACACTAATAGGATTTATGCTTTCCTCATAGACCGGTCTCCATGAAGCAGTGGTGTACATGTCGTCAGTGTGTGTGTGTGTGTGCTTATTTGCCTACACTAAAACCTGCTTTTATGGCGTACGTGCATGGGATTTTAAATAAATCGAATTTACCACATGAACATGTGCGTCTGACCAAGTCAACCATACATTAAAAAGTGTCACCTTGAACCAAAAACATGTCATCGCCAACTGACAAAACCTTAAACTTCTTACCCTTTTCAATCATTTGGTCAATCTTCTTCTCCACAGCAATGGTCAGTGGCTGCGTATACTTAGAACTTAAAGTTCTACGTTTGAAAAACCAGCGAGTCATCATTTCCCTTATATTGTCCAACAAATGTATAATTGGAAACTCCCTTTGCTAGCGCAAAACATAATTTATCGATTCAGCAGGATTAGTGGTATTCATATCATACATGTAACCTGGAAATTGAGAACGAGCCCACTTTCTCACTTCATATTCTATTAGATAGTTTCCAATTGCATGAATAATTGAGAAAATAACACTTAGCATCTTCTTAAAATTAGCATTTCGATAAGCTTTAGAAGCCTTTGCAACCAAACCAGCGACACCTTTCCCCCTGAAATATGTTACAACATTGTTCAGTGAGTGGTGAATGCAAATTCCATGATTAGATTGCGGATACACTTTTGTAAGAGCTTTAGCAATTGAGGTATTCCTATCAGTCACAAAACTAAACTCTGATCATCAGCAATGACAACATTAAGTTGTCTCATAAACAATTCCCACGAGCAGTCATTCTCTTAGTCGACAACTCCAAATGCAATAGGATATAGGTTCGAGTTTCCATCTAAAACAGTAGCAACCAGTAATACTCCTTTGTATTTGCTCTTCAGAAAAGTCTCATCCACAACAATAAATTTCCAGATGGCAGCATAAAAACCGCAAATAGACTGACCATATGAGATGAAGAGGAATCTGAATCTCCCATTGGTATCAGTTTCATAAAATGTGTGTGATCCTGGATTAGCTTCCCACATCATGTGCAAGTATTTGAGAATTTTTTTCATAACCTTTATCCGGAATACCTCTCACTGCATTTACTGCAAACTCACGTGCCTTTCATGCTAAGAGTAGAATATCTCAAATCCATGCTCAGTATGCATAAACTGAATGATATTGATATACCATGAATTTCACCCATTTTTAACCATGGTATATAAGAGTTTTCAATCATATTTATTTAGTTTTCAAAGTATTTTAGAGTATTTTCAGGCACATGTACTTAATTGAAGAAAGCAATACTTTTAAGGTATTTTTGGAGTATTTTCACGAATGAAGAATCGACCGATAGGAATCATGCGAGGTCGGGCAATTAGAGTCATTTACAATCGATCGACAGTGATGGAAGAGTGTCGATCGATATTTAACCATTCGATGGATTACGATTTATAAGATTTTCAAGAATCACAAAGTTTGCTATTTACACAATTAGTCCCTGGCCGCCTGTTAGGCTTTATATACTAGGGTTTTGTATCATTTTAGAGGCAGACTTACCTAGAGACCTATTGGAGAGGAGAAGCAATTTGGCTACCATAGGAAAAGAGTTAGAGTTGGAGAGATATATCTGAGACTGCAAAACAGAGAAGATCTTGAACTCCCTTTTTATCTTACTCACTACTCTTTGTGTTCCCTATTTCATATTAAGTTTTATTCAAACCATCATGATCTTGTCTCTCATGAATATGTCTGAGTAAACCTAATTGTTAGATTTAGGTTTCTCATAAGGGTGAATCATGTGATGAGATTGTGATGTTTATTAGGGTTGTTAAATTAGTTCTTTCGCTTAGTTGTTCTTAATACTAGATTTAGGATTGATCATCCTTAAATCTAGATCTTAGGATTGAAGAGATAACCAAATGTATACTCTCAATACCCTGAAATAAACTATAGTGATCTAACTGACTAGACTCATGCGAAAGGTGGTCTAGATCATTAGAGAACGTGTTCAACCAAATCGATAATGCTTGCTAGAATTACATAAATTGACACAACCATCGTTGTAGCGATCGATTGTATGAAAGGTGTATCGATCGATTAAGACAAAAGTCGTATCGATCGACTCTTTTCCGAGATCAACAAACGACAGTTGAGATCCGGGATCTAGTAAAGGAGACCCACTACAAGAAATATGTCCATTGTTAGCGCGGGTTTTATGCTATGTTAGGGATTTGATAGCGTTTTACCAAATGCTATGTATGCGGCAGCAATCATAGGTACCACTTCTACGATAATGTTTTTTCAATGCTACGAAATATACAGATATAATAGCAATACTTGTATGATATTATTATGTTAGCGGTTAGCAGTGCTTTCGTGCTATTATAGATCCTTGGATAATTAAAAAAAAATGAAAATGAAAATAAATTGTTTTATAATTAGAAATAAAATAAATTTTATTTTATAAATTAAATTCGGTTTACAATAAATTTTGGTTTACAACACTAAACCAATAATACATAAATTATTACTCTAACCCTAACTAAACCAACTAATTAATGTTAACCTAATTAAACCAGTTAACTAAACCTAAATCTACGCTTCAGCCACCATCCTCCATCTTCACAAAGCTTTAGCCACCATCGCCACCTTCAGAAAACTTCAGCCACCGTCCACGAACCACCAACAAACCACCGGCTTTTGCACCACTGCCACACCACGCTTAACCAGAGATGCCGCTGTGTAACACCACCACTTGTTCTTTCTGTTTCATCATCTTCTGGATCTGTAAAAAAAAAAAACAAAATCGATTAGAGGAGAACATAGTAAGATGAGAGGAGAAGAAAGAGACAGACAGACAGAAACACAGAGAGAGAGAGAGGTGACTTGGTGCTGGTGAGAGCGTGACGGTGGTGATGGGGGCGAAGACACGACGGAATCAAAAGAGGGCGGTTGTGACAAACGTGAAGGCCCACGGTGTGGTGGTGAAGAGGAGATGAAATTGAAAGAGGAGATGTGTAGAGATAAAAATGAACCAAAGAGATGAGAGAAAAGAAAGAAGAAGATGAAGAAGCGTAGAGAATGAATGTCGTAGAAGAAAAGAGTGGAGAGGAAAGAGAAAGATATTAAGAGATTAGATCTGGTCTGTTGGATTAATCTGATCCAATGGTGGAGATTGTGATCTGAGTACTTTGATATTATTGGTCAATGCTATTTTTTTGTTAATTGATTTTTTATGTTTGGTAAAGTTATATTAAATTTTGATTTATAGTTCTATTTAATTTATGTGTTAGATAATATAAAATTTAATCAAGTTTTTGAATGTATAACATAAAAATTAAAATATTAAAATTAAACTTTAAAAGTTATGTTTATGATTTTAAAATTTATGTTTATGATAGAGGGTTTAAAATTTGGGGAATGGGACTTCTAGTTTAAAAAAAAATTGGGTTAAATCTAAGATATTAGGTTATAGTATGAATTGTTAGGTTAAATTTATTTTTGCTAAGTATTTAGGTTTTAAATTTAAGATATGAAGTTAACGTTTGGATATAGTGTATGAAATTAAGGTTTTTTGAAGAGTTTGAAAAATTATAAGTATAATTAGGGTTTGAAGCTTTTAATATTTTGTTACTTTTGTAAGTGAGAGTAAAAAAATAATTAGGTTTTGAAGCTTAGATATAGGGTTTGAAATTTAAAATAAACTTAGTGTTTTATGATATAAGTTATATAAATACAGTTTAGTGTTTTATGATATAAAGTTTAAATATTATATCAAGAATATTCAATGTATATATAGTTTATGTTTGAAGTTAGGATTTAGGATATAGGGTTTGATTAAAGATTAAAGATTTGTGTTTAGGAAATTATAGTTTAAGATTAAAAAGACTAATTTTGAGTTTAGTTTTAAGATTGAAGGTATAATATGAAAATATTAGAGTTTTACGGAGTATTTTAGAGTTTAGGATTTAAAACCATGTTTAGGGGTTTTAAAAAAATAAATCATGTTTGTGATTTAGGGGTTCAAATAGCTTTTTTTAGCATTAGAAAAATGCTATAATATGTCTTTGATACAATTATTGAAGCCGCTTAAATATTTTTTTGGCGTTTAAATATAATTTTCTGCTAATTATTGGCGGAATCAGTTGTTTTATCTTCCCGCTCTCTTAAATTTTCAAAATAGCATTAGTTAAATGCTATTTTAGGTTTCACTCTATAATAACGTTTATCTAATGCTATGATATAGTATCAAAATTTTAAACTTATCTATTACAGCAGTTCAGTAAAACGTGCTATAACAATGTGCTATCAATGTGGATTTTTTTTGTAGTGACCCTACTGGTCATACCAATTGATTGAGTTCATGGACTAAAGCCTTATTGTCGCTTTCAAACTGCATAAATTCATACCTGAGAAATACCTGAATCTAGCTATCTTCCTCATTTAGAAACAACCTTCACTTCATTTACTGAACAATTCCCTTGTTCACATTATTATTTACTGCTTTAAAACATATAAAACCTTAAGTTTATCTTTAATTCTATTTTGTTAAACCTTGAAGTAATCCTAGAGTCCTTGTGGATTCGATCCCTAAGTACTGCATCTGAACCTCTTATTTGAGAGAGTAATTCACTTTTTAGGGTAATTTGAGTGATATCAAATTTGGCGCCGTTGCCGGGGACTCTTTCTTATTACTTTTAGATTTAATTTAGGATTTAGCATAGACTTTATTACTTTTGCTAATTCTTTTATTCTTTTGTTTTACAACAAAAAGGATGGAGAATAGAGATATCGGCCAAGCATCGATCGACACAGAACATTGTCAATCGAGCGACGCAGATACTGAAGAATCGATCGTTTCATCAGGAACGTTATCGATCGACACCACCCAGCCGGAAGCAGGTAAGTACCCTCTTCCCGATGCTAATAATAAGAAGGTAGTCCAAACTGAACCAATAGGTCAATCAAGCAACATTTCTAACCAAACTACTGAAAGACAGGGGACTGAAATCCCTGTTAAGTCAAACTCTACTTTAGACATAGGTAAAGAAATTAAATTGCCCTTGCAAGACTACTTAAACCCCAATAGGACCTATGCCAGTAGGTCCGCTATCAGAATACCTGACGACGTCATCTCAAAAACCAAGTTTAATGCTGACTATTATAATACGATGCGTCCAAACCCTTTTAAAGGATCTTCTCTAGAACATCCACAAGACCACATCGAGGGTCTAGAGGAATTGATTCCAGACGAGTATATTCGTTGCAGACTTTTCCCATTTTCATTAGAAGGGGGAGCCTTAAGATGGTTAAACTCTCTACCAAAAGAATCCCTGACTAGCTGGAAAGAGATTAGAAATGCTTTCCTTAAGCAATTCTTCGACGATACTCGTTATTGGGAAGTAAGGAGGCGAATCTCCACTTTCCGTCAAGATCCTCAGGAATCATTCAAAAACGCATGGGGAAGATTCAAGAGTTACGAACTCGAATGTCCCCACCATGGTTATCCAGAACCACAATTTCTTAAGATCTTTTACAAAGGTGTTATTCTGAGCTATAAGACAACGCTTGATACAACAAGCGAAGGGAATTTCGTTACTAGAAATCCTATGGAAGCAAGACGTCTAATCGAAAACATGGCGAGAGGAAGATCCTATGAAGAAATGGATGAAGAAAAGGAGAAAGAAAGAACCATAGTCTCAATAGAAAATACTGAGTTAGCTGAAATAAAAAATTCCATAAATTCGCTTCATTCTCTTCTGACAGATCAAAATCCACCTAATCTGTACCCGTACTTCCATAAAACTCTTCCTATATCAGATGATGAGTTCGACTTTATAGAAGGATTAGATGATACTGATCCTCATTCTGTGTTTAACGTCGACAGCTTTACACGAGACTATGAAATCTGTATACAGTCTCGTACTGGAAGAGAAAAGTACAATCTTAAGCAAGCTCTTACAGGAAACTGTAAAATGAAATTCGAATTCAACGGGAAAGTAAACAGTGCTTACGGAGAGCTAAATCAGAAAATGGATTCTCTAATTGAACATCTACGGGGAATGGAAGACAAAATTGCTAACCTTGCAACAACTCTGAAAAGAGAGACGGGTCGTCTTCCTGGAAGGACCGATGCTAATCCTGTAGCAAAATGCCAGGCATATGCTGTGATGCTACGAAGTGGAAAACACCTTGAAACGAATTTCAGAGAAGACGTCAGAAATAAAAAACTCATCGATAACGCGGGAAAAAGCAATTCCAACCCCATAGAACTGCTTGATAACAACTCCGACTCAGAAACATCAGAACATAGGAAAAATTCTTCAAATGAAAAGAATAAAGGGAAAACTATGGATCTAGACAAAAAGAATCCCGATGCCGAAGTCGAAATCGACCATCTAGACGAACGGAATATCGATCGATCCTCTGGGAAGGAAAACGATCGACCGTCTGTTGGCACCAGCAGTAGCAATACACAGTCTACCGGGACTGAAAGAGTCTATAGAACTCCTCCCCCATTTCCTCCAAACAAACCGCAAACTAAGAAAGCATTAGAACATGCAATCTACAAAAAGGCTTTTGATAAAATCAATTTCGAGACGTCCCTCAGTGACGCTCTTAAGATAGCCCCTTCGATGAAAAAGTACATGAAAGATATGATATCCTCAAGTGGAGAACAAAGCGTCATGCTAGTATCAGAGGAAGAAAGTGCGATAATACAAGGAGGGACTTCAATTAAAAGGTCTGACCCTGGTAGTTTCGTCCTAGATTGTAAGATACAAAACACACGTTTTCCTCGATCTCTTTGTGATCTTGGCTCTAGTGTAAACCTCATGCCACACTCTGTAGCAGTTTCACTAGGTTATGATGTATTTGTCCCAACGCCTATCACATTAGTTCTAGCTGATCGCTCTATTAGGGTACCTGAGGGAATCCTGGTGGATGTGCCAGTCATAATTGATGATTGCTTCATACCAGCAGATTTTGTCGTACTAAAGTATAAACAAGTGCCGAAAGACCCCCTTATATTAGGACGGCCCTTTTTAGCTACAGCAGGAGCAATAATAGATTGTCGAGGAGGAAAGATTGATTTAAATGTCGGAGATATATCAATGAACTTCGACATGGAAAAACTATTAAAACGTCATCTGATAGACGATCATGCCTTTTACACAGAAGAAGATTCTGAGCTAGAAAAAGAATACCTTACGGATATATGTGCTACCAATTCATCAGAAGATACATTCACTCCTGATGAACAAGAAATTCTGAATGTAGATAGCAGAACAGAAGATTATTCGAATCTTATGGACGCAAGTATCGGAGATACAATTGAAGAAGATGATGATTCTGAAATCATTACGGATAAATTTCTTAGGGAAACTATTGATCGTTCATTTTCTTCATCGGCCAAATGGACTAAAGAAAAAGCACCCAAAGTGGAACTGAAACCACTTCCAGCTGGCCTGAAGTATGCATTCCTTTGCGATAAATCATACTCTGTCATTGTTAACGCTAATCTCACGAAAGGGGAGCTTGCACTGCTTTTAAACTAGCTGCGCAAATATCGGAGAGCGATCGGGTATTCTCTTGATGATATTCCCGGAATAGCCCCTGATCTTTGCATGCACCGCATCCACCTCGAAGAAGATGCAAAAACGTCTATAGAACAGCAAAGAAGACTCAACCCAAACCTAAAAGAGGTAGTGAAAAAGGAGATAATTAAACTTCTGGATGCAGGAGTTATATATCCTATCTCAGATAGTAAATGGGTAAGCCCTGTGCATGTTGTGCCAAAGAAAGGAGGGATCACGGTGGTTAAAAACGATAAAGATGAACTCATCCCCACACGCACTGTCACTGGACATCGAATGTGTATTGATTACAGGAAACTGAATGCTGCTACAAGAAAAGACCATTTTCCTTTACCTTTCATCGATCAAATGCTCGAAAGACTGGCTAACCATAAATATTACTGTTTTCTTGACGGATATTCGGGATTTTTCCAAATACTGATACATCCTGAAGATCAAGAAAAGACAACTTTTACTTGTCCTTACGGAACATTTGCATATCGCAGAATGCCATTTGGACTATGTAACGCACCAGCCACTTTCCAACGATGCATGATGTCAATATTCACGGATATGATCGAAGATTTCATGGAAGTTTTCATGGACGATTTTTCGGTTTACGGATCAAGTTTTAAGGATTGCTTAGACAACCTGTGCAAGGTATTGGAAAGATGTGAAGAAAAGAATCTTGTCCTAAATTGGGAAAAATGTCATTTCATGGTGAACGATGGTATAGTCCTTGGACACAAAGTTTCCGCAGCAGGAATAGAAGTAGATAGAGCCAAAATTGAAGTAATGACTGGTCTACCAGCACCCACAAACGTTAGAGACATACGAAGTTTCCTTGGACATGCTGGATTTTACAGACGATTCATACAAGATTTTAGTAAAATTGCTAGACCCCTGAACAATCTTTTGTGCAAAGAGGTTAAATTCGATTTTACGCCAGAATGTAAGGAAGCTTTCGAAGCGCTGAAGAAGTCTCTTATAACTGCCCCAGTCGTACAACCACCCGATTGGAATCTCCCTTTCGAGATTATGTGCGATGCAAGTGATTTCGTGGTTGGAGCAGTTCTAGGACAACAAAAAGATAAGAAGCTACACGCTATATACTATGCAAGTCGCACACTCGACGAAGCGCAACGGAATTACTCTACCACAGAAAAAGAGTTGCTAGCAGTGGTTTATGCTTTCGAAAAATTCCGCCAATACCTAGTTGGAGCACATGTTATAGTCCACACTGATCATGCTGCCATCAAATATTTAATGCAGAAGAAAGATGCTAAACCAAGACTAATAAGATGGATCTTGTTACTCCAAGAGTTCGATATCGAGATTAAGGATAAAAGAGGAGTAGACAACGGTGTCGCTGATCACCTTTCCAGGATTCGAGTTGAGAATAAAGTTCCTATAGATGATTTCTTTCCTACAGAAAAATATAGCTCTTTTGGACACGTCATTCATTGGTCACATATCGCTCATATCTGACGGATTGCTGGACGAATCAAATGGCAAATCGACAACCGACACTACTGATGAGAGATCAATCATATCCATCAGCGACAGAACATCAACAGAACTTATTGACATACCAGTTAAGGTTGCTTGTACTGCTTTGAATCATAATATATCTGATGTCTCTCCACAAGAAGCAAACGCGATTGGACGAAAAATCAACGATCGACCTTGGTATGCTGATATAGTCAACTATTTAGCCGCTGATTTTGAATCGGAAAATTTAAAAGGTTATGAACGAAAGAAATTCTTTCGTGAAGTCCAGAGATACCACTGGGATGAGCCCTATCTCTACAAACACTGTTCTGACGGCATATATAGAAGATGCGTCTCTGAAGTTGAAATTCCAAACATTATCTACCAATGTCATAGCTCTGATTACGCAGGACACTTCGCCACTTTTAAAACAGTTTCCAAAATTCTCCTAGCAGGATTTTGATGGCCAACAACATTTCGCGATGTTCATGCTCATATAGCACGATGTGACAGATGTCAGCGGAGAGGAAAAATAAGCAAGAGACATGAGATGGAACGAAAATTTATCTTGGAAGTCGAGGTCTTCGACTGTTGGGGAATAGATTTTATGGGTCCTTTCCCATCTTCTTATGGCAACAAATATATCCTAGTCGCTGTAGACTACGTCTCAAAATGGGTTGAGGCAGTAGCCTCTCCTACAAATGATGCGTCCGTAGTTATCAAACTTTTCAAGAGCATCATTTTCCCAAGATTTGGAGTTCCAAAAATAGTCATTAGTGACGGTGGATCACATTTCATAAACAAAGTTTTCGACAGATTGCTTGAGAAACATGGTGTCCACCATCGAGTAGCTACACCCTATCACCCACAAACTAGTGGACAAGTGGAAGTGTCGAACCGACAAATCAAGAAAATCTTGGAAAAGACTGTCCGAATAGATAGGAAAGATTGGTCTCGCAAATTGGACAATGCCTTATGGGCATTTCGGACCGCCTATAAAACACCACTGGGTACGACACCCTTTCACTTGCTGTACGGAAAATCATGCCATTTACCAGTTGAATTGGAGCACAAAGCAGCCTGGGCAACCAAATTGTTAAATTTTGATATTAAGCCAGCTGCCGAGAGACGACTAATTCAGCTCAACGAGCTCGATGCAATTCGACATTTGGCATATGAAAATTCGAAGTTATATAAAGAACGAACAAAAGCTTATCACGATAAGAAGATCCTATCTAGACGCTTTGAACTGAATGATCAAGTTCTCTTATATAACTCCAGATTAAACCTTTTCCCTGGAAAACTAAAATCTCGTTGGTCAGGACCTTTTACAATTAAAGAAATAAAACCTTCCGGAGCACTAACGATCGTTAGTGAAGAAGGCGACGAGTTTACAGTAAGCGGGCAGCGAGTAAAGCACTATTGGTCAAAACTACCAGATATAAAGCCCCTTTCGCTGCTACTACCCGGTGATAACTAAAAACAGTTACCCTAAGTCGAGCTCAAGACTTTAAACGAAGCGCTAAATGGGAGGCAACCCATTTTTCTTTTGTTTATTCTATTTCTTATTTAATATTTTATTCCTATTTTAACTTTTATTTTCAATCTTCATTCCATTTTCTTTATTTCATTTAGTTAGAATTTTCATTATTAGTTAGTCACATTTAGATTATTTCTATTGCATTCATTTTCACATATGCATTAAATCGATAGATAGCAACAATGTTGTATCGATCGACACGGGGATGTCGAGGCAACTTCTCATTTAACTCGACATCCGCCTCCTCTTTCCTTATTTCGCAAACCCTAGCCGAATTCTAAAACTCCCTTTTCTCTCTCGATTCTTGACGATTTCCATTCAATCTTTGCCCAAAACCACTCGATTTCAAGCCCTCCATCTGTTTTCATTCGCATTTCTCTCATTATCTAAGGTATTAATCTGAAATTCTCTTTGTATTGGAACCCTAGGGTTTGGGTTTTGAATTGGGGAAATTCGGGTCAATTTGGTGCAATTCTAGGGCGTTTTAGATGTTTAAATCGATTATCTAGTTGTTAGGATAGTTTGTTATGCTCCAATCCTCTCTTTCAATTCGTTTTCGTATGGACTGTTGAAATTGCAGGTTTCGCGAGTCGCCATCGATCGACACAGACTTTGTCCTGTCGATCGATTTCCGATTCTCTGATGAACACTGATTTGATCTATCGATCGACACACACGAGTGTGCATCGGTCGATATTACTCTCTTTCGCGAATCAATGCTAACTTACTTGTTTTACTTTTCTTTTCAGATGAGCACAGATTCGGACACTGAGAGAGAGAGGAGGACGAAGAGGAGGAGTGATCCCGCTGGCCCATCAAACCGCCGGCAACCTCGCGGTCCGAGAGACGACGAAAGGCCTCCATGGCCACATCGGGACAAGACCCCCATCGCTTACAGGGAGGGTCGCAACTTCTCGGACCCGAGGGCAGTCGTCTCCAGCAGAGAGTGTACCGATAGACCACTCACAGAGCAGTGGGACGACTTCGACAGCCTGCACTACAACGCCTGGATCGATATCGACATCGAGCCTACACGTTTCATTGACCCGGAGGTCACACACAAGATGCGGATCCAGGATGATCTGTACGCGATGATTGCTCAGCTCGGATTGGGCACCATAGCCACACACGCCTACGACCTCCACGTTCCGTTGGTCCGCCAGTTCATGGCCTCTGTCCGCCTCACCTACCGCCCTGACGGTCCTAAAGTCGCGGGCGACGGCGTTCTCTCTTTCTTTGCTCGAGGGAAGAGATACTCGATCACCATCCCCCAGCTCTGCAGCATTTACGGTTTCGAGGAGGATGCGACATCTTGCAGGTTCTCACCTCTCCCTGGTGCGAGCGACTTCTGGAAGATCATAGGCACTGGCAGTTGGAGCGGCTCAGCCACTCAGTCTGACGTTCGTCACCCGACCCTACGCTACTTCCTACGGGCTATTGACAACACTCTGTTGTGCAAGATGGAGCCCAACAAGGTGCACCTACATGATCTCTCACTGCTCTTCCCAGCAGTGAACGGACTGGTTGATCTCTTTCATCTCGACACTGCGGGACTAGTGGTCCCCAACCTTGGAGCTCTCTTCGCCGAGCATCTGATCTAACTGACGAAGAAACCCTTCACGGGTTCGGGAAGGAAGAAGGAGAGTGTGGGTAGTCTTCTCACACCGATTTTTGAGTTATGTGGTGTCCGTCTGGACAGGAGTACCGCAGACCGCCGCAATCTCTTCATGGACGAGCAGCACCTGATGCACTGCAACTGGCTCAAGGAGAACCTTATCTGGTTTTTCAGGATGGACCGCCGCTTCCGTCTGCTCCAGCTCCCGCACCGATCACTCACTGATTTTGACCAGCAGGTCGAGAGGATCCAGTTCAGGCCTGACGATGAGTTCTTACAGGAGCTCACCACCGAGTCTCGCCAGGACCCGATGGAGCGTGGTGTTGGAGGATCGCAGGCAGCTCCCACAGCTCCCCTTCCTGACTTCCCGGACATACCAGACATCCCGATGCCTGAGGCAGACTTTCAGAGGACGGTCATGAGTGCCCTACGAGCCATCTGGGCTCGAGTCACGCGACCACCATGTGCGAGCAGGAGGAGTGTCAGAGCATCAGACCCAGAACCATCTCACCAGTACCAGCAGGAGGAGGACGAGGAGGCCACCAACTAGCCTTCTTACCTCTTCTCTTTATCTTTCAGACTTTTTATTTTTATGTTTATGTTTCGGATTTGCAGGATTTATGTTTTTAAACTTATCTATGCTTTCTGCTTTTGAACTATTTCGTTTGTTTAATTTTCTTTGTGTTTGGACTGACAACAGAGCTAACTTGAGAGTCAAGCTAGATGAGTGAGTGAGTCCCGTGCTAACACATTATCACACATTCTGTCTGATACTGTCGATTGATACCGTCTATGGTACATCGAACGACAGGAAAGACAGAAAGGTACGATACTTTGCTTCATTATCTCCATTTCTAACTATTCATATTTTTATCTTTCCCTCTTATTATTACACCGAGACGGTGTAATTTAAGTCTGGGGGAGAATGTCACTAACATTTATCAATCATCATCTATTTTTATCATATAAACCAACCTATTTTGCATTCTATTTTCCAAAAGTTAAAATCGTTGTTCGGGTCAAAAAGGAAAATATATATATATTTATGATTTTCTAAACCGTTCTTTGGCGTTACTCTAGACTTATTTACCACAGATTGCACTAGAGATACCAAAGTGGATCAACCTGTCAGTTAGCCACACTTTCCCAGATTGTTTAAAGGAACCGAAGCTAGCCTCCAACATAATACTGACTAGTTTAGCTTGTCTTGGGGCTTGGTATACATCGGATCGGAACCCTCCTACAGGACTGAAAAGGTACAAGTCTGTGCAATTCTGGCTCCCTTCCTTTTCTCTCTTCGGCATCTCAAAGATCTAAAAGTTTATAAAAAAAAGATTGAAATGATTTCTTGAGAGACAGAGGGGTAGGAGTGTCTCCTGCGACCCCAGTATTCTAAATCTCAAGGATGATCACACATTGTGGAAACAAGGGGTAGGAGTGATTCCTGCGACCCCATTATTCGCTATACTTTGCCAAAACATGTATGAGTTACAATGCAAATGTCAATGAGATGGACTAGATGCCTATGTGGAATCGAAACCTGTTGAAATTGAAACTAATAAGAGATCCAGAGAAGAGAGATTGGAGGAGAAAATAATTAGAAAAGACTACCTGCTCAGGAAACTTGTTTGAGTTGAATCCATGTGTCCTTTGATCGATATCCCCAAGGTAAAGCACACACTTTTATTTTATGCTAAGAAATGAGGTTAGTAGAGGAGAATTTTAGACGAGATTTGCTAAGTTGTTAGGTAGATAAATTTGGTTGCTAGACTAGGATAAGGTATAAATGTGCATTTGTGGTTGAGACTGTTTAGATTCTTATGACAAGGAAGTGATAATTTTTAAGTTTTCAAAAATAAGAGTCATGTTGTTTTTAAACCTTCTTCGGAGAGACTACTGATTGCTTTGCTTGAGGACAAGCAAAAGAGTAAGTCTGGGGGAGTTGATATACCATGAATTTCACCCGTTTTTAACCATGGTATATAAGAGTTTTCAATCATATTTACTTAGTTTTCAAAGTATTTTAGAGTATTTTCAGGCACAGGTACTTAATTGAAGAAATCAATACTTTTAAGGTATTTTTGGAGTATTTTCATGAATGAAGAATCGACCGATAGGAATCATGCGAGGTCGGGCAATTAGAGTCATTTACAATCGATCGACAGTGATGGAAGAGTGTCGATCGATATTTAACCATTCGATGGATTACGATTTAGAAGATTTTCAAGAATCACAAAGTTTGCTATTTACACAATTAGTCCCTGGCCGCCTGTTAGGCTTTATATACCAGGGTTTTGTATCATTTTAGAGGCAGACTTACCTAGAGACCTATTGGAGAGGAGAAGCAATTTGGCTACCTTAGGAGAAGAGTTAGAGTTGGAGAGATAGATCTGAGACTGCAAAACAGAGAAGATCTTGAACTCCCTTTTTATCTTACTCACTACTCTTTGTGTTCCTTATTTCATATTAAGTTTTATTCAAACCATCATGATCTTGTCTCTCATGAATATGTCTGAGTAAACCTAATTGTTAGATTTAGGTTTCTCATAAGGGTGAATCATGTGATGAGATTGTGATGTTTATTAGGGTTGTTAAATTAGTTCTTTCGCTTAGTTGTTTTTAATACTAGATTTAGGATTGATCACCCTTAAATCTATATCTTAGGATTGAAGAGATAACCAACTGTATACTCTCAATACCCTTAAATAAACTATAGTGATCTAACTGACTAGACTCATGCGAAAGGTGGTCTAGATCATTAGAGAACGTGTTCAACCAAATCAATAATGCTTGCTAGAATTACCATCGATCGACACAACCATCGTTGTAGCGATCGATTGTATGAAAGGTGTATCGATCGATTAAGACAAAAGTCGTATCGATCGACTCTTTTCCGAGATCAACAAACGACAGTTGAGATCTAGGATCTAGTAAAGGAGACCCTACTGGTCGTACCAATTGATTGAGTTCATGGACTAAAGCCCTATTGTCGCTTTCAAACTGCATAAATTCATACCTAAGAAATACCTTAATCTAGCTATCTTCCCATTTAGAAACAACCTTCACTTCATTTACTGAACAATTCCCTTGTTCACATTATTATTTACTGCTTTAAAACATATAAAACCTTAAGTTTATCTTTAATTCTATTTAGTTAAACCTTGAAGTAATCCTAGAGTCCTTGTGGATTCGATCCCTAAGTACTGCATCTGAACCTCTTATTTGAGAGAGTAATTCACTTTTTAGGGTAATTTGAGTGATATCAGATATCATTGGATATTGGCCCTTCCTTGACACTTACATATTTATGCATAATGAAAGTACCAACTGTTTTTGATGAAGCTGTTTGAACAAAATTGTTCCTTGTCACTGACCAAATCAGAAGGTAAGTGATATTGACCATGTTTACATCGGTTCCAAAGTCCTCACAAACCATAACTCTTATGTTGTCAAAGGTTTTAGTACTTGTGTCCAAAATAAGTAATCTACCTCATTTTTCTTCATCACAAAAAATCTCCATTCACTTCATTTGGACGATTTCCAAAAATCAAAAGAAGCATATATGTGCATATTTACTTTAGATAGAAAAAATTTGGAACAACTAAAAAAAAAAAAAAAAGAACCCCCAGAATTTTTGCCCAAAACATTGTGGCAACGAAGAAGACTCCAATTTAGGAAACAACATCTAAAAAAGGAAATAAAGAAATATTTACGAGATTTAGGAAATATTTTTTAATCTTTTTCCTAGATTTTTGGATTTTGTTTAAAGATCTAGTAGAACTTATATTCTACCAAAATTAGAAAAGAGATGAAGTCATAGATAGTGAATACTGAGATTATAGATTAAAGAAAACAACAAATAATGTATGTTACCAAGACATATATGAGAATAATTATCATGTCTTATGATCTACCAAAAATACAGAACATAGAAGGAAATGTAGATTTGTTATTCTTTCATAGTAGATGGATATGTTTTCGGTGTATTGCGCATTCTATGTCAGTTAGATCATTGTTCTTACCCCTTGTTCAAAAACTCGGTTAATTCGGTCGCCTAGCCGGCGAGTATACGTGACGCAGCACACCACCGTGGTGAATCAATCATAATTGGCCATAAAATCGGAGCCTTGAAGAAATCTCGTTTTTGTTTCGATTTTTGCTAAATATCGATGTACTTTAGTTAGATCTATGTATATTAGACATGACAATGTGAGAAAATGACGAAAAACTGTGAAAAAACTGAGAACAAAAATGGAGGCACATGAATTTGCAGGTTCGATTCGTAGGGTAAAAGGTAGAGGGTGACACAGAAATTACCATTTTGCCCTTCATTAGAAGAAAAAGGGGGAAAAAGCCAAAGAGGTGGATCTAGGGTTTGAACCCGGGTCTACTAGACTTAAAAACTCTCGCTAGCCACTTCAACCATTGTATTTCAATGTATTTGTATGGAAGTATATTTATATATGCATAAAAAGTGAAAAAAAATCCCCGATTAGTCTACATTAATCCCCCATTCTTTAATAACTCGCTTGGTCCGGGTCTACTGCACGGATAACGCCTAGCGAGTTTCAGAACATGGGTCTTACCCCATGTTCGAAAACTCGCTAGGCGTAACGCGTGCGGTTGGGTGGCGCCTAGCGCCGAACTTATTAATCGGAGATTACACGGGAATTAATCGGAGCGTAATTTTATGGATTTTATATATGTTTTAAGGTTATATATTTCAACATGTGCATTATTACCGTCGATTGCACATGGTGCAGTGGTCATGCGCCTTTTCTATTTCATTCCAGGGCTGGGTTCAAATGTTGTGCGGCCCATTTTATCATTTTTCCAACTTTTAGGTTAATGAATTGGTGAAAGACGGAAATACCCCTGTCTTAAACCTAATTCTCTGCGCTTTTTTACAGAACAGTAGCCGTTTTTCTTTTTTTCTTTTCGCAATTTCATTGTTTAAACTTGCTTTTCTTGAATATTTTCATCAAAATAGAGCAGATCTAAGAGATATTTGTGATTGGAACATGAAATCGACAAAACGATGATTTTTTGAAGTTTTCTGATTAATACTCCGATTAGCACCAAATCGCGGCGGTGCTCCTCCGGCTCACGTATATCCGGCGATTAACCGGGCGCCGAGACCGCGTTTTTGAACATGGGTCTTACCTAGACTACATATTCTAAATTTCCGTAGATGGTAAACCTGATATACTAACACCTTTAGCTAATTTTTGAACTTACTATTCTGAATATTTTTTGAATCCAAAATTATTTCTCATATATATATGTACATACTTGACTACTTCATATTTTATATTTTTCTTAATTTTTTGCATTGTAAATATATTGATATGAATTTTTATTTATAAAAAAAGTTGTAAAAATACAAAAGTGACAAATTTTGATTTTGCAGTAAAGGAACAATAGCATAGTTTAAATTGTTTTTTTTTCCAAATTTCCCATAAAATTTTCTAGAATTAAATTACCAAAAGTTCAAGTCAAAAAAGTTCCCTCTCCCCCCTCGGAAAACACTACACAAAGGAATTTTTTCTCTCTGAAACCATCCCACCCTTGTAGACACCGCTCTTGAATCTCGTTTCTTTCCGGTTGCAGTGAAAACGGTACCGGAGACGACTTTCCTTCCCCTTTCCTAGTTTTTTTTTCTCTCGTCCTCTCCTTCTCTCATGGGTGTGATACTAGCTGCTCTGTGCTTTCGTGGTCACTCCATAACTCGTTCGAGACAGATGGAGTTCGCTTCAGACTTCTTATGGAGGGGCGGTGAGACCTTTGGCGGCACGGCGGAGGCGATAGTTGGCGTTTAGGGTTTCGGTGATGGAACCCAGGACCTGGACCAGGACTTGGAGCAGACTCAGAACGATCAGATCAGTCCAAATGAGGTTCAGCCATTCCGCCGTACCAGATCAACGGACAGAGCCATGTACCGGATCGACCCGAGTGCACCCGAACGCGACCTAAGGATGGATTCACGACATGATGACCGAATCAGCCTACCCACAGGCGTTCTTCCCCGACCCATTCGTCATTCTAGAGCCAACAGTCAAGCCAGAACCCATGATCATCGAGATGAATCTGATTCCGGACTTAGCCTATCTTTCCTGGCCCGTTTGGGACGTTCCGCACGCCCGGATAAGGCTGATCTCGACCTTTCCGACCACTTTGATGATTTCATGATGATCGATGCAGTCCAACTTCTCCAAAGGGATGTTACTTAGGCTCTCTGAAGATTTGGGTCGAGCTATCTCTTCATCCGTTCATGGATCATCGATGATCAACCATGCGGGCAGCCTTGCGTCTGTCCTGCTCCTTACCGCGGACGACCTGATCATCACAGGATGAACCTGGACGAATCACGAACCTGGACAGTCAATGAACCTTGCCAAGTCTTCATCAATTTCCGAACTTTGACTGGTCTTGGTCAATTTTATATTTTCTATGTCTTGTTTTCAACATTTCTATTTTCAATGTTGTCTTTTCCAAGAATTCTCTTTATGTTTCTTTGACTCACAAACACTATAAATAAGTGAGTCTCTCATGAATAAAATCACAATCGATTTTGCTTTGCTATTTTTGAGTCTTCTCTCATTGTTCTTTGTCTCAAGAACATTCATAGTTTACTTGGTGAGGTTATCTCCGAGTGAAACACCTTCGTTGTGTTGGACCGGTGCGTCACATCCGGCAACCTTCGAAACTCTGGTAGTATCCTTGGGCTTCCGCAACCCTTAGTGTCACCCTTCGATCCACCAGTTCTCAATCCTCTCGGATCTGAGTTCATATCATCTGTACCGGTAGAGTGATCCGTATTTTGGTTCTATCAAGTGGTATCAGAGCCACTCTTCCGGTAACTCTATTTCTATCCATTTCTCATCTCTCCAGTTCTTCTAAACACTTCTTCATCTATCTATCTTGAACCCGGGCCCCTCATTACCCCCATAAAAAAAAGATCTAAGTTTATGCATTAAAAAAAAAAGATTATATAAAAAAAAAGAAGAAAGTTTCAGAGTTTGTTTGTTTGTGGTGTGGTGGTGAAAGAGAAAGCCTGCTGGCCGAAGAGAAATCCGGCCTTTGAGGTGGTTAAGGCGGGTTCCCCTTTGAAATCTCTTATCTTTCTCTCTTGATCATTTGTGTTCACTTGGATTTTCTCATTGGGTGATCTTGTTTGCTCTCTTAGAACTTTGGGAGGAACTCTCTTGTGTGATTACCAAAAATTTGAGTGAAACACGTGTGTGGGTGAGATAAACACCTGAGAGTGTGAGGCTTTTACTCTAACTTTGCCTTGTTTAAGTTTTCAGGAAACCATGGGCAGTGAAGAAGAAAGAAACAGACCCGGAAATTCTGTTGCTGGATTATCTAACTTGCAAATGCGTGCTCTCAATGCTTCTATGTCTAACTTGTTGAATACAGGTTTGGAGGCGATCCATCTTAGGCTGGATGAACTTCAGGGCCGACCAGTTCAGTCCCGAACCAGAACCAGGCGTGACCGCCCAAGGAGACATAGCCGGTCCGACCTTGAGATCCAAGATGATTCCTTTGATGATGATCAGTCCATCAACCGACCAAGGAGAGCTCCTAGACAACAAAACCAAGGTGATGTCAATACATTTGGTAGAAATGAAAGAACTAATAATGGATTGGGTGGTTTGAAATTGAAAATTCCAAGTTTTGATGGCAAGAATGATCCGGATGCTTTTCTTGAATGGGAAAGAAAGATTGAACTTGTTTTTGATTGTCAAAACTTTTCTGATATTAAAAAGGTTAGACTTGCTGCTGCTGAGTTTACTGGCTATGCTATTAACTGCTATGATCGAGTTGTGACTAGCAGGAGGAGATCAGGTGAGGCGCCAGTTGATACCTGGGATGAGCTTTCCATGCTGATGAGGAAACATTTTGTTCCCGACCATTACCACAGAGATCTACACCATAAACTCAGGCGCTTGCTTCAAGGTACTAAGTCAGTTGAGGACTATCACCAGGAGATGGAGACCTTGATGATCAGAGCTGATATAGATGAACCCTTAGACGCCAACATGGCTAGATTTCTCACCGGGCTCAACCGAGACATACAAGACCGCATGGAGCTGGAAGACTATGACAGCATGGAGCAGATGCTACACAAGGCCGTGCTGATTGAACAACAACTCAAGAGAAAAGGTCTCTCCAAACCGACCTTTGCTTCAAAACCAACCTTTGCTTCCAAGCCAAACTATCAAGACATCAAATTCAGCTTTTAAGACTAATGTCCCTGCTCGTGTTGATAGAGAAAAGAAAGAAGAGGCTCCCAAACGAACCAGAGACATCCAATGCTTTAGTTGTCATGGCCTTGGCCACTATGCCAACCGATGTCCAAACCAAAAGGTGATGGTGCTCTTGGAGAATGGAGAAGTCGAATCTGAAGAAGACAAGGAGGATCTCGGACCAGTTTATGATACTGATGATGAGGAAGAAGCACTTGACTTCCCAGTTCATGGCCCCCTTCTTGTTACTAGAAAGACTTTGGACGACACCTTTGATCCCATCTTTGATGAGGAGGCCGAAGGCGTGATCGATGAGTTTTGCTCGACCTTTGTGGAGAGCTCTGATCCGATCTTTGATGAGGATGTACTTGATGAGCCGAACCATGGTTCACTACTGGTTACTAGGTGTGCCTTGAGTGTCCAACCAAAATCCAATGAAAAAGAACAAAGGGAGAATCTCTTTCACTCTAGATGTCTCATTTCTGATAAAGTTTGTTCTTTGATTATTGATGGAGGCAGTTGCACTAATGTGGCCAGTGACACTCTTGTAAAGAAACTTGGGCTTGTTACTCGGCCTCTTTCTCGTCCTTTCAGGTTGGAGTGGCTCAATGAGGTTGGAGAACAGTATGTGAAAGAGCAAGTCACAGTTCCACTCTCCATTGGCCGATATGAGGATGAGGTTGTGTGCAATGTGCTTTCCATGGATGCTTGCCATGTTCTCTTGGGCCGGCCTTGGCAATTTGACAAGAAGGCAGTGCATGATGGCTTCACAAACAGCCACTCGTTTGATCACAAAGGAAAGAAGATCACCTTGGTGCCTTTGTCACCTTCGGAAGTCCATCAAGACCAGGTCCAACTTAAGAAGAACCGAGACCAAGACTCTAAGGCTGATAAACCTGAGACCAGTACCAGAAACTCCAACTTCTTTGTCAAAGAAAGTCAGGTAAGGAAGTCTCTTTACTCTCAAAAGCCATTTCTCTTACTTGTTTATAAAGAGTCTCTTTTTGCCTCATCTTCTTCTGACCTTGCACCGAAGATTCCGAGTGAGTTTTTAGGTATCTTGCAGGATTATTCTGATGTGTTTCCAGAAGAAAATCCCAAAGGATTGCCACCAGTGAGAGGCATTGAGCATCAGATCGATCTCGTCCCGGGCGCCTCTCTACCGAACCGACCAGCATACCGCACCAATCCGGTCGAGACCAAGGAGCTGGAGAAACAGATTAACGACTTGCTTGAGAAGGGATACATCAGAGAGAGTCTCAGTCCCTGTGCCGTGCCTGTTCTACTTGTACCAAAGAAGGATGGCTCCTGGAGGATGTGTGTGGACTGCCGGGCCATAAACAACATCACGGTAAAGTATCGACATCCTATCCCTCGCCTTGATGATATGCTTGATGAACTCCATGGTTCTAAGTACTTTTCTAAGATAGACTTGAAAAGTGGCTATCATCAGATTATGATAAAAGAAGGTGATGAATGGAAAACGGCCTTTAAAACAAAACTAGGTTTGTATGAGTGGCTTGTCATGCCCTTTGGTCTCACAAATGCACCTAGTACTTTCATGCGCCTAATGAATCATGTCTTGAGGTCTTTTATTGGTCATTTCGTTGTGGTTTACTTTGATGACATTCTTATTTACAGCAAAAGCCTTGATGAGCACAAACAGCACCTGAAATCTGTTCTTGAAGTCCTTAGAAAGGAACATTTGTTTGCTAACCTTGGAAAATGTTATTTTGGCACAGATCATGTGGTATTTCTAGGTTTTTTTGTAGGTGCAGATGGCTTGAGAGTGGACGAGCAGAAGGTCCAAGCAATCCGAGACTGGCCAATTCCGAAAACCATTAGTGAAGTGAGAAGCTTCCATGGCCTTGCCGGCTTCTATAGGCGATTTGTTCAAAACTTCAGTACCTTGGCCGCTCCTCTCACTGAAGTGATCAAGAAGAACGTGGGGTTCAAATGGGGACCAGCTCAGGAAGAAGCATTCGAAATCCTTAAAGGGAAGTTGACTAATGCCCCTTTACTTGTACTTCCAGATTTTTCTAAAGCTTTTGAGATCGAATGTGATGCTTCTGGTGTTGGTATTGGTGCTGTGTTGATGCAGGAAGGAAAACCAGTAGCTTATTTCAGTGAGAAGCTTGGTGGTGCCATGCTCAACTATCCCACATACGACCAGGAACTCTATGCTTTGGTGAGAGCCCTTCAAACGTGGCAGCACTATCTTTGGCCTAAGGAGTTCATCATCCACACTGACCATCAGTCTCTAAGACATCTTAAGGGTCAGCAGAAGCTCAACAAGAGGCATGCTCGTTGGATGGAGTTCATTGAGACATTCCCTTATGTGATCAAGTACAAACAAGGTAAGGAGAATGTTGTGGCCGATGCATTGTCTCAAAGGTATACTCTTCTCTCAGCCCTTGAAACTAAATTGCTAGGCTTTGAATTTATCAAGGATCTTTATGCCTCTGATCAGGATTTTAAAGAGATTTTCGAAAATGCACCAAGGTTGCTTATGGGAAATACTTTCAATGTTCTGGTTTCTTATTCTTTGATAACCGTTTGTGTGTGCCCCAATGTTCTTTGAGGGAGTTGTTTCTCAGGGAAGCTCATGGAGGAGGACTTATGGGACACTTTGGTGTCAAGAAGACTTACAAGGCTATTCATGACCACTTCTATTGGCCGAGTTTGATGAAAGATGTTGAGAGGATCTGTAGCTGATGTGTGGTGTGCAAGAAGTCTAAGCCTAAAGCATCAAACCACGGTTTGTACTCAGCTCTACCCATTCCCTCTCATCCTTGGGTAGACATTTCTATGGATTTTGTGCTTGGTTTGCCTAGGTCCAAAGCTGGACGAGATTCTATCTTTGTGGTTGTTGATTGGTTCTCGAAAATGGCTCATTTCATTCCATCTCACAAAACTGTTGATGCTGTGCAAGTTGCAGATTTATTCTTTAAGGAAGTTGTTAGATTGCATGGAATGCCTAAGACCATTGTCTCTGATCGTGATGCTAAGTTCCTTAGCTATTTTTGGAAGACCTTGTGGTCTAAGCTAGGTACTAGATTGATGTTCTCTACAACTTGTCATCCGCAAACTGATGGGCAAACTGAAGTAGTTAATCGAACCTTGTCTGCTTTGCTTAGATCTTTGGTTAAAAAGAATCTTAAGACTTGGGAAGAATGTTTGCCTCATGTTGAGTTTGCTTAGAATCATGCATTGCATTCAGCTACTAAGTTTTCTCCTTTTGAGGTTGTTTATGGATTTAATTCTTTGTCTCCACTTGATCTTTTACCTTTGCCTTTGAGTGAACGAGTTAGTACAGATGGCAAGAGGAAAGTGTACACGATCAAGAAGCTGCATGAACAGGTCCGGGCCAACATTGAAGCCAAGACCAAAGGCTACAAACGACTTGCAGACAAGAAGAGGAAAGAAGTGATCTTCCAGGAAGGTGATCTTGTTTGGGTCCATTTGAGGAAGGAACAATTCCCGGAACAAAGGAAGTCCAAACTCATGCCCCGGGTCGATGGTCCATTCCAGATTCTCAAGAAACTCCATGACAATGCTTACCAGCTTGATCTTCAGGGTAAGTATGATATCTCTTCAAGTTTTAATGTTTCTGATTTATCTCCTTTTCTTGCAGATGATCCGGATTTGTGGTCAAATCCTTTTGAAGAGGGAGGGAATGATGGAACCCAGGACCTGGACCAGGACTTGGAGCAGACTCAGGACGATCAGATCTGTTTAACTGAGGTTCAGCCATTCAGCCGTACCAGATCAACGGACAGAGCCGTGTACCGGATCGACCCGAGTGCACCCGGACGCGACCTAAGGATGGATTCATGACATGATGACCGAATCAGCCGACCCAGAGGCGTTCTTCCCCGACCCATTCGTCATTCTAGAGCCAACAGTCAAGCCAGAACCCATGATCATCGAGATGAATCTGATTCCGGACTTAGCCTATCTTTCCTGGCCCGTTTGGGACGTTCCGCACACCCGGATCTGGCTGATCTCGACCTTTCCGACCACTTTGATGATTTCATGATGATCGATGTGTCTAACTTCTCCAAAGGGATGTTACTTAGGCTCTCTGAAGATTTGGGTCGAGCTATCTCTTCATCCGTTCATAGATCATCGATGATCAACCATGCGGGCAGCCTTGCGTCCGTCCTGCTCCTTACCGCGGACGACCTGATCATCACAGGATGAACCTGGACGAATCACGAACCTGGACAGTCAATGAACCTTGCCAAGTCTTCATCAATTTCCGAACTTTGACTGGTCTTGGTCAATTTTATATTTTCTATGTCTTGTTTTCAACATTTCTATTTTCAATGTTGTCTTTTCCAATAATTCTCTTTATGTTTCTTTGACTCACAAACACTATAAATAAGTGAGTCTCTCATGAATAAAATCACAATCAATTTTGCTTTGCTATTTTTGAGTCTTCTCTCATTGTTCTTTGTCTCAAGAACATTCATAGTTTACTTGGTGAGGTTATCTCCGAGTGAAACACCTTCGTTGTGTTGGACCGGTGCGTCACATCCGGCAACCTTCGAAACTCTGGTAGTATCTTTGGGCTTCCGCAACCCTTAGTGTCACCCTTCGATCCACCAGTTCTCAATCCTCTCGGATCTGAGTTCATATCATCCGTACCGGTAGAGTGATCCGTATTTTGGTTCTATCATTCGGTGTTCGTCATATCTAATTTTTCCTTTTGTAGATATTTGGCCAATGTTGTTTGATATCAGTGCGTGACAAAGTTAGACAGCTCCTCCACCACGGATCTACCTGCTTCCGGCGGCGGTGAGACTGCAGGAGCAATAAGACGACGGACGGCAAAAAATAGATTCGGGTCCTTGACACCGACGCACGGTTCTGACATCATCGACAGATTTCCACTCTGGAGAAGAGGTGCTTGAGACGCGTGATGGAGATGTGCTTCATGACAAGATCAGTGATATACCAATGGATTTCACCCATTTTCTACCATAGTATAATGATTTGTTTTTTTGAATGAATGTTAAATTTATTCATCAAAAAAGCCTTTATACAAACTAGTGCTTACTGTTTACTTGAGCAACAAGCAAAGAAAGAAAAAAACAACTCAAACAAGAAAAAACATAATCAAACTCTACTCCAAACTTCCAATCCCCCTCAAACTTAACCATATGAAACAAGTATAATTTGGAAATGCTATGGGAATTCTCCTCATTAAAACCCTCATTAGAGAAAACCCAAATGGGACAAAACTCTAATGGGGGAAAAAGAGTAAGAATCCCATAGCTAGAGGACCAAGTTTTCAACTCCACCAATCGTTGATAGTAGGTATAATGATATTTTTATTATGTAACTAATGTGTTTTCTAGCCTGTTAGGCATGTTTTCAGGTTCATGAGTATTTCGTGATAAAGTGATGCTTTTGGAGCATTTTGGAGCACAAGAGATAATACACCTGAGTTGACCATTCAAGACCAAGTCGGAAGTCAACTTTCAGAGAAGGATCGATCGATACTCATCCAAAGTTGTCGATCGATGTAGCTGTGAAGATCCGCGTACTTGAAGATTATAATCGATCGATATACATCAAGTGTTGTCGATCGATAGCGAGGACGAAATGGTTTAGCCGACTACTTCACCAAAACTTCACAAATTACTTCACCAAAACTTCACAAATTACGAGATCACGCCTAGGCATTTCTAGAAGCCGTCGATCGATATCCCAACTGGACAATCGATCGGCGCTGCGAAAGGTGTATCGCTCGATATCTCTAAAAGATATCGATCGACTCTTTTTCTGGTCAACAGACAACAGTTGAGATCAGAGATCTAGTTATTTAACCAGTGAGACATCACTGATTGTTAAGCGGCTGAGTTCTTTAATATCATGCAAACAACTTAAAAGGTTTCTGATGGCAAGATCTTCTTAGCACGGTTTTGGAAATTTTCCAGAAATGATTATAGGAGATTTTCCGATTATCCCTTCCTTCCTTTTTTCTTTTGATGAATATTTTTTTGTCGATCTTCCTTTTCCCTTTGGTGGCTAAATGGAAAACCCTTCCGGATATATATACGAATGCTCTGGCGTCCTTGAACGATATAGACCCGAGTCAGAACCACCATCCTTGCTTGATAAAAATGTCGAACGATCAGACCCGCTTCGGAGCGATCCTAGCTTCCCATGTTGGTGGTCATGCTAGGCCTCGATACCTTTTCGGTGATCCCTTTGCCTCGCCTATTCTGACTCCAGGGGCGACTTCGAGGGTGGGTAGCGAAGATGCTCCTATGGCTCCCTTGCGTCAGCGTCGCTTTCGTTCTTTTAGTGATGAGGACGAGGATGGTCCGAGATCGGACATCAGGCAAGAAGATTTGATTGAAATCCGCATGAGGTATTCTCTTCCTGACTCGGTGGAACTACGTTGTGCGGGCGAACTCGAACGAGCTCCCGATGGCGGCACTGATGAGATAGCTATCTTCGAGGAGTATCTAGAAGCAGGCTTCAGAGGGGACATTTCTTTCCTGGTCGCGGAAGTAGCGTCTTACTTTGGGTTCTCTCATTCGCAGCTCACGCCAGCAACGTGGCGTACCTTAATGGCCATTCAGGTGTTTGGTGAATTTCACAGTATCCCCTTTGGACTACCTGAAATTTTGTACTCCTACTCCTTCCTTCCCTTATCGAGCAAGAAGGGTTTTTACCAAATCTGGTCTCGTGATGGTGAACCTTTGGTAGACGAACCTCTTAGGGGCGTCCGGGGGAGTTTTCCTTCAAACGATTTCTGGAACAGGAGATATGTGTTTATGAAGATCAACGATGCTCCACGCTACCCTCTCTTTTGGCGATCCGTCGATATGCCTTTCTTTATTTTTGTTAAGGTAAATCTTGCGTCGCTATCCCGCCTTATGTATTGTTTTTGCAGAGGTCTTCCGAATGGTGTTCCATGCTGGCGAGGTTTTGGTAAAGTTGGCGAAAGGCATTCCCAGGCGATACCGTTGGATTCTATTTCTAATGATGCAGATGTTTTTACGCCACAGCCGCTTTTGGGGTAAGACAGCTTTTCTTTTTCTTAAATAGATATGACACAATATTAACCTTCCGCCGTGCTGTCTTTTAGGTGGGATCCCTAGGGCGTCAATATCATCGGTGTATAATGAATATTGTAGGGCCAACCCTTAGAGGAGACGGTCCTATGCATAACCTTCCTTTGTCTCCTCGGTTGCGACTTCTTCGACCCCAAGGAATGCGGGAGGTAGCAGATTGTTTGGTCCACGCCGGCGTGTTCCACCTCACGAGGAGATCATGTTCCTTCGTAACCAGCTTCGAGAGGTGATAACTCATCAAGCTTTGACCGTGCAGCGGGCCCATGAGCAAGCTCGTTGGGAGCTTGTGAAGGAGTGGTCGGAGAGGAATATCAACCGCTGGAGACCTATAGGAGGGCCTGTTCGGGGTTCGGCGAATGGGAGAGGTGGACTTGACGCTTTTCCTCCGGCACCGCATCACCCGAAGCCCTGAAGTGCTTATGCTTTATTTTATATTGTAGCTTCTTTCCCCGGGCTTTGATGATTTTGTAGCCGAATAAGGACTTTTGATAGCATAATAATTATACTTATCATTTTCGCATTTTTCTGTTGTGTTCGCTTCTTGGATTTGCACCTTCGTAACTCTCCGGCACTATCTCTTGATCAGAACGGTTCATAAGGCCTCTGAGCACAGGTCTCGTTGAAAGGAGCACAATCTCCTAGGCGGAATTGTGGGATCTAGGATTAGAATCTTGTTACTGCGTTGACAGCCTAGGGGTCTAGACCTTGGGGAGAAAAATTTGTATCTCCAGAATGAAAGGACGCCTAGGTAGACATGTAGAATTGTAGGAAGGGATGGACCCTTGGAAGGGCTTGTGAGAGCCGGACCCTTGTAAGGGTTGACCCCTTGGAAGGATATCAGTGTCTAGGACCTGGATCCTGTTAGTAAACTGATTGAGCCCTGAAATAATTAGAGAAGCGTTAGACCTTGTAATCCAGTGTTAAAAAACCTGAGTTTTAGTTTTGGAATGAAAGATCCTTGCTTAGAACCCTAGAGTTCTAGCTTGGTTTGAACCCTGGGGTTCTTGAGCCCTAGAACCTGAAATTTCTTAAGGCCTTGAACCCTGAGGTCCCTTCCTAGGCCCGAAGGCCGTTTTGTTGAACCCGAAGGTTTGCTCATTGAACCCTCAGGCTTCTGAGTATTGGGGTTTAATCTTTAGATCCTGGGACCGTGATTAAACCCGATGGATACCTCAAACACGGAGGTTGATGCTTTTGAACCCGGAGGTTGATGCTTTTGAACCCTGAGGTCCTTGGCAAACCCAAAGGTTGGTATTTGGATTCAAAGATCCTTGAACCCTGAGGTTCTTATTAGATCCGAAGATCAGTTAGACCCGAAGGCCCTTGATCAACCCTTAGGTGATCTTGAATCCGGGGATTCCTTACAGACCCGGAGGCTGTTTTGAACCCTGATGCTCTTTTATAGACCCTGAGGTCGTACTGAACCCGGAGGTTGTTATATAGACCCTGATGCCGTACTGAAACCGGAGGTTCGTCATAGACATTGAGGCCGTATGCGTTATGGGAGGTTTGTGATCGTATTCTGCTCCTCATGGGGGAACCACTACCGATCTGTTATTGAGAAACTGCACTCTGCCACCCGGAGGTATAGGCCACTCTCGTGAATCTCAATGCTGCACTCTACCTTTCTGCAGAAAAGGTCATGCTCAGACTTACTGTGGTCTGGCGTTGGCCTGCCCCGCGGAGCGAATTTACACTAGACACACTATTTTCCAAGTCTGGATAAGTATTAAATTTTGGTGCTAATCGGTTTTTTTCGCACATTTGCTCCCTGCATATCAGCCGTCAGCATCTGATTACAGTACTTTGCAGTGTACGTCATGCCCCCCACATGTATTTAGCTCGTAGCGTCTTTAATGCAGAGTTTGGGTAGCACTAGTACGGTGGTCCCCACGTAACTTTTGGTCTTATCACTATTACGCAGGACCCGAGGTGCAGACAATGTAATAGGGTTGATCAGACCTGTTCCTTATATGTCGTACACCCATGTGAGTAGTCTCACTAGTATATAGAGTTTGCTAAGATCTAAAGTCCCTTAGGGCCTGACCTAGCTAGTATGCCCCTTTAAGTACATTGGAGTTCCTATAACTCCTTTAGCCGTAACTAATAATGTATTTTATAGGCTTAGTCCGGAGACGTTATCGCATACATAGGAGTAGGAAACCAGTGTACTTAAATATATCATAATAATAGTAGTAGTATATAAATCTTGATCCGGGGACCTTACTTTAGAAGAGATAGAATTTGAGGTGCAAGGCGTTCCAGCAGTTGGGTTGGACCTTACCGTCGCTGTCTTCCAGCTTATAGGCTCCTGCCTCTTGCTTCTCTATTACCTTGTAGGGACCCTCCCATCCAGGAGCGAGTTTTGTTGGGGTCGAAATCGGAGAAGGCAAAGTTGGCATCCAAATTTCCGTTAAAATTATTTACTTAAGAATTTCTACGTTTTCGAGAAAGGAAAATTCATACGAAAAACTTATACGAAAAACTTGCAAAAAAATCTTGTTTTAAGACAACGATTTCTTAATCAACGATTTAAAAACAACGATTTATTAATCAACGACTTAAGAAATCAACGACTTAAGAAATCAACGATTTCTTAATCAACGACTTAAGAAATCAACGATTTCTTAATCAACGACTTAAGAAATCAACGATTTCTTAACCAACGACTTAAGAAATTAAAGATTTCTTAATCAAATGACTTGGGAAATCAATGATTTCTTAATCAACGACTTAAGAAATCAACGAAGGTCCAAACATCCTAAAAGCGTCGTAGCATCACAATGGTTTCAGACGCTTGGACGAAGGATTTCAGTCCACGGCACAAACCCGGTCGCGATGGAGATCGGGTCACGAACAAGAGCTCGGTTGCTATAACGATCGGATCATGATATACCATGGATTTTACCCGTTTTTAACCATGGTTTACTAGTGTTTTATAATATATTTAATCTGTTTTGTAGCCTGTTAGGTATGTTTTCAGGTTCAGGAGCGTTTCGTGATAAAGTGATATTTTTGGAGCATTTTGGAGTATAAGAGATGATATACCCGAGTTGACCATTCAAGACCAAGTCGGAAGTCAACATTGCGATTATAATCGATCGATACTCATCCAGAGTTGTCGATGTAGCTGAGAAGATCCGCGTACTAGAAGATTATAATCGATCGATACACATCCAGTGTTGTCGATCGATATCGAAGATGAAATGGTTTAGCCGACTACTTCACCAAGACTTCACCAAATTACGAGATTGCCCCTGACGAGTTTTTAACCTAATGGAAATGCTTAAATATTCCTGCTAAGTGTTTTTTGACAGCAACCTTGAAACAAGCTTTGAAGAGTCTAAGTTACCACAAAGCAGAGAGTGTGAGAGAGAGACTAGAGTTTTACTTGTTTTGAGAGATTGGAGAGATTTCTCATCTCCTTTTGTATTTCTACTTTATTCTATCTATGCAATTCTTTCATCTATCTATTGTCATGAATTGCTTAGCTATGTCTGAGTAGTCTACTTGTTAAATCTAGGGTTTAAATAGGTTTGTGGAATTAGCCCCAAACTATAATTGCTAAGTTATGATATTCATCAAATAGATTGCACCCTAAGCTTGTTCTAGAGTAGCTAACTAGAATATAGATCACTAGGATCTTTGTTATCTTGAATTATCTGTTTGAACTAGTATATCCTTGGAGAAGAGCTAACCGCCCTCCTTGAGATCTAGTGTTCATTATCAGCTCGCGCCTAGGCATATCTAGAAGCCGTCGATCGATATCCCGACAGGTGAATCGATCGCCGAGCGAAAGGTGTATCGACCGATATCTCTAAAGGATTATCGATCGACTCTTTTTCTGTGTCAACATACGACAGTTGAGGCCAGAGATCTAGATTATTTAACCAGTGAGACATCACTGATAGTTAAGCGACTGAGTTCTATAGTATCATGCAAACAACTTGTTTGGCATTTATAGATATTATAATCTCCATTCCTGAATAAAAGCCCTAAGTCTAGCACTCTTTATTACATTTAAACACTCCATCTTATTGTTAGTCAGAACAACTACTTTGCTCATTTTAGGAATTGCTATTTATATTTCCATCATTAAAACTAACTTCACTTAGGATTGATTAGTAGATTATATTTAATTGGTTCCCTAGCTCCTCGTGATTCGATCCCTAAGTACTACAGCTGTACCTCTTATTTGAGAGAGTAAGCTCTACTGGGTAATTTGAGCACTATCAAATTTGGCGCCGTTGCCGGGGAGCTTTGATCGCCATTAGATTTAATCTTATTAATCTTAGGTTTTTCTTTTTACCCCCTTTTTGATTAAAATTTTTCTTGTCTTTTCAGGTACATGCCCAGCAGTACCAGCAACAACAGGGGAGATCAACTACTATTCTCAGAAGATCCTGCACACTTGGAACGCTCATTCCGCAAAGACCTACACTCCGCATCGATCGACAGAACCGCAGTACCGTAGACTGATACTCACGTTCAACCGTCGACCGATACTCAGACAGCGCCGTCGACCGATACCGTTCGCCGATCCACATCTTTCGACACTACCCACCTACATCGATCGACACTAACCCGCGAGGCATGGTTGCGATTGTTATTCTCACGCAGGGTGAGAATGGAAACCTGTATGACCAAGATGGTCATTCGACGACGAAGTACCGAACTCCCTTGGATAGGTCTCCTCATCCTCACCTCCCTTCGCTTCAATCGCGACCTCCACCGTATCAGGAGAAATCGGGATCGGCTCCCAGAGTCCCCCAATCCTCTCTTCGATGGGAGGAACGAGCGACTCGGCGTGAGCATTGTCTTTCATGCCACTCTGCATAAGGCTCAACTCCTCCGCATAAACATAGTCCCTTTGTCGAGTCCTCGAAAGAGTTCCAACCGATCCGCTACACTCGCGAAATCACCCACCGCGACGTCGGCCGCCCTAAGACTTTGATACTTCTCTTAGAATCGCATCGTCCGATTCTGCATCTCGGCAGTGATCTCCCGTTTGGCCTGCCTCCTCGCTCGGTGAATTTCCGTGGCATGGTCGGCGGCCGCCCTCAGATTCCGCTCCAGGGTCTCCTCCTGGAGTCGCTCAAAATCATTCGCGTTCTTCTCGCTTTGAAACGCCAGATCCTCGCTTCTCTTTGGCTATCCACCAATGCTGAACCGAGATTGTTCATCGCCTGCGAAATTCGAAAAATGATTTTTTATTTCAAAAGAAAATAAAGATACATTCGAAATAAGTTCGTAAAAAAACGTTTGAGAAAAGGAAATGACTGACCCCATTAACTACGCGAGAAGTCTCCGCGACTATCTCAGGCCTCTCCGTTTCTTCAACAACAGGAGGCGGGTTAGGATGGTCAGGAAGACCGGCAAAGAAGTCATCGAAGTTAGAGATTGGCGCGTCGCTCGAGCCACTTCCGTCGCAAAAACCGAGAATCGGATCCCATCCCGGAAGTTGAAAATCATCAACGGGAAAGTCGTGATCCTCAACCTCGATACCTTTGTCCTTGGACGGCAACCCAAACGTCCTCTCGACCGGAACGCGCTCTGGAAGACGCTCAACGGGAGCAAATTCTATGTCGCCTTCCGCCTCGAAATCGGAGTGGACCAATCTGATCGCCTTCCGAACCCTCCTGCGGGTGAAACTGGTCCACCAATGGTCATAGCTCCTAAGCGCATCTCTCGCCTCAATAATATCCCGAGGCCATGGATGCGTCACGCTAATGTGTGGCAGGGGATTCGGAACCGTCCGGAACATCGGAATGAATTCCTCCTCAACGGACGCGGCATCGAGTTGAACGTAAAAGAAGAATTGTTTCCAATGGTTAAAACTGGAAACGAGTCCTCTGACCACCAGAATCATGTTACGAGGAGTCAATCGCCAGGAGCCCGACTCTCGATTATATTGCACTCGTAAGAATGCCTCAAAGTGATCGGCAGTGAGGGATAAGCCGTGCTCGTAACTCAGAATTATGAGACCATGAGATCTGGAAACGGTCCAGCACGCGGACAATAATCTCAGGAATCGGAAACCAAAGACGAAAATGCGTCAATACGGCCTCATAGCATGTGAAGTAGCCCTCCGGAGGATGGTCGGCATCCTCTCCGCGCTTAGGAATCCGGAACTCGACCGCCTTCGGAACCCCGGCGAACTCTCGAAGCTTCTCGAGGAAAGGTTCGGTGGTCTTGCTCGGCAGGTTAGCTCCTACGCCCCGAGATCGCGAGATCGGAAACTTTTCCTCCCCGGGAGCTTTGATTCGATCGCTGCTCGCTTTCCAGTACGCGTCACACTCAGCCGCATCCGGAGGAAAGTCGAACTCGACCTTCGGAACAAGAAATTCCTCCTCCTGATTGCAATCAGGAGAAGGATTCGTGGGAGTCTTATTCTTAGAAGATTTCTTTCCGCCTCTAAATATCTTTGACATCTTTGTGAAGGATTCTCTCTGTAAAAATAGTTTTTTCTTGGAAGGATTCTTTCTCAAAGAAAATCTTATGAAATATGGGTGAGTAAAAATAAAAGAGTTACCTCTCCTTATTATAAGCTTCAAGAATTACTATTCAAGCTCAGACTTTTGGATACAAACTTGGCCTAAAAACTCGTCTAACTCGCCTAAACTCGCCAAACCGTACGATAGAATCTCGCCAACCCACGATTCTACCGCACTGGGGGGTAACTGTTGGGGTCGAAATCAGACAAGGCAAAGTTGGCATCCAAATTTCCGTTAAAAAATATTTACTTAAGAATTTCTACGTTTTCGAGAAAGGAAAACTTATACGAAAAACTTATACGAAAAACTTGCGGAAAAATCTTGTTTTAAGACAACGATTCTTTAAAACAACGATTTCTTAAGCAACGAAGAAATCAACGATTTCTTAAACCAGCAATTTCTTAATCAACGACTTAAGAAATCGACGATTTCTTAATCAACGACTTAAGAAATCAACGATTTCTTAATCAAACGACTTAAGAAATCAACGACTTAAGAAATCAATGACACGATATCATCGAAGGTCCAAACATCCTAAAAGCATCACAGCATCACAATGGTTTCGGACGCTTGGACGAAGGATTTCAGTCCACGGCACAAACCCGCTCGCGATGGCGACCGGGTCACGAACAAGAGCTCGGTTGCTATAGCTGACCGAGCTTCGGTTACAGCTCGGTCACTATAGCGACCGAGCCTTGGACACGGCTCAGTCGCTATAGCGACCGAGCTGCGGACAAAGTTCGGTCGCTATAGCGATCGAGCATTCGTACATCGATATTATTTTGAAACGTCCGAAGTCTTCCGAAACGACGATACGACGGAAAAACTATGCATTCTCGACTATCCGTATAACAATTTTCTGCAAGCCACGACTAACCATTTCTTGATCTGTCTATCAAATGGGATCGTCCGTTTGGTTTACGATAAAACCGCGGAAACTTAACTTTATCGGAGAAATCGTAACAAACGTCTCAAATCGAAAGACGGCCCAAAGGGTCCTAAAACTGATTCGAGGCCCACTTACGATTTCTTAAAATCCCATAAACCTTATGACGGTTTATGCTTGGAGGATAAAAATCAGTTTCCGCGGATAAATGGAAATTTTTCACAGATAATCATGAAGATCGGAAAAAATGGAATATTCCATTTTTCAACTATGACGGCTTAAGGGCAAAAGGGGGAAGCGTAAACCGACCTTGGAAGGAGTATATAAGGAGTTCAAGGCGAGAGGCATAGAAAGAGACTTTTATCAGAGCAAACTTAGCACTTAGAGCATTTAGGCAACTTTCCGTTTTTGTTATTCGAGCTGCGACTCAATTAGGTTTAGCCACCTTCGGGTATTAGAACTAGGCATCTTGCCGACAGCTCTCGTAGCCGAAGTACGCTACCTTATTGTTGTTACGCTCATACGCAGATTCGGAATAAAAACCCTTCTTGCTCTCTTTTACGATTTCTTATTTTATTTTTCTCGTTATTGTCGTGTTCTAATTGCTTGACGTGTGGTTTCTCAGAAATCCGGGACCTCTGGGAAATTAGGGTTTTCCTAGTTTCCTAAATTATACGAAATATTGACGGTGCGAATTTCGGGTCCCACAAGTTTTCCGGCTGATTTGTCCCCTTTTTGAAAGGTTCTGGATCTGACCTTCTTGTTATAGCTCCTTGCTACTTTCAACTGGTAGGACGCGTTTTTAAGGCGGGTCGCCTCTCTCTTTTCGTCGAGTAGGTCTATACTCAGGAAAATTAGCTCTTTGTTCTCCTCCTGGGAGAGGAATTCAGAGACCGTGGTCCTTACGTGCACCTCCGTGGGTATAACCGCTTCAGCACCATAGACAAGAGAGAAGGGAGTCTCCTGGGTGGCCGTTTTCGAAGTGGTCCGATAGGCCCAGAGTACTCCATGTAGCTCTTCTGCCCATCGCCCATGGGCGTCTTCCAGGCGCTTCTTGAGAATATTCACCACTGTCTTGTTAGTGGATTCGGCCTGACCGTTTGATTGGGGATGTCGTGGTGCTGAATAAAAAAGTTTGATGTTCTAGTCCTTGCAGAAATTTCGGAAGTTGTAGCTCGTGAACCGAGATCCGTTGTCTGTAACGATCTCATGAGGGGTTCCGAAGCGTGTTATCACGTGGGTCCATAGGAATTTCCTAATCTGGAGATCCGTTATCTTGGCTAGTGCTTCAGCTTCTACCCACTTTGTGAAGTAATCGGTCACGACTAGGAGGAAGATCTTTTGCCCCAGTGCCATGGGGAATTTCCCCACGATGTCCATGCCCCACTTTCGGAAGGGCCAAGGAGAGCTTAGAGACTTGAGGTTTTCCGGTGGAAGATTGGAGACTGGCGCGTGCTTCTGGCATTGGCTATAGAGTTTAGCTTGTTTGAGGGAATCCCTTGCCATGGTTGGCCAGTAGTATCCAGCCCTTCTGGCTCTGAGTACTAAGCTTCGACCACTGGAATGAGAACCACACTCTCCCTCGTGGAGTTCTTCTAGTATCCTGGCGGCTTCTCTAGGGGTAAGACATCGTAGATAAGGCCCTGAAAAAGATCTTCGGCATAGTTTCCGACTTTCGTCTCGATCTTCAGGCAAGATATCGATCTCAGGTAGCTAATGATGGGAGGCATCCAGGTCTCTCCTTCGTCTACTACAGATACTTCCTCAGGCTCCGTCTCCTTTTCTGTTGCGGGCCCATTGGAATACTAGCAGTGGGATGCTCGTATGACTCGTGGTTTCTAGGGCGGACCCTAGATTAGCTAGAGCATCGGCTTGGGAGTTGTGCTCCCTAGGGATCTGAGTGAACTTACAGTGTCGAAACCTGTCGAGTAATCGCTTAGCCACGGATAGGTACCTGATCATACTCGGATCTTTCGCCTGGTAGTCTCCTTTGACTTGGCTTATGATCAATTGTGAGTCGCTGAAGACCTGGATGTCTTCTACGCCCATCTGTTTGGCAAGTGTTAGCCCTGCTATTAGAGCTTCGTACTCAGCCTCGTTGTTTGTTTCTTTGAAGTTGCATCGTAAAGCCCTTGAGGCTGATTCCCCCGTAGGGGAAGTTAGGACTAGTCCCACGCCTGCGCCCCTTACGTTACTAGACCCATCAACGTACAGTGTCCATTCGCCTTTCTCCCCTTCGCTATCACGAAGCTTTACCTCTTGTTCCAGGGCTGGAAGCATGGCAGGAGAGAATTCGGCTACGAAATCTACCAAGACTTGCGATTTGATAGTCGTTGCAGGTCGGAAGATCACATCGTACTCTCCCAACTCTATGGCCCATTTTGCTAGTCTTCCGGACATTTCCGGCTTATAAAGGACTGCTTTGATGGGGAAGTAGGTAACCACCACGATTTGATGAGCCTGGAAGTAATGGCGTAGCTTTCGAGCTGCGTTAACTAAGGCAAGGGCCAGCTTCTCAAGGTGACTATAGTGGATCTCCGCGTCTAGCAATGATTTTCTAACGTAGTATATAGGATGTTGTTTCCTTCCTTCTTCCTTTACCAGGACCGCGCTGACTGCATGCTCTGATACCGCCAGATTGAGCAATAGGACTTCCCTTTCCAAAGGTTTTGAGAGGAGAGGTGGAGTAGTGAGATAGGCCTTGAGATCGGATAGGGCTTGCTCACATTTATCGGTCCATTTGAAGTCTTTGGGGTCCTTCAAGGTTTCGAAGAAGGCATGCGACTTGTCGGACAGCCTGGAGATGAACCTATTCAGGGCGGCCATCCTTCCCGTCAGTCTTTGAACCTCCTTGACGTTACGAGGGGAAGGTATCACCTGGATTGCTCTCACCTTCTCTGGGTTTGCTTCAATGCCCCTGTGGGTGACTATATACCCCAGGAACTTTCCAGAGCTTACCCCAAACGAGCACTTTGAAGGGTTCAGCTTCATGTTGTTCCTCCTGAGAGTGGTGAAGGCTTGTTGAAGGTGTGAGATATGGTCCTCAGCGTCTAGGGACTTTACCAGCATATCATCAATATAGACCTTCATGGTCTGCCCTATCTGATCGGCGAACATCATGTTGACAAGCCTCTGATAGGTCGAACCTGCGTTCTTCAATCCGAAAGGAATGACCTTGTTACAGTATATGCCCCTTGAGGTCATAAACGAGGTCTTCTCTTGATCTTCAGGATGCATTAGGATTTGGTTATATCCGGAGAATGCATCCATGAAACTCATCAGCTGATGACCAGCAGTTGCATCGACTAGCTTGTCGATGTGATGCAAGGGGAAGGGGTCTTTAGGACAGGATTTATGTTGGGGTCAAAACCGGTTATCTCGAAATCAACGGCTAAGTCTATTTGTCATACGAAAAACCTTCCGAAAAACGAACACGAACACCCGTAAACCGAAGGAACCAAGCAGCCGACCCCGGCCTTGGCCGTAGCCGCCGGGCGGCTAGCCCCGTGCTGGCCGTGGCCGCCGGCGGCTAGCGCCCGTGCTGGCCGTGGCCGCCGGGCGGCTAGCCCCGTGCTGGCCGTGGCCGCCGGCGGCTAGCGCCCGTGCTGGCCGTGGCCGCCGGGCGGCTAGCCCCGTGCTGGCCGTGGCCGCCGGCGGCTAGCGCCCGTGCCGGCCGTGGCTGCCGGGCGGCTAGCCCCGTGTTGGCCGTGGCCGCCGACGGCTAGAGCCCGTGCTGGCCGTGGCCGCCGGCGGCTAGAGCCCGTGCTGGCCGTGGCCGCCGGGCGGCTAGCCCCGTGCTAGCCGTGGCCTCCGGCGGCTAGCGCCCGTGCTGGCCGTGGCCGCCGGGCGGCTAGCCCCGTGCTGGCCGTGGCCGCCGGCGGCTAGCGCCCGTGCTGGCCGTGGCCGCCGGGCGGCTAGCCCCGTGCTGGCCGTGGCCGCCGGAGGTAGCGCCCGTGCTGGCCGTGGTCGCCGGGCGGCTAGCTCCGTGCTGGCTCGGGACTTCGGATAACGATCTTCGGTACACGAATCCCAGTTCCCGGCAATCTGAAGTCTGTACTTCGAGTCTTTCAGGACGAATCATCGAGATTCCGTGTACGAAACTCCGCTTCTTACTCCAACCTAGGACCGTCGGAAAAACTTCGGAAACTCGTAAGATATCGACGGGAAGGAAGATCTCAAATTCTTCGTACGAAACAGCGATGGTTATCTTAAGACACCACTCGTCTTAACTCTACAAACGAATGAAGAACTTCCGAAGAAATCGTAGAAAACAACGGAAGTCCTGGAAACGGCCCGAAAGGGACCAAACACGATCGGACAGTCCGTTTACGATTATCTGAGATGGATACGACGATTTACGTTTATCTTTACATAGCAAGATAAATGCTAAATTGCCGGAAGGATAAATGTCAAGTTTCCCGATGGAAGCCGACGAAAATGGAAAGAAGCCCGCCCTGCGGCCCAGAAGGAGAATAGACCGTCATAAGAAGGAGTATATAAAGGAGCTTTGGGAGAGGAAGAAGGGCAGAGCAAAAAATCTCAGAGAGAGAGCAAATCCGAAATTTAGGGACTTAGAGAATTCCTGCTAGCTTAGGACTTAGGAGTTAGACTAGAGGAGCAAAGCTTAGAACGTTTTGTCTCCTTTATTTCCGTCGTTTTTCGCTTCAGCGTTTCTCTACTTCCCTTTTTCGGAAGAACATTGTACCATCTATTTAATAAAACGCCTTAGTGCGATTTTTCCGCTACGTTGCTTTATTCTATCAATTTCGTTTGGTTGTCGTAGAGAGTCCGAGCCTTCAGGGAAAACTAGGTTTACTTAGTTTTCCTTCGATTAACTTAACTAAAATCGACAGTGCGAATTTCGGTTCCCACAGTTTGGCGCTAGAAGGAGGGGGGGTCGGATTCTCTTACTCAAAAACCTACGATTGGTAACAACAGCATGGCCACATCACCTGTCCACACCATCGTGTCATTCGGGGATAGAGCAACGGCTGGTCAAGCCAAACCTCACGACGAACTCCTCGTTATCAGACTAACGATCCAGGACATCGACGTAGCGAGAATATTGGTCGACACCGGATGCTCGACAAATATTATATATAAAAACATCCTCGAGAGGATGGGAATCGACCTAAACGCTATCACGGACGATCCCAATCCGATAATCGGACTCTCAGGAAACATCACAATGACCCTCGGCTCGGTCGATCTCTCGGTCAGAGTCGGGAGCGTCACGAAGACGGTGGAATTTTTGGTAGTCGACGGTCCAGCAGCATATAACGCGATCGTCGGGACTCCGTGGTTAAATTCCATGCGAGCAATTCCCTCGACTTTCCATCTGTGCCTCAAATTTCCGACGCTCTCCGGAGTGGAAACAATACAAGGAGATCGTAAAGCGCCGCAAGTCTGCTTGGCCACTGGGTTAAAACGGAAAAACTCCGAGCCCGAAATTAAACCAAAAAAGCAAGCAACCCACGAACCAGCATTGCAGGACCCTCCAGAAATCTTCTGGCAATCGCAAAGAGCTGAGGTCCTAGAAGGGAAACGTGAGCCCACTTGTGAACCGGTAATTTCGGTCTGCCTCGACGAGACTAACCCAGAGCGGTGCGTGGAGATTGGAGCCAATCTCCGCGACCCGTTGAAAGCAGAACTCATTGCGTGTCTCAAGAAGAACCTTAACACGTTCGCTTGGGCTGCGGAAGATATGCCGGGAATCGACATTAACATAACATGTCACGAACTCAACATCGATCCAACTCATAAACCCGTAAAACAAAAGAGGCGAAAGCTAGGCCCCGAACGGGCGACTGCGGTTAATGAGGAAGTCGAAAGACTCCTCAAAGTTGGGTCAATAACGGAAGTAAGATATCCCGACTGGCTCGCCAATCCCGTCGTCGTCAAGAAGAAGAACGGGAAATGGCGAGTGTGCGTCGACTTTACCGATCTCAACAAAGCGTGCCCGAAGGATTGTTTTCTGCTTCCGCACATCGACCGTCTGGTCGAGGCAACCGCAGGAGACAAACTCCTATCGTTCATGGACGCGTTCTCCGGTTACAATCAAATCATGATGAATCCCGAAGACCGCGAGAAGACAGCATTCATTACCGACCGAGGAACCTATTGCTACAAAGTAATGCCTTTCGGTCTTAAGAACGCCGGAGCCACGTATCAGCGAATCGTCAATCGGATGTTTGCCGAGCAACTCGGAAAAACCATGGAGGTGTATATCGACGATATGTTGGTAAAATCTCTTGACGAACGCGACCACGTAGTCCACCTAGAGGAATGCTTTGAGAGATTGAACCAGCACAACATGAAACTCAATCCAGCAAAATGCAGATTCGCCGTGGCGTCGGGAGAATTTCTCGGTTACCTCGTAACATTCCGCGGAATAGAGGCTAATCCAAAACAAATCAACGCACTGGTAGAAATGGTTTCCCCGAGAACCAAGCGGGAAGTCCAGAGGCTGACCGGACGAGTCGCGGCCTTAAACCGATTCATCTCGCGCTCCACGGACAAGTGTCTCCCTTTCTACGAAACCTTAAAGGGGAACAAAAAGTTCGAGTGGTCAGAGGATTGCGAGAAAGCTTTCCAACAGCTGAAGCAGTATCTGGCCACCCCTCCTATCCTCGCAAAACCCGTAGTCGGAGAGCCCTTGTTCCTCTACATCGCAGTATCCGCATCAGCAGTCAGTGGCGTCCTGATTCAAGAAGAATTCGGAGAACAGAAACCGGTCTTCTACATTAGTAAAACATTACTAGATGCCGAAACTCGGTATCCGCTAATGGAAAAATTGGCACTCGCTGTCATAACTTCGGCAAGAAAGCTTAGACCGTATTTCCAATCTCATACCATCGTGGTGCTTACCACTTTTCCGTTACAGACGATTCTACACAGTCCAAGCCAGTCTGGTAGACTCGCAAAGTGGGCGATTGAACTAAGCGAGTACGATATCGAATATCGTCCAAAAACCTGCACGAAATCGCAGGTACTCGCGGACTTCTTAGTAGAATTACCCACGACGGACTTAACTAACGAGGATCCTGGATCAACATGGGATCTCCATGTCGATGGATCCTCGACCAAGCAAGGATCCAGAATCGGGATCCGACTCACTTCGCCGACAGGAGAAATCCTCGAGCAATCATTCCGCTTGGATTTTCATGCATCAAACAACGAAGCAGAATATGAGGCACTGATTGCGGGCCTACGACTGGCCCAGGGGCTGAAGATTCGAAATATTCACGCTTACTGCGATTCTCAGTTAGTCGCTAACCAATTCAGCGGAGAATACGAAGCAAGGGATGAAAGGATGAACGCATATCTGAAGGTTGTCCAAGACTTGGCCCACGACTTTCAGCAATTTGCGCTAACCAGGATTCCCCGCTCGGAAAACGTCCAAGCTGACGCTTTAGCCGCTCTCGCCTCAAGCTCGGATCCAGGGCTTAAGAGAATAATTCCCGTCGAATTCATAGAGCATCCAAGCATCGGACCGCCGGTAATCGCCAACCTGATCAGAACACAGATCGAAGGCGCGGAAGAAAACGAAGATCAACCGGAAGACGACGCAGACCAAACAGACTATGGCTGCGACACTCCATGGTTAGAACCTATCAAAGCCTACATCGTAGATGGTACCCTACCCGCAGAGAAATGGGCTGTCCGGAAAATAAAAATCCAGGCAGCACGATACGTAACCGTGGAAGGCGAAATCTACAAATGGCGATTCTCCGGACCTCTCATGACTTGCGCGGAAGGAGAAAAGGCGAGAAAAATCATGGAAGAGGTTCATTCCGGATCGTGCGGAAACCACTCCGGCGGAAGGTCTCTCGCAACAAAAATAAAACGCCACGGGTTCTACTGGCCAACTATGATAAAGGATTGCGAGAAGTTCGCTCGGAAATGCGAGAAGTGTCAGCGGCACGCCCCGACAATTCGTCAGCCCGCTGAAATCCTCTCTTCTATCTCATCACCGTACCCTTTCATGCGATGGTCGATGGACATCGTCGGACCGCTGCACAAATCAAAACAAAAACGTTTCCTGCTGGTCCTCACAGATTTCTTTTCGAAATGGGTGGAAGCAGAATCCTACGCAAGTATCAAAGACGTGCAAGTCGAGAACTTCGTCTGGAAAAACATCATAACCAGACACGGTGTCCCATACGAAATCGTAACGGACAACGGGTCTCAGTTTATTTCCACTCGATTCGAGGCATTCTGCGAAAAATGGAAAATACGACTTAACAAGTCTACTCCCAGATACCCGCAGTGCAACGGACAGGCTGAAACCATAAACAAAACCGTCCTAGACGGATTGAAAAAACGCTTGGAAGCCAAAAAGGGACGATGGGCAGAAGAACTCGAAGGGGTCCTTTGGTCTCATCGAACCACTCCAAGACGAGCAACGGGGGAAACTCCGTTCGCTCTAGTTTACGGAGCAGAATGCATGATTCCGGCGGAAGTAGAATTCCCCGGCGTACGGGGGAGATTTCTTCCCGAACGGGAAGACCTGAACAATGCCATGCTGCTGGATAATCTTGACCTCGTCAATGAACGTCGCGACCAAGCCCTCATCCGTATTCAAAATTACCAGCAGGCCGCCGCAAAATACTACAACGCGAACATGCGCCATCGAAGATTCAAAGAGGGTGATCTGGTCTTGCGAACTGGGAAGGACCATACAAAATCATAAAAGTCGTCCGACCAGGTTCGTATCAAATCGCGAACATGCAAAACGTAAAAATCCCAAGAACTTGGAATGCGATGCATCTCAAGAAATACTACCACTAGATCGTAAACGTGGATAACAGAACTACGAGATGGCTTGATCCTCGAAGGAGGTACGTAGGCAACTCGCCAACCGGTGGGTTCAGCTATCCCCCCGATTTAAAAGGGGGGAGTGGGGTGCGTACACCCGCACGCTCCCACAATTTTCGAAAAAAACTGAACTTTCGAAAAATTTCCGCAAATCAATTCGCCTAACGGCCTCAACAATGGATCCAGTATCCACCAAATAAATCATAAACTATCGCCCGGAAACGTTCCGCGATTTCTAAAAGCCCATAGTCCTTTATGGCATAAGAAAAACAAACTTCAAAGCACTGCGAGACGTCGCTTCGTGCCTGAACATTCGTTTTCGATTAAAACCTTCATACGCCTTCTAAACGGCATCATATCGTTGTTGCTGATCACAACAAACGAACTCTAACGTCCTAAACAGACAAGCCACCTAAGGGTAGGCTCTCTTACATCCGACAAGGATCCCATAGCGCGCTATACAAAAACTCCAAATTTGGTTAAGCACTTCGTAAAGGAAGTAGCTCGATACGTGCCCATACAAATCATATAAGCCGATACCACTTCGCGGATTTTAAAACGGTACGAATCAGGTTAAAATCACGAACAGGCAAAACGAAAGCCGATTTGTCATCGCACAGCCTCAGTCTGAGAGTAAACCTAGGTCTTGCCCTAAACCCAGCCTTGCTGGTATCTTAAACATCTCATAGGCAAAGCGTCAACGACGCGAGATCCCAAAACTTGTCTCTTCACTCAAGTCTGTACGTTTACACGAATTTTCGCGTAAATCGTAAACCGCAGGAAAATCTCGCTTTGTACAAACTACGGATACGGTGATCGTCAGGGAGGCATGAATTAGACGACAACTCACACCCTGCCCCTCTAACTTCGACAAACAGAAGTTCTAAACGCAAATATTTTATAAACGCGTACCGCGAATTCAACACAACGCCCTAAAAAGGGCAGGGATTCAAAGCCACCAACGGCCAGTCCCGAAATCATACATAATGGCCAACCAACGGCCGAAATACAATCAAAATAAAAATCCCCTCGGGGATTGATCAACCTAGGCGTCCTCCGGGACACCGCCTTCATCCTCCGACTCACCCAAAGCAGGAACAGCCTCGCCATCGCCCTCGCCAACTTCCTCACCACCCTTGTCCGCAACAATTCCAGCATCCTGGACCTCTGGAATTTCCGAGCCCGGGACCAGGGTACCCGAGGATGACGGGCCGGCAAGCTCCGCCGCAGTGCAAGTTCCCATCTCCTCAAAGCGCTGAATCCACCTCTTAAGACGACGAACTTCCGAGGACTTGCTCTTCTTCTCCTCCTTCGCCTTGAGCAGCGAGCTCACAGTCTTTCCCAGATCACGCTCGAGATCACTGATCCTAGCTTCGAGCGTCGACGTCTGGGCAGCATGAGTGCTCTCAATCGATTGAAGCGCAGCCTCGGTACGCTTCAGAGTTTCCCGCGACGAATCCAGCTCCTTGGACAAACGTGTAACCTCCAGTCCGCAATCACCAAGCATCCCGTCGATCAACGACACAAACTGATCACACGAGAGAATGTGAGAATTAAGGGGATAGCAAAGGGAAGAAGGTTTTCACGAAGTACCTTGGAGCGATGCTGCGATAGTCTCGCCGAAGCCTCGCCTTCCTCACTCCTAGTACACCTTTTCCTCTTCGCTGATCCGGCAGCCCCAGCTCTTGAACGTCCTCTCGATGGTGGAACAGCGTTGGACGCGGGAAGTCCCAAGACGATCTCCCTCTTCTTTTCTGGAGGAGGAGGCATGACTTCTGCCGCATCCTCCGAAACCACTATCGGTGCGAAAGGGGAACCCTCCGGACGAGCCTGGACATCGGGTGCTTGCTTCGGAACAACAATTTCTCCAGCAGACAAAGAGACATCGGTTCCAGAGGCTGGAAGTGTGGAGATCGGGACTGGAGTAACGTCGGGTCCAAGAACCAAGGCTGCGGGATCCGGAGTTAAAGTGACATCGGATCCGAGAGTCGGAGCCACGGAAGTAGCACTAGGACCTGCCACGCTAGACTCCATCTCAGCACGGCTTCGCTCCATCTTGTCCTGAAAAGAACTGAACCCCTCGACGAATGTCTGCGTAAGAGCAGGAACATCCTGCGCCGGCGAGGCTTGGTTAGCTTCACTCATTTCGACATCGGAATCCTTCTTTTCATTTGGAGAGGAAGCCATGTTTTCTGAAATTTGAGAAAAGGAGAGTGAGTGAAAAATGAGAGGGAGATGGGGTGCTACTTATAAGAAATCAAAGGTGGTAGAGTTTTTCGGAATAAAATATTCCTAGCCGAAAATTTCGATTTTCAAATCTTTCGCACACAAAATCGCTCCCGCATCTTGCATGCTGGGGGACTAACTGTTGGGGTCAAAAACGGTTATCTCGAAATCAACGGCTAAGTCTATTTGTCATACGAAAAACCTTCCGAAAAACGAACACGAACACCCGTAAACCGAAGGAACCGAGCAGCCGACCCCGGCCTTGGCCGTGGCCGGTACGAGCGGCTAGCCCCGTGCTGGCCGTGGCCGCCGGCGGCTAGCGCCCGTACCGGCCGTGGCCGCCGGGCGGCTAGCCCCGTGCTGGCGGTGGCCGCCGGCGGCTAGCCCCGTGCTGGCCGTGGCCGCCGGCGGCTAGCGCCCGTGCTGGCCGTGGCCGCCGGGCGGCTAGCCCCGTGCTGGCCGTGGCCGCCGGCGGTAGCGCCCGTGCTGGCCGTGGTCGCCGGGCGGCCAGCCCTGTGCTGGCTCGGGACTTCGGATAACGATCTTCGGTACACGAATCCCAGTTCCCGGCAATCTGAAGTCTGTACTTCGAGTCTTTCAGGACGAATAATCGAGATTCCGTGTACGAAACTCCGCTTCTTACTCCAACCTAGGACCGTCGGAAAAACTTCGGAAACTCGTAAGATATCGACGGGAAGGAAGATCTCAAATTCTTCGTACGAAACAGCGATGGTTATCTTAAGACACCACTCGTCTTAACTCTACAAACGAATGAAGAACTTCCGAAGAAATCGTAGAAAACAACGGAAGTCCTGGAAACGGCCCGAAAGGGACCAAACACGATCGGACAGTCCGTTTACGATTATCTGAGATGGATACGACGATTTACATTTATCTTTACATAGCAAGATAAATGCTAAATTGCCGGAAGGATAAATGTCAAGTTTCCCGAAGATAAATGTCAAGTTTCCCGATGGAAGCCGACGAAAATGGAAAGAAGCCCGCCCTGCGGCCCAGAAGGAAAATAGACCGTCATAAGAAGGAGTATATAAAGGAGCTTTGGGAGAGGAAGAAGGGCAGAGCAAAAAATCTCAGAGAGAGAGCAAATCCGAAATTTAGGGACTTAGAGAATTCCTGCTAGCTTAGGACTTAGGAGTTAGACTAGCAGAGCAAAGCTTAGAACGTTTTGTCTCCTTTATTTCCGTCGTTTTTCGCTTCAGCGTTTCTCTACTTCCCTTTTTCGGAAGAACATTGTACCATCTATTTAATAAAACGCCTTAGTGCGATTTTTCTGCTACGTTGCTTTATTCTATCAATTTCGTTTGGTTGTCGCAGAGAATCCGAGCCTTCAGGGAAAACTAGGTTTACTTAGTTTTCCTTCGATTAACTTAACTAAAATCGACAGTGCGAATTTCGGTTCCCACAATTTATTAAGGTATGTGAAGTCGATACAGACTCTCCACTTCCCATTCTTCTTCATAACGACCACTACATTAGCTAGTCATTCCGGGTATTGCACCTCTCGTATGAATCCGGCATCCAGTAGGTTCTTTACCTCTCGTTGATTATCTCGTCCCTTTCAGGGGCGAATTTCCTCCTCTTTTGTCTGACAGGAGGATGCATTGGATCCACTTGGAGTTGATGCATGATGACGTCGGGATCAATTCCAGGCATGTCTTCATGGGACCAGGCGAAGCAGTCGGAGTTGGATCTCAAGAAATCGACCATTTCGACCCAAGTTCCTTTCTGTGAGTGGAACCTCATCCATTTCTTCCACTTCCGGCTCTTCGGTATGCTGGACCGGAAGATTCTTATATAATTGCTATAAGACTTGGGTCTTTCCTTTTAGGGTAGTCTTATAGCAGGACCTGGCATTTTCCTGATCTCCCTTGACCAGCTTCATGCCCCAGGGAGTTGGAAACTTGACCAGTTGATGCAAAGTCGAAGGTACAGCTCCCATGTCGTGGATCCAAGGCCTTCCTAGTATCACATTGTACGATGAAGGGCAGTCGACGACTAGGAATTTCGTGGCCTGATTTATCCCCTCGGCATACACTGGGAGTAGAGCCTCTCCTAAGGTTTGCTTTACCTCTCCGCTAAAGCCTACAAGGGGAGTCATCTTTATAGTTAGGGCCGTAGGAATGGAAGATAATGTTGATGGAGCTTCCATTGTCTACCAATATTCGCTTGACCAAGCAGTTCGCTATGGTAAGTGAAATGACAAAGGTGTCATGGTGAGGAGCTAGGACCCTCTCCTGCTCCCTCGCGGTGAAGCTGATCTCGTCTGTTCCGAGGAGTATGTGCTTAGGACCCTCAGCCTCTTGTCCATTCCTAGCGTTGCGAGTACTTCTCTTGGCAGCGGCACTACTGATTCCGCTTACTTCCGATCCCCCTGAGATGACATGGATCACCCGGTCTTGCTGTGGTGGCAATGCTGGAGCTGCTTCGGCAGGGAGACCGGGACCTTCCTTATTTAGAAGGTTCTTGGCCTTGTCTGAGAGGAACTCCCTTAGATAGCCTTTCTTAAGAAGCTCGGCGACTTTCATCTTTCGGGCTATAGAATCTTCCGTAGTGTGACCATGGTCACAATGGAACTCGCACCACTGCTTGGGGTTTCCGATTAGCCTCTGAGGTCTTCATCTTAGGGGGCCATTTGACTTGAGGACCCATTTGTCGCAGGACACCGATTAGCTCCGGCTTTGATATCGCAAGATGGGAGATATCGGGCCATGTGGATACCATAATTCCTTCGGATCTAGGCAAAGGGCGATGATGGTACCTGCCCCTGCTCGGGTTGCTAATCTCCCTAGCGGATTTGGGATGAGAGGGCTCATCACGATCATTCCTAGTTGGCTTTGAAGAATTCCGATCGTACTTTGGATAGGTCTTGGCCCTACTTGCAACATCTTCTTCCCATCTTACTTGAGCCCAGGCACGGGATAAGACGTCCTCCATAGTCCTGCACTTGTATTTGATCAGCTCCTTGTAGAGATCTCTCTCCGGAAGTAGACCCCTCTTGAAGGCTGAGATAGCCGTATCAGCGTTACACTCAGGGATAGCCACCTTCTCTTGGTTGAAGCGTGCTTTGTAGGAAGAAGGGGTTCGTTCCTATGCTGGAGGACTTCGTAGAGGTCATCTGAGTTATTCTCTAGGTTGCGACTACTAGCGAATTGTCCTACGAACTTGTCTCTAAGGGCTGCAAAGGACTTGATGGACTTTGTAGGAAGATTGATGTACCACTGGAGAGCAGGGCCAGTCAAGGTCGATCTGAATCCCTTGCACATGGTAGTTTCCCGTGCATCTCGGGGGATTACTACGGCTAGCATGTGTTGCTTGTACTGAGCGATGTGATTGTCAGGGTCTCCAGTACCTTCGTACATCTTTATACTCGGGAAAGAGAACTTCCACGAAAGGTGTATCGGAATATGACCCTGGATTACTCCTCCGAATAGGGGGAGCTACCCCTGGGAGCCTTTCTACCATAGATTGAATGGTGCCAAACCTTTCGGAAACCACTCTTTCTAGATAGGCGGCTAGAGCCGGGTCCGAGATCCCAGGATCATCGGTGAGTACTCTTCATCTTCCGTATCGGAATCGCTGTCCATTTGTACTCGGGTCGCGTCGTGATCAGCTTCACGTTCCTCGGGTTCATCGTTAGCGGAGACGGTTCAGTGAGGCGCTCTTTCACCGTCGCGTGGAGTGTTGAGCGAAGCCATGGGTCGAACCCTAGTTCGGAACCACTTTCGCTTGTTGCTGGTTTCACCGAGGGTATGGTTTTCTTGTCGGAGGAAAAGATTCTCCGCTTCTATGGCGTCTAGCTTCTCGGCGCTCTACTGCAGTTGCTTGAAGTGTTCTCAGTGTTGGTCTTTTAGGGTTTGAACTTCTAGAAGAAGTTCATGACCTCCGGGTGTGGTCTCCCGAGCTTTGTGAAGATTGGTAACCTGACTTTGAAGGATCTCGAGCCGGTTGAGGAGTTCGATCTCCCTCGGGGTCATCTCTGCTTGGTTAGTATCTTCCTCTAGTGTCATCGTCACGTAGTTGGATTACTCCCCTCCGTCTAGCGCCAAACTGTTAGGGTATTTTTGTGTAGGGTCGTTTAAGTACTACGAAACACTAGAAGATTTGTATAAAAGCAAGAGATTAGACTAGAAGAGATGTTTTATTGAGTTTATGATTCAGGACTACATAAACCCTAGTCTTTGTCGCCTAAACTCTAATCTCTTAGTCTAGAATTGTCGATCCCTTATTCTAGGGTTTGGGCTCCCCTTTTATAGTTGTAGATGTCGGCTTCAAGTAATATAACTCTTCCATAATCGGAAAATGGAAGTTTCCCCTTAGGCGGAAAACTTCTATTTTGCTTCAAGGGTCGATCTGATCAAGGGGGTCGGACCTATGGCAGGGGTTGGTCCCTGGTTTCTTCTTGAGCATGGGTCCGGAAGTCGAGGGCCTATCTGGAAGCTGGAGAAAACTTATGTCTTGATATTTTTCCCCAACATATATGATCACTGACATCCTGGGCCGACATCAAAAACGCCTTCCTACGTAATTTATTTGATGAGGCACGTGCTGAAGACTTAAGGAGCAAAATCGCCACTTTCGCGCAAAAGCCTGGTGAGACTTTTAAGGACGCGTGGATCAGATTTAAGTTCTTCCAGCGAGACTGTCCACACCATGGATTCAATGAAGCTGCTAAGCACTTTCTACAGAGGTATCACCTTGAGGTATCAGATGGCTCTTGATACTGCTAGGGAGGGAAACTTCAATACCAGGAATCCAATAGAGGCTGTGAGACTTATTGAGAACCTAGCCAACAGCAGCAGCACCAAGAACACTGACTCTGATAAGAAGAAATATGCTGCAGATGTGGGAACCGAAATTCGCACCGTCAAACTATCGTATAAATAAGGAAAGTAGGAAAACCCTAATTTCCCAGAGGTCTCGGATTTCTGCGGAGCCAACGACAAGTGACCAAATAGACGCAGAAAATATGAAAAGATAACAAAACAAATTTAGAGAAAACAATAAATCTTATTTCGAATTCGTGTAAGAGCGTTGCAAACATTACAAGAGATTATAAGAGCTTTAGCTGCAAGTGCTGTCCGCGAGTTATTTAGCTTTAGCGACCTAAAACCTTAAACTTAGTTGAGTCGTAGCTCGATAACAAAATACGAAAAAGATGCGGAAACGGTTTTTGATTGATTTGGGACTGAACCTTATTAAAGGCTGCCTACGTACCCCTTTCGAGGATCAAGCCGAACGTAGTTCAATTGATAGAGCTGGACAAGAGATCGAACTGCCTGGGCGAGTTCGTCTAGTAATTGAGTGCCAGTCATAGAAACCGAACTTGTCGAGAATAAAGCCTAAGTTTCGAAGTGCAGCGAATTATGAGTCTAAAAAAGTTCTCTCCCTATGCCTCTCGTCTTGAACCCCTTATATACTCCCTCCTAGGTCGGTTTACGTCTTCCTCTTTCGCCCTTAAGCCGTCATAGTTCAAAAATGGAGATATTCCATTTTTCCGTCCTTAATGATTATCCACGGAAACTTTCCATTTATCCGCGGAAATTGATGTTTATCCTCCAAGCATAAACCGTTGCTAAGGTTTATGGGATTTTAAGAAATCGTAAGTGGGCCTTGAATCAAATTTAAGATCTTTTGGGCCGTTTTATGATTCGAGACGTTTGTTATGATTTCTCCGATAAAGTTAACTTTCCGCGGTTTTATCGTAAACCAAACTGATGATCCCATTTTATAGAGAAATCAGGAAATGGTTAGCCGTGGTTTGCGGAAGATCGTAATAAGGATAGTCGAGAATGCATAGTTTTACGTCATATCGTCGTTTCGGAAGACTTTGGACGCTTCGGAAAATAGTTGGTGTACGCGTGCTTGATCGCTATAGCGACCGAGCTTGTTCCGAGGTCGGTCGCTATAGCGACTGAGCTTGTTCCGAGCTCGGTCGCTATAGCGACCGGGCTTATTTTGGAGCTCGGTCGCTATAACGACCGAGCTTGTTTCCGAGCTTGGTCGCTATAGCGACCGAGCTAGTTCCCGAGCTCGGTCGCTATAGCCACCGGGTTTCTTTCGGAGCTCGGTCGCTATAGCGACCGAGCTTTTCCTGTAGCTCACTCCCTATAGCGACCCAGCTTTTCCGTAGCTCACTCCCTATAGCGACCCAGCTTTTCCGTAGCTCACTCCCTATAGCGACCCAGCTTTTCCGTAGCTCACTCCCTATAGCGACCCAGCTTTTCAGTAGCTCACTCCCTATAGCGACCCAGCTTTTCAGTAGCTCACTCCCTATAGCGACCCAGCTTTGTAGCGAGCGAGCTTGTAGCGAGCAGGCTTTTGGTATTGAGCGAGCTTCGTATTGAGCGAGCTTTTGGTATTGACGAGCTTGTATTGAGCGAGCTTCGTATTGAGCGAGCTTGTTACTCGGATTGAAGTCTTTGTTTCGAGAACCCGTTGTCCGAGTATTCAAGCTTTAGTTTTACGACGAAAACATGATCTTGTCGCAAAGTTCTTCGTAGAGATTTGAATGCTTAGATACCTTTCGCAAAGACACCGTCGACAATTTTTACGAATGTTTTGATACTAACTTCGTTGTCAACACGAACCATTGGAGCTTGTTTCTATGCTGTGGACAAATCTTTTCAAGAATTTTATCGTAAAAATTAGTTTAAGTAAATTTTACGAGAATTATCTTTTTCGAGGAATATTTTCGAACGTTAATTTCGTTGTGACCGTTTTTGACCCCAACAGTTAGCCCCGCAGCCCGTTAGAACCGTGGAACGTAGATGCGAGGTTCTAGCGTGCGATAAGACAAGTTAGTCAAGTTAGGCGGAATTAATGGTTGAAAATGTCTGTTGAAAGTTGTACGTTCATTGAAAGAAGAGTGGAATCATATAAGATCGGGGCTGCGCTTTGTCAAAAAAGGGATCAAGCCATTCGTAGTTCGTCTTGGAGCTTAAGATCCTTATGACCTGTTTTCCAGCTAGACTTTATCGTCTAGTTATGTGTAGTGTAGTGAATTTCGAGCACGTTCCTGTCGATGTTATTTCGTATTGGACCTTTGTGGCCGCAAGAGTAGCCTCGGAGGCTTTTTACTTTGGCGAAGTTTGGCCTGTAAAAAATATGTCGCTCAAATCTATAAAATCATGGTTTTTATAAATCGAGAGAACTTCCGTTTATCGAAGTTAGAGGGACAGGGCGTGAGTTATCGTCTCATTCATGCCTCTCAGATGATCACTGTATCCATCGATTGTACAAAGCGAGATTTTTCGCGATTTACTAATTTACGCGAAAGTTCATGAAACAGATAGACTTAAGTGTAGAGACAAGTTTTGGGATCTCGTATCGGGTGTTGATACTATGTCTGTGAGAGGTTAAGTACCAGCAAAGCTGGGTTTAGGGCAAGACCTAGGTTTACTCTCGAACTGAGGCTTTGCGATGAAAAATCGGCTTTCGTTTTGCCTGTTTGCGCTTTTAACCTGACTCGTACCGTTTTAAAATCCGTGAAGTGTTATGGCTTATATGATTTGTCTGGGTACGAATCGAGTTGCTTCCGTTAGGAAGCGCTAAACGAAATTTTGGTTTTCCTGTATAGTGCGCTATGTTATCCTTGTCGGATGTAAGAGAGCCTACCCTTTTAAAGTTGGCTTTTTTGTTTAGGATTAGGACGTTAGAGTTCATTTGTTGTGATCAGCAACAACGATATGATACCGTTTTGAAGGTGTTTTACGGTTTAGAGTTCCTGAGACGAGAATTTCGTCTGGAATGTTTTCAGGAAAAATTATCCTTTGAGCGTTAGCGACGTCTCGTAGTGCCGAAGGTTGAGTTTTTCTTGTGCCGCATTTCGCGTTTGAAATGTTCGCGGGTCTTGGAGGTGTTTTGCGATTGTTCGCAGCCAAAAAATGTTGTTTCAGTTTTGGCTCTGAATTTTTCGATTTTTGATCGAGAAACTAGGACCGAAGGGTCGCGTAAATTTGTTCCATGGAAGTAGTGTCTTCCTCCACTGTGCTTCGTGAAGTGTTGGCCTCCCGGGAGATTTATTTTGTGTATTTTTTAAGAATGACTCGTATAGCTTTAGGAGCTTTGTTACGAGTGTTTCTTTTTATGCCGCATTTTACGGGGCGTATAGAACTTAATTGATTGATGATAAGTTTAAATCTTCCATTAACCATATAGTTGTTAGCACTGAGTTTCGTTACGAATAATTCATCGTACGATTTCCGATTCTGGGTTACACAACAAACTGCTTGCATAATAGTCACTTTGCGTTTCATGACAAATCGTGGATTGTCGTTTAGCCGTTAGCCGCTAAGCGGTTGGAGTGGTGGTCGTTCAGTAATTTTGGAGTGGCATGGAGGCTAGGTTCAGCCGTATAGCCAAGGAAGTTGGTGGTAAAGGATCGTCGTAGAATATGTGCGGATTCGGTTGCAGGGTCATTTCCTGCTTGGACGTAACAGAGGGTAGTAAAGCAGGAATCAGCAATCTTATGGAGCAAAAATTATCTACGACAGATATCCGTTGGATCCGTTATTTTATTTTACAAAAGAACACGGGTTAACCGTTCTTTTGAAGGTTTTTCTTTCTTTAGGAAGTAGGATGAGTGTGCCTTATAATGCGTGGCGATCATTTCTCGGTTTTTCGAGAGACTAGATCGGTTTGCATACTCTGCCTGGAAAATCAAGGAACAATGGAACAAGACTGGAAAATTTGCCTAAGACTTAGCTTGCTAGACTATCCACCTAGGTTCTAAGTTCCCTAAATTATGCGGCAGTTTTCAAGACCTTTTCATTCCTTTCCTACCAAAAAAATAAAACCTTGACAGAATTTTCTAAGTCGGACGTACCTTAGTCTCATTGATGAACGGGTGTGTATTTCGTCGAATGATTCTTACGAGTATGAGTTAGTAATTTATCGAAAGTTTTATTAGGCGTTTAAGAATGGCCACTTTCGATTTAACGTCAAAGGACTTCGAAGAGTCAGTTACTGAATTTCATATGAATTGGTTTTCGACAAAATTCTGACGAGAATATCAGAATGAGGAAGGGATATCAATGTCCAAGTTCTTGTCCCCGTTTCTTCGTATCTCTGATTTTACCAAATTGACCAGGTACGTTTAGTATATTGTTGAAGAGTCTATCGAAAGTTATGAATAGACGTTTTCGACTCAACGTGGCAGACTCTGGTAAAATCATGCTGCGTTTGATGTACCGAAGGAATTTTACGAAATCATTGAACCAAAGGGAGGAGAAGCAGGCAAAGAGGGGCGTTTTGGAAAGATGGGTCAATGGACAAGGCGTTACTCGAGTGAGGCTCTCAGTTCGTCAGGCTGTGAGCGAACTGGTCATGTGCCAGATACGATATTGTTTGGCTTTATGAATGATGTCTCGTAAAATATGGCCGAGCTTGATCTTACGAAAGCTGTTTCCTAAAACGCTGTCGAGCTTTTTATTTTTCGAAAGTTATTCAACAACTGTTGATGAGTTAATTTTACGGGAAGTTGTTTCGTAAAATTGTTGTCGAGCTTAATTGTACAAAATCTTTCTCGTGAAATATTGTCGAGTATTATTTTACGAAAAGTGTTCCGTAAAATGTCATCGAACTTAATATTAGAAATCCTTGCTGCGGTGAGGAGTAATTTTGGTGACTAAACTTAATCATAATCTTTCTCGTTTCCGTAGGATTGACCCGAAGGGGTTTTGAGTAGTTTTTCGAAAGTAAGTTTAGTAGACAACAGTCGAGAGTCTGCAACGACGGAATCTTAGGTGTCAGGAAAACGTCTTAGCAGTGAGGGATATGATCTCTCGTTTTGGCTTTCTTTAGTCTTCGTTAACCGTTTTAAGTTTCGAGTGATTTTATAAAAATCACTCCATTTTTTCGAAACTGGCTGAGAAGGATGGCGAGCTGGTCGGGACAGAGTCGAGATAAACCACGTTCACAACGGGAGTTGCTCGGAAGATTTGTTTGGAAGAAGTACGGTAATGGTATCGGTCTTCCGAATGAATCCCAATTCCTCGTATAGTTAAGATGGTTGGTGTTTTAGAATAACCGTAATCGTTTTATACGATGAATTGCAATCCATTCGTTAGACAGATCTTCCGACTTTTTTCCGTAACTTTCCCGTTCTTTCTGATCGAAATGAAATGGATTCACGGTTTTAAGAATTTGCACTACGTGGCTTCGAGCGAGGATGCAAGGTACGTGATTGGACTAGTGTCGGGATGGTTTCACGAGGAATCGGCTGCACTCGCTGAACGACCCACAGCCCGGCGCCCAGGACCGTGACGTCGGTCTGGCCGCCCGGCGCCAACGAGTGACAGCAAGCCGAGACAAGTCCCACTTGTTTTCGTCGTAAAATCTCAACGGAAATTCCGATTGAGACGAAACGAAAAGCATTTCGAAGAGGAATCAAAGTAGAACACAAAGGAGGACTCCTTTGAGGCCTGAAAGGTCGCTATAGCGAGTGAGGATGTCGTCTCGGTCGCTATAGAGAGTGGAAGGGAGCGAAGACGGGTCTTACTTGTTTTGGTCGTAAAATCTCAACGGAAACTCCGATTGAGACAAAAAAAAGCGTTTCGAAGAGGAATCAAAGGAGAACACAAAGGAGGACTACTTTGAGGCCTTACAGGTCGCTATAGCGAGTGATGATGTCGTCTCGGTCGCTATAGTGAGTGGAAGGGAGCCAAGACGAGTCCAACTTGTTTTCGTCGTAAAATATCAACGAAAACTCCTATTGAGATGAAAAGAAAGGCGTTTCGACGAGGATTCAAAGGAGAATGTAGAGGAAGACTCATGTTGGGGCTGGGTCGCTATAGCGACCAAGCTTGGCTCGCTATAGCAACCGAACTTGTCTCGGTGCTCGGTCGCTATAGCGACCGAGCTTGGTTTGATGATTGGTCGCTATAGCGACCGAGCTTGGTTTGATGATTGGTCGCTATAGCACCGAGCTTGGTTTGATGCTCGGTTGCTATTGCGACCGAGCTTGTCTCGGTGCTTGGTCGCTATAGCGACCGAGCTTGTCTTGGTGTTCGGTCGCTATAGCGACCGAGCTTGTCTTTGAGTTTAACTTTCTGCGAGTAACCTAGGGATTTGCTGCAGTTATTGGGGGAGAGAGTTTTATTTTTCAGAAACGTTTTCAGGAAATCGTCTTGGTCGAACCCTTATGTGCTGAGATTTCTCCAGCTCAGTAATAAGAAGAACTTCACAGGGTTGGAAAGAGTTTGTAGTTGCCCTTTGTGTTTGGAGGGAAAAATCACGAGCTTGATTTAGTGCTCTTCTTGTGACGGAAGGTCACGACTAAGTTTTCGATTTTGTTGAACACTACGGCGTTTGCGTAAGCGTTGGTCATAGGGGCAGTCAGTGCTGCGAGTTTGTGTTTTATATATGGGTACGTCTTTTTGTCAATCGTTTTATGGCTATGAGTAAAAATAATCCGTGACCCCCCTCCTTCTAGCGCCAAACTGTGGGAACCGAAATTCGCACCGTCAAATTATCATATAAATAAGGAAAGTAAGAAAACCCTGATTTCCCAGAAGTCCCGGATTTCTGCGGAGCCAACGACAAGTGACCAAATAGACGCAGAAAATACGAAAAGATAACAAAACGAATTTAGAGAAAACAATAAATCTTATTTCGAATTCGTGTAAGAGCGTTGCAAGCATTACAAGAGATTATAAGAGCTTTAGCTGCAAGTGATGTCAGCGAGTTATTTAGCTTTAGCGACCAAAAACCTTAAACCTAGTTGAATCGCAGCTCGATAACAAAATACGAAAAAGATGCGGAAACGGTTTTTGATTGATTTCGGACTGAACCTTATTAAAGGCTGCCTACTTACCCCTTTCGAGTATCAAGCCAAACGTAGTTCAATTGATAGAGCTGGACAAGAGAATGAACTGCCTGGGCGAGTTCGTTTAGTAATTGAGTGCCAGTCATAGAAACCGAACTTGTCGAGAATAAAGCCTAAGTTTCTAAGTGCAGCGAATTGTGAGACTAAAAAATTTCTCTCCCTATGCCTCTCGTCTTAAACCTTTTATATACTTCCTCCTAGGTCGGTTTACGTCTTCCTCTTTTGCCCTTAAGCCGTCATAGTCCAAAAATGGAGATATTCCATTATTCCGTCCTTCATGATTATCTGTGGAAACTTTCCATTTATCCGCGGAAATTGATGTTTATCCTCCAAGTATAAATCGTTGCAAGGTTTATGGGATTTTAAGAAATCGTAAGTGGGCCTCGAATTAAGTTTAGGACCCTTTAGGCCGTCTTTTGATTCGAGTAGTTTGTTACAATTTCTCCGATAAAGTTAACTTTCCGCGGTTTTATCGTAAACCAAACTGATGATCCCATTTGATCGAGAAATCAGGAAATGGTTAGCCGTGGTTTGCGGAAGATCGTAATAAGGATAGTCGAGAATGCATAGTTTTACGTCGTATCGTCGTTTCGGAAGACTTTGAATGCGTCGGAAAATAGTTGGTGTAAGCGTGTTCGGTCGCTATAGCGACCGATCTTGTTCCGAGCTCGGTCGCTATAATCTTTCGGAGCTCGGTCTCTATAGCGACCGAGCTTGTTTCCGAGCTCGTTCGCTATAGCGACCGGGCTCCTTTCGGATTGCGACTGAGCTAGTTCCCGAGCTTCGTCGCTATAGCGACCGAGCTAATTCCCGAGCTCCGTCGCTATAGTGACCGGGCTACTTTCGGAGCTCGGTCGCTATAGCGACCGAGCTTTCCCTGTAGCTCACTCCCTATAGCGACCCAGCTTTTCCGTAGCTCACTCCCTATAGCGACCCAGCTTTTCCGTAGCTCACTCCCTATAGCGACCCAGCTTTGTTCGTAGCTCACGCCCTATAGCGACCCATATTTTCCGTAGCTCACTCCCTATAGCGACCCAGCTTTTCCGTAGCTCACTCCCTATAGCGACCCAGCTTTGTAGCGAGCGAGCTTTGTAGCGAGCGAGCTTTGTAGCGAGCGAGCTTTGTAGCGAGCGAGCTTTGTAGCGAACGAGCTTTGTAGCGAGAGAGCTTGTAGAGAGCGAGCTTTGTAGCGAGCGAGCTTTGTAGCGAGCTAGCTTGTAGCGAGCGAGCTTGTAGTGAGCAGGTGTAGCGAGCGAGCTTGTAGTGAGCAGGCTTTTGGTATTGAGCGAGCTTCGTATTGAGCGAGCTTTTGGTATTGAGCGAGCTTGTATTGAGCGAGCTTGTTCCGCGGATTGAAGTCTTTGTTTCGAGAACCCGTTGTCTGAGTATTCAAGCTTCAGTTTTACGACGAAAACATGTTCTTGTCGCAAAGTTCTTCGTAGAGATTTGAATGCTTGGATACATTTCGCAAAGACACCGTCAACAATTTTTACGAATGTTTTGATACTAACTTCGTCTTCAACACGAACCATTGGAGCTTGTTTCTATGCTGTGGACAAATCTTTTAAAGAGTTTTATCGTAAAAATTAGTTTAAGTAATTTTTACGAGAATTATCTTTTTCGAGGAATATTTTCGAACGTTAATTTCGTTGTGACCATTTTTGAACCCAACATCAGCCATCGGGGAAGTCTAGATGAGTGAAGTCAGAGCTAAGATAGACGCTTTATATGCGTTTCTGGGGTAACCAGTCTGCTCAGCTGAAGAAGGAGAGGCTAGAGATGCTGATACAGAAGAAGATGTGAACTACATTGGAGGTACTGGATTTCAGAGGTTTGGAAACCAGATTGGCAACATGAACTTTTATGACAGTGGTCAGAAGAGTAACTACAACCAGAGTTCACAGTATCAGAAACCTTTCAACAACACCAGGAACTATGGCAACTCATCTTACCAAAACCCACCACCATCCACCCAGGAGAGTAAGTTTGATGCCATGATTGATAGAGTTCTTGGAGGACAGCAGAAGCTTACAGTGGACTTCAATGGAAAGATTGACTTTGTTTTCAACAATCTGAACACAAGGATAGACACCATTTGTACTCAAGTTACGAAGCTTCAGACACAAATTGTTCAAACTGAAGACTCTATCAGGAGAACTGGAGTTTCTAAGGAAGTAGGAGAAGGAAGCATGAAACACCACGTAAATCCCATCATAGATGATGATTTCTGGCAAGTAGTGAAGCATGAAAAGCTTCAAGAAGGAGATTTCAAAGTGGAAAGTTCACTAAGTTTTGGTGGATCGCAATGGTGTCGATCGACACCAGTTAGTCCAAATCGATCGACACAATCAATGTCATTTCCAGAAACAACTGCGGATTGCAACGCGGTTAGGATTTTCACACATGCTGAATTCACGGCTTCGCATGAACATCCACCCACCCTCACCTACGAAGATATCGACCGACGAAACGAGCCACTCATCGATCGACACAAAAATGAGAAACGCATCGATCGACCCTTTTCTCCACATATCGATCGACACGCACCTCTCACATACCGAGTGCAATTACCAGCAATTGACAGCAACCGAATCAATGCACTCTGACCAACACCGAAACCACCAGCTGACCCTGCAGAGACTACTAGTAACCCTTCAGACACTACACCAGTATCAGAGGGAACTGAAGGAAGAAGGTTAAGGAGTAAGAAGGAGAAAACTCCTAAGAACCTTAAGAGGGAAGCTAATGAAAAGGAGATAGATGGTTTCACTAAGAGAGTTATCAGAATCCCACTGGAAAAACCCTTTGAGGAGGTTTACTTCACAAGCAGATTGTGGATGTTCTTCAGATAGACAAGGGAGACTGAAAATGACATTAGGAGAATGTTTGACACTGTCAGAGAAGACATGAGGAGGAGGATCACATTGAAGAAGAAGAGTGATCCTCGGAAGTTTGAAATACCATGTATAGTAAAGGGAATTGTGTTTCTTCATGCACTATGTGATACTGGTTCTTCAGTCAGCATCTTAGCAAAGGTTATGGCAGACCCTCTGGGCCTAAAAGTAGAGCCTTCACCAGAGATATTCACATTTGTGGATTACACTAAGAAAAATTATGGAGGCTTGATCAGAGACCTGGAAGTACAGATTGGTAACACCATTGTCCCTGTGGATTTTCATGTCCTGGATATCAAGTTAAATTGGAACTCTTCCCTTCTACTTGGAAGAGCATTTCAGGTTACAGTAGGAGCTGTATGTGATTTGAACACCACTAGGATGTGCTTGACTATGATAGATCCATATATCCACTATGACCCTGTCAAACTTGGCAAAACACCAGCCAAAACCGAGGAAAAAAGAAAATGATCTTGGTATCATTGCAGTTTGTCATTGTGAAGAAGAGTATGAAACAGAGTACTCGGGATCGATCGATGACCTCACTACATCATCGATCGACACCAGCGAGTCAGAAGAGATCGACACCAACTTTCGTCCATCGATCGACATAGATACACCAGATGATGAACTCGATTTACCAGATCATTGCTATCCAAATTTCGCCATCCAACCCAACAGCAAACAAGATAATTACTCAGTAAGGAGTTGGGCAGATAGCGGATTTCATGAAAGTTTTTCAGTAGGTACAGCTAGATCTTCCCACAATGGAGACCACATCGAAGAATATGACGAAGATTATTGGGAAGAAAGAGCTTGGGAACACTACATGGAAAATGATAGATTTGCAAATCATTTCCCAAGAATAACCTGCTCCAAATCGATCGACATCCATCGCCCAACATGCGCAGCAGTACCAGAAGCAATAAGGGAAATCAACTACTATTCTCAGAAGATCCTGCACACTTGGAATGTTCAATCTGCAAAGACCTACGCTCCGCATCGATCGACAGAACCGCAGATCCGTTGACTGATATTCACGATCAACCGTCGACCGATACTCAGACAGCGCCGTCGACCGATACCGTTCGCCGATCCACATCTTTCGACACTACCCACCTACATCGATCGACACTAACCCGCGAGGCATGGTTGCGATTGTTATTCTCACGCAGGGTGAGAATGGAAACCTGTATGACCAAGATGGTCATCTGCGTAATGCAACAGGTCAGAAGCTAGATGCACAGGGAAACATTATCCCTGAGCCGGAAGCTGAGGCTACAGGAGAAGCTCAAACAGTTGGCAGATTACAATCGTCCTGATGAGTACTACACCAATAGATCAGCTATTCGACTTCCAGAGATTCAGAAGCCGAACTTCGAGCTCAAACCTCAGTACTACTCTCTCGTGTCACACGAGCATACTATGGACCATCTGGAGAGGTTCGAGGATCATATAGCTGCTATTCGTATGGATGGAGTCCCTGAGGACTACCTACTCTGCAAGCTCTTCAAATACTCACTGATTGGAGAAGCTTCACACTGGCTCAAGCAGCTACCTACAGGATCACTGACATCCTGGGCCGACATCAAAAACGCCTTCCTACATAATTTCTTTGATGAGGCACGTGCTGAAGACTTAAGGAGCAAAATCGCCACTTCCGCGCAAAAGCCTGGTGAGACTTTTAAAGACGCGTGGATCAGATTTAAGTTTTTCCAGCGAGACTGTCCACATCATAGATTCAATGAAGTGCAGCTGCTAAGCACTTTCTACAGAGGTATCGCCCTGAGGTATCAAATGGCTCTTGATACTGCTAACGAGGGGAACTTCAACACCAGGAATCCAATAGAGGCTGTGAGACTTATTGAGAACCTAGCCAATAGTAGCAGCACCAAAAACACTGACTCTGACAAGAAGAAATCGGTTGCAGCCATCGGGGAGAACCAGATGAATGAAGTCAAAGCTAAGATAGATGATTTACATGCATTTATGGGACAGCCAGTCTGCTCAGCTGAAGAAGGAGAGGCTAGAGAAGATGATACAGAGGAAGATGTGAACTACATTGGAGGTACTGGATTTCAGAAATATGGAAACCAGAGTGAAAACATAAACTTTTTTGGCAGTGGTCAGAAGAGTAACTACAACCAGAGTTCATAGTATCAGAAACCCTTCACCAACACCAGAAACTACGGCAACTCAGCTTACCAAAACCCACCACCACCCACCCAGGAGAGTAAGTTTGATGCCATGATTGATAGAGTTCTTGAAGGACAGCAGAAGCTTACAGTGGATTTCAATGGAAAGATTCACTCTGTCTTCAACAATCTGAACACAAGGATAAACACCATTTGTACTCAAGTTAGGAAGCTTGAGACACAAATTGTCCAAACTGAAGACTCTATCAGGAGAATTGGAACTTCTAAGGAAGTAGGAGAAGGAAGCATGAAACACGACGTAAAAGCCATTATAGATGATGATTTCTGGCAAGTGGTGAAGCATGAGAAGCTACAAGAAGGAGACTTCGAAGTGGAAAGTTCACTAATTTTCAGAGGATCACAATGGTGTCGATCGACACTAACTAGTCCACATCGATCGACACAAATGATGTGATTTCCAGATACAACTGCAGATTGCAACGCGGTTAGGATCTTGACACATGCTGAATTCACGGCTTCGCATCCTCATCCACCCACCCCCACCTAAAAAAGATATCGACCGACGAGAAGAGCCACTCATCAATCGACACAAAGATGAGACACGCATCGGTCGACCCTTTTCTCCACCTATCGATCGACACGCACCTCTCACATACCGAGTGCAACTACCATCGATTGACAGCAACCGAATCAATGCACTCCGACCCACACCGAAACCACAAGCTGACCCTGCAGAGACTACTATTAACCCTTCAGACACTACACCAACATCAGAGGGAACTGAAGGAAGAAGGTTAAGGAGTAGGAAAGAGAAAATTCCTAAGAACTTTAAGAGGGAAGCTAATGAGAAGGAGATTAATGGTTTCACTAAGAGAGTTATCAGAATCCCACTAGAGAAACCCTTTGAGAAGGTTTACTTCACAAGTAGATTGTGGATGTTCTTCAGAGAAACAAGGGAGACTGAAAATGACATTAGGAGAATGTTTGACAATGTCAGAGAAGATATGAGGAAAATGATCACATTGAAGAAGAAGAGTGATCCTGGGAAGTTTCCAATACCCCGTGTAGTACAAGGGATTGAGTTTCCTCATGCACTATGTGACACTGGTTCTTCAGTCAGCATCTTACCAAAGGTTATGGCAGACCATCTGGGTCTGAAAGTAGAGCCTTCACCAGAGATCTTCACATTTGTGGACTACACTCAGTAAAATTTTGGAGGTTTGATCAGAGACCTGGAAGTGCAGATTGGTAATGATATTGTCCCTGTGGATTTTCATGTCCTAGACATCAAGTTAAATTTGAACTCTTCCCTCTTACTTGGAAGAGCCTTTCTGGCTACAGTAGGAGCTATATGTGACATGAACACAAACATGATGTGCTTGACTATGATAGATCCAGATATCCACTACGACCCTGTCAAACTTGGAAAACCACCAGCCAAAACCGTGGAAAAAGAAGATGATCTTGGTATCATTGCAGTTTGTCATTGTGAAGTAGAGTATGAAACAGAGTACTCGGGATCGATTGTGAGGGATTAAACTCACCACCTAGATTTTAGATCAGGTTTAAGGTTTAGGAAAGGTTAGGGAAAGATAACGCGGGCTGAATCCCGTAATAACTTATTGAATGAACTTCGATTTGTATTGATAATGTGGTAAAAGAATGGTTACAAAAGATGTTTCTCTTGATGATTACAAAGATAGCAAAATGTTTAAAAGATGATGTCAATAATCGTGTAAATGAATCAGGGTCGAATCCCTTTCTTCCTTGATTTGCTTTATCTTTAAATAGCCTCAGGTCCCGCTTGATCGTCGCTAACTGATTCCCGAGATCTTCTCCGCTTATTGAGGGATCCACAACAGCTTCCCTTTGACCGGGTCCTGCGCTCCTTCTGTTACGATGTGAGCTTCCTCTTCATCGTGACCTCTTCGAAGATTACCCTTAGCTTCCAGCCTCCGGCTCCGTAGTGAACCTTAGCTCAGGTCTCTGATACGCGTTGGGCTTTGTCTCGGTCCAATACTTGTTTTGATTTTATCATCAGCTAGCGGGCCATATTTGGGCCCAACAGTTGCCCCCAGCTTTCGAGATCAGACTTCGTTAGTCTCGGGAGCTAGACCTAGCCGCCCAACCTAGATCTTATGGTTGAGATAATGATTACTTGGTATCTCAACCATATATATTCTCGCTTGATCGGACGGCTGTAATCTCTCTCTAATTAAATCGACGACTCAGATTAAGGCGAGTTTAAAATTCGATTTCCGATTTTCGAGACGTGATGAGATATAAAGCTGAGAGAATTAACTGCTTGTCTCTCCACTTCCTCCACGCCTCTCGACGGTTTCCAAGGTAACTCACCTCTTTCCTTTATTTTACTGCGTTTTGTTATTTTTTTTTATCCGCTTCTTGATCGAACAAGTTTTTCACTCCTAACTCTCTCTGAGATTTCGCCTTAGTCCAATTCCTTTCTTTTGCTCCCAATTTCCCTTTGCTTTTACTATCATGAGTCAAAAAGAAGGTTCCGGCGAGGTTCAAATCTCAGCCTCCGGTGCCCACATTATGAAGGTCAAGCGGGAAACCGGTGAAAAGATGACGGAAGTCAAGAAGAAAAAGGTTAAAGAGTCTATTGGAGCAAGAGTCAAGAGGATGAAGGGATATGCTTGCATGTTTATTTTTGCTTATTGTGATGTGCTAATTGTCTCTTGATTCTTTTTGCAGAAGTTGAGGACCCTGTCAAGTTGTCTAGTAAACTCACCAGAGCGCTTTACAGGAAGCTGCAGCATAGCCCTAACACTTGGGTAGCTTATACCACTTCGAGAGTTGGGTCAGCTAGGTTTCCTGAATGATACAAGGCGTCCTTCCCTGATTCAGTGACGGTCGCTGGTTTAGAAGGTAACCTTCCCTCGATAATTTTTAATTTTCATTATCTGAATCTGTTTTATGTGATTAATGAATCCTTTTCATGATTTTAGTCTCTGAAGGTGATTCAGTTTTCGAAGTTTCGTCTGGAGCAAGTACTTCCGAGAAGACCCAGTCCCAGAAGATGCCTATTCAGCCCTCCTTTCGTTCCAAGGGTAAGTCGACCAAGGCTGCCAGCTCCTCTAGAGGAAGCGACAAGAACCAAGGAGGATCCTTCCTTGACTCTGTGAAGGAAGCTCTCGACAAGGGAGGCTTTGCTCCTGCTAAAGATGTTGGTCCTTTGGAGACCAGAGCTCAGGAAGTTGGTCTCCCCTCCGAGGTTCCGGTGACGAGAGCTAATCCTCAAGTGGCGAGGGATCCTCCAGACTTTGAGCCTCCGAGGAGCAAGAGGTCCCGAACTGATCAGGTTGACAGACCTTCGAGGTCTTCCTCCTCCTCTTCTAGTGGGGGAACTGTTGGCTGGAACTTTGCTCATTCGAAGCCTGGATCGGTTTTGGACGATTCGTGGGGTTTGGCTACTCTGATGAGGCATATGAAGAGTACCGGGTGTTCCCTCCCCTCTATCTCCAATCTCACGAACAAGGATGAGTACGTTGATATTGCCCATCACATGGGTCAGGTATGAAGTCTATTTCAACTTTTTAGCTTAATTTCTTTTTGGAAGATATTCACTAAGTCTTTGTTTTTTTGTAGCTGGCTGGCGCTATTAACAGGGATCAGTTCAAATTTGAGGACGCTGTACACAATGCCCCCAGTGCCGAGGAATTAGCTCAGGTCACTGATCTGGTCAAGGCCACCAAGACTGAGCTCAATCAGACTCGGGCTCTGATCTCGGATCTCCAAGCTGAGGTAAAGAGACTTGGCTCCAAATGTGATGCTCAGCAAGGGACAATCGAGAGCCAGTTAATTGACCTCCAGGTGAAAAACAGGAAGATTGGGGATTTGGATGCTGCTCGGAAGATAGCCGAGTATCAAGTCAAGGAGCTGATTGCTTTGTCTCAGAGCAGCCAGAAGAACAAGGAAGCTGAGGTCAGGCTAGCCGTCCGGAGAGGAAAGAAGGAGGTAGCTGATGCCTACAACAAAGTTCTGGTTGTTGTCAAGGAGAAGTTCTCCAAGAAGAAGGATGAAGTCGATCTCCTGGTTCATGCTCAAGAGATTCAAGCCAACACCGAGCTCCTGAAAGACATGCTGGATGGCGAGATTAAGAGTACTCAAGACGAGTATGATCGCTTGGTGGCAATGATGCCATAGGCTGTTGCGGCGTACGAGAAGGCTCAGGTCTCGGATTTCTCGATCGGCAAGCTCCCTCTTCCCCAACTCTCTGAGAGCTCAGGTACTTTTGAGGTTAATATGTTTAATCTCTCCTTTTCTGGAGAGTTCGGTTCTAATTTGGGATTGGTGGGTTCTTACTCAGCCCCAGTCGAAGCCGCCCCTGGAGGTGGCGACAAGGAGATGGAGGAAGAGGTTCCTGAGGAGGAAGATCTGGTTGGCAAGGGAGCTGAGAAGAGCTCGGATGACAAGGAAGTTTAAGAGCTGAGGCTCTTTCATGTGTTTCTAGGATTTCTGCCCAATGGGCTTTGGTTTCTTTTATTTCTAAGACTTATAGCCTGAGGAGGCTTTTAAACCTTTGTTTCTGTTAAGGTCTTTTGAACCTTCGTCGGCCTGAGGAGGCCTTTAAACCTTTTATCTATCAAGACTTGGTTTTCAGTTTCACTTGAAGTTTTTCGATTTGACTTGATCATTTTCTTGGATGAACTCAAACTTGGTTAAGAGTATCGATAGAAAATGTGCTTTGGTTACTAATTAAGAGGTTTAATGGATCCTCCGAATTAGATCCCTGATTTCGTGATAAGTTTTGGAGACTTGGATCGTTTTTAGCCCTTTAAGAGGGGTTCCTGAAGTATTGAGATTAGCTTAGGGTTTTTAGGAGCCTGAGCTTAACTCGGGTACTTTAGGTAAGGGTTCTTGGGAACCTGAATTCGTTTGTGGGATTTTAAGACCCATTGAGACTTGCTTAGGATTTTAAGACCTTTCGATGTTCGATAAGGGTTTTAAGACCTTTGTATTTAAGGATTTCAAGACCTTTGAGACTTGATAAGGATTTTAAGACCTTTGAGATTTGATAAGGATTTCAAGACCTTAGGTCCAGATTCGTTGAGACCTGACGCTGCTTGAAGGATTTTAAGACCTTTAGTGGTTTCTAAGGAGTTTTAAGACCTTAGGTTAGTTTATCAAATTTTGACTTCGCCTGAAGGATTTTAAGACCTTCGAGGTTACTAAGGATTTTAAGACCTTAGGTCCTGGTTCGTGGAGACCTGAGTTTGTTGGAAGGATTTTAAGACCTTCGAGATTACTGAGGATTTTAGGTTCAGGTTGACGGAGACCTGAATTTGTTCGAAGGGTTTTAAGACCTTAGGTTCAGGTTCACGGAGACCTGAATTTATTCGAAGGGTTTTAAGATCTTAGGTTCAGGTTCACGGAGACCTGAATTTATTCGAAGGGTTTTAAGACCTTAGGTTCAGGTTCACGGAGATCTGAATTTGTTTGAAGGGTTTTAAGACCTTAGGTTCAGGTTCATTGAGACCTGAATTTGTTCGAAGGATTTTAAGACCTTAGGTTCAGGTTCATTGAGACCTGAATTTGTTCGAAGGGTTTTAAGACCTTGGGTTCAGGTTCGTAGAGACCTGAATTTGTTCGAAGGTCAAGTTATCGAAGATAATTGCTTTATTGATAATAGGATACATGGTATCACAATAATCATACAATCGCTGTTTGGGCTATATGTTCTCAAACATATGCCCCCTTTCGTCATGGTGGAAAGAGTGTTAAAATGAGATTGGGGTTGCACTCATAACACAATTGCCTACGTACCCAGTCAAGGGGTCAAGCCTAACGTAAATCGAGGAATTTAAGTACCTAATGATAGTATATCTTCAGATTTGTGGCATTCCACGATCTAATTTCAGGTACTCCGGTTCGCACCTTCAGGAGCTTATAGACGCCAGGTCGTACCACGTGGATAATCCGGTAGGGACCTTCCCAATTGGTTCCTAACTTCCCAGCATCTGGTTCCTTGGTTCCTTCGAAAACTTTCCTAAGTACTAGGTCACCTACAACGAATTGTTGGGGCCTGACTTTGAAATTGTAATGTCGGGCCATTGCTTGCTGATAGTTTTGAATCTGAAGCAAAACTTGGTCTTGTCGTTCCTCGATTAAATCGAATCTGTCTGATAAGAGCTGGTCGTTAGCTTCGGGATCAGACGTACAGAGCTCTCGACGGAGGCTCCCAGTGGAGGTTTCCGCCGGAACGACAGCTTCCATTTCGTAGGTTAAAGAGAAAAGGGTTTCCTCTGTAGCCTTTCTCGGGGTGGTTCGTCATGCCCAAAGTACTTCAGGTATCTTTTCAGACCAGGTTTTCTTTTTGGTTCCGAGGCGTTTCTTGAGGTTTGCTAATATTGACTTATTAGCAGCCTCCGCCTGACCGTTACCTTGAGGTCGTCGAGGTGTTGAGAAGGTAAGGCGGATATTCCACTTGTCGCAAAATGCTTTGAAGTCGCGAGAAATGAACTGTCCTCCATTATCGGTTACGATTTCATATGGAACGCCGTGGCGGCAGACAATGTCTTTCCACACAAATCTTCGACTTCGAATCTAGTTATCTGTTGGAAAGCTTCAGCTTCTATCCACTTCGTGAAGTAGTCTGGCAAGACCAAGAGAAAGCGTAGCTTCTGCCTTCCTCTTCCTGACGTTATGAGTGGTTCTACGATGTCCATGGACCACCTCATGAACGGGTACTGAGCGGATATTGAGGATAATTTTTCCGCAGGCTGATGTATAATCGGCGCATGCCTTTGGCATTTATCACATGAAGAGGAGTAAACCTTGCAGTCACCGATAATGTTGGGCCAGAAATAGCCATGTTTTTTGATTCGGATAGCTAGAGCTCTGCCCCCAGAGTGGTTTCCTCAGGAGCATGCGTGCATTTCTTTCATAAGATTGATAGCATCGAGGCCATGGACGCATTTTAGTTAAGGTCCGGAAATGCTTCGTTTATGGAGGGCTGACTCGATTATGCAGTATCTTGCGCTTAATGCTTTAAGTTTTCGGGCCTCCCACTTATTGAGGGGGAATCTTACCTTACAAGATGTACTGCATGATCGGTATTCTCCAATCTTCTCTCCCAATGATTTTGTCATGAAGAGATGAGGGCGGGTCTTGTTCAGGTCCCTGAGTGTCGTGACCTTATGTGTCTTGTTCAGGTCCCTGAGGGTCGTGACCTGATGTCTTATTGCCCCCGGAGATATTGGTCGGATTAGGCTCGAAGGAGTCTGAATTCTGAGGAATATCTCCAGTTCTGGTGTTGTTCTCCGGAGTCTGGGTCGTTTCTTCGGATGCGCTTTCAAAAGCAGAACGACTCCTGGTCCTGGCTGCGTGGACAGGTGAATCCGAGGTCTGGATCTTGCCCCCGGAGGTATGCTTTTTAACACTACGAATATTGGTTTTTGAGAACCAGTACGTTGTAAGAACTTGGGTTGCTACTGTCTGGGGGTAGCTACCTTCCGTTTGCTCTTTCGGCTTGCTATCGATCTCAGCTTTGGTAGCTATGTTGATACTTGGCTTTTCGATTCCCTTTACAGGTATGATCCGTTTTACGAGGGGGTCTGATGTTGACGCTAAAGCAGCCAGCGCGTCTCCTGAGGAGTTCTCTCCTCGTGGTATCCTCGTTAGTTCAAATCTGTTGAACTACTTAGTGAGGTTCCGGACAACTTCTAGGTATGCCCCCATTCTTTCGTCCCTTGTTTCATACTCACCGTGGAACTGGCTAGCTACTAGCTGTGAATCACTATAAGCGTTCAGCTCTCCAATTCCGAGGCTTAGGGCGAGTTTTAATCCTGCAATTAATGCTTCGTATTCAGCCTCGTTATTAGAAGCGCTGAATCCGAGCATGTAGGATTGTTGGATGGTTTCTCCAGCTGAGGAGGTCAGCCTTAGACCGATGCCGGAACCTTGTCTTGGCGAGGCTCGTCAATGTACAGACTCCACTTCGGAGCTTCCGTTTCCAAGTCTAGTTGTTCGGAAGCTATCTCGATTATGAAATCGGCAAGGACCTGAGCTTTTGCTGCTGCTCGAGGTCTATACTCGATATCGTATTCACTGAGCTCTATTGCCCATTTAGCAAATCGTCATGATTGGCTAGGGCTGTGCAAAATTGTTCTCAATGGTTGTGAAGTCATTACGACGATTAAGTGCGATTGGAAATAAGGTCGCAATTTTCTGGCAGCTGTTACGACAGCTAGAGCTAGTTTTTCCATAGTAGGGTATCTAGTTTCGGCGTCTATCAGACTCTTGCTGGTATAATAGACAGGTCTTTACTCGTTTTGCTCTTCTCGTACCAGCACACCACTAACTACAGCGGTTAACACAGCGAGGTACATATACAGTGGTTCTCCCATTACTGGTTTGGCCAAGATGGGAGGTTCGGAGAGGTAAGCTTTCAATTGCTTGAAGGCTTCCTCGCACTTCTCGTCCCATAAGAACTTCTTATTATTTTTTAGAAGTTTGTAGAATGGGAGGCACTTATCGGTGGACCTGGATATGAATCGATTTAATGCTGCGATTCGTCCAGTCAATCTCTGTACCTCTCTGGTTGTCTTAGGTGACGGTATTTTCAGAAAGGTAGCTATCTGTTTCGGGTTGGCTTCGATGCCTCTTTCGGTTACGAGGTAGCCGAGGAACTCGCGTGAAGGTACCCCGAAGATGCACTTAGCAGGTTTGAGCTTCATATCGTATTTGTTGAGGGTATCGAAGCATTCCCTTAGGTTGGAAATGTGGTTTTCTCCAATTGAGGATTTGACTAGCATATCATCAATATAGACCTCCATGGTTTTCCCGAGCTGGCCAGCGAACATTTTATTCACTAGCCTTTGATAGGTAGCTCCTGCATTTTTTAAACCGAATGGCATGACCTTATAGCAATAGGTCCCTCATTCAGTTATGAATGCAGTTTTCTCTTGATCGTCGGGATCCATCATGATTTGATTGTACCCTGAAAAGGCATCCATGAAGGACAGGAGCTGGTGGCCAGCAGTGGCCTCGACCAAACGATCGATGTGAGGTAACGGGAAGCTATCTTTGGGACAAGCTTTATTTAGGTCGGTGAAATCTACGCAGACTCCATTTCCCGTTCTTCTTTTCTACAACTACTGGATTGGCTAGCCAGTCTGGGTAATGTACCTCACGAATGGACCCAGCTTTCGTAAGTCGGTCAACCTCGTCGTTAACAGCTTGAGCCTTTTCTAGGCCTAGCTTGCGACGCTTTTGTTTGATCGGTTTGAAAGTGGGGTCTACATTAAGCTTGTGAGTAGTGACGTCGGTGTTTATACCCTTCATGTCACTGGTGGTCCATGCAAAAGTTCCGACGTTGCTTTTTAGAAAGTCTATGAGCTCCTTCTTAGTCTCGAGAGGTAGCTCGGATCCGATACTCACTTGCTTTTCAGGATTTGAGTCGTCGATACTAACTTGCTCGGTGAGGTTCTTAGGGGGACCTCGAATATTCTGTTGTATCTCACGACCCTCCTGGATCTGTAATTGCTATTGGGGTGATTCTTTGAGAATTTCGAATCCTCCCAGGTAACAGATCCTGGAGATCTTTTGGTTACCATGCACGGTAGATATCCCTTCAGGTGTCAGGAATTTCACACATTGGTGATAAGTTGAAGCTACTGCTTTCATCTTATGGATCCAAGGTCTTCCTAGGATCGCGTGAAACAGGGAAGGTCTGTCGATGACTATGAAATTCATCATTTTCATGATTCCGCCAGCTATAATTGGGAGCTTAATAGTTCCCAATGAGGTAGCTGTTTCTCCGGAAAAGCCTACGAGATTAGCTTTTTGGCCAATAATTTCGTAGTCGTCTATTTCCATCCCTTTTAGGGTGTTGTAGAAAATAAGGTCAACAGAGCTTCCTGTGTCTATCATGAGTTTAGGGACCTCATATCCTGCGATGTTCAGGGTGACGATCAGCGCGTCATCGTGAGGTCTGTCAAGGTTTGAGGTCTCGCTTTCCCAGAAAGAAATCTTAGTATTGGATTCGGGGTTAGGAGGCTTAGGTCCAGTGTTAGACACAGCCTTCCGTACGTGATTCTTAATGGAGTTGACGGAGTCTTGACATATATCTGATCCTCCAAGGATACAGTTCACCCTCGAGTCGGGGCTCGATTGAGGGGACAGTTTGCTCAAGAGAGCTTCGACTTGTAAACTTTTTCCTTGGGGGAATTTTCCAAGAATCATATCGACTCTTTTCTTGGGAGCTGGAGGTGGCGAATCGGTCTCCTTCTCAGGTGACCTATCGCGCTTTGGAGAGGTGTCTCTGGGACCTCTTTTCTGATAAGGTGGTGGCTTTTTAAGGTCCACTTCCTTTATTTCTCCGGCTGCGAATTTAACTGCCAGTTGTCGTTGGAGGTTCCAACATTCCTCAGTTGAGTGCCCTTTCCGATCGTGATAAGAGCAGTTTGTTCTCATCATATCCTTTTGACCAGGGGGTTTTGTTTGCTGCGGCGATAGGTTTTTCTTCCTTATCTTCCTCGATTGCAAAGGAATGTTCTCCTTGGGTCTGATTGTTTCGAGAGTTCCCCTTTTTATGAGGTTCTTTTGCTTCTGAGGCTTCACCTTTCGGGTGATTCTGGGGTTTCTTATGGAGCTTATCCAGTGCAGTTGTTTCCTCTTCCAAGGTGACGTATCTAGACGCTTTATGAAGAGCATCGTCGATAGTTGGGGGAGGATTGAGCGTTAGCTCTGACCAAAGTTCCGATTTATACCAGAGACCTCTTCTGAGAGCCTCGATGGCGACCTGGTAAAACGGATTTTTCGATGTAGGCTCGTAGTGAGTCTCCCACTCCCTGTTTGATTTTCCAGAGGTCAGCCTCGGATGCTTGCTTTCGGATATGAGTCGAGTATTGCTTCATGAAAGCGTTGCTTAACTGGTCGAAGCTATCTATCGAATTTGGTTCGAGACCAGAGAACCATTCGAGGGCTGTTCCGACTAGATTTTCGGCGAATGTCCTGCAGTAACCTGCTTCGCATTCTTCTTTTGTAAAGTGAGCTTTCATGATAGCTAACCGGAAGGCTCTCAGGTAAGCCTTTGGGTCTGAGGTCCCGTCGTATTCGGGGATCCTAATTTTTCGGGTGTCTCTTATGTAAGAGTTGGCAATTCTGTCAGTGAATGGAGTTCCACAGGTCTCTTCGATCAAGCTCTCGATTTCGGGAGCTGAGCTCGTTGCCTTGTGGACTTGAGCACCCAGCTTTTAGAGAGCTGCGTGAGTCCGCTCCATATATCTATGAATAGCCTCAGGTCCCTCTAGAGGAAGGACAGTCGGGTCATCGTTAGGTACCTGATGAACATGTACCTGGCGAACAGGTCCCTGATGGAATCGTGTTCGATCATTTTTCCAAGTGCTCGGTGGGCTGATTTGCTCACTGGCTATTGGGTTATTTTGACGAGTTAGGTTAGTGGGGCGAGCTGTAGGATCAGCATCCGTCCTTTGATGTTCGCCCGGATTCGTGTTTAGGTTTCTGGCCCGAAACACCGGAGCTGACGTTCTGCCCCAGGACGGGTCGGATACTCCTTCTCCTGACCTAAGAATAGGTGGTGGAGGAGGTAAGCGAGCACTCTGACCAGTAACCTGATCGGGAATAGAGCTAATCGATGCTATGTTGCTTCCTATAGCACTGGTGAGGGGTGGACTGAGCACGGGAACTGTCCTAGCATGAGGCGTTTGGAAAGCTGGTCCCTGTTCTCCCGATCCAGTGTTATCAAGGGAAAAGTCGAGACGTCCTCGAGGGAACGAGGGGTCAGTTATTCGATCTCGGAAGGTCACTCCCGAGCCCTGACGTTGCGGTGGTTGGGTTGTTGCGGTTAGAGATCTAGTGACCTCTTCGAATCGTTGCTGCCGAGCGGCTAGCTGTTGCATTGTACGCTCACCTTCTTGAGCTTTTTCTACCAGCTGCATCATCATGCGACGGATCTCAGAGAGCTGAGCCTCCGTCTGGTTCAGAGCAGGTTGGTGCTGAGGGGTAACGAGGGCTGGGAGCCCTGGATCGATCCCACTGGAGGTTCTCGTGTTGGCTGCTCCAGCACTGTTCATCGAGATACTGTTCTTCCAGTACTGTTCATCCGAGTACTGTTCATCGGGATACTGTTCATCGGGACACTGTTCATCGAGATACTGTTCATCGAGATACTGTTCACCGAGATACTGTTCATCGAGATACTGTTCTTCCAGTACTGTTCATCCGAGTACTGTTCATCGGGATACTGTTCATCGGTTAGATGAATTTGTTGTCTTATCGACTGGATTCATCCTTAAGTTGGAGTAAGGGATTCCATTGTTTCGGTTCCCACAGACGGCGCCAATTGTGAGGGATTAAACTCACCACCTAGATTTTAGATCAGGTTTAAGGTTTAGGAAATGTTAGGGAAAGATAACGCGGGCTGAATCCCGTAATAACTTATTGAATGAACTTCAATTTGTATTGATAATGTGGTAAAAGAATGGTTACAAAAGATGTTTCTCTTGATGATTACAAAGATAGCAAAATGTTTAAAAGATGATGTCAATAATCGTGTAAATGAATCAGGGTCGAATCCCTTTCTTCCTTGATTTGCTTTATCTTTAAATAGCCTCAGGTCCCGCTTGATCGTCGCTAACTGATTCCCGAGATCTTCTCCGCTTATTGAGGGATCCGCAACAGCTTCCCTTTGACCGGGTCCTGCGCTCCTTCTGTTACGATGTGAGCTTCCTCTTCATCGTGACCTCTTCGAAGATTGCCCTTAGCTTCCAGCCTCCGGCTCTGTATTGAACCTTAGCTCAGGTCTCTGATACGCGTTGGGCTTTGTCTCGGCCCAGTACTTGTTTTGATTTTATCATCAGCTAGCGGGCCATATTTGGGCCCAACATCGATGACAACCTCTCTACATCATCGATCGACACCAGTGAATCAGAAGAGATCGACACCAACCATGGATTATCGATTGACAAAGGCACACCAGATGATGAACTCGATTTACCAGATCATTGCTATCCAAATTTCTCCATCCAACCCAACAGCAAAGAAGATGATTAATCAGTAAGAAGTTGGACAGATAGCGGATTTCATGAGAGTTTTGCAGTAGATACAGTCAGATCTTCTGTTGGGGATGAATTGTCACCATCCACAAGGTCCAGCGAACAGGAGGCCCATTTCTGTCATCTAAAGGATAGTCGGCTCCAAGCCGGCTCCAAATGAGTCATAACTCGGCTCTTGCCTCCTCTGACCAGAAGAGGAGCAGCCGAAGGCGCCGACCAAGTGGCTCGGGCCGAACAGTCGTCCCGATTGGGCCTACAAGTCAAAAGGCCCATAATAAAAAGGATGAATTAGGTCAAAACTGACCGACTTAAGAGACTATATAAGGAGTTGAGGACAGGAAGGAAGGGTATCACCATTGAGACAGACAGACTTGCGGCTAGAATTAGGGTTTCCATTACTCTCTTTGTATCTCGCCACTTTCTCTTGTACTTCCGGCTAGGAGCTTACCGAGCATCGACTAGCCGGCTTTCTTTCTCTTGTACCCTCGTTATTCCGACTCTAATAAAACGTCTCTGTTCATCCCACTCTTGAGTTCTTTTACTTTCTGTTGACCACACTCACCTCAAACAATTGGCGCCCACCGTGGGGCCGATCAGAGTAACGTTTCCTAGACCGATATGACGATTGGTGACTCGAACCCCGGCACTTCCGGCGAAGCGTCCGAGCTTACGCCTCCGCCTCCTCCTCCCTTTCTCTCATCGGACTTCATGAGCTCCGTGATGGCTCGTCTCGCACATCAAGAAGAAGTTCAGAAGACGACGAACGAGCAGCTCGCTGCCCTTGTAGCTGCTCTCACCGCTCCTGCTGGGCCTACAAACCGTTCCCAGCCCGTCTGCCGGCATCTCTTCCCTCCAACGCCGGCGGAGGACCGCGCCGTCGACGAATCTGACCCAAACGGGCCCCCTGCAGTCTACCCTACTCCGACGACAGCAGATCCGACGACGATTCGCGAGATCGCTGAGCTCAAACTCAGCCTTCAACAAATGAGCTCGCAGATCCACCAAGCGACGAGTGCAGCCCCTCAGATCGACAGCGTCATCGCCTCCACTTCGCGCTCGCCCTTCGCTAGCGAGCTAACCAGGGTCCAGCTCCGCAAAATAGAGAAGCTCCGCCTCCCCGAGTACAAGCCCGGTGGCGACCCTGTCGAGCACCTGACAGCCTTCAACATAGCTATGGCCAGAGCTCGCCTTTCCGACGAAGAGAAGGACGCGGGATACTGTCAGCTCTTCGTCGAAACCCTCAACGAACAAGCGCTAACCTGGTTCTCGCAGCTCAGCGAGAACTCGATTCGCAGTTTCCGAGACCTCTAAGCTGTATTCCTCAAGACTTACATCATGTTCACCAAGCGAGCAGCGACCGCTTCCAGCCTGTGGAATATGGCGCAAACGAAGGACCAAAGCCTCAAGGACTACATGGAAAAGTTCAAGACGATCGTTTCCCGAGTCGACGTCCCTGATCACATCGCTATCGACGCTTTGATGAACACTCTCCTCGTCAACTCGAAGTTTCGTAAGGACCTGTATTCCAACACCACGACTTCGCTTCCCGATGCTATTGCCCGGTCTCACAATTTCATCCGAATGGAAGAAGACACCAAGGCAATAATTCGGAAGCAGAACGCTGCCAAGCCGGTTGCAGCCAAAAGTGCGGGTGCTCGGCCAGAGCCACGCCAGCACGCGCCAGCTGATAACGGCGGCAAAAAAGGAGGTCTCCTCTACGTCGTGGACGAGAACAACGCCCCTGTCTCAACCATGGTCATGCACGATAAAAAGTGGAATGTTTACCAGCGAGAGACCGACTCTCCAGATGCATCTCCCAGTACCCCGAGTGCTGGTGTCGTGGCTAAAGTCGATTCGGCCCCAGGACCGACCAGAACTCCCATCGATCTCACGAAGCATTGCAAGTATCACGACGTGAAGGGACACGACACGACCGAGTGCAAATCTCTCTACGCCCAGTTCCTCTCCTCGATCGAAAGCGGGGATTACAAGATCCAGCCGCCTAAACCCAAGCCAAAAGGGGAAAACAGCTGGAGCAGGAACAAAGACAAGAAGGCTCAGCGTAAATCGCAGGGCGAGAACCGTAAAAACGACAAACAGTCGAAGGATACGGAGAAAGCTGCCCGAGAGACCGATGATGACGACGACTCGGCAGATGACGATCAGCCGACCAATCGCCAGCGCATCGAAGTGATCCGCGCCCAACCGCAAGGAGAGAACGAATCCGGGTCCTCGTCCGAAGAAGACGACGACACGAAAAACCTAGACAGCACTGCGGATCTTCGATCCCTCCTCGAGCGAAAGCTCCGACCCACTACCGTAGAAACACCGGTCTCCACCGATCTCCGCCTGCAGATCGACTCAAATCGAGCCGCGAGAGCTTCGGCGCAAGAGTCCTCTCACCAGCAGTCCGCTGAGAAGCCGAACTGCGATTTGCGAGACAAACTCAACGCGAAGATCGGCGATCTGCGGACAACCCTCAACCGCAAGAAAAGGGATACTGCCGAAACGAGTAACGACCTTCGCGACACGCTCCGTGCAAGGCGCGCGCAGACCCGTCCCCGAATAAATGTTATCATGGGTGGATCACCCCCTTGCGGTGATTCGGTTAGAGCGGTCAAGGACCATCGAAGGCAAGCCACCACTTCCCAACGCTGGCCCCAGAAGCAAATGGACGATCAGCCGATTACCTTTTCGTCTGACGATACATTCGGCGTGCACCTTCCTCATAACGATCCTTTGCTCGTCGTGCTCGGTGTCGACAAGTTCGACGTCACTAAAGTTCTTATCGATACCGGGAGCTCTGTTGATATCATCTTTCGCGAAACTCTCGTGAAAATGGGAATCGATCTCAACGACGTCAAGCCTTCTACTCGGACCCTGACAGGATTCAACGGCTCGTCAGAGGTAATCGCAGGCACGATCCGCCTCTCGGTTCATGCATGCGGAGTCACGCGAACGGTCAAGTTTTCTGTGGTCAGCTCCAAAGCTCCTTACCACGTTATACTTGGCACCCCATGGCTACATTCAATGCGAGCAATCGCATCAACGTACCATCAGTGTGTTAAGTTCCCAGGATCAGACGGATCGATCAAGACTCTGAAGGGCGACCAGCAGGCTGCGCGAGATCTCCTGATCGCCACGGTTAAAATCCAGCGCTCCCAGTCACTTGTCAACTCGATCTCTCCTCCCACGAGCAAAGTCTGCCCGCAAAAGGAAGAGGTTCTCGAAGTACCAGTTGACGAGTCGGACCCGAGCAAATCAGTCCGAGTAGGCGCATTTCTACCCGACGAAATGCAGCAGAAGATCCTCGAGTTCCTTAAGCAAAACATGTCCACGTTCGCCTGGGCGATGTCTGATATGAAGGGAATCGATCCAGCTATCACAACCCACGAACTCAATGTTGATCCCAACTTCAAACCAATCCGGCAGAAGAGAAGAAAGTTGGGACCAGAGCGATCCAAAGCAGTCGCAGAGGAAGTCGAGCGTCTACTCGGTGCCGGTTCAATCACTGAAGTTCGTTACCCGGAATGGCTAGCCAACCCGGTGGTCGTCAAGAAGAAGAACGGTAAATGGCGCGTCTGCGTCGACTTTACCGACCTCAACAAAGCATGTCCTAAGGACAGCTACCCGTTGCCTAGCATCGATCCCTTAGTCGAATCGACGGCCGGTAACGAGATGTTGACGTGTATGGATGCCTTTTCGGGCTACAACCAGATCCTAATGCACCCGGACGACCGGGAGAAAACTGCTTTCATCACCGATCGGGGAACCTACTGCTATAAGGTGATGCCATTCGGATTGAAAAATGCTGGAGCAACCTACCAACGGCTTGTCAACCGAATGTTCGCCGAGCAGCTTGGGAAGACAATGGAAGTCTATATCGACGACATGCTCGTCAAATCGCTCCGAGCCGACGATCACTTAGCACATTTAAAGGAATGCTTCGCCATCCTAAACAAGTACGGGATGAAGTTGAATCCCGCAAAGTGCACCTTTGGCGTCTCCTCGGGTGAATTCCTTGGTTACATTGTCACGCAACGAGGAATCGAAGCTAACCCGAAACAGATCTCAGCAGTCCTGAATCTCCCCAGTCCGAGAAACTGCCGGGAGGTGCAGAGATTAACAGGACGCATCGCCGCGCTTAATCGCTTTATCTCCCGATCCACCGACAAGTGTCTCCCCTTCTATGATCTCCTCCGAGGGAACAAGAAGTTCATTTGGGACGATAAATGCGAGGACGCGTTCGTTCAACTCAAGCAATACCTGACAACTCCTCCCGTCTTGGCCAAGCCGGATGTAGGAGACGTTTTGTCTCTCTATATCGCTGTCTCCTCGGCAGCCGTCAGCAGTGTCTTGATCAAGGAGGACCGTGGCGAGCAGCGTCCGATTTTTTACACGAGCAGACGCATGACCGGCCCGGAGACCAGATACCCAACCCTTGAGAAGCTGGCTCTGGCCGTCGTCGACTCAGCGAGGAAATTACGACCCTACTTCCAGTCACACTCTATCGAAGTTCTGACCGACCAACCGCTCCGCACCGTCCTGCAAAATCCTAACAGAGCCGGCCGGCTGACCAAGTGGGCAATCGAACTGAGTGAGCTTGACATTACGTACAAATGTCGAACAGCCGCCAAATCTCAAGTCCTCGCCGACTTCCTTGTCGAGCTCACGCCAGATCTTGCACAAGACCTCGATGTCCCGAGTCCCAATTGGATTCTTCATGTCGACGGATCATCGACGAGTAAAGGATCCGGTGCTGGAGTCCAGCTTCAATCGCCAACAGGAGAACTCATCCGCCAGTCTTTCAGCTTCGGCTTCCCGGCCTCTAACAACGAGGCAGAGTATGAATCGTTGATCGCCGGTCTTCGTCTCGCCCGAGCCGTCAAAGCCAAACGCTTGAGTGCTTATTGCGACTCGCAGCTCGTCGCTAGCCAGTTTAGCGGCGACTACGATGCTCGCAATGATAGAATGGATGCGTATCTCCGAGTGGTTCAGGAGCTCGCTAGGGAATTCGATTTCTTCGAACTCACCAAGGTTCCTCGCGGAGAGAACGTTTGCGCCGATGCCTTAGCCGCACTCGGGAGCAAACTCCACGATCAGGTCAAAAGGACGATACCCATACATCGGATCGATCGACCGAGCATCGATTCTTCCTCCGACGAAAGCTCTCCCATCGCTCCAATCTTTGCAACAACTCGACGATCCACCACCGATCAAACCGACACTGAGATGCCCGATCGTGACGATACCTCAGTCGATTGACGAGCCGAGTTCCTAGATTATCTCATACGAGAAGAACTGCCGAACGATAAGTGGGCAGCGAGACGCCTGAAGAGACGCACGCAGCGCCCACTACGTCGTCATGAACGACGAACTTCACCGAGTGACCGCGAACAAGGTCCTCTTAAAGTGCATCCAGGGCGATGAAGTACGCCGAGTAATGGCTGAAACTCACGACGGAGCAGGAGGAAACCACTCGGGAGGCCGAGCACTCGCCCTTAAGGTTCGAAGCTTGGGATTCTTTTGGCCGTCTATGAACACTGACTGCGAGGCATACGCTCGTCGGTGCGACAAATGCCAGCGTCACGCTCCGAGCATCCACAGTCCCACTGAGCTGTTGCGGACATCTGCTGCCCCTTATCCGTTCATGAGGTGGGGGATGGACATCATCGGGCCAATGCCGAACTCGCGCCAACGTCGTTTCATCCTGGTCCTCACCGATTACTTCACTAAATGGATTGAAGCCGAAGCGTTCTCTCAGGTAACGGACAAGGAAGTCCGCGCCTTCGTCTGGAAGAACATCATTTGCCGTCATGGTTTGCCATACGAGATCATAACGGACAATGGCTCCCAGTTCATGTCCGGAAACTTCAAAGAGTTCTGCAACAAGTGGAATATCCGTCCAAGCCCTTCGACTCCTCGTTACCCGCAAGGAAACGGACAGGCGGAATCTTCCAACAAGATTATCATCGATGGAATCAAGAAGCGACTCGACCTAAAGAAAGGCCATTGGGCCGACGAGCTGGACGGCGTCCTCTGGTCGCACCGAACGACCCCTCGCGGTGCGACCAAATCCACCCCCTTCTCTCTTGCCTACGGGATGGAAGCAATGGCCCCCGCCGAAGTTAACGTGACAAGTCTTCGGCGCGCCAAGATGCCGCAGTTCGTCGAACTTAATCAAGATATGCTCCTCGATGCCCTTGATGAACTCGAGGAGAAACGAGATCAGGCGCTTCTTCGGATCCAAAATTACCAGAACCAGATCGAGAGCTATTATAATAAGAAGGTAAAAGCACGCCCTCTCGAGCTCGGTGACCTCGTCCTCCGAAAAGTGTTCGACAACACAAAGGAGCTCAACGCTGGCAAGCTAGGGACCAATTGGGAAGAACCTTACAGGATCACCCGAATCGTTCGACCAGGCGTCTACCGACTCGAGACTTCCCGCGGAGAGGCAGTCCCACGAGCCTGGAACTCGATGCATCTTCGCCTCTTCTACCAATAGAAACGCCTCTTCCTTTTTCACCGAGCGAATGACCAACAGGTCACTGTTCACTCAAAAAAAAAAAAAAAAAAAAAAAAAAAACCGAGTAGATGCACCTAACAGTCACTTCTACTCGTCCGAGTGAATGCGCTACTACAGCCACTTTCACTCGGCCAAACGAACTACGAAAGGCTTGATCCTCATCCGAGGTACGTAGGCATCCCTTCGCAGGGTCCAGCCCCAACCAAAACAAAGTCCAAATTTTTTTTTAAGAATGACGAACAGTCACCTATCTCCGAGTAAACGATGCCAGCCCCTTTTTCAAGCGGAGCACGGGCACTCGCCCAAATTAATCGGCTGGGTCTTGATCAGGCGTCAGTCGAAGGGAATATCGGCCTTGCGTCACTTATGCGTTATGCATTGACCGGCCTCCTGATGGAAATTTTAGACCGAGTCTAACCGAAGAACAACGGTTTGGCCGACCAACGATTCTCTTGGTTACTGCACCGCGTCTCGAAACCGTTTCCTCGGGAATTCAATAGAGCAATTAAAGTTTCTTTGTATTTACTTAAACAACTGCCTGTAAGGAATTTGTTGGATAAGCCAAAAATGCAAACGAATAACCGTCTTTAATCTCTTGTTCTATCTGAAAGGGGGGGACTCGCTGGCAAACGCGAGCAACCACCCGGATTAGTCCATTTCTCGGTTACAGGAATGAATGAGAAATGAGCTATATATTTCTAAGTTGAGCAACTTACTGAGATATATAAAGAAACATTCAAATCCAAAGTAAAAACCAAAGGCAATAAATCCATACAACAAGAGGCCTTAGCCGAGAAAAGGAGATAGTCTTAAACAAACAAGGCCGAAAGGCCGAAAAGGAATACAACAAACACGGATAATTATCCCGACAAAGAGGGATTCTTCTTGGAGTCCGAGTCCGACGCGCCGATGACTGGATCCACAGGAGGATCATCGCCGAGGATTTGATCTTTGTGGGGGGATGAGGCCGGAACCGTTTTTTCAGGACAAGACTCGGAGCGCTCCCCACTCCCGTTGAGATCAGACAGATCAAACGATGATGAGTCGGTAACCAAGACCACTTTCATCGGCGTACCGGAAGCAGGCAGCTCGGGAGTCGGCTCGGTCGTCTTCACGAGATCTGCGAGGGGATCTTTTGAAGCGGACTGAATGGGCGACTGGACGGTTTCGAGAAGGCTCTTCGATGGTTCATCAGATCGGTCTCCCGGTTTCCTGAGAGGAGTGCGGAGAGCCCTGGCGGCCTCAGAGTCGAGCAAGTCCATGTTCGATCCAAACTTATCGACTTTACCCAATATCTCCTGGATGACGAACCTCGACTCGAGCACGAGAGGAGACAAAGAGAGGTCCTTCTCGGGAAGATCATCTACGACCAAACGCTTCACCTCCGCGTCATAATGCTTCTCTTGCCCGGCGTAGATATCAATATCTCCCTGAGAGATGTTTTTACCTGCTGCTTTCATCCCTTCAAGGCAACGTCTCATCCCCCGAGCCTGGCCGAGCATACATCTCGCATCCTCGAAGTTGTCACGACGGGACTCCCGGTCCCGAATCCTCTGGAATCGAACTGCAGCCTTTCCGTGCATCGCCGCCATTACTCGGATCCGTTCGTGAGTAACCTCATAGCGGCGCGACTCTCGAAGACGATCCATCTCTTTGGAATGCTCTAAGGCAGCAGCAGCTTTCTCTTCCTCGAGAACCTTCTTCTCGTTTGCCAGCTTGGTTTTCTCTTTCTCGAGCGCCTTAACCAATTCCCGGGCTCGCTTCAGCTCCTTGTTCATAGCCGTCTCTTTCTGGAGGAGCTCATCCCTCATGGCCTCTTCCCGGATAATCGCCTCGTCCTTCTTGCGAAGCATGACTTCTAAGGCGACCGTCGCTTCTTTGGTGTTGCGCCGCTGCCTATCGATCACGCCGTAGGTCCTCTTCAGTTCCTTGTCGTACTTACGAACGACCTCATTCCAATCCCCTTGGCTCTGCAGCACATCAAAGAAAGAGTGAGACAACCAAGTTAGGAGAAAGACGAGGAGCGGACGAAACGCAAAAACTATCCTTACCTTAACCGAGGAACCGGCGGCGGCGGTGTAGTCATCTTGGTAGACGAGATCCTTGACGAGTGGGAGATGCTCTCTGCTCCCTCGGACTTGGCGAACAAAGCGAGCGCAGTCTCTCTCGTTGCAAACGAGAGGAGTACCCCGCTTAAAGATGAAATCAACCTTGTCCGGACAAAACCCCTGAAGGTCCTTCGGCACAGCCTCCTTCTCCTGAGCCTTCGGAGCGGACCTGCTCGATCCCCCGGCATCTTCGCGAACCGCTGCCTTTGGAAGAGAAACGGTAGCAGTCGGAGCTTCCACGGTTTCCTTCTCCAAATTGGACGCCCCCTCCTGCCCTGAGGATCCGCCGTTATTCTTCTTCTTGTTCTTTTTCGACTTCTTCTTCGCTTTAGAAGAAGTCTCTTGATGATCACCCGCTTGACCGCCATCGGGAGATGGACTCGGGAGAGCGTCGTCTCGCGAACCGTTACTAGGCTCCAAGGCTTGGAGCTCCCCTTCTTCCACAGAAGAAGGTCGAACATCTGCGGAATCCTTTCGCGCCCTTTTCTTCTCCGACCCGGCACCCCACCGGTGGAAGTCTCCTCGGTCTGTTTCTCCTCGGAAGAAGCACCTTCCCTCCCTTTCCTCTTGTTCCCCGTTTTCCTCACGAGCTGAGCCTCATCTGACCCAGTCGCATTAGGCTCCTCGAGATCAAGCGAATTTGCGTTGGAGTTTTGGTCCGGTTCCACAAACCCAAGTTGCTTCCCAACCACCAAGCTTAGATCTGGCAATTCCCTCATAACTCTGGCCCGATTGATCTCCGTCTGCTCGGCCTTGTTGAACAGGTTGATTCTTTTCGATTTCTTGGTGATAATCGGAACAGTATCCGAACGCCAAACCTCTGCAAGGACAAAAAAAAAGGGCAACTTAGAATCCCTGAGGAAACCGAACAAAAGGAAAGGAGGAGAGACTTACGTAGTCTAATCCGATCAGCCGACCTGCGAATCCTCCCGTACGAGAAGTTCTCCCAAAGATCTTGCCTCTGAGACGCGACGATCCGAGCACTCTCCAAAAAATCTTCCTCGTACTCCGCGGTATTCGAGTGAGGAACTGCCAAAACAAAAGGAAAAGAGGCGGTCAGGAGCACGAAACGGTAAAAGACTAGGAAACACTCTATACCAAATTCATTGTTCCAAAGAACACGGTAACCGGTCTTCAGCGGCTCCTCGAAAGCCGAGCGATCGGACTTAACGTAAAAGTACGATCGCTGCCAGTCATTTGTCTTGGACGGATAGCCCGTTACCACATTGTAGTTGGGACGTATCTTTAGCGACAACAAGCCCCGATTGATCTTTACCGAAACCAGCTCTTCGAATGCTCGGACACTGAGAGCGGTACCGGCTTCTGCCCCAATCACCATCAGTGCAACTGCTAAGCGCCAAGCGCCATTTAAGAATTGGCTCAGAGCAACTCCTCGGCGCATTGTGTAGGCGGTGACGAGTCGAGGTATCGGAAACCACAACTTCGTGTCATTCTCGAAGTACGACTCGTATACGCATTGATATCCCTTCGGGGGAGACCACGGTCGTTGGTCCTTCGACGGGATTATGAACGTAACCCCAGTCGCCTTGCTTCTCTTCAGCAGCCTTCTCACCGACCCAAACGTGGACCTCGTCGGTAAAACGTTCCTCCAATCCTGCCCTTCAACTACAGAGGGACGAGCTCGTGTCGGGTCAAGCCTGCGCTGCTCCTCGAAAATATTTCCCGGGTAGAAGCAGTAGGGAGTCATCCCGTCATCAGGAGAGCCATTGCCTCCATCATCATCCTCACGAGACCGAACCATCGCCTCCGAGACGAGCATACGCTGCTCTCGGGTCATGTTCTCGGTATCCATCATCGCCTCGCGGTGAGCTGCCTCTGCACTATCTCCAGATCCGCGGACCCTCTCTAGATCGCTGACGGGATCGACAGTACCCGCGGTCATCTTCCCCTTTTGTTCTCGAGAAAGTCGTTTGCTCGTCGACATACCGAGTAAAAGAACTAAAACGGAGAGCAAAAGCTAGAGAGATAAAAGATAGAGAGAGAAAGTACCTGACAACTGAGAGAAGAATGAGAGAAATCTCGAGGGAGGTCTCTTATTTATAGAGAGAGGGAAGGCGCCTCATACGAGGTGCCATCATTAACCCTAAGCGGGCCTAATTGGGCCTGTCGGCAGGCTCGCGCGTCATCCCCAAACGCGACCTTTCGGATTCTCGCGACGTTTCGGCTTCTCGATCAAAAACCGACAGCGGTTCGATTTCGCATCATGGACCAAACACAATCAATTTATCGGTTTGGAGGGACTCATCCGGGATACCGAGTATACGGCGTTTCGATTGCTCGTCCAGGGAAAACAAAAAGAAACCTCTCCGCCAGCGGCTTCTCGACGGAATCAAGGAATCAAAAGATCAAACCTCCTATTCTTCGAGCCCTAACTCACTAATTCGCTGCGATCGATTGCTCGACTCGACAACGAACTAGGGGGGGACTTACTGTTGGGGATGAATTGTCACCATCCACAAGGCCCAGCGAACAGGAGGCCCATTTCTGTCATCTAAAGGATAGTCGGCTCCAAGCCGGCTCCAAATGAGTCATAACTCGGCTCTTGCCTCCTCTGACCAGAAGAGGAGCAGCCGAAGGCGCCGACCAAGTGGCTCGGGCCGAACAGTCGTCCCGATTGGGCCTACAAGTCAAAAGGCCCATAATAAAAAGGATGAATTAGGTCAAAACTGACCGACTTAAGAGACTATATAAGGAGTTGAGGACAGGAAGGAAGGGTATCACCATTGAGACAGACAGACTTGCGGCTAGAATTAGGGTTTCCATTACTCTCTTTGTATCTCGCCGCTTTCTCTTGTACTTCCGGCTAGGAGCTTACCGAGCATCGACTAGCCGGCTTTCTTTCTCTTGTACCCTCGTTATTCCGACTCTAATAAAACGTCTCTGTTCATCCCACTCTTGAGTTCTTTTACTTTCTGTTGACCAAACTCACCTCAAACATCTTCCCATAGTGGAAACCACATTGAAGAATTTGATGAAGATTATTGGGAAGAAAGAGCTTGGGAAAACTACATGGAGAATGATAGATTTGCAAATCGTTTCCCAAAATCGATCGACATCCACTGTCCACCATCGATCGATTATATACTTCACCCAGCAAAACGACATCGTCCCTCGATCGACATCGCCAGCATCACATCGATATATTGACCCAGACGACTTAAAGGACAAAATTGGAATTTCACCAGTTAGGGCAACATATGGGTATATAAAGTTGTCAACACCAGCCACGAAATTTCAAACTTCAACAACTCATAACCAGCAGCTTCCAGCAACTAGCAACATAACCATGGAGGACTGCAACATCAAGAACAATCGATCCAACCCTGCAGCTAGACGATCATCATCGATCGCCACCACCCCTGCACCATCGATCGATGCCTTTACCAGAGCTCAATCTCGATTTTATGATTCATATGATATCAAGAATGTTTCACTAACACCTGATGAATTTGGTATTTTCAGGGACAGAGATGGCTTTGCAAGAGCAATGGATGGAAGAGTTCTGCACATATCCAGAGAAGACATAGCAGACATCCTTCAAGTTGCCAATGGAGCAGAAAACCTGTTCACACAACAACGTGGCCATCCAGACATCCTAGCTCACGCCCAAGAAAACCACCACGTCACCACGAGGGAGGATACAATTCCTCAAAGTTTCGGTCAACCTAGGAGTTTACCATCAATCAATATCGTTTCATCACCATCGATCGACAGCGAGATACCCAGATCGATCGACAGCGCAAGAGTCAGATCGACCGACAGATGTATTGAGTTTGGACGACGTGCCTTTAATACTGATGGATCCAGAAGATTCAGATGGGAAGCAAATGATGAATTTGGTGTCCACTGAGATGACTTTGTACATGCTAGAGGAGTTGATGGTGAAATAATCCCTGTAACCAAGGAGCACCTAAGAAGAATCCTGGAGAGAGCATCTCTTTTTCCGAAGAATTGCTTACACCTTCCAGAACATACACGCCCTTACCACGCATACAGACCACCACCAGTACCCTACAGCAGAGAGAAGATAGATGATATGGTGACTGATGTATGGGGAGCTCAGGCACACCTTGAGGAAGAATTTCGCACATTGGTGGAAGATACTTTCCATCCTTTGGATAGCAGCTATGAAGCTCTCCAAAGTGACATGGCAGTGCTAAGAATGGAGATTGCGAGCATTAGAACCATGCTTGACAAGGAAGCCACGCCACCTGTATCGATCGACACAGCATCTGCACCATCGATCGACATCGGCAAGACTACATCCATGGACCAACCAGAATGTTCATCACCTAAACGAGATGAATGGGAGATTGCTTACATCAATACACGGATTGGAGACGTCTACAACCTTCTCAACAACAGTGTCGAATGGTTAATCAAGAGGATTGATCTGAGTCAAGCTAAATGACTATAACAAAGCGCTGAGTGGGAGGCAACCCACTATTAGGTTTTCTTTTATTTTATTTTCAAGTTATTTTTGCATTTTACTTTTATTTTTCGCATTTATTTTTTTGCAGTTTTTAAAGCTCCAAGTAGAATGATGATTCCGTCGACCGACACATTCCATTCACATCGCTCGACACCACACGACCATTACTAACGATCGACTTACATCTTTACGTATTGATCGACACCATATCGGTCAGGTTTAGTCGTTATATCTTGTTACATTCAGTTCTTATGATTTATTTATTCACTTCACTCCGGCTGTGTTACACTGGGACAATGTAATTTAAGTCGGGGGGGGGGGGGGGGGAGTTTACTAATATGTGTTTTTATTTTGGTTTTTATTAAAAATGTTTTCAAAATTATTTTTCATATAAGTACTAAAAGGGGATATTGATATATATTTATACTTGATTATCTAACCACTCTTTAGCACCATTCTAGATTTACTGATTGCAGATAGTACTAAAGATGCTAAAGTGGGTCAACCTGTCACCTATATACACTAGCTGAGATTGTTTGAAAGGGGATATTAAAAATATGTGTTTAAGTCTTGGGGGGGGGAGTTTACTAATATGTGTTTTTATTTTGGTTTTTATTAAAAATGTTTTCAAAATTATTTTTCACATAAGTACTAAAAGGGGATATTGATATATATTTATACTTGATTATCTAACCACTCTTTAGCACCATTCTAAATTTATTGATTGCAGATAGTACTAAAGATGCTAAAGTGGATCAACATGTCACCTATATACACTAGCTGAGATTGTTTGAAGGAACCAAAGCTGACCTCCAACACTAATACTGACTTTATTTGCTTGTCTTGGGGCTTGGTAATAACTGGATCGGAATCCTCTTACAAGTCTGGAAGGTAAAAAGTCTGTGTGTTTCTGGTTCCCTTCATTCTCTCTCTTCGGCATCTCAAAGATCTAAGTTTTATGTTATAACAGATTGAAATGATTTCTTGAGAGGCAGAGGGGTAGGAGTGTCTCCTGCGACCCCGGTATTCTAAATCTCAGGGATGATCACACATTGTGGAAACGAGGGATAAGTAAATTACCTGAGACTCCAGTATTCGCTACACTTTGTCAAAATGTATGAGTTACAAATGCAGATGTCAATGAGATAGACTAGATGACCTTTGTGGCATCGAAACCTATTGAAATTGAAACTGATAAGAGATTCAGAGAAGAGAGATGAGGGGAGAAGGGGAAGACTACCTGTGTGCTCATATACTTGTTTGAGTTGAATCCATGTGTCCTTTGATCGATACTCCCAAGGTAAAGCCTGCACTTTTATTTTATGTTAAGAAATGAGGTTAGTAGAGGGGAATGTCAGATAAGATTTGCTAAGTTGTGGACTAGATGAATTTGGTTGCTAAGCTAGGATAAGGCATAATGAACTTCTGTGATTAGGATGTTTAGATATGAATTGCAAACCCATAGAGTGATGACTTCAATATTTTGAATCTTTGAGTCCCTACTATTTTCAAACCTTTTCCAAAGACTACTGGTTTTTGCTTGAGGACAAGCGAAGGAGTAAGTCTGGGGGAGTTGATATACCATGGATTTCACCCATTTTCTACCATGGTATAGTAGTATTTTATTATATAACTAATGTGTTTTCTAGCCTGTTAGGTATGTTTTCAGGTTCAGGAGCGTTTCGTGATAAAGTTATATTTTTGGACCATTTTGGAGTTGATATTCGTGTTCACGCACACCAATTAACCTAATGTGCACACTACCACAATCGAATGGTATGTCGATGTAGCAATTTAGGATCGAATCCACAGAGACCAACTATTACACTTTATCTATTATGGGATCAAAATTTAGCTAAGACAAAATGGGGTTTTGATTGATTTGGTAACGTGCAAAACAAGTAAAATAATGTAAGTGAGAATTCAGATTAAAAAGAAGCCAGTCTAGGGTTGCTTCATCGGGTGCTAGAACTTGTGAGCTAAACAATTATTCAAGTGCTAATAGGAACAGTATAGAATTCAGATCACTCAAGTAGAACAGTCCACTGTCGTAGCACTGCTCCCTATGCTGATCGATCTCACCGTCTAACTGTCGTTGAGGTGAGAAGTGATCGCAAGCAATAGAGATCAGGTCCGATAGGTTCAAAAAACACCCTAATATCTACTTTCGCTGATTAGGGATGCAATGCTCATTCAAAACAAATCTAGCAACCTATTACACGGTTAATGAACAGGTTAAACCTATGATCTAACATTAAGCGGCCAGTTTAATGCAAGCAATAAGAACAGTTATGAATGAAGACAATCAATGGATTCACTTATCTATGTTTATCTCACGAAATCAACACCCTAGAACCCTAGACAAGCTAGCCGACTACTCAGCCATGACACAAGAGATCAAAGACATGGATACTGAATAATACTTCATAAAAATAACAGAAACAAAGAGAGAGTTCAGGATAATCTTCTCTATGGAGAGAGAGATGGAGCCTTCTCCCTTTACAATAAGCAAATCCAATAATCTAAAAGTCTCCAATGGTTTCTTGTGTCTAGAATAGCGTAGAATGATAATGAGAAAACATAAAATATGATATATCAAAGCCACAGGCGGCTGGCAAATCCCGAAATAATAGTGGTTTCCATAAAAATCTCTGCCGCTGGAACAATCACTCGGGTTGTTCCGCTCGATCAGGAACAATCATCAGACTGTTCTGCGTGAAAATCACCAAACTGCACTGTTTTCTGCCTCTTTTGTTCCAGCAGGTCCATCTCCCATCCAGTGCAACTCCAGACCTGTAATGACTCGAAAAGGACTAGAAAGACTCGATAAAGACTTGAAAACCAATTAGAAAACATATATACAATGATGTATAAAACACCATATATCAATTCCCCCAGACTCAGATCCTTGTTTGTCCTCGAACAAGGCCAAGTATCAAGAACAGGGAGAAAGGTTTGAAAGTGTGGGAACTCTCCTATTCTCAGCAACCATACCTTAACCACAAATCTCTGAACCATACAAGCAGTAAACTAGGACAACACACCCTTACCAGAACCCCACTGACTGCTGTTCAAAAATCGGCTCCATACTCTACATCTCAAACCTGAAAAAGCAACACTATCGAGACAGAACTCCCTACATTCATTTGAGAGCAGCGTGAGCTTCTCATCACAGGCACTATTCAGGGTAGACGGGCTAGGTGTGGAACAGGCTAATTTTATGGTGGAGCTAAAGAGTGTTTAAGGGCTACCAACTTTTCGTAGTGGATGCAGGATATTGTGGGAACCGAAATTCGCACTGTCGATTTTAGTTAAGTTAATCGAAGGAAAACTAAGTAAACCTAGTTTTCCCTGAAGGCTCGGATTCTCTGCGATAACCAAACGAAATTGATAGAATAAAGCAACGTAGCGGAAAAATTGCACTAAGGCGTTTTATTGAATAGATGGTACAATATTCTTCCGAAAAAGGGAAGTAGAGAAACGCTGAAGCAAAAAACGACGGAAATAAAGGAGACAAAACGTTCTAAGCTTTGCTCCGCTAGTCTAACTCCAAGTCCTAAGCTAGCAGAAATTCTCTAAGTCCATAAGTTTCGGATTTGCTCTCTCTCTGAGATTTTTTTGCTCTGCCTTTCTTCCTCTCCCAAAGCTCCTTTATATACTCCTTCTTATGACGGTCTATTCTCCTTCTGGGCCGCAAGGCGGGCTTCTTTCCATTTTCGTCGGTCTCCACGTTTATCGGGAAACTTGACATTTATCTTCGGGAAACTTGACATTTATTCTTCCGTCGATTTAGCATTCGTCTTGTCACGTAAAGATAAACGTAAATCGTCGTATCCATCTCAGATAATCGTAGACAGACTGTCCGATCGCGTTTGGTCCCTTTCGGGCCGTCTCTAGGACTTCCGTTGTTTTCTACGATCTCTTTGAAAGTTCCTCGTTCATTCGTAGATTTGAGACGAGTCGTGTCTTAAGATGGCCACCGCTGTTTCGTACGAAGAATCTAAGATCTTCCTTCCCGTTGATATCTTACGAGTTTCCAGAATGTTTCCGACGGTCCTAGATTGGAGTAAGAACCGGAGTTTCGTACATGGAATCTCGATGATTCGTCCTGCGAGGACTTGGGAAAAACTCGAAGTACAGACTTCAGATTGCCGGGGACTGGGATTCGCGTACCGAAGATCGTTATCCAAAGTCCCGAGCCAGCACGGGGCTAGCCGCCCGGCGACCACGGCCAGCACGGGCGCTAGCCGCCGGCGGCCACGGCCAGCACGGGGCTAGCCGCCCGGCGGCCACGGCCAGCACGGGCGCTAGCCGCCGGCGGCCACGGTCAGCACGGGGCTAGCCGCCCGGCGGCCACGGCCAGCACGGGCGCTAGCCACCGGCGGCCACGGCCAGCACGGGGCTAGCCGCCCGGCGGCCACGGCCAGCACGGGCGCTAGCCGCCGGCGGCCACGGCCAGCACGGGGCTAGCCGCCCGGCGGCCACGGCCAGCACGGGCGCTAGCCGCCGGCGGCCACGGCCAGCACGGGGCTAGCCGCCCGGCGGCCACGGCCAGCACGGGCGCTAGCCGCCGGCGGCCACGGCCAGCACGGGGCTAGCCGCCCGGCGGCTACGGCCAAGGCCGGGGTTGGCTGCTCGGTTCCTTCGGTTTACAGGTGTTCGTGTTCGTTTTCGGAAGGTTTTTCGTATGACAAATAGACTTAGCCGTTGATTTCGAGATAACCGTTTTTGACCCCAACAGTTAGCCCCCCAGCATGCAAGATGCGGGAGCGATTTTGTGTGCGAAAGATTTGAAAATCGAAATTTTCGGCTAGGAATATTTTATTCCGAAAAACTCTACCATCTTTGATTTCTTATAAGTAGCACCCCATCTCCCTCTCATTTTTCACTCACTCTCCTTTTCTCAAATTTCAGAAAACATGGCTTTCTCTCCAAATGAAAAGAAGGATTCCGATGTCGAAATGAGTGAAGCTAACCAAGCCTCGCCGGCGCAGGATGCTCCTGCTCTTACGCAGACATTCGTCGAGGGGTTCAGTTCTTTTCAGGACAAGATGGAGCGACGCCGTGCTGAGATGGAGTCTAGCGTGGCAGGTCCTAGTGCTACTTCCGTGGCTCCAACTCTCGGATCCGATGTCACTTTAACTCCGGATCCCGCGGCCTTGGTTCTTGGACCCGACGTTACTCCAGTCCCGATCTCCACACTTCCAGCCTCTGGACCCGATGTCTCTTTGCCTGCTGGAGAAATTGTCGTTCCGGAGCAAGCACCTGATGTCCAGGCTCGTCCGGAGGGTGCGGCAGAAGTCATGCCTCCTCCTCCAGAAAAGAAGAGGGAGATCGTCTTGGGACTTCCCGCGTCTAACGCTGTTCCACCATCGAGGGGACGTTCAAGAGCTGGGGCTGCCGGATCAGCGAAGAGGAAAAGGTGTACTAGGAGTGAGGAAGGCGAGGTTTCGGCGAGACTATCGCAGCATCGCTCCAAGGTATTTTTTGAAAACCTTCTTCCCTTTGCTATCCCCTTAATTCTCACATTCTCTCGTGTGATCAGTTTGTGTCGTTGATCGACGGGATGCTTGGTGATTGCGGACTGGAGGTTACACGTTTGTCCAAGGAGCTGGATTCGTCGCGGGAAACTCTGAAGCGTACCAAGGCTGTGCTTCAATCGATTGAGAGCACTCATGCTGCCCAGACGTCGACGCTCGAAGCTAGGATCAGCGATCTCGAGCGTGATCTGGGAAAGACTGTGAGCTCGCTGCTCAAGGCGAAGGAGGAGAAGAAGAGCAAGTCCTCGGAAGTTCGACGTCTGAAGAGGCGGATTCAGCGCTTTGAGGAGATGGGAACTTGCACTGCGGCGGAGCTTGCCGGCCCGTCATCCTCGGGTACCCTGGTCCCGGGCTCGGAAATTCCAGAGGTCCAGGATGCTGGAATTGTTGCGGACAAGGGTGGTGAGGAAGTCGGCGAGGGCGATGGCGAGGCTGTTCCTGCTTTGGGTGAGTCGGAGGATGAAGGCGGTGTCCCGGAGGACGCCTAGGTTGATTAATCCCTGAGGGGATTTTTATTTTGATTGTATTTCGGCCGTTGGTTGGCCATCATGTATGATTTCGGGACTGGCCGTTGGTGGTTTTGAATCCCTGCCCTTTTTAGGGCGTTGTGTTGAATTCGCGGTACGCGTTTATAAAATATTTGCGTTTAGAACTTCTGTTTGTCGAAGTTAGAGGGGCAGGGTGTGAGTTGTCGTCTCAATCCTGCCTCCCTGACGATCACCGTATCCGTAGTTTGTACAAAGCGAGATTTTCCTGCGGTTTACGATTTACGCGAAAATTCGTGGAAACGTACAGACTTGAGTGAAGAGACAAGTTTTGGGATCTCGCGTCGTTGACGCTTTGCCTATGAGATGTTTAAGGTACCAGCAAGGCTGGGTTTAGGGCAAGACCTAGGTTTACTCTCAGACTAAGGCTGTGCGATGACAAATCGGCTTTCGTTTTGCATGTTCGTGATTTTAACATGATTCGTACCGTTTTAAAATCCGCGAAGTGGTATCGGCTTATATGATTTGTATGGGCACGAATCGAGCTACTTCCTTTACGAAGTGCTGAACCAAATTTGGATTTTTTGTATAGCGCGCTATGGGATCCTTGTCGGATGTAAAAGAGCCTACCCTTAGATGGCTTGTCTGTTTAGGACGTTAGAGTTCGTTTGTTGTGATCAGCAACAACGATATGATGCCGTTTTAGAAGGCGTACGAAAGTTTTAATCGAAAAACGGATGTTCAGGCACAAAGCGACGTCTCGCAGTGCTTTGAAGTTTGTTTTTCTTATGCCATAGAGGACTTATGGGCTTTTTAGAAATCGCGGAATGTTTCCGGGCGACAGTTTTATGGTTTGTTTGATGGATACTGGATCCATTGTTAAGGCCGTCAGGCGAATTGATTTGCGGCGGCCTGCTGGTAATTTTGAATTCGAATGAGGGCTTGGTCGCGACGTTCGTTGACGAGGTCAAGATTATCCAGCAGCATGGCATTGTTCAGGTCTTCCCGTTCGGGAAGAAATCTCCCCCGTACGCCGGGGAATTCTACTTCCGCCGGAATCATGCATTCTGCTCCGTAAACGAGAGCGAATGGAGTTTCCCCCGTTGCTCGTCTTGGAGTGGTTCGATGAGACCAAAGGACCCCTTCGAGTTCTTCTGCCCATCGTCCCTTTTTGGCTTCCAAGCGTTTTTTCAATCCGTCTAGGACGGTTTTGTTTATGGTTTCAGCATGTCCGTTGCACTGCGGGTATCTGGGAGTAGACTTGTTAAGTCGTATTTTCCATTTTTCGCAGAATACCTCGAATCGAGTGGAAATAAACTGGGACCCGTTGTCCGTTACGATTTCGTATGGGACACCGTGTCTGGTTATGATGTTTTTCCAAACGAAGTTCTCGACTTGCACGTCTTTGATACTTGCGTAGGATTCTGCTTCCACCCATTTTGAAAAGAAATATGTGAGGACCAGCAGGAAACGTTTTTGTTTTGATTTGTGCATTGGTCCGACGATGTCCATCGACCATCGCATGAAAGGGTATGGAGACGAGATAGAAGAGAGGATTTCGGCGGGCTGATGAATTGTCGGGGCGTGCCGCTGACACTTCTCGCATTTCCGAGCGAACTTCTCGCAATCTTTTACCATAGTTGGCCAGTAGAATCCGTGGCGTTTTTTTTTTGTTGCGAGAGACCTTCCGCCGGAGTGATTTCCGCACGATCCGGAATGAACCTCTTCCATGATTTTTCTCGCCTTTTCTCCTTCCGCGCAAGTCATGAGAGGTCCAGAGAATCGCCATTTGTAGATTTCGCCTTCCACGGTTACGTATCGTGCTGCCTGGATTTTTATTTTCTGGGCTGCCCATTTCTCCGTGGGTAGGGTACCATCTACGATGTAGGCTTTGATAGGTTCTAACCAGGGAGCGTCGCAGCCATAGTCTGTTTGGTCTGCATCGTCTTCCGGTTGATCTTCGTTTTCTTCCGCGCCTTCGATCTGTGTTCTGATCAGGTTGGCGATCACCGGCGGTCCGATGCTTGGATGCTCTATGAATTCGACGGGAATTATTCTCTTAAGCCCTGGATCCGAGCTTGAGGCGAGAGCGGCTAAAGCGTCAGCTTGGACGTTTTCCGAGCGGGGAATCCTGGTTAGCGCAAATTGCTGAAAATCGTGGGCCAAGTCTTGGACGACCTTCAGATATGCGTTCATCCTTTCATTCCTTGCTTCGTATTCTCCGCTGAACTGGTTTGCGACTAACTGAGAGTCGCAGTAAGCGTGAATGTTTCGAATCTTCAGCCCCTGGGCCAGTCGTAGGCCCGCAATTAGCGCCTCATATTCTGCTTCGTTGTTCGATGCATGAAAATCCAAGCGGAATGATTGCTCGAGAATTTCTCCTGTCGGCGAAGTGAGCCGGATCCCGATTCCAGATCCTTGCTTGGTCGAAGATCCATCGACATGGAGATCCCATGTTGACCCAGGATCCTCGTTAGTTAAATCCGTCGTGGGTAATTCTACCAAGAAGTCCGCGAGTACCTGCGATTTCGTGCAGGTCTTCGGACGATATTCAATATCGTACTCGCTTAGTTCAATCGCCCACTTCGCGAGTCTACCAGACTGGCTTGGACTGTGTAGAATCGTCCGTAACGAAAAGGTGGTAAGCACCACGATGGTATGAGATTGGAAATACGGTCTAAGTTTTCTTGCCGAAGTTATGACAGCGAGTGCCAATTTTTCCATCAGCGGATACCGAGTTTCGGCATCTAGTAATGTTTTACTTATGTAGAAGACCGGTTTCTGTTCTCTGAATTCTTCTTGAATCAGGACGCCACTGACTGCTGATGCGGATACTGCGATGTAGAGGAACAAGGGCTCTCCGACTATGGGTTTTGCGAGGATAGGAGGGGTGGCCAGATACTGCTTCAGCTGTTGGAAAGCTTTCTCGCAATCCTCTGACCACTCGTACTTTTTGTTCCCTTTAAGGTTTCGTAGAAAGGGAGACACTTATCCGTGGAGCGCGAGATGAATCGGTTTAAGGCCGCGACTCATCCGGTCAGCCTCTGGACTTCCCGCTGGGTTCTCAGGGAGGCCATTTCTATCAGTGCGTTGATTTGTTTCGGATTGGCCTCTATTCCGCGGAATGTTACGAGGTAACCGAGAAATTCTCCCGATGCCACGGCGAATCTGCATTTTGCTGGATTGAGTTTCATGTTGTGCTGGTTCAATCTCTCAAAGCATTCCTCTAGGTGGACTACGTGATCGCGTTCGTCAAGAGATTTTACCAACATATTGTCGATATACACCTCCATGGTTTTTCCGAGTTGCTCGGCAAACATCCGATTTACGAGTCCCTGATACGTGGCGCCGGCGTTCTTAAGACCGAAAGGCATTACTTTGTAGCAATAGGTTCCTCGGTCGGTAATGAATGTTGTCTTCTTGCGGTCTTCGGGATTCATCATGATTTGATTGTAACCAGAGAACGCGTCCATGAACGATAGGAGTTTGTTTCCTGCGGTCGCCTCGACCAGACGGTCGATGTGCGGAAGCGGAAAACAATCCTTCGGGCACGCTTTGTTGAGATCGGTAAAGTCGACGCATACTCGCCATTTCCCGTTCTTTTTCTTGACGACGACGGGATTGGCGAGCCAGTCGGGATATCTTACTTCTGTTATTGATCCAACTTTGAGGAGTCTTTCGACTTCCTCATCAACCGCAGTCGCCCGTTCGGGGCCTAGCTTTCGCCTCTTTTGTTTTACGGGTTTGTGAGTTGGATCAATGTTAAGTTCGTGACATGTTATGTTAATGTCGATTCCCGGCATATCTTCCGCAGCCCAAGCGAACGTGTTAAGGTTCTTCTTGAGACATGCGATGAGTTCTGCTTTCAACGGATCGCGAAGATTGGCTCCAATCTCTACGCACCGCTCTGGGTTAGTCTCGTCGAGGCAGACCGAAATTACAGGTTCGCAAGTGGGCTCACGTTTCCCTTCCAGGACCTCAGCTCTTTGCGATTGCCAGAAGATTTCTGGAGGGTCCTGCGATGCTGGTTCGTGGGTTGCTTGCTTTTTTGGTTTAGTTTCGGGCTCAGAGTTTTTCCGTTTTAACCCAGCGGCCAAGCAGACTTGCGGCGCTTTACGATCTCCTTGTATCGTTTCCACTCCGGAGAGGGTCGGAAATTTGAGGCACAGATGGAAAGTCGAGGGGATCGCTCGCATGGAATTTAACCACGGAGTCCCGACGATCGCGTTATATGCTGCTGGACCGTCGACTACCAAAAATTCTGCCGTCTTTGTGACGCTCCCGGCTCTGACCGAAAGATCGACCGAGCCGAGGATCATTGTGATGTTTCCTGAGAGTCCGATTATCGGATTGGGATCGTCTGTGATAGCGTTTAGGTCGATTCCCATCCTCTCGAGGGTGTTTTTATATATAATATTTGTCGAGCATCCGGTGTCGACCAATATTCTCGCTACGTCGATGTCCTGGATCGTCAGTCTGATAACGAGGAGTTCGTCACGAGGTTTGGCTTGATCAGCCGTTGCTCTGTCCCCGAATGACACGATGTTGCGGACAGGTGATGTGGCCATGCTGTTGTTACCAATCGTAGGTTTTTGAGTAAGAGAATCCGACCCCCCCTCCTTCTAGCGCCAAACTGTGGGAACCGAAATTCGCACTGTCGATTTTAGTTAAGTTAATCGAAGGAAAACTAAGTAAACCTAGATTTCCCCTGAAGGCTCGGATTCTCTGCGATAACCAAACGAAATTGATAGAATAAAGCAACGTAGCGGAAAAATTGCACTAAGGCGTTTTATTGAATAGATGGTACAATATTCTTCCGAAAAAGGAAAGTAGAGAAACACTGAAGCAAAAAACGACGGAAATAAAGGAGACAAAACGTTCTAAGCTTTGCTCCGCTAGTCTAACTCCTAAGTCCTAAGCTAGCAGGAATTCTCTAAGTCTCTAAGTTTCGGATTTGCTCTCTCTCTGAGATTTTTTTGCTCTGCCTTTCTTCCTCTCCCAAAGCTCCTTTATATACTCCTTCTTATGACGGTCTATTCTCCTTCTGGGCCGCAAGGCGGGCTTCTTTCCATTTTCGTCGGTCTCCACGTTTATCGGGAAACTTGACATTTATCTTCGGGAAACTTGACATTTATTCTTCCGTCGATTTAGCATTCGTCTTGTCACGTAAAGATAAACGTAAATCGTCGTATCCATCTCAGATAATCGTAGACAGACTGTCCGATCGCGTTTGGTCCCTTTCGGGCCGTCTCTAGGACTTCCGTTGTTTTCTACGATCTCTTTGGAAGTTCCTCGTTCATTCGTAGAGTTGAGACGAGTGGTGTCTTAAGATGACCACCGCTGTTTCGTACGAAGAATCTAAGATCTTCCTTCCCGTTGATATCTTACGAGTTTCCGGAATGTTTCCGACGGTCCTAGATTGGAGTAAGAACCAGAGTTTCGTACATGGAATCTCGATGATTCGTCCAGCGAGGACTTGGGAAAGACTCGAAGTACAGACTTCAGATTGCCGGGGTCTGGGATTCGCGAGGTCCCGAGCCAGCACGGGGCTAGCCGCCCGGCGACCACGGCCAGCACGGGCGCTAGCCGCCGGCGGCCACGGCCAGCACGGGGCTAGCCGCCCGGCGGCCACGGCCAGCACGGGCGCTAGCCGCCGGCGGCCACGGCCAGCACGGGGCTAGCCACCCGGCGGCCACGGCCAGCACGGGGGCTAGCCGCAGGCGGCCACGGCCAGCACGGGCGCTAGCCGCAGGCGGCCACGGCCAGCACGGGGCTAGCCGCCCGGCGGCCACGGCCAGCACGGGCGCTAGCCGCCGGCGGCCACGGCCAGCACGGGGCTAGCCGCCCGGCGGCTACTGCCAAGGCCGGGGTTGGCTGCTCGGTTCCTTCGGTTTACGGGTGTTCGTGTTCGTTTTTCGGAAGGTTTTTCGTATGACAAATAGACTTAGCCGTTGATTTCGAGATAACCGTTTTTGACCCCAACAGATATCGCGCAAAATAGTCGTGAGAGGACGGCTCCATTGATGTCCACAGCCCCTTACTCATTTTGCTATCTCAGGAGCGACAATTCTTTTCGTTCGGGAACAATCATCAGACTGCTCCGCTCATCTTTCTGCTCCTCATCCCTTCATATTGATACCTACTCTTCTGCTCGACCTTCCCAATGGCTCATGTATCCTGAATTCTTCTCCTTCTCCATCACCATATACTAAATATAATGAATTTTTTTTGTTTTTGGGTGTGGTGAGGTGACGAAGAAGGAGGTAACATGTGATGTCAAGGATGCCACTGGTGGTTTTGATTCAAATCATTCTGGTTCTCCACCCATGTTCTTGCAGAGCTCATTGATTATGGAGCGGTTACTCCCTTAATCTGCTTGTTCTCCTTCTGACTGAATCTGCGCAGCAGTAACGAGTAAGAGGCTGCGTCGATCCTTTCCTCTCCGACCTTTCTGCACATATAACATTGAAAAACAAATGCATGAAGGTGGAATAAAGGCTAAGGCGCAGGGTGGGAACTAGCTAAAGATGAGATAGCCACTCAGGAACAACAAGATGAATATAAAGGATAAGAAGTCCTGAGTGTAGTTCTCGTTTCCCTGATCTAGTGCCCATAACAAGAAGAATTTCAGTCAAGATTAGGTTCAAGTTAGGTGGAGTTGAGTCTACCCAGTGTAACCTGATCGGCTGAGAACTTCTGGAGAATCAAGTGAGAAATGTCAGGGTGTTCCAGGTCCACATATGTGTCTTTCGCCACTGCTAAGGTCACTGAATAAGATAACTAAAGCACGAGGTGGTTAGGGATCAACACGGAATAAGGTCCTAATTCCCACAAAATTTTGACTGACTCAATCCTAAAAACTGACTCAAACTGACTCAAAAGAGAAAAACAAAAGAAAGAAACGAGTTAGTAAACGACGAATACCCTCCCCAAGACTTACTTCACAACGTCTCGGTGTGAAAATAAATCAGAGAGAAGGTGAAAACAAGAATATACAATTTTTTTTTTTGCTCGAGATGCTTACCTGGAGCGGGTGCTCCGAAAAATTCTGGGTGTTCTGTCGCCAGATATTCACCTGGGCGGTTGTTCTTGGCTCCTGCAGAACAGGGAGCTTCGTTTCTGAAACCCATAATTTTTCGAAGTATCTCGAATTTTTCTGCTTTTTGTCCTGAAACTCAATAAACTAAAACGAAAATAAGCAAACAAAACAAGAACAAAGTTATATTTACACTTACCAGTGGGTTGCCTCCCACCAAGCGCTTGGTTAAAGTCACTAGCTTGACTTGGTGACAGGGATCAGTCGGGTTGAGCATGTGGGCTTGTTCCAAAACAAGCTCCACAATCTGACATGTTCAGCTTCAAAATCTGCTCAACACCCCTTTCACAGCAGCTTCTCCTTTCTCTTTCAGCTCATCAGTGAGAATAACTCTGACTTTAGAGAAAGGTTTAGAGGTACCCTTGCACTTTACCTCATACTCAATGGATTTCTCATCACACCAGTGAGGTGTCAAAGTCATAGTAGGATCTCCTTTGACCCTTTTCTTCTGGACTTTCTCTTTCACCCTTGCATTCCCACTGAGTTTCTTGGTATCATTGTGAGGATCTCCATTCAGAACTTCCTTGAACTCACTGTTTTTACCAAGCTCCTTCCTTAGAACAACCTTCAGCTTTTCTCCACTGAACACTGAGATGCAAGAGGCGTGTAGTTTCTGAAATCTGGTGGAAACAGCCTGATAGAAGACATTCTTGTTGATGTGGGAGAAGGAGACTCTCTTATTAGGCATATCAACGATTGCTCCCACTGTAGCCATAAATGTCCTTCCTAAGATCAAAGTCATCTCATGATCCTTGTTCATCTCAAGAACCTGAAATTCAGTATGGAGAACACAGTTCCCAACTTGGACAGGAAGGTTGCGAATAGTGCCATAAGGAACTGCTCTGGAAGAGTTTGCAAAAGTCAGAGTCACCTTAGAAGGCTCAACATCAGAAATGCCCAACTTGTCTACAATCGCCTTTGAGACAAGATTCACACAAGATCCAGAGTCACAGAGAGCTTCCTTAAATTCCACTCCGGCAATGGAACATGGAAAAGAAAACTTTCCAGGGTCATCAACCTTAGGCAACACCTTCAGATATGTAGGTGGAATCGGATAGGGAACCTTAGGAACATAGACTCGCACTGGTGGAATATCAGTAGATCCGTCGGGAGTGGGAGCAGTCACTCTAGAGCTAGCAGACTGCTTTATTCTCTGTTCTGCGCCCAGAACAGTCTTAGCGAACAGTTGTTCCGCTTGTTTTTCCTCAGATTTCTCACGGCTCTGCTCGGTTGCATTACAATGCTCAATCCTAGGATTCATCACACTCTTTCCACGAATGATCTCTAGCTGCCTTTTAACAGTTTCAGCAGTTTGAGCAAGCTGAACATCAATCCTCTTTATGTGGTTGCTCACAGTAACATATTTTGAATTCAACTCAGTGAACATGCTGTCCATCCTGGTATTGATGTTTGCGGTAACCTGATTCATTGCCTTGACCTGAAGCTGCTGGCTCTGGAGCATCTGCTGCATCATAATGTTCAGATTTTTCAGATCATCTGGCTGAATGTTCTCTGCAGTTGGAGCACTCGCGGCTGGAACAACTTGCTGATTGCTCTGCGGGATGGTGTTCTGATACCCAGATCCTTGTGCCTGGTTGTTCTGCAGTAGCTGATCGACCTTAGCTGTTAGCTCATCAATTTTCTGGGTGTGTACACTGTTCCCTTTCTTGGAGCGGTTGCTCTCCTGATTCTCATTGGCTGAGCTAGCTGCCATGTTCTTAATCAGCTTGAGCGCTCCATCAGTGGTCTGAGTCATGAAGTCTCCATTGCTTGAAGAGTTTAGAGCACCTTGGTATTTCCAGTCCACCCCATCATAGAAAATGCCCAGGAGGTAATCATCATCAAATCCATGGTGAGGGCATTCTCTCTGGTAGTCATTGAAGCGCTCCCATGCGTCACAAAAAGGCTCATCATGGAGCTGTCTGAATGAAGTGATCTTGTTCCTCAATGCAGCTGTTCTCGCCTTAGAGTAGAAATGGTTAAGGAACGCTGATCGGACATGTTCCCATGAAGTGAGAGAGCCGGTAGGGAGGGAGTTCAACCACCGTGCAGCTTTTCCATCAAGAGAAAATGGGAATACCATGCACTTGATGTAGTCTGGTGGCACACCATTCGCACGAGTAAAACTGCAGACTTTTTCGAAATTCTCAATATGCTCCATTGGAATTTCTGCAGAGAGACCAGAGAACACTTTTCTGTACACCAGATCAATCAGAGCAGGCTTGATCTCGAAGTCCTGCCTGGTGCAGAGTGGAGGAACAATGGCAGAGCGCATAGTAGGAATGTTCCGCGGAAGGTTTCTCTCCCCGATTGGAACAGTCTGCGCTGCTTGTTCCTGCCGCTCGAGAGCAGCCTGTTGAGCAGATTGTTCTGCAGCTGCTTGCTGAGCTTGGATGGTCTGCTGCATCTGATGCATCTGCTGTTGCATCAGTTGCATTGCTGCAGCGAGATCATCCTGTTGACCGTGCTCACCCATGGTGGTGTCAGTAGGCCTTGGCTGTTGTCTGTTCTGATTTTCTAAACCTTGCCATCTCCTGCAACAAAGAGAAAATAGCAAGTTAGAGGTCTTAGACTAAATAAATAACCGAAAAATAAAGGTAAAAAGATGGTCCCCGGCAACGGCGCCAAATTGATATTCGTGTTCACGCACACCAATTAACCTAATGTGCACACTACCACAATCGAATGGTATGTCGATGTAGCACTTTAGGATCGAATCCACAGAGACCAACTATTACACTTTATCTTTATGGGATCAAAATTTAGCTAAGACAAAATGGGGTTTTGATTGATTTGGTAACGTGCGAAACAAGTAAAATAGTGTAAATGAGAATTCAGATTAAAAAGAAGCCAGTCTAGGGTTGCTTCATCGGGTGCTAGAACTTGTGAGCTAAACAATTATTCAAGTGCTAATAAGAACAGTCTAGAACTAAGATCACTCAAGTAGAACAGTCCACTGTTGTAGCACTGCTCCCTATGCTGATCGATCTCACCGTCTAACTGTCGTTGAGGTGAGAAGCGATCCCAAGCAATAAAGATCAGGTCCGATAGGTTCACAAAACACCCTAATATCTACTTTCGCTGATTAGGGATGCAATGCTCATTCAAAACAAATCTAGAAACCTATTACACGGTTAATGAACAGGTTAAACCTATGATCTAACATTAAGCGGCCAGTTTAATGCAAGCAATAAGAAAAGTTATGAATGAAGACAATCAATGGATTCACTTATCTATGTTTAGCTCACGAAATCAACACCCTAGAACCCTAGACAAGCTAGCCGACTACTCAGCCATGACACAAGAGATCAAAGACATGGATACTGAATAATACTTCATAAAAATAACAGAAACAAAGAGAGGGTTCAGGATAATCTTCTCTATGGAGAGAGAGATGGAACCTTCTCCCTTTACAATAAGCAAATCCAATAATCTAAAAATCTCCAATGGTTTATTGTGTCTAGAATAGCGTAGAATGATAATGAGAAAACAGAAAATATGATATATCAAAGCCACAGGCGGCTGGGAGAGAAAAAGAGGATAATTAGGGCAAATCCCAAAATAATAGTGGTTTCCATAAAAATTTCTGCCGCTGGAACAATCACTCGGGTTGTTCCGCTCGATCAGGAACAATCATCAGACTGTTCTGCGTGAAAATCACCAAACTGCACTGTTTTCTGCCTCTTTTGTTCCAGCAGGTCCATCTCCCATCCAGTGTAACTCCAGACCTGTAATGACTCGAAAATGACTAGAAAGACTCGATAAAGACTTGAAAACCAATTAGAAAACATATATACAATGATGTATAAAACACCATATATCAGGAGTACAAGAGATAATACACTCGAGTTGGTCATTCAAGGCCAAGTCGGAAGTCAACATTGTGAAAAGAATCGATCGATACTCATCTAGAGTTGTCCATCGATGTAGCTGAGAAGATCTGCGTACTAGAAGATTATAATCGATCGATACACATCTAGTGTTGTCGATCGATATCAAGGACGAAATGGTTTACCCGACTACTTCACCAAATTACGAGATTGCCCCTGACGAGTTTTTAACCTAATGGAAATGCTTAAATATTCCTGCTAAGTGTTTTTGACGGCAAGCAAGCTTTGACAAGCAAGCAACAAGTCTTGATAGGTAAAGCAGAGAGTGTGAGAGAAAGACTAGAGTTTTATATGTTTTGAGAGATTGGAGAGATCATTAAGAGATTTATGATTGAACTCCATTTGTTTTCTATTCCCTATATATGCAATTCTTTTATCTATCTTATATTATGAATTGCTTAGCTATGTCTGAGTAGTCTACTTGTTAGATCTAGGGTTTAAATAGGTTTGTGGGATTAGCCCCAAACTATATAATTGCTAAATTGTGATATTCATCAAATAGATTGCACCCTAAGCTTGTTCTCGAGTAGCTAACTAGAGCATAGATCACTAGGATCTTTGATATCTTGAATTATCTGTTTGAACTAGTTGTCTCCTTGGAGAAGAGCTAACCGCCCTCCTTGAGACCTAGTGTTCATTATCGGCTCGCACCTAGGCATATCTAGAAGCTGTCGATCGATATCCCGACAGGTTAATCGATCTGCGCTGCGAAAGGTGTATCGCTCGATATCTCTAAAGGATATCGATCGACTCTTTTTTTGGTCAACAAACGACAGTTGATGCCAGGGATCTAGATTATTTAACCAGTGTGACATCAGTTAGAGTTAAGCGACTGAGTTCTTTAGTATCATGCAAGCAACTTGTTAGGCATTTATAGATATTATAATCTCCATTCCTGAATAAAATCCCTAAGTCTAACACTTTTCATTATCATTTAAAACCATCATATTGTTAGTTAGAGCAACTACCTTGCTCATTTTAGGATTGTCATTTACATTTCATCATTAAAACCAACTTCACCTAGGATTGATTAATTGATTATATTTAATTGGTTCCCTAGCTCCTCGTGATTCGATCCCTAAGTACTACAGCTGAACCTCTTATTCGAGAGAGTAAGCTCTATAGGGTAATTTGAGCAGTACCAAACATCAACCACGAAAATTCAAACTTCAACAACACATACCCTGCAGCCTCCAGCAGCAAGAAACATCACCATGGAGACCTGCCACAACAAGAACAATCGATCCAACCATGCAGCTAAACGATCATCATCAATCGCCATCACCACTGCACCATCGATCGATTCTTGCACAAGAGCTCAATCTCGTTTTCATAATTCTTATGATATCAGGAATGCTTCACTAACACCTGATGAATTTGGTATTCACAGGGATAGAGATGGCTTTGCAAGAGCCATGGATGGAAGGATTCTACACATATCCAGGGAGGACATAGCAGACATCCTTACAGTTGCCAATGGACCAGATAACCTAATCACACAGCAACGTGGCCATCCAGACATCCTAGCTAACATCCCAGATAAACATCACGTCACCATGACAGAGGTTACAATTCCTCAACGTCTCGGTCAACATGGGAACTCACCATCAAATCGATATCGTTTCATCACCATCGATCGAGAGCGGGTTACATAGATCAATCGACAGCACACCAGCCAGCTCGACCGACAGGCGTATTGAGTTTGGACGATGATATACCATGGATTTTACTCGTTTTTAACCATGGTATACTAGTATTTTATTATATATATAATCTGTTTTCTAGCCTGTTAGGTATGTTTTCAGGTTCAGGAGCATTTTGTGAGAAAGTGATGTTTTTGGAGCATTTTGGAGTACAAGAGATGATATACAAGAGTTGACCATTCAAGACTAAGTCGGAAGTCAACATTGCGATTATAATCGATCGATACTCATCCTGAATCGTCGATCGATGTAGCTGAGAAGATCCACGTACTAGAAGATTATAATCGATCGATACACATCTAGTGTTGTCGATCGATATTGAAGACAAAATGGTTTAGCCGACTACTTCACCAAGACTTCACCAAATTACGAGATTGCCCCTGACGAGTTTTTAACCTAATGGAAATGCTTAAATATTCCTGCTAAGTGTCTTTTGACGGCAACCTTCGAAAGAAGCAAGCTTTTAACAACCCTCAAAGCAGAGAGTGTGAGAGAGAGACTAGAGTTTTATTTGTTTGAGAGATTGGAGAGATTTCGCATCTCCTTTTGTATTTCTACTTCATTCTATCTATGCAATTCTTTCATCTATCTATTGTTATGAATTGTTTAGCTATGTCTGAGTAGTCTACTTGTTAAATCTAGGGTTCAAATAGGTTTGTGGGATTAGCCCCAAACTATAATTGCTAAGTTGTGATACTCATCAAATGGATTCCACCCTATGCTTGTTTTAGATTAGTTAACTAAAACATAGATCACTAGGATCTTTGATTATCTTGAATTATCCATTTGAGCTTGCATGTCTCCCGTTGAGAAAAACGACAGTTCCTCCTTGAGACCTTGTGGTCATATTCGGCTCGCGTCTAGGCAGATCTAGAAGCCGTCGATCGATATCCCGACAGGTGAATCGATCGGCTGCGAAAGGTGTATCGCTCGATATCTCAAAAGGATATCGACCGACTCTTTTTCTGTGTCATCATGCGAAAGGTGTGGCCAGAGATCTAGATAATTTAACCAGTGATACTTCACTTGAGTTAAGCGGCTGAGATCTATAGTATCATGCAAACAACTTGTTAAAGCATTTATAGAGATTATAATCTCAATTCCTGAATAGAAACCTTATGTCTAGCACTCTTTATCACATTTAAACAACCCATCTTATTGTTAGTAAGAGCAACTACCTTGCTCATTTTAGGAATTGTTACTTTTATTTCCATCATATAAACCAACCTTGCCTAGGATTAATTAGTAGATTTTAGTTAATTGGTTCCCTAGCTCCCCGTGATTCGATCCCTAAGTACTACAGATGTACCTCTTATTTGAGAGAGTAAGCTCTACTGAGTAATTTGAGCACTATCAAATTTGGCGCCGTTGCCGGAGAGCTTTGATCGCCATTAGATTTAATCTTATTAATCTTAGGTTTTTCTTTTTACCCCCTTTCTAATTAAAATTTTTTCTTGTCTTTTCAGGTACATGCCCAGCAGTACCAGAAGCAACAGGGGAAATCAACTATTATTCTCAGAAGATCCTGCACACTTGGAACGTTCAATCCGCAAAGACCTACGCTCTGCAACGATCGACAGAAACACAATACCGTCGACTGATACTCATGTTCAACAGTTGACCGACACTCAGACAACACCGTCGACCGATACCGTTCGCCGATCCACATCGTTCGATACTTCTAACCGTATATCGATCGACACTACTCCGCGAAGCATGGTCGCGATTGTTATTCTCACGCAGGGCGAGAATGGAAACCTGTATGACCAAGATGGTCATCTGCGTAATGCAACAGGTCAGAAGCTAGATGCACAGGGAAACATAATCCCTGAGCCTGAAGCTGAGGCTATAGGAGAAGCTCAAACACGATCGTTGGCAGACTATAATCGGCCAGACGAGTACTACACCAATAGATCAGCTATTCGACTTCCAGAGATTTAGAAGCCAAACTTCGAGCTCAAGCCTCAGTACTACTCTCTTGTGTCTCAGATACCTTATTCTGGGCTATCACACGAGCATCCTATGGACCATCTGGAGAGGTTCGAGGATCCTATTGCTGCTATTCGTATGGATGGAGTCCCTGAGGACTACCTACTCTGCAAGCTCTTCAAATACTCACTGATTGGAGAAGCTTCGCACTTGCTCAAGCAGCTACCTACAGGATCACTGACATCATGGGCCGACATCAAAAACGCATTCCTGTGTAATTTCTTTGATGAGGCACGCGCTGAAAACTTAAGAAGCAAAATCGCCACTTTCGCGCAAAAGCCTAGTGAGACTTTTAAAGACGCGTGGATCAGATTTAAGTTCTTCCAGCGAGACTGTCCACACCATGGATTCAATGAAGTGCAGCTGCTAAGCACTTTCTACAGAGGTATCGCCTTGAGGTATCAGATGGCTCTTGATACTGTTAGTGAGGGGAACTTCAACACCAGGAATCTAATAGAGGCTGTGAGACTTATTGAGAACCTAGCCAACAGCAGTAGCACCAAGAACACTGACTCTGACAAGAAGAAATCGGTTGCAGCCATCGGGGAAGACCAGATGAATGAAGTCAGAGCCAAGATAGATGCTTTACATGCATTTATGGGGCAGCCAGTCTGCTCAGCTGAAGAAGGAGAGGCTAGAGAAGATGATACAGAGGAAGATGTGAACTACATTGGAGGTACTAGATTTCAAAGATATGGAAACCAGAGTGGAAACAGAAACTTCTTTGGCAGTGGTCAGAAGAGTAACTACAACCAGAGTTCACAGTATCAGAAAACCTTCACCAACACTAGGAACTACGGCAACTCAGCTTACCAAAACCCACCGCCACCCACCCAGGAGAGTAAGTTTGATGCCATGATTGATAGAGTTCTGGAAGAACAGCAGAAGCTTACAGTAGAGTTCAATGGGAAGATTGATTCTGTCTTCAACAATCTGACCACAAGGATAGACACCATTTGCACTCAAGTAAAGAAACTTGAGACACAGATTGTCCAGACTGAAGACTCTATCAGGAGGATTGGAACTTCTAAGGGAGTAGGGGAAGGAAATAGGAAACACCACGTGAATGCTATCATAGATGATGATTTCTGGCAAGTGGTGAAACAAGAGAAGCTACAAGAAGGAGACTTTGAAGTGGAAAGTTCATTAAGTCTCGATGGATCACAATGGTGTCGATCGACACCAACTAGTCCACATCGATCGACATCAAGTATGTCATTTCCGGATACGACTGCAGATTGCAACGCGGTTAGGATATTGACACATGCTGAATTCACGGCTTCTCATCCATACCCACCCACCCACACCTACAAAGATATCGATCGACGAGACGAGCCACTCATCGATCGACACAAAGACGAGAATCGTATCGATCGACCCTTTTCTCCACCTATCGATCGACACGCACCTCTCACATACCGAGTGCAACTACCATCGATAGACAGCAACCGAATCAATGCACTCAGACCCACACCGAAACCACAAGCTAACCCTACAGAGATCACTGGTAACCCTTCAGACAGTACACCTACATCAGAGGGAACTGAAGGAAGAAGGTTAAGGAGTAAGAAAGAGAAGATTCCTAAGAACCTTAAGAGGGAAGCAAATGAAAAAGAGATTGATGGTTTCACCAAAAGAGTTATCAGAATCCCACCAGAGAAACCTTTTGAGGAGGTTTACTTCACAAGCAGATTGTGGATGTTCTTCAGAGAAACAAGGGAGACTGAAACTGACATTAGAAGAAGGTTTGACAATGTCAGGGAGGATATGAGGAAAATGATTACTTTGCAGAAGAAGAGTGATCCTGGAAGTTTGCAATACCCTGTGTAGTACAAGGGATTGAATTTCCTCATGCACTATGTGACACTGGTTCATCAGTCAGCATCTTACCAAAGGTCATGGCAGACCATTTGGGCCTGCAAGTAGAGCCTTCACCAGAGATCTTTACATTCGTGGATTACACTCAGAAAAACTCTGGCGGTTTCATCAGAGACTTGGAGGTACATATTGATAATGCTATCGTTCCTGTGGATTTTCATGTCATAGACATCAAGCTAAATTGGAACTCTTCCCTTTTACTCGGAAGAGCATTTATGGCTACCGTAGGAGCCATATGTGACATGAACACCAACATGATGTGCTTGACTATGATAAATCCAGAGATCCACTACGACCCTGTCAAGGTTGGCAAACCACCAGCCAAATCAGTGGTAAAAGAAGATGATACTGGTATCATAGCAGTTTGTCATTGTGAAGTCGAGTACGAGACAGAGTACTCGGGATCGATCGACATCACTTTAACATCATCGATCGACACTTGCAAGTCAGAGGAGATCGACAACGAATATGGATCATCGATCGACAGAGACCCACCAGATGATGAACTCGATCTACTAGATCATTGCTACCCGAATTTTGCCATCCCACCCCGCCGAAAGGAAGATGATTACTCGGTAAGGAGTTGGGCAAATAGCGGATTTCATGAGAGTTTTGCAGTAGACATAGCCACCTCTTCCCACAGTGGAGACCACAGTGAAGAACATGATGCAGACTATTGGGAAGAGAGAGCTTGGAAAAATTACTTAGAGAATGACATATTTGCAATTCGATTCCCACAATCGATCGACATCAAACGCCCACCATCGATCGATTATCTACTTCATCCAGAAAAACGACATCGTCCATCGATCGACATTGCCAGTATCCGATCGATCGATATTAACCCAGACGACTTGAAGGACAAAATCGGAATTTCACCGATTAGGACAACACATGGGTATAAAAGGTTGACAACTCAAGCCACGAAAATTCAAAACTTTTCACCTTCTACCCAGCAGCTTCCAGCATTCAGAAACTCATCAATGGAGGACTGCAACAACATGAACAATCGATCCAACCGTGCAGCTAGACGTGCACCATCGATCGCCACCACCACAACACCATCGATCGACGCCTTCAACAGAGCTCAACCTCGATCTCATGAACCTTACGATATCAGGAACGTTTCACTAACACCTGATGAATTTGGAATTTTCAGGGACACAGATGGCTATGCAAGAGCAATGGATGGAATAGTTCTGCACATAACCAGAGAAGACATAGCAGACATCCTCCAAGTTGCTAATGGACCAGAAAACCTGTTCCCACAGCAACGTAGCCATCGAGACATCCTAGCTCACGTCCAGGACAACCACAACACCAACACAAGGGAGGATACAGTTCCTCAACAATTCGGTCAACCTAGGAATTCACCATCGATCGACATCGTTTCAACACCATCGATCGACGGCGATATCCCGGATCGATCGACAGACAAAGAGTCAGATCGCCCGACAGACGATTGGAGTTTGGACGACGTGCCTTCAACACTGATGGATCCAGGAGAATCAAATGGGAAGCTAAGGATGAATATGGTGTCTACAGAGATGAGTTTGGCTACGCTAGAGGAGTTGATGGTGAAATCATCCATGTTACCAAGGAGCAAGTAAAGAGAATTCTAGATAGAGCATCCCTTTTTCACAAAGGTTGCTTACGCCTTCCAGTACACACACGCCCTTACCATGCCTACATACCACCACCAGTACCCTACAGTAGAGAGGAGATAAATGATATGGTGACTAATGTATGGAGAGCTCAGGCAGACCTTGAAGCAAACTTGCACACATTGGTGGAAGACACTTTCCAGCCTTTGGATGTCAGTTACAAGGACTTCCAGAATGATATGGCTGAGATAAGAGTGGAGCTTGGAAACATATTGACCATGCTTGCGAAAGAGGCTACGCCACCAGTATCGACCAACAGAGTACATGTACCATCGATCGACATCGGCAAGACCACATCTATGTACCGACCTGAATGTTCATCACCTAAGAAAGATGAATGGGAGGTTGCTTACATCAATACACGGATTGGAGACATCTACAGCCCTCTCAGCAACAATGTCGAATGGTTAAACAAGAGGATCGATCTTCTACAGAAAGAGTTGGACACAATTCGCTAGAATGACCAAGCTAAGAATGCTACTTTTCCATCGATCGACACACGTTCTTCACCGTCGATCGACAAAAGGTTCGCAGAACTGGAATATAGGATATAAGCGTACGTGAGGAAGCATGAAATTTCCAGTTCACCTATCCTGCGATGCCAGCACACAATGTCACGGCAGCTGGATAAGCTAGAAAGAGACATGAGCATAGTTCAAGCTTATATTGATCTTCGTGACAACAATGAAGCGTCGAGCGACAGGCCTAGACCAATATCGATCGACAGCGAGCCACCACCAGCGAAGAGAGCATGTACCGCGGCAGAAGTTGATGATATCAAAGATCAGCTTTACGAAGCTATGAATTCTATGGAGGAAAGACTCATCGAAAGAAGTGATGACATCGACGACACTCTTAACAAAAGAGTAACCAACCTTTGCAGAGCTACTGGTCTCTTGAAGAATGAGATACGCAGTATGCAGGGAAATCTCGAGTACCAAGGCCAAAGTTCAGAATCGATCGACAAAGTTGATACAGAGTCGATCGACAGCGATCCCAGCGAAACGACCGACGTACAAGTTGTAGCATCGATCGATACCGCATCTTTGACAGACCAGGATCAACAGATTCAAGACCAGCACGACAAAGACCAACATGCAGAACTACCTGAGCATTCTAGATTTGATTTCTATCAGCATCAGTTAGACACAGAGGATTTGGTCAGAAGGTTGCAGGTCATCAAAGCCGATTTAGCAAGGATATCTCCTAGATGGACAAGATCAGATGATGCCACAAGAAGCTTCACTGCTGCTGAGTCCAAAGATGAGGGAAATGTTTGCCCACCAGCAAAAAATAACCCCACTGCACCCCATGAGTCACTCACCTACCACAGTCAAGCTAAATGACTATACAAAAGCGCTGAGTGGGAGGCAACCCACTATTAGGTTTTTCTTTATTTATTTTTATTTTTCATTTTTGCTTTTATTTTTTCGGATTTATTTTGCAGTTTTTATTAGATCCAAGTAGAATGATGAATCCATCGACCGACATTCACCATTCATATCGCTCGACACCACACGGCCATTACTAACGATCGACGTATACCACTACGAATCGATCGACACCTTGTCGATCAGGTTTATTCATTCTACCTTGTTATATTTATTTATTATGATTTATTTTATTTATCTCACCACCGGCTGTGTTACACTGGGACAGTGTAATTTAAGTCGGGGGGAGTTTACTAATATGTGTTTTTATTTTGTTTTTTTATTTAAATTGTTTTTCAAAATTATTTTTCGCATAAGTATTAAATAGGAACATTGATATAGATTAATATTTGATTGTCTAACCACTCTTTAGCATCATTCTAGATTACTGATTGCAGATAGTACTAAAGATGCTAAAGTGGATCAACCTGCCATCTATACTCACTAGCTAAGATTGTTTGAAGGAACCAAAACTGACCTCCAACACTAATACTGACTTATTTGCTTGTCTTGGGGCTTGGAAATAACAAGATCGGAATCCTTTTACAAGTATGGAAGGTAAAAAGTCTGTGTGTTTCTGGTTCCCTTCCTTCTCTCTCTTCAGCGTCTCGAGATCTAAGTTTATGTTATAAAAGATTGAAATGATTTCTTGAGAGGCAGATGGGTAGGAGTGTCTCCCGTGACCCCAGTATTCTAAATCTCAAGGATGATCACACATTGTGGAAACGAGGGATAGGTTGAGTACCGAACCCCATTATTCGCTACAATTTGCCAAAAATGTATGAGTTACAATGCAAATGTCAATGAAATAGACTAGATGACCTATGTGGCATCGAAACCTGTTGAAATTGAAACTAATAAGAGATTCAGAGAAGAGAGAAGAGGGGAGAAAGGGATCAGAGAAGACTACCTGTGTGTTCAGATACTTGTTTGAGTTGAATCCATTTGTCCTTTGATCGATACTCCCAAGGTAAAGCCTGCACTTTTATTTTATGTTAAGAAACGAGGTTAGTAGAGGGGAATTTCAGATGAGATTTGCTAAGTTGTTGATTAGATGAGTTTGCCTGCTAAGCTAGGATAAGGCGTAATGAACTTCTGTGATTAGGATGTTTAGACATGAATTGCAAAGCCATAGAGTGATGACTTCAATATCTTTAATCTTTGAGTTCCTGCTATATTCAAACCTTTTCCAAAGACTACTGTTTTTGCTTGAGGACAAGCAAAGGAGAAAGTCTGGGGGAGTTGATATACCATGGATTTTACCCGTTTTTAACCATGGTATACTAGTATTTTATTATATATTTAATCTGTTTTCTAGCCTGTTAGGTATGTTTTCAGGTTCAGGAGCATTTTGTGAGAAAGTGATGTTTTTGGAGCATTTTGGAGTACAAGAGATGATATACCCGAGTTGACCATTCAAGACTAAGTCGGAAGTCAACATTGCGATTAAATCGATCGATACTCATCCTGAGTCGTCGATCGATGTAGCTGAGAATATCCGCGTACTAGAAGATTATAATCGATCGATACACATCTAGTGTTGTCGATCGATATCGAAGACGAAATGGTTTAGCCGACTACTTCACCAAGACTTCTCCAAATTACGAGATTGCCCCTGACGAGTTTTTAACCTAATAGAAATGCTTAAATATTCCTGCTAAGTGTCTTTTGACGGCAACCTTCGAAAGAAGCAAGCTTTTAACAACCCTCAAAGCAGAGAGTGTGAGAGAGAGACTAGAGTTTTATTTGTTTGAGAGATTGGAGAGATTTCTCATCTCCTTTTGTATTTCTACTTCATTCTATCGATGCAATTCTTTCATCTATCTATTGTTATGAATTGTTTAGCTATGTCTGAGTAGTTTACTTGTTAGATCTAGGGTTCAAATAGGTTTGTGGGATTAGCCCCAAACTATAATTGCTAAGTTGTGATACTCATCAAATGGATTGCACCCTATGCTTGTTTTAGATTAGCTAACTAGAACATAGATCACTAGGATCTTTGATTATCTTGAATTATCCATTTGAGCTTGCCTGTCTCCCGTTGAGAAGAACGACAGTTCCTCCTTGAGACCTTGTGGTCATATTCGGCTGGCGCCTAGGCAGATCTAGAAGCCGTCGATCGATATCCCGACAGGTGAATCGATCGGCGCTGCGAAAGGTGAATCGATCGATATCGACTGACTCTTTTTCTGTGTCATCATGCGAAAGGTGTGGCCAGAGATCTAGATAATTTAACCAGTGATACTTCACTTGAGTTAAGCGGCTGAGATCTATAGTATCATGCAAGCAACTTGTTAAAGCATTTATAGAGATTATAATCTCAATTCCTGAATAGAAACCCTATGTCTAGCACTCTTTATCACATTTAAACAACCCATCTTATTGTTAGTTAGAGCAACTACCTTGCTCATTTTAGGAATTGTTACTTTTATTTCCATCATATAAACCAACCTTGCCTAGGATTAATTAGTAGATTTTATTTAATTGGTTCCCTAGCTCCCCGTGATTCAATCCCTAAGTACTACAGCTGTACCTCTTATTTGAGAGAGTAAGCTCTACTGGGTAATTTGAGCACTATCAGACGACGTGCCTTTGATACCAACGAATCCAGAAGATTCAGATGGGAAGAGAAGGACGAATTTGGTGTCCACAGAGATGAATTTGGACATGCTAGGGGAGTTGATGGTGAAATCATCCATGTCACCAAATAGCAGATAAGAAAAATCCTGGAGAGAGCATCTCTTTTTCAGAGGAGTTGCTTACGCCTTCCAGAACATGCACACCCTTACCATGCATACAGACCAGCACCAGTACCCTACAGCAAGGAGGAGATAGATGATATGGTGACTGATGTATGGGGAGCTCAGGCACACCTGGAGGAAGAATTCCGCACATTGGTGGAAGATACCTACCAGCCATTGGATCACAGCTATGAAGGTCTTCAAAGTGATATGGCAGTGCTAAGGATGGAGATTGAGAGCTTTCGAAACATGCTTGAGGAAGAAGCTATGCCACCAGTATCGATCGACACTGAACCAACCCCATCGATCGATATCGGCCAGACTACATCCAACAACCAACCAGAATGTTCATCACCTAAACGAGATGAATGGGAGATTGCTTACATCAATACACGGATTGGAGACGTCTACAGCCCTCTCAACACAATGTCGAATGGTTGAGCAAAAGGATTGATCTTCTACAGCAAGATTTGGAAACAATTCGCGAGAAGGATCAACCTCAAAGTCATAACGTGATATCGATCGACAGGACAAGACCCGGATCGATCGACATCAAGCAACCACCAGAGCATACAACTTACACTGCAGCAGAAGTTGATCAGGTTAAACATGAGCTATACGAAGCTCTGGATGCTATGGAGGAGAGGCTCAACAAGAGATGCGATGACACTGACGATCCTCTCAACGAAAGAGTGACCAACCTGTGCAGAGTCACTGGTCTACTGAAGAATGAGGTACTTGCTATTCAGAGAACTCTTGAGTACCAAGGTCAGCTTTCAGAATCGATCGACACAATTACCACTGGATCGACCGACAGAACTCCCAGCGAAACGACCGACACACACGTTGTAGCATCGATTGACACCGAGTCCTTGACAGACCGAGGTCAGCTAACTAAAGACCAGATTGAGGCCTTACAACATGAAGAACTGTCCGAGCATTCAACAAATGATTACTACCATCATCAGTTCGATCGACATGATGGACTAGATCAGATGATGCCACAAGAAGCTTCACTGCTACTCAGTCCAACGATGACGGAGACGTTTGCCCAACAGCAAACAACTGCTTCTACCACAACTGAGTCTCACACCACCAAAGTCAAGCTAAATGACTATAACAAAGCGCTAAGTGGGAGGCAACCCACTATTAGGTTTTATTCTATTTTTAAGTTTTTGTTACATTTTTACTTTTATTTTTCGCATTGGTTTTTGCAGATTTTTAAGATCCAAGTAGAATGATGATTCCGTCTACCGACACAATCAAGTCGCATCGCTCGACACCACGGGACTATCACTAACGATCGACGTATATCTATACGTATCGATCGACGCCATTGCGGTCAGGTTTAGTCGTTCTATCTTATTACATTAAGTACTTCTGATTTATTTCTTCACTTCACTTCGGCTGTGTTAGACTGGGACAGTGTAATTTAAGTCTTGGGGGAGGTTTACTAATATGTGTTTTTATTTTGGTTTTTATTTAAAAATGTTTTCAAATTATTTTTCGCATAAGTACTAAAATGGAGACATTGATATTGATTTATACTTGATTATCTAACCACTCTCTAGCACCATTCTAGATTACTGATTGCAGATAGTACTAAAGATGCTAAAGTGGATAAACATGTCACCTATACACACTTGCTAAGATTGTTTGAAGGAACCAAAGCTGACCTCCAACACTATTACTGAATTTATTTGCTTGTCTCGGGGCTTGGTAATCACTGGATCGGAATCTTCTTACAAGTCTGGAAGGTAAAAAGTCTGTGTGTTTATGGTTCCCTTCCTTCTCTCTCTTCGGCATCTCAAAGATCTAAGTGCGGGAATGATATCACTCAAATTACCCTAAGGAGTGAATTACTCTCATCAAAAGAGGTCAAGTTATAGTACTTAGGGATCGAATCCACAAGGAGCTAAGGCACACACTAAATCTAATAGTTATGATTAAGCTAGGCTAACAGTAAATAGATTATAAAGCAGTAAATAAAATATGAAATATATTAAATAGCAAGGGCGAACAAGGTAGTTGTTCTTATGAAACCAAGGTAGTTGATGGAAGGATGGTTGCTAGATCTAGGGATTCTATTCAGGAATTAGGGATTATAATCTCTATAAATGCTTTAACAAGTTGCTTGCATGATACTATAGATCTCAGCCGCTTAACATATGTGATGTATCATTGGTTAAAATATCTAGATCTCTGGCCACACCTTTCGCATGATGACACAGAAAAAGAGTCGATCGATATCCTTTTGAGATATCGAGCGATACACCTTTCGCATTGCTGATCGATTCACCTGTCGGGATATCGATCGACGGCTTCTAGATCTGCCTAGGCGCGAGCCGAATATGACCAAAAGGTCTCAAGGAGGAACTGTCGTTCTTCTCAACGGGAGACATGCATCGCTCAAATGGATAATTCAAGATAATCTAAGATCCTAGTGATATATGTTCTAGTTAGCTAATCTAGAACAAGCATAGAGTTCAATCCAATTGATGAATATCACATCTCAGCAAGTATAGTTTGGGGCTAATCCCACAAACCTATCTGAACCATAGATCTAATAGGTGGATCTATTCAGACATGAAATTTATCACAGAATTCATAGATGATTAGATGAAAATGCAATAGATAATATAAAACCAAAAGAAAGGAGTTCCAGGAGGACTCTCAAGGAGTTCATCCCTTCTCTCCTAAGAGAAACAATGAAAATAAGATAGCGTAGAAAGCGTCTAAAGCGTAGCCGTCAACAATGGCTTAGAAATAACATAAATAGGGTTTCTGGTCATCAAGGGTATTTTGGTAACTTTGTGGTGACTCCTGGGCTTTAGTCGGTCATGAAATATACTCAGCCCACATTCTGATGTCCCTGTCGATCGACATGCACTCTGTTGCATCGATCGACATACAATCCTCTTCTCGGCAGCCTTCTCTCGCGAGGCAGACTGACCACTCTTCAGTAAAATGAGCATAACTTCTGCTATAAGATGCTGATTGACCTCAGACCGGTGGCATTGGAAAGATAACTCAAAGCTCTATCTTCTATCAAAATATGGGCTAAATCCAACGGTGGGAAGGTCTTATCGAGAGTTAAACATATGAAGCGTCTATGCAGTCCTGCACTACGAAAGACTCCAAAAGGCACCAAAATCACCATATATCTCCAAATCGTCCCTGAACCTGTAAATACTCTAAATAGACTCTAATACATAGTAAATAGTATATAAAACACTTATATACCATGGGTAAAAATGGGTAAAATCCATGGTATATCAACTCCTCCAGACTTACCCTTTTGCTTGTCCTCAAGCAAAACCAACAGGCAGTCTCTCTGAAAGAGGTTTGAAAACAGCAGGGACTCAAAAGATTTTAAAATAACTCAGTTCATCATCTCTTTAGTAGTACAAACCAAATCATAAACATCCTAACCTTAGAAGCACATTATACCATATCCTAGTATAGCAACCAAATTCCACTAGTTCCACAACCTAACAGATTCTGTCTGACAATCCCCTCTACTAACCTCATTTCCTTCATAAATATAAAAGTGTAGGCTTTACCTTGGGAGTATCGATCAAAGGACACATGGATTCAACTCAAACAAGTTTCTGAACACACAAGTAGTCTTCTCTGATCCATTTCTCCCCTCATCTCTCTTCTCTGAATCTCTGATTAGTTTCAATTTCAACAGGTTTCGATGCCACAAAGGTCATCTAGTCTATCTCATTGACATTTGCATTTGCAACTCATACATTTTGACAAAGTGTAGCGAATAATGGGGTCACAGGTAATTTATATATCCCTCGTTTCCACAATGTGTGATCATCCTTGAGATTTAGAATAATGGGGTCACAGGTAATTTACCTATCCCTCTGCCTCTCAAGAAATCATATCAATCTTTTATTTATAAACTTAGATCTTGAGATGCCGAAGAGAGAGAAGGAAGGAAACCAGAAACACACAGACTTTTTACCTTCCAGACTTGCAGGAGGATTCTGATCCCTGTATACCAAGCCCCAAGACAAGCAAATCAAGTCAGTATTAGGTTGGAGGTCAGCTTTGGTTCCTTCAAACAATTTCAGCAAGTGCAAACATAGTTGACAGGTTGATCCACTTTAGTATCTCTAGTACTTCTGCAGTTAGTAAATCTAAGACTGGTCTAAAGAGTGGTTAGATGACAAGTAATAAATCAATTAAGATTATATCCCCTTCTTGACTCAATAAAAACTTTTTTTTTTTGAAAACGTTTTAAATAAGACTCATAAAGTAGGTAATCGTTAGTAATCCCCCCAGACTTAAATTACACTGTCCCAGTGTAACACAGTCGGTGGTATGAAAAACATAAAGCATAATTAAGAAAGTTAACAAGTTAGAACGATATACCGGCTCGCTGATGTCTGTGTTGATCGACACAATGAAGTATCAATCGATCGTTGAAGATGAAGCGTTGTCGAACGATATCGACATGGTCTCATCGGTTGATGGTTAGAGAGATCGTTTGACACAATGAAGAGACAATCGATCGTTTGATATGAAGCGCTGGAGATCGATATCGAGCTGGTCTCATCGGGCGATGTGCTGAGCACTTGTTTACCTGGATCCTTTTTTTTTTCACTAACTAAAATACAATATCAGTAGAACCTCCCCATACTTAAATAACACTATAATGGTGTTATCAAGTCGGAGATTGGTGAGAAATAAACCATAAGTACTCAATTTAACAAGTTAGAACGAAATACCTAACCAGAATAGATGTTGATCGATGTAAATGTGTTATCATCGGTCGTGGCAGATTTGGTTATGTCGATCGATATCGACTTCTTCTCGTTGGTCGATATTATGGCAATCGTTTACTCGGGTCCCTATTCTAAATAGCTGATCTAAATTATAATATTAGTACGACCTCCCCCAGACTTAAACAACACTGTTACCAGTGTTATAGAGCCTAAGATTGGTGGAAGAATAAATCATAAGGACAATAATTAACAAGGAAAAACAGTATACCTAACTTTGATGTGAATATTGACCAACACAGTTAAGTGGCGATCGATACTCTTGATGCTCTATCGATCAATACAATTAAGTGCCGATCGATCGATGCTATTAATGCTCTGTCGAGACCAATGTTTGCAACCATCGGTCGATATTGGTATATCAATGCTTCTTCCATGAATCTTCTCCTGTAACCTAACATAGATAAAACACTAAAAGTCTAAAAGTTAGTAATAAATAACTAATAAAACGAATTAACTAAAAAATAATTATTATTTTTTCGGATGAACAGTGATTCTGCTACAGTAACTCTGCTACAGTGTCGCTCGGCACTGTTGCTACAGTGTCGGGATTACTGTTCATCTTTTTTTTTTTACCTGCAATAATTAAAAACAAAAATCAGTAGTATATGAAAATAAAACCAAATTTAAAACAAACCTAATAGTGGGTTGCCTCCCACTCAGCGCTTATTTTTAGTCATGAGCTTGACTTTTGGAGATCTGATTTGGTCCGGATGAGAATGAGAATATGCTCCAAAACAAATTTCAATGTCCAATCTTTGAGGCTTTATCATTCTTGTGTGAAAGCCTCCGCCATAGACTTTTCTCCTTTGTCTATCATCTTAGCAATAAGGAGTGCTCGAAGCTTTGCAAATGGCTGTGAGAAGCTTATGTTGCGCACTCTTGATGTCCTGACACAATCTGAAAAGTAAGGAGTCAATGGTAACTGAGCACCTCCCTTGGTTCGTTTCCGCTTCTTCCAAATTCTCCTCTTCTTTCCCACAGACTTGTGTAGTCTCACTCCAAATTTCCTGACATCATCGGAGAAGTGAGGAATCAATGATAACTGGGAATCCCTTTTGGTTCTTTTCCTCTTCCTCCAATTCATCATAATCTTCCCCCGGACTTTTCTGAATGCATGGTGGTATCCCCATCAAAAATATTTCCACACACTTCATACTCATTCTGCTCTGATTCGCGTCTGGTATCGATCGATGAACCAGTGGTAGTGTCGATCATTGACAGATTGATGATGTCGATCGGTGGTATCCGGTAGATGTCGATCGATGGTGGCGTGATATTATCGATCGATGTTTTCTGAACAGTGTCGATTGAGGCTTCTTCTCTGAGGCCTTTGTCGACTTCAGTTCTACACCTCCTCTCCCTCTGAGAAGCTAATACATGCTGATGATCATTAAATACTTCATTGTAGGAATCTAGACGTATACCTCTATCTGGTGGTATAGGAGATTCAGCTTCAACCACGGTACAGGGAACCACAATCTTCACAGGGTCATGTATCCTCTTCACTCTTTTGCAAATCCCAAAAGCTTGTTCTGCGCATATGGGTCTTAGATGTTCAGGGACAGCAAGGTATGAGGTCTTAGACTTGTGCATTCTCACTTCAATCGGTTCCATCTTAACTGTGCATCCTGGTGGCTCATCAAACGATGTGTGTCGATCGATGTACTCGGGTGGTTGTCGATCAATGCTATCGGGTGGGTGTCGATAGATCTCATCAGGTCAGTATCGATCGATGCTAGTCTTTGACGAAGTCTCCATATCTTTTCTCATAGTGTTCCGCTCGTCATCAAGCTTCTGTTCCGACTCAAGCCATTCCTCCAGCTCCATGAAGTCTGCCATAGTGACCTCTATACTCGAATCCAAGTCTCCAAGTTGTTCTCCATTCTCTAACTCCAAAAATTCTTCTAGCTCCAAGAAATCTTCCATGGTGATCTCTTTTTCTACATATTGGTTAGGATAACAACTTGATACATCAATGCTCTTCTGTGTCGAGTCTGCAATGTCCTGAGGACAACTCGAACTTTCATGGACTTCAAGTGGTATCGATCTGTGACAAACGTCTCTGTCGATCGATGTTGAGATGCTGGTGTCGATTGATGCTGAAGTGATGTTGTCGATCGATGTCGAGGTCGCGGGGTCGATCGATGCTGAGCTTGTGTCACTAATATCGGCTTCTTCTACTCTACTCAGTTCTTCAGGTGCCATCTGTTCATCATCCTCTACCATATATTCCAGCATAGCTCTCTTCTCAATCTCTAGATTTGCTGCAGCATCACATCGGAAGTTGTTGAGGAAGGCGTTTGTGATGTCTTTCCAGGTAGTAACAGATCCTTGTGGCAACTTCCTGAACCAACATGATGCTTCTCCAGCAAGAGAATATGAGAATAATTTGCAGAAGTAGTAGTCTTCAGGGACTCCATTGCATTTGATGGTCGAAGCTAAATCTTCGAATGCCTCTAAGTGGTTAGTGGCATCTTCATAATGAAGACCATGAAAAGGAGTCTGACCCACAAGAGAGATATATGCAGTAGGTAGCTCAGGGACGGAACTCTGGAATGTTGAACGACGCAATGCAGACCTTTGAGCATAAAAGTCCTCAGGACTGTTGTAGTCTCTGAGTGTTCTTTGTCGTTCTGTCCCAGCAGTAGCATCAGGGATTTCGAGAGATATTGATCGATGAGACAAGTCTGTATCGATCATTTCTGAAGTGCTGATATCAATCGATGCTGAAATGAAATCACTTGTGTCAGCTTTTTCTACTATGCTCGGCTCTCCAGATCCATCTTGTTCATCATCCTCAACCGTACCATGGTTGACCAGATGTCCTCTGTTCAGTTTGTCCCTCTGTGTATCCTCATAAGCATGTTGATCCTGAATGTCTGGCTGCGTGACATGAGTTGTTGGGGTTTCAAAATCTTCATTCTGCTCGCTGTAGACATAATCAATAATCTGAGTGATACTAGTCATTATTCCTTTCTCACGATCTTCAGTTATCTTGTCTATCATGTAATCAAACCTTTTACTTCGAATTGCTACAGCTTCACTGGAAAATTTACTTAAGAAGGCGCTTTTGATGTCTTCCCAACAGGTTAGAGATCTTGGCTGCAACTTACTGAACCAGCTAAAAGCATCTCCAAATAAAAAATAGGAAAAGATCTTGCAGATAATGTGATCTACATGTACCTCATTCTGCTTGTTTGCTGATGAGAGGGCTGACGAGGCTAACCCCTCGAGTGTCTTGATAAGATCTTTGAGATTTTCAAAAGGAAGACCTTTGAAAGGGTCCTCGCTTCCAAAATCATACCATTGGCTTGTCAAAGTAAAGTCGTTTGTCTCAGCAACATCAATCACATCAGGGATTACATCACCCTCTACATTAATCAATTCTCCTCTGGTGTTTCAGGGACGACCTTCTTCGTCTCGCCAGATACCTCTCTTATCAATCTTAAGTATGAGTGCTCTGACCTCCTTTGTCTCCCCGCAAGTGATGTCGGTTGACTCTTGATGAACTGAATTTTTCGGTGTCGGATGAACAGTGTCCGGATGAACAGTACCCGAATGAACAGTGTCGCGGTGAACAGTACCGCGATGAACAGTGTTTTGGTGAACAGTGTTTCGGTGAACAGTGTCGATCGACGTCGGATGAACAGTATCGATCGATACGGGATGAACAGTGTTCGGATGAACAGTGTTTTCATGAATAGTGCTGAAGTGAACAGTATCGATTGACACGGGATGAACAGTGTCGATCGACGTCGGATGAATAGTATCGCGATGAACAGTGTCACGATTAACAATATCGATCGACACGGAATGAATAGTGTCGATCGATTTCGGATGGACAGTGTTCGGATGAACAGTGTTTTCGTGAACAGTACTCCGATGAATAGTACCGAAATGAACAGTAATCGGATGAATAGTAATCGGATGAATAGTACCTGGATGAACAGTACCCGCGTGAATAGTACCACGATGAACATTACCTCGGTGAACAGTACCCATGTGAACAGTGTTCGCGTGAACAGTGTCGTTTGACGATTTATGTACTCTGTCGATCACCGGTTCTTGTAGGGTGTCGATCGATACGTGGTGGACGATGTCGATCGATTTGTTGTGTATGCTATCGATCGATGCTGCTTGGAGGGTGTCGATCGTTACATCCCTCGTAGACTTACAGATCATGCATAAACCAGCAGGTTGCTTCTTTGAATAAGCTAAAAAAAATTTCTTCATTGATGCTTTTAGTATGTACCTGAAACAGAAGAAAAAAAAATAAAAAATTTATGAAATTTTTGAACAATAATAAAACCTAAACAAAATCTAACTAAATAAGATCTAATGGCGATCGAAGCTCCCCGGCAACGGCGCCAAATTTGATATCATTCAAATTACCCTAAGGAGTGAATTACCCTCATCAAAAGAGGTCAAGTTATAGTACTTAGGGATCAAATCCACAAGGAGCTAAGGCACACACTAGATCTAATAGTTATGATTAAGCTAGGCTAACAGTAAATAGATTATAAAGCAGTAAATAAAATATGAAATATATTAAATAGCAAGGGCGAACAAGGTAGTTGTTCTTATGAAACCAAGGTAGTTGATGGAAGGATGGTTGCTAGATCTAGGGCTTCTATTCAGGAATTGGAGATTATAATCTCTATAAATGCTTCAACAAGTTGCTTGCATGATACTATAGATCTCAGCCGCTTAACATATGTGATGTATCACTGGTTAAAATATCTAGATCTCTGGCCACACATTTCGCATGATGACACAGAAAAAGAGTCGATCGATATCCTTTTGAGATATCGAGCGATACACCTTTCGCAGCGCCGATCGATTCACCTGTCGGGATATCGATCGACGGCTTCTAGATCTGCCTAAGCGCGAGCCCAATATGACCACAAGGTCTCAAGGAGGAACTGTCGTTCTTCTCAACGGGAGACATGCATCGCTCAAATGGATAATTCAAGATAATCTAAGATCCTAGTGATCTATGTTCTAGTTAGCTAATCTAGAACAAGCATAGAGTTCAATCCAATTGATGAATATCACAACTCAGCAAGTATAGTTTGGGGTTAATCCCACAAATCTATCTGAACCATAGATCTAACAGGTGGATCTATTCAGACATGAAGTTTATCACAGAAATCATAGATGAATAGATGAAAATGCAATAGATAATATAAAACCAAAAGCAAAGGAGTTCCAGGAGGACTCTCAAGGAGTTCCTCCCTTCTCTCCTAAGAGAAACAATGAAAATAAGATAGCGTAGAAAGCGTCTAAAGCGTAGCCGTCAACAATAGCTTATAAATAACATAAATAGGGTTTCTGGTCGTCAAGGGTATTTTGGTAACTTTGTGGTGACTCATGGGCTTCAGTCGGTCATGAAATATACTCAGCCCACATTCTGATGTCTCTGTCGATCGACATGCACTCTGTTGCATCGATCGACATACAATACTCTTCTCGGCAGCCTTCTCTCGCGAAGCAGACTGACCACTCTTCAGTAAACTGGGCATAACTTCCGCTACAGTATCCGGATTGACCTCAGACTGGTGGCATTGGAAAGATAAGTCGAAGCTCTATCTTCTATCAAAAGATGGGCTAAATCCAACGGTGGGAAGGTCTCATCGAGAGTTAAACATCTGAAGCGTATGTGCAGTCCTGCACTGCGAAAGACTCCAAAAGGCACCAAAATCATCATATATCTCCAAATCGTCCCTGAACCTGTAAATACTCCAAATAGACTCCAATACATAGTAAATAGTATATAAAACACTTATATACCATGGGTAAAAATGGGTAAAATCCATGGTATATCAGGGAACCGAAATTCGCACCGTCAATATATCGTATAAATAAGGAAAGTAGGAAAACTCTAATTTCCGAGAGGTCCCGGATTTCTGCAGAGCCAACGACAAGTGACCAAATAGACGCAAAAAATATGAAAAGATAACAAAACGAGTTTTACGTAAAGTAGATATATGTTTTGAATCCGCGTAAGAGCGTTGCGACGATTACAAAAGATTGTAAAAGCTTTGACTGCGAGAACTGTTGGCGATTTTCCTAGTTCTTGCCGTCTCAAAACCATAAACCTAATTGAGTCGCAGCTTGATAACAAAAGGCGAAAATCGTACGAAAAAGGTTTTGTTAGGATTTGGGACTGGACCTCATGAAAGGCGGCCTACAGACCCCTTCCGAGGATCAAGTCGGACGTAGTTCAGTTAGAAAGGATTGAACAAGAGATCGAACTGCCTGGCGGAGTTCGTCTAGTATGAGCGTTGGTCATAGAAACGGGCATGTCGAGAATATGCCTAGGGTTTCTATGTGCGGAACTCTAAGTAAAAGAATCGTTAGATCCTTCCGAGAGGAACGGAAGTCTGCAGAGAAGATGAAAATAGAACAAGAGGCGGACAGACGTTCTAGGTTCCGCCTCGCTAGTCTAACCACCTAAGTTCTAAGTTCTCCTCTAAGTCTAGGAACTCGGATCTGCTCTCTCTCTCTCTCTCTTTTCCTCTGCCTCTATGCCTCTCACATTGAGCTCCTTATATACTCCCTCCTAGGTCGGTTTACGCTTCCCTCTTTTGCCCTTAAGCCGTCATAGTCCGAAAAATGGAAATATTCAATTTTTTCCGATTTTCATGATTATCTGCGGAAAGTTTCCATTTATCCGCGGAAACTGATGTTTATCCTCCAAGCATAAACCGTCACAAATTTTGGGATTTTAAGAAATCGTAAGTGGGCCTCGAATCAAGTTTAGGACCCTTTGGGCCGTCTTTTGATTTGAGACATTTGTTCTGATTTCTCCGATAAAGTTAAGTTTCTGCGGTTTCATCGTAAACCGAACGGACGATCCCAATTGATCGAGAAATCAAGAAATAGTTAGCTGTGGCTTGGGGAGGATTGTTATAAGGATAGTCGAGAGTGCATAGTTTTACGTCGCATCGTCGTTTCGGAAGATTTTGGACGTTTCGGAAAATTGTTGATGTTTGTATGCTCGGTCGCTATAGCGACCGAGCTGCGTATGGAGCTCGGTCGCTATAGCGACCGAGCTTGTGTCTGGGCTCAGTCGCTATAGCGACCGAGCTTGTGTCTGAGCTCGGTCGCTATAGCGACCTAGCTTCGTATGGAGCTCGGTCGCTATAACGACCGAGCCTGTGTCCGAGCTCACTCTCTATAGCGAGTGAGCTTGTATTGAGTGAGCTCACTCCCTATAGCGAGTGAGCTTGTATTGAGTGAGCTCATTCCCTATAGCGAGTGAGCATGTATTGAGTGAGCTCACTCCCTATAGGGAATGAGTTTGTATTGAGTGAGCTCACTCCCTATAGCGAGTGAGCTTGTATTGAGTGAGCTCACTCCCTATAGCGACTGAGCTTGAATTGAGCTCACTCCCTATAGCGAGCGAGCTTTTCCTATAGCCCGCTTCCTATTGCGACCCAGCTTTTCCTGTAGCTCGGTCCCTATAGCGACCGAGCTCGTGATGCGGACCGAAACCTTTCTGTGCTTGTCGTAACGACAAGATGCTTACGATGTTTGCTCGGATCGATGCTCGAACCATTACAGCTTGTTTCGATGCTGCGGATAAATCTTTTCAATAATTTATCGTAAAAATTAGTTTATATAATTTTTACGAAAATTATCTTTTTCAAGAAATATTTTCGAACGTTAATTTCGTCGTGACCGTTTTTGACCCCAACACTAAGTTTATGTTATAGAAGATTGAAATGATTTCTTGAGAGGCAAAGGGATAGGTAAATTACCTGCGACCCCATTATTCTAAATCTCAGAGACGATCACACATTGTAGAAAAGAGGGATATGTAAATTACACGCGACCCTATTATTCGCTACACTTTGTCAAAATGTATGAGTTACAATTGAAATATCAATTAGATATACTAGATGACCTTTGTTGGAATCAAAATCTACTGAAATTGAAACTAATAAGAGATCCAGAGAAGAGAGATGAGGGGAGAAAGGGATCAGAGAAGACTACCCGTGTGTTCAGATACTTGTTTGAGTTGAATTCATGTGTCCTTTGATCGATACTCCCAAGGTAAAACCTGCACTTTTATTTTATGTTAAGAAATGAGGTTAGTCGAGGGGAATGTCAGATAAGATTTGCTGAGTTGTGGACTAGATGAATTTGGTTGCTAAGCTAGGATAATGCATAATGAACTTCTGTGATTAGGATGTTTAGATATGAATTGCGAATCCATAGAGTGATGAGTTCAATGTTTTGAATCTTTGAGTCCCTACTATTTCCAAACCTTTTCCACAGACTACTGAGTTTTTGCTTGAGGACAAGCAAAGGAGTAAGTCTAGGGGAGTTGATATAACATGGATTTCACCCATTTTTACCATGGTATAATGATACTTTTATTATGTAACTAATGTGTTTTCTAGCCTGTTAGGTATGTTTTCAGGTTCATGAGTGTTTCGTGATAAAATGATGCTTTTGGAGCATTTTGGAGCACAAGAGATAATACACCCGAGTTGACCATTCAAGACCAAGTCGGAAGTCAACATTCAGAGAAAGATCGATCGATACTCATCCAGAATTGTCGATCGCTGTAGCTTTGAAGATCCGCGTACTTGAAGATTATAATCGATCGATACACATCAAGTGTTGTCGATCGATAGCGAGGACGAAATGGTTTAGCCGACTACTTCACCAACACTTCACCAAATTACGAGATTGCCCCTGGCGAGTTTTTAACCTAATGGAAATGCTTAAATACCCTGCCTAAGTGTTTTTGACGGCAAGCATAAAGAAAAGAAAGCTAGCAAAAGCAAACAAGCAGAGAGTGTGAGTGAAAGCTAGAGTTTTATTTGTTTTGAGAGATTGGAGAGACATCAATTAGAGATTTGTGATTGAACTCCATTTGTTTTCTATTCTCTATCTAATGCAATTTATTTACCTATCTTGTGTTATGAATTGCTTAGTTATGTCTGAGTAGTCTACTTGTTAGATCTAGGGTTTAAATAGGTTTGTGGGATTAGCCCCAAACTATACTTGCTAAGTTGTGATATTCATCAAATGGATTGCACCCTATGCTTGTTCTAGAGTAGCTAACTAGAGCATAGATCACTAGGATCCTTATATCTTGAATTATCTGTTTGAACTAACTTTTTTCCTGTTGAGAAGAGCGAGAGTCCTCCTTGAGACCTAGTGTTCATTATCGGTTCGCGCCTAGGCATTTCTAGAAGCCGTCGATCGATATCCCAACTGGACAATCGATCGGCGCTGCGAAAGGTGTATCGCTCGATATCCTTAAAGGATATCGATCGACTCTTTTTCTGGTCAACAGACGACAGTTGAGATCAGAGATCTAGTTATTTAACCAGTGAGACATTACTGATTGTTAAGCGGCTGAGTTCTTTAATATCAAGCACACAACTTATTAGGCATTTATAGATATTATAATCTCCAATACCTGAATAAAAGCACTATGTCTAGCACTCTACATTATCATTTAAACAACCATCATATTGTTAGTAAGGGCAACTACCTTGCTCATTTAGGATTGTCATTTTACATTTCATTCATAAAAACCAACTTCACCTAGGATTGATTGATTGATTAGATTTAATTGGTTCCCTAGCTCCTCGTGATTCGATCCCTAAGTACTACAGCTGAACATCTTATTTGAGAGAGTAAAGCACTCTATAGGGTAATTTGAGTGGTATCAATCAGCTTGTGGGTTGTCCAACCTTGTGTTATCTCCACTCATGGTAGCTGTGTTCTGGTTTCTTAGTTCGTTAGCTGATGTCAAAGCCCGACTTTCATTTCGGACAGTCTCGTTTGGCTCGGGGCTTAAGGTCGGGTTGGCGTGACTGCGGGGATGGATTTTGGTTGGTATGCGTCTTAAGGCGAGTTCCTGTTAGCCCATGACCTGAAAGAATATCTTAAGTAGGCTAATAGTTTGGCAGAAATACTGTAACAAACTGAGTTTCACAATCTGACAGTTTAACACCATCCTAGCGTTTCAAAGTAATAATGTTTCGACTTTGCCTGTCATTACGGAACTGTACCGTTTCTGGCTTAGGAGCGGAGCGTTCAAACCGGCGGTGACAAATTATTTCAAGGAATGCACTGAAAGGTGATGAGCATTGGATATGTATTCCACTCTTCATCTATAGAATCCAATGTGAAGCTTAAATTTGGCCTTTGGATGGTGTTTGTCATCTATGGGGTATAATGCTCTCGTCTCATGTGGTCTAATTAGTAGGTTCTAAGAACCGATTTCTTTGGAGTCGTAGGAGGAGTTTGAGTTCATTGGAATAAAATTACAACAAAGATTTTTAATAATACTAAATCTCTAGATGATACTAAGAGCATGTTTATTGGTGACACCCACTTAGAGATCTTTGATATACCATGGATTTCACTCATTTTCTACCATGATATAATGATATTTTAATATATAACTAATGTGTTTTCTAGCCTGTTATATATGTTTTCAGGTTCAGGAGTGTTTCGTGATAAAGTGATGCTTTTGGAGCATTTTGGAGCACAAGAGATAATACACCCGAGTTGACCATTTAAGACCAAGTCGGAAGTCAACATTCAGAGAAGAATCGATCAATAATCATCCAGAATTGTCTATCGATGTAGCTTTGAAGATCCACGTACTTGAAGATTATAATCGATTGATACAGATCAAGTGTTGTCGATCGACAGCGACACCAAATGGTTTAGGCGACTACTTCACAAAGACTTCACCAAATTACAAGATTGCCCCTGACGAGTTTTTAACCTAATGGAAATGCTTAAATACTGATACCACTCAAATTACCCTAAGGAGTGAATTACTCTCATCAAAAGAGGTCAAGTTATAGTACTTAGGGATCGAATCCACAAGGAGCTAAGGCACACACTAGATCTAATAGTTATGATTAAGCTAGGCTAACAGTAAATAGATTATAAAGCAGTAAATAAAATATGAAATCTATTAAATAGCAAGGGCGAACAAGGTAGTTGTTCTTATGAAACCAAGGTAGTTGATGGAATGATGGTTGCTAGATCTAGGGCTTCTATTCAGGTATTGGGGATTATAATTTCTATAAATGCCTAACAAGTTGCTTGCATGATACGATAGATCTCAGCCGCTTAACATATGTGATCAATCACTGGTTAAAATATCTAGATCTCTGGCCACATCTTTCGCATGATGACACAGAAAAAGAATCGATCGATATCCTTTTGAGATATCGAGCGATACACCTTTCGCAGCGACGATCGATTCACCTGTCGGGATATCGATCGACGGCTTCTAGATCTGCCTAGGCGCGAGCCGAATATGACCACAAGGTCTCAAGGAGGAACTGTCGTTCTATGTTCTAGTTAGTTAATCTAGAACAAGCATAGAGTTCAATCCAATTGATGAATATCACAACTTAGCAAGTATATTTTGGGGCTAATCCCACAAACATATCTAAACCATAGATCTAACAGGTGGATCTATTCAGACATGAAGTTTATCACAGAAATCATAGATGAATAGATAGAAATGAAATAGATAAATAAAACCAAAACCAAAGGAGTTCCAGGAGGACTCTCAAGGAGTTCCTCCCTTCTCTCCTAAGAGAAACAATGTAAATAAGATAGCGTAGAAAGCGTCTAAAGCGTAGCCGTCAACAATGGCTTATAAATAACATAAATAGGGTTTCTGGTCGTCAAGGGTATTTTGGTAACTTTGTGGTGACTCCTGGGCTTCAGTCGGTCATGAAATATACTCAGCCCACATTCTGATGTCCCTGTCGATCGACATGCAGTGTGCTGTGTAGATCGACATACAATCTTCTTCTCGGCAGCTTCCTCTCGCGAGGCAGACTGACCACTCTTCAGTAACACGGGCATAATTTCCGATCTAACCGTTGGATTGATCTCAAACCGGTGGCATTGGAAAGCTAACTAAAAGGTCTAGCATGTGTCCCAATATGGGATAAATCCAATGGTGGGAAGGTCTCCATCGAGAGCTAAACATCTGAAGCGTCTGTGCAGTCCTGCACTGCGAAAGACTCCAAAAGGCACCAAAATCACCATATTTTTCCAAATCGTCCATGAACCTGTAAATACTCTAAATAGACTCCAATACATAATAAATAGTACATAAAACACTTATATATACCATGGGTAAAAATGGATAAAATCCATGGTATATCAACTCCCCCAGACTTACCATTTTGCTTGTCCTCAAGCAAAACAAGCATGCAGTCTCTCTGGAAGAGGTTTGAAAACAGCAGGGACTCAAATGATTTTAAAAACTCAGTTCATCATCTCTTTAGTAGTGCAAACCAAATCATTAAACATCCTAACCTTAGAAGCACATCATACCATATCCTAGTATCGCAACCAAATTCCACTAGTTCCACAACCTAACAGAGCCTGTCTGACAATCTCCTCTACTAACTTCATTTCTTTCATAAAAATAAAAGTGTAGGCTTTACCTTGGGAGTATCGATCAAAGGACACATGGATTCAACTCAAACAAGTTTCTGAACACACAGGTAGTCTTCTCTTGATCCCTTTCTCCCCTTATCTCTCTTCTCTGAATCTCTTATTAGTTTCAATTTCAACAGGTTTCGATGCAACAAAGGTCATCTAGTCTATCTCATTGACATTTGCATTTGTAACTCATACATTTTGACAAAGTGTAGCGAATAATGGGGTCTCAGGTAATTTACCTATCCCTCGTTTCCACAATGTGTGATCATCCTTGAGATTTAGAATAATGGAGTCGTAGGTAATTTACCTATCCCTCTGCCTCTTAAGAAATCATATCAATCTTTTCTTAATAAACTTAGATCTTGAGATGCCGAAGAGAGAGAAGGAAGGGAACCAGAAACAAATAGACTTTTTACCTTCCAGACTTGCAGGAGTATTCCGATCCAATGGTTACCAAGCCCCAAGACAAGCAAATCAAGTCAGTATTAGGTTGGAGGTCAGCTTTGGTTCTTTCAAACAATTTCAGCAAGTGCAAACATAGTTGACAGGTTGATCCACTTTAGTATCTCTAATACTTCTGCAATCAGTAAGTCTAAGACTGGTCTAAAGAGTGGTTAGATGACAAGTAATAAATCGAATAAGATCATCATCCCCTTCTTGACTCAATAAAAACTTTTTGAAAACATTTAAATAAGACACATAAAGTAAATAACCATTAGTAATCCCCCTAGACTTAAATTACACTGTCCCAGTGTAACACAATCGGTGGTAAGGTGAAAATCATAAAGCAATATCACAAAATTAACAAGTAAGAACGATATACCAGCTCGCTGATGTCTGTGTTGATCGACACAATGAAGTATCAATCGATCGTTGAAGATGAAGCGCTGTCGAACTTTATCGACATGGTCTCATCGGTCGATGGTTAGAGAGATCGTTTGACATAATGAAGACACAATCGATCGTGTGATATGAAGTGCTGGCGATCGATATCGAGCTGGTCTCATCGGGCGATGTGCTGGGCAATCGTTTACTTGGATCCTTTTTTTTTCACTAACTGACCGGAATAGATGTTGATCGATGTAAATGTGTTGTCATCGGTCGTGGCATATTTGGTTATGTCGATCGATATCGACTCCTTCTCGTCGGTCGATATTATGGCAATCGTTTACTCGTGTCCCTATTCTAAATAGCTAATCTAAATTATAATATTAGCACGACCTCCCCTAGACTTAAACAACACTGTTTCCAGTGTTATACAGTCTAAGATTGGTAGAAGAATAAATCATAAGGACAATAATTAACAAGGAAAAACAGTATACCTAACTTTGATGTGAATATTGACCAACACAGTTAAGTGGCGATCGATACTCTTGATGCTCTATCGATCAACACAATTAAGTGGCGATCGATCGATGCTATTAATGCTCTGTCGACCGATGCTGGCCAGCCATGGTCGATTCCTGTGGAAACTCATCTTCCTTGATTAGATCCCCTGTATTTTTACGTAACATAAAACACTAAAATAAAACACTAAAATAAAACACTAAAAGTCAGTAACAGATAAATATAAAACAATTTTTTTTCGGATGAACAGTGTCTGCTACAGTGTCGATCGATTTTCTTGCAACAGTATCGATGATTTTCTCGCTACAGTTTCGCTCGGCACTGTTGCTACAGTCGGGCGTACTGTTCATCTTTTTTTTTTACCTGCGATTATTAAAAACAAAAATCAGTAGTATATGAAAATAAACCAAATTGAAAACAAACCTATCAGTGGGTTGCCTCCCACTCAGCGCTTATTTTTAGTCATTAGCTTGACTTTTGGAGATCTGATTTGGTCCGGATGAGAATGAGAATGTAACGACCCCATTTCCCAGCCCGGTAAATTTGGCCCAGCGAGACCGAGGCCCATCGCAGGAAACCCTAGGTGAGACACTATTTAAACCAGCCTCCTCATTATTTTATTCAAGAAATCCCTAAGCCTTAGATCTTTGCAGAGTTTGAGCCGTCGAGCAGATCTGAGTCCGTACAGCCAGTGTCACCGTAGACCGAGATCGGGACCGCCGACCAGTCGCCATCAACCGCCGAAGGTAACCGTGAAACCACCATTCCCGATTTGATTATAAACGGCCGTTCACTAAATCGATCATAACTCTTAAACTGTTTGGAATTTCGTGATTTTAAGACCACCACCGTGATCTTGACGTCGATACGAGTCCGGAGCTAGAAGACCAGCCGCAGACCACCGCGCACGCGCCCTCACGCGCCTCCACGCGCTGCCGCTCCTCCGCGTGTGCATCTCACGCTCCGCCGCCTAACACCGCCGTTTGCCGGAGTCTTCGTCGCCGGTGACTGATCCGGTAAGCCGTCGTCGTCCTTCTCGCCGCCGGTGACCGTCGCCGGTGACTCGCCGGTGACTCGGCAACTCGGCCGAGTTGACTCGGCGAGTCAACACCGCGACTCGGTCAACCGGCTGGGTTGAATCAATTGCGGTTTGGTTAAGTTAACCGGTTAATTATAAAATCGATTCCTGGTTTAAATTAATCGATTTTGGGTTAGGCTGAACCGGAGACTAAATTGATTTAATTTTGGTTTAGGAAAAACAATCGGTCCAATTGAAATTGATTTTGGTTTAACAAAACCGGTGGGTTAAATCAATTTCGATTTGGTCAAGGGTTGACCGGCTTGGGTCAGAGTTGACCGGGTTTTTGCTATATATTAGTATTAAATTATATTTATTCGGAGTGCTATGTCTAAGTCAATGAAATTCGGGCTTAGCATCCCATACCTCACTGAGTGACTCCCCTGTTACTCATTCCTCATTTTCCTCCCTTTCAGGTGAGACAGACGAGTAGGAGACTGATCGGACAGCTGGTGTTTCTAGGCGTTTTCATTTGTTTTATTCTCAGACTTATATTCTATTATTTTCAGCGATTATTTCAGTATTTGAGTTATTGGATTTATGGATTTATTTCTTTATTTATATGGAAATCGACTTTAAGACTTTTATCGGATTTTTGAGACACAATTGTGGTTTGGTAACAAATCTCAATGTCCAATCTTTGAGGCTTTATCATTCTTGTGTGAAAGCCTCCTCCATAGACTTTTCTCCTTTGTCTATCATCTCAGCAATAAGGAGTGCTCGAAGCATTGCAAACGGGTGTGAGAAGTTTCTGTTGCACACTCTGGATTTCCTAACACCATCTGAGAAGTAAGGAGTCATTGGTAACTGAGAAGAACATCTCTTTGGTCGTTTCCTCTTCTTCCAATTTCTCCTCTTCTTTTCCACAGACTTAAGTAGTCTCACTCCAAATTTCCTGACATCATCGGAGAAGTGAGGAATCAATGATAACTGAGAATCCCTTTTGGTTATTTTCCTCTTCCTCCAATTCATCATCTTTCCCCCAGAATTGTCTGAACGCGTGGTGGTATCTCCATCAAAAATATTTCCACACACTTCATACTCATTCTGCTCTGATTCGCGTCTGGTATCGATCGATGAACCAGTGGTAGTGTCGATCAATGACAGATTGATGATGTCGATCGGTGGTATCCGGTAGATGTCAATCGATGGTGGAGTGATATTATTGATCGATGTGTTCTGAACAATGTCGATCGAGACTTCTTCTCTGAGGCTTTTGTCGACTTCAGTTCTACACCTCATCTCCCTCTAAGAAGCTACTACATGCTGATGATCATTAAATACTCCATTGCAGGAATCTAGATGTATACCTCTATTTGGTGGAATAGGAGATTCAGCTTCAACCACGGTACATGGAACAACAATCTTCACAGGGTCATGTATCCTCTTCACTCTTTTGCAAATCCCAGGAGCTTCTTCTGCGCATGTGGATCTTAGGTGTTCAGGGACAGCAAGGTATGAGGTCTCAGACTCGTGCATCCTCTCCTCAATCGGTTCCAGCTCAACTGTGAATCATGGTAGCTCGTCCAACCATGTGTGTCGATCGATGCACTCGGATGGGTGTCGATCGATAATGAATGGTGGATGTTGATCGATCTCATCAGGTTGGTATCGATCGACTCTAGCCTTTGACGAAGTCTCCAAATATTTTCTCATAGTGTTCCGCTCGTCGTCAAGCTTCTGTTCTGACTCAAGCCATTCCTCCAGCTCTATGAAGTCTCTCATAGTGACTTCTACACTCGAATCCAAGTCTCCAAGTTGTTTTCCACCCTCGAACTCCAAAAATTCTTCTAGCTCCAAGAAATCTTCCATGGTGATCTCTTTTTCTACATATTGGTTGGGATAACAACTTGATACATCAATGCTCTTCTGTGTCGAGTCTGCAATGTCCTTAGGACAACTCGAATTTTCAGGGATTTCGGGTGGCGTCGATCTGTGACAAACGTCTCTGTCGATCGATGTTGAGATGCTGGTGTCGATTGATGCTGAAGTGATAGTGTCGATCGATGTCCAGGGTCGCGGGGTCGATCGATGCTGAGCTTGTGTTACAAATATCGGCTTCTTCTACTCTACTCAGCTCTCCAGATTCATGTTGTTCATCACCCTCTACCTTATATTCCAGCATAGGTATTATCTCAATCTCTAGATTTGCTGCAGCATTACATCGGAAGTTGTTGAGGAAGGCGTTTGTGATGTCTTTCCAGGTAGTAACAGATCCTTGTGGCAACTTCCTGAACCAACATGCTGCTTCTCCAGCAAGAGAATATGAGAATAATTTGCAAAAGTAGTAGTCTTCAGGGACTCCATTGCATTTGATGGTCGAAGCTAAATCTTTGAATGCCTCTAAGTGGTTAGTGGCATCTTCATAATGAAAACCATGAAAAGGAGTCTGACCCACAAGAGAGATATATGCAGTAGGTAGCTCAGGGATGGAACTCTTGAATGTTGAACTACGCAATGAAGCCTTTTAGCATATAAATCCTCAGGACTGTTGTAGTCTTTGAGTACTCTTTGTCGTTCTGTCCCAGCATTCACAGCAGTAGCATCAGGGATTTCGAGAGGTATCGATCGATGAGACAAGTCTGTATCGATCATTTCTGAAGTGCTGATATCGATCGATGCTGAAATCGAATCACTTGTATAAGCTTTTTCTACTGTGCTCGGTTCTCCAGATCCATCTTGTTCATCATCCTCAACCGTACCATGGTTGACCAGCTGTCTTCTGTTCAGTTTGTCCCTCTCTGTATCCTCATAAGCATGTTGATCCTGAATGTCTGGCTGCTTGACATGAGTTGTTGGGGTCTCAGAATCTCCATTCTGCTCGCTGTAAACATAATCAATAATCTGGCTGATACTAGTCATTACTCCTTTCTCACGATCTTCAATCATCTTGTCAATCATGTAATCAAACCTTTTACTGCGAATTGCTACAGCTTCACTGAAAAATTTACCTAGGAAGGCGCTTTTGATGTCTTCCCAACAGGTTAGAGATCTTGGCTGCAACTTACTGAACCAGCTAAAAGCATCTCCAGATAAAAAATATGGGAAAATCTTGCAGATAATGTGATCTACATGTACCTCATTCTGCGCGTTTGCTGATGAGAGGGCTGATGAGGCTAACCCCTCGAGTGTCTTGATAAGATCTTTGGGATTTTCAAAAGGAAGACCTTTGAAAGGGTCCTCGCTTCCAAAATCATACCATTGGCTAGTCAAATTAAAGTCGTTTGTCTCAGCAACATCAATCACATCAGGGATTACATCACCGTCTGCATTAATCAATTGTCCTCTGGTGTTGCAAGGACGACTTTCTTCGTCTCGCCAGATACCTTTCTTATCGATCTTAAGAATGAGTGCTCTGACCTCCTTTGTCTCCCCGCAAGTGGTGTTGGTCGACTCTTGATGAACAAAATTTTTCGGCGTCGGATGAACAGTGTCCGGATGAATAGTACCCGAATGAACACTGTCGCGGTGAACAGTGTTTTGATGAACAATACCGCGATGAATAGTGCTGCGATGAACAGTGTTTCGGTGAACAGTGCTAAAGTGAACAGTATCGATCGACACCGGATGAACAGTGTCGATCGACGTCGGATGAATAGTATCGCGATGAACAGTGTCACGATGAACATTATCGATCGACACGGGATGAACAGTGTTGATCGATTTCGGATGAACAGTGTTCGAATGAATAATGTTTTCGTGAATAGTACTGGGATGAACAGTAATCGGATGAATAGTCATCGGATGAGTAGTACCTGGATGAACAGTACCCTCGTGAATAGTATCACGATGAACAGTACCTCAGTGAACAGTATACATGTGAACAGTGTTCGCGTGAACAGTGTCTTTTGACGATTTGTGTACTCTGTCGATCACCGGTTCTTGTAGGGTGTCGATCGATTCGTGATGGACGATGTCGATCGATTTGTGGTGTATGCTATCGATCGATGCTACTTGGAGGGTGTCGATCGTTACATCCCTCGTAGACTTACGGATAGTGCATAAACCAGCAGGTTGCTTCTTTGAATAAGCTAAAAATCATTTCTTCATTGTTGCTTCTGGTATGTACCTGAAACAGAAGAAAAAAAATTTTATGAGATTTTTGAACAATAATAAAACCTAAACAAAATCTAACTAAATAAGATCTAGTGGCGATGGAAGATCCCCGGCAACGGCGCCAAATTTGATACCACTCAAATTACCCTAAGGAGTGAATTACTCTCATCAAAAGAGGTCAAGTTATAGTACTTAAGGATTGAATCCAAAAGGAGCTAAGACACACACTAGATCTAATAGTTATGATTAAGCTAGGCTAACAGTAAATAGATTATAAAGCAGTAAATAAAATATGAAATCTATTAAATAGCAAGGGCGAACAAGGTAGTTGTTCTTATGAAACCAAGGTAGTTGATGGAATGATGGGTGCTAGATCTAGGGCTTCTATTCAGGTATTGGGGATTATAATTTCTATAAATGCCTAACAAGTTGCTTGCATGATACTATAGATCTCAGCCGCTTAACATATGTGGTAAATCACTGGTTAAAATATCTAGATCTCTGGCCACACCTTTCGCATCATGACACAGAAAAAGAGTCGATTGATATCCTTTTGAGATATCGAGCGATACACCTTTCGCAGCGCCGATCGATTCACCTGTCGGGATATCGATCAACGGCTTCTAAATCTGCCTAGGCGCGAGCCGAATATGACCACAAGGTCTCAAGGAGGAACTGTCGTTCTTCTCAACGGGAGACAGGCAAGCTCAAATGGATAATTCAAGATAATCTAAGATCCTAGTGATCTATATTCTAGTTAGCTAATCTAGAACAAGCATAGAGTTCAATCCAATTGATGAATATCACAACTTAGCAAGTATAGTTTAGGGTTAAAGCGACATGCAGTGTGCTGTGTCGATCGATATACAATCTTCTTCTCGGCAGCTTCCTCTCGCGAGGCAAACTGACCACTCTTCAGTAAAACGGGCATAACTTCCGATCTAACCGTTGGATTGATCTCAAACCGGTGGCATTGGAAATCTAACTCAAAGAAATAGCTTGTGTCCAAAAGATGGGCTAAATCCAACGGTGGTAAGGTCTCCATCGAGAGCTAAACATCTGAAGCGTCTGTGCAGTCCTGCACTGCGAAAGACTCCAAAAGGCACCAAAATCACTATATTTCTCCAAATCGTCCCTGAACCTATAAATACTCTAAATAGACTCCAATACATAATAAATAGTCCATAAAACACTTATATATCATGGGTAAAAATGGGTAAAATCCATGGTATATCAAATACCATGCCTAAGTGTTTTTTGACGGCAAGCAGAAAGAAAGCAAGCAAGCAGAGAGTGTGAGAGAAAGCTAGAGTTTTATTTGTTTTGAGAGATTGGAGAGATATCATTGAGAGATTTTGATTGAACTCCATTTGTTTTCTATTCTCTATCTAATGCAATTTCTTTACTTATCTTGTGTTATGAATTGCATAGTTATGTCTGAGTAGTCTACTTGTTAGATCTAGGGTTTAAATAGGTTTGTGGGATTAGCCCCAAACTATACTTGCTCAGTTGTGATATTCATCAAATGGATTGCACTCTATGCTTATTCTAGATTAGCTAACTAGAGCATGGATCACTAGGATCCTTATATCTTGAATTATCTGTTTGAACTAGTTTGTCTCCTGTTGAGAAGAGCGAGAGCCCTCCTTGAGAACTAGTGTTCATTATCGGCTCGCGCCTAGGTATTTCTAGAAGCCGTCGATCGATATCCCAACTGGTCAATCGATCGGCGTTGCGAAAGGTGTCTCGCTCGATATCTCTAAATATATTGATCGACTCTTTTTCTGATCAACAGACGACAGTTGAGATCAGAGATCTAGTTATTTAACCAGTGAAATATCACTGATTGTTAAGCGGCTGAGTTCTTTAATATCCTGCAAATAACTTATTAGACATTTATAGATATTATAATCTCCAATACCTGAATAAAAGCTCTATGTCTAGCACTCTTCATTATCATTTAAACAACCATCATATTGTTAGTGGAGCAACTAATTGATTAATTGATTAGATTTAATTGGTTCTCTAGTTCCTCGTAATTCGATCCCTAAGTACTATAGCTGAACCTCTTATTTGAGAGAGTAAAGCACTCTATAGGGTAATTTGAGTGGTATCAATCTTTAAAATTATTGGTTTATTGGTAGTATCTTAGTTAAGGGTTCTTACAACTTCTCTTGTGATCTATAAATCACCAGTGACACAAGACAACAACGACAACACTTTTCTTGTGATTTATAAAGTTTCTATGACACAAGACAACAACTACAACAGACACACATATCTTGTGACACTCCAACAGACACGTCCATAGATCACACTACACCTCCCATATCTTTCAAACATAACATCAATTAATTACTGTGGTCTGTGGCTGTGGCTGCGAAGAAGTCAAGGATTCAGAGAGGAATGAGAAGAGTACGGGTTTGATTGAAACAACAGCTGTTAGGAAAGTAGCCATTGCGGAGAAGGAAGGAGATAATGCGGGAGAAGAAGGTCTTGTGTTGTGCTGTGTTGTGTGCTATCAATATCAACATTACGCATATGCCGTTCTCTCAAATTACATAAAGAGAACTCTAAAACACATAATTTTCAATCAGATATAAACGGAACCCCAATTCAACCCTAAAGACAGAAACTTTGAGCTTAAAAAATGAAGAAAAAAAAATGAAATTGAAAGGGATTTTGGATACTAACCAGATTGTACTTAGCATTTGTAGTTGCTGATCGATAGCTTCTGGAAGAACCAGAAGAGGAAACAGCCCACATATCGTCTTCCATCTTCGATTCTGATCGATAGCTTCTGGATGTTTAATTTTCCTTGAAATCTAATCGAAGCTAGTTTAAGTACAAATGGTTTTACAACTCTCTATATACTGCTTCTACAATATATTGTTACTACTTCATCAGTTTTATCAATCGAGACCTTACTATTGCCATTAGAATGCATTTAGAGTCAAGTCTAGCATGTGAATATTGGATAAACTAATTTAGTTCAATTCTAGAAATTTAATACAGCATACTTTTGTATGCCTTTTTATAGTATGGTTCATGAAAAGTCATGACGCTTCTACGAGATCAATTTAAGGCTGACAGAATTTGCATATCATGAAGGGAACATGTATATAGAGATTTGTAAAACCATTTGTACTTAAATAGACGGACGCGGAGCAGGGGCGGATACAAAAACTTGATTAGACGGTGATACAATACCTATGTTTAATTTTGAAGTTTGCAGCATTCAACACATGTAATAGTAATTGCTTGAGGGGGAAAATTAGTTGGGGGCACATGGCCCTGTAGGCTTGGTTGTATGTCCGCCACTAACGCAGAGGAAATATGACATACTATCTTCTTTAAAGTCACTGATAGGAAATATGACTTTAAAGAGGATAGTATGTCATTTTTGCATAAATTGGTCAGATATTCTAGCCTTATCCTTCATGAGCCGATGTTAGGTTAAACAAGTTGAATATGGTCCTAAAACATAAGGATGGATTGTTATGTGAGGAGTATTTCAAAGTGTTGCAAGATCTTCTGGAGTGAATCTGTGACAAGTCGTGTTAGAGCCAGTTTATTGTTATGTTGCTTCTCTAAGCGCCTAAAACGTGTAAGCAGGGAACCTCATTCGGTTGAGGATATTTGGATGACATTTGAAGTGATGTAGGAGTTTATTTTCAACACTATTCTGAGGGTTTGAGTTATAAATCTGATTGGAGGTAAAAGTTGTTTTGTAATATCACAATGAACGATCCAGGAAATCTTCTTGTGCACAAAGGAGTACAAAATACGAGGGGGGAAATGTCATGTAAAATTTATCATTAGATGTTTTGTAACGAGTTACGATTCATAGGATCATCAAAGTTGACAGGTTTTCACTGCAGCGAAGGGCATGCATGACTGAGGGTGGTTAGGTCCTTTGGAATTAGGCAGACTAGCTAGGAGAAGCTACTGGTTGGCTACCAAAGCTATGCATGGCGCAACATACAAACTAAATAGTCTACTCAACAAGGGGATTAGCTAATCTTCTTTGAGACATGTTTCACTCAACAAGAGATTCAGAGAATCGCTTGAGACAAACTTCAAGTTTTGATTATTGAATTGAAAAAAGAATAAGAGTTTAACAGAGATCTTTGTAAATATGAATATCAAAGCTGCCTCTCAAAATAGCGTATAAGTATAACTCTAACAAAAATCCAAACATAAAAAAAAGGTAATGACTAAAAGCCCAAACACAAAATAATACAATAAAAATATCAAAATGTCCATAATCTCGTCATGTTAATTGTAAATATGTGTTTCACCAGGTTCCATTTGTACAGAAAAAGATTTCTCTAAATTTGAAATCATTGTGTAGCAAAAACGAGCAGAGGTAGGTGAATCCATAACATGTATAAGGTAGTTGCATATCAATATGTTTGACCCAAAATGATGTGATCCTGATCAACAACAGATAAAAAGATTTTGAGTTTGGTTTAGACAAGAAGAACATAAGAAGTTGTAAAATCAAAGAAAGGTCTTATTTGTCTCACTCGCCATTCTTGATCGCCTCAAGATCTAAGTCTCACTCATATTTTCTTCTGATTACAATTCTCAATCTTAATTCCTGAACTCCATCAATACTCTTATTCCTTATACTAAAGAACTCTTACATGCAAATATTCTAAAAAAATTAGAATTTTCTTCTTCAAGTCCCCAACTCATCTACCAAGCCCACAACTTTTGTGTACTTTACCTAAATAGTTGACTTCTCTTTATTTGTAGTGATTCCCTTGTTCATTAAGTGAAGATGCTAGAGAAACAATACCATGAACTTCAAATCACATGATTTGAAGAAAGAACTAAGGACTGTGAGTCAAGTAATTAACAGAAGAACCAACCATTGTTGCTTAGAAGTCTGGCTAAAGACTGTGAAGATGTAGCAAAAAGAAGTAATGATGCCTCAGCTTGAGAAAACGAACAGAGAAGGGATGTCAAGAAGGTAATCCAAATAATGTAACAAAATCAACACAATGTACACAAGGTAAAAATAACAATCGCATTCCTAGGTGCATGACAGCTACATTGTACTACCATAGATATTAAAACTGATTCCATGATTATCCTCAATTAATCTGGGTTTTGAATAAGAATAGCTCAACATAACGGAAAAAATTAGATTACAAAAAAAAATATAAGAAAAATGATAGAAACTTTACACTGAGTCAGCTTTTAAGTTGCTCAAAATTCCAAATCAATAACTTGTTTCTAGGTGATAAGTTTGTACTGAGATCGTTAACATGATTCTAAGTTTGTTCATGTCAATATCAATAACAATAGTAAGAGATAGGGGAAGTATTACAGAATATTATATATTTTTGTCAAACAGATGCAATTAAGGAAAGTATGGTAGACTAGAAACATATAAATAATTATGTACAAGCTCACCTTCCTGAATTTCTCTTTATAAAATTTAAGAAAACTAAAAGCAGAATCAAATTTTGAGTAGAATAATCTAAGATAAGTCGGAAATGGACTGAGATAATACATCTAAATATATGTTGAAGAGATTGATGATTGCAGCGGGTGTAGTACGAAACTGAGACGATGGAGGAGATGAAAAAAAGGGACAGTGCACTGTTATTGATCCATTGCCTCTGACCACATCGCTTGTTTGTAATCTTTCTTAGCTACTTGAAAATTGGTATAAGTTTTTGTTGTTAATGAAAGAACTTTCATATAACAAAACTTGCATAAAATGGATAATATTAAAAAAAAATAGTTCAACATGAAGAAAACATAAAATGAAGATAACACTAGAAACTTGTAGGAAACATAAAACTGAATTCGACATGAAACGAAGATAATACTAGAAACAACTCTGAAACACAACTTGCATAAAATGGAATGGCTGGATTCCTATATTTCTCTATTACATGTTGACCTTTTATGACCTTCAATACCACATCGACTGCATTTGTGACATTTAGAGCGCTGAGAACCTTGTGACGAACAGATCTTGTCTTCAACTATCTCGTATCTGTGTTTTCGTCTCCTACCTACAGCTCTTCTAGTCTTTGGAGGAAGGACTTTCGACTGCTTTACGTGAGATGGGACAATCCATGAATCTTACGGGACACTAATAGGATTTATGCTTTCTTCATAGACCGGTCTCCATGAAGCAGTTGTGTACATGTCGTCAGTGAGTGTGTGTGCTTATTTGCCTACACTGAAACCTGCTTTTATGGCGTACGTGCATGGGATTTTCAATAAATCGAATTTACCACATGAACATGTGCGTCTGACCAAGTCAACCATACATTAAAAAGTGTCACCTTGAACCAAAAACATGTGATCGCCAACTGAGAAAACGTTAAACTTCTTACCCTTTTCAATCATTTGGTCAATCTTCTTCTCCACAACAATGGTTAGTGGCTGTGTATACTTAGAACTTAAAGTTCTACGTTTGAAAAACCAGCGAGTTATCATTTCCCTTATACTGTCCAAAAAATGTATAATTGGAAACTCCCTTGGCTAGCGCAAAGCATAATTTATCGATTAAGCAGGATTAGTGGTATTCATATCATACATGTAACCTGGAAATTGAGAAAGAGCCCACTTTCTCACTTCATATTCTATTAGATAGTTTCCAATTGCAGGACTAATTGAGAAAATAGCACTTAGCATCTTCTTAAAATTAGCATTTCGATAAGCTTTAGAAGCCTTTGCAACCAAACCAGCGACACCTTTCCCCCTGAAATATGTTACAACATTGTTCAGCGAGTGGTGAATGCAAATTCCATTATTAGATTGCGGATACACTTTTGCAAGAGCTTTAGCAATTGAGGTATTCCTATCAGTCACAAAACTAAACTCTGATCATCAGCAATGACAACATTAAGTTGTCTCATAAACAATTCCCACGAGCAGTCATTCTCTTAGTCGACAACTCTAAATGCAATAGGATATATGTTCGAGTTTCCATCTAAAGCAGTAGCAACCAATAATACTCCTTTGTATTTGCTCTTCAGAAAAGTCTTATCCACAACATTAACTTTCCAGATGGCAGCATAAAAACCGCAAATAGACTGACTATATGAGATGAAGAGGAATCTGAATCTCCCATTGGTATCAGTTTCGTAAAATGTGTGTGATCCTGGATTAGCTTCCCACATCAGGTGCAAGTATTTGAGAATTTTTTTCATAACCTTTATCCGGAATACCTCTCACTGCATTTACTGCAAATTCACGTGCCTCCCATGCTAAGAGGATAATATCTCAAATCCATGCTCAGTATGCAAAACTGAATGATATCATTGGATATTGGCCCTTCCTTGACACTTACATGTTTATGCATAATGAGAGTACCAACTATTTTTGATGAAGATGTCTGAACAAAATTGTTCCTTGTTGATGGAATACATGAATATGATCAGGTATATACTTTTTGATAAAAAAAAATATGAAGAACATGTTAATCACTCTGCACAAACACGCCAGCTGTAATCATCATCTATGAAACAAACGTACCAAACTTTTTTATCTGATTTCCAAGCTTGTAGTCAAAATTTTCATTATACATTTTTGCTAGTAAAATGTTGACCCTTCTTCACAACATTAACCAGAGAAAAGCGGACAGACTTTCCGTTGATCATATCTTTGTCACGCTTGTTATCATCATCACTTTCATCTGGCTTGATATATTCTCCAAGCTCGACTTCACCATCAATATCATGTGAAACTTCATACGATTCCTCTCTGTTAGCTGACTCAGTAGCTTCTTTATTCAAGTTCAAATCGAATTTGATATTCCTTGTCTCGACCTTAGATCGAATATACACACATAACCGCGTCAGAGCTTTGTTCTTTGATATCACTCAAATTACCCTAAGAAGTGATTTTACTCTCATCAAAAGAGGTCAAGTTATAGTACTTAGGGATCAAATCCACAAGGAGCTAAGGCACACACTAGATCTAATAGTTGTGATTAAGCTAGGCTAACAGTAAATAGATTATAAAGCAGTAAATAAAATAGTAAATATATTAAATTGCAAGGGCGAACAAGGTAGTTGTTCTTATGTAACTAAGAGTTGTTGATGGAAGGATGGTAGCTAGATCTAGGGCTTCTATTCAGGTACTGGGGATTATAATGTCTATAAATGTCTAACAAGTTGTTTGCATGATACTATAGAACTCAGCCGCTTAACAATTAGTGATCTCTCACTGGTTAAATAACTAGATCTCTGATCTCAATTGTCGTCTGTTGACCCAAAAAAAGAGTCGATCGATATCCTTTAGAGATATCGAGCGATACACCTTTCTCAACGTCGATCGATTCTCCTGTCGGGATATCGATCGACGTCTTCTAGAAATGCCTAGGCGCGAGCCGATAATGAACACTAGGTCTCAAGGAGGGCGGTTAGCTCTTCTCCAAAGAGAAAACTAGTTCAAACAGATAATTCAAGATATAAGGATCCTAGTGATCTATGCTCTAGTTAGCTAATCTAGAACAAGCATAGGGTGCAATCCATTTGATGAATATCACAACTTAGCAAATATAGTTTGGGTAATCCCACAAACCTATCTGAACCTTAGATCTAACAGGTGGATCTATTCAGACATGATAGTTGTCACAGAAATCATAGATGAATGGATGAAAAGCATAAATAATATAAAACCAAAAGCAAAGGAGTTCCAGGAGGACTCTGAAGGAGATCCTCCCTTCTCTCCTAACTAAGAACAATGAATAAAAGAAAGCGTAGAAAGCGTAGCTGTCAACAATGAATAAAAGAAAGCGTAGAAAGCGTAGCCGTCAACAATGGCTTAGAAATAACATAAAAAGGGTTTCTGGTCGTCAAAGGTATTTTGGTAACTTTCTGGTGACTCCTGGGCTTCAGTCGGTCATGAAATATATTTGGCCCACATTATGATGTCCCTGTAGATCGACATGCAGTGTGCTGCATCGATCGACATATAATCCTCTTCTCGACAGCTTCCTCTCGCGAGGCAGACTGACTACTCTTCAGTAAAACAGGCATAACTTCTGCTACGGGATGCGGATTGACCTCAGACCGGTGGCATTGGAAAGCTAACTCAGAGCTCTATCTTTTGTCAAAAGATGGGCTAAATCCAAAATTGGGAAGGTCTCCATCGAGAGCTAAAATCTGAAGCGTCTGTGCAGTTCTGCACTGCGATAGACTCCAAAAGACACCAAAATTACTTTATATCTCCAAATCGTTCCTGAACCTGTAAATACTCTGAAAAGACTACAATACAGAATAAATAGTATCTATAACACTTATATACCATGGGTAAAAATAGGTAAAATCCATGGTATATCAACTCCCCAAACTTACCCTTTTGCTTGTACTCAAGCAAAACCAACAGGCAGTCTCTCTGAAAGAGGTTTGAAAACAGCATGGACTCAAAAGATTTTAAAAACTCAGTTCATCATCTCTTTAGTAGTGCAAACCAAATCATTAAACATCCTAACCTTAGAAGCACATTATACAATATCCTAGTATAGCAATCAAATTCCACTAGTTCCACAACCTAACAGATCATATCTAACAATCCCCTCTACTAACCTCATTTCTTGCATAAAAATAAAATTGTAGGCTTTACTTTGGGAGTATTGATCAAAAGACACATGGATTCAACTCAAACAAGTTTCTGAAAACACAGGTAGTCTTCTCTGATCCCTTTCTCCCCTCATCTCTCTTCTCTGAATCTCTTATTAGTTTCAATTTCAACAGGTTTCGATGCCAACACAGGTCATCTAGTTTATCTCATTGACATTGCATTTGTAACTCATACATTTTGACAAAGTGTAGCGAATAATGGGGTCTCAGGTAATTTACCTATCCCTCGTTTCCACAATGTGTGATCATCCTTGAGACTTAGAATAATGGGGTCGCAGGAGACACTCCTACCCCTCTGGCTCTCAAGAAATCATTCCAATCTTTTATAACATAAACTTAGATCTTGAGATGCCGAAAAGAGAGAAGGAAGAGAACCAGAAACACACAGACTTTTTACCTTCCAGGCTTGCAGGAGGATTCTGATCCCTTGTATACCAAGCCCCAAGACAAGCAAATCAAGTCAGTATTAGGTTGTAGGTCAGCTTTGGTTCCTTCAAACAATTTCAGCAAGTGCAAATATAGTTGACAAGTTGATCCACTTTAGTATCTCTAGTATTTCTGCAGTCAGTAAATCTAAGACTAGTCTAAAGAGTGGTTAGATGACAAGTAATAAAGCGAATAAGATCATTATCCCCTTCTTGACTCAATAAAAACATTTTTGAAAATATTTTAGATAAGACTCATGAAATAGATAATCACTAGTAATCCCCCCCCCCAGACTTAAATTACACTGTCCCCACTGTAAAACAACAGGTGGTAAGGTGGAAATCATAAAGCAATAGCACAAAATTAACAAGTAAGAATGATATACCAGCTCGCTAATGTAGGTGACGATCGACACAATGAAGTGACAATCGATCGTTGTAGATGAAGCGCTGTCGAACGATATCGATATGGTCTCATCAGTCGATGGCTAGAGAGATCGTTTGACACAATGAAGAGACAATCGATCGTGTGATATGAAGTGCTGGCGATCGATATCGAGCTGGTCTCATCGGGCGATGTGCTGAGCAATCGTTTACATGGATCCTTTTTTTTCTTTTTTTTTCACTAACTAAAACACAATATCAGTAGAACCTCCCCCAGACTTAAACAACACTGTCTCCAGCGTTATACAGTCCAAGATCGGTGGGAGAATAAATCATAAGGACAATATTTAACAAGGAAAAATGGTATACCTCACTTTAATGTGAATATCAATCAACACAGTTAAGTGGCGATCAATACCCTTGATGCTCTGTCGATCGATACAGTTAAGTGGCGATCGATCGATGCTAGTGATGCTCTGTCGACCGATGCTGGCCAGCCATGGTTGATTCTTGTGGAGACTCATCTACCTTGAATATCTCCCCTGTATTTTTACTTAACATAAAACACTAAAAGTTAGTAATAGATAAATATCAAACCGATAATTTTTTTTCGGATGAACAGTGAATCTGCTACAGTAGCGTTGCTACATTAACTCTGCTACAATGTCGCTCGATTTGCATGCTACAGTGTCGCTCGATTTCCTTGCTACAGTGTCGCTCGATTTCCTTGCTACAGTGTCACTCGATGGTCGTTGTGGGAACCGAAATTCGCACTGTCGATTTTGATTAAGTAAAACGGAGGAAAGCTAAGTAAACCTAACTTTCCCTGAAGGTCCGGATTCTCTGCGACAACCAACGACAAGTGATCAAATAAATGCGGAAAGGTTTTATTGAGATTTGGGACTGGACCTTAAGGAAGGCTGCCTACGTACCCCTTTCGAGGATCAAGTCGGACGTAGTTCAGTTGGAAGGGTTTGAACAAGAGATCGAACTGCCTGGCAGAGTTCATCTAGTACGAGCGTTAGTCATAGAAACGGGCATGTCGAGAATAATGCCTAGGGTTTCTATGTGCGGAACTCTAAGTAAAAGGATTGTTAGATCCTTCCGAGAGAGCAGGAGCCTGCGGACAAGATGAAAATATAACGAGAGGCGGCCGGACGTTCTAGGTCCTACCTTGCTAGTCTACCGCCTAAATTCTAAGTTCTTAACCTAACAGGAGCTCTCTAGGTCTCCAATCTCAGATTTCTCTCTCTCTTAATGATTTTCGCTCTACCCTTCTTCCTCTCCCAAAGCTCCTTTATATACTCCTTCTTATGACGGTCTATTCTCCTTCTGAGCCGCAAGGCGGGCTTCTTTCCATTTTCGTCGGCCTCCACGTTTATCGGGAAACTTGACATTTATCTTCGGGAAACTTGACATTTATTCTTCCGTCGATTTAGCATTCATCTTGTTACGTAAAGATAAACGTAAATCGTCGTATCTATCTCAGATAATCGTAGACAGACTGTCCGATCACGTTTGGCCCCTTTCGGGCCGTTTCTAGGACTTCCGTTGTTTTCTACGATCTCTTTGGAAGTTCCTCGTTCGTTCGTAGAGTTGAGACGAGTGGTGTCTTAAGATGACCATCGCTGTTTCGTACGAAGAATCTAAGATCTTCCTTCCCGTCGATATCTTACAAGTTCCCGAAATGTTTCCGACGGTCTTAGATTGGAGTAAGAAACGGAGTTTCGTACGCGGAATCTCGATGATTCGTCCTGTGAGGACTTGGAAAAGACTCGAAGTACAGACTTCAGATTGCCGGGGACTGGGATTCGTGTACCGAAGATTGTTATCCGAAGACCCGAGCCAGCACGGGGCTAGCCGCCCGGCAACCACGGCCAGCACGGGCGCTAGCCGCCGGCGGCCACGGCCAGCACGGGGCTAGCCGCCCGGCGGCCACGGCCAGCACGGGCGCTAGCCGCCGGCGGCCACGGCCAGCACGGGGCTAGCCGCCGGCGGCCACGGCCAGCACGGGGCTAGCCGCCCGGCGGCCACGGCCAGCACGGGTGCTAGCCGTCCGGCGGCTACGGCCAAGGCCGGGGTCGGCTGCTCGGTTCCTTCGGTTTACGGGTGTTCGTGTTCGTTTTTCGAAAGGTTTTTCGTATGACAAATAGACTTAGCCGTTGATTTCGAGATAACCGTTTTTGACCCCAACAGTTAGCCCCCCAGCATGCAAGATGCGGGAGCGATTTTGTGTGCGAAAGATTTGAAAATCGAAATTTTCGGCTAGGAATATTTTTATTCCTTTTCCCTCTCATTTTTCACTCACTCTCCTTTTCTCAAATTTCAGAAAACATGGCTTTCTCTCCAAACGAAAAGAAAGATTCCGATGTCGAAATGAGTGAAGCTAACCAAGCCTCACCGGCGCAGGATGCTCCTGCTCTTACGCAGACATTCGTCGAGGGGTTCAGTTCTTTTCAGGACAAGATGGAGCGACGCCGTGCTGAGATGGAGTCTAGCGTGGCAGGTCCTAGTGCTACTTCCGTTCTGACTTCCGTGGCTCCCACTCTCGGATCCGATGTTACTTTAGCTCCGGATCCCGCGGTCCTGGTTCTTGGACCCGACGTTACTCCAGTTCCGATCTCCACACTTCCAGCCTCTGGACCCGATGTCTCTTTGCCTGCTGGAGAAATTGTCGTTCCGCAGCAAGCACCCGATGTCCAGGCTCGTCCGGAGGGCTCCCCTTTCGCGCCGATATTGGTTTCAGAGGATGCGGTGGAAGTCATGCCTCCTCCTCCAGAAAAGAAGAGGGAGATCGTCTTGGGACTTCCTGCATCCAACGCTGTTCCACCATCGAGGGGACGTTCAAGAGCTGGGGCTGCCAGATCAGCGAAGAGGAAAAGGTGTACTAGGAGTGAGGAAGGCGAGGTTTCGGCGAGACTATCGCAGCATCGCTCCAAGGTATTTTGTGAAAAACTTCTTCCCTTTGTTATCCCCTTGATTCTCACATTCTCTCGTGTGATCAGTTTGTGTCGTTGATCGACGGGATGCTTGGTGATTGCGGACTGGAGGTTACACGTTTGTCCAAGGAGCTGGATTCGTCGCGGGAAACTCTGAAGCGTACCGAGGCTGTGCTTCAATCGATTGAGAGCACTCATGCTGCCCAGACGTCGACGCTCGAACCTAGGATCAGCGATCTCGAGCGTGATCTGGGAAAGACTGTGAGCTCGCTGCTCAAGGTAAAGGAGGAGAAGAAGAGCAAGTCCTCGGAAGTTCGACGTCTTAAGAGGCAGATTCAGCGCTTTGAGGAGATGGGAACTTGCACTACGGCAGAGCTTGCCGGCCCGTCATCCTCGGGTACCCTGGTCCCGGGTTCGGAAATTCCAGAGGTCCAGGATGCTGGAATTGTTGCGGACAAGGGTGGTGAGGAAGTCGGCGAGGGCGATGGCGAGGTTGTCCCTGCTTCGGGTGAGTCGGAGGATGAGGGCGGTGTTCCGGAGGACGCCTAGGTTGATCAATCCCTGAGGGGATTTTTATTTTGATTGTATTTCGGCCGTTGGTTGGCCATCATGTATGATTTCGGGACTGGCCGTTGGTGGCTTTGAATCCCTGCCCTTTTTAGGGCGTTGTATTGAATTCGCGGTACGCATTTATAAAATATTTTGCGTTTAGAACTTCTGTTTATCGAAGTTAGAGGGGCAGGGTGTGAGTTGTCGTCTCATTCCTGCCTCCCTGACGATCACCGTATCCGTAGTTTGTACAAGCGAGATTTTCCTGCGGTTTACGATTTACGCGAAAATTCGTGGAAACGTACAGACTTGAGTGAAGAGACAAGTTTTGGGATCTCGCGTCGTTGACGCTTTGCCTATGAGATGTTTAAGATACCAGCAAGGCTGGGTTTAGGGCAAAACCTAGGTTTACTCTCAGACTGAGGCTGTGCGATGACAAATCGGCTTTCGTTTTGCCTGTTCGTGATTTTAACCTGATTCGTACCGTTTTAAAATCCGCGAAGTGGTATCGGCTTATATGATTTGTATGGGCACGAATCGAGCTACTTCCTTTACGAAGTGCTGAACCAAATTTGGATTTTTTGTATAGCGCGCTATGGGATCCTTGTCGGATGTAAAAGAGCCTACCCTTAGGTGGCTTGTCTGTTTAGGACGTTAGAGTTCGTTTGTTGTGATCAGCAACAATGATATGATGCCGTTTTAGAAGGCGTACGAAAGTTTTAATCGAAAAACGGATGTTCGGGCACGAAGCGACGTCTCGCAGTGCTTTGAAGTTTGTTTTTCTTATGCCATAGAGGACTTATGGGCTTTTTAGGAATCACGTCATGTTTCCGGGCGATAGTTTTATGGTTTGTTTGATGGATACTGGATCCATTGTTAAGGCCGTTAGGCGAATTGATTTGTGGAAAGTTTTCGAAAGTTCAGTTTTTTCGAAAATTGTGGGAGCGTGCGGGTGTACGCACCCCACTCCCCCCTTTTAAATCGGGGGGATAGCTGAACCCACCGGTTGGCGAGTTGCCTACGTACCTCTTTCGAGGATCAAGCCATCTCGTAGTTCTGTTGTCCACGTTTACGATCTAGTGGTAGTATTTCTTGAGATGCATCGCATTCCAAGTTCTCGGGATTTTTACGTCTTGCATGTTCGCGATTTGATACGAACCTGGTCGGATGACTTTTATGATTTTGTATGGTCCTTCCCAGTTTGCTCCCAGTTTTCCTGCGTTTCGTTCGGCAGTGTTTTGGAAGACTTTTCGCAAGACCAGATCACCCTCTTTGAATCTTCGATGACGCATGTTAGCGTTGTAGTATTTTGCGGCGGCCTGCTGGTAATTTTGAATTCGGATGAGGGCTTGGTCGCGAGGTTCGTTGACGAGGTCAATGTGGAAACCGAAATTCGCACTGTCGATTTTAGTTAAGTTTAAACGTAGGAAACTAAGTTGACCTAGTTAAACGTAGGAAACTAAGTTGACCTAGTTTTCCCCGAGGATCCCGGCTATCTGCTGGGCCACGCACGACGAAGTTAATACGAGTTTAGTTTGGTAATAAATGAGTAAAATAAAGAGAGCAAAAGAAAGAATCTTATTTCCGAATTCGCGGAGAGCGTTTGAACAACAGGTCGAGTCGCAGCTAGTCTCAAAACCTAGATCTAACCTAGTTGAGTCGCAGCTCGCTAAAAAGGAAATAAAAGCCTAAGTTCTAAGTTGCTCTAGAGTGGTTTCTTTCTTCTGATTTCGGATCCCCCTTCCTCTGCTCCTAGCCTTGCTTATATACTCCCATATGACGGTCTATTCTTGATGGGCTGAGTCTGCCGCGAGCTGGGCTTTTTCCATTTTCGTCGGCCTTCGTGTTTATCGGGAAAGTTGACATTTATCCTTTCGGAAATTTGACATTTATCCTTCCGGAAGTTTAACATTTATCTTGTTATGTGAAGATAATTGTAAACTGTCGTATCTATCTTTTAGAAAATCGTAAATGGGCCGTCCGATCGGGTTTGGTCCCTTTCGGGCCGTCTTCCGGACTTCCGTTGTTTTCTACGATTTCGTTGAAAGAATGCTCCTACTTGGATGTCGAGTCTTTCGGAAGATCTACGATCCATTGCTGAGGCGAATGGTGTTTTAAGATAACCATCACCGTTTTATACGAAGTCTTTCTGTCCGTTGACGTCTTACGGGTTCTCCGAAATCTTGGAGCAGGAAAAGGAGTTTTGTTTGCGGGATCTCGGAAAGTTGCAAAACACGGATAGCTGGCGACCCGGGGGCCTAGAACTTACGCACGAAGACTAGCCGCCCAACGACCCGAGCCAGCACGGGGCTAGCCGCCCGGCGACCACGGCCAGCACGGGCGCTAGCCGGCGCCGGCTACGGCCAGCACGGGGGCTAGCCGCCCGGCGGCCACGGCCAGCACGGGCGCTAGCCGCCGGCGGCCACGGCCAGCACGGGCGCTAACCGCCGGCGGCCACGGCCAGCACGGGGGCTAGCCGCCCGGTGGCCACGGCCAGCACGGGCGCCAGCCGCCGGCGGCTACGGCCAGCACGGGGGCTAGCCGCCCGGAGGCCACGGCCAGCACGGGCGCTAGCCGGCGGCGGCTACGGACAGCACAGGGACTAGCCTCCCGGCGGCCACGGCCAGCACAGGGGCTAGCCGCCCGGTGGCCATGGCCGCGACCGGAGTCGGCTGCTCGGTTCCTTCGGCTTGTGCGTGTTTTTGCGTTCTTTTTAGTTTTCCGTAGGTTTTTCCTCGTGTAGAAAACGTTTCTAGCCGTTGATTTCGAGATGATTAATCTCGAACTTAATATTTTTCCAAGGTTTCTCGATTAACGATTAGTCTCTCGAGGTTGCTCTAACATCTTTCATGTTTTTCCGAGACTTTCGGACATCGATTTCGTCTTGACCGATTTTGACCCCAACAGTTAGCCCCCCAGCTAGCTAAGAGCCGTAGGGTTTGTAGGTCCTAGCTTGCGGTATGGTTCGTGAGGAAAGTATGGAGACGAAATCGTGTCGAAGGTTGGGGTGAATAGTCAAATCCTTGCCTATAAAGACTTGTGAATTCTTTACCATTCTTATTTCACCCAAGAATCTTAAGTTAATCTCTCTCTTGCAAATTCTCTCTCTACCTTTAAGAAAAGAATGACTTCAAGATCAAAATCCTCGAGGAGGTAGTCTCACTCGTCTTCGGATAGTTTCCATGCCGAGGAGAAAGTTCTGAAACCCGAGGTTCCAGAGATTGACAGGAGCGCGTATTGCGACGCCGTCTTCGGTTCTGATGCTCCCCTTCCCGTGATCCTGATTCCCCGGCGACCTCTGAGGGCGCGTAAGGAAACTGACTCGCCGAGCGAAGTATCCCCTGAATATCTCGGAACTCTTCGAGAGTTTTATGAGGTTCCGAAGGGAGTCATGTTTCGCATTCCTCGTGGGAATGAGAGTTCGGAGCATCCTCCGAAGGGTTACTTTGCTTGCTACGAGGCGTTCCTGACGCAATGCCGACTGTGGTTCCCAATCCCTGGAGTCATTGTTCAGGCTCTCGACCGTTTTGGAATCGTAATCAGCCAGCTGAACGTGCCGGCTTTGGAAAGCTGGCTTGGCGTTGTGATTTTGAGTTACGAGTTAGGGATGGACCTTAGCCCTGCTGACTTTGAAGGGTTGTGGAACTCCAAGACGACGAGCATCAATGGAGTATACTCCGTGAAGGCGAGGACCGATTTTTTGGTAATCCATGGAGTCACCTCGCACGCTAAGGATTACGTTGACCGTTTCTTTTTCGTGAGGATAGATGGAGAGTCTGTCGAGGAAGGCTTTCTCCACCTATTCCCGACGGACTGGTTGTACCAGCGAGGTAAGATTGTCGCATCCCCTTTCTTAGGATCCGAAAAGCGAGTACTGAACATGTGTGTTTTTTTTTCTTTTTGTTCAGAGAACAGGTGTCTCGCGCATGTTCCTTCCGATCTTTCGACCAAGAGAGACATTTTTAGGACAATGCCTTGTTCCTGGAACTCCTTTACTCTTGACCGGATTCGAGGGGTGGTCGCGCTTCACCGATCGCGAGGCGGTACGCGGCCCTGTGTCAATGATGGATCCTACGTTTTTGCCCCTTCCAGGCGGAGGCGGAGATCTCAGAAGGATAAAGGGATTGCTTTCGAGGCCTCGTCGGGAAATGGTGAGCTGCCGAGATACGATCCTGACTTCACTACAGAGAATCAGGGTGTTCCTCCCCCGGGTGACTTCTTTGATGAACTCCCTCCGGCGTTTTCCCGTGACGAGTCTTTGGACAACGAGGAGAGGGACAAGGTGACTGTGGAGGGTGCTCGCTTGGTCAACGAGGTTTGTTTTCGAAACTTAAGTAAATCCCCTTTTCTTTTTATTTGACCTCGACTTCTCTGCAGGCCGTGAGAGTGTGGAACGCATCGATCGATGGAAGTTTCCGTACTGCCCGGCTGACCCGTTTCAAAGCGGAAGAAACGGAAAGGGAATTCGCCAAGTATCGGTTGGAGGTGGAGGAGCAAAAACGCCGGCAAGCCGAGGTCCAGGCTCGAGCCCTCGTTCGTGCGGAAAAGAGCGGGCGGAGAAGAGCTGCCGCCGAGCTGAACCGAAGGGTCGAAATTTTCTCTACCGAATTCGAAGCATACAAAGAGGCTTAGGACTTTGTAGGCGATTTTCGCGAGTGTCGTGGTTCGGTCGGTACTCTACACAAGATGCAGCGTGAGGGTTTCTCTCTTTCCGGCGAACTTGCCGCGATGGATGGCTCGATGAGAATATGCGCTAACGCCGAATCTTTTGTTCCTCCGATCGAAGGGAGAATTCGAGAGTTGTGGAATCCTATCCAAGTCTTGGAAGATACGGCGGATGTAGGCGCGTGAAGAGGTCGACCAGCCCGACTCCTCGTTTGGAATATCTCTAACCGATTGTTATGCATTCGATTATAATTTGTGATAGGCCAAGTGTGGCTGTTTGTATGTATGTGTTGCGATCCTTAGGAGGTCGCGTGACTTTGTGTTTCTCGGGATTGGCCGTTGGTGGCTTTTGAATCCCTGCTATGAATGCTTTTATGAATTCTGCGTTTTGATTTATACTTTCGTCAAGTGTAAAGGGTTTGAATACGTGCAGTCACTTCGTATTCAATCTCTTTTTTTTTGTCGCTTGATCCGTAGGTTACTTTGTAGCGAACGTTAGGTTTGTAAGCGATAAGAGGCAAATTTTGGAATCTCGTATTTTGGATACTTATGCCTATGAGATGTCTTAGATACCAGCAAGGCCGGGTTTAGGGCAAGACCTAGGTCTACTTTCGGACTGAAGCTGTGCGATGACAAATCGGCTTTCGTTTTGCCTGTTTGCGATTTCGACCTCACTCGTACCGTTTTAGAATCTGCGAAGTGCTTATCGGCTTATATGATCCGTTTGGATACGAGTCGAGCTACTTCCTTTACGAAGAGCTAACCAAAATTTGGATTTTTTGTATAGCGCGCTATGGTATCCTTGTCGGATGCAAGAGGACTTCGTTAGAAGCCAGACTACGAATTTGATTGAGTGAAATGTTTCTATGTTTTTCCGTCGGGGCCAATCGACGGAAATGAACTTTAGAGTCGCGGACAGACTGTTTGATAGAGTTTTTTAGAGTCGCAGATGCACTGTTTGGAGGAGAATGGAGAATCAAGACTTTTCGGGAACTAACGACGTCTCGCGTTCCTCAAAGATATGATTTTCGTTTTCCGTAATGTTTATGCGTTGAGTAAGCATTTGAATTAAAGACTTATAATGTAGAGTACATGTGAAAAGTATTTTTGCGGGAGTACAAGGATGTTTGTCCCCATCTTCCCCCCCCCCCCCCTTTTTGGTGAGGGGGATAGCTGAACTCGTCGGGTTGCGACGAGCTGCCTACGTACCTCTTGCGAGGATCAAGCCATCTCGTAGTTCTGTTTCTATCGCGGTTGCTATTACTTCACGATTTCCGGCGCCTTGACTGTTTCAGCTAAGTCGGTGGTCGCGTTGGGAGTTAGGTCATCCGTTCTTTCGGCGATGGACTCGAGGATTTTCCCGCTATCCTGAGTTGTGGCCTGTTCGGACAAATCCGAGCTGTTTTTTGCTGAGTTCTCGGAGATACTCAGATGCTTCTTAGTTCGCTTCGGGTTAGCTACTGGGGCGTTCCGATTGCTGCACAATTTATGTTCGGCCAGGAAGCAGAGTCGCGACTGTTTTTGGCTTCCCCAGATTACCGCTGTTCCAGTCGGTGTTGGAAACTTGACGCTGAGATGGTAAGTGGACGGGACTGCCTTCATGGCGTTTATCCAAGGAGTTCCCATTATGGCGTTATAGATAGCCGGGTCATCCACTACCGCGAATTCGAGTATCTTCGTGACTTCTTTAGCCATGACCGGGAGTCTGATTTTTCCGAGGGTCATGGACGTGACGCCCGAGAATCCAGTCAACGGTCTTGGTTCTGGGATGACTTCTCCGAGGGGTATGTTCATCCTCTGCAGAGTGTCGCGGAACATGATGTTGACCGTGCTTCCTGTGTCGAGATCCTGAATCACCAAGTCGATGACCAGAGGATCGTAGTGGGGTTTATCGAGTCCGGCCGTATCCTGTTCCTCGAAGATGATTGCGTGATTGGGAACGTCGTCCTCTGGACACCATCCGGGGCTTGTTTCGGCCCTCCGTCCGTAGGCTTTGATCGACGAAACGGAGTCCTGGTAAAAATGCGATCCTCCGATGATCATGTTGATCCTTTGGCGGTTGTTGTTGTTTCCTTTGCCGTCTTGTCTCCGTCCGCGTTTTTCGCCCGATTGAGTTCCAGGAGCGTTATTCTCGGGATTGGCTCCGTCGGTCTTCGGCGGACGGTCAGAATCTAGGAGCAGGTCTTTCACACTCCTGACCGTTGCTAGTTCGCCGGCAAGCAGCTTCGTAATGAGTCTAGCGCCGAGGACTTTGCAGTTGGCGGTGGAGTGACCTCTCGTCTGATGGAACTCGCAGCTGGAATTGTCCTTGTACGAGTTCCACGTCCAAGTGTTTCCGGCGGTCCTTCCTTGTTCGGAATTGACGGCGTAGTTATGTTCGCCTTGGACGTCTTCCCTTTCGTGATGGACGTACTTGTCGTTACGAGAGGTTTTCTTCTTGCCGGACGCTTTCTGCGGTCCATGCTTTTGCGCTAGGACTTTCATCTCTTCTTCCATGATGATGAAATCCGTCGCCTTGTGGAGAGTGTCCTGGATGGTGGCCTCTCCAAAGAAATCCACTTTCGGAATTTCGATTTGTACCAGAGGTTTTTTCTCAGGGCGTCGATGGCGACTCTGTCGCTGAGGCCTGTTACCCTGGACATCACGAGTTTGAACCTCCTTATGTAGTCGCGGAGCGGTTCATCTTCCTTTTGAATTAGACTCCAAAGGTCTACGTCGGAAGTTTCCCTGTCCATGAACATGGAGAATTACTTCAGAAAAGCTGAAGCAAGCTGGCAGAAACTTCCGATGGAGTTTATTTTCAAGTGTGAGAACCACTCGAGCGCAGCACCTCTGAGGTTCTCGACGAATAGGAGACAGCAGCCGACGTCCTTTTCCCGCTCCGGAAGTTTAGACCTCGCCATCGCAATCTGGAAGGACTGCAGATGTGCCTTCGGATCTGTGGTTCCGTCGTAGGTGGGAAGCTTTATTTTCCCGGGATCTGAGACTCGTGCGTCCGTGATTCGAGAGGTGAACGGAGTCTTTCTCGATTCCTCGAGGAGTAGGTCGATCTCGGGGGCAGTGCTGGTTGCGTGGTGAATCTGCGATTTTACCGCTTTCACCTCGGCTGCAGTTTTTGCGATGTACTCGCGCAAATCATGGATCTCGTTGGCGCCGTTCGCGCTCCTTTGTCTACGTTGGCTGCGATAGGCCCGAGTCTGGTCTTCAGCCAACCTCTCTTGCTCTGACCAGTAGAGGTCTTCTTCTTCTTCTGTCATGGGTTTTTCGAAGGCTGCCGCCAGTCGAGCTGACTGACTTCGGGTCCTTCTGCGGTGGATGTCGGCGTCTTCGTCGGACGGATCCGATTGATCGCTGATATGCAGATTGATTCTTTCGACGTCGTCTCCTTCGTTTTCCCTTGCGGAAGGTGGGAGGTTTACCGTCGTTTTCTTCTGCCCCGCTGGAGTGGTATCGTCATGGATGAGTTCCGGGGATTTTCTCGGGGCATCTTTTTCTTGGTCTCCGGCAGTTCCGAAGTCGAGCCTCCTGACACGCCTCACCTTGGTGGATCCGCGCGGGAGTTTGCTTTTCGCTGTTAAGGTATTGACCTGTTTAGCGAGTGAAGCCATTAGTTTCTCTTGTTCTTCCGACCGTTTCTGGGCGGTGGCGAACAGTTCCTTCACCTGGTCCAGCATCGCGGTGTTTGCTTCGGCAATGACCGTCGATACGTTTCCGGCAGGAGTCTTCTCAGCATTGGCATCGGCGGCTGGTCCGTCGTGCGTTTGCTTGTCTTTTTCCGCGTTAGCAGACATGCTTAACTGGGCGTGCGTAATTGCGAGAAAGATAAATCCGTGTATCCCCCTCCTTCTAGCGCCAAACTGTGGGAACCGAAATTTTCACTGTCGATTTTAGTTAAGTTTAAACGTAGGAAACTAAGTTGACCTAGTTAAACGTAGGAAACTAAGTTGACCTAGTTTTCCCCGAGGATCCCGGCTATCAGCTGGGCCACGCACGACGAAGTTAATACGAGTTTAGTTTGGGAATAAATGCGTAAAATAAAGAGAGCAAAAGAAAGAATCTTATTTCCGAATTCGCGGAGAGCGTTTGAACAACGGGTCGAGATCTCGGCCGCAAGAGCTGTCGATCGTCGCTAGTCTCAAAACCTAGATCTAACCTAGTTGAGTCGCAGCTCGCTAAAAAGGAAATAAAAGCCTAAGTCCTAAGTTGCTCTAGAGTGGTTTCTTTCTTCTGATTTCGGATCCCCCTTCCTCTGCTCCTAGCCTTGCTTATATACTCCCATATGACGGTTTATTCTTGATGGGCTGAGTCTGCCGCGAGCTGGGCTTTTTCCATTTTCGTCGGCCTTCGTGTTTATCGGGAAAGTTGACATTTATCCTTTCGGAAATTTGACATTTATCCTTCCGGAAGTTTAACATTTATCTTGTTATGTGAAGATAATTGTAAACTGTCGTATCTATCTTTTAGAAAATCGTAAATGGGCCGTCCGATCGGGTTTGGTCCCTTTCGGGCCGTCTTCCGGACTTCCGTTGTTTTCTACGATTTCTTTGAAAGAATGCTCCTACTTGGATGTCGAGTCTTTCGGAAGATCTACGATCCATTGCTGAGGCGAATGGTGTTTTAAGATAACCATCCCCGTTTTATATGAAGTCTTTCTGTCCGTTGACGTCTTACGGGTTCTCCGAAATCTTGGAGCAGGAAAAGGAGTTTTGTTTGCGGGATCTCGGAAAGTCGCAAAACACGGATAGCTGGCTACCCGGGGGCCTAGAACTTACGCACGAAGACTAGCCGCCCAACGACCCGAGCCAGCACGGGGCTAGCCGCCCGGCGACCACGGCCAGCACGGGGCTAGCCGCCCGGCGACCACGGCTGGCACGAGCGCTAGCCGCCGGCGGCTATGGCCAGCACGGGGGCTAGCCGCCCGGCGGCCACGGCCAGCACGGGCGCTAGCCGCCGGCGGCCACGGCCAGCACGGGCGCTAGCCGCCGGCGGCCGCGGCCAGCACGGGGGCTTGCCGCCCGGCGGCCACGGCCAGCACGGGCGCTAGCCGCCGGCGGCCGCGGCCAGCACGGGGGCTAGCCGCCCGGCGGCCACGGCCACGGCCAGCAAGGGCGCTAGCCGCCGCCGGCCACGGCCAGCACGGGCGCTAGCCGCCGGCGGCTACGGCCAGCACGGGGACTAGCCGCCCGGCGGCCACGGCCAGCATAGGCGCTAGCCGGCGGCGGCTACGGCCAGCACGGGGGCTAGCCGCCCGGCGGCCATGGCCGCGACCGGAGTCGGCTGCTCGGTTCCTTCGGCTTGTGCGTGTTTTTGCGTTCTTTTTAGTTTTCCGTAGGTTTTTCCTGGTGTAGAAAACATTTCTAGCCGTTGATTTCGAGATGATTAATCTCGAACTTAATATTTTTCCAAGGTTTCTCGATTAACAATTAGTCTCTCGAGGTTGCTCTAACATCTTTCATGTTTTTCCGAGACTTTCGGACATCGATTTCGTCTTGACCGATTTTGACCCCGACAGTCAAGATTATCCAGCAGCATGGCATTGTTCAGGTCTTCCCGTTCGGGAAGAAATCTCCCCCGTACGCCGGGGAATTCTACTTCCGCCGGAATCATGCATTCTGCTCCGTAAACGAGAGCGAACGGAGTTTCCCCCGTTGCTCGTCTTGGAGTGGTTCGATGAGACCAAAGGACCCTTTTGAGTTCTTCTGCCCATCGTCCCTTTTTGGCTTCCAAGCGTTTTTTCAATCCGTCTAGGACGGTTTTGTTTATGGTTTCAGCCTGTTCGTTGCACTGCGGGTATCTGGGAGTAGACTTGTTAAGTCGTATTTTCCATTTTTCGCAGAATGCCTCGAATCGAGTGGAAATAAAATGAGACCCGTTGTCCGTTACGATTTCGTATGGGACACCGTGTTTGGTTATGATGTTTTTCCAGACGAAGTTCTCGACTTGCACGTCTTTGATACTTGCGTAGGATTCTGCTTCCACCCATTTCGAAAAGAAATCTGTGAGGACCAGCAGGAAACGTTTTTGTTTTGATTTGTGCAGCGGTCCGATGATGTCCATCGACCATCGCATGAAAGGGTACGGAGATGAGATAGAAGAGAGGATTTCGGCGGGCTGATGAATTGTCGGGGCGTGCCGCTGACACTTCTCGCATTTCCGAGCGAACTTCTCGCATTTCCGAGCGAACTTCTCGCAATCCTTTACCATAGTTGGCAAGTAGAATCCGTGGCGTTTTATTTTTGTTGCGAGAGACCTTCCGCCGGAGTGGTTTCCGCACGATCCGAAATGAACCTCTTCCATGATTTTTCTCGCCTTTTCTCCTTCCGCGCAAGTCATGAGAGGTCCGGAGAATCGCCATTTGTAGATTTCGCCTTCCACGGTTACGTATCGTGCTGCCTGGATTTTTATTTTCCGGGCTGCCCATTTCTCCGCGGGTAGGGTACCATCTACGATGTAGGCTTTGATAGGTTCTAACCAGGGAGTGTCGCAGCCATAGTCTGTTTGGTCTGCGTCGTCTTCCGGTTGATCTTCGTTTTCTTCCGCGCCTTCGATCTGTGTTCTGATCAGGTTGGCGATTACCGGCGGTCCGATGCTTGGATGCTCTATGAATTCGACGGGGATTATTCTCTTAAGCCCTGGATCCGAGCTTGAGGCGAGAGCGGCTAAAGCGTCAGCTTGGACGTTTTCCGAGCGTGGAATCCTGGTTAGCGCAAATTGCTGAAAATCGTGGGCCAAGTCTTGGACGACCTTCAGATATGCGTTCATCCTTTCATCCCTTGCTTCGTGAATGTTTCGAATCGTGAGTGTGCGACTAACTGAGAGTCGCAGTAAGCGTGAATGTTTCGAATCTTCAGCCCCTGGGCCAGTCGTAGGCCCGCAATTAGCGCCTCATATTCTGCTTCGTTGTTCGATGCATGAAAATCCAAGCGGAATGATTGCTCGAGGATTTCTCCTGTCGGCGAAGTGAGTCGGATCCCGATTCCAGATCCTTGCTTGGTCGAAGATCCATCGACATGGAGATCCCATGTTGACCCAGGATTCTCGTTAGTTAAGTCCGTCGTGGGTAATTCTACCAAGAAGTCCGCGAGTACCTGCGATTTCGTGCAGGTTTTTGAACGATATTCGATATCGTACTCGCTTAGTTCAATCGACCACTTCGCGAGTCTACAAGACTGGCTTGGACTGTGTAGAATCGTCCGTAATGGAAAAGTGGTAAGCACCACGATGGTATGAGATTGGAAATACGGCCTAAGTTTTCTTGCCGAAGTTATGACAGCGAGTGCCAATTTTTCCATTAGCGGATACCGAGTTTCGGCATCTAGTAATGTTTTACTAATGTAGAAGACCGGTTTCTGTTCTCCGAATTCTTCTTGAATCAGGACGCCACTGACTGCTGATGCGGATACTGCGATGTAGAGGAACAAGGGCTCTCCGACTACGGGTTTTGCGAGGATAGGAGGGGTGGCCAGATACTGCTTCAGCTGTTGGAAAGCTTTCTCGCAATCCTCTGACCACTCGAACTTTTTGTTCCCCTTTAAGGTTTCGTAGAAAGGGAGACACTTATCCGTGGAGCGCGAGATGAATCGGTTTAAGGCCGCGACTCGTCCGGTCAGCCTATGGACTTCCCGCTTGGTTCTCGGGGAGGCCATTTCTATCAGTGCGTTAATTTGTTTCGGATTGGCCTCTATTCCGCGGAATGTTACGAGGTAACCGAGAAATTCTCCCGACGCCACGGCGAATCTGCATTTTGCTGGATTGAGTTTCATGTTGTGCTGGTTCAATCTCTCAAAGCATTCCTCTAGGTGGACTACGTGGTCGCGTTCGTCAAGAGATTTTACCAACATATCGTCGATATACACCTCCATGGTTTTTCCGAGTTGCTCGGCAAACATCCGATTGACGAGTCGCTGATACGTGGCGCCGGCGTTCTTAAGACCGAAAGGCATTACTTTGTAGCAATAGGTTCCTCGGTCGGTAATGAATGCTGTCTTCTCGCGGTCTTCGGGATTCATCATGATTTGATTGTAACCGGAGAACGCGTCCATGAACGATAGGAGTTTGTTTCATGCGGTTGCCTCGACCAGACAGTCGATGTGCGGAAGCGGAAAACAATCCTTCGGGCACGCTTTGTTGAGATCGGTAAAGTCGACGCACACTCGCCATTTCCCGTTCTTCTTCTTGACGACGACGGGATTGGCGAGCCAGTCAGGATATCTTACTTCTGTTATTGACCCAACTTTGAGGAGTCTTTCGACTTCCTCATTAACCGCAGTCGCCCGTTCGGGGCCTAGCTTTCGCCTCTTTTGTTTTACGGGTTTATGAGTTGGATCGATGTTGAGTTCGTGACATGTTATGTTAATGTCGATTCCCGGCATATCTTCCGCAGCCCAAGCGAACGTGTTAAGGTTCTTCTTGAGACACGCGATGAGTTCTGCTTTCAACGGATCGCAGAGATTGGCTCCAATCTCCACGCACCGCTCTGGGTTAGTCTCGTCGAGGCAGACCGAAATTACCGGTTCGCAAGTGGGCTCACGTTTCCCTTCTAGGACCTCAGCTCTTTGCGATTGCCAGAAGATTTCTGGAGGGTCCTGCGATGCTGGTTCGTGGGTTGCTTGCTTTTTTGGTTTAATTTCGGGCTCGGAGTTTTTCCGTTTTAACCCAGTGGCCAAGCAGACTTGCGGCGCTTTACGATCTCCTTGTATTGTTTCCACACCGGAGAGGGTCGGAAATTTGAGGCACAGATGGAAAGTCGAGGGGATCGCTCGCATGGAATTTAACCACGGTGTCCCGACGATCGCGTTATATGCTGCTGGACCGTCGACTACCAAAAATTCCACCGTCTTCGTGACGCTCCCGGCTCTGACCGAGAGATCGACCGAGCCGAGGGTCATTGTGATGTTTCCTGAGAGTCCGATTTTCGGATTGGGATCGTCCGTGATAGCGTTTAGGTCGATTCCCATCCTCTCGAGGGTGTTTTTATATATAATATTTGTTGAGCATCCGGTGTCGACCAATATTCTCGCTACGTCGATGTCCTGGATCGTTAGTCTGATAACGAGGAGTTCGTCGTGAGGTTTGGCTTGACCAGCCGTTGCTCTATCGCCGAATGACACGATGTTGCGGACAGGTGATGTGGCCATGCTGTTGTTATCAATCGTAGGTTTTTGAGTAAGAGAATCCGACCCCCCCTCCTTCTAGCGCCAAATTGTGGGAACCGAAATTCGCACTGTCGATTTTGATTAAGTAAAACGGAGGAAAGCTAAGTAAACCTAACTTTCCCTGAAGGTCCGGATTCTCTGCGACAACCAACGACAAGTGATCAAATAAATGCGGAAAGGTTTTATTGAGATTTGGACTGGACCTTAAGGAAGGCTGCCTACGTACCCCTTTCGAGGATCAAGTCGGACGTAGTTCAGTTGGAATGGTTTGAACAAGAGATCGAACTGCCTGGCGGAGTTCGTCTAGTATGAGCGTTAGTCCTAGAAACGGGCATGTCGAGAATAATGCCTAGGGTTTCTATGTGCGGAACTCTAAGTAAAAGGATTGTTAGATCCTTCCGAGAGAGACAGGAGCCTGCAGACAAGATGAAAATAGAACGAGAGGCGGCCGGACGTTCTAGGTCCTACCTTGCTAGTCTACCGCCTAAATTCTAAGTTCTTAACCTAACAGGACCTCTCTAGGTCTCCAATCTCGGATTTCTCTCTCTCTTAATGATTTTCGCTCTGCCCTTCTTCCTCTCCCAAAGCTCCTTTATATACTCCTTCTTATGACGGTCTATTCTCCTTCTGGGCCGCAAGGCGGGCTTCTTTCCATTTTCGTCGGCCTCCACGTTTATCGGGAAACTTGACATTTATCTTCGGGAAACTTGACATTTATTCTTCCGTCGATTTAGCATTCATCTTGTTACGTAAAGATAAACGTAAATCGTCGTATCTATCTCAGATAATCGTAGACAGACTGTCCGATCGCGTTTGGCCCCTTTCGGGCCATTTCTAGGACTTCCATTGTTTTCTACGATCTCTTTGGAAGTTCCTCGTTCGTTCGTAGAGTTGAGACGAGTGGTGTCTTAAGATGACCATCGCTGTTTCGTACGAAGAATCTAAGATCTTCCTTCCCGTGGATATCTTACAAGTTCCCGAAATGTTTCCGACGGTCTTAGATTGGAGTAAGAAACGGAGTTTCGTACGCGGAATCTCGATGATTCGTCCTGCGAGGACTTGGGAAAGACTCGAAGTACAGACTTCAGATTGCCGGGGACTGGGATTCGTGTACCGAAGATTGTTATCCGAAGACCCGAGCCAGTTCGCCGGCGGCCACGGCCAGCACGGGGCTAGCCGCCCGGCGGCCACGGCCAGCACGGGCGCTAGCCGCCGGCGGCCACGGCCAGCACGGGGCTAGCCGCCCGGCAGCCACGGCCAGCACGGGCGCTAGCCGCCGGCGGCCACGGCCAGCACGGGGCTAGCCGCCCGGCGGCCACTTCTAGCACGGGGCTAGCCGCCCGGCGGCTACGGCCAAGGCCGTGGTCGGCTGCTCGGTTCCTTCGGTTTACGGGTGTTCGTGTTCGTTTTTCGGAAGGTTTTTCGTATGACAAATAGACTTAGCCGTTGATTTCGAGATAACCGTTTTTGACCCCAACAGTCGTGCTACAGGTGTTGCTACAATACCGTCTTTACTGTTCACCTTGTTTTTTTTTTCTTTTTTTTCTTTTTTTTTTAATCTGAAATTCTTTGAAAACAAAATATCAGTAATAAATGAAAATAAAACCAGATTTAAAACAAACCTAACAGTGGGTTGCCTCCCACTCAGCGCGTATTTTTAGTCATTTAGCTTGACTTCTGGAGATCTGATTTAGTCCGGATGAGAATGAGAATATGCTCCAAAACAAATCTCAATGTCCAATCTTTGAGGCTTTATCATTCTTGTGTGAAAGCCTCCTCCATAGACTTTTCTCCTTTGTCTATCATTTCAGCAATAAGGAGTGCTTTAAGCTTTGCAAATGGATGTAGAATGCATCTGTTCCGCACTCTGGATGTCCTAACACAATCTGAAAAGTAAGGAGTCAATGGTAACTCAGAACCTCCCTTGGTTCGTTTCCGCTTCTTCCAATTTCTCCTCTTCTTTTCCACAAACTTGTATAGTCTCACGCCAAATTTCCTGACATCATCGGAGAAGTGAGGAATCAATGATAACTGGGAATTCCTTTTAGTTCTTTTCCTCTTCCTCCAATTCATCATCATCTTTCCCCCAGACTTGTCTGAACGCGTGGTGGTATCTCCATCAAAAATATTTCCACACACTTCATACTCATTCTGCTCTGATTCGCGTCTGGTATCGATCGATGAACAAGTGGTAGTGTCGATCAATGACAGATTGATGATGTCGATCGGTGGTATCCGGTAGATGTCGATCGATGGTGGAGTGATATTATCGATCGATGTTTTCTGAACAGTGTCAATCGAGGCTTATTCTCTGAATCTTTTGTCGACTTCAGTTCTACACCTTATCTCCCTCTGAAAAGCTACTACATGCTGATAATCATTAAATACTCCATTGCAGGAATCTAGATGCACACCTCTATCTGGTGGTATAGGAGATTCAGCTTCAACCACGGTACAGGGAACCACAATCTTCACATGGTCATGTATCCTCTTCACTCTTTTGCAAATCCCAGCAGCTTCTTCTGCGCATATGGGTCTTAGGTGTTCAGGGACAGCAAGGTACGAGGTCTCAGACTTGTGCATTCTCTCCTCAATTGGTTCCAGCTCAACTGTGTATCCTGGTAGCTCGTCCAACCATGTGTGTCGATCGATGCACTCGGGTGGGTGTCGATCGATGATGAAGGGTGGATGTTGATCGATCTCATCAGGTTGGTATCGATCGATGATAGCCTTTGAAGAAGTCTCTAAATATTTTCTCATAGTGTTCCGCTCGTCATCCTCTTCTCGACAGCTTGGCAGACTGACTACTCTTCAGTAAAACGGGCATAACTTCTGCTACGGGATACGGATTGACCTCAGACCGGTGGCATTGGAAAGCTAACTCAGAGCTCTATCTTTTGTCAAAAGATGGGGTAAATCCAACGGTGGAAAGATCTCCATCGAGAGCTAACATCTGAAGCGTCTGTGCAGTTCTGCACTGCGATAGACTCCAAAAGACATCAAAATCACCTTATATCTCCAAATCGTCCCTGAACCTGTAAATACTCTAAAAAGACTCTAATACAGAATAAATAGTATCTATAACACTTATATACCATGGGTATAAATAGGTAAAATCCATGGTATATCATTCTTCAAATATGTAAAACAATCGGTTGCCGATCATTGGTGATGAAAACAGGTGGTGAGTTGATGCCACTGACCAAATCAGAAGGTAAGTGATATTGACCATGTTTACATTGGTTCCAAAGTCCTCACAAACCATAACTCTTATGTTGTCAAAGGTTTTAGTACTTGTGTCCAAAATAAGTAATCTACCTCATTTTTCTTCATCAACAAAAAATCTCCATTCACTTTATTTGGACGATTTCCAAAAATCAAAAGAAGCATATATGTGCATATTTACTTTAGATAGGAAAAATTTGGAACAACTACAAAAAAATTACCCCCACAATTTTTGCCCAAAACGTTGTCGCAACGAACAAGACTCCAATTTTGGAAACAACATTTAAAAAGAAAATAAAAAAAGATTTACGAGATTTAGGAAATATTTTTTAATTTTTTCCTAGATTTTTGGATTTTGTTTAAAGATCTAGTAGAACTTATATTCTACCAAAATTAGAAAAGAGATGAAGTCATAGATAGGGAATACTGAGATTATAGATCAAAGAAAACAACAAATAATGTATGTTTTGCCAAGACAGATATGAGAATAATTATCATGTCTTATGATCTACCAAAAATACAGAACATAGAAGGAAATGTAGATTTGTTATTCTTTTATAGTAGATGGATATGTTTTCGGTGTATTGCGCATTCTATGTCGGTTAGATCATTGTGTCTTACCCCTTGTTCAAAAACTTGGTTAATTCGGTCGCCTAGCCGGCGAGTATACGTGACGCGGCAGACCACCGTGGCGAATCAATCATAATCGGCCATAAAATCGGAGCCTTGAAGAAATCTCGTTTTTGTTTCGATTTTTGCTAAATATCGATGTACTTTAGTTAGATCTATATTAGACCTGACAATGTGACAAAATGACAAAAAACTGTGAAAAAACTGAAAACAAAAATGGAGGCACATGAATTTGCAGGTTCGATTCGTAGGGTAAAAGGTAGAGGGTGACACAAAAATTATCATTTTGCCCTTCATTAGAAGAAAAAAGGAAAAAAAAAAGCCAAAGAGGTGGATCCAGAGTTTGAACCCGGGTCTACTAGACTTAAAAACTCTCGCTAGCCACTTGAACCAATGTATTTCAATGTATTTGTATGGAAGTATATTTATATATGCATAAAAAAAGTGAAAAACTAATCTCCGATTAGTCTACGATTAATCCCCAATTCTTTAATAACTCGCTAGGTCCGGGTCTACTGCACGGATAGCGCCTAGCGAGTTTCCGAACATGGGTCTTACCTAGACTACATATTCTAAATTTCCGTCGATGGTAAACCTGATATACTAACACCTTTAGCTAATTTTGAACTTACTATTATGAATATTTTTTGAATCCAAAATTATTTTTTATATATATATGTACATACTTGACTACTTCATATTTTATATTTTTCTTAATTTTTTGCATCGTAAATATATTGATATGAATTTTTATTTACAAAAAAAAGTTGTAAAAATCCAAAAGTGACAAATTTTGATTTTGCAGTAAAGGAACAATAGCATAGTTTAAATTGTTTTTTTTTCAAATTTCCCATAAATTTTTCTAGAAATAAATTACCAAAAGTTCAAGTCAAAAAAGTTCCCTCCCCGCCCCCCCCCCCCTCCCCGCCCCCCCCCCCCCCCCCCCCCCCCGGAAAACACTATACAAAGGAATTTTTTCTCTCTGAAACCCTCCCACCCTTGTAGACACGCTCCTGAATCTCGTTTCTTTCCGGTTGCAGTGAAAACGGTACCGGAGACGACTTCCCTTCCCCTTTCCTAGTTTTGTTTTTCTCTCGTCCTCTCCTTCCCTCATGGGTCAAGATACTAGTTGCTCTGTGCTTTCGTGGTCACTCCATAACTCGTTTGAGACAGATGGAGTTCGCTTCAGACTTCTTATGGAGGGGCGGTGAGACCTATGGCGGCACGGCGGAGGTGATTGTTGGCGTTTAGGGTTTCGGTGTTCGCCATATCTAATTTTTCCTTTTGTAGATATTTGGCCAATGTAGTTTGATATCGGCGCATGACAAAGTTAGACAGCTCCTCCGCCACGGATGTACCTGCTGCCGGCGGCGGTGAGACTGCGGGAGCAATAAGACGACGGACGGCAAAAAATAGATTCGGGTCCTTGAGACCGACGCACGGTTCTGACCTCATCGACAGATTTCCACTCTGGAGAAGAGGTGCTTGAGATGCGTGATGGAGATGTGCTTCATGGCGAAGATCAGCCTGTGGGTTGTCGAACCTTATGTTATCTGTTCAAATTACCCAGTAGAGCTTACTCTCTCAAATAAGAGGTACAGCTGCAGTACTTAGGGATCGAATCACGAGGAGCTAGGGAACCAATTAAATAAAATCTACTAATCAATCCTATGTGAAGTTGGTTTATATGATGGAAATAAAAATAACAATTTCTAAAATGAGCAAGGTAGTTGCTCTAACTAACAATATGATAGGTTGTTTAAATGTGATAAAGAGTGCTAGACATAAGGCTTTTATTCAGGAATGGAGATTATAATTTCTATAATTGCTTTAACAAGTTGCTTGCATGATACTATAGATCTCAGCCGCTTAACTCTACTGATGTCTCACTGGTTAAATAATCTAGATCTCTGGTCTCAACTGTCGTATGTTGACACAGAAAAAGAGTCGATCGACATCCTTTTGAGATATCGATCGATACACCTTTCGCTTGGCGATCGATTCACCTGTCGGGATATCGATCGACGGCTTCTAGATATGCCTAGGCGCGAGCCGATAATGAACACTAGGTCTCAAGGAGGGTTGTCGCTCTTCTCAACAGGAGACAAGCTAGTTCAAATGGATAATTCAAGATAATCAAAGATCCTAGTGATCTATATTCTAGTTAGCTAATCTAGAACAAGCATAGGGTGCAATCCATTTGATGAGTACCACAACTTAGCAATTATAGTTTGGGGCTAATCACACAAACCTATTTAAACCCTAGATCTAATAAGTAGACTACTCAGACATAGCTAAGCAATTCATGACAATATATATAAAAGAATTGCATAGATAGAAATAAGTAGAAATACAAAAGGAGATGAGAAATCTCTCCAATCTCTCAAAAAAATAAAACTCTAGTCTCTCTCTCACACTCTCTGCTTTTCCTCTCAAGGCTTGCTTTTTTCTAAGTTGTTCAAAGCTTGGCGTCAAAAACACTTAGCAGGAATATTTAAGCATTTCCATTAGGTTAAAAACTCGTCAGGGGCAATCTCATAATTTGGTGAAGTCTTGGTGAACTAGTCGGCTAAACCATTTCGTCCTCGATATCGATCGACAACACAGGATGTGTATCGATCGATTATAACCTTCTAGTACGCGGATCTTCTCAGCTACATCGATCGACAACTCAGGATGAGTATCGATCGATTATAATCGCAATGTTGACTTCCGATTTGGTCTTGAATGGTCAACTCGGGTGTATCATCTCTTGCACTCCAAAATGCTCCAAAAACATCAATTTCTCACAAAATGCTCCTGAACCTGAAAACATACCTAACAGGCTAGAAAACAGATTAAATATATAATAAAACACTAGTATAACATGGTTAAAAATGGGTAAAATCTATGGTATATCAACTCTCCCAGACTTACTCCTTTGCTTGTCCTGAAGCAAAAACAGTAGTCTTTGGAAAATGTTTGAAAACAACAGGAAGTCAAAGATTCAAAATATTGAAGTTATCACTCTATGGGTTTGCAATTCGTATCTAAACATCCTAATCACAGAATTTCATTATGCCTTATCCTAGCTTAGCAACCAAACTCATCTAGTCAACAACTTAGCAAATCTCATCTGACATTCCCCTCTACTAACCTCATTTCTTAACATAAAATAAAAGTGCAGGCTTTACCTTGAGAGTATCGATCAAAGGACACATGGATTCAACTCAAACAAGTATTTGAACACACATGTAGTCTTCTCTGATCCCTTTCTCCCCTTATCTCTCTTCTCTGAATTTCTTATTAGTTTTAATTTCAACAGGTTTCAATGCCACAAAAGTCATCTAGTCTATCTCATTGACATTTGCATTGTAACTCATACATTTCTGACAAAGTGTAGCGAATAATGGGGTCTTTGGTAATTTACCTATTCCTCGTTTCCACAATGTGTGATCATCCTTGAGATTTAGAATACTGGGTCGCAGGAGACACTCCTACCCCTCTGTCTCTCAAGAAATCATTTCAATCTTTTATAACATTAATTTAGATCTTGAGACGCTGAAGAGAGAGAAGGAAGGGAACCAGAAACACACAGACTTTTTACCTTCCAGACTTGTAAGAGGATTCCGATCCAGTGATTTTCAAGCCCCAAGACAAGCAAATAAGTCAGAATTAGTGTTGGAGGTCAGCTTTGGTTCCTTCAAACAATCTTAGCTAGTGAATATAGATGACAGGTTGATCCACTTTAGCATCTTTAGTACTATCTGCAATTAGTAATCTAGAATGTGCTAAAAAGAGTGGTTAGACAATCAAATATAAATCTATATCAATGTTCCTATCTAATACTTATGCGAAAAATAATTTTGAAAAACAATTTGAATAATAACCAAAATAAAAACACAGCCGGTAGTGAGGTAAATAAAATAAATCATAATTAATAAATATAACAAGTTAGAATGATGTAACCTGATCGACAAGGCGTCGATCGATTCGTAGTGGTGTACGGCGATTGTTAGTAATGGTCGTGTGGTGTCGAGCGATATGAATGGTAAATTTCGGTCGACGGAATCATCATTCTACTCGGATCTTATAAAAACTGCAAAATAAATCCGAAAAATAAAAGTAAAAATGAAAAATAATAAAATAAAGGAAAATAAAAGAAAACCTAATAGTGGGTTGCCTCCCACTCAGCGCTTTGTTATAGTCATTTAGCTTGACTGTGGTAGGTGTGACTCAAGGGGTGCAGTGGGGGTTGTTGTTTGCTGGTGGGCAAACATTTCCCTCATCTTTGGACTCAGCAGCAGTGAAGCTTTTTGTGGCATCATCTGATCATGTACATCTAGGATATATCTTTGCTAAATCTGCTTTGATGACTTGCAACCTTCTGTCCAAATCCTCCATGTCTAACTGATGTTGATAGAAATCAAATCTTGAATGCTCAGGTAGTTCTTCATGTTGTTCTTTGTCGTGTTGGTCTTGAAACTGTTGATCTTGATCTGCCAAGAATTCTGTATCGATCGACGCTACTAGATGCGCGTCGGTCGTTTCGCTGAGAGTTATGTCGGTCGACGCGGTATCAACTGGGTCGATCGATTGTGAGCACTGTCCTTGGTACTGCAGAGCACATATATCGCCCTTCATTTGGTGAGTAGTTCTGCATAGGCTGTTTACTCGTTCGTTGACAGTGTCGTCAATGGTATCACATGTCCCGTTGAGTCTCCTCTCCATAACATCCATAGCCTCGTACAGCTCATGTTTGATCTCATCAACTTCTGCTGTAGTGCATGCTCTCTTCGCTGGTGGTGGCTCAATGTCGATCGATATTGGTCTAGGCCTGTCGATCGATGTTGCGTTTCTGTCACGAAGACCAAGATGATCTTGAACTATGCTCATGTCTTGTTGTAGCTCGTTCAGCTGCTGTGACAGTGTGTCCTAGTATCGCATGATAGGTGAACTAAAATTGTCATGCTTTGTCTCGTATGCTTTCATCCTATTTTCCAGTGTTGCAAACCTTGTGTCGATCGACGGGGAAGATTGTGTGTCTATTAGCATTCTTAGCTTGATCTTTCTTGCGAATTGATGCTAACTCTTTCTGTAGAAGATCGATCCTCTTGCTTAACCATTCGACATTGTTGTTGAGAGGGTTGTAGACGTCTCCAATCCGTGTATTGATATAAGCAATCTCCCATTCATCTCTCTTAGGTGATGAACATTCTGGTCGGTTCTTGGATGTAGTCTTGCCGATCTCGATCGATGGTACAGGTACTCTGTCGGTCGATATTGGTGGCGTAGCTTCCTTCTCAAGCATGGTTAATATGTTTCCAAGCTCCACTCTTATCTTGGCCATATCACTCTGAAAATCCTTGAAGCTGACATCCAAAGGCTGGAAAGTTTCTTCCACTAATGTGTGCATGTTTGCCTCAAGGTGTTCCTGAGCTCTCCATACATCAGTCACCATATCATCTATCTCCTCTCTACTGTGGGGTACTGGTGGTTGTTTGTATGCATGGTAAGGGCGTGTGTGTACTGGAAGGCGTAAGCAACCTTTGTGAAAAAGTGATGCTCTCTACAGAATTCTCCTTATTTGCTCCTTGGTAACATGGATGATTTCACCATCAACTCCTCTAGCATAGCCAAACTCATCTCTGTAGACATCATATTCATCCTTTGCTTCCCATTTGAATCTCCTGGATCCGTTAGTATTGAAGGCACGTCGTCCAAACTCCAATCGTCTGTCGGGCGATTTGACTCTTGGTCTGTCGATCGATCCGGGATATCCGCCGTCGATCGATGGTGATTGACCGAAGTTTTGAGGAACTGTATCCTCCCTTGTGGTAACGTGGTGGTTGTCCTGGACGTTAGCTAGGATGTCTGGATGGCCACGTTGTTGTGTGAACAGGTTTTCTGGTCCATTAGCTACTTGGAGGATGTCTGCTATGTCTTCTCTGGTTATGTGCAGAACTCTTCCATCCATTGCTCTTGCATAGCCATCTGTGTCCCTGAAAATTCCAAATTCATCAGGTGTTAGTGAAACGTTCCTGATATCATAAGGGTCATGAAATCGAGATTGAGCTCTAATGAAGGCGTCGATCGATCTTGATGTGGTGGTGGCGATCGATGGTGCACATCTAGCTGCATGGTTGGATCGATTGTTCATGGTGTTGCAGTCCTCCATTGTTAAGTTTCTGAATGCTGGAAGCTGCTGGGTATAAGGTGAAGAGGCTTGAATTTTCGTGGCTGGAGTTGTCAACCTTTTATACCCATGTGTTGCCCTAATCGGTGAAATTCCGATTTTGTCCTTTAAGTCCTTCGGGTTAATATTGATCGATGTGATACTGGCTATGTCGATCGATGAACGATGTCGTTTTGCTGGATGAAGTAGATAATCGATCGATGGTGGGCGTTTGATGTCGATCGATTGTGGGAATCGATTTGCATATCTGTCATTCTCCAAGTAGTTTTCCCAAGCTCTCTCTTCCCAATAGTCTGCATCATGTTCTTCACTGTGTGGTCTCCATTGTGGGAAGAGGTGGCTATGTCTACTGCAAAACTCTCATGAAATCCGCTATCTGCCCAACTCCTTACTGAGTAATCATCTTCCTTTCGGCTGGGTGGGATGGCGAAATTCGGGTAGCAATGATGTGGTAGATCGAGTTCATCATCTGGTGGATCTGTGTCGATCGATGATCTATGTTTGTTGTCGATCTCCTCTGACTTGCTGGTATCGATCGATGAAGTTAAGGTGTTGTTGATCGATCCCGAGTACTCTGTCTCGTACTAGACTTAACAATGACAAACTGCAATGATACCAATATCATCTTCTTTTACCACTGATTTGGTTGGTGGTTTGCCAAGTTTGACAAGGTCGTAGTGGATTTCTGGATCTATCATAGTCAAGCACATCATGTTGGTGTTCATGTCACATACGGCTCCTACTGTAGCCATAAATGCTCTTCCAAGTAAGAGGGAAGAGTTCCAATTTAGCTTGATGTCTAGGACATGAAAATCCACAGGGACAATAGCATTACCAATATGTACTTCCAGGTCTCCGATCAAGCCTCCAGAGTTTTTCTGCGTGTAATCCACAAATGTAAAGATCTTTGGTGAATGCTCTACTTGCAGGCCCAGATGGTCTGCCATGACCTTTAGTAAGATGTTGACTGATGAACCAGTGTCACATAGTGCATGAGGAAATTCAATCCCTTGTACCACACAGGGTATTGCAAACTTCCCAGGATCACTCTTCTTCTTCAAATTAATCATTTTTCTCATATCTTCTCTGACATTGTCAAACCTTCTTCTAATGTCATTTTCAGTCTCCCTTGTTTCTCTGAAGAACATCCACAATCTGCTTGTGAAGTAAACCTCCTCAAAAGGTTTCTCTGGTGTGATTCTGATAACTCTCTTAGTGAAACCATCAATCTCCTTTTCATTAGCTTCCCCCTTAAGGTTCCTAGGAATCTTCTCCTTCCTACTCCTTAACCTTCTTCCTTCAGTTCCCTCTGATGTAGGTGTAGTGTCTGAAGGGTTACCAGTAGTCTCTGTAGGGTTATCTTGTGGTTTCGGTGTGGGTCTGAGTGCATTGATTCGGTGCTGCCTATCAATGGTAGTTGCACTCGGTATGTGAGAGGTGCGTGTCGATCGATAGGTGGAGAAAAGGGTCGATCGATACGTTTCTCATCTTTGTGTCGATCGATGAGTGGCTCGTCTCGTCAGTCGATATCTTCGTAGGTGTGGGTGGTGGGTATGGATGAGAAGCCGTGAATTCAGCATGTGTCAATATCCTAACCGCGTTGCAATCTGCAGTCGTGTCCGGAAATGAAATCGATGGTGTCGATCGATGTGGACTAGATGGTGTCGATCGACACCAATGTGATCCACTGAAACTTAGTGAACTTTCCACTTCAAAGTCTCCTTCTTGTAGCTTCTCCTGTTTCACCACTTGCCAGAAATCATCATCTATAATGGCATTCATGTGGTGTTTCCTATTTCCTTCCCATACTTCCTTAGAAGTTCCAAATCTCCTGATAGAGTCTTCAGTTTGGACAATCTGTGTCTCAAGTTTCTTAACTTGAGTGCAAATGGTGTCTATCCTTGTGGTCAGATTGTTGAAGACAGAGTCAATCTTCCCATTGAAGTCTACTGTAAGCTTCTGCTGACCTTCTAGAACTCTATCAATCATGGCATCAAACTTACTCTCCTGGGTGGGTGGTGGTGGGTTTTCGTAAGCTGAGTTGCCGTAGTTCCTTGTGTTGGTGAAGGGTTTCTGATACTGTGAACTCTGGTTGTAGTTACTCTTCTGACCACTGCCAAAAAAGTTTTTGTTCCCACTCTGGTTTCCATATCTCTGAAATCCAGTACCTCCAATGTAGTTCACATCTTCCTTTGTATCATCTTCTCTAGCCTCTCCTTCTTCAGCTGAGCAGACTGGCTGCCCCAGAAATGCATGTAAAGCATCTATCATGGCTCTGACTTCATTCATATGGTCTTCTCCGATGGCTGCAACCGATTTCTTCTTGTCAGAGTCAGTGTTCTTGGTGCTGCTGCTGTTGGCTAGGTTCTCAATAAGTCTCACAGCCTCTATTGGATTCCTGGTGTTGAAGTTCCCCTCGCTAGCAGTATCAAGAGCCATCTGATACCTCAAGGCGATACCTCTGTAGAAAGTGCTTAGCAGCTGCACTTCATTGAATCCATGGTGTGGACAGTCTCGCTGGAAGAACTTAAATCTGATCCACGCGTCTTTAAAAGTCTCACTAGGCTTTTGCGCGAAAGTGGCGATTTTGCTCCTTAAGTCTTCAGCGCGTGCCTCATCAAAGAAATTACGCAGGAAGGCGTTTTTGATGTCGGCCCAGGATGTCAGTGATCCTGTAGGTAGCTGCTTGAGCCAGTGCGAAGCTTCTCCAATAAGTGAGTATTTGAAGAGCTTGCAGAGTAGGTAGTCCTCAGAGACTCCATCCATATGAATATCAGCGATAAGATCCTCGAACCTCTCCAGATGGTCGATAGGATGCTCATGTGATAGCCCAGAATAAGGTATATGAGACGCGAGAGAGTAGTACTGAGGCTTGAGCTCGAAGTTTGGCTTCTGAATCTCTGGAAGTCGAATAGCTGATCTGTTGGTGTAGTACTCGTCTCGACGATTATAGTCTGCCAACGATCGTGTTTGAGCTTCTCTTGTAGCCTCAGCTTCAGGCTCAGGGATTATGTTTCCTTGTGCATCTAGCTTCTGACATGTTGCATTACGCAGATGACCATCTTGGTCATACAGGTTTCCATTCTCGCGGAGTAGTATCGATCGATGTACGGTGAGTAGTATCGAACGATGTGGATCGGCGAACGGTATCGGTCGACGGTGTTGTCTGAGTGTCGGTCGACGGTTGAACGTGAGTATCAGTCGACTGTACTGTGGTTCTGTCGATCGATGCGGAGCGTAGGTCTTTGCGGATTGAGCGTTCCAAGTGTGCAGGATCCTCTGAGAATAATAGTTGATTTCCCCTGTTGCTTTTGGTACTGCTGGGCATGTACCTGAAAAGACAAGAAAATATTTTAATCAGAACGGGGGTAAAAAGAAAAACCTAAGATTAATAAGATTAAATCTAATGGCGATCAAAGCTCCTCGGAAACGGCGCCAAATTTGATAGTGCTCAAATTACCCAGTAGAGCTTAATCTCTCAAATAAGAGGTACAGCTGTAGTACTTAGGGATCGAATCACGAGGAGCTAGGGAACCAATTAAATAAAATCTACTAATTAATCCTAGGTGAAGTTGGTTTATATGATGAAGATAAAAATAACAATTTCTAAAATGAGTAAGGTAGTTGCTTTAAGTAACAATATGATGGGTTGTTTAAATGTGATAAAGAGTGCTAGACATAGGGCTTTTATTCAGGAATGGAGATTATAATTTTTATAAATGCTTTAACAAGTTGCTTGCATGATACTATAGATCTATCCACTTAACTCTAGTGATGTCTCACTGGTTAAATAATCTAGATCTCTGGCCTCAACTGTCGTATGTTGACACAGAAAAAGAGTCGATCGACATCCTTTTGAGATATCGATCAATACACCTTTCGCTCGGCGATCGATTCACCTGTCGGGATATCGATCGACGGCTTCTAGATATGCCTAGGCGCGAGCCGATAATGAACACTAGGTCTCACGGAGGGCTGTCGCTCTTCTCAATAGGAGACAAGCTAGTTCAAATGGATAATTCAAGATAATCAAAGATCCTAGTGATCTATATTCTAGTTAGCTAATCTAGAACAAGCATAGGGCGCAATCCATTTGATGAGTACCACAACTTAGCAATTATAGTTTGGGGCTAATCCCACAAACCTATTTAAACCCTAGATCTAACAAGTAGACTACTCAGACATAGTTAAGCAATTCATGACAATGGATAGATGAAAGAATTGCATAGATAGAAATAAGTAGAAATACAAAAGGAGATGAGAAATCTTTCCAATCTCTCAAGACAAATAAAACTCTAGTCTCTCTCACACACTCTCTGCTTTTTCCTCTCAAGGCTTGCTTTTTTCTAAGTTGTTCAAAGCTTGCCGTCAAAAACACTTAGCATGAGTATTTAAGCATTTCCATTAGGTTAAAAACTCGTCAGGGGCAATCTCATAATTTGGTGAAGTCTTGGTGAACTAGTTGGCTAAACCATTTCGTCCTCGATATCGATCGACAACACATGATGTGTATCGATCGATTATAATCTTCTAGTACGCGGATCTTCTCAGCTACATCGATCGATAACTCAGGATGAGTATCGATCGATTATAATCGCAATGTTGACTTCCGACTTGGTCTTGAATGGTCAACTCGGGTGTATCATCTCTTGCACTCCAAAATGCTCCAAAAACATCACTTTCTCACAAAATGCTCTTGAATCTGAAAACATACCTAACAGGCTAGAAAACAGATTAAATATATAATAAAACACTAGTATAACATGGTTTAAAACGGGTAAAATCTATGGTATATCAACTCTCCCAGACTTACTCCTTTGCTTGTCCTCAAGCAAAAACAGTAGTCTTTGGAAAAGGTTTGAAAACAACAGGAAGTCAAAGATTCAAAATATTGAAGTTATCACTCTATGAGTTTGCAATTCGTATCTAAACATCCTAATCACAGAAGTTCATTATGCCTTATCCTAGCTTAGCAACCAAACTCATCTAGTCAACAACTTAGCAAATCTCATCTGACATTCCCCTCTACTAACCTCATTTCTTAACATAAAATATATAATCAAACACTAGTATACCATGGTTAAAAATGGGTAAAATCCATGGTATATCATTATCTCCACTCATGGTAGCTGTGTTCTGGTTTCCTAGTCCGTTAGCTGATGTCAAAGCCCGACTTTCATTTCAGACAGTCTCGTTTGGCTCTGGGTTTAAGGTCGGGTTGGCGTGACTGCGGGGATGGATTTTGGTTGGTATGCGTCTTAAGGCGAGTTGCTGTTAGCCCATGACCTGAAAGAATATCTTAAGTAGGCTAATAGTTTGGAAGAAATACTGTAACAAACTGAGTTTCATAACCTGACAGTTTAACACCATCCTAGCCTTTCAAAGTAATAATGTTTCGACTTTGCCTGTCATTACAGAACTGTACCGTTTCTGGCTTAGGAGCGGAGCGTTCAAACCGGCGGTGACAAATTATTTCAAGGAATGCACTGAAAGGTGATGAGCATTGGATATGTATTCCACTCTTCATTTATAGAATCCAATGTGAAGCTTAAATTTGGCCTTTGGATGGTGTTTGTCATCTATGGGGTATAATGCTCTCGTCTCATGTGGTCTAATTAGTAGGTTCTAAGAACCGATTTTTTTGGAGTCGTAGGAGGAGTTTGAGTTCATTGGAATAAAATTACAACAAAGATTTTTAATAATACTAAATCTCTAGATGATACTAAGAGCATGTTTATTTGAAACACCCACTTAGAGTGTCTTAGTGATTTTTTAAGTATTTAAGTGTAGTTAAGTTACTTTGTTAAGAGATCTTTGATATACCATGAATTTCACCCATTTTTACCATGTTATAATGATATTTTTATTATATAACTAATGTGTTTTCTAGTTTGTTAGGTATGTTTTCAGGTTCAGAGTGTTTCGTGATAAAGTGATGTTTTTGGAGCATTTTGGAGCACAAGAGATAATACACCCGAGTGGACCATTTAAGACCAAGTTGGAAGTCAACAATCAAAGAAGAATCGATAGATACTCATCCAGAGTTGTTGAACGATGTAGCTGTGAAGATCTGTGTACTTGAAGATTATAATCGATCGATACACATCACGTGTTGTCGATCGATAGCGAGGACGAAATGGATTAGCCGACTACTTCAGCAAGACTTCACAAAATTACGAGATTGCCCCTGACGAGTTTTTAACCTAATGGAAATGCTTAAATACTCTTCCTAAGTGTTTTTTGACGGCAAGCAGAAAGAAAGCAAGCAAGCGAAAGCAAGCAAGCAGAGAGTGTGAGAGAAAGCTAGATTTTTATTTGTTTTGATAGATTGGAGAGATATCATTGAGAGATTTGTGATTGAACTCCATTTGTTTTCTATTCTCTATCTAATGCAATTTCTTTACATATCTTGTGTTATGAATTGCTTAGTTATGTCTGAGTAGTCTACTTGTTAGATCTAGGGTTTAAATAGGTTTGTGGGATTAGCCCCAAATTATACTTGCTAAGTTGTGATATTCATCAAATGGATTGCACCCTATGCTTTTTCTAGATTAGCTAACTAGAGCATAGATCACTAGGATCCTTATATCTTGAATTATCTGTTTGAACTAGTTTGTCTCCTGTTGAGAAGAGCGAGAGCCCTCCTTGAGACCTAGTGTTCATTATCGGCTCGCGCCTAGGCATTTCTAGAAGCCGTCGATCGGTATCCCAACTGGACAATCGATCGGCGCTGCGAAAGGTGTATCGCTCGATATCTCTAAAAGATATCGATCGACTCTTTTCTGGTCAACAGACGACAGTTGAGATCAGAGATCTAGTTATTTAACCAGTGAGACATCACTGATTGTTAACCGGCTGAGTTCTTTAATATCATGCAAACAACTTATTGGCATTTATAGATATTATAATCTCCAATACCTGAATAAAAGCCCTATGTCTAGCACTCTTCATTATCATTTAAACAACCATCTTATTGTTAGTAGAGCAACTACCTTGCTCATTTAGGATTGTCATTTTACATTTCCATCATAAAAACCAACTTCACCTAGGATTGATTAATTGATTAGATTTATTTGGTTCCCTAGCTCCTCGTGATTTGATCCCTAAGTACTACAGCTGAACCTCTTATTTGAGAGAGCAAAGCACTCGATAGGGTAATTTGAGTGGTATCAAATTTGGCGTCGTTGCCAGGGAGCTTTGATCGCCATTAGATTTAATTTTAACAATTTTAGGTTCTTCTTTTTCTTTTACCCCTTTCAGATTAAAAATTTTTCTTGTCTTTTCAGGTACATGCCCAGCAGTACCAGAAGCAATAAGGGAAATCAACTACTATTCTCAGAAGACCCTGCACACTTGGAACGTTCAATCCGCAAAGACCTACGCTCCGTATCGATCGACATAACCGCAGATCCGTCGACTGATATTCATGTTCAACCGTCGACCGATACTCAGACACCACCGTCACCCATACACTTCGCTTCTCCACATCGTTCGACACTACCCACCGTACAACGATCGACACTAACCCGCGTGGCATGGTTGCGATTGTTATTCTCACGCAGGGCGAGAATGGAAACCTGTATGACCAGGATGGTCATCTGCATAATGCAACAGGTCAGAAGCTAGATGCACATGGAAACATAATCCCTGAGCCAGAAGCTGAGGCTACAGAAGAAGCTCAAACACGATCGTAGGCAGACTATAATCATCCTGATGAGTACTACACCAACAGATCAGCTATTCGACTTCCAGAGATTCAGAAGCCAAACTTCGAGCTCAAGCCTCAGTACTACTCTCTCGTGTCACAAATACCCTATGTTGGGTTATCACACGAGCATCCTATGGACCATCTGGAGAGGTTCGAGGATCTTATAGCTGCTATTCGCATGGATGGAGTTCCTGAGGACTACCTACTTTGCAAGCTCTTCAAATACTCACTAATTGGAGAAGCTTCACACTGTCTTAAGCAGTTACCTACAGGATCACTGACATCCTGGGCTGACATCAAAAACGCCTTCCTGCGTAATTTCTTTGATGAGGCACGTGTTGAAGACTTAAGGAGCAAAATCGCCACTTTCGCGCAAAAGCCTGGTGAGACTTTTAAGGACGCGTGGATCAGATTTAAGTTCTTCCAGCGAGACTGTCCACACCATGGATTCAATGAAGTGCTGCTGCTAAGCACTTTTTACAGAGGTATCGCCTTGAGGTATCAGATGGCTCTTGATACTGCTAGCGAGGGGAACTTCAACACCAGAAATCCAATAGAGGCTGTGAGACTTATTGAGAACCTAGCCAACAGCAGAAGCACCAAGAACACTGACTCTGATAAGAAGAAATCTGTTGCAGCCATCAGGGAGGACCAGATGAGTGAAGTCAGAGCTAAGATAGACGCTTTACATGCGTTTTTGGGGAAGCCAGTCTGCTCAGCTGAAGAGGGAGAGGCTAAAGATGCTGATACATAAGAAGATGTAAACTACATTGGAAGTACTGGATTTCAGAGGTTTGGAAACCAGAATGACAACATAAACTTTTTTGGTAGTGGTCAGAAGAGTAACTACAACCAGAGTTCACAGTATCAAAAACCTTTCAACAACACCAGGAACTATGGCAATTCATCTTACCAAAACCCACCACCACCCACTGATATATGGTGTTTTTCACATCATTGTATATATGTTTTCATTTGTTTCAAGTCACTAATTCGTGTCAGTCTATACTTTTTGACCTTTTACAGGTCTGGAGTTGGTAGAAGAGAGAAGAGAAGATGCATGATGAAAAGATGTCCTTTTGGAGCAATCCTGCGGAGAACACTCAAGTAGAACAGTCCCGAGACTGTTATCTCTCAGGCGGAACAAGCAGACGGAGTGATCCGGAGATTGTTCCCGACGAATATGGAAACTCCTATTTCGGGAATTACAGCCCTGTTGCCCTAATCTCTTTTCTTCTGATTGGCGCCTCCATATAAAACACCATCTATCATTTTATTATTTTCTTACGCTAGTTTTTACAAGAGAACACTGTGATTTGCGATCTGCAACTTGTAAGGGAGAAGAATCCATCCTCTCATAGAGAAGATCATCTGAACCCTATTATTTCATACTCTGTTCTTATGCAATTTTATTTAGGATTTATGTCTTTGATTCTCTGCATCATGATCGAGTAGTAGCCTTGCTCGCCTAGGGTTTTTAGTGTGTTGAGACATGAGCTAAACATAGATAAGCGATTCATAATTGTTCTTCATTCATACTGTTCTTACTGCTTTCATTAACCTGATCACTTGATGTTAGATCCCTAGTTCATCACCTAGTTAACTGCTTAGGAGATAACTTGACATGTATTGAATGAGCTTAATATCCCTAATCAGCGAAAGTAGATATTAGGGTGGTAAGTGAACTGATCAGACCTGTTCTCTAAAGCTTGCAATCGATCCTCATCCCAACGACAGTTAGGTGGTGAGATCGATATGCAAAGCGATCACTGCCACGACAGTGGAGTGTTCTAGCTGAGTGATCCGAGTTCTAGAAAGCACTTCATCGCTCTTGAATAATTGTTTGGCTCCAATTCAACACCCAATGAAATACCCTAGGCTAGCTCTTGTTTAATTGAATCAATCTTGTGTTTTATTTGCTTGTTAACTATCGTCACTTTCAAACCAATTTATTATCTTCTTCTTAGCTTGATTTCAGAACTAATAGAACTAGAGTGTAGACTGGTCCTCTGGATTTGAATCTCAAATACTACAATTGCAACTGTTAACTTGGCAGTAGCAAGGATTCATTTTTAGTGTATCAAGTTTTGGCGCCGTTGCCGGGGACCAGATTTTTTAACCTCTATTTTTCGGTTTCATATCTAGTCTAAGATATCTAACTCGTGTTTCTTTCTTTGTTTCAGGTGATGATCCAGGTGCATGACCAGTAGACATACTCGGAGCAACGCACAAGGACCATTGCATCAGCTTACCAACGAAGAACTAGCGAGATTAGAACGACAGAACCGTCAACAGCCGAGATCTACGAACACCAATATGGGTGATCACCAGGATGATATCACTGCTGCGTTTGCACTCATGCAACAGCAGATGCAGAAAATGCAGCAAACGATCCAAGCGCAGCAAGCTGCCGAGCAAGCTGCTCTGAATGCTGCGAATCAGCAGAACCAACCGGAGGAAGTTGTTCAGATCGGCCAGAGAAACGTACTGCGTAATCTGCCTGCTACGCGTTCTGCCATCAACCCTCCACCGTGCACTAGGCAAGACTTTGAGATCAAGCCAGCCTTGATAAGTCTGGTGCAAAGGAAGATCTTCAATGGCCTTCCTGCTGAGATACCGATGGACCACATTGAGCACTTTGAGAAGATGTGTGGTTTCACTAAAGCGAATGGAGTGCCACCCGATTTCATCAAGTGTACTCTGTTCCCTTTCTCGCTTGATGGGAAAGCTTCTCGCTGGCTAGATTCCGTACCTACTGGATCGCTCACCACTTGGGAACAAGTTCGATCTGCTTTCTTGAGTCACTTCTACACGAAATCAAAGACAGCGGCTTTGAGACAGAAGATCGCGACCTTCAAGCAGCTAGCAGACGAGTTGTTCTGTGATGCATGGGAACGATTCAATGTCTACCGCAGAGAGTGCCTACATCACGGTTTTGAGGAAGACTACCTGCTGAGAGTGTTCTACGGGAGTAGGCTGGGAGTACAGGAACACTCTGAACTCAGCTAGTAATGGAGATTTCATGACCCAGTTAACTCAAGGTGCCTTCGCATTGATTGAGAACATGGCCTCAAGCTCAGCTGATAATAACCGCGAGACTGATCGCACTCAGAAGGTGAACAGCGTTGATAACAGCAAGATTGATGAGCTCTCTGCCAAGGTCGATCAGCTGATTAAGAGCAATCAGAACCAGGTCTTCATCATGGAAGAATCCCCTCAGGATAAAGCAACCGCGGAAGGCACATCAGAGGCAGATCAGTCAGCTGAGGTTCAGCATGAAGTGAGCTATGTGAATGGGCAAGGATGGCAGTTCAAGACTATCACCCAAACCCTAACGTGAGGAACAATCCCCACATGTTCAACAACCCTAAATCAGACGATAATGCTCAAGGCAATCAGAGTCAGAACAGTGGATACCGAAGGCCTTATGGCAATCAGGGAAGAACCTTTGTCCTCAGCCCAGCTCAGAATGCCCAGTTCAACAGCCATAAACAGCCGGTTAATCAGCAGGCTGCACAACCGGCTCAGATTGCTCTGCATGATGATATGAAGAGCCTCGCAAATATGATGAGCCAACTGCTCCAAGGTCAGCAGATTCAGAGAAAAGCACTGAACCAGGTCACCAACGACATCAACACCAGGATGAATCATATGTTCAATGACCTGAGTGCCAAGTATGACAATGTCTCAAGCCATATGAGACAGATGGATATTCAGATTGCTCAGACTGCTGAGAGTGTGAAGAGACAGCAAGGAACTCTCCCTGGAAAAACAGATAAGAACCCCAAGGAGTGCAATGCAGTAGGTCTAAAGAGTGGAAAGCAACTGCCTGATCTAGACCCTAGGAGATTCACATCGGCTGAGAAAGAGAAGCAGAAGGAATCAGATCAACCGCCTGAAGTTGTCCCTACAGATGAGGAAGAGGCAGAACAACCTACCGAGACTGTTCCGACTGATGCAGAGCGAACCGCTGGGGTTGTTCCACCGACTGCAGCACCTTCCCCTGCTCGTCAGTATGTACCAAAAGTACCCTACCCTGTCCCGGCTAAGGTTACACGCAAGGATAAGGAAGAGATGAAGTGCAGGAAGATGCTGGAAGACCTAACTGTCAAGCTCCCTCTGATGAGTGCGATCCAGATGATACCATCCATGCGTAGCTTTGTGAAGGGACTGATCTCTGGGAAGATATCTGATGACAGCAAGTTCATGATTGTCTCTAAGGAGTGCAGTGTAGTGCTCCAGAACAAAAGGATCAAGGAACTGGGTGATCCGGGAAAATTTGTCCTCTCGGTTCAGATTGGGAGAACAGTCTTCTCATGCTCACTGGTCGATCTAGGGTCAAGCATAAACCTCATGCCCTATTTTGTGGCTAAGCGCCTTGGATACACGGATATCAAGCCTATCAGGATGTCCCTAGTGTTTGCTGATCGATCTATGAAGTCTCCAGTTGGGATCCTTGAAGATCTTCAAGTTTTGGTTGGGAACACACTGGTCCCTGGCAATTTAGTTGTTCTGGAACTCGAGGAGGAGACAAAGGATCCTCTGATCCTGGGAAGACCATTCCTATGCACTGTTGGAGCTATCATTGATGTCCGACAAGGAAAGATTGATCTCCATCTTGGAGATATTGTGATGAAGTTTAAGATGAATCAGATGATCAAGAAACCGATGTTGGATGGACAAACCTTCACTGTCCAAGAAGATGGTGATCCGCTAGAGCCGCATGAGGGAATGATTGAGGAGATTCTCACTGATGATCCTCTTGAACTCGCCTTAGTCAGAGCTGAAGCCGAGCAGAGCTTAGAGAGTGTTGATGCTGATGCCTATGCCAAGTTCCTTGATTCAGCCAGGAGTATTGAAAGGATGGTGACAAATCAAAGTCTGGGGGAGAACAGCGAGTCCAGCAAATCGGCTGGAACAACCGCGCCTCCGAACCCGTCTGTTCCGGCAGCTCAGACCGATGACTCATGGAGCGAGCTGAAAGCTCTAAAGGTAGAGCTCAAATCCCTTCCCAAGGGACTCAGGTATGCATTTCTTGGACCCAATTCTACATACCCTGTCGTTGTGAATGCTGACCTGAACAATGCTGAGACTGTTCTGCTTTTGTGTGAACTAAGGAAATATCGTAAGACATTAGGTTATTCTCTAGCTGACATACCTGGCATTTCACCTGATCTGTGCATGCATAGAATACACCTGGAAGATGAATCGATGACTTCTGTAGAACATCAGAGGAGGTTAAACCCAAATCTAAAAGATGTTGTAAAAAAGAGATAATGTAACTTCTAGAAGCTGGTGTAATCTATGCGATTTCTGATAGTAAGTGGGTTAGTCCTGTTCATGTATTGCCTAAGAAAGGTGGGATCAGTGTGATAACCAATGAAAAGAATGAATTGATCCCTACTAGAACAGTTACTGGTCATCGCATGTGCATTGATTTTCGTAAGTTGAATGTTGCGACTCGTAAAGATCACTTCCCACTTCCTTTTATTGATCAAATGCTTGAGAGATTGGCTAACCACCCTTACTATTGCTTTTTAGATGGTTATTCAGGTTTCTTTCAGATTCCCATCCACCCAGACGATCAGGAGAAGATGACGTTCACATGCCCCTATGGAACATATGCATACAGGAGGATGCCATTCGGCTTGTGCAATGCTCCAGCGACCTTCCAACGCTGCATGATGTCGATTTTTACTGATCTGATCGAGGACATAATGGAGGTTTTCATGGACGATTTCAGCGTCTATAGAAGCTCCTTTCTTGTTTGTTTGTCAAATTTGTGCAGGGTGCTGAAGCGATGCGAGGAGAAGCATCTGGTGCTGAACTGGGAGAAATGCCACTTCGTGGTCAGAGATGGGATTGTTCTGGGACACAAGATATCAGAGAAAGGCATTGAGGTGGACAAGGCAAAGATCGAAGTCATGATGAGTCTGCAACCACCGGCTTCAGTGAAAGGAATCAGGAGTTTCTTGGGACACGCTGATTTCTATAGGAGGTTCATCCAGAACTTCTCTAAGATCGCGAGACCACTCACTCGGTTGCTCTGCAAAGAAGCTCAGTTCGCTTTTGACAGCGACTGCCTAGCCGCATTTCACACGATCAAGGGAGCTCTAGTCAGTGCACCAGTTGTCCAACCTCCAGACTGGGATCTTCCTTTTGAGATCATGACAGATGCGAGTGATTTTGCAGTGGGAACAGTCCTTGGACAACGTAAAAACAAGAAGTTGCACGTGATATACTATGCGAGCATGACCTTAGATGAAGCTCAGTGTCGATACGCAACCACAGAGAAGGAGCTCCTTGCCATCGTGTTCGCTTTTGAGAAGTTCAGATCCTATCTGGTTGGATCAAAGGTGATTGTGCACACAGACTACGCGGCCCTCAATTACCTACTCACGAAGAAGGATGCTAAACCGCGGCTCTTAAGATGGATTCTCTTGCTCCAAGAATTTGATCTAGAGATAAGAGACAAGAAAGGGGTTGATAATGGAGTGGCAGATCATCTCTCCAGGATGAAAGTGTCAGATGAGACAATTCTTGACGAGGAACAACCGATGGAATACGTCAATGCGATTGGTCTGTGCAACATGGAGCCGTCGTTACCTATCAGCAAGGACTGTTCCCACGTAGACGAAGCATTCACTGCAGTGATCCAGAAGTAGTACCCGAATCTCCCATGGTTTGCTGAGATTGCCAACTTCCTGGTAGCTGAGAAGGAACCTTTGAGGTTCACTGGGAATGAGAAGAGGAAATTTCTAAGGGAAGCAAGGCACTACTTCTGGGATGAGTCGTAGCTGTATCGGCAAGGCAAGGATGGGATCTTCAGGAGGTGTGTTCTAGAGGCTGATATTCCAGGGATCCTTCACCACTGTCACGGTTCCTCTTATGCTGGTCACTTTGCCACCTTCAAAACAGTTTCCAAGATCCTCCAAGCCGGTTTCTGGTGGCCTACTATGTTCAGGGATGCTCACGCTTTCATATCACGATGCAATTAATGCCAAAGAATGGGGAGTATAAGCAAGAGAAACGAGATGCCTCAGAACTACATCTTGGAAGTTGAAGTGTTCGACTGCTGGGGGATCAATTTCATAGGACCATTCCCAGTCTCTCACAAGAACGAGTACATCTTGGTTGCTGTGGACTATGTCTCCAAGTGGGTAGAAGCAATTGCTAGTCCAACCAATGATGCGCGAGTTGTAACCAAGATGTTCACCTCCATCATCTTTCCAAAATTTGGTGTGCCTAGAGTGCCGAGGATTGCTGAGCAAGAATGGTGTGAAACACAAGGTTGCAACCGCCTATCATCCACAAACAAGTGGTCAAGTGGAAGTTTCCAACAAAGAGATCAAGAGCATCCTGCAGAAGACTGTCAACACCACCCGCAAGGACTGGTCCCTTAAGCTTGACGATGCTCTCTGGGCGTACAGAACAGCCTACAAGACCCCTTTAGGGACCACTCCCTATCATCTGGTCAATGGCAAGGCGTGCCACCTACCTGTTGAGCTAGAGTACAAGGCTGCTTGGGCTGTCAAACTACTCAACTTCGACATCAAACCCGCCAAGGAGAGGCGGACCATTCAGATCCATGAGTTGGAAGAGATCAGGCATCTGGCCTATGAGAGCTCTAAGATCAACAAGGAAAAGACCAAGGCGTTCCATGACAAACGGATCATCAGTAGAAGCTTTGCTCCGAAAGATCAGGTCTTACTCTTCAACTCCAGGGTTAATGTTGGGGTCAAAATCGGTCAAGACGAAATCGATGTCCGAAAGTCTCGGAAAAACATGAAAGATGTTAGAGCAACCTCGAGAGACTAATTGTTAATCGAGAAACCTTGGAAAAATATTAAGTTCGAGATTAATCATCTCGAAATCAACGGCTAGAAACGTTTTCTACACGAGGAAAAACCTACGGAAAACTAAAAAGAACGCAAAAACACGCACAAGCCGAAGGAACCGAGCAGCCGACTCCGGTGCTGGCCGTGGCCGCCGGGCGGCTAGCCCCCGTGCTGGCCGTAGCCGCCGGTGGCTAGTGCCCGTGCTGGCCGTGGCCGCCGGGCGGTTAGCCCCCATGCTGGCCGTAGCCGCCGCCGGCTAGCGCCCGTGCTGGCCGTGGCCGCCGGGCGGCTAGCCCCCGTGCTGGCCGTAGCCGCCGCCGGCTAGCGCCATTGCTGGCCGTGGCCGCCGGGCGGCTAGCCCCCGTGCTGGCCGTGGCCGGCGGCGGCTAGCGCCCGTGTTGGCCGTGGCCGCCGGGCGGCTAGCCCCCGTGCTGGCTGTAGCCGGCGGCGGCTAGCGCCCGTGCCGGCCGTGGTCGCCGGGCGGCTAGCCCCGTGCTGGCTCGGGTCGTCGGGCGGCTAGTCTTCGTGCGTAAGTTCTAGGCCCCCGGGTCGCCAGAAATCCGTGTTTTGCGACTTTCCGAGATCCCGCAAACAAAACTCCTTATCCTGCTCCAAGATTTCGGAGAACCCGTAAGACGTCAACGGACAGAAAGACTTCGTATAAAACGGTGATGGTTATCTTAAAACACCATTCGCCTCAGCAATGGATCGAAGATCTTCTGAAAGACTCGACATCCAAGTAGGAGCATTCTTTCAAAGAAATCGTAGAAAACAACGGAAGTCCGGAAGACGGCCCGAAAGGGACCAAACCCGATCGGACGGCCCATTTACGATTTTCTAAAAGATAGATACGACGGTTTACAATTATCTTCACATAACAAGATAAATGTTAAACTTCCGGAAGGATAAATGTCAAATTTCCGAAAGGATAAATGTCAACTTTCCCGATAAACACGAAGGCCGACGAAAATGGAAAAAGCCCAGCTCGCGGCAGACTCAGCCCATCAAGAATAGACCGTCATATGGGAGTATATAAGCAAGGCTAGGAGCAGAGGAAGGGGGATCCGAAATCAGAAGAAAGAAACCACTCTAGAGCAACTTAGAACTTAGGCTTTTATTTCCTTTTTAGCGAGCTGCGACTCAACTAGGTTAGATCTAGGTTTTGAGACTAGCGACGATTGACAGCTCTTTCGGCCGAGATCTCGACCTGTTGTTCAAATGCTCTCCGCGAATTCGGAAATAAGATTCTTTCTTTTGCTCTCTTTATTTTACGTATTTATTCCCAAACTAAACTCGTACTAACTTCGTCGTGCGTGGCCCAGCAGATAGCCGGGATCCTCGGGGAAAACTAGGTCAACTTAGTTTTCCTACGTTTAAACTTAACTGAAATCGACAGTGCGAATTTCGGTTCCCACAGTTTGGCGCTAGAAGGAGGGGGATACACGGATTTATCTTTCTCGCACCTACGCACGCCCAGTTAAGCATGTCTGCTAACGCGGAAAAAGACAAGCAAACGCACGACGGACCAGCCGCCGATGCCAACGCTGAGAAGACTCCTGCCGGAAACGTATCGACGGTCACTGCCGAAGCAAACACCGCGATGCTGGACCAGGTGAAGGAAGAACAAGAGAAACTAATGGCTTCAATCGCTAAACAGGTCAATACCTTAACAGCGAAAAGCAAACTCCCGCGCGGATCCACCAAGGTGAGGCGTGTCAGGAGGCTCGACTTCGGAACTGCCGAAGACCAAGAAAAAGATGCCCCGAGAAAATCCCCAGAACTCATCCCTGACGATACCACTCCGGCGGGGCAGAAGAAAACGACGGATAACCTCCCACCTCCCGCAAGGGAAAACGAAGGAGACGACGTCGAAAGAATCAATCTGGATATCAGCGATCAATTGGATCCGTCCGACGAAGACGCCGACATCCACCACAGAAGGACCCGAAGTCAGTCAGCTCGCCTGGCGGCAGCCTTCGAAAAACCCATGACAGAAAAGAGGAAGAAGACCTCTACTGGTCAGAGCAAGAGAGGTTGGCTGAAGACCATACTCGGGCCTATCACAGCCAACGTAGACAAAGGAGCGCGAACGGCGCCAACGAGATCTATGATTTGCGCGAGTACATCGCAAAAACTGCAGCCGAGGTGAAAGCGGTAAAATCGCAGATTCACCACGCAACCAGCACTGCCCCCGAGATCGACCTGCTCCTCGAGGAATCGAGAAAGACTCCGTTCACCTCTCGAATCACGGACGCACGAGTCTTAGATCCCGGGAAAATAAAGCTTCCCACCTACGACGGAACCACAGATCCAAAGGCACATCTGCAGTCCTTCCAGATTGCGATGGCGAGGTCTAAACTTCCGGAGCAGGAAAAGGACGTCGGCTGCTGTCTCCTATTCGTCGAGAACCTCAGAGGTGCTGCGCTCGAGTGGTTCTCACACTTGAAAAGAAACTCCATCGGAAGTTTCCACCAGCTTGCTTCAGCTTTTCTAAAGCAATTCTCCATGTTCATGGACAGGGAAACTTCTGACGTAGACCTTTGGAGTCTAATTCAAAAGGAAGATGAACCGCTCCGCGACTACATAAGGAGGTTCAAACTCGTGATGTCCAGGGTAACAGGCCTCAGCGACAGAGTTGCCATCGACGCCCTGAGAAAAAACCTCTGGTACAAATCGAAATTCCGAAAGTGGATTTCTTTGGAGAGGCCACGCACCATCCAGGACACTCTCCACAAGGCGACAGATTTCATCATCATGGAAGAAGAGATGAAAGTCCTAGCGCAAAAGCATGGACCGCAGAAAGCGTCCGGCAAGAAGAAAACCTCTCGTAACGACAAGTACGTCCATCACGAAGGGGAAGACGTCCAAGGCGAACATAACTACGCCGTCAATTCCGAACAAGGAAGGACCGCCGGAAACACTTGGACGCGGAACTCGTACAAGGACAATTCCAGCTGCGAGTTCCATCAGACGAGAGGTCACTCCACCGCCAACTGCAAAGTCCTCGGCGCTAGACTCATTACGAAGCTGCTTGCCGGCGAACTAGCAACGGTCAGGAGCGTGAAAGACCTGTTCCTAGATTCTGACCGTCCGCCGAAGACCGACGGAGCCAATCCCGAGAATAACGCTCCTGGAACTCAATCGGGCGAAAAACGCGGACGGAGACAAGACGGCGAAGGAAACAACAACAACCGCCAAAGGATCAACATGATCATCGGAGGATCGCATTTTTACCAGGAGTCCGTTTCGTCGATCAAAGCCTACGGACGGAAGGCCGAAACAAGCCCCGGATGGTGTCTAGAGGACGACGTTCCCAATCACGCAATCATCTTCGAGGAACAGGATACGGCCGGACTCGATAAACCCCACTACGATCCTCTGGTCATCGACTTGGTGATTCAGGATCTCGAAGTCGGCCGCATCCTCATCGACACAGGAAGCACGGTCAACATCATGTTCCGCGACACTCTGAAGAGAATGAACATACCCCTCGGAGAAGTCATCCTAGAACCAAGACCGTTGACTGGATTCTCGGGCGTCACGTCCATGACCCTCGGAAAAATCAGACTCCCGGTCATGGCTAAAGAAGTCACAAAGATCGTCGAATTCGCGGTAGTGGATAACCCGGCTATCTATAACGCCATAATGGGAACTCCTTGGATAAACGCCATGAAGGCAGTCCCGTCCACTTACCATCTCAGCGTCAAGTTTCCAACACCGACTGGAACAGCGGTAATCTGGGGAAGCCAAAAACAGTCGCGACTCTGCTTCCTGGCCGAACATAAATTGCGCAGCAATCGGAACGCCCCAGTAGCTAACCCAAAGCGAACTAAGAAGCATCTGACTATCTCCGAGAACTCAGCAAAGAACAGCTCGGATTTGTCCGAACAGGCCACAACTCCGGATAGCGGGAAAATCCTCGAGTCCATCGCCGAAAGAACGGATGACCTAACTCCCAACGCGACCACCGACTTAGCTGAAACAGTCAAGGCGCCGGAAATCGTGGAGTAATAGCAACCGCGATAGAAACAGAACTACGAGATGGCTTGATCCTCGCAAGAGGTACGTAGGCAGCTCGTCGCAACCCGACGAGTTCAGCTATCCCCTCACCAAAAGGGGGGGGGGGGGAAGATGGGGACAAACATCCTTGTACTCCCGCAAAAATACTTTTCACATGTACTCTACATTATAAAGTCTTTAATTCAAATGCTTACTCAACGCATAAACATTACGGAAAACGAAAATCATATCTTTGAGGAACGCGAGACGTCGTTAGTTCCCGAAAAGTCTTGATTCTCCATTCTCCTCCAAACAGTCCATCCGCGACTCTAAAAAACTCTATCAAACAGTCTGTCCGCGACTCTAAAGTTCATTTCCGTCGATTGGCCCCGACGAAAAAACATAGAAACGTTTCACTCAATCAAATTCGTAGTCTGGCTTCTAACGAAGTCCTCTTGCATCCGACAAGGATACCATAGCGCGCTATACAAAAAATCCAAATTTTGGTTAGCTCTTCATAAAGGAAGTAGCTCGACTCGTATCCAAACGAATCATATAAGCCGATAAGCACTTCGCAGATTCTAAAACGGTACGAGTCAGGTCGAAATCGCAAACAGGCAAAACGAAAGCTGATTTGTCATCGCACAGCTTCAGTGTGGGAACCGAAATTCGCAGTGTCGATTTTAGTTAAGTTAATCGAAGGAAAACTAAGTAAACCTAGTTTTCCCTGAAGGCTCGGATTCTCTGCGATAACCAAACGAAATTGATAGAATAAAGCAACGTAGCGGAAAATTGCACTAAGGCGTTTTATTGAATAGATGGTACAATATTCTTCCGAAAAAGGGAAGTAGAGAAACGCTGAAGCGAAAAACGACGGAAATAAAGGAGACAAAACGTTCTAAGCTTTGCTCCGCTAGTCTAAACTCCTAAGTCCTAAGCTAGCAGGAATTCTCTAAGTCCCTAAGTTTCGGATTTGCTCTCTCTGAGATTTTTTGCTCTGCCCTTCTTCCTCTCCCAAAGCTCCTTTATATACTCCTTCTTATGACGGTCTATTCTCCTTCTGGGCCGCAAGGCGGGTTTCTTTCCATTTTCGTCGGCCTCCACGTTCATCGAGAAACTTGACATTTATCTTCGGGAAACTTGACATTTATTCTTCCGTCGATTTAGCATTCATCTTGTTACGTAAAGATAAACATAAATCGTTGTATCTATCTCAGATAATCGTAGACAGACTGTCCGATCGCGTTTGGCTCCTTTCGGGCCGTTTCTAGGACTTCCGTTGTTTTCTACGATCTCTTTGGAAGTTCCTCGTTCGTTCGTAGAGTTGAGACGAGTGGTGTCTTAAGATGACCATCGCTGTTTCGTACGAAGAATCTAAGATCTTCCTTCCCGTCGATATCTTACAAGTTCCCGAAACGTTTCCGACGGTCTTAGATTGGAGTAAGAAACGGAGTTTCGTACGCGGAATCTCGATGATTCGTCCTGCGAGGACTTGGGAAAGACTCGAAGTACAGACTTCAGATCGCCGGGGACTGGGATTCGTGTACCGAAGATTGTTATCCGAAGACCCGAGCCAGCACGGGGCTAGCCGCTCGGCGACCACGGCCAGCACGGGCGCTAGCCGCCAGCGGCCACGGCCAGCACGGGGCTAGCCGCCCGGCGGCCACGTCCAGCACGGGCGCTAGCCGCCGCCGGCCACGTCCAGCACGGGCGCTAGCCGCCGCCGGCCACGGCCAGCACGGGGCTAGCCGCCCGGCGGCCACGGCCAGCACGGGCGCTAGCCGCCGGCGGCCACGGCCAGCACGGGGCTAGCCGCACGGCGGCCACGGCCAGCACGTGCGCTAGCCGCCGGCGGCCACGGCCAGCACGGGTGCTAGCCGCCCGGCGGCTACGGCCAAGGCCGGGGTCGGCTGCTCGGTTCCTTTGGTTTACGGGTGTTCTTGTTCGTTTTTTAAAAGGTTTTTCGTATGACAAATAGACTTAGCCGTTGATTTCGAGATAATCGTTTTTGACCCCAACATTCAGTCCGAAAGTAGACCTAGGTCTTGCCCTAAACCCGGCCTTGCTGGTATCTAAGACATCTCATAGGCATAAGTATCCAGAATACGAGATTCCAAAATTTGCCTCTTATCGCTTACAAACCTAACGTTCGCTACAAAGTAACCTACGGATCAAGCGACAAAAAAAAAGAGATTGAATACGAAGTGACTGCACGTATTCAAACCCTCTACACTTGACGAAAGTATAAATCAAAACGCAGAATTCATAAAAGCATTCATAGCAGGGATTCAAAAGCCACCAACAGCCAATCCCGAGAAACACAAAGTCACGCGACCTCCTGAGGGTCGCAACACATACATACAAACAGCCACATTTGACCTATCACAAATTATAATCGAATGCATAACAATCGGTTAGAGATATTCCAAACGAGGAGTCGGGCTGGTCGACCTCTTCGCCTCCGTCGCCTGCATTCAAACCCGCGCCTACATCCGCCGTATCTTCCGAGACTTGGATAGGATTCCACAACTCTCGAATTCTCCCTTCGATCGGAGGAACAAAAGATTCGGCGTTAGCGCATATTCTCATCGAGCCATCCATCGCGGTAAGTTCGCCGGAAAGAGAGAAACCCTGACGCTGCATCTTGTGTAGAGTACCGACCGAACCACGACACTCGCGAAAATCGCCTACAAAGTCCTGAGCCTCTTTGTACGCTTCGAATTCGGTAGAGAAAATTTCGGCCCTTCGGTTCAGCCCGGCGGTAGCTCTTCTCCGCCCGCTCCTTTCCGCACGAACGAGGGCTCAAGCCTGGACCTCGGCTTGCCGGCGTTTTTGCTCCTCCACCTCCAACCGATACTTGGGGAATTCCCTTTCCGTTTCCTCCGCTTTGAAACGGGCCAGCCGGGCAGTACAGAAACTTCCATCGATCGATGCAATCCACACTCTCACGGCCTGCAAAGAAGTCGAGGTCAAATAAAAAGAAAAGGGGATTTACTCAAGTTTCGAAAACAAACCTCGTTGACCAAGCGAGCACCCTCCGCAGTCACCTTGTCCCTCTCCTCGTTGTCCAAAGACTCGTCACGGGAAAACGCCGGAGGGAGTTCATCAAAGAAGTCACCCGGGGGAGGAACACCCTGATTCTCTGTAGTGAAGTCAGGATCGTATCTCGGCAGCTCACCATTTCCCGACGAGGCCTCGAAAGCAATCCCTTTATCCTTCCGAGATCTCCGCCTCCTCCTTGAAGGGGCAAAAACGTAGGATCCATCATTGACACAGGGCCGCGTACCGCCTCGCGATCGGTGAAGCTCGAACGCCCCTCGAATCCGGTCAAGAGTAAAGGAGTTCCAGGAACAAGGCATTGTCCTAAAAATGTCTCTCTTGGTCGAAAGATCGGAAGGAACATGCGCGAGACACCTGTTCTCTGAACAACAAAAAAAACACACACGTTCAGTACTCGCTTTTCGGATTCTAAGAAAGGGGATGCGACAATCTTACCTCGTTGGTACAACCAGTCCGTCGGGAATAGGTGGAGAAAGCCTTCCTCGACAGACTCTCCATCTATCCTCACGAAAAAGAAACGGTCAACGTAATCCTTGGCGTGCGAGGTGACTCCATGGATTACCGAAAAATCGGTCCTCGCCTTCATGGAGTATACTCCATTAATGCTCGTCGTCTTGGAGTTCCACAACCCTTCGAAGTCAGCAGGGCTAAGGTCCATCCCTAACTCGTAACTCAAAATCACAACGCCAAGCAAGCTTTCCAAAGCCGGCACGTTCAGCTGGCTGATTACGATTCCGAAACGGTCGAGAGCCTGAACAATGACTCCAGGGATTGGGAACCACAGTCGGCATTGCGTCAGGAACGCCTCGTAGCAAGTAAAGTAACCCTTCGGAGGATGCTCCGAACTCTCATTCCCACGAGGAATGCGAAACATGACTCCCTTCTAAACCTCATAAAACTCTCGAAGAGTTCCGAGATATTCAGGGGATACTTCGCTCGGCGAGTCAGTTTTCTTACGCGCCCTCAGAGGTCGCCGGGGAATCGGGATCAGGGGAAGGGGAGCAACAGAACCGAAGACGGCGTCGCAATACGCGCTCCTGTCAATCTCTGGAACCTCGGGTTTCAGAACTTTCTCCTCGGCATGGAAACTATCCGAAGACGAGTGAGACTGCCTCCTCGAGGATTTTGATCTTGAAGTCATTCTTTTCTTAAAGGTAGAGAGAGAATTTGCAAGAGAGAGATTAACTTAAGATTCTTGGGTGAAATAAGAATGGTAAAGAATTCACAAGTCTTTATAGGCAAGGATTTGACTATTCACCCCGACCTTCGACACGATTTCGTCTCCATACTTTCCTCACGAACCATACCGCAAGCTAGAACCTACAAACCCTACGGCTCCTAGCTAGCTGGGGGGCTAACTGTTGGGGTCAAAATCGGTCAAGACGAAATCGATGTCCGAAAGTCTCGGAAAAACATGAAAGATGTTAGAGCAACCTCGAGAGACTAATTGTTAATCGAGAAACCTTGGAAAAATATTAAGTTCGAGATTAATCATCTCGAAATCAACGGCTAGAAACGTTTTCTACACGAGGAAAAACCTACGGAAAACTAAAAAGAACGCAAAAACACGCACAAGCCGAAGGAACCGAGCAGCCGACTTAAGTCGAGGTCGTGGCCGCCGGGCGGCTAGCCCCTGTGCTGGCCGTAGCCGCCGCCGGCTAGCGCCCGTGCTGCCCGTGGCCGCCGGGCGGCTAGCCCCCGTGCTGGCCGTAGCCGCCGGCGGCTAGCGCCCGTGCTGCCCGTGGCCGCCGGGCGGCTAGCCCCCGTGCTGGCCGTGGCCGCCGCCGGCTAGCGCCCGTGCTGGCCGTGGCCGCCGGGCGGCTAGCCCCCGTGCTGGCCGTAGCCGCCGGCGGCTAGCGCCCGTGCCGGCCGTGGTCGCCGGGCGGCTAGTCTTCGTGCGTAAGTTCTAGGCCCCCGGGTCGCCAGAAATCCGTGTTTTGCGACTTTCCGAGATCCCGCAAACAAAACTCCTTTTCCTGCTCCAAGATTTCGGAGAACCCGTAAGACGTCAACGGACAGAAAGACTTCGTATAAAACGGTGATGGTTATCTTAAAACACCATTCGCCTCAGCAATGGATCGAAGAACTTCTGAAAGACTCGACATCCAAGTAGGAGCATTCTTTCAAAGAAATCGTAGAAAACAACGGAAGTCCGGAAGACGGCCCGAAAGGGACCAAACCCGATCGGACGGCCCATTTACGATTTTCTAAAAGATAGATACGGCGGTTTACAATTATCTTCACATAACAAGATAAATGTTAAACTTCCGAAAGGATAAATGTCAAATTTCCGAAAGGATAAATGTCAACTTTCCCGATAAACACGAAGGCCGACGAAAATGGAAAAAGCCCAGCTCGCGGCAGACTCAGCCCATCAATAATAGACCGTCATATGGGAGTATATAAGCAAGGCTAAGAGCAGAGGAAGGGGGATCCGAAATCAGAAGAAAGAAACCACTCTAGAGCAACTTAGAACTTAGGCTTTTATTTCCTTTTTAGCGAGCTGCGACTCAACTAGGTTAGATCTAGGTTTTGAAACTAGCGACGATCGACAGCTCTTTCGGCCGAGATCTCGACATGTTGTTCAAACGCTCTCCGCGAATTCGGAAATAAGATTCTTTCTTTTTCTCTCTTTATTTTACGTATTTATTCCCAAACTAAACTCGTATTAACTTGTCGTGCGTGGCCCAGCAGATATCCGGGATCCTCGGGGAAAACTAGGTCAACTTAGTTTTCCTACGTTTAAACTTAACTAAAATCGACAGTGCGAATTTCGGTTCCCACAGTTAACTAAAATCGACAGTGCGAATCTCTGGACCTTTCACCATCAAGGAGGTTCGCCCCTATGGAGCTGTTGTTTTGCTGGACACAAGAGGTGGAGAATTTGTTGTCAATGGTCAGCGTCTCAAGACATATCTTGCTGACACAACAATCGCTGAAGGTGTAGAGATACCCTTAAGCGATCCCCCTCAAGCCTTATCGGCTCATTGAAGTCAAGCTAGTGACAGAAAACAAGCGCTTGGTGGGAGGCAACTGTTGGGCCCAAATATGGCCGGTTAGTTGACGATAGAACCAAAACGAGTACTGGGCCGTGATAAAGCCCAATGCGTATCGGCGACCTTAGCTAAGGCTTAATACGAAGCCGGAGGCTGGAAGCTAAGGGCAATCTTCGAAGAGGTCACAGTGAAGAGGAAGCTCACATCATAACAGAAGGAGCGCAGGACCCGGTCGAAGGGAAGCTGTTGCCAATTCGGAGATCAGTTAAAGATAATCAAGAGAAGTCCAAGGCTATTTAAAGAGAAGGTCGAAGACCAAAGAGGGGAGAAAAAAAAACCTTATTCACTTTTACGAAGATTCAGATAATCTCTTAAACATTTCGTTACCTTTGTAATCATCAAGAGAAACATCTTTTGTAACCATTCTTTCACCACATTATCAATACAAATCAAATTCATTCTACAAGTTATTACGGGATTCCGCCCACGTTATCTTTCCCTAACATTTTCTTAAACTTTAACCTGACCTAAAAATCAGGAGGTGAGTTTAATCCCTCACAATTGGCGCCATCTGTGGGGAAGAAACAATCGAATCCCTTACTCTAACTTGAGGATGAATCCTACCGATCAGACAACGAATCCGTCTGACCCTAACCTCCCGATTCAGAGCGATGGCTCACCGAACGATGGAGGCTCCAGTCTCGTAACTCCGGAGCCTCGACGTGGCGATCACCGATCTGGGCAACAGCTTCCGGCTAGCGCTCGAATGAGCCAGACTGCCACTGGAGGTACTAACCCGAGATCATCAGGTGGAACCGCCACCGGGCATCCAGTCACCGAGAATCCTCAGCAGCAAGCCACTCTGAATCAAACGGAGGCTCAGCTCTCTGAGATTCGTCAGATGATGATGCAATTAGTCGACAAAGCTCAGGAAAATGAGCGTACGATGCATCAGCTAGCTGTTCGGCAGCAACGGTTTGAAGAGATACTTAGATCTCTAAACGCAACAACCCAACCACCGCAACGTCAAACTCCGGGGGTCACTTTCCGAGATCGATTGACCGATCCCTCGTTTCCCCGAGGACCTTTAGACTTTTCTCCTGACAGCACTGCTCCGGAAGGACGGGGATCTGCTTTCCAGACACCTCATAATGGGACAGCTCCCGCGTTTAACCCACCCATCACCAGTGCTATGGGAAGTAACGTAGCGACAACCAGCTCCACACCCAGTCAGATTTCTGACCGGAGCACTCGCTTGCCGCCTCCGCCGCCTGTTTTTAGGTCCGGAGCAGGAGTATCCTTCCCATCCGGGGGCAGAACATCATCTCCGGTTTATCAAACCAGAAGCTCAACCCCGAATGTGGACGGGTATCAAAGGGCAGACACCGATAACCCAAGAGCCGGTGAGCGACTTAGCCCACCAGCTGCATGGGAAGATGAGCCAACACGATTCCGCCAGGAACCTGCTCGTCAGATACCTAATAATGACCCAAATGTCCTTCCTCTAGAGGGACCTGACGCAATTCGCAGATATATGGAACGAACTCACGCAGCTCTCCAAAAATTGGGAGCTCAAGTCCACAAGGCAACGAGCTCAGCTCCCGAAATCGATAGCTTGATTGAAGAAACCCGTGGGACTCCATTCACTGACAGAATTGCCAGCTCTTACATAAGAGATACCCGAAAAATTAGAATTCCCGAGTATGATGGGACCTCTGACCCAAAGGCCTATTTGAGAGCCTTCCGATTAGCTATCGTGAAAGCCCATTTTACGCAGGAAGAATGTGAAGCAGGTTACTACGGGACATTCGCCAAAAACCTGGTTGGAACAGCCCTTGAGTGGTCCTCTGGTCTCGAACCAGCCTCGATAAACAGTTTCGATCAGTTAACTAATGCCTTCATGAAGCAGTACTCGACCCATATCCTGAAGCAAGCCTCTGAGGCCGACCTCTGGAAGGTCAGACAAGGAATGGGGGACTCGCTACGAGTCTACATCGAGAAATTCAGAGCAGTAAGAACTAAGCTCTCGAATCCCAACGACCAAGTCGCCATCGAGGCCCTTAGAAGAGGTATGTGGTATAAATCGGATTTCTGGTCAGAGCTAACACTCAATATTCCTCCAACTATCGATGATGCTCTTCACAAAGCCACTAGATATATTACTTTGGAGGAAGAGACAGCTGCACTGGATAAACTCCACAAGAAACCTCAGAATCACTCGAAAGGTTAATCCTCTGAGGCAAAGGGACCTCATAAAAGGGGGAATCTCCGAAACAATCAAACTCAGGGAGAACATTCCTATGCAATCGAGGAAGACAAGGAAGAAAAACCTGTCGCCGCAGCAAACAAAACTCCCTGGTCAAAAGGCTTTGATAAGAACAAACATTGCTCCTATCACGATCGAGAAGGGCACTCAACTGAAGAATGTTGGGATCTCCAACGACAGCTGGCAGCTAAATTCGCAGCCCAAGAAATAAAGGGCGTGGACCTCAAAAAGCCACCGCCCTATCAGAAAAGAGGTCCCAGAGATACCTCTCCAAAACGCGAAAGGTCACCGGAGAAGGAGACGGATTCTCCACCTCCAGCTCCCAAGAAGAGAGTCGATATGATTCTTGGAAAATTCCCCCAAGGAAAAAGCCTACAAATCGAGGCTCTCTTGAGCAAACCGTCACCTCAATCGAGTCCCGGCTCGAGGATGGACTGTATCCTTGGAGGATCAGATATATGTCAAGACTCCGTCAACTCCATTAAGAATCACGTACGGAAGGTTGTGTCTAACACTGGACCTAAGCCTCCCAACCCCGAGTCCAATACTAAGATTTCTTTCTGGAAAGCGAGACCTCAAACCTTGACAGACCTCACGATGATGCTCTGATTGTCACCCTGAACATCGCAGGATACGAGGTGCCTAAACTCATGATAGACACAGGAAGCTCTGTTGACCTTATTTTCTACAACACCCTGAAAGGGATGGAAATAGACGACTACGAAATTATTGGCCAAAAAGCTAATCTCATAGGCTTCTCCGGAGAAACAGCTACCTCATTGGGAACAATTAAGCTCCCAATCATAGCTGGCGGAATAATGAAAATGACCAACTTAATAGTCATCGACAGACCTTCCCCGTTCCATGCGATCCTAGGAAGACCCTGGATTCACAAGATGAAAGCAGTAGCCTCGACTTATCATCAATGCATGAAATTCCCAACACCTGAAGGGATAACTACCGTACATGGTAGCCAGAAGATCTCCAGGATTTGTTACCTGGGAGGATTTGAAATCCTCAAAAAGTCCCCCCAATAGCAATTACAGATCCAGGAGGGTCGCGAAATGCAACAAAATATTCGAGGTCCCCCTAAGAACCTCACCGAAAAGTTTGCATCGACGACTCGAATCCTGAAAGACAGGTGAGCATCGGATCTGAGCTACCTCTTGAGACAAAAAAGGAGCTCATTGACTTCCTGAAAAGCAATGTCAAAACCTTTGCATGGTCCACCAATGACATGAAAGGTATAGATCAGAACGTCACCACCCATAAACTGAAAGTAGACCCCACTTTCAAACCGATCAAACAAAAGCGTCGCAAGCTGGGCCTCGAAAAAGCTCAAGCTGTTAACGACGAAGTTGACCGACTTACGAAAGCTGGGTCCATTCGAGAGGTACACTACCCTGACTGGTTAGCTAACCCGGTAGTTGTAAAAAAGAAAAACGGGAAATGGAGAATCTGTGTAGACTTCACCGACCTAAACAAGGCTTGTCCTAAAGACAGCTTCCCGTTACCTCACATCGACCGCCTGGTTGAAGCAACAACTGGCCATTGACTCCTATCCTTCATAGATGCCTTCTCAGGATACAATCAGATCATGATGGATCCTGAGGATCAAGAAAAAAATGCATTCATAACCGAACGAGGAACCTATTGTTACAAGGTTATGCCATTCGGGTTAAAGAACGCAGGAGCTACCTATCAGAGGCTAGTAAATAAGATATTTGCTGGGCAACTCGGAAAAACCATGGAGGTCTATATTGACGATAAACTAGTCAAATCCTCAGCTGGAGAAGACCATATCTCCCACTTAAAGGAATGCTTCGATATCCTCAACAAGTACGATATGAAGCTAAATCCCACTAAATGTACCTTCGGGGTACCCTCAGGCGAGTTCCTCGGCTACCTCGTAACCGAAAGAGGCATTGAAGCCAACCCGCAGCAGATAGCAACCTTCCTGGAAATGCCGTCACCTAAAACAACCAGAGAGGTACAAAGATTGACTGGACGAATCGCAGCATTAAATCGATTCATATCCAGGTCAACCGATAAGTGCCTCCCATTCTATAAACTTCTAAAAAATAATAAGAAGTTCTTATGGGACGAGAAATGTGAGGAAGCCTTCAAGCAATTGAAAGCTTACCTCTCTGAACCTCTGATCCTGTCCAAACCTATAGTAGGAGAGCCACTGTATCTGTACCTCGCTGTATCAACTGCTGCAGTTAGCGGCGTGCTGGTACGAGAGGAACAAAACGAACAAAGACATGTCTATTACACTAGCAAGAGTCTGATAGACGCCGAAACTAGGTACCCTACAATGGAAAAATTAGCACTAGCAGTCGTAACAGCCGCCAGGAAATTACGACCTTACTTCCAATCGCACTCGATCGTCAGAATGACCTCGCAACCATTACGAATGATATTGCACAGCCCCAGCCAGTCAGGGCGATTGGCTAAATGGGCCATAGAGCTCAGTGAATACGACATCGAGTACAGACCTCGAGCAGCAGCAAAGGCTCAGGTCCTTGCCGATTTTATCATTGAGCTAGCATCCGAGCAATTAGACTCCGAAATGGAATCTCCAAAGTGGAGCCTGTATGTCGACGGAGCCTCTTCAAAACAGGGCTCCGGTGTCGGGCTAAGGCTGACTTCCTCAGCTGGAGAAACCATCGAGCAGTCCTATAGGCTTGGATTCAGCGCCTCAAACAACGAAGCTGAATATAAAGCACTAATCGCAGGGTTGAAACTCGCCCTAAGCCTCGGAATTCGAGAGCTAAATGCTTATAGTGATTCACAGCTAGTAGCTAGCCAGTTTCACGGAGAATATGAAACGAGGGACGAAAGAATGGAGGCATATCTCGAAGTCGTCCAGAACCTCACTAGGCAGTTCGACAAGTTCGAGCTAACAAGGATCCCACGAGGAGAGAACTCCTCAGCAGATGCGTTGGCTGCTTTAGCCTCCACGTCAGACCCCCTCGTAAAACGAATCATACCCGTAGAAGGAATCGAAAAACCAAGCATCGACATAGCTACTAAAGCTGAGATAGACAGCAAGCCAAAAGAGCAAACCGAAGGTACCTGCCCCGAAACGGTAGCTACCCAAGTTCTCACAACATTCTGGTTCCCAAAAGCCAAGATACGTAGCCTTAAAACGCGTACCTCCGGGAACACGATCCAAAACATGGTGAACAACGACAAAAATGAAGGTATTCCCCAGAATTCAGACTCCCACGAGCTAAATCCTATGACTACCTCCGGGGGCACCATCCAGACATCGGACCCAATCGTCTGCAGAGTCAAAACTAGAAGTCGCTCAGCTCTCAAAAATACATCTGGGGGCACCATCCAGACCCCGGAGAATAACGAGGAAAATGGAGATATTCCTCAGAATTTAGACTCCCTAGAGCCTAATCCTATGATTACCTCCGGGGGCACCACAACACCAGGTCCCGAACAGGAACCTCCCTCGTCTCTTCATATCAAAGTTGTAGGGAGAGAGGATTGGAGAATACCAATCACGCAATACATCCTGGAGGGAAAGACTCCACCCAATAAATGGGAGGCTAAAAAACTCAAAGCATTAAGCGCGAGATATTGTATAATCGAATCTGTTATCCACAAACGAAGCATTTCCGGACCGTACCTAAAATGCGTCCATGGCTCCGTTGCTATGAAACTCATGAAGGAAATGCACGACGGCTCCTGTGGAAACCACTCCGGTGGCAGAGCTCTAGCTATCCGAATCAAAAGACAAGGCTATTTCTGGCCTACCATTATTACAGACTGTGAGGTCTACTCTTCCTCATGCGACAAAATCCAGAGGCATGCACCGATTATACACCAACCTGCGGAGAAGCTATCCAACATATCCGCCCCTTACCCATTTATGAGGTGGTCCATGGACATCGTAGGACCACTAGTAGCGTCAGGAAGTGGAAAGAAGAAGCTACGCTTCCTTTTAGTCCTAACAGACTACTTCACGAAATGGATAGAGGCAGAAGCTTTCCAACAGGTAACCAGATTCGAGGTCGAACGATTCGTGCGGAAAGATATCGTATGTAGACACGGCGTCCCATATGAAATCGTGACTGACAATGGAGGATAGTTCATATCCCACAACTTCAAAGTATTTTATGACAAATGGAATATCCGCCTGACCTTCTCAACACCTCGACGACCTCAAGGAAACGACCAGGCGGAGGCTGCTAATAAATCAGTATTAGCAAACCTCAAGAAACGCCTCGGAACCCAGAAGGAACTCTGGTCAGAAAAGTTACCTGAAGTACTTTGGGCATGTCGAACCACCCCACGAAAGGCGACAGAGGAAACCCCTTTCTCCTTAGCCTACGGTATGGAAGCTGTCGTCCCAGCCGAAACCATTGCTGGTAACCTCCGCCGGGAACTCTGTACGTCTGATCCTGCAGCTAATGATCAGCTCCTTACGGACAGCCTCGATCTAATCGAGGAGAGACGGGACCGAGCTCTGATTCGCATTCATGACTATCAGCAAGCAATGGCACGATAGTATAACTCCAAAGTCAGGCCCCGACAGTTCGCTGTAGGTGACCTAATACTTAGGAAATTTTTCGAAGGAACGAAGGAACCAGATGCTGGGAAGTTAGGAACCAACTGGGAGGGTCCCTATCGGATCATCCATGTGGTACGACCTGGCGTTTACAAGCTCCAAAAGGTGCGAACCGGGGTACCTGAAATCAGATCGTGGAACGCCACGAATCTTAAGAGATACTATCATTAGGTACCTAAATTCCCTGAACTATGTTTGGCTTGATCCCTTGACTGGGTACGTAGGCAACTCCGTCACGAGTGCAGCCCCAACCCTCTTCTCACCATTCTCCTCATCTAAACAAAGGGGGGATGTGTTACCAAAAACACATAGCCCAAAAACAGTTGCTGTATGACTAATTCGAATCGTGTATTGTCTGTAATCTGTTATTAATAAAACGATTGGTTTTGTTCATTAATACCAGAGATCTTGAAACTTTCCAAGAAAATTCAGGTCCCCCAAAGTCGGGACCTAAGCTCATCAAAGACTCCAAACAAATTCAGGATCCCGGAATCCTGAACCTAAGGTCTTAAAACCCTTAACAACCTCAAATGTCTTAAAATCCTGGACAACCACAAAGGTCTTAAAATCCTTAAACATATGCAGGTCCCCGAGAACCTGAACCTAAAGTCTTAAAATCCTTAACAAAACTTAAGGTCTTAAAATCCTTAACAAAACCTAAGGTCTTAAAATCCTTAACAAAACCTAAGGTCTTAAAATCCTTAACAAAACCTAAGGTCTTAAAAATCCTTAACAAAACTAAGATTTTAAAATCCTTAACAAAGTCGAAGGTCCCAAAATCCTTCGAAGAAATTTGAAATTCAATAAAAACAATTTGATTTCTCACGAAGTCAGATCAGAAAAGATCTCACAAGCCTTCGAAATAATTCAGGTTCCTAAAAACCTCGAGCTAAGGATAAACCCGATCATGATCAAATATCATATTTGGCGTCTAAAGCAAAAGACAAATTTCGAAACAACCGAGTTTAAAATTAAACAAGGGTTTAAAAGCCTCCCTAGGCTAACGAAGGTTTAAAACACAAACAGATAAAGGTTTAAAAGCCTCCTCAGGCTATCAGTCTTAAAAACAAAAGAGATAGAAGCCCATTGGGCAAAAGTCTTAAAACATAAAGAGCATCAGCTCTTAACCTTCCTCGGTTCCATGACCAGCTTCAGCATCCTTATCCTCCTCGATAGGATCACCCTCCTTGGCAAGAACCTCCACTTCAGCTTCCTGGTCGACACCTCCCGGGGTTGCTTCAACTGGGACTAGATCAGGAGATACCGAACCCTAAGTTAGAACCATATTCTCCGGAAAACGCCGGATTAAACATATTGATCTCGAAAGTACCTGAGCTCTCGGAGAGTTGAGGAATGGGGAGCTTGCTGACTGAGAAATCAGAAACTTGGGCTTTCTCACACGCAGCAGCAGCTTCCGGAATCAAAGCCATCAAACGGTCATACTCCTCTTCGGCATTCTCAATCTCTTTAGACAATAGATCCTTCAGAAGTTCGGTGTTTGCCTGAAGTTCCTGAGCATAGATCAGGGCATCGGTTTCATCCTTCTTCTTGACAAACTTCTCTTTCACAGAAGTCAGGATCTTGTTGTAAGCATCAGCTACCTCCTTCTTACCTCTCCTGACAGCTAGCTTAACCTCGGCTTCTTTGTTCCTTTGGCTGACCTGAGATGAGACGATCATCTCTTGAACCTGATGCTCAGCTATCCTGCGAGCAGCCTCCAACTCATTGATCTTCCTGTTCTTCACCTGAATGTCGATAGCCTGACTTTCGATCTTCCCCTGCTGAGCATCAGCCTTCAGACCAAGCCTCCCGACCTCAGCTTCAAGCTCAGAGACCTGAGCACGAGCCAGGTCGAGCTCCATCTTGGTGGTCTTGAATAACTCAGTAGCCTGAGCTAAATCTCCAGCACTAGGAGCACCACGCATGGTCTCCTCGAACCTCAGCTGAGATCTGTTGATGGCTCCAGCTAGCTAAAAAAAAAAACTAAAGTTCAGAAAGTAATAACTTAAAAGGGGCAAACCAAGAAAAGCCAAAACTACGTACCTGACCCAGGTGGTGAGCTATCTCAACGTATTCCTCCTTGTTGGTCAAACCGTTGACTTGAAGGCATGGAGCATCCTATCATCTTCATATGCCTCATAATGGTTGCCAAACTCCAAGGGTCATCTAAGATCGATCCCGGCTTAGAATGGGTGAAGTTCCAGCCAACGGTCCCTCCCCGCGAAGACGAGGAGGAAGACCTGGTGGGCATATCTCCCAAATCAGTCTGAGACCTCTTGTTTCTCGGAGGCTCGATCTCGAGGGGATCTCTAGCAGCTTGAGAGGTTAAATTCAACCGGCGGGACCTCAGGACGAGGAGCAATATCTTGAACTCTGGTCTCGACTGGGTTAACATCCCTAACAGGAACGGAGGACCCATCATCAAGGACCTCCTTCAGCGAGCTAAGGAAGGCTCCTCCTTGAGTCTTGTCGCTGCCTCGCGAAGCACTGGCAGCTGCAGCAAGTTTGCTCCTGGTACGGAAAGAAGGCCTCATCTTGGGAGCTTGATTCTTTTCGGTTTCAGAAGTGCTAGCTCCAGTCGAAATCTCTACCACGAAAGGACCTACAGAAACTAAACAAAGGGAAGCTTTTTTAGCTATCTCCAGAAGCAAATCTAGATATGAAAAACAGATAAGCAAATCCGAAAACTACCTTCTAAATCTTCAGCTGGAATCGGGTCGAGGAACCTGGCGTTGTATCGCTCCAGGAACCTAGCTGATCCGATGCGAGAAATAGTAAAAGACGTCCAAGTATTGGAACTTTGATGTAGCTTCCGAAAAGAGCTCTAGACAGCTTATCAGTAAGCTTAGGAGGATCCTCGATATCTGCATATGAAATCAAGGGTTCAGCAAACAACAATAATCTGAAATAAGCAAGGCACTGTTCCTAAAAATCCTAACCAGATATATCGGACCAAATAACCGAGAGAGCACTGCCCACTGGAACTGTCGTGGGGTCAATCTTGACGTAAAAATATTTTTTCCTCCAATCATCATCACTATCGGAGGACTTAAAAAGACCGAGCCTTATGACGACAAGGAAGATAGTAGGTACCGCTGCCCCCGTCCTTATTAGAGCTCTCCTTGATCGTATAAAGGCTCATCAGTTCGGTCAGTCCAACAGCGACCCCCTCCTCCTTAGCCCTGGGGATGAAACCATTTATCACCCGGATAACCGAGGGACAAAGCTGAGAGAGGGCCAGTTGATAATGATCAAGGAGATCTAGCAGGAGGTCCGGAAGCGGAAACCTAAGGTGGCATTTAGAGATATACTTCTCATGAATGCAAAACCAACCCTCCGGGGCGGTTTCGGGGGTTTCGTCGGAGGAACAAGCCCTAGGCCAACTCCTTCTGACCGTGGGCTTGAACCATGAGGTTAACGACCTCTTGGCTCTTCAATAAAGAAGGCGAGTGAGGTCCCAAAGAGGCGCTCCCACCATAACCATCCTTCTTCTTCATCCGCTTAGAGACCCTCCCCGCGATTGAGTCTTTAGCTTCCTTCTTATCTCTTTTCATTTTCTCACCGATCTCCTGTTTAACCTTCATTAAACGTTTGCCGGAGGGAGAGATTCCGGTCTCGCCGGAACCTTCTTTCGGAGGATCCATTAAAAAGAAGGGTAAGGAAAATCGAAAGGGTTGAAAGGGGAAAAGGTGGAATGAGCTAATTAGATCTCTTAGGAACTAAGGATTCTAAGAAAATCACAGAGGATCAATGGTGAAATCGAAGGATGAAAGTAAAAAAAAAAAAGCAAGCAAACGTAGTAAAATAAAGGACTGGAGGAGGAGTTACCTTGAAAACCGAGTGGAGGCGTGGAGAATATGGACAGTGGCAGTTAATGCTAGCTACTTTATATCTCATCAAGTCTCGAGGATCGGAGCAAATATTTCAAAACTTCTTTCATCCGAGCCGTTGATTTCGTCAAGAGAAATCTCAACCGTCAGTTCAAGCGAATAATATCTTCGATGAAGATAGCTAGTAATCATTATCTCAACAGAAAAGATTGAGGTTCAGCGGCTAGGTTAAGCTCCCGAGTAAGAAGTCTTATCTCGAAAGCTGGGGGCAACTGTTGGGCCCAAATATGGCCCGTTAGCTGACGATAGAACCAAAACGAGTACTGGGCCGTGATAAAGCCCAATGCGTATCGGCGACCTTAGCTAAGGCTTAATACAAAGCCGGAGGCTGGAAGCTAAGGGCAATCTTCGAAAAGGTCACAGGGAAGAGGAAGCTCACATCATAACAGAAGGAGCGCAGGACCCGGTCGAAGGGAAGCTGTTGCGAATTCCTCAACAAACGGAGAAGATCTCGGAGCTCAGTTAAAGATAATCAAGAGAAGTCCAAGGCTATTTAAAGAGAAGGTCGAAGACCAAGGAGGGGAGAAAAAAAAACCTTATTCACTTTTACGAAGATTCAGATAATCTCTTAAACATTTTGTTACCTTTGTAATCATCAAGAGAAACATCTTTTGTAACCATTCTTTCACCACATTATCAATACAAATCAAATTCATTCTACAAGTTATTGTGGGATTCAGCCCACGTTATCTTTCCCTAACTTTTTCCTAAACTTTAACCTGACTTAAAAATCAGGAGGTGAGTTTAATCCCTCACAGCAACCCACTGGTGAGTGTAAATATTGTTTTCTTTTTGTTTTTATCATTCTAGAAACTAACTTGCAGGTTGAAAAATCAAGAAAACGCGAGACCTTCCCAGGAGAACACTCAAGCGGTTGTTCCGCCGATTGTTCCCAGGTAAGTACTCGAACAAAAAAATTAAAAAATAAAAAATAAAAAAGGAAGGGGAAGGGGAAGCGGTTTGGTTGGCCTATTTAAGGCCCACTCACTCCACTCCCCCACTTCATCTCTCTCGCCGCAAACCACCCCCTTTAGAAACCTAAATCGCGAACCACTCATCTCCCTATCTCCCCATCGATTTTTGGTTTTAACCTCTTCGGTTCTCTAGAGATTGGTTTGTTTTGCAGGAATCACCTCTTCAATCAAGATGCCTCCAAAGATGAGAAACGCAAGGGCGGCCAAGAGCACAGCTTCTCCAGTCGTGAGAGCTCCACCTGGCTACCCATGGCCGAACAAGAATGAGGGTGAGCCGATCAACCTCAATTACCCGATGCTCCTTGACTACAATGTTGAGGGATGGGACAACGAATCAGCGGCGAAATACAACCGGCTCCTTCTAGCAGAGATCTTGCCCACGCGGTTCGCGTACCAGGAGACCCTAGCCGATCTAGGCCTTGACACTGAGGTGTTTGACACGCTGCAGGCTATGGGCTCGCGCCTCTTTGTTTCCAAGCCCAGGTTCTCTACCCGGATTTGGTCAGGCAAGTGCTCGCGACATGCCAGATCACTTACCAGAACCCCAACGCGCCTACATACGAGAACTGCTCCTTCTCCTTCATGGCTGATGGCAAGTTCTGGTCCATCTCTCTCAACGATCTGAACGAGCTACTCGAGATTGCGGACACGCCTAAGGGGGTTTCAGTGGAGAAAAAGTTCAAGCCGGCAGACACCTTTTGGGATCTCATTGCAGCCGGCAAGTTCAGCTCTCGAAAGGCCTACCAGTCACAGATCTGGAACCCTGCAATCCGGATCATTGCCAAGATCGTGTCAAACGTCCTGTTCGCGAAGGAATACACCTCCAAGATCACGAATGGAGAGTTCCAGGTTCTCTACACATGACTTGAGGACGAGATGCGCAGAGAGAACATAACCCCGATCCAGGAAGTCAAGACCAACCCAGGGTTCCATCTCATCTCCATGTTTGCTGAGCGCAGAGACACCTTGATTCATGCTGATGACAAGAAGGATCGTTGCGGCAGTCTGCTCACTCCCTTGTTCCAACGCTTCAACATCAACCTCAGCTCCTACAAGGTTGTCTCTGAGATGGAGTATATTGATACTCCTTACCTGATCGCGTGCCACATCTTGCGTGACGAGAACACCTAAAAGTTCCAAGACAAAGAAGAGAACCCTCTGTACTGCAAGCTCCATATGCCTGGGTTCACAGACTTCTTATGTCTGGAGAACATCGTGTTCTCGCTCGATGCAGAGCACCTCTGCGATGATCCATGTGCGCCGGTTCAGAACGATGATGATGATATGGATGATGTGGAGCATGTGACTCCACCGGCTGATGGTGAGTACGACCTGGAGGACTTCATCGATGTGACTGATGATCACGCCTACAGACGCTGGATGGTTGATTCACAGAAGAAGAACAACAGCCTCATGAAGAGGATACTCAGGGCGATCACAGGCGGCTGCATTGGAGGCCAAGAGGAGCGCACACCGCAGACCACGAGGCGCCCAGGCAAGGAACAAGCCGGGACATTCACTGGAGGAGAGAGACTGCCGAAGAATAGGAGGACAGCTGGTCACTCCGGTAGGGGCGATTCAGACTGAGTCCGAAAGGACTATTTCTATCCCTTTGTCTTATCCATCTGAACTATTTATTTTTCATGTTATTTGCTTCTGTTTGGTGTGTTTCAGCTTCCTTTGATTTATTTTCACAACCAGGGATGGTGTGAACTAAGTCTGGGGGAGGACTTGTACTATATTCGTTTGTGTGCTTTTCGAGTCAGTCCTTGTGTCATTTTGATGGTCTTTATCGAGTCAGTTTTTAGGATCGAGTCAGTCAAAACAATAGTGGGAATCAGGACCTTAATTTGTGATGCTCTTTAACCACCTCGTGCTTTAACCTTCTTATTCAGTGACCTTAGCAGTGATGAAATACCCACACATGAACCTAGAACACCCTGACTTATCTCATTTGACACTCCAGAAGTTTTATACCGATCAGGTTACACTGGGCAGACTTAACTCCACTTTATCTGAACCTAATCTGGACTTTAATTCTTCTTGTCATGGGCACTAGATCAGGGTAGAATGAGAACTAAACTCAGGACTTCTTATCCGATTTTATCCCTATTGATGTTCCTGAGTGGCTAGCTCATCTTTAGCTGCTTTTCTAGTACTTTATGTGCAGATATGTGCAAAAAGGTTGGAGAAGAAAGGATCGACGCAGTTCTTACTCATCAATGCTCACACAGTGGAAGAAGGCGGAACAATCAGTGCAGACAAGAGAACAACCAGAGTGCATGTTCCAATACCAGAGAGAACAACGAAGGAAGTAAGTGGCTAGAACGAACCAGGATGAATCACCAGTGGCATCATGTACATCACTTGTTACCTTCTTACTCGTCACCCCAGCATTTTGTATTTCAGTATATATATTTAAAAAAAAAGAGAGAAAAAGAAAAGAAAAAGAAAAAAGTTTTTGTTTTTGCTTTGATTTACTGGTGACGAGAAGGGGAAGAATCCATGATGCATGCCACTAGGGAAGTTGAGAAAGTGATGGTGGTTTCAGTGAAGTGTTCTGAAGGTGATAGACCCAAAATCGGGAGGATGGCTTTGGCTGGATGTTGGATATGAACCGAGAAGGCAATGGCACTTCTGGAACTGAGATGGAATGAATTGATCGTCAAGAGGTGCGGAATGACTCTTGATATACCCTCGGTCTAAGGCTAACCACCTAAGAACAAATGTAGTGTGTTGGCTAACCACCAAATAACACACAAAGATGATTGGCTGACCACCAAATCAACAAGCCGGTTCAAACCGATGAACTAGCTAAGAACTCTCTCTCTCACTCAGAGAAAAGAAACACAAATAAAATCCAAAATGATCTGCTTTTATTCATGAAATGAAGTACATATTTATAGTAGAATGAGTCAAAGAAAGACTTAAATAGTTGTGGAAAACTAGAAGCATAGAAAACACAAACAAAGATTAAGACTAAAGACTTTTGTAGAACCGAGAAATTGATTTTGACTAGTCTTTGAAGAAATCAATGCAGGCCACGACTTTGACTCATTTTCTTGATATTTCTTGATGCAAATGGGCAGGAGACCATCAGGAAAGGCCTGGTCGAATTTGGTGTAAAACGGACCCAAATTGAATTTGTTATGAATTTTTCTATGGGCTGAAAAAGGCCAATTCGTCCAGCAGCTAAACCAGCTCCTTCTTTAGTGTCACTTAGCTCATCCAGCTCCAAGTTAGTGTCACTTAGCTCATCCAGCTCCATAGTAGTGTCACTTATCTCACTCTGCTCATCTAGCTCCAAAGTAGTGTCACGATCTGGTGGAAAAATCTCGGTTGGATCAAGCTGGTCGACATGATCACCATCATGGGCCATGTCCATGAACCAAAAAGGACGGTGCTCGATTTTGGTTCTATCAGAAGGGGAAGTTGAATCACGCAGAGCAGTCCTATGATCGATCTATCGGAGAGCAGTCCGATCAGCAGTGATGAGTAAGGACTGTGGACCTCAATGGACCCGTCCTCTCACGACCATTTTGTGCGATATCCTGCATCCACTACAAAAATAACAGGGAAACTCTGACAACCACTCCGACGACATTCCGACGACAAACCGACGAAACCCAAAAACAAGGGTTCGTCAGTATTTCGTCGGAAAAGTCCGACAAACTTCCGACGAAGTGCGGTCGTCGGTATATTCCGACGACAATTCCGACGAAAGCCCGACAAAAATTATAACTGTTACGTTCGTCAGAATTCCGTCGGAAAATACCGACTCCGTTCCGACGGAAGCTCTCGACCGTTGACGAGAAAGAATATGCCCGTTTATAGCCGTTAGACATTTTAAAAAAACCGGCGGAATTCCGACGGATTTTTTAAAAGTTGTCGGAATTACGTCGGAATGGCGTCGGATTTCTGTAAGCATTTTCCTATAAATGCAACCTCTCCTAATTCATCTCATTCACTCCTCATTCTCTCTTCATTCTCTCTTATCATAAGAAATTCGAAAAAATCATGTCTTCTGGAGATTATTTTCGTTCGTGGATGGATAGACCTCATTTGGATCCCAACACCAATTTGCTTACAAAAGAATACGTTCGAGGTATTGGAGAATTCATGAAGCTTGTTCAACAGCACCCGGATGCAAATACTGGTATGGTAAGATGTCTCTGCTCTACTTGTAATAACAATAGAATTATAAAAGAATGGGAAGTTTGGAAACATTTGTATAGAAAAGGGTTTGCACGGAATTATAAATTTTGGTATCTTCATGGGAAAACTGGTTTTGAATATGGTAGTAGTAGCGAACCTCAGCCTGTTAGCGAACAACCTCAGTCTTATGGTTGGTTAAAAGAACCGAGAATGGATGTAGATTATGGTGCAGGTACTGAGCAGATGGTACATGATCATTATAGAGGAGAAGAACCAAATCTCGAATCGGGGAGATTTTTTGACATGCTGGATGCAGGAAAACAACCTTTGTATAAAGGTTGTAGAGATGGTCATTCACCTTTATCATCTGCAAGTAGATTGATGGGTATTAAGACAGATTATAATTTGGCTGAAGAATGCGTAGATGCGATAGCTGATTATGTTAAAGGTGTTCTGCCAGAGGATAATCTTGCACCGGGTTCATATTACGAGGTTCAGAAACTTGTTGCGGGTCTTCGATTACCGTACAAGTGATAGATGTATGTATCGACAACTGCATGATCTACTGGGGAGCGGATAAGGATCGGGATAAATGCAAATTTTGTTGGAAACCTCGTTATCAGGAAACGAGGGGAAGAGTTCCGGTACCATTCAAAAGAATGTGGTATTTGCCTTTGACGGAAAGATTGAAGAGGTTGTATCAGTGTGAGCGCACGGCGAAGGCAATGAGATGGCATGCAGAGCATTCTACAAATGGTGAGATTAGACATCCTTCAGATGCGAAGACTTGGAAACATTTCCAATCAACATATCCAGAATTTGCTGAACAGAGAAGAAATGTTTATCTGGGATTATGCACTGATGGTTTCAGCCCATTTGGAAAGCATGGAAGACAATATTCCCTATGGCCGGTGATTGTGACACCATACAACTTGCCGCCAAATTTGTGCATGCGACGAGAGTTTTTGTTCCTCTCTGTTCTCGTCCCCGGGTCAGCTCATCCTAAGAGATCACTAGATGTGTTTCTTCAACCACTAGCTAATATATGAGTTACAACAACTATGGGCGGTTGGTGCTGAGACATACGATGTTTCGTGAAGAGAAAACTTTTATATGCGGGCAGTACTTATGTGGACAATAAGTGACTTTCCAGCATATGATATGTTATCCGGATGGACAACACATGGCAGGCTTTCATGTCCATAAGATAGCACTGATGCCTTCCAACTAAAGCACGGAAGGAAAACATGTTGGTTTGATTGTCACAGAAGATTTCTACCACCTGATCATCCATACCGTAGGAGTAAGACTTTGTTTACGAAGAACAAGCAGGTGTTTGATGATCCACCTACGGAAGTTAGTGGGAAAGATTTTGCGACACAGTTTAGAGATTTTGGTGCACAAAGGACGCCAGACGTAGGTGGACATGAAAACATTCTAGTCGATGCTGTTGGAGAGCTACATAACTGGCACAAAAAGAGTATTTTCTAAGATCTTCCATATTGGGAGAGTCATCTATTGCGGCACAACTTAGATGTCATGCATATTGAGAAGAACTTTTTCGACAATCTGATGAACACAATCCTCAACATCCAAAGTAAAACGAAGGATAATCTGAAGTCAAGGTTGGATTTAGTTGATATCTGTGATCGTTCTGAACTTCACGTTGATGAGAACGGTACGGCATCTTTTCCCATTTATCGGCTGGATGGTGCTGGAAAAGAAGCGTTCTTTGATTGGATTACAGATAAAGTGAAATTTCCAAACGGTTATGCATCAAATTTGAGTAATTGCGTTGATAGAAGCGAAGGAAAGTTTACTGGCTTGAAGAGTCACGATTGTCATGTGATTATGCAGCGGCTCCTTCCGTTTGCTTTTTCCGCACTATTACCATGTAATGTTCATGAAGCAGTTGCAGGGATAAGTGTTTTCTTCCGCGATTTATGCACCAGAGTAGTGAATGAGGAGGGTATTAGTACTTTGAAGGAAAATGTACCCGTTAGTCTTTGCAACCTCGAGAAGATATTTCCTCCATCATTCTTTGATGTAATAGAACATCTTGCTATTCATCTCGCAAGAGAATTGGAGCTTGGTAGACTTGTGCAGTACCGATGGATGTATCTTTTTGAGCGTTATATGCATCATCTGAAGAAGAAGATCAAAAATTTAAGCAAGGTGGAAGGATCTATAATTGCACAGGTGATCAATGAAGAAACTTCAAACTTTGCTGAAAACTACTTTCCATCAGAAGTGCATACAAAAAACCGAAGACCTGCTCGGCATAATGACAGAGGAGAGAAAGCAACGTATCATGTTACTGTCCCAAGCATGTTCAGCGAAATAGAATGACTAAGTGGAAAACCCACGAAGCAGAGACTGACAGAGATTGAGCACGCTCATTTGCAAACATATTTGCTTACCAACTGTGAAGATGTTCTACAATATGAGAGGTAAAAATATTTTTTCATTTAAATTGTTATATTAATTTTCAATAAGTTTTATTTCATATGAATAATATCTTTTTATATAGTGTTTATATGGCAGAGTTGCGTATGACTTACAGACATGCCACAGAGAAGGAGCTTCAACAACTCAGACATAACGGATTTGCTGCATGGCTTCTTAATTATGTGAGTCATAACATATATGAAATAATTAACCTTTTACTCATATATATTTAGTATAAAATAATAAACATTTCACTCATATATATATATTTTATTTTATAGGTGACTGATGGTTTGGCCAGAGGTTTTGTGTTCGATGATTGGATATGCGAGTTTGTGCGGGGACCAAACTATGTGGTCAAATCATATCCAAAATATTGTACACGAGGATATGCCTTTGCAAAAAAAGGTCATTCTAGGACAGCTTATGATGAAAGTGTTTCGTCTTCTTCCGGTGACGATGTCTACTACGGCAACATACAAGAAATATTGGAAATCCAGTATCCTGGTATGGTTGGACTGCGGTGTGTAGTATTCTATTGTGATTGGTATGACATCACCCCAGATCGAGGAGTGAAGACTGATGTGTTTGGTGTTACTTCGATTCATTCGCGGAGGAAACTTCAATATTATGATCCTTTCATTCTTACTTCGCAAGCTGATCAGGTATGTCAATTTAATATTCAAAAATATAATTAACGGTTTATATATTATTATTAATACCTTGTAAAATTGATAGGTGTGCTACATCAGTTACCCTCGGGTTACGTACCGAGACGATCCATGGATCACGGTGACGCAAATCAACCCAAGAGGACGAGTAAACGAACCTTCTGATAATGATCCATTACAACCAAACTCTACCAGCAACGTGAGTGCAGTAGAAGATTTGGCAGAGGTTGAACTCGTTGAGAATTTTACCGAGTTTGGACTTGATGCTGTTGTACACTCGGAGCCAGAAGCTGAGATTAGCGAGTTTGACGAAGATTCATATACTTTCATTCATATTAATATAAACTTACACTACAAAACACAATTGTGTGTAAAAATTGGATTTGAAAACCTTATTATAGTTAATCTTTTTTAAATAGTCTATTTATTATCAAAGTTTTGGATTTGATCAGTAAGAAACTTGTTTTTAAACCCTAAACCCCAAGTCGTCGGAATTCGGTCAGAAAATACCGATGAAATTCCGACGACCTGCCCCATTTCGACGAAACTCTGTTCGTCGGAATTCCGTCGGTTTATTAGTTTCCCGAAAATACAAATCGAGTGAAAATTTCTAGTGGACCGCGTGAAAATTTCATTAAACCGCGCATATAATATTTTATTTCATTTGTACAATTATTTTTTTTCCTTTTAATCTAACATTTTTTAAAGGTTCAACAAGTCGACCAGTGGGATTAGCGGGAGCATCACCCAGATGATGTATTCGATGCTCCAGACGGGATATGACAAGTGGACTTCGATCCCTCCCGAGGAACGCGAGTTGTGGTTTCGTCAGTTCACGGTAACTATTAAGTTTTTTTTTTAACATTTTTTAATTTTTTATATTTTATATGTACTAATTAAATTGTGTGTTTTTTGTAGCAAGAATTTACTTGGGAGTCCGGCCTGACAGAAACAGTCCGTCAGGCATTCAGCCGCAAAGCCCAGACCATCTACACGAAGCAGATCTACGAGTGGAAGCAAGTATGGCTGGATGAGAGGAAGCCCCGGTTACTTAGCGGGATAGTGTGGACCCAATTGATCCAGCACTGGGAGAAGGAAGAGACTATAGAGAAGTCTCTACAGAACTCCGCCAACCGGAAGAGCGATCGTGGCGGGAAAGGTATTTACGTGCACAACCTCGGCGCTTGCAGTATGTTCTGTAAGGAGGATCAACTTGTAAGTTTTTTTTATGTCTTTCTAGTTACTTAAATAATTTTTTATATGCATTGCCTAACACAATTTTTTTTTAGATTCAAGAAAACGATGGTAATCATGTCGGTCATCTCGTCGTCATTAAGGAGGCGTACACCAACAAAGGGACGGGTGAAATTCAGGACCCGGTGATCAGATAGGTCATTGAGATGGTGAAATTTCAAAAAGAAGCTTTTCTAGCTTCTCAGCAGCCTCTTTCTGACGACGATTCTACGGCTGCTTCGAACAACATGTCCCGACTGCAAATCAACGAGCTGGTTGAAAAGGTAATTTTTGTTTTCATTCTTATATTTGTTTTTAATACTTTATTTATTAATTTTATATTTTTTTCTAATTCCTATATTTTACTAACTTAAATTTTTCTAGGCGGTCCCTAAAAAAAGGGTCGTTTGGTAGGGTTGGCCCGTCGTGCTTCTTCATGTCCGACTTCTTCATCTCAAGTCCCGTACGCCGATCCTTTGATTCTAGAGCAGCTACAGAACAAGGATCAACGGATTAGAGCATTGGAGGAGCAGAATGCTACAATCTTTGCTGAGTTGGCGGATCAGAAGAAGACCAACCTCGAGATAATGCAGAAGTTGGATCGTTTGTTCCCGGATCAGTAGTTTTTTTTGTTTTTTAATTTAAAACTTTCTAAATGTTTTTTTTTCAGTTTGTATTAAACTTATTTTCTATAATATTATTATTAGTTTCTTAATTTCAGTTTTTGTTTAAATTAATTTTAATATTTAAAAAAATAAAAAAAATAATAATAAAAATTAAATTAATTAATAAAAATATATAAATCAGAAATTCCGACGAAATAATCCGTCGGTATATTCCGACGAAACATGTCGTCGGAATATTCCGACGAAATAGTTCGTCGGAATATACCGTCGACAGACTTTATCGGTGTGTTTATCGGACCATTCCGACAACTTATTTCGTCGGCATTTTCGACGACCCTTTTCGTCGGAATATTCCGATGCTTTGGACTTCGTCGGAATCATTAGTTTCCGATGAATATGGTGATCGGAAGACGCCGACGGATTTCTGAGGGAATCCGTGATCGGAATAGCGTCGGAACTTCGTCAGAATCGAGTTCATCGCTATCCGTCAGAAAATCGTCGGACGGTCTGATGGATTTCTGACGAATTTTTTTTTTCCGACCAACTGAAACTGACGACCACTTTCGTCGGTATGCGTCTGTTTTCTTGTAGTGATCCGCTCTTGGTAAACCCTAAACACTCTTGAACTCCACCATAAAAGTTAGCATTTTCTATACCTAGCCCGTTCTCTCTGAGTAGAGCCTGTGACAAGAAGCTCACGCTGATCTTAATTGAACATAAGGAGTTTTGTCTCGAAAGTGTTGCCTTTTCAGGTTGGATGTAGAGTAAGGAGTCGATCTTCGAACAGCGATCAGGGAGTTCTCAGTAAGTGTGTGCGGTCCTAATCTACAGCTTGTATGGTTCAGAGATTTGTGGTAAGAGTATGGTTGCTGAGAATAAGCGAGTTTCCACACTTTCAAACCTTTCTCCCTGTTCTTGGTACTTGTCTTGTTCGGGGACAAACAAGGATCTAAGTCTGGGGAAATTGATATATGGTGTTTTCACATCATTGTATATATGTTTTCATTTGTTTCAAGTCACTAATTCGTGTCAGTCTAGTCCTTTTTGACCTTTTACAGGTTTGGAGTTGGTAGAAGAGAGAAGAGAAGGTGCATGATGAAAAGATGTCCTTTTGGAGCAATCCTGCGAAGAACACTCAAGTAGAACAGTCCCGAGACTGTTCTCTCTCAGGCGGAACAAGCAGACGGAGTGATCCGGAGATTGTTCCCGACAAATATGGAAACTCCTATTTCGGGAATTAAAGCCCTGTTGCCCTAATCTCTTTTCTTCTGATTGGTGCCTCCATATAAAACGCCATCTATCATTTTATTATTTTCTTACGCTAGTTTTTACAAGAGAACACTGTGATTTGCGATCTGCAACTTGTAAGGGAGAAGAATCCATCCTTTCATAGAGAAGATCATATGAACCCTATTGTTTCATACTCTGTTCTTATGCAATTTTATTCAGGATTTATGTCTTTGATTCTCTGCATCATGATCGAGTAGTAGCCTTGCTCGCCTAGGGTTTTTAGGGTGTTGAGACATGAGCTAAACATAGATAAGCGATTCATAACTGTTCTTCATTCATATTGTTCTTACTACTTTCATTAACATGATCACTTGATGTTAGATCCCTAGTTCATCACCTAGTTAACCGCTTAGGAGATTACTTGACATGTATTGAATGAGCTTAGTATCCCTAATCAGCGAAAGTAGATATTAGGGTGGTAAGTGAACTGATCGGACCTGTTCTCTAAAGCTTGCAATCGATCCTCATCCCAACGACAGTTAGGTGGTGAGATCGATTTGCAAAGCGATCACTGCCACGACAGTGGAGTGTTCCAGCTGAGTGATCTGAGTTCTAGAAAGCACTTCATCGCGCTTGAATAATTGTTTGGCTCCAATTCAACACCCAATGAAATACCCTAGCCTAGCTCTTGTTTAATTGGATCAATCTCGTGTTTTATTTGCTTGTTAACTATCGTCACTTTCAAACCAATTTATTATCTTCTTCTTAGCTTGATTTCGGAACTCATAGAACTAGAGTGTAGACTGGTCCTCTGGATTTGAATCTCAAATACTACAATTGCAACTGTTAACTTGGCAGTAGTAAGGATTCATAGATGATAATTTTTGGCAAGTGGTAAAGCATGAAATACTTCAAGAAAGAGATTTCGAAGTGGAAAGTTCACTAAGTTTTAGTGGATCACAATGGTGTCGATCGACACCAGTTAGTCCATATCGATCGACACAATCTATGTCGTTTCCAGAAACGACTGCGGATTGCAACGCGGTTAGGATTTTGACACATGCCGAATTCACGGCTTCGCACCCACATCCACCCACCCTCACCTACGAAACTATCGACCAACGAGACGAGCCACTCATCGATCGACACAATGATGAGACACGCATCGATCGACCCTTTTCTCCACCTATCGATCAACACGCACCTCTCACTACCGAGTGCAATTACCAGAAATTGACAACAACTGAATCAATGCACTACGACCAACATCGAAACCACCTGCAGAGACTACTAGTAACCCTTCAGACACTACACCAGTATCAGAGGGAAATGAAGGAAGAAGGTTAAGGAGTAGGAAGAAGAAAACTCTTAAAAACCTTAAGAGGGAAGCTAATGAGAAGGAGATAGATGGTTTCACTAAGAGAGTTATCAGAATCCCACTGGAAAAACCTTTTGAGGAGGTTTACTTCACAAGCAGATTGTGGATGTTCTTCAGAGAGACAAGGGAGACTGAAAATGACATTAGGAGAATGTTTGACACAGTCAGAGAAGACATGAGGAGGAGGATCAAATTGAAGAAGAAGAGTAATCCTGGGAAGTTTGCAATACCCTGTATAGTAAAGGGAATTGAGTTTCTTCATGCACTATGTGACACTGGTTCTTTAGTCAGCATCTTACCAAAGGTTATGGCAGACCATCTGGATCTAAAAGTAGAGCCTTCACCAGAGATCTTCACATTTGTGGATTACACTCAGAAAAATTCTAGAGGCTTGATCAGAGACCTGGAAGTGTAGATTGATAATGTTATTGTCCCTGTGGATTTTCATGTCCTGGATATCAAGTTAAATTAGAACTTTTCCCTTCTACTTGGAAGAGCATATCTGGCTACAGTAAGAGCAGTATGCGACTTGAACACCAACAGGATGTGCTTGACTATGATAGATCCAGATATCCACTACGACCCTGTCAAACTTGGCAAAACACAAGCCAAAACCGTGGAAAAAGAAAATGATCTTGGTATCAATTGCAGTTTGTCATTGTGAAGAAGAGTATGAAACAGAGTACTCGGGATCGATCGACGACCTCACTACATCATCGATCGACACCAGCGAGTCAGAAGAGATCGACAACAAATTTGGATTATCGATCGACAGAGATACACCAGATGATGAACTCGATTTACCAGATCTTTGCTACCCGAATTTCGCCTTCCAACCCAACAGCAAACAAGATAATTACTCAGTAAGAAGTTGGGCAGACAGCGGATTTCATGAAAGTTTTGCAGTAGATACAGCTAGATCTTCCCACAATGGAGACCACATCGAAGAATATGATGAAGATTATTGGGAAGAAAGAGCTTGGGAACACTACATGGAGAATGATAGATTTGCAAATCGTTTCCCAAAAACAACCTGCTCCAAATTGATCGACATCCATCGCCCACCATCGATCGATTATCTACCTCATCCATCAAAATGACATCGTCCATCGATCGACATTGCAAGCATCACATCGATCAATTTGGAGTCGGACAACTTAAAGGACAAGATCGGAATTTCACCGATTAAGGCAACAGAAGGGTATATAATGTTGTCAACATCAACCATGAAAATTCAAACTTCAACAACACATACCCTGCAGCCTCCAGCAACAAGCAACATCACCATGGAGACCTGCAACAACAAGAACAATCGATCCAACCATGCAGCTAAACGATCATCATCGATCGCCATCACCACTGCACCATCGATCGATTCTTGCACCAGAACTCAATCTCGTTTTCATAATTCATATGATATTAGGAATGCTTCACTAACACCTGATGAATTTGGTATTTACATGGATAGAGATGGCTTTGCAAGAGCCATGGATTGAAGGATTTTACACATATCCAGGGGGGACATACCAGACATCCTTCAAGTTGCCAATGGACCAGATAACCTGTTCACACAGCAATGTGGCCATCCAGACATCCTAGCTAACGTCCCAGATAACCACCACGTCACCATGACAGAGGATACAATTCCTCAACGTTTCGGTCAACATGGGAACTCACCATCGATCGATATCGTTTCATCACCATCGATCGACGGCGAGTTACCTAGATCGATCGACAGCGCAACAACAAGATCGATCGACAGACGTATTGAGTTTGGACGACGTGCCTTTGATACCAACGGATCCAGAAGATTCAGATGGGAAGAGAGGGACGAATTTGGTGTCCACAGAGATGAGTTTGGACATGCTAGGGGAGTTGATGGTGAAATCATCCTAGTCATCAAAGAGCACACAAGAAAAATCCTGGAGAGAGCATCTCTTTTTCAGAGGAGTTGTTTAAGCCTTCCAGAACATGCACGCCCTTACCATGCATACAAACCAGCACCAGTACCTTACAGCAAGGAGGAGATATATGATATGGTGATTGATGTGTGGGGAGCTCAGGCACACCTGGAGGAAGTTGATCAAATCAAACATGAGCTATACGAAGCTATGGATGCTATGGAGGAGAGGCTCAACAAGAGATGTGATGACATTGACGATTCTCAACGAAAGAGTGACCAACCTGTGCAGAGCCACTGGTCTACTGAAGAATGAGATACTCACTATTCAGAGAACTCTTGAGTACCAAGGTCAGCTTTCAGAATCAATCGACACAGTTACCACTAGATCGACCGACAGAACTCCCAGCGAAACGACCGACGCACACGTTGTAGCATCGATCGACACCGAGTCCTTAACAGACCGAGATCAGCTGATTCATGACAAGATCGACGCTATGCAGAACAAACTGAAGGAGCTGTCAGAATACGCCTACAACACCATCTATAGGATTGTTGGCAGCATTGAACTAATTGAAAGAAGTCTGAGGAACCTTACAGATGTTACCCTCAAGATGGATGAGAAACAGCTCAGAAGTGATGATGCCACAAGAATCTCCACTGCTACTCAGTCCAAAGATGAAAGAGACGTTTGCCCACCAGCAAACACCTGCTCCTACCACAGCTGAGTCACACACCACCAAAGTCAAGCTAAATAACTATAACAAAGCGTTGAGTGGGAGTCAACCCACTATTAGGTTTTATTTTATTTTTAAGTTTTTTGTTACATTTTTACTTTTATTTTTCGCATTAGTTTTTGCAGATTTTTAAGATCCAAGTAGAATGATGATTCCGTCGACCGACACAATCAAGTCGCATCGCTCGACACCACACGACCATCACTAACGATCGACGTATATCTATATGTATCGATCGACGCCATCGTGGTCAGGTTTAGTCGTTCTACCTTGTTACATTAAGTACTTATGATTTATTTCTTCACTTCACTCCGGCTGTGTTACACTGGGACAGTGTAATTTAAGTCTGGAGGGAGGTTTACTGATATGTGTTTTTATTTTGGTTTTTATTTAAAAGTATTTTCAAAATTATTTTTCGCATAAGTACTAAAATGGGAACATTGATATTGATTTATACTTGATTATCTAACCACTCTCTAGCACCATTCTAGATTACTGATTGCAGATAGTACTAAAGATGCTAAAGTGGATCAACCTGTCACCTATACACGCTTGCTAAGATTGTTTGAAGGAACCAAAGCTGACCTCCAACACTAATACTGACTTTATTTCCTTGTTTTGGGGCTTGGTAATCACTGGATCGAAATCCTCCTACAAGTCTGGAAGGTAAAAATTTTGTGTGTTTCTGGTTCCCTTCCTTCTCTCTCTTCGGCATCTCAAAGATCTAAGTTTATGTTATAAAAGATTGAAATGATTTCTTGAGAGGCAGAGGGGTAGGAGTGTCTCTTGCGATCCCATTATTCTAAATCTCAGGGATGATCACACATTGTGGAAACGAGGGATATGTAAATTACATGTGACCCCATTATTCGCTACACTTTGTCAAATGTATGAGTTACAATTGCAATGTCAATGAGATAGACTAGATGACCTTTGTTGGCATCAAAACCTATTGAAATTGAAACTAATATGAGATCCAGAGAAGAGAGATGAGGGGAGAAAGGAATCAGAGAAGACTACCTGTGTGTTCAGATACTTGTTTGAGTTGAATCCATGTGTCCTTTGATCGATACTCCCAAGGTAAAGCCTACACTTTTATTTTATGTTAAGAAATGAGTTTAGTAGAGGGGAATGTCAGATAAGATTTGCTAGGTTGTGGAATAGATGAATTTGGTTGCTAAGTTAGGATAATGCATAATGAACTTCTGTGATTAGGATGTTTAGACATGAATTGCGAACTCATAGAGTGATGACTTCAATGTTTTGAATCTTTGAGTCCCTACTATTTTCAAACCTTTTCCAGAGACTACTGAATTTTTGCTTGAGGACAAGCAAAGGAGTAAGTCTGGGGGAGTTGATATACCATGGATTTCACCCATTTTCTACCATGGTATAATGATATTTTTATTATATAACTAATGTGTTTTCTAGCCTGTTAGGTATGCTTTCAGGTTCAGGAGTATTTCGTGATAAAGTGATGCTTTTGGAGCATTTTGGAGCACAAGAGATAATACACCCGAGTTAACCATTTAAGACCAAGTCGGAAGTCAACATTCAGAGAAAAATCGATCGATACTCATCCAGAGTTGTCGATCGATGTTGCTGAGAAGATCCGTGTACTTGAAGATTATAATCGATCAATACACATCAAGTGTTGTCGATCGATAGCGAGGACGAAATGGTTTAGCCGAATACTTCACCAAGACTTCACCAAATTATGAGATTGCCCTTGACGAGTTTTTAACCTAATGGAAATGCTTAAATACCCTGCCTAAGTGTTTTTTGACGGCAAGCAGAAAGAAAGCAAGTAAGCGAAAGCAAGCAAGCAGAGAGTGTGAGAGAAAGCTAGAGTTTTATTTGTTTTGAGAGATTGGAGAGATATCATTGAGAGATTTGTGATTGAATTCCATTTGTTTTCTATTCTCTATCTAATGCAATTTCTTTACCTATCTTGTGTTATAAATTGCTTAGTTATGTCTGAGTAGTCTACTTGTTAGATCTAGGGTTTAAATAGGTTTGTGGGATTAGCCCCAAACTATACTTGCTAAGTTGTGATATTCATCAAATGGATTGCACCCTATGCTTGTTCTAGATTAGCTAACTAGAGCATAGATCACTAGGATCCTTATATCTTGAATTATCTGTTTGAACTAGTTTGTCTCCTGTTGAGAAGAGTGAGAGCCCTCCTTGAGACCTAGTGTTCATTATCGGCTCGCGTGTAGACATTTCTAGAAGCCGTCGATCGATATCCCAACTAGACAATCGATTGGCGCTGCGAAAGGTGTATCGCTCGATATCTCTAAAAGATATCGATCGACTCTTTTTCTGGTCAACAGACGATAGTTGAGATCAGAGATCTAGTTATTTAACCAGTGAGACATCACTGATTGTTAAGCGGTTGAGTTCTTTAATATCATGCAAACAACTTATTATGCATTTATAGATATTATAATCTCTAATACCTGAATAAAAGCCATATATCTATCACTCTTCATTATCATTTAAACAACCATCATATTGTTAGTAGAGCAACTACCTTTCTCATTTAGGATTGTCATTTTACATTTCCATCATAAAAACCAACTTCACCTAGGATTGATTAATTGATTAGATTTAATTGGTTCCTTAACTCCTCGTGGTTCGATCCCTAAGTACTACAGCTGAACCTTTTATTTGAGAGAGTAATGCACTCTATAGAGTAGTTTGAGTGGTATCAATCTTTAAAATTATTGGTTTATTGGTAGTTTCTTAGTTAAGGGTTCTTACAACTTCTCTTGTGATCTATAAATCACCAGTGACACAAGACAACAACGACAACACTTCTCTTGTGATTTATAAAGTGTCTATGACACAAGACAACAACTACAACAGACACACATATCTTGTGACACTCCAACAGACACGTCCATAGATCACACTACACCTCCCATATCTTTCAAACATAACATCAATTAATTACTAAAGACAACAGTCCCTGTACAAACTCACACTTATTTGCCTTCTCCAGTTGTTCAGACTAAAGCAGTGATAAATCAGGAGACGATGAGATCAATGAATTGAAGACTCACAGTGCCATTCAACTTCTGAATCTCATCCTTGAGGTCCTTGGAAGAGAGATGGCTCTAGCGAGAGAAGGAAAGGCTTTGACTTTGACAGCGAATGCATTGGTCTGTGGTTGTGGCTGCGAAGAAGTCAAGGATTCAGAGAGGAATGAGAAGAGTACGGGTTTGATTGAAACAACAGCTGTTAGGAAAGTAGCCATTGGCGGAGAAGGAAGGAGATAATGCGGGAGAAGAAGGTCTTGTGTTGTGCTGTGTTGTGTGCTATCAATATCAACATTACGCATATGACGTTCTCTCAAATTACATAAAGAGAACTCTAAAACACATAACTTTCAATCAGATATAAACAGAAACCCAATTCAACCCTAAAGACAGAAACTTTGAGCCTAAAAATGAAAAAAAAAATGAAATTGAAAGGGAGTTTGGATACTAACCAGATTGTACTTAGCAGTTGTCGTTGCTGATCGATAGCTTCTGAAAGAACCAAAAGAGGAAACAGCCCACATATCGTCTTCCATCTTCGATTCTGAATCTCCCAGCAAAACTTCAGATGAAGTGAAATCGCCATTCGGTCGCGTTGGAGAAGAGAGAAGGAGGAGAGAAAGGGAAAAGAAGAGAAGGGAGAGTCCTCTCTCCTATGAACTTCAGACACGTGGCTTTAAGGAACTAGCTCTTCGTTTTCTTAATTAAGCTACGTCCCTTAGATTAATTGCTATTTTTCAATTAATTTTAATCTAAATTTACCTAAGAACCCTACTTAAGAGCTACCAATAAACATGCTCTAAATCCCTTTGTTTGTAAGCGAGGTCAAAACACTTGTGTGGTGTAAAATTTTGTATCCCCATTTGGTGAATAAAAAGTTGATATTTGAGTTTAAAAAAAAACGAAAAGTTTCATGCGCAATTTTCACAAAAATGAAAAGATGGCAAAGCGGTAACATATGAACAATACTTGGGTTCACCACTAAGGTGAATCTTTTAAATTCACCTCACCCCTGTTAGCCAATAAAATCACCATGTAGGATTAATGAGTAAAATTATTAAATAAACTTTCTAAAAGCCAAAAAATCTTTTAATATAAAATAACGTTAATACCGTAAGTTAAACCTTAAATCCAAATTTGAAATCCTAAACCTAGACTCTAAACCCTAAAATAAAATCATATACCTTAAACCCAGATACTAAACCCAAACCCTATACCTAAATTCAAACCTTATATCCTAAATTCAAACTCTATATCCACCAAACTCTAAATCCTAAACCCTAGACTCTAAACTCAATCCCTATGCCCTGAACCCAAATCCTATACTCTAAATTCAAACTTTAAACGCTAATCCCAAACCTTATACCCTAAATTCAAACGCTAAATTCTAAATCTAAACTGTAAATTCTAAACCCAAGGGTTTGAGTTTAGGCTTTAGATCTTGATTTTAGGGTGTAGGGTTTGATTTTAGGGTATAGGGTTCGGGTTCAGTGTCTGAGTTTAGGATATAAAATTTTTTTTTAGGATATAGGATTTAGGTTTAGGGTTTAGAGCTTAGGTTTAGGATATAGGGATTGGGTTTAGGGTTACAGTTTGAATTTAGGGTTTAGCTTATAGTATTAATTTTGTTAAAATTGACATCAAAATTTTGTTTTGGTTTTTAAAAAATGTATTTAATAATTTATTGTCATTAATACTATGTGGCGATTTGATTGACTAATAGAAACGAGGTGAATTTAAGAGATTCACTCGAGGGTAACATATTTGATCCAAAAAAAAGGCAAAGCGGTAACAGTTAACCATAAATTCCGGTTTTGAACGAAACCGATCGGTCTTTCTAAATGAGACGAAAAGTTGTCACTTAACTTGGGCAGACACACCTCGATCTCATCGAATCTCCTCTTACATATCACTTCACAGCTCACACCAAACAAACCTACTCCCCTATTTCTCTCTCTCTAGGCTCTCTCAGGTATCTCTCTCTTTCTATCTCTTTGGTTCTCTGTCTGTTTGATGAGTTTCTTTGGGAAAAATGTAGATGCGTTTTAGGTTTTTGAGGAGGTTTATAATATCTCTATCGATTGGGTCTTCCCTGGTTTTTGGTATGACTAATTCGTGTATGTCATCTCTGGATTCATCTGATGATTTCTTATTCTTTTAACTATTTGAGAAAAAATTGTGAGATTTGTTTTGTGTATAATAGAACAAATCATTTGAAAAATGCAGATGAGCTATTAAGATTTATCGAATATTCATTTCTCTTAAACTGTGTTGAAACGAAAACAAAACATTAGAAAGAAAGCTCATTGGTCTTCTTTACGACGTCATTCGATTCTTGACATTTTTTGCAACAGAAAACATTAGAAAGGTGGTGAGAATGGCGGCGACGGCAGCTTCAAGCTTGCAATTTGCTACAATAAGGCCAAGCATCTCTAGCAAAGTTTTTAAAGCAGGGACCTGCATTGTCGGTGCCAATCCCAGGAACGCATCATGGGACAAACTTGCTTGCACTCGCCCTCTATCGAACCTCGGATGTTTGAGAAACAACAGTTCTCTTCCAACTTCTAAAAAGAGTTTTTCCTTTTCAACAAAGGCAATGTCTGAATCCAGCCAGAACAGCGCTTCTTCTGGACTTCCTATTGATTTGAGAGGTTGTCATTATCTTCCTTTGTAGTCATATCTTAATCTTGACCGAGAAGACGTGAGCTGTTTGAATTAAATCAACTGTGTTAAATGGTTACAGGGAAAAGGGCTTTCATTGCTGGTATTGCTGATGATAATGGATATGGTTGGGCCATAGCCAAATCTCTTGCTGCTGCTGGTGCTGAAATATTGGTTGGGACATGGGTTCCTGTAAGTAAAGTCTTTTATCTTCTTTTAGTTTTGTTATTGCTCATTATGTACCTGACCTTTGAGTGGTCTACTAGGCACTTAACATTTTTGAGACGAGCCTGAGACGTGGAAAATTTGACCAGTCACGCGTGTAAGGACTTACAAAACTGATGTAGTCTCGTTTCCTTATCTGATCATGCATGTCTCTTATCATGGGACGTTAATTATCCATCCATCTATCTTATATTCAGGCTGCCTGACGGGTCATTGATGGAGATTAAAAAGGTCTATCCTTTGGATGCTGTGTTTGACAATCCTGAAGATGTGCCCGAGGATGTAAGGATATTTTAAGCGTATAGCTTTCTCATCATATCCAAATTACTTTCTCAACTGTATGATACATTTTTTCAGGTGAAAGCGAATAAACGATATGCTGGATCATCAAACTGGACAGTACAGGTATAGTCATATAGATGAAAGAGATGTTTTACATTTTGAAATGTGTGATAACATTTAAAGCAAGATAGGTATGTGTGTGTTTCTGCTTGATGATTGCGACTTCCTTAACTCATCTGTTTTTTTTTTGTTTTTGTTTATTAAATCAGGAAGCTGCTGAATGTGTGAGAAAAGATTTCGGAACCATTGACATTCTTGTCCACTCACTTGCAAATGGACCAGAGGTAAAGAACTCATAGTGTTCTTACCTTAATACTGTTTAAAAATTACAAGAAGTGTATTCTCCACAACTTTTTGGCCTAATGATTGCACCTGAGGTTTTAGGTTAGCAAACCTCTTCTGGAGACATCAAGAAAGGGCTACCTCGCTGCTATCTCTGCTTCGAGTTACTCGTTTGTTTCCCTCCTCAGGCATTTCCTGCCAATTATGAACCCAGGCATGTAACAAAACTTCACCTGTGTCTTATTAATTATTAATTATGTTTTCCTAATTTGTTTCTCTATAATAATAATTCAGGAGGTGCTTCTATATCGCTTACTTACATTGCTTCTGAAAGGATCATTCCTGGGTAAGTGTCATACTGGCTTCACTGCTTATGCACATTGCGAGATCTCGTGTAGACAGAGTTTTGTTCCTCAGTAGATTATAAGCATATCTTTCTTTCTGTGCAGGTATGGTGGAGGTATGAGTTCGGCGAAAGCCGCACTAGAGAGTGATACACGGGTGCTTGCATTTGAAGCTGGAAGGAAACAAAACATTAGGGTCAACACCATCTCTGCAGGTTATTCATCTATCACTCTTACGACCCTACTATCGAAGGCTTTTAAATGATAAGAGTACTACTGTTTGGGTTTTTAGGTCCTTTGGGAAGCCGAGCAGCAAAAGCAATTGGGTTCATAGGCACCATGATTGAGTATTCATACAATAATGCGCCTGTTCAGAAAACATTGACCGCAGGTTCGTTTTCCTTGCTACAATGTAGTGTGCTTTTAAGATTTATTTGTGTTTTCTTGGAATCTAACGGTTTATTGAAAACGGAAACGATCCAGATGAAGTTGGGAATGCAGCAGCCTTCTTGGTATCTCCATTGGCCTCTGCCATAACTGGTGCAACCATCTATGTTGACAATGGCTTGAATTCAATGGGTGTTGCCATCGACAGTCCAGTTTTCAAAGACCTCAAATAGAGACTTAAGTAACTGCGGAAACTCTTTTTCTTGTGTTGCATTTGTTTTTTTGTTTCAATTGAGAATGTTTTTTTTTTCTAACAACCTTGTTTCTAGAACAAAATATAATATTTAAAACAATCAGAATAAATCCAGTCAAAAAAAAGAATATATATCTATATTATTAAAGTTGAAGTACACAGTTAGATTGTTTGAAAACAAATAATAGAATAAATGAGATATGTTTGGAAACATGAGATGTGTTTTTTTTTTATTTACACATTTAGCCATTGTATTTTTAATAAATTAATAATAAATGAGAATTATTTAAAACATTAATAATGTTGTGAATATGTGTATCTTATTAATGTAGAATATGAACTTTTTATATAGGGAATTACAAGATGGACCACTAATGGGTCAAAACCTAATAAGTATTTTTTGGATAAACATCCACCTGAACCGGTCGGTTCATAACACTTCCCCTGGATGTTGAATCCATCTTGAGTTCGCCAGATACCAAATCCTTTTTAGGCTCGTGATACACTTTACCAATTACTTGATGTTGCCTCATTAAAACCTTACCAGGAAAACCCAGTGGGACAAAACCATGGTGAAGGAAAAAGAATACAACATGTATCACTTCCCCTGATTTGTACCTCCGTATATGCTCTTGAGGTTGGCGCATGAGTAGACTGGTGGTAACTTCATGGGCGCCAAGTCTCTGAGCTGGTCTTCTAATGTGCACGTCCTGGACTGATAGGAAGGTCTCATGGACATGGTGCTGTTGTAGACATGGTGAAGAAGCCGGTTGACATGTCTTTGGTTGGACTCGTATTTCTTCATATTTGTTTTCCAACGTGTGCATACTGCTTGTTTGAGAACTATCCATGTATGGATCCAATGTTATAACCTGTATCATAATCAAAAACAAAACCAAGCAAACACATCTTTGGGTTTGGTTAGTATAAAATAATCTCAAACATAATAAAAGGGATATTTCAATCCTGTCCCATTGCCTTTATATTTGGACATAGCTTAAGCTTAGTTCAAAGCTCACGTTCGTATGTGTATAACAAACACATCAAGGCAAGGCGCCAATGGCACCTTTGGCAAGGGTCATGTATGGTTTTATTTCCAATGCCTCATGGTTTGATCATTTAACAACATATATGATCATACTGCACTTTGAAATTATTTAGATGTATAGTATTAAGTTTAAACTTAACAATGGTTTCACTTGTGAATATTTACATCCGGATGTGCCTTGAGTCTTTTCTAGACCAAGGAAATATGTCTCTGTCCAATCTAGGATCAAAGGATCCGTGACCTATCTTAGGTGGTCTCGTGACCATGTTCCTTCTTAGAACAAAGTGGGTTAGTACTTGGACCAAGTGAAAACATTCGACTATGAGTCTTGCATTGGATTGTATACGGACTAAGGCACAACTTTCTTGTCGTCCTTATGACCAAATGAGTCTATGTCCAGATATAGGGACTATGGGACTATGTTACCATACAGTGGGGCGAGCCATAGACTTTATAGTAAGCATTTAGGGTCAATGAACCTTATAGGCTTTACATAATGGTTCATGCCTATCGTTAATCTATGCCTTATTCATGCACAAGGATTTCATCTTTAAGTATATTTAAGATACTTACTTTGTAGTCTCAAACAATCTTTGTTTGTCCCAAAACTTAATCTTTCCCAAAACATTCATTTCAATGCTTTCTTTAGATAGTCTTTTGGGAAGTGTCTCCAGAGGTTCATATGATATTTTCTTTAGATCCAAATATTCTTGTATACTCTAGTTCTCGAGAACTTTGTTGCTTTAGACAACTCTATATCCTCTGAGACTTATATATATTATCCAGTGGACTTATATAATTAGGCGGTTTACATCCTTGAATCGCAAGTATAAGTTTTTCTTTCTTATGTGCCAGACTTATCTAGGAATCTCAATATTTGTTGCATCCATCATAAGGAGCTTGTCTCCTTAAAATTGATTCCTGGTCTCTGTGATAATCCTTGTGCACATGACCATGCTTAATATCATGCATATGGTCATGCCTTATATTAAGTATATCTCGCCATAAAAATTTCTTTCACAAAGACTCTTTTCTGTTCAACTGGTTTAGCATCTAGAGGTGTCCGTACTTATGGACCTATCCTCTCTTAACTCCACGTCTACTTTCTTATTTGATCTTAATCTCATATGTTTGAATGCATTCATATGGACGTGGGTTTATGATCCTCATTGATCTTATGATCTCAATTGCTACATTGTGCATAGTATATCATTTGTTTCGAGTACTCGTTTGTTCCTTTGTGTCCTAGACATGACATAACTTTATTGAGGTTTTATTATGACCTTTAATACCCTGAAGCTTGGCGTCCCAAGCATCATTAGGTACCTTAGATACAACCATATCTTATGGTTTCCTCATCCGTGGCCACGGCTTTTAGGTTTGTCCATCTTTGGATCGACTATGTCTAGGAGTCCCTCATCCACGGTTTCATTTGCACCTTTCTATATTTATCCGAGGGATCTTATCTTTAGAACTTATTGATCTAACTTGTTTAGATTCAGTAGCAACTTGATTGTGTTCTATTGAACATCAAATCTTATTTGGTGCATTCATAGCTGGTAGAAATGACTTAGTCATTCTATTCGGGTCAGGAATCTGGCAATTGTATTAAGCTAGTTTCTGTATAAACTTTATGGACTTCTAGAACTCATTCTAGAGTCTGAGGATCTTGCCAATATAAGGATGTTTTGATTCCATATAATTTTCTATTATCCAGCTTCCCCTTAATGTTGGATGTTCGGATTCACTGAGGTGACTATCCGTGTACCTAGGCTTTAAACAACTTGTCCGTGGATAGCTCAAGGTATTTAGAAACGTGGGGAACTTATATAAAAACATATCCAACATCTATTCCCATCCTCTCATCTTATATTTCTGTGGTGGAGCGATAGAGTTTATAAGTGGCACTTCTTTATGTGCTAAGATGAGGTGTGTCTGGCCTTTGACCCGTTTCAATCAATGGGATGGGTATCAATATTCATTTCTGTGTGTGTATGTCCATGTAGAATAAAACGTGGGGTTTTTATTCTTATCCTTCCCCCATGGACATATCATACATTCTTAAAATACTTTTAGAATGTGAATCATGTAAAGATATGTAGCCTTTTTAGGCGATTTTTCTTTCTGTTCTTGTCCTTTCATTATGAATACTCGTGTCCTTATTGAGTCATGAGATGTTTTTCTACATTCTCTATGATCATATAATGTTAATCAAACCCTTTGGGACGTGAGTACTTTAATCTATATTCACTTGCACGTTTTGAAGTAACATGTTTTCCTTTATCCTTAGTTTAGTCCGAATGGGATAAGACTATCTTTGTTCTTCTGAACTCTTTGATGTTTCAATATTGTGTATGTCCATGTTACATGGAGTGATTAACACTTACCCCCATGGACATATCATATTTGGATACTTTTAGACGTGAGTTCACTTAGCTTTTACCAAGACTTGTAGTATTTGCCATCATACAATCTTCTTTTGGGCGGTTTCTCTTTAATGAAAATTAGATTTTGACCCGCGCTTTTAAAGCGCGGATTTATTTTCCTATATTTTTTCTAAATTGATAAATATTTAGTAAATGTTATATTTTCATATATTTATTTTTTTATAAAAGACTTAAACTTTTTATCTTTCTTTATCGTGTTTCATTTTAAATGAGTATAGGTCTGAGCACAATATCCGGACCCGAAGAACCAACCTGAACTGACCCGAAAATCAGGATCCCGAACCGATCAGACCCCGGGTAAATATCCGAATGAGTTCTAAATTTCTATATCCGAAGAACCGGTCCCGAACCCAACCCGAACCGAGAACTAAATGAGTACCCGAAGATATCTGAAATGTGAATATATATCTAAAAACATATGTTATAATTATATTTATAATTATTTTAATATTTTAAATTAATATTATAAGTTAACTATAATAGTTATTTTTAGTATCTTTGAGTATTTTTGGATAAAACATGATAATTTGGATAAAAATTTACCCAAAAAACTGTATATAATGGATATTTTTGGTTTCTTTTGGTCACTTTTGAGTAATTTGGATACAAAAATTTGAACTGAATCGGATACTTTGGTTACTTTGAGTATAAATAACCGAACCCGTTTTAGATACTTTGGTTATTTAGTTATTTTTCAGGTTTTATGCATGAGAACCGAACCCACCCGGAACCGGAAAGACCTGACTTGAACCGGATCCACAATTTTATAATACCCGAATGGAGTTTAATTTCAAAACCCGAAAAACCCGATACCCGAAAGAACCGATTCGTACCCGAATGAGTACCCAAACGTCCAGATCTAATGAGTATTTATGTTTAGAAAATTAAACTTTATTTTTAATGAATTAATTAAGTTGTTATAACTCTAATAAATTAATTTTATTATGTGGTTAATTTTTTTAATAAAAAAGATATATACTTTTAATAAAGATTTATACTTTTCAATGAAAAAATCAATTTTTATGATGCTTAAATTATATTAAAAAGAAAAAACATAATAATTAAGTGATTAATTTTTGTTCACTACACAAAATATTAAGAATGATTGAAAATAAATTATTTGAATTTGGAGAAAAAAAATAAGAATTGGATCTGATTTTTTAATTGGCACAAATGGCCCAAAAGAGATGATGTAGGCAGTGGGCTGGATCCAAAAAAATGACCCAATATAGATTTGTTATTAATATTACTTGATTATCCTTAATGAAATATGCAATGTTAGTAAAGAAAAAGGTATTTTTAGTAAAAAGATCAATAGGATCATGCTTTAATAGTATAGATACTTTGTTTCATTTCTGTCCATGGTTTCAATTTGAAACTATCCATTCATCAATTCTTAAGTCTTTCACTTATAAGAATGAGTAGTGTACACGTCCTCTCTTTGTGTACATAACCTCAAATGTGAATGCAGTGCACACGACCTTAGTGTGTCCAAACATGTACTTCTTTAGGAAATAGGTACAAGTTATGGTCATGTGTAATCTTAAGATTGTATGGTTTGATCTTGTAAGATCATCTCTGCTTTTAAGAACAAGAGTGGACATTTTATTTTTTAGAAAATAAAACTTTCATTAATTCAAAGATAGTAAAACTAGGAAGTGAATAATGTTAAAGGAATAACAGAAAGGTATGAAATAACTAAGTAAGAACACTAAGAGCTTGATGTCGAGTCATCATGGTGATCTATAGGAACAATTTTTCTTCATCTTTCCGAACCATCTTGGCTTTTCTTTTAAAGCTTTTCTGATAAAAAACAGCTAGATACTTGGGAGTTCTGCATCTCTGTCCCGAATGGTTTTTCATTCCACAATTATTGCACAACTTAGACCATCCCCCACGTCCATATCCTCTCTTGACATGGTTGGTTTTTAAGTCAGCCTTGCCGGCTGGTAGTGCAATAGCCAATGGCAATGGAGTTGATCCCGTAGTCTTTTTTTCACTACTGCTCATTAGCAACTCATGATTTTGCTCAGCTTGCAACAATCTTGCTATTAGAGATGCATAGGTGGTGAAGCCCATCTCTCTATATTGTTGTAGTAACAATAAGTTGGTAGGGTGAAAGGTGGAGAATGTCTTTTCCAACATATCTTCACCAGTCACTACCTCACCACATAGTTTCATTTCGAAAACTACTCTGAGTAGTGCAAAGTTATATTCTCCCACAGACTTATAGTCTCGGAATCTGAGGTTGATCCATTCTCGTAAAGCTTTGGTATGTATAACCTCTTGGATACAATTTCTATTTTCTAGATCTGTCCAAAGCTTTGAGGGATCATCGGTCAGATATAGACTTTTGAGTTTTAGACAGAGATGATGGCGAGTGTTCAGGAGTTATATCTTCCTTGCAACGTTACCCTTTGTGAAGCGTTCACATAGTTTATCAGACTCAAGTACGGTCTTAATATCTTGTGCCCATTGCACACATTGCAAGTAGTTTTCTCTTTTAGATCTCGATTTGCTCCTTGGTTCCTTTGGAAATCTCAACCTCAATTGATCTGATTAGATTTGATCCTTTGTTTTCCTTAAACTAATTGATCAAAGGAAGTTAGTAAGATCAAATAATAAATCGGCTATAAACAAACTAGAAAGAGAAGTTAACACCCTTAGGTTTTCTTTTGACGGCGCGTCTTGTAGATGACGGTGAGGGCGCGTCTATGATCTGATCGAGGCGCGGTCTTCGGCGCTGGATTCTCCTCGTCCAGATATTCAAATTGGTATGTCGCACGTCGTCTGGATCGTTATGGTTTGAGAGAACGATCGATTTGAAGTTGCGTCAAAATTAGGGTTCTTGAGCAATTGACGGCGCGTACTAAAACAGAGCGTTCCTGCGCGTCTAAGATCGGATCCTCGCGAGGTTAGCGGCGCTGGCTTCGTCTCGTCGAGATCTTAAGATTGATAGGTGGCTCGCCGTCTAGGTCGTTACGGTTAGGGAGATATGACTGTTTTAAGATGCGGCTAGTTTTTAAGGTTTTTGGTGACCTACGAATTTTGCTAGGGTCTTGAGCTCAACTCGTGTTGATAACGTGTTGTGAATGTGTGTATCTTATTAATGTAGAATATGAACTCTTTATATAGGGAATTACAAGATGGACCACTAATGGGTCAAATCCTAGTAAGTATCTTTTGGATAAACATCCACCTGAACCAGTCGGTTCATAACAAATAACATATTTAATACTAAATTAATAACAAATGAGAATTGTTTAGAAACATGAATAACATATTTAATACTTCTTTTTATTTAAATATTTAACCATTGTTTTACAATAAATTAAACAATTTTCTTTCTATATTTCTTTTATTTACAATTCTGTCACTATATTTACAATTATTTTTATTTACAACTTTTATGGTGAAAATGAAAACACAAACACTATATAAAAACACAATTTTTATATAAATAGTATATAATATAAAACAATTTTTAAAAACAGTATTATTCCCTTATTTAGTTTAGTCAAATAAAAAAATTTCAAGAGTTCAATTTAGAAAAAAATATCATAAAATTAATATTAATTCATAGAAAACTAATGCAAAAAATTAAAATTTTCAAACATGGCTAAAAGTATGTCAAGAAGAAAAAAGTAATGACTAGACTAATCTATTTACCAAAAAACATGATTTTGTCTAAAATAATCATAAAATAAAATTTTAATTTTAAATACATATTTCAAATCAAAATAATGATTTAAAGTTGATTTACATCAAAAATTGATTTAAAATATGCATATATTCAAATTTTTATTTTTACTAAAATATTTTCCAATAACCATTATTAAAAAATATGTTCAATATATATAAGAAAAATACAACAAAAAGATTCATTTCATATACCAACTTAAATTATGGTTTGTATATTTCATATTAAATTTTTAGAATATAATATATATTATTTATAAGATGATACATATAAAATACTATTAATTATATGATTATTTATATGATAGACCAATACAATAAATTATATGATGACATATATATGATACATAATAGTGACTAAGGCTGGGCGTTCAGGTATCTATTCCAGTTCGTTTCAGATCTGTTTGGGTTTCGGGTTTCCGGAGTCAAAGATTTCAGCCTCATTCATATATATCTAAATTTCAATTCGAATTATGACTAGGGCTGGGCGTTCAGGTATCCAACGGGTTCGTTTCGGATCTGTTTGGGGGTTGGGTTTCCGGGGTCAAAGATTTCAGTCTTCAGATATTTTTAAATTTCAGTTAAAATTATATTTGGATCTTTGCGGGTTCAGTTCGGGTTCAGATAACTCATTTTTTTTTTTTTAAATTCATTATATATTTTGAATTTCTTAAAATCTATAAATAAAATAATATATTGTATATAAATCTGAATAACATATGTAAGAATACCTAAACTTAACATATAAATTAGTTTTATTTAAATTTTGGATCAAAAATCAAAAATTATTTTAAATATTTTTGGTGTTTTGAGTGTTCTTCCAGTATGTTAGATATTTATATTTGACTATTTTATATATTTTCAAGTTTTTAAACCAATCTAAAAGTATCATATATTTTTCGATGTTTTTATATGGATTAAAACCAAAAATAATTAATATATATATATATATATATATATATATATATATATATATATATATATATATATATATATATATATTCGGATACATTTTAATATCCAAAATATTTCGATTCGAATTGGTTATGGTTTCGGTTGTTTAAATATTAAAATTTTAAATAATTTGGATATTTAATCAATTTTGGGTCGAGTTTGGTATTACTCTTTCGGATCGTGATCGGTTCGGTTTTTCAGATTTGATTTTTTATCCAGCTTTGATATTGACATGAAAAATAAATAGCAATATATTTTTGAAATATACATCCGCATGGACGTGCGGATCAAAATCTAGTATATGATTATTTTTTCTTTTTCGACTAAACATATATGATTTTGTAAGTTGGATTTGTTGTAAGGAAAAAGAAATCTTATCAAACTAATCGATCGTTATATAGAATTACCAATAATGTTAAATGGAACAGAAAAAAAAGTAAGATTGCTGGACATCACAATTTGCAATCTCCTTCACATCGTCAATCTCAAAGGCTTTCATTGTACTAAAATTCTATATTTACTTCTCGTTTAGTACATGTCTTTGGGCATATATTTTGTTTGACTTTTAATTATACTAGGGACATAGCCTCCGCGCAAGCACCAAACCGGGTACATTATAGGTTCATTTTGTAGTTTTGTTTATGGGATTTTATCGTTTATTTTTTGTATCATCTATAATGTGTTGGATGGAACTTTAAAAGTCACACAGCTTGATGAGATTGAAATAAAAATCACCAGCGAATTCATATGCATTGATATTATTTTTTTTTCGTGCATTGATATTTTTATATCTTATTCATAATGATTTGATTGGTCATTAGCTTTATTAGTGATTTTATGTCCAAAAGTTGAGGTTTATGGGATTTGTTAGTGTTTAATTAGGGAGTTGTTAGTATATAAATCAAATAGTGTATGGAAAAAACAATAAATTCAGGTTTTAAAATTTAACAATTTAAACAAACAATAAAATAATTTTTTTCCTTAATACTTTTTAGTTATGCCAAAGTGACATGTTTTTCTGTTAATATGGATAATTAATAAATAAAATATAATTATTAATAAAAGGTAACGGCAGTGTGATGTAAATATTTTCAAAACAGAAAGACATCAAGTCCATTTTAATAGTATAGATTAAAATTTAAAGTAAATTCCAAAATTAATTATTGTAATATTTCAACCAAAAAGAATAGTACATATCACCGTATTACAATACATTAATAACACAACAAACTTCAAATCATTTTGTATAAACAAATTAAAAGTATAATCAAAGAATAATTTCATCATATAATGAAAGTATATTTATAAAGTATATATATTATATATCTTCTTCTTCTTTAGCTCCATCACCGCTGAATCCAATCGTCGTTGTCTCCACCTCCGGCTTAATCTCCTCGAGATGATTCACCACCTGAACTGCTTAAGCCTCGCCGCAGGCAGGCGACAGATCAACACAATGCAATGCCAATTTCAATGTATTCAGACGCTTGTCGCCAACAGTTTGCGTCTCCTTCATAAGCTTTAGATCGAACACTTTGTTGATCCACTCTTCTGTTAAGGTCTGGAAATAGCTGTTTAGGGTTTATGAGAGAAATGTAACGAGAGAGAGATGAGAGCTTTTGGAATTTGTATTCCTTGTTTTTAATTATGTTTTTGATAAAACGAAACTAAAAAATCTTTCTCCCAATATGTAGCAAAAGTTAATAACCCAAACAACATCGTCTAAAAAAATCTATTATTATTATTATGAAAGACTGTCTCTCACCCAGAGTCACATGACCCACCTTGTCCTCAAGGTGATATGATTCGAGTTTCTCCGGTTGCGCACCACCTGTGTTGGCACTTGCAAAAAAAAGACAAGAACTTTCTCTCCCTGCACTAAACGCTGTGTGTTCCTCCTTCTCGTCAGTGGGTAACTCACTGAAACCCTTGCAACATCTCACCAAAACTCCCCAGCCCATTCAATCTGTGCCAGCCTTCTAGCCATCCTTCGGGGTTGTCATACGGAATTGGAAGTTTTCATTTGGGTGACAGAATTTATGAAAAATCTCAAACAAATTCATGTGACACTTGTAATATATTGTTCTTAGTCGGTGAAAATGATTTCTGAACCAAAAAAAAAATCCGTCTTTGCAACCTAATTAGATGATATCCAAATGGATTCAAGAAAACTCTGCAACTTTCACGATCACATATGTTCCACGGATTCAAAACACACGAACATATAGTCTGGCACGAAGTGCTCGAAATCTCCAGTTTGATTAGTAGAGTATTAAGTGAGTTTATTTATTTTTGATGACAGAAAAATGATTAATTAATTTCAATTACTTTCAAATTAAATTGTAGCATTTATCGGAGTCTTTGAAGTAAAAGAGTTCTAAAACTGACTTTTTATAAATTTAAGAACTTCAATTTTTGTTATTTATAGTTGTTGGTAAGATTGATGGTAGTGTATTTTGTTAATAAGAGAAATATTTTGTAAAATGATAGTGATATTTTTGTAAAAAAAAAAGAAAAGAAGCAAAACACGATAAGAGGAAAATGAATTTTTTAATATTTAATCCTAAGAGTCATTCTTTCAAATATTCAATAAAAAATAAAAATATCATTTTATATATTATATAAAATGTTCTGATAATTAATACTTTAATTGTATATTTAAGATAATTATCAATTATAAAACTAGTATATTTTATTAGTTTTTAAAAGCATTTTGAGTGATATATTATGACTAAAAAATGGTGAGATAAACCAAAAGAAAAGAGAGATATTTGTCTCCACCTATTCAAAACCTATTACAAGAATCATTTCCGGTTCTCCCCCTCCCAAAAAAAATTTCTCAAACAACCATTTCCTCCCAACCTGGGGCAAACAGCTTTAAGAAAACAAAACTTCTCTTTCTGCTAATCTGTGTATTGTGAAGTTCTTCGAGAGGTTAATCGCTCATGCAGTTTTAACTCGGAACTGTGAGAATCTTTGGATCTTTGCTGGTTAAGCCATTGTCTAAGCACATTGGGCTGCCATTATCATGCTGAACAACTTCTTAACCCTGCAAATCTCAAAGAAGAGGAATCAACACTTTGTTTAGCGAAAAACAACGTGGCACTGGATGAAGCAACTATCTTCTATCTCACGCATGTGAAGTTCAAAGATCTCAAGTAACTTGTCATCAATCCAAAAGTTGTTCTTTTTCACAAGTTCAATCGTCCTTTACTTCAATACTTCAACACAGTCTAATCTAGATGACGCAAATGGTTAACTAAGAGCAATGGCACTCTATTTCAGTCTTCAAAAGGGAATTAAGTATCTAGTGAGCCTACCAGAGCATTAAAAGGAAATGTGAACAGATGCTTACAGTGAGTTTTTGTCTGTTTTTTCTTTTCGGCTTCCAGTTAGGCCTAACATGTGTACAGAATGCATGATGGTAGAAGAAGGCCAATGTACAGGGATATTGAACAGAAAGCTTAGCAGGCAGCCACAGTTACATTCACAGCTTTGGTCTCTTGAGATGCTACATCATTACTTTGGCATTTCACTGCAATCTGGTTTAGTTGATAGGCCTCCTTTGCCATTCCAGCCTTAAGAAGACATGACAACAAAGAGCTCACTGTGATCTTATCCGGCGAACAACCAATCGCCACCATTTTGTGGAAAATGCTGACTGCTTCACCCATCCTTCCTTTCATGCAATTCCCAATTATAAGAATGGTAAAAGTGATCTTATCTGGTTTGCATTTCGTCATCTCCATCTCTGCCACAATAACATTTGCCTCGTTGACCTTTCCAGCCTTACAAAACCCATCAATGACAGGGTTGTACAGAAACGGTTTCGAGACGACGCCCTCACAAGCTAACTGCCTCAAAAGATCACGAGCCCTGAGCAGCCTATTCTCTTTACAGAGGGCGTTGATAAGAATGGAATAGGTAAATGCGTTAGGAAACATTCCTTCCGCAGTCATTTCTTCCCAAAGACTAAACCCTTTGTTGACTTGTCCTACTCTGCAGTACCCATCAATCAAAGAAGTGTAGGTCACAACATCCGGGAAACAGCCGAAAGATCCCATCTTCCCGCGAACAACTTCCGCAGAAGACATGTCACCCGCTTTGGAATAACCATCGACCAGAACATTAAAAGTTATGTTATTAGGATAAATCCCCAAACCAACCATCTCATCAAACAGAAGAGACGCTTCCTTCACCTTGCCAGCTTTGCAGTACCCTGACATCATCGAAGTATAAGTAACAACATCGAGAGAACAACCCTTTCTCGACTTAACCTCGCAGAACATGTCGTAGGCCTTGTTGAGATCATTACTCTCGCAAAAGCCCTTAATAAGAGTATTATAGGTAACGATATCAGGTGAACAAGTCATCATCATCTCAGCCAAAAGCTCTAATCCTTTCTCAGCTTTCCCTACACCGCACAAACCTCGAATCAGAATGTTAAACGTGCAGGTATCGTTACAAGAACGAAACTTGAGATGCTTCTGGAATAGATCCACGGCATCCTCCACACGACCCAGCCTCACTAACGTGTGCAAGAAACTGTTGACCACCATAGAAACCCCTTGAACCTCGTAAGACTGAAGAAGCAAAGCAGTGGCGAAACGAAGGTCACCCTTTTCAGCGAAAGAAGACACCAGAAAACCTAACAACCGGCTGTTGGGAGCAACACCATCGCTCTTCATACACTCGAACACCTTCCCCGCCAAATCGTGCAAACCGGCTTTGCAAAGCGATCTAGTGAGGAGGTTGTAAGTCCAGAAAGAGTGGCGAATGTTGAGCTTGGATCTGCTGAACTCCCAAAACCGAAACCGGACGTGGGGATCGTCGAGTTTCTTGACGACCTCGAACGCGATGAACGGGTTTATGTTCTTGCTGAGGTAGCAGAAACAGAGATCGGAATCTGGAACCCTGTAGAGGAAGAGAGTGGAGAGGATTTTGACCAGCCAAGCTTCGGGGCAATGGGTTGCTTCTCGGGTATTGGTCTTTAGAGGACGAGCTTGGGCTCCGCCATGAGTGTGTGTGTGGAAGAGGCCTACGGTGGTGGCCAAGGATGATCGGATCATTACGGCGTGAAAGAAGCTGCGACTGTGATTTGGGAGGAGGAGCTAGGGCTTGCTCTGGTCAAACCCCTCATCTGTGTAAGAAACTGAAACATTGGATGGGAGCCCTTCTACCTTACTTAGAAGGTTCGAATACGCTTCTACCAGCCGGTTTACTATGGTATAATTTAAGATGGTTTAGTTCGGTACCTATGGTTTTCTGGTTTAATTAATTATAGAAAACCGGAATATTTTGTTCTGATGATGTCATCAAAATACATCGAGTCAATTTATCATACACCCGAGAAAGGCAGAAACTTTCCGATCGCAGGTTCAGATCGAAGATGTCAACGGAGAGACGTCCGATGACCAACGAAGAGAACGCTATGTATGTTTTTTACGCTTTCTTTTGTTAATTCTTTCGATGTGGGCTCGTGATTTCCTTTTAATAATAACAATTGTCCTGACATAACATCTTTTGATGGACAAAAACATGCACTGTTTCTGTCAAAATCAAAAAAAAACCTTTTACTATCACTGTGGGACAGGATATAATTATTTTTCTTGTGGTGGATCCGAATTGCCTTTCTTGTAGGTTCCTTGACATATTACAAGAAGCACCTTTGTTCGGTCACAGGAAATCTAGAAGCCTTGTTGGAAGTTACCTCTATCTGATTCTATTGGCAGGCTATGCCGTTTTAGCTGCAGGAGCTCCTTGGATTTTTCATCATCTCCACCATCTGACACCTTCTTTGCTCTGCTGCTGCGATGTTGCGCTTTTGATTCTCACTGGTTTCCACTCATTTTCTCCTAGATTTTATTTTCTTACCTTGTTATGTTAGTTTTATCAGATTGACCAACTTTTAGTTTATTGTTATGTCTTTCCTGATTTTGTTGTCGACGGAGAACACTTGAGTGATTCTCCCCTCTCAAATTAACTGTTGTCTATTTGTTTTTGCTCACCCTTTAATATGATGTGGATCAGTTCTGTTGTGCCCTTGGCTCTATATTCCTTAAGTTTATTTCCATGTGTACTGTCTCAGGTATCTTTCAACACTATTTTGTTTTTCAAGTCCAGAAAATACGTCTTCAGGTAAAAATGCTTGATAGCTTTAGACAGTGATACACATAGTAGATTTTGGTTTCAAGGATTAGGTTTGGTAGGACGAGTAAAATTAATTTTTTTTAATTTTTTTTTTACTTCCTTGCCTATGGTGGCATTTATTTTAGTAATAGACTTGACTGATTTAATACGAGAATCTTTTACAGGGTTATTACAGTTTCAGTCAGAAGTTGAAGCATGTTGTTCGTCTTCCATTTGCAATCGCTGCATATGGTATCCGTCTAACCATGTCTTTTTCGCTTGCTTTTACTGGTTATGAAGTCTATCAGCTATATTCAACAACATATCCAAATATAAATTCAAAATATGTTTTTAACCAAACTTGCTTCTTGTCCTCGTGTGTTTTTTTTTCTAATTGAGACTACATGTTATTATTGTCTTCGTGATAAATTTAGTACCTTTCGATATATGTCCAGGGACCGCTGGGATGCTTCTTGTGATAGTATGGGATCCCCAAATCAGCATTCTTTCTACCTCTGCTTTACAACGGTTCGTAGCTGGTTATCCGCTTGTTAAGTATCTGTCTTACTTAGTTGCAAATCCATAATTTGCATCTTGGATATGATCTACAGGATCATTATGATTGCTGAATCAGTGTGTGCTGGCTTCTTCATGAGTTTATATATAGGTGAGACTGCCCTTCAGTAGTATATGTTAAATGTAGTAGTTTTATAACTGCTGCTTTTTTATTTCAGGTTATGTGCATCAATACAATTCCGTTAATTCCAGGCCAGATGTCTTGAAGTCGTTATACTCTCCTCTTCAACCGTCAAGTTCTATGGACGGCTTGAGGTATTATGAAGGCCGACTTTCTGATCAACAAACGGCTTTGTTACAATATCAGCGAGAAAACCTCCATTTTCTAAGCGAGGAGGTATCCAATATCCATCCCCTAATTGGATGAAACAGATACAAAATGCTCCCCTATTTTTCATCTAACGTTTCTTGATATTTCTGTGCCTTTTTCCAAGATTCTGTCTTTGCAAGAGAAACTAAGCAAATATGAACAATCTGATGATGGAAGAACCCCTCAGGTGAAGATTTTCTCTGGCAAGCTTTCCTTTCCTTTACCAATAGCACATAGCTTCTTAATATTCCTCAATGTTAAATGCTTGGTAGGTTGATCTGGCACATCTTTTAGCTTCTCGAGATCAGGAGTTGAGGACCCTTTCAGCTGAGGTAATACTTATTTATTTCAGAAGCTCCATCTATATACAAATGTGAATTTAATGTTCTTGTGAACAACTTCACTTGCAGATGAATCAACTTCAGTCTGAGCTACGGCTTGCTCGTTCTTTGATAGCAGAGAGAGATGCAGAGGCGCAGCGTGTCAACAATACCAACAGTCAGGTATTTGTAGGAAAAATCTAGAGATTTTATTCAAGATTCAAAGTAACCTTGGAGATGTTTATGGGTGGGGTTTGGTGCAGTATATTGAAGAAAACGAAAGGCTGAGGGCGATACTGAGTGAATGGAGCATGCGAGCAGCAAATGTAATTTGTTTTATTTGGTTTTTGACAAACATCATTTCCTGATCAACACATGATCACTGAATCGTTTGTTTATAAATGTTAAAAGCTTGAGAGAGCTTTGGAAGTGGAGCGTATGTCTAACTCGGAACTACAGAAGGAAGTGGCAGCTGGGCGTAGAAAGCAGATGGTAGAGGCATCTGAGCAATCTCCATTGTAAAAATGACAAACAAAGCTTAGGTTCTATCAAGGTTGGTTTTGTAACTAGAGATGTGGAATCTCAGAAGTTGGTGCTTTCTTCATGGAATCAAAGCTGCTTGTTTTTTTTTTCTCTTATAAATGCTCTCTATCATTTACTTCCTTGTAAAAAAAAAAAAAAAAAAGAAAAAAAAAAAAAATTACGACAGCTTTTTGTTTGCGGTTGAAATGAAGCTATTTGTACAAATACAAAAAAGAAAAACAGAGTAAATGCTTCTAGAAGGAAATAAGTGTCTCTAAAATGGATCCGCTTGAGTTCTCTTTAGCTACTTGGGTCATCTTATGTTCATGGGCCTCAGGCCGTATATACCCTTCTTTTTGGGTGTTTTTTTTTTTGTTTTATGTTGAAATCAATTAAAGCCAATGTTGAGGTGAAGTTGGATTGGTTTATAGAGCTGAAAACAATCAACTTGTACCGGAACCGGTTTAATTGATTTTAAGAAAAAGACACATGCCCTTTTTGTTCATGTTAGGATAAATAAACTTGAGGAAGGGTTGGAAGCATGGAGCCACCACCGAGTTCGCGACCGGAGGAACCTCCGTCATGGGACGAACTTTACAAAATCAATCTAATGCCATCGGAGCTGTTTCTCAAGTTCCGAAAAGAGCTCCAAGGCCTTCGCGTTGGCGTCAACCTCGAGGTCTCTCTCTCTCTTTCTCTCTCTCTAAGTAGTCGCTTGATTCTTGAAATTTTATTCCGTCGCTAAGGCATCGGAGAGAGACCTGTTCTGTGCTTGTTTGAGGCATGACATGTTCATCATTGTTTTTCAATCGAATGTTCCAGTTGTATAACGAACCCACGAATGATTACCACGCAAAGCTTGTTTTGAAGCCACTATCACCAGAAAGGAATTGGAAGTTTATTTATGAGCCTTTACACCAAGAAGTTCGTGTTCTTTCAAAGAAGATTCCTATCACCAGATTTCTCAACCTCCAGGTTCTTTTTTTCTTTAGTCGTTGAGTCTATTATTGTGCCCTCTCTTTCTTTTTTTGTTCTCTGTTATATATTTTGTAAATCTGAAACTGTAGGTTGGTGTGGGGCATAACTTTCAGATGAATGCAATTGGTTGGAAATGGAAGCTTACCTCTTGTTTGGGTGGAGATGGTGTGTCTCGGATCCGAAACAAAACCACTCTTGGTTTGACTCCTGGTGTCGATTTACGGTTTGGTTGGAGAGCTGATTTTGTACTCCCTGAAGTTACTGGGTAAGTGTCACCAGTTCTGACATCTTTATATCATCCACCAGTTTCCAAATATGTGATTTCACTACGCTCTAGCTAATTGATGGTCTTGATGAATGGAACAGAGCTCTTGGTACTGAAGAACCGTTATTCAACATGAGCTCAGGGCGTTTAGAGGCATCACTGGATAGAGTAGAAGCCATTTTAACACATTCCGAATATCTATAACCAATTACTTACTTGTGTGGTTTCTTTCAAACTAGTCACTATCATCTGATAAACTGTTTGTTCTTGGTTTTATATTGAGATAGTCTTTGTTTTAGGGGTTTTAGGTATACCTCAAATATATTATGTTACATATTCAGAAGATCTTGACAATATAAGAAGGCAAACGTAAATACATACAGTATCATATTTACAAGTATTTGCTTAAAACATTTGTTCAACACAGACGAATTTTTTTTTTAGTTATGGGATTTGGTAATCACTAGTTTCCTGAAGGTTCATGCGATGGTTTTTTTTTCCTGTAACAAGTTCACGCAATGGATATAATAAAGTAATGCACATAATCTATTTGGATCTATGTTATAAGTTTAGATGTATGGACTAGATTTGGTTTTATTGAAATTGGCAAATGTCACAAGTATACAATTTGCGACTAATAATGGGTGAATTCAATATCTATACCTCCTAAAGAGAAGGAGACCAGTTAGCCAACGGTGTGTTTTTTTTTTTTGCAAAGAGGCTTATTGGAATGATGATTTGGTCAGATTTCATCTTTTTCTCAAATCCAGCCTTATTGGATCTGAGAGTTTTAAAAGTTTCTTAAGGGTCTAACTGGTTCTTAAGGGTCTAACTGGTGACCATCTCGGGAATAGTAGGAACAAAAAAGAAAAGAATTGATGGGAATAAAATTATGGGAATGATGAAGAACGTTTATTCCATATCAAATTTAGTGAGGAATAAATTTGTTCTTTAATTCTCTACAATAAAAGGAATGAGAAGGAATGAAAAGGAATGACTATTCCTAATGAATGGTAAAATTTGTTAGGAACATTAAGTAATGCATTATTCCTCTTCATTCTTTGGTCACCAGTTAGACCCTAAATCTTTGCTAATTCTATCAATTCTTTCTTTATTGGAATGGTAGAAAATATATTTTTGTGAAAATTATTATATGCTTAAAGTTTTCTTAAAAATATGCTTAACTAGGGTCGGCCCGCCCTACGGGCGGGATGAAAATTAACAAATAATTAAAGTAATTAGAATAAATATTTAATATAAATTATTATTATTTAAAAATATATATTAGTTATGTTATTGTATTTGAAAACTAAATAAACCATGTTATCTAAAAAAATTAGTTATGATTTTTTTAAATAAATATACTTGTTATTTTTTAAAATATGATTTTCTTTTTTCATGTTAAAAGGTTGAAGATGATTTTATTTTGTTAATTAGTGTATGTTTTAATTATGTACAAAGAATTGGATGTGGCATTACATCATTTCTTGTAATTTTACAGCATTGTATATAAAGTTGTAATGAGTATTTTAAAATATCATTAGTTATAATGAGTATTTTAAACTTAAGCTTGTCTTAGTCTTAATTTTCATTGCGTAGGTTTTGTTATTATTTAAGAGAAAATATATCTTACAGGCAACCATGAGATCTTAGAAAATAGATGCGTGCTATATTACTGTTACAAAACAAATTAATTTTTTTTTTTCATGATATAAACTGTATTATGATATTGCACTCAACCGAATAGTTAAAATCCACCAAACCTTTTATGCAATGAATAAATGATGTTCTAAAGCAAAACTTATATAAATTTGTCATCGCCAAGAACATACCAGAGAAAATGGTATAAGAAGGAAAAGGTAATCTATGATTTTGTACTCAAAACTTTATTTTACTTAGCATCATAACTATCATAATTAGAGTTGAATAAACATATGTATCCATGAATATTTTTAATATTAAAATATAGTAATCTATGATGATGATAACAAAACCTATACAATGAAAATTAAAAAAAATCTATCTTATTAAAATAAAAACATTCTGTTGGACCTAATATTTATTTTGTAAATTTTTAAATTAAATACACATTTATACTTTATAGTTAAACCTACATTAAATCACTAATATTCATTTCTTTATACTACTATCCATGTTTCCAAACAATATACTTATTTCTTTATACTACTATCAATGTTTCCAAACAATATACTTTTTATACTACTATCAATGTTTCCAAACAATACAATAATTAACTTAGTTATTTTATATATATATCATTTTCTCTTTAAAATTTTGTAGAAACATTATAATTTCATAAATTGCAAAATAATGAACTTTAAAATTTGGATTATAAGATTACAAATTATGAAACTATTACAATTTAAATCCAATTAGATTACATATCGGTCATCCATCAGTTCAATCGGTTAGTCTCGGATTTTAGTGATTTTTTTTAATATGAATATTTTAAAAACCTAAATTGAATTGCCAGATCTCCGGATTAACCGGTATAATCACAATCGGGTTGAAATTAAAAACACTGATTTAAATGCAAAAATATTTTAAATACACACTCTTTAAAAATTACCAAAATATTTGTTAAGCTATTAGTGAAATTTTTCATCGTAAAATATTATGCGTTTCCAAAGCGCGGATCAAAATCTAGTATTCATTAAAACTAATGATGTTTTATGTAATTTTTGAGTTTACTACTCCGTGTATTTCAAATTTTAAAGTTACAACTCAAAAACATCACTAAGATGAATTACCACACTCTATTCTAAATATTTGATCAAGTTTTATAATCAGCACACCTCTTTTCTGATTTATATATGAACCTCCATCAATTCACTGGAGTTATGCTACAAACAAACTATATATATCTACATATCCAATTATGTTTATGTTATTACTTACTATTTTGTTCAATAACAATTTGAATTATATATAATAAACCGAAAACTAATCTTAGGTAGTTCTCAAATCTTACTACAAAGTATTGAAACACTGTTTAAAGAGCTTATTATTGTTAAATAGTGCTTATTATTGTTAGACATGTCTCTTTCAGTGATATAATAATTAACCAATGGTTTTTTGCATCACAGATTAACATGAAAACTACTTTGTGGTAATTTTTATTCATTGAATGTAAATAATATGACAGCAACACGTTAAAAATGGATGATCATCTTCAACCAAAGTGAAGCTCTGCCGTGAGGGAAACTCCTAAACGGGGGAAAACGTTGCAGCTTCTAATTCATCTATTGGAATGTACACAAACGTTCTGATCAAAAAGCAAAGGTTCAAGCCCTTTCGCCAATTCCATTGATCGTTTTTTAACTTGCCTTGCACCCTATTTAAGAAAAGGTTGGATGAGAATAATTTGACAGCGATCTATTCTGATTCAAGTGAAAAGGGAAAGCAAATTGACATACATCATAGGAGTTAATGGAGAGTCCAATATCGTTCTGACTGAGTGGATAGAGATTCTAACATTTTGTATGCATGATTGTTGGCTTCGATCACTTCCAAAAGAAACTCCCATATGCACGCTCTCGCCGCCCTTGATACCAAGTGAAGACATTTACAATGAATACATTCACAAAGAAACTAAAACAACAATATAACAAATATTATTATTTGGTACTACTCATTAGCAAAAAGAATAAGCAATTTCAATCAGGCCTTTAGCACCTCGAGACTAAGCACAACATTGTGAAGGATACATACTCAAGTCAGAAATCGAGAATTTTAATAAGATGATAAGCCAAAAAGGGTCTGATAACTATCAGAGAGAGGAAGAGAGATTAGGATCTTACGGAGTGAAAGAGCTATGAAAGATATATTCTTTAGTTTTAGTTGCAGAAACATAGCTCCATAGCCAAACGTTCTTCTTATGGTTACCGTACGGACACAAAACGCAGCACCCACTGTCACGTAAGTATTGGATTGTTAGGAATGTGTTAGTAACTAAGCAGGCCTCATGAACAGCCTATAATATCCTTGAATCATATAGACACTTTAGAATGTCTACTTACGCATATGGCTTCATCTTTCTTGAGTGTGAAAGTCCTAATAAGATGTTCTGGTGTACCTCTGTGATTAATGCAAGGTAGCAAATCACATCAAACACAAAGAATCAATAAATCAAAATTAATAAAAAAAGCAAAAACAGCAATGAATTACCAATATAAAAGACACATTAATATCCCTGGATGAAACACAAAACTTATCATCACAGCGATGAGTTCAATTGAAGATTACATTCAATAAAAAAGCAATATGTTTGATGCATGCCTTTTGTATTACCTTCCAGGATGTACTCTCCTTCTTGTGAGGCAGAGGATATACTGGCTTTGAGTATGCAGCCCACGGGTCTTCAGGCCGCTAATACAAAATGAAAATCAAGGATGTGTGTGACCTTACCGGAAGCAAGGATGGTCGATTCATGCATGAGCACTGGTTCGAGCATCTGAAGATGATTTAGTCCTCTCATTATTGTCTCCCTTGTAGGAGTGTTGTCTCACAAAAGCGGTCTTTTTACTGCTAAATCTAGATGAAAAACGAAGAAAGGAAGAATAGATCATAAATTCAGGGAGACAAAAAAAAAATGATGAAGACAAATATAAGAGGGGTCCCTTACAGATCTCGTTGTCCCTTCTCCTCGTAGTCGTCCAAGATTTGTTTCATTTTCAGATTAATTTTTGTTCTCGCCGAAGAACTCAGAAATCAATTAGGGTTAGAAGGCGACTCTCATCTTTTCGGGCTGGATACAGGGACAATACTCAGAAGCCAACATGCAGTAAAGAAGAAAGCCAACCATGATCAGCATTTAAATGAAACGCAGAGCTTCAATTCGTCTGTGACACGTGTCAGCGTGAGAGACATTAAGTTTATGACGTGTCATCTGATGTGGCGCAAGGAGGAGAGAGTTAACTGAATCCCCTTCTTATTAATCAAAAAGCATTTTTAAAGAGTAACCTTTAGTTTGTAAGTTATTTACGAGTGTGCCATGCTGACGTGTCGACATCATATTCATTCTAAGCTAATTTATATACTCACCCTCAATTCACTAGAATAATTACATATGAATGCCATTGTGATACATGTGAATAATCGACTTATATAATATACTCTCATCGTCGAACATAACCAATTTATTCGCATTCAATTTCTGATGCATCCGTTTATAGCAACATTAATTTACTGCATTTAATTTCGTGTATTAATTAAATACCTTTAATTTATTGTGTTTAGTTTCGTGTGTACATATATAGCAACCTTTCTTGAGCGACTTTAATTTGGTGTCGATTTTGGTAACTACTATGATTGTCATTTATGATCCGTCCATAATAATTAAACAATCATTCCTTTTATCATTCATTCATTTTCAAAATAAATAATTATGCTGTCATTCTAGGATTGGTAATTATGAGTCAAAAAATATCGGGTATTAATTGCATCGGAAAAAAAACTTCGTGCCCAAGATATAAACCTATATATAATGATAGTGGTCATTCCGAACAAAACAAGTCGTGTAGAGCAAATGTAAGTGTGATTATATAAGGTTTCCATTTACTTTTATTGCCTTATAATTCGTTTACATGTTGCTCCTTTTTATTGTCTGAAACATATCCGTCTAATGGTTTCCAGGGTTTTAACCCTAGCATTTTCAAGCGAGAGACATGAATCGTAGTGGAGCTTTATCTTTCGAATTCACAGGTTTTTTTTAATTCACAGTTTTTTTAACTTTTAAGTATATTACTTTGAGCTTCACCTTTCTAAATAACAAGTTTTCGGCGAAAGACTAAGAATCCAAGATCAACGAAAGACTAAGGATCTTGCAATTAACTATGGTTGATTTTTCATCTGTAAGTTACCAAAATCCAATTTGATTGTGGTTTTTTATGAAGTTTGAGAACTCTGAGCATTTTTAGTAACTAATGCAGGCTACCGAAAGATGATTTGAAATTAACTATGGTTGATTCGAACTCTAGCCTTTCATTGTCGAATGAAGTGTCTGAGAAGCCTCACAGCTTTACCTTTCTAAGTTGGTAAAAAAATACTGACTTGCTTTACCTTTCTAAGTCGATTTTTTTTTTTCAAATTAAGCAACAAGTAGCTTTCCTTATTTGTTTTATATTTACTTTTAAGAATATTATATGCAGTTGTTGGTTACTCTTTGTTATTTTACTATTTTTGATTAGCAGTTATATTATTTCGGTAAATGCATAGACTTGATTTTTTTGGATTGTTGTTTATTGATTATTAGCTAAAACAATATGTACTCCAAACTTATTTTTGAATCCTTTACCCATTTAAATATCATAGTACCATATATTTCTCATACCTAAGCAAAAATGGTTTAACCATTAAATTTTATTCCCTTACTATTAAAATAGAAACAGTTTTGAAACGAAACCTTAAAAAGGTAAAATATTAACAGAAATGCCATTATTGGATACGTGGCAAGAAGGTAGGCCTTCTCAGGCAAATGTTAAAAAAACCATCGCTAACTCTAGGAAATTACGCGAATTGCCACTCGCACGCAAGGCCTTATTTATTCCTCATATAATATTATACCATAGTTTTCTATATGTTTCCTTATCTCGATCTCCCTTTTATATTTTCCCCATTTATCAATATATTGTCATCTCCTTCCCATACACAGTTTTGAATCCAATTCTGTAAAGGTGAAGTTGTCATTTGCACTCATCGTATGGGATAAAAAATTGATATAATTTTTTTTTTTGTCAAACTGATATAATTTTCTTATTACCATCTACATTAGCATAATTCAAAAATTTCCAATAAGTTTTTTAATACGAGTTATACAACAAAATACAATATCATTTATAATATCGAATTTGAATATAGTCCAACTTTATTTTATATCATGATTATTATCGTAATACAAGGAGATCTCTAAGAATATACGGATTTCTAAGACAGATCCGTGATATAAATACCTATTTTAAACATACTGTATTACCGTATTTTAACAGAATTGTTTTTTTTTTGAATATGTGTACTTATTGATATCATAAGATTTTGCGTTGGGGTAATTGATCATACATGAACAGACCACATATTTTCGGATTTCGAATATAAGCCAGAAATTTTTAGTTCAATCATTCAATTTACGTAACTTTAGATAATTGATATGGTATAACGTATTGAGATCCCCACTAAATTAATACGGATCAGAGGACAGTCATCCATGATCTACGGGATATGATATACATATGATTCGTATATGAAAGGGAAAAAAAGGGAACATGTATAAATGTAAAAGAATTGGTTACATACTTGACCCGATATGTAATTAATTTTCTCTTAATTTGAAATATTCAAAAATTTAAATAAAAGGAATGCAAAAGGAACAATAATGATCACGCATTATAGGGGATTCGTTAGTTTCACAGTAAAAGGAAAGTCAACAATAAGGACAAAACTTGGTTCCAATTTCATCTATTTTTATTGAACAAAACTTAGATTCACCCCTTAGGGTGAATCTCTACATTCACCCCCAATAGGATTTAGTTATTTAAGATTTGATATCTTTTAAAAAAAGAAACTAAATAATAAGAATTTAATGAAATAAAATTATGTTTTTTGATAAATAAAAAATAGTAGTAATTATCAAAAAAAAAAAAATTTAATATTGATAAATCTGTCGACAAATACTAAACCCTAAATTATAAATACTAAACCCTAAACCCTTGGGAAAAGCCTCAACCCTTGGGCAAATCTTATATCCTAAACCCTTAAATTTAAACCCTACCCTAAATCATAAACTAAATCCTAAACCCTAAATCCTAAACCATAATATTAAACCCTAAATTCTAAACACGAAACCCTAAACCCTAAACTCCTGGACTAATATTAAATCCTAAATCCTTAATCCTAAACCATAAATCATTTTGAAATTTAGGATTTCGAGTTTACTATTAGAGGTCATGATTTAGGGTTTTAAGGTTTAGGATTTAGTTTATGATTTAGGGTTTGATTTAAATTTATGGGTTTAGGGTATAGGATTTGTCCAAGGACTCAGGCTTTTCCCAAGGGTTCAGGCTTTCCCCAGGGGTTCAGGCTTTTCCCAGGGGTTCAAGTTTTCCCCGAGGGTCTAGGGTTTAGTATTTAAAATTTAGGGTTTAGGGTTTAGGGTTTAGTATTTATCGACAAATTTATTAATATTAAACAAAAATTTTTTTTTCTATAATTACTATTATTTTTTATTTATCTAAAAATATAATTTTATTTCACTAAATTCTTATTATTTAGTTTCTTTTTTTGAAAGATATCAAATCTTAAATAACTAAATCTTATTGATGAATGAATGTATAGGTCCACCCCCTAGGGTGAACCTAAGTTTTGTTCATTTTTATTCATGAGCTAAAGTAAATGTGGGATGTATCGTAACGATTTAATTGCATCCTCAATAGATATTATTATTGACTAAATGAAAGTTTCCTATAATGCAAGAGTGAATAATGAATCATTTAAGCCGAAATTTTCTCATTTTTATATTTAGCTTTTGCATCACGGCTTAGGAGTACCATATAAACACTTTGATCTCAGCCAATAAGAAGCACAAACTACCAGAAGCCTATAAACGTTGCAACCTAAAAAAAGACCCAAAAGGCGACGGCTACTTTCCTAACATTCTACGTGGACTGTTGTTTGAACGAAGCACATATTGCCGTTTAATGTTGCCTTTTGTTGTTTTTTCAAACTTTCCTGACATCCTACGTGGTTTAGTTCCTCCTAAGTTCTCTATCAATATGTTAAGTCAGTCTTCTCTATTACTATACATAATTCGAATAGCTAAGTCTGCTCACTAGACTTTTGTTTATATTTTTTTTATTTTAAACTGATGTTACAATGTTTGTAAATTGTGGTAAGACCTCTACGGGGCTTTGGTAGGTGTTAGAGATATTGAACTAATTGAACAACAGAGAATGGAGTTTTCTTAAATCATTATACGATATGTTCTCATTTTTTGTTAACTTTTTAAAGTTATAAAGGAACATACTAAATACTTGACTATATTCAAATAATAACAGGTTCTTAGAAATTAAGTGTGCTGCATATGAAAATCTAGCTTAAGACATGGAAGTGAAAGTGTTTACCTTTACAAGTTCGGCACAATTGTTACTTCTTATTATCCTCTTATTATTAAAAGAGAAGCAGTTTAAAAAATAATTTAGTTACATTTCTGCTATTTTACTTCTACTTGCAAACCCTTAATTTTTGTCATGTAATTTTTTTATTACGAAATTAACATAAATAATGATAGACATTAAAAACATGGAAATCAATATATTTTTTTCTGATAAAGTTTAAGGAGAATATCATTTTAATACCGGAATGTAACCCCTTATATCGTGTTTTTCTACACTTTTTAGTAAAAACTCACTTTTAAAAATAAAAGATAAATTAAAAAAAATCATATGTATTTTAAGTCATAATAGATATTAATATTCAGTAATGGGTCTCTTTTACAAATATGAGTCTACTCAACCCACTAAATTTCAAAATTCATATTATTTATTTCTTTTTTTTTATATTTCCAACCTAATATTATTTACTTCAATTTATTTTTGTTCTTTTACTATTTTTATATATTCCGGAGCCTGTATAATTTTAATAAAATATAACGATACAACTTCGATAATAATATAATTATTTTTTGTCAATTATAATAATATTATCGTTACTCGAATATTCCAATAAAAAATTTTATTGAAAACTTCAGTAAAAATACAATCCCAAATTATTTTTCTTTGCATTAATATGTATATCAAACATTATTTCTGCTAACCTAAACTATGTATAATATGCCATTTTTCTTTTACCCTTTCAGTATTTATAGATTAAAATTTATAATCTTTTTTAGTACATTCACCCTGCGCAAGGCGCAGGTCATCACCTAGTTATATATAAATAGATAGATGTTCTAATGAAACAATTTTATTTATAGAATATGTAATTATGTTTATATTGATAAGTAAATATAGGCAATAAAATTGATATGTATGTACTTAATATTATACATTACGGTGCTAATACTACAAATAAACATGGAGAACGACATATTGAGTACATATATGAATGATATCATAATACTCTGATCATGAGAAATCATAACAATATAAATATCAAACTGATAATAATTTTTATTCCCGGACAAATCTGAGGATCGTCCACCTAGTATAAGATACTTGTACTGAATCATATAGGTTTGTTATTTTGGTTAAAATATTTGAGCTCGAACTGGTAACAACTATCCATAATTTTGGTTGTTTTACATGACAATCATATCCACTCAGGAGAATTAGACTCGTTCCCAACCTAGTTCTTATAATACCCAAGTGATGTCTTTTACAAAACCTAAAATCTAATGCCTGAAGAACTGACCAATACTCTAGTGCATATTCAAATTTCAGAACGCATGATTATTTTGAAATTAAGTACATATTAAAATTATAGAAATTTTGAATATCAAGCGTTGTTAGTGGATTTGTCAATGAATATTATACCATTAATGAGGATAATTTACTTCTTTGAAAGCATGATGTCATTTTAAATAATATGCCAGAAAAAGTTGAGGGTAAATATTAAGGATGATTTCCTTTTAATAGAATATATATATAGAGAAATTGTCAAAACTACCACATTCCTAATACCATTTTTGTTTATTTTATACAATTTTTCTTCATTTAAAGAGTTAAATAGATACTTATAATCCTATTATTTAATGGTATTTTAAATAATATGCCAAAAAAGTTAGAGGGTAAATATTAAAGATGATTTATTTTTAATAAAATATATATCGAGAAATTGTCAAAACTATCACATTCCTAACAACATTTTTTATTTTATTTTATACATATTTATCTTCATTTTAAAGAGGTAAATAGACACTTATAAAATTTTTATTTATGGAATATGTAATTATGTTTATATTGATACGTAAATATAGGCAATAAAATTGATATGTATGTACTTAATATTATACATTACGGTGCTAATACTACAAATAAACATGGAGAACGACATATTGAGTACATATATGAATGATATCATAATACCCTGATCATGAGAAATCATAACAATATAAATATCAAACTGATAATAATGTTTATTCCCGCACAAATCTGAGGATCGTCCACCTAGTATAATATACTTGAACTGAATCGTATAGTTTCATTATTTTGATTAAAATATTTGAACTCGAACTGGTAACAACTATCCATAATTTTGGTTGTCTTACATGACAATCATATCCACTCAGGAGAATTAGACTCGAACCCAACCTAGTTCTTATAATAACCAAGTGATGTCTTTTACAACACCTAAAATCTAATATCCGAAGAACTGACGACCAATATTTGAGTGCAAACCCGAATTTTAAAGCATAATCATTTAGATTAAGTACATATTGAATTATAGATATTTTGAATATCAAGTGTTGTTAGTGGATATGTCAATGACTATTATACCATTAATGAGGATAATTTACTTCTTTAAAAGAATGATGACATTTTAAAAGTATACAAGAAAAATTTGAGGGTAAATATTAAGGATGGTTCCCTTTTAATATAATATATAGAGAAACTATGAAAACTACCACATTCGTAATATTATTTTTATATTTATTTTAGACATATTTATCTTCCTCTAAAAAAACAAATAGACATTTATAATCACAGACTTAACTAATTTAACCTAGAGTTAAAAGTTGAGGGGTGAGGTTTTGAAATATGGGGTTAAAATTTTAGTAAATAGACAAATATATACCTAAATTTTTTAAAAATAGATTCAGTTTTTCCAAATTTATATAAGAAAATTTGCAACAAAAAATGCAATAAAAAATTATGAAAAGTTATAATTCGAAAAATATAAAAAGTTATTTTATTTATTATTTAACACTTTAGTTTGACTAATATCAACTGAGGTTTAACAAAGTATCAGAATCGAAATATACAATAAATACATTTTTAAGCTGAACATGATAAAAAAAGTAATAACACGATGCTTCCTAACTCACTTTGCAGGATAGACTGATTCGCTAACTTTTCTATCGTTGTTCTCGGTCTTATATGATTTTGTGTTCGGCTATCATCATTGTGATCCAACACGTTTTATCACTTAATAGATTAGGAGGCACGATCCATCTATTACATCGTTGCCCATTCCATACACTTCCGCTGCAGGAGATAACATCTTTTGTTGTAATTTCTATCCATACCCAAAGAAACTCCTCATATTGACTCTGGTAATCATCCGAATCCATCATCTTCTCCATGTCTTCGCATAAGCAGTTCATTTTTTCTCCTATTCTCGAATAAAGATGAGACCCTTCTCTCGGCTGTAGTGAAGCCTCAATCATCCACATCAAATTGTTAAATGAATATGATGTCCATAGTCGTTACTGCATCCATGGTGGTCTAAGATTCCTTCTTTTGTTCCAAAGGAGTAGTGATCCTTTAGTATTTATGGGAGATAATAAACCATCGTGTCTAACTAGCCACGAAAACATGCCGACAACACAGAACAACCGAGTTGTCTGAAGATAACACTCAACCATTAAAAAAAACAATAGACTCGCTGATTAGCGAGAAACTGAACTCATCGAAGATCCGATCCAACCTCCATACCAGCACATTGAACTCGGTTATTTTATTTATTTATTTTACCTATATATCCATAAAAGATTAATAAGAGTATTTTACCCTTTTAATGAATAATATTTTTTGGAAAATATTTTTTATTGAAGATAAACATGATTAATTACCAGTAATGTTGTAAAAGTAAAAAAATTCCATCTACACTATATAAGTGAAACTCTTAACAATCCCTTTTTCTTTTTTTCATTACTCTTAACAAGAATCTAAATATCTAAACACTATCTCTCTATTGTTCAAATAAAAAAATTCAATGTCTCCCAGTTCGCCACGTACAACCCGCTTATCGAGGTAAAAGGTGGCGAGTCTCAAATGCCTATTTTGTGCTTATCGTGTTTATCCTTTCATCCATTGAAAGAAAGACATCTCTTGGAGGATTTTTTTATTTTATTTTTTGGGTCAAATTCTAAGGTCAAATTGCTTGCGACACGGAGAAGATTTCTTCTTGGCGGCTGCGATGTCGACGATTTCAATCCATCGGACTGAGCTGCTTAGAATCACGCACAATCGCTCGCGAATTTCTCGGCAGCGATATAGGAGAACTATTCCACCATGGCGGATGTGAGTCAACCACCACTTTGTTCTTTTTATTTTGCTTGCAAGGGGTTTTGATTAGTTAGTTTTGATCAACTCAGGATGATCAATTCGAGATCTTCTGACGCGACTAAGAAGGACGAACTCTCTGTTAAGATTCCTCAAGTTGATCAATTAAGACCTGAGGGTTTGAGATTCGACCGTTTGCAGCCTCCCGAGCCTGAGCAAGATCGATTGGATTTTGGTAAATTCGTAGCACGAGAAGCAATTCTTGATGAAGAATACTGGGTGAGTAACAACACACAATTCTTGATTCCGAACCCATCTTCTTGACTTGACTTGGTTCGAGTTTGTCATTAGACAGCAGCGTGGCTGCGTGCAGAGAGTCACTGGGAAGATCGTGACAATGAAAGGTTTTTTTTAAGCCAAGAAAATGATCTCATTATTGACTGTATTGTTCGTGGTAGTAGTTTACAAGATTTTTGCGTTGATGTGTGATTAAAACTGTTCTTTATTAACACAGGTATGTTGACAACTTCAAAAGGAAATTTGCAGATCAGGTTATTGATTTTTTCCCTCCCGTTTTGGTCTCTCTTTTTCCTTAACTGGGAGGATCGTTTCTTCAATCAATTACTTTTTCAGGAGTTCAATGCAATAAAAAGAAGATGCAATGGGCTCCAAAGCCAGAAATGTTCCTGTATCGTTGCGGTATAACTCTGTTTTCGAATTATATAGCTTTCTTTTACACATACACTATGCTAGTTTATTCGACTTGTTTAATTTTTAGGACATATACGTTATGTTTGCTTGTTTAATTTTTAGGATTAATATTGTTTTGCTTTTCTTACCCTTTTACCTATTGTTGTTTGTATTATTCATCAGGTAAAGAAGGAAGAGAAGCACATTAAACGTTCTGTAATCAAAAGTGTGGTTGGGACGCTTGATTTGAACATTCGTTTTTTCTTGCAAGGAGAGACCTTTCCTGGGGTATATATATACATCTTTCGTTTTGGTATTCAGTTTCTCGTCCTTTCCTTTGGCTATATCTGTAAAAAGCCTGCTAATAAGTTAACAATTACGTGTAGGAAAAGGTGAAGTCTCAATTGTTCTGCACCATTAACCGGGAAGGTTCAAATAGGTATGGTTATATTGCTAATCTATGTGTTGCCAAATCAGCACGCCGCCAGGGTATTGCTTGCAACATGTTACGTTTCGCTGTCGAATCAGCCAGATTGAGTGGTAATAACGCTGTCATGATTGTATCTTAAGCCACTAGAACGTTTTGGAGAGAATGATCTAAACCATCTGAGGTATGTATTTGTTTGTGCAGGAGTTGAGCAAGTATATGTTCATGTACATAGAAACAATTTAGTTGCTCAGGAACTATACCAGAAGACTGGTTTCGAGGTAAAACAAAACATCAAATTAATTACTCCGAAAATTGAGTTCTACGGACTTGAGACCAAAAATGTTGTGTTATGGTACCAGGTCGTTGAAATGGGACAGTCTGAATCATCAGATGATACATACTTGCTCCAGTACACAAGATGACTCGCAAGACTTTTACATACTTGTCTCTTTTCCCTTTCTTTACTTTTTATTTCGGAGAATGGGATAATGGAACCAAAACGCAGAAAAGTGGTTATTAATATGTTTGTATCATGTAATGTATAAAAATGGAATGTGTGTAGTAACTCAAAATTTTATGTACGATTGTTGTGGATAAATTTACATTAAGCTTTGGATGGAAACCACGAATATCTGGAAAAGGATTTAGAAAAGGATTTAGACTTTTACGTTGTACATTTTTTATTCGAAACATACCAAAACGTGAACCTAAATTATGAAATGAGTTTCCGTAATTGATTAAATATCACGAAACCAGAATCTTACCGATAGCTATTTATACATACTAGATTAAAGACCAAAAGGTGGATGTTCAGACAACATAGTAGTAAAATCGTCTCTGATATTTTCCCCCAAAAAATAAACAACGCAGAGAGAGAAGTTTAGGTCCTTCTCATCTATCTGCAAGGTGGTCCAAGAAGGGATCCATCTTCAAACCTAAGATCTTGACACTAGGGTTCGAGTGACCTCGAACGAACGCATCCGTAATCTGCAAAAGAGAGAAAACGGTTTTCTAGTCAAGGTCTGTGCCTTTCATTATTTACAAGGAAGACGGTGGGATCTTGAGGTTTTTAAGTTTATTTACCTGAGTGCATCCAAACACTTTCAACACTTTCAGAGATGAACAGCTATCGACAATGTAGCCTAGTGCATTGTCGGACATATCTCTGCACCAGGAGACATCCAAAATCTGCAGCTTTTCTGAAAGTTTAGCAAGGGCTAAGGCCGTGTTGTGGCCAACCTGAAAACATAACACACATGTGTTATGGCGACTTAAGCATGACTCTATAGACTGTTGGGCATGATGATAGAGATAGCCAGACACATTTACCTTCTTGACGTTGTTTAGTGATAGTTCCACCAGAGAACCGCCTGAGGTTTCTACAAACGCAGCTACAGCTTCATCGCTATAAAGAGAGGAAAACATAAGAAGCATCTGGTCAACTTTGACATACAGCACACAGACCATACCAATATGTGTATTGTTTTAAGAATGAGATAACTGATAACGCCTCCTAATAATAACATATTGCCCTGAGTACTTTAACGGAGAAACATCCCAAGTATTTTCAAAGCTTTAGAAACCACAGGATCATGTCCCTGTATATAGGCTGCGTGGCAAACTTGTACCAATATAACATAAGAGTTGGAATGAAACTTGCCTGAAAGAGTTGCGGCAAAAAATCAATTTTTCCAGAGCTTGACAACCATTTGCAAGGTAACCCAGAGCACAATCCGTCAGCTTGCATACGTTAGCCAGATCAAGCACTCTTAAATTAGGACAGTTTTCAGAGATGTCTTTTACAGAAGAGTCGGTTAATTTCCTGCACCAAATTATGTAAAAGCTGAATATCAGAATATGATGGAATCAAACGAGAATGGGCGAGGAAATTTCAATAACATACACAGAGTTGGTCAGAATTAGCTGTTTCAGGGCTTGTCCTCTAGCAGTAACAAAGTCCCTCAGCAACCGACCCGTGACTGAAGGAAGATCCACGAGAGACAATACTTCCAGCTTCTCAAACTTTTTTAATGCAGTCAGAATAAGCTTCAGGTCGATGCTTTGGCACTCGTTGAGATATAGTTCCCTTAAAACTGACCCCAATGAATTAGATAACATGTCAATGCTAGATGATGTTAGAAGAGAGCACTGACTGAGATTGATAGATGTAATGGCAGGAGCAACGGAAACAAGTGCCCGCAGCCCCACATCAGAAAGCCGGCATGCACCACTTATAGATAGAGAAGACAGCATCGGCAAGCTTTTTGGTGACCTTGCCAAGGTGGATGGTAGTACATAATCTGGCATACAACGCCCACACTGGTCGAGTTGAAGAACCATCAAGTTGCTGGTGTCACAGTTGTTAAAACACTCGGTGAACTGTTCCTCGGTGAGCCATGAGCAGTCGGGAACACAAATCCCAGTTGGAGATCCACGGACAAGAAGACCAAGAAAGTGGACGTCCATCCTCCTCGAATCACAAAGCAATTGACAAAGCTTAACCCTCAGTGCGTCTGGAACATAGTCAAGGGAAGTGATGGCATCAGCGTTCTTGACAAGAACTCGCATGGATAGTTGTTGCAGAGATGGAGCTGTCGGAGGAGGAGAGGTGAAACTGTCGCTTCTTCTGGGAGCCCAAACAATTGGCGAAGATCTTTCAATGTCGGAGGAGAAAAGAACACCATCACCATCATGCAAAATCGTGTTCTCTTCTCGGTCCTTAATAATCTTCATGGCGGTAGAGAAAGGGCCAGGCCAATCCTCGACTTGTTGCTCAACCTCTTTATCTGACAATTCCTCTTCTTCCTCCATTTCAGCATCAAAACGAGCAAATCTGGAAGCATTTCTCTCTGCAAAGTCACGAAAGTGCTGATTTCTTGAAGCATTTCCATTTTGATCCTGTTCATTAACTGATGGTTGAGTTACAGAGGGGCTCTGAATTTCCATTTCCATTTCCATTACTTGTACACCAACTCTGGTGTCGACCTGAATACCCTTAGCCTTCTCCTCCCTTGTATACTTTCTTCTACTCACCGAGCTACTTGGCTTCTCACAACTCTCAACATGGCAGGAATCTTCCACTGTTCCCTTACCTTGATCTAGTAAAACTTGTTCAGCCATCACTGCCTTTCCCTTTTCCTTACTCACGATTTTAGTTTCTTCAACCAAATCCCCAAAAGCCTTATTTTCCTCACTTCCTATATCATTCCCACTGGTTTCGATTCCATCACAACTCTTAGCAACTTTCTTCCCCGACCGTAAACTCAACAACATTTCACCAGCATTCGATTTTCTCTTGCTACAAACTGAGATGCTAACCTCTTTCGCAGTAACCCCATTCAGAGATTCAAGACGAGAACTTCGCCTCCGGAAAGTCTTGTTAGTGGGTGAGGGAGCACTGGGTTCTTGTTTCCGAGCGGGAGTGGACGGCTGGATGACATCGGAGGAGTGTCGTTTAGGGCGTGGCTTGCCCGAGACCGATGGTATTTCGCGAGATCGGAGCATCGTCATCGCCCTATTGGAGAGTATCGAGAATGGATGATGAAAAAGGGTAACGAGGGTTTAGGAAAGAGCAACCGGTTCTCTGCATAAACTAGGGTTTCTTTCTCCTCTATTTTCGCGCCAACCGGTGCAATGTGATTTTCCGCTCTTCTCCTTCACCACTCCATATTTTACTTCATATATAGAGTAAATAAAGTTTCATATATAGAGTAAATAAAGTGGAAACTGGAATTAGAGTAATGATTTTATTTTTTTTAGAGTAAATAAAGTTTCATATATAGAGTAAATAAAGTGGAAACTGGAATTAGAGTAATGATTTTATTTTTTTTGTTCATTACCCACTTTTTACTCTATTTATTTTATAAATGAAATAAAATATGGAGTGGAAATAAAAATACTCTAACAATTATGGTTTTTTTCCTAACAACGAACAATTGCTCTATTATTCAAGGTATTTTTTTTAACAACAAACAGTTGCTTTATTATTCAAATTTGATGTAGTCTTATAACTAAACCCGAAAAAATAACAATGTAATAAAGTTCAATATAAAATGATCTTGTGGTCGTTGGAAATTTCATTTTGTCCTCTCGGGATATGAGATATCTTGAAGTCTGTGATATATATCAACAATTTTTTTATCGTCTATAATTATGTTGCAAAGCTTGGTCAAGCGTAAGGCTCGTTTATCATCGTAATCAGATCTTTACAGTCTGTCCTGAAGCTCTAACATGGCGAATGTTGTACTTTCCATTGCCTATCGCAGTACTTCTACGTCTGAATGTAATAAAGTCTCTCACCTTCTTAAGTTCCTTGTCCCCATAAGTTGAATCTTTTTGATCTCACTCAAATTACCCAAAGGAGTATTACTCTCTCAAATAAGAAGATTAATTGTAATACTTAGGGATCCAATCCACAAAGAGCTCGGGCACATAATAAATTCTAAAAGCAGTGATTATGCTAGGTCGAATATTATAAATGAAAACAAGCAGTGGTGAACAAGTAATTGTTCAGAGGAATTGATTGGGGGTTTTTAGACAATATTAATAAAGAAGTTAAACTTAGGGTTTCTATTCAGGATTTTAGGATTATAGAGGTATGGATACTATGATGCATGCAAGAAATATAAGAACTCAACAAAAGCAATAATCGATCAACTTTCGTATTTTTATACTATCTATTGTCTAGATCTTCAAGCTCAGCTTCCGCTTTTTGGTATGAAGAAACTGTCGATCGATTACTCTATTGGAGTATCGATCGATACACCTTTCGCCGTGTAGATCGATTAGTCTATTTGACTATTGATCGATACACTTCTAGAGAAGCTTTAAAATCGATTTGAACTATGTTCACTAGTCTTTGTTGTGGGCACAGGGGGGGGGGGCGTAACCCACGAATTGATAGAGGTTGAATCCAAACTACAACCAGTCTTGCTGGATGTGTATCATCTCAAGATCGATTGGTGGATGGAAATGGGATGATGGACGCCACAAAGCTCTGTGAAAGGAGGCTTTGATAAGTCTGGATGCTCAAGAGCTACTTCTCACAAACTCAAAAGACTTGGAACAATAGTTTTGACAAAACTAGAAAAACTGTATTTTCATTCATAAAATTCAAAGGTGATTTACAATGAAGCAAAGACTAGAGCTTTATAGGCTCGACCAAGACAGACTCTAACGGTCATAAAATGATAAAAGGAAAGTAATAAACTCGAAATAATAGACTTGGAAGCAAAGGGATTGATGGCTACATGAAAACTAGCCGCTGGAGACTTAATGGTGAGGATCTTGGCCAAATGAATGTAGCTGATGTTCTTCTTGTATCTGGACGGTTTGAGAGGGTAAGTAAGCTTCCTGGAAATCTTCTTTATGGTATGGAAGGTGCTGATGTCATACCTTAACTGAAGAGAAAAGAGCTGTTGGAGCTTTATTGCAGGAAACTCCAAAAAAGGCAACTTGAAGTAAATAGGGATCCACCTGATCTCCTGGGTGCTGGTGCAGCTGAGGATGTCTTGTATGTCTTCTTGTTGGTCTAGAACATCTCTAGGCTTCCATAAATAGGTTTGGGTCGGACCAAATTGAATTGGTTGGAAGCTTTCCATAATTGATGTCGGTTTGGTCAGCTTGGGGAAATTGATTGCATTTTGGTTTTTCCTGAACCAAATCTATTGATTTTGGGCTTCCTGGAAAGATAAGAAACTCTTATTTAAGCCCATGATTGATTCTGGAGGAGGCCGCTTCATGGTTGGACTAAAATCCACTTCAAAAGGCTGATACTCGCAATTGGATGGGCTGGAGAACCTCCGGTTTGTAAAATAGATAACTTTCTGGTCCGGATAGATTTTGATATGATTCCAACTGGTATGGACTCCGTATTGAGTTTAGAATCCATGAAAATTGGTTTCATGTTGAAAGTCCTTCTGGTTGTGGATATATTCTCCTTGGACTGAACCTCGGTCGCTGGTACCTCGTAGATGGCTGGTTCGGAAGGTTTTGTGAGACTATGATCGAACCATGGATTTCGTGACCACAACATCCCCTCCCTCTTGACAAGGTTTCGACCTCGAAACTGCATAACATGAACCAAGATAGAGCAAGTCAGCTTTCATTCTCTTTTGAGATTCTAGAACCTTACCTTGGTATTGTTTCGGTTTGGGAATTGGTGGTGCATCAGGTGGTTCTCCTTTGAGGAGATAAGATAGGATCACGCCTCTGCTCTGGGCATGGTCATTGCATATCTTCTGGAGTTGATGGTTCTCCACACTTCTAGAGTTGATGGTTTTGACCATCTTTGGAGTTGTCTCTCCTAGCAACAAAAGATTATCCGGTGGAATCTCTTTGAAGCTTGCTTCTTTGCAACCTGAAAAAATTTCAACACTCCGGACAAAGATCAAATGAATTATATCTGATACTGGAGATTTATGAACAGAATGTGTTATGGTCGAATTTACCATGGATGCATCAGCATGATGAAGAATTAAATTCTTCTTTGGACAGCTTTGGATTGATGGCTGCCTTTCTTGCACCTTTTTACCTAGGCTGGTATGATCATCTTCTTGTCTTATTCCTGGATCAAAACTTTCTGGCAAAGACAAGTGATTCATATCTGAATAATCAAGTGTCATAGAAATTTTAAGATAAAAGAAACTCCATTTGATTATGCTGAATTTGAATGGTGCTGGCTCAGCATCACCTTGATCTAGTTTATGGACAACATCTACTGACAACATGGCTAAGGCTTCTTCTTGCAAGATTTCATCACGGTTTGGATGGCCTTTTTCTTTACTTATACCTGGGTCAAAACATCTTGGCAAAGACAAGTGCATTATACCAGAATAAAAAAATTTATAAGATGATGAAAACAAATAACATTGATGCAGGGGAAAAATATCCAGACATAAGTTTCTCCAGCTTCTGGACAGGTCCTCGACTTCCGGACCCTTGCTCAAGTAGAAACCAGGGACCAACTGTAGAACCTAAAATCTACACTCAAGTATTTTGTAGTGTTTGTAAGTAAACTAGGGAAGTGACAAAAGATGTAGGCAACGATATCCTTAGAACACAACGATGTAGTCAGAATTCGGTAGACAAAAATAGACTTTTATTGATTAAAATGTCGAGTACAAAGAATAGCTAAGAGATCGACTATAACAAGGAGGTCGATCAAGAATGAGATCTAAACGAGTAAGAAAGATGTAAATGTGTGGTGTGCTCTCTCTCTAGGGTTTTCGCTGTGTCCTTAGCATTGATCTTCTCTTCCTTTTATAGGCTCGACTCCGCTATTCTTGTAACTGCTTCCGCGACATTCTCGACTTCGGCGACCTTCTTTTCCACCTTGTTGACGTCGCTGTGGGCCTCTTAACTTCGGCCCAGTCCGTTATATCCGTAGAATCTCTGGCTCGAGCTATGCATTCTCTTGACTATCTCCTATGGAACAGATCGATACTTCCTGGCGGGCTTCTTGTTTGTGGCCCATAATCCAAAATAGGCCCAATCATTTAGAAGACTGAAATTGGGTCTAACATTTGTCCCCCAGCCCAGTCGGTTTATTTTTAAGAAATCGAAAGGGCGAGCACTTTTCCTTTGGTCGCGAATCTCGGAGCAGAGTGGCCACGCGCATTCGTTTTGATTTGACCTGTCGGCCACTTTTCCCAGATCGTGCGGCTCTCATTGATTGCGAAGATTGTCTTGGGAACTGTCGTTTTTCCCTTTTTTTATTTGATAGATTTTTCTTGTAATGGACTCATCTTCTTCTTCTGCTTCGACTTTCTTTCTTCTGCAAACTTCTCCCATTCGTTCATATATCATGGCGTCTCAGAGTAAACCAGTCCCGCTTACCCCAGCTGAATACAAAGCCCTTATGGAGCTTCGGGGGGTTCCGTACGAAGCTGTCATTGATTATCCAAACGGCGATACTCCGGGAAGTGTGAGACCGGGATACTGCGGAGCCTACATGTGCTTTTTCCGTGACGGCCTTATGCATTTCCTATTCATTCGTTCCTCCTCGAGATTCTAGCGGTACTACAGCTGTCGTTCACCCAGATTACTCTGACCTTTTGGCGTTACGTCTCCATGAAGTCCTCCAGCATAGGAACGAACCCCTTCGTTCCTACATATCACGCTTCAACCAAGAGAAGGTGGCTATCCCTGAGTGCAACGCTGATACGGCTATCTCAGCCTTCAAGCGGGGCCTACTCCCAGAGGGAGATCTCTACAAGGAGCTGATCAAATATAAGTGCAGGACTATGGAAGATGTATTGTCTCGTGCTTGGGCTCAAGTAAGGTGGGAAAAAGATGTTGCTAGTAGGGCCAAAGCCTGTCCGAATTACGATCATAAGTCCTCAAAGCCAACTAGGAATGATCGTGACGAGCCCTCTCATCCCAAGTCCACCAGGGAGACTAGCAACCCAAGCAGGGGAAGGTCCAACATCGACCTTTGCCTAGGTCCGAGGGGATGATGGTGTCCACTTGGCCGGATATCTCTCATCTTGCAATATCCAAACAGGAACTGATCGGTGTCCTACGACAAATGGGTCCACAAGTTAAGTGGCCTCCCAAGAGGAAGGCTGCAGAAGCTGATCGAAACCCCAAGCGGTGGTGCGAGTTCCATAGCGACCATGGTCACACCACGGAAGATTGTATAGCCTTGAAGATGGAAGTCACCGAGATCCTCAAGAAAGGCTACCTAAGGAAGTTCCTCTCAGATAAGGCCGAGAACCTTCTAAACAAGGAAGGTCCCGGTCTCCCTACCGAAGCAGCTCCTGCATTGCCACCGCAGCAAGACCGGGTGATCCATGTCATCTCAGGCGGATCGGAGGTAAGCGGAATTAGTAGTGCCGCTGCCAAGAGAAGTACTCGCAATGCCAGGAACGGCCAAGAGAGCGAGGGTCCTAAGTGCCTACTCCTCGGAATGGATGAGATCAGCTTCACTGCAAGGGAGAAGGAGAAGGTCCATGCTCCTCATCATGACGCCCTTGTCATTTCACTTACCATAGCAAACTGCTTGGTCAAGAGAATACTAGTAGACAATGGGAGCTGCAGCAACATAATCTTCCATTCGGCCTTCGCCGACCTAGGGTTGGAACCCACAACCCTAACTAGAAAGGCGACTCCCCTTGTAGGCTTCAGCGGAGAGGTCAAGCAAGCCTTAGGAGAGGTCCTTCTCCCCGTGTATGCCGAGGGGATAAACAAGGCCAAAAAATTCCTAGTCGTCGACTGCCCTTCATCGTATAATAAGATACTTGGAAGGCCTTGGATCCACGACATGGGAGCTGTACCTTCGACTTTGCATCAGCTGGTCAAGTTCCCAACTCCCTGGGGCATCAAGGTGGTCAAGGGAGATCAAGAGAATGCTAGGTCTTGCTATCAGACTACCCTTAGGGGAAAGACTCAAGTCTTATAGCAATTACAGAAGAAGCTTCCGGCCCCACATACCGAAGAGCCAGAAGTGGAAGAAATGGACGAGGTCCCGCTCACGGAAGGGAACTCGAGTCAAAACTTAAAGATAGGCTCCAAGCTTCCGGAAAGCTTGAGAAGGAGACTGTTCGATTTCTTAAGATCCAACTCCGATTGCTTTGCCTGGTCTCACGAAGACATGCATGGAATTAATCCCGATGTTATCATGCATCAACTCAAGGTGGATCCAATGCATCCTCCTGTCAGACAGAAGAGGAGAAAATTTGCTCCTGAAAGGGACGAGATAATCAACGAAGAAATCAAGAACCTACTAGATGCTGGGTTTATACGAGAGGTGCAATTCCCGGAATGGCTAGCCAATGTGGTCGTCGTCAGGAAGAAGAATGGGAAGTGGAGAGTCTGTATCGATTTCACGGACCTTAGTAAGTCCTGTTCTAAAGATCTTTTCCCTCTGCCTCACATCGACAAGCTGGTCAATGCAACGGCTGGTCACGAGCTGATGAGTTTCATGGATGCGTTCTCTAGATATAACCAGATCCTAATGCACCCTGACGATCAAGAGAAGACCTCATTCATGACCTCAAGGGGTATCTACTGTTACAAGATTATGCCTTTCGGACTGAAGAACACCGGCTCAACCTACCAAAGGCTTGTCAACATGATGTTCGCCGATCAGATAGGATAGACCATGGAAGTCTACATTGATAACATGTTGGTGAAGTCCCTAGACGCCGAAGACCATATCTCACACCTTCAACAAGCCTTCACCACTCTCAGGAGGTACAACATGAAGCTAAACCCTTCAAAGTGCTCGTTCGGAGTAAGCTCTGGAAAGTTCCTAGGGTACATAGTCACCCACAGGGGCATTGAAGCAAACCCAGAGCAGGTGAGAGCGATCCAGGTGATACCTTCCCGTCGCAACGTCAAGGAGGTGCAAAGACTGACATGAAGGATGGCCTCCTTGAGCAGATTCATCTCCAGGCTATCCGACAAGTCGCACGCCTTCTTCGAAATCCTGAAGGACCCCAAGGACTTCCAATGGACCGAGAAATGTGAGCAAGCCCTATCCGATCTCAAGGCCTATCTCACTACTCCACCTTTCCTCTCAAAACTCTTGGAAGGAGAGGTCCTTTTGCTCTATCTGGCGGTATCGGAACATGCAGTCAGTGCGGTCCTAGTAAGGGAAGAAGGAAGAAAACAACATCCTATCTACTACGTGAGCAAATCTTTACTAAACACGTAGACCCGCTATAGTCACCTTGAGAAGCTGGACCTTGCTTTAGTTAACGCTGCTCGAAAGCTACGCCCCTATTTCCAGGCTCATCAAATCGTGGTGGTTACCTCCTTCCCCATCAAGGCAGTTCTGCATAAGCTAGAAGTGTCTGGACGACTAGCAAAACGGGCTATAGAGCTGGGGGAATACGACGTGATCTTCCGGCCTGCAACAGCAATCAAATCGCAAGTCCTGGCAGATTTCATAGCTGAATTCTCTCCTGCCATACTTCCAGCCCTGGAACAAGAGGTAAAGCTTCGTGGTAGCGAAGGGGAGAAAGGCGAATGGACACTGTACATTGATGGGTCTAGTAACGTAAGGGGCGCCGGCGTGGGACTGGTCCTAACTTCTCCCACGGGGGAATCAGCGTCAAGGGCCGTACATTGCAACTTCAAAGCAACGAACAACAAAGCTGAGTATGAAGCTCTAATAGCAGGGCTGACACTCGCCAAACAGATGGGGGTGGAAGATTTCCAGGTCTTCAGCGATTCACAACTGATCATAAGCCAAGTCCAAGGAGACTATCAGGCGAAAGATCCGAGTATGATCAGATACCTATCCGTGGCTAAGCGACTACTCGACAGGTTCCGACATTGTAAGCTCACCCAGATTCCTAGGGAGCACAATTCCCAGGCTGACGCTCTAGCTAACCTAGGGTCCGCCCTAGAAACTACAAGTCATATGAGCATCCCACTACTGGTACTCCAATGGCCCGCGACCGAAAAGGAGACGGAACCTGAAGAAGTATCCGTGGTAGACGAAGGAGAGACCTGGATGACGCCCATCACCAACTACCTAAGGTACGACACCTTACCTGAAGATCGAGACGAAAGTCGGAAGATAAGGCGCCAAGCTGCAAGGTATTGCTTTTCCGAGGGTAAACTATACCGAAGATCCTTTTCAGGACCCTATATACGATGCCTCACCCCTAGAGAAGCCGCCAGGATATTAGAAGAGCTGCATGAAGGAGAATGTGGTTCCCACTCTAGTGGTCGGAGCATGGTACTCAGAGCTAGAAGAGCATGATACTGTTGGCCAACCATGGCGAGGGACTCCCTCAAACAAGCCAAGCTCTGTAACTAATGCCAGAAGCACGCGCCAATCTCCAACCTCCCACCAGAGAACCTTAAATCCCTAAGTTCTCCTTGGCCCTTCCGAAAATGGGGCATGGACATCGTAGGAAAGTTCCCTATGGCACTAGAGCAAAAGATTTTTCTCCTAGTCGTGACAGACTATTTCACCAAATGGGTGGAAGCTGAAGTACTAGCCAAGATAACGGATCTCCAAATCAGGAAATTCCTATGGACTAACGTGATCACACGCTTCGGAACTCCCCATGAGATCGTCACAGACAACGGACCCCAGTTCACGAGCTATAACTTTCGAAAGTTATGCAAGGACTAGAACATCAAGCTCTCCTACTCAGCACCACGACACCTCCAATCTAACGGCCAAGCAGAATCCAATAACAAGACAGTGGTGAACATGCTCAAGAAGCGCCTAGAAGACGCCCATGGGCGATGGGCAGAAGAGCTACACGGAGTACTCTGAGCCTATCGGACAACCCCGAAGACGGCTACCCAGGAGACTCCCTTGTCTATGGTGCTGATGCAGTGATACCCACAGAGGTGCACGTAAGGACAACGGTCTCTGAATTCCTTTCCCAGGAGGAGAATAACGAGCTAATGTCCCTGAGTCTAGACCTACTCGACGAAAAGAGGGAGGCGGCCCGCCTTAGAAATGCATCCGACTAGTTGAAAGTCTCCAAGGGCTACAACAAAAAGGTCAGATCCAGAACCTTCCAGAAAGGGGACTGGGTCCTAAGGCGAGTCTGTGACCACACAAGGGATAAATCAGTCGGAAAACTCGCTCCTGGATGGGAAGGTCCCTATAAGGTAATAGAGGTGCAAGGGGCATGGGCCTATAAGCTGGAAGACAGCGACGGCAAGGTCCAATCCAACTGCTGGAACGCCTTCCACCTCAAATTCTATCACTTCTAGAGTAAGATCCCCAGATAAAGCTCTATATACTACTACTATTATTATGATATATTTAAGTACACTGGTTTCCTACTCCTATGTATGCGATAACATCTCCGGACTAAACTTATAAAATACATTATTAGTTACGGCTAAAGAGGTTATAGGAACTCCAATGTACTTAAAGGGGCATACTAGCTAGGTCAAGTCTTAAGGGACCTTATACCTCAGCAAACCCTATATACACTAGTGAGACTACTCACATGGGTGTACGACATATAAGGAACGGGTCTGATCAACCCTATTACATTGTCTGCACCTCGGGCCCTGCGTAAAGGCTATAAGTCCAAGAGTTACGTGGGGACCACCGTACTAGTGCTACCCAAACCCTGTTAAAGATGCTACGAGCTAAATACACGCAGGGGGCATGACATACACTGCAAAGTACCGTAATCAGATGCTGACGGCTGATATGCAGGGAGCAAATGTGTGAAAATACCGGTTAGCACCAAAATTTAATACTTATCCAGACGTGGAAAGTAGTGTGTCTGGTGTGAAGTCGCTCCGCGGGGCAGGTGATAGTGCTCAAATTACCCAGTAGAGCTTACTCTCTCAAATAAGAGGTACAGCTGTAGTACTTAGGGATCGAATCACGAGGAGCTAGGGAACCAATTAAATAAAATCTACTAATCAATCCTAGGCAAGGTTGGTTTATATGATAGAAATAAAAATAACAAATCCTAAAATGAGCAAGGCAGTTGCTCCAACTAACAATATGAAGGGTTGTTTAAATGGGATAAAGAGTGCTAGACATAGGGTTTCTATTCAGGAATGGAGATTATAATCTCTATAAATGCTTTAATAAGTTGCTTGCATGATACTATAGATCTCAGCCGCTTAACATATGTGAATGAATCACTGGTTAAAATATCTAGATCTCTGGCCACACCTTTCGCATGATGACACAGAAAAAGGGTCGGTCGATATCCTTTTGAGATATCGAGCGATACACCTTTCGCGGCGCCGATCGATTTACCAGTAGGGTATCGATCGACGGCTTCTAGATCTGCCTAGGCGCGAACTGAATATGACCGTGAGGTCTCAAGGAGGAACTGTTCTTCTCAACGGGAAACAAGCATCGCTCAAATGGAAAATTCAAGATAATCTAAGATCCTAGTGATCTATGTTCTGGTTAGCTACTCTAAAACAAGCATAGGGTACAATCCATTTGATGAGTATCACAACTTAGCAATTATAGCTTGGGGCTAATCCCACAAACCTATTTAAACCCTAGATCTAACAAGTAGACTACTCAGACATAGCTAAACAATTCATAACAATCGATAGATGAAAGAATTGCATAGATAGAATAAAGTAGAAATACAAAAGGAGATGAGAAATCTCTCCAATCTCTCTCAAAAAAATAAAACTCTAGTCTCTCTCTCACACTCTCTGCTTTGGTTGTGAAAAGCTTCAAGCTTCAAAGGGTTTTCAAAACTTGCCGTCAAAAAGACTTTGCAGGAGTATTTAAGCTTTTCCATTAGGTTAAAAACTCGTCAGGAGCAATCTCGTAATTTGGTGAAGTCTTGGTGAAGTAGTCGGCTAAACCATTCCGTCCTCGATATCGATCGACAACACTGATGTGTATCGATCGATTATAATCTTCTAGTACGCGGATCTTCTCAGCTGCATCGATCGACGACTCAGGATGAGTATCGATCGATTGTAATCGCAATGTTGACTTCCGACTTAGTCTTGAATGGTCAACTCGGGTGTATCATCTCTTGTACTCCAAATGGCTCCAAAAACATCACTTTCTCACGAAATGCTCCTGAACCTGAAAACATACCTAACATGCTAGAAAACAGATTAAATATATAATAAAATACTAGTATACCGTGGTTAAAAACGGGTAAAATCCATGGTATATCAACTCCCCCAGACTTACTCCTTTGCTTGTCCTCAAACAAAAACAGTAGTCTTTGGAAAAGGTTTGGAAATAGCAGGAACTCAAGGATTCAATATATTGAAGTCATCACTCTATGGGTTTGCAATTCATGTCTAAAATCCTAATCACAGAAGTTCATCATGCCTTATCCTAGCTTAGCAACTAAACTCATCTAGTCAACAACTTAGCAATTCTCATCTGACATTCCCCTCTACTAACCTCATTTCTTAACATAAAATAAAGTGTAGGCTTTACCTTGGGAGTATCGATCAAAGAACACATGGATTCAACTCAAACAAGTATCTGAACACACAGGTAGTCTTCTCTAATCCCTTTCTCCCCTCTTCTCTCTTCACTGAATCTCTTATTAGTTTCAATTTCAACAGGTTTCGATGCCACAAAGGTCATCTAGTCCATCTCATTGACATTTGCATTGTAACTCATACATTTTTGATAAAGTGTAGCGAATAATGGGGTCTCAGGTAATTTACCTATCCCTCGTTTCCACAATGTGTGATCATCCTCAAGATTTAGAATAATGGGATCGCAGGTAATTTACCTATCCCTCTGCCTCTCAAGAAATCATTTCAATCTTTTATAACATAAACTTAGATCTCGAGATGCCGAAGAGAGCGAAGGAAGGGAACCAGAAACACACAGATTTTTTACCTTCCAGACTTGTAAGAGGATTCCGATCCAGTGATATCCAAGCCCCAAGACAAGCAAATAAGTCAGTATTAGTGTTGGAGGTCAGCTTTGGTTCCTTCAAACAATCTTAGCTAGTAAATATAGATAGCAAGTTGATCCACTTTAGCATCTTTAGTACTATCTGCAATTAGTAATCTAGAATGGTGCTAAATAGTGGTCAGACAATCAAATAATAATCCATATCAATGTTCCTATTTAATACTTATGCGAAAAATAAATTTGAAAAACATTTTAATAAAAACTAAAATAAAAACACATATTAGTAAACTCATTTTAATAAAAACTAAAATAAAAACACATATTAGTAAACTCCCCCCCAGACTTAAATTACACTGTCCCAGTATAACATCCGGTGGTGAGGTAAATAAATAAAACATAATAAATATAACAAGTTAGAATGAATAAACCTGATCGACAAGATGTCGATCGATTCGTAGTGGTCTACGTCGATCGTTAGTAATGGTCGTGTGGTGTCGAGCGATATGAATGTTGAATGTCGGTCGATGGAATTATCATTCTACTTGGATCTTAAATAAAAACTGCAAAATAAAATCGAAAAAATAAAAGCAAAAAGAAAATAAAGAAAAAGAAAACCTAATAGTGGGTTGCCTCCCACTCAGCGCTTGGTTAAAGTCATTTAGCTTGACTGTGGTAGGTGAGTGACTCATGGGGTGCAGAAACTACTGATTGCCGTACAGCAATCATCAATCTTGTGTCTCCTACTGTTGAACCATGTGGCGACGAAGCTTCTTGTGGCATCGTCTGCTCGTAGTTGCTTCTTATCTATCTGGAGGACTGTATCTTGAAGTTTCCTCACAGAATTCTCGATGTATTCGATTTTGTCAACTTCCTTGTCAATGGTCTGGTAGGTGTGTACGGACAATAACCTTAGCTCACTCTGTAATGCATCGATCCTGTCCATAATAAACTGATCTCGGTCTGCTAAAGACTCAGTGTCGATCGATGATACGAGATGCGCGTCGGTCACTTTGCTGACGGGTCTGTCGGTTGACGCAGAATCCCTTGTGTCGATCGATTGTGAACACTGTCCTTGGTACTGCAGAGCACGTATATTGCCCTTCATGTGGCGAGTAGTTCTGCAGAGGCTGTTAACCCTTTTGTTAACAGTGTAGTCAATTGTATCACAGGTCCCGTTGAGTCTTCTTTCCATAGCGTCCATAGCGTCATACAGCTCAAGTTTAAGTTCATCAACTGCTGCGGTAGTGCCTGGTCCTCTTGCTGGTGGTGGCTCGCTATCGATCGATGTTGGTTTTGGCCTGTCGATCGATGGAAAAGTAGTATTCTGAGCTTGGTCATTCTGGCGAATTGTGTCCAACTCTTTCTGAAGAAGATCGATCCTCTTGCTTAACCATTCGACATTGTTGTTGAGAGGGCTGTAGACGTCTCCAATCCGTGTATTGATGTAAGCAACCTCCCACTCATCTTTCTTAGGTGATGAACATTCCGGTCGGTCCATGGATGTAGTCTTGCCGATGTCGATCGATGGTACAGGTACTCTGTCGGTCGATACTGGTGGCGTAGCCTCTTTCTCAAGCGTGGTTAATATGCTTCCAAGCTCCACTCTTATCTCAGCCATATCATTCCGGAAGTCTTTGTAACTGACATCCAAAGGCTGGAAAGTGTCTTCCACCAATGTGCGCATGTTTGCCTCAAGGTGCGCCTGAGCTCTCCATACATCAGTCACCATATCATCCACCTCCTCTCTACTGTAGGGCACTGGTGGTGGTGTGTATGCATGGGAAGGGCGTGTGTGTATTGGAAGTTGTAAGCAACCTTTGTGAAAAAGGGATGCTCTATCCAAAAGTCTCTTTACTTGCTCCTTGGTAACATGGATGATTTCACCATTAACTCCTCTAGCATAGCCAAACTCATCTCTGTAGACACCATATTCATCCTTAGCCTCCCACTTGAATCTCCTGGATCCATCGGTAGTGAAGGCACGTCGTCCAAACTCCAGTCGTCTGTCGGGCGATCGGACTCTCGGTCTGTCGATCGATCCTGGATATCCGCCGTCGATCGACGGTGTTGAAACGATGTCGATCGATTGTGAATGTCGAGGTGGACCGAAGTGTTGTGGAACTGGATCCTCCCTTGTGTTGGTGTTGTGGTTGTCTTGGACATGTTGTAGGATGTTTGGATGGCTACGTTGCTGTGTGAACAGGTTTTCTGGTCCATTGGCAAATTGGAGGATGTCTGCTATGTCTTCTCTGGTTATGTGCAGAACTCTCTCATCCATAGCTCTTGCATAGCCATCTGTGTCCCTGAAGATTCCAAATTCATCAGGTGTTAGTGAAACATTCCTGATATCATAAGGTTCATGAGATCTCAGTTGAGCTCTGTTGAAGGTGTCGATCGATGGGTGTGTGGTGGTGGCGATCGATGGTGCACGTCTAGCTGCACTGTTTGATCGATTGAACATGTTGTTGCAGTCTTCCATTGATGAATCTCTGAATGCTGGAAGCTGCTGGGTAGAAGGTGAAAAGTTTTGAATTTTCGTGGCTTGGGTCGTCAACCTTTTATACCCATGTGTTGCCCTAATCGATGAAATTCCGATTTTATCCTTTAAGTCGTCCGGGTTAATATGGATCGATATTATACAGGCAATGTCGATCGATGGACGATGTCGTTTTGCTGGATGAAGTAGATAATCGATCGATGGTGGGCGTTTGTTGTCGATCGATTGTGGTGCAAATCTGTCATTCTCCAAGTAGATTTCCCAAGATCTCTCTTCCCAATAGTCTTCATCATATTCTTCACTGTGGTCTCCACTGTGGAAAGAGGTGGCTGTGTCTACTGCAAAACTCTCATGAAATCCGCTACCTGCCCAACTCCTTATTGAGTAATCATCTTGCTTTCGGTTGGGTTGGATGGCGAAATTTGGGTAGCAATGATCTGGTAGATCGAGTTCATCATCCGGTGGGTCTCTGTCGATCGATGATCCATAGTTGTTGTCGATCTCCTCTGACTTGAATGTGTCGATCGTGACGTCAAAGTACTGTCGATCGATCCCGAGTACTCTGTCTCGTACTCAACTTCACAATGACAAACTGTGATGATACCAGTATCATCTTCCTTTACCACTAATTTGGCTGGTGGTTTGTCAAGCTTGACAGGGTCGTAGTGGATATCTGGATCTATCATAGTCAAGCACATCCTGTTGGTCTTCATGTCACATATGACTCCTACTGTAGCCATAAATTCTCTTCCAAGTAAGAGGGAAGAGTTCCAATTTAACTTAATGTCTAGGACATGAAAATCCACAGGGACTATAGCATCACCAATGTGTACCTCTAGGTCTTTGATGAAGCCTCCAGAGTTTCTCTAAGAGTAATCCACGAAAGTAAAGATCTGTGGTGAAGGCTCTACTTGCAGGCCCAGATGGTCTGCCATGACCTTTGGTAAAATGCTGACTGATGAACCAGTGTCACATAGTGCGTGAGGAAACTCAATACCTTGTACCACACAGGGTATTGCAAACTTCCCAGGATCACTCTTCTTTAGCAAAGTAATACTTTTCCTCATCTCTTCTCTGATGTTGTCAAACCTTGTCCTAATGTCAGTTTCAGTCTCCCTTGTTTCTCTGAAGAACATCCACAATCTCTTTGTGAAATAAACCTTCTCAAAAGGTTTCTCTGGTGGGATTCTGATAACTCTCTTAGTGAAACCATCAATCTCCTTTTCATTAGCTTCCCTCTTAAGGTTCTTAGGAATCTTCTCCTTCCGACTCCTTAACCTTCTTCCTTCAGTTACTTCTGATGTAGGTGTAGTGTCTAAAGGGTTACTAGTTATTTTGGTAGGGATAGCTTGTGGTTTCGGTGTGGGTCTGAGTGCATTGATTCGGTTGCTGTCTTTCGATGGTAGTTGCACTCGGTATATAAGAGGTGCGTGTCGATCGATAGGTGGAGTATAGGATCGATCGATACGGTTCTCTTCGTTGTGTCGATCGATGAGTGGCTCGTCTCGTCGGTCGATATCTTCGTAGGTGTGGGTGGGTGGGTATGGGTGAGAAGCCGTGAACTCAGCATGTGTAGAAATCCTAACAGTGTTGCAGTCTGCAAGCGTGTCCGGATAAGACATCGTCGATGTCGATCGATGTGGACTAGTTGGTGTCGATCGACACCATTGTGATCCACCGAGACTTAGCGAACTTTCCACTTCAAAGTCTCCTTCTTGTAGCTTCTCCTGTTTCACCACTTGCCAGAAATCATCATCTATGATAACATTGACGTGGTATCTCCTATTTCCTTCCCCTACTTCCTTAGAAGTTCAAATCCTCCTGATAGAGTCTTCAGTTTGGACAATCTGTGTCTCAAGTTTCTTAACTTGAGTGCAGATGGTATCTATCCTCGTGGTCAGATTGTTAAAGACAAAATCAATCTTCCCATTGAAGTCTACTGTAAGCTTCTGCTAACCTTCCAGAACTCTATCAATCATGGCATCAAACTTACTCTCTTAGGTGGGTGGTGGTGGGTTTTGGTAAGCTGAGTTGCCGTAGTTCCTTGTGTTGGTGAAGAGTTTCTGATACTGTGAACTCTGGTTGTAGTTACTCTTCTGACCACTGCCAAAAAAGTTTCTGTTTCCACTCTGGTTTCCATATCTTTGAAATCCAGTACCTCCAATGTATTTCACATCTTCCTCTGTATCATCCTCTCTAGCCTCTCCTTCTTCAGCTGAGCAGACTAGTTGTCCCAGAAAAGCATGTAATGCATCTATCTTGGTTCTGACTTCATTCATCTGGTCTTCACCTATGGATGTAACCGATTTCTTCTTGTCAAAGTCAGTCTTCTTGGTGCTGCTGCTGTTGGCTAGGTTCTCAATAAGTCTCACAGCCTCTCTTGGATTCCTAGTGTTGAAGTTCCCCTCACTAGCAGTATCAAGAGCCATCTGATACCTTAAGGCGATACCTCTGTAAAAAGTGCTTAATAGCTGCACTTCATTGAATCCATGGTGTGGACAGTCTCGCTGGAAGAACTTGAATCTTATCCACGCGTCTTTAAAAGTCTCACTAGGCTTTTGCACGAAAGTGGCTATTTTGCTCCTCAAGTCTTCAGCGCGTGCCTCATCAAAGAAATTACGCAGGAAAGCGTTTTTGATGTCGGCCCAGGATGTCAGTGATCCTGTAGGTAGCTGCTTGAGCCAGTGCGAAGCTTCTCCAATCAGTGAGTATTTGAAGAGCTTGCAGAGTAGGTAGTCCTCGGGGACTCCATCCATACGAATAGCAGCGATAAGATCCTCGAACCTCTCCAGATGGTCCATAGGATGCTCGTGTGATTGCCCAGAATAAGGTATCTGAGATACGAGAGAGTAGTACTAAGGCTTGAGCTCAAAGTTCGGCTTCTGAATCTCTGGAAGTCGAATAGCTGATCTGTTGGTGTAGTATTCGTCTGGACGGTTATAGTCTGCCAACGATCGTGTTTGAGCTTCCCCTGTAGCCTCAGCTTCAGTTTCAGGGATTATGTTTCCCTGTGCATCTAGTTTCTGACCTGTTGCATTACGAAGATGACCATCTTGGTCATACAGGTTTCCATTCTCGCCCTGCGTGAGAATGACAATCGCGACCATGCTTCGCGGAGTAGTGTCGATCGGTATACGGTTAGAAGTATCGATCGATGTAGATCGGTGAACGGTATCGGTCGACGGTGCGGTCGGAGTGTCGGTCGACGGTGCGGTCGGAGTGTCGGTCGACACTTGAACGTGAGTATCAGTCGACGGTAATGCGGTTCTATCGATCGATGCGGAGCGTAGGTCTTTGCGGATTGAGCGTTCCAAGTGTGCAGGATCCTCTGAGAATAATAGTTGATTTTCCTTGTTGCTTCTGGTACTGCTGGGCATGTACCTGAAAAGACAAGAAAAATTTAAATAAGAAAGGGGTAAAAGAAAAACCTAAGATTAATAAGATTAAATCTAATGGCGATCAAAGCTCCCCGGCAATGGCGCCAAATTTGATAGTGCTCAAATTACCCAGTAGAGCTTACTGTCTCAAATAAGAGGTACAGCTGTAGTACTTAGGGATCGAATCACGAGGAGCTAGGGAACCAATTAAATAAAATCTACTAATCAATCCTAGGCAAGGTTGATTTAAATGATGGAAATAAAAGTAACAATTCCTAAAATGAGCAAGGTAGTTGCTCTAACTAACAATATGATGAGTTGTTTAAATGTAATAAAGAGTGCTAGACATAGGGTTTCTATTCAGGAATGGAGATTATAATCTCTATAAATGCTTTAACAAGTGCTTGCATGATACTATAGATCTCAGCCGCTTAACTCAAGTGAAGTATCACTGGTTAAATAATCTAGATCTCTGGCCTCAACTGTCATAATGTTGGCGCAGAAAAAGAGTCGATCGATATCCTTTTGAGATATCGAGCGATACACCTTTCGCAGCGCCGATCGATTCACCTGTCGGGATATCGATCGACGGCTTCTAGATCTGCCTAGGCGCGAGCCGAATATGAACACAAGGTCTCAAGGAGGAGCTGTCGCTCTTCTCAACGGGAGACAGGCAAGTTCAAATGGATAATTCAAGATAATCAAAGATCCTAGTGATCTATGTTCTAGTTAGCTAATCTAAAACAAGCATAGGGTGCAATCCATTTGATGAGTACCACAACTTAGCAATTATAGTTTGGGGCTAATTCCACAAACCTATTTGAACCCTAGATCTAACAAGTAGACTACCCAGACATAACTAAGCAATTCATAACAATAGATAGATGAAAGAATTGCATAGATAGAATAAAGTAGAAATCAAAAGGAGATGAGAAATCTCTCCAATCTCTCAAAACAAATAAAAACTCTAGTCTCTCTCTCACACTCTCTGCTTTTCTCTTGAGGGTTATCAATTGCTTCTTTCGAAGGACCACCGTACTAGTGCTACCCAAACCCTGTGTTAAAGACGCTACGAGCTAAATACACGCAGGGGGCATGACGTACACTGCAAAGTACTGTAATCAGATGCTGACGGCTGATATGCAGGGAGCAAATGTGCGAAAATACCGGTTAGCACCAAAATTTAATAGTTATCCAGACGTGGAAAGTAGTGTGTCTGGTGTGAAGTCGCTCCGCGGGGCAGGTGATAATGCTCAAATTACCCAGTAGAGCTTACTCTCTCAAATAAGAGGTACAGCTGTAGTACTTAGGGATCGAATCACGAGGAGCTAGGGAACCAATTAAATAAAATCTACTAATCAATCCTAGGCAAGGTTGGTTTATATGATAGAAATAAAAATAACAAATCCTAAAATGAGCAAGGCAGTTGCTCCAACTAACAATATGAAGGGTTGTTTAAATGGGATAAAGAGTGCTAGACATAGGGTTTCTATTCAGGGATGGAGATTATAATCTCTATAAATGCTTTAATAAGTTGCTTGCATGATACTATAGATCTCAGCCGCTTAACATATTTGAATGAATCACTGGTTAAAATATCTAGATCTCTGGCCACACCTTTCGCATGATGACACAGAAAAAAAAGTCGGTCGATATCCTTTTGAGATATCGAGCGATACACCTTTCGCGGCACCGATCGATTTACCAGTAGGGTATCGATCGACGGCTTCTAGATCTGCCTAGGCGCGAACCGAATATGACCGCGAGGTCTCAAGGAGGAACTGTCGTTCTTCTCAACGGGAAACAAGCATCGCTCAAATGGATAATTCAAGATAATCTAAGATCCTAGTGATCTATGTTCTAGTTAGCTACTCTAAAACAAGCATAGGGTACAATCCATTTGATGAGTATCAAAACTTAGCAATTATAGCTTGGGGCTAATCCCACAAACCTATTTAAACCCTAGATCTAACAAGTAGACTACTCAGACATAGCTAAACAATTCATAACAATAGATAGATGAAAGAATTGCATAGATAGAATAAAGTAGAAATACAAAAGGAGATGAGAAATATCTCCAATCTCTCTCAAACAAATAAAACTCTTGTCTCTCTCTCACACTCTCTGCTTTGGTTGTGAAAAGCTTCAAGCTTCAAAGGATTTTCAAAACTTGCCGTCAAAAAGACTTTGTAGGAGTATTTAAGCATTTCCATTAGGTTAAAAACTCGTCAGGGGCAATCTCGTAATTTGGTGAAGTCTTGGTGAAGTAGTCGGCTAAACCATTCCGTCCTCGATATCGATCGATACTCATCAGTGTTGTCGATCAACACTGATGTGTATCGATCGATTATAATCTTCTAGTACGCGGATCTTCTCAGCTGCATCGATCGAGACTCAAGATGAGTATCGATCGATTGTAATCGCAATGTTGACTTCCGACTTAGTCTTGAATGGTCAACTCGGGTGTATCATCTCTTGTACTCCAAAATGCTCCAAAACATCACTTTCTCACGAAATGCTCCTGAACCTGAAAACATACCTAACAAGCTAGAAAACAGATTAAATATATAATAAAATACTAGTATACCATGGTTAAAAACGGGTAAAATCCATGGTATATCAGCAGGCCCACGCTAGACCACAGTAAGTCTGAGCGTGACCTTTTCTGCAGAAAGGTAGAGTCCAGCATTGAGATTCACGAGAGTGGCCTATACCTCCGGGTGGCAGAGTGCGGTTTCTCAATAACAGATCGGTAGTGGTTCCCCCATGGGGAGCAGAATACGATCACAAACTTCCCATAACGCATCCGGCCTCAGTGTCTATGACTAACCTCAGGGTTCAGTACGGCCTCAGGGTCTATATAGTAACCTCCGGGTTCAGTACGGCCTCCGGGTCTATAAAAGAACTTCAGGGTTCAATGCAACCTCCGGGTCTGTAAGGAATCTCTGGATTCTAGATCACCTAAGGGTCGATCAAGGGCCTTCGGGTCTAACTGATCTTTGGATCTAGTAAGAATCTCAGGGTTCAAGGATCTTCGAATCCTAAATACCAACCTTCGGGTTTGCCAAGAACCTCATGGTTCAAAAGCATCAACCTCCGGGTTCGAGGTATCCATAGAGTTTAATCATGGTCCCGGATTTAAAGATTAAACCTCAACACTCAGAAAACCTCAGGGTTCAATGAGCAAACCTTTGGGTTCAATAAAACGGCCTTCGGGCCTAGGTAAGGAGCCTCAGGGTTCAAGACATTAAGAACTTTTGGGTTCTAAGGCTCAAGAACCTCAGGGTTCAAACCAAGCTAGAACTCTAGGGTTCCAAGCAAGGATCTTTCATTCCAAATCTAAAACTCAGGTTTTTAATAATGGATTACAAGGTCTAACGTTTTTCTGATCATTTCAGGATTCAATCAATCTACTAACAGGATCCAGGTCCTAGGCGTTGATATCCATTCAAGGGGTCAACCCCTATAAGGATCCAAACCTCATAAGGAGTCAGCTCCCACGTAGGATCCGTCTCTCTCGTATTATTAGCCCTTCCAAGGATCTACCCCTTACAACACGTCTACAAGCCTATCTATACACCCCCGTAATCTAAAGATACGAAATGTGTTCGGCAAGGGCTATACCCCTGAATTATCGGTGCCACGAGAGGATCCCGATCCTAGACCCTAAAACTCCGCCCAGGAGATCGTGCTCAAAGGTCTTACGAACCATTCAGAACGAAAGACGAACAAAAGCAAAGAGTATTATTCAACAATAAAATTCAAGGGACAAGAAAAGCATTTGAAAAACATTGTTTTAGCAAGGACGGACCGCCAAAGGCCGTTATTACAAAAATCTCGGATATCCTCTAAGGCCTGCCGCGCCTAGATGAAGGAATATCTGGTTCATCTTCAAAGGAGGGAGGTTCAGTACCCTCGAGTTCCGCTTCAGCCAAAACCACCGTCTTGTACTGAGAGAACTCCTTGTGCAAGTTCCATTTCTGGGCCTGCCTTTGAGCCACTCTCTCATTACTTCCCAACGGGCGATGATCTTTGCACCGTTCACAGCCATGGTTGTCATATTTTTCGAAGTCTCCGCCTCCGTTTGAAGTTTAACGATAGTCTCCTCCAGCTCATGCTTCTCTCGGCTCAGTTGAAGCGATTCAGCTGAAGCAATTTCTACTGAACCCTCGATGGCCCGAACCTTTGCTTGAAGGTCCCTCAGCTCCAGTTCCTTCGCAACACGCCTACTCTTCTCCTCAGACAATTGATGGGTTAATTCCAAAACCTCATCTCGATTCATTGATGAACCCTCCTCCACTATTCGGTCTTTCAGATGATGCAAATCGGAAAGGACCTGCGTAGGAAAACAAGTCTTATAAACTGCGGACTCATAATATAAGGTCTTATCCATATCTCACCTGAAGGAGTTCGCCCTGGACCTGCTGAATAATCCCAGACGAGTCCTTGTCCGAGGGAAGAGCCTGCATCCTCGCGAACACGTTGGCATTCAAATCAGCCAGCACGTCTGACAACCCTCCGGATGAATATCCAGTCAGCAACGGTCGTTGTGAACGCGTGCTTACACCTTCCCTAGGCCTGCCGCCTCGTGATGGAGAGGAGTCGCCATCCCTCGTTACCATCCTACGCTTGTTACCAGCAGTCGCGGCTCCGTCGCCCGAAGCATTCCTGCTGGATGAGCCCCTTTTTGCCGATATGGCATCCATGGCCTTCTTAAAAGCCACCATCGGATCTTCAGGATCCCCTTCCCTTTTGTCTTCTGAAAAAGAGATATTTCGCGAGTTATTATGTGAAAGAGGGATACCTGTAGGTCGCAAAGAAATAATTTACCCCATAGCTTGCTATGGCGCAGGACTTCCAGACTAAGAAGATGGGTCACGCGGCGTTGCTCGAGGGGAAGCTTCCGTACCTGAAGAACATTGCGTTCGCCCTCGACGGGAGCTGAGTGAGTTCCCTCTAAAAAGGGAGGGGGAATGCAAATCAGATAGATTCTATCATCAGAACTCGTGAGAAAAAGCGTCTACTAAAACTCCTTACCTACGAAGTTCCACCGATAATGAGATCCTGGGAGAGTCATAAAAACATATCTCTTTGGCGATTTTTTCACAAAAGCCAATCCCTTCCGATCAGTCTTGGGAAGTTCCTCCACTATGGGACGCCCCGATCTCGGACGAAGATGAAAATGCCTCTCGTGCCCATTGATCGGAGCCAGATGATAAGCAAAAAGTACTTCATTAACTCCGAAAGCCAGATCTTCTTCATCTCCAAGGTTTTGGATAGCTTTGAGGATGCGCCAAGCTGGAGGATTGAGCTGAGATGGAGAAATATGGAAGTAGCTGCAGAGACTCGATATCAATGATGATATGTCACCTCTAAAGCCCGATTCGAAGAAAGCCTCATAGATAGCGATCTCCTCGGGCATACCACAGAAAGCCCGCTCTGACAGTCTGGGAACGCGAAGAACGACGGAAGAAGGAAGCGAATACTTTTTTTGCCAATCGCATAACTCGTCCTCCCTAACCGTTGATGCGGGACCCACTTGCGGAGATCCCGAAGAAACAAACGACAGGGGAGCTGGGCTCAAAGAATTTCGCACGTTTGTGTCACGGCGTGACGGTGGGCTGCTGGATCTGGATGACAAGGAGTTCGCTCTCTTCTCCAATTCGCTCATTTCTGCCATTAAAAAGCTTCGGGAGTTGGCACGAGAAATGGCAAGATTCGGGGTTAAGGAGACGTTACACGACAAAGAGAGTATATATATACAAAAAGGGTAGAGAGCCGTTGGGAGTTCTTCTCGGAAAATCCGCCGATCCGGGATCTCGGAGTTCCCAAGACTGGGCTCGGGAAATTCAAATTCAAATGAACCCTGCTACCCAGATCTCTTGGAGTAAAGACGTGATCCTCGAAAGGAAAGTGAGATCCAAGAATGAAGATTATAGTAATTATGGACGATCCGAAGGATCTTTCAGCGATTGGGTCGAGAAATTCAAAAGCCTTCTTGAATCATAGTTTCCGGTTACGGTCCCGGTTTGACCCACTGCAAGAAGATAAGGAACCCAAGAGAAAACTACCAAGGCTCAAGAAGCACATGTTATCCCTTGATTTCCACGAGTAAATCAAGGAATAAGGGGCAAACTGTTGGGGAAAAAATCCAGACATGAGTTTTCTCCAGCTTCCGGACAGGTTCTCGACTTCCGGACCCTTGTTCAAGAAGAAACCAGGAACCAACCCCTGCCTTGGGTCCGACCCCTAGATCGGACCGACCCCTTGGAGCAAAATAGAAGTTTTCTACCTAAGGGGAAACTTCCATTTTTCCGATTATGGAAGAGTTCTATTACTTGAAGCCGACATCTACAACTATAAAAGGGGAGCCCAAACCTTAGAATAAGGGAACAAGGGTTCATACACCACCAAACGTTGTAGTCCCGATCAATAACTCAATAACATCACTTTGTTCTCGATTTACAACTTTTACAAACAAATCCTCTAGTGTTCCGTAGCACTTAAACGATCCTACATAAAAATACCCTAACATCCGGGTCTATAAAAGAGCCTCAGGGTTCAATACAGCCTCCGGGTCTGTAAGGAGTCTCCGAATTCAAGATCACCTAAGGGTTGTGATATACCATGGATTTCACCCGTTTTTAACCATGGTATATTAGTATTTTATTATATATTTAATCTGTTTTCTAGCCTGTTAGGTATGTTTTCAGGTTCAGGAGCATTTTGTGAGAAAATGATGTTTTTGGAGCATTTTGGTGTGCAAGAGATGATACACCCGAGTTGACCATTCAAGACCAAGTCGGAAGTCAACATTGCGATTATAATCGATCGATACTCATCCTGAGTTGTCGATCGATGTAGCTGAGAAGATCCACGTACTAGAAGATTATAATCGATCGATACACATCCTGTGTTGTCGATCGATATCGAAGACGAAATGGTTTAGCCGACTACTTCACCAAGACTTCACCAAATTACGAGATTGCCCCTGACGAGTTTTTAACCTAATGGAAATGCTTAAATATTCCTACTAAGTGTTTTTTGACGGCAACCTTCGAAAGAAGCAAGCTTTTGACAACCCTCAAGAGAAAAGCAGAGAGTGTGAGAGAGAGACTAGAGTTTTTATTTGTTTTGAGAGATTTGACAGATTTCTCATCTCCTTTTGTATTTCTACTTTATTCTATATATGCAATTCTTTCATCTATCTATTGTTATGAATTGCTTAGCTATGTCTGAGTAGTCTACTTGTTAGATCTAGGGTTCAAATAGGTTTGTGGGATTAGCCCCAAACTATAATTGCTAAGTTGTGGTACTCATCAAATGGATTGCACCCTATGCTTGTTTTAGATTAGCTAACTAGAACATAGATCACTAGGATCTTTGATTATCTTGAATTATCCATTTGAACTTGCCTGTCTCCCGTTGAGAAGAGCGACAGCTCCTCCTTGAGACCTTGTTTTCATATTCGGCTCGCGCCTAGGCAGATCTAGAAGCTGTCGATCGATATCCCGACAGGTGAAACGATCGGCGCTGCGAAAGGTGTATCACTCGATATCTCAAAAGGATATCGATTGACTCTTTTTCTGCGCCAACATTACGACAGTTGAGGCCAGAGATCTAGATTATTTAACCAGTGATACTTCACTTGAGTTAAGCGGCTGAGATCTATAGTATCATGCAAGCAACTTGTTAAAGCATTTATAGAGATTATAATCTCCATTCCTGAATAGAAATCCTATGTCTAGCACTCTTTATCACATTTAAACAACTCATCATATTGTTAGTTAGAGCAACTACCTTGCTCATTTTAGGAATTGTTACTTTTATTTCCATCATATAAACCAACCTTGCCTAGGATTGATTAGTAAATTTTATTTAATTGGTTCCCTAACTCCTCGTGATATGATCCCTAAGTACTACAGGTGTACCTCTTATTTGAGAGAGTAAGCTCTACTGGGTAATTTGAGCACTATCAGGTTGATCAAAGACCTTCGGGCCTAACTGATCTTCGGATAAGATAAGAACTTCAGGGTTGAAGGATCTTTGAATCCAAATTCCAACCTTCGGGTTTGCCAAGAACCTCAGGGTTCAAAAGCATCAACCTCCGGGTTCGAGGTATCCATCGGGTTTAGTCACGATCCCTGGATCTAAGTATTAAACCTCAACACTCAGAAACCTCAGGGTTCAATGAGCAAACCTTCGGGTTCAATAAAACGGCCTTCTGGCCTAGGTAAAGGACATCAGGGTTCAAGGCCTTAAAAACTTCCGGGTTCTAGGGCTCAAGAACCCCAGGGTTCAAACCAAGCTAGAACTCTAGGGTTCTAAGCAAGGAACTTTCATTCCTAAACTAAAACTCAGGTTTTTAATAGATTACAAGGTCTAACGCTATTCTAATCATTTCAGGAATCAGTCAATTTATTAATAGGATCCAGGTCATAGACACTGATATCCTTCCAAGGGGTCAAACCTTACAAGGGTCCGGCCCTCACAGGGGGTCAATTCTTTCAAGGGTCCATCCCTTCCCACGAATCTATGCGTCTACCAGTACCTCCTTGCACTCTGAAGATACGAAGTTTGCTCGACAAGGACTATGCCCCCGGGCTGTCAGTGCAGCAATAGGATCCTACTATTAGATCCTAAAATTCCGCCTAGGAAATTGTGCTCTTTCCGAAGTAACCCGCGCTCAAAGGTCCTACGAATCCTTCCGGTCAAGAGACGACACGACAGAAGGAGACAAAAATAATGAATATTATTCGGTAATTGTGGAATTAGCCCCAAACTATAATTGCTAAGTTGTGGTACTCATCAAATGGATTGCACCCTATGCTTGTTTTAGATTAGCTAACTAGAACATAGATCACTAGGATCTTTGATTATCTTGAATTATCCATTTGAACCTGCCTGTCTCCCGTTGAGAAGAGCGACAGCTCCTCCTTGAGACCTTGTGTTCATATTCGGCTCGCGCCTAGGCAGATCTAGAAGCCGTCGATCGATATCTCGACAGGTGAATCGATCGGCGCTGCGAAAGGTGTATCGCTCGATATCTCAAAAGGATATCGATCGACTCTTTTTCTGCGCCAACATTACGACAGTTGAGGCCAGAGATCTAGATTATTTAACCAGTGATACTTCACTTGAGTTAAGCGGCTGAGATCTATAGTATCATGCAAGCACTTGTTAAAGCATTTATAGAGATTATAATCTCCATTCCTGAATAGAAATCCTATGTCTAGCACTCTTTATCACATTTAAACAACTCATCATATTGTTAGTTAGAGCAACTACCTTGCTCATTTTAGGAATTGTTATTTTTATTTCCATCATTTAAATCAACCTTGCCTATGATTGATTAGTAGATTTTATTTAATTGGTTCCCTAGCTCCTCGTGATTCGATCCCTAAGTACTACAGCTGTACCTCTTATTTGAGAGAGTAAGCTCTACTAGGTAATTTGAGCACTATCAAATTTGGCGCCGTTGCCGGGGAGCTTTGATCGCCATTAGATTTAATCTTATTAATCTTAGGTTTTTCTTTTACCCCCTTTCTGATTAAAATTTTTCTTGTCTTTTCAGGTACATGCCCAGCAGTACCAGAAGCAACAGGGGAAATCAACTATTATTCAAAGAAGATCCTGCACACTTGGAACGCTCAATCCGCAAAGACCTACCCTCCGCATCGATCGACAGAACCGCAGTACCGTCGACTGATACTCACGTTCAACAGTCGACCGACACTCAGACAACACCGTCGACCGATACCGTTCGCCGATCCACATCGTTCGATACTTCTAACCGTATATCGATCGACACTACTCCGCGAAGCATGGTCGCGATTGTTATTCTCACGCAGGGCGAGAATGGAAACCTGTATGACCAAGATGGTCATCTGCGTAATGCAACAGGTCAGAAGCTAGATGCACAGAAAAAAATAATCCCTGAACCTGAAGCTGAGGCTACAGGAGAAGCTTAAACACGATCGTTGGCAGACTATAACCGTCCAGACGAGTACTACACCAACAGATCAGCTATTCGACTTCCAGAGATTCAGAAGCCGAACTTCAAGCTCAAGCCTCAGTACTACTCTCTCGTGTCTCAGTACCTTATTCTGGGCTATCACACGAGCATCCTATGGACCATCTAGAGAGGTTCGAGGATCTTATCGCTGCTATTCGTATGGATGGAGTCCCTGAGGACTACCTACTCTGCAAGCTCTTCAAATACTCACTGATTGGAGAAGCTTCGCACTGGCTCAAGCAGCTACCTACAGGATCACTGACATCCTAGGCCGACATCAAAAACGCCTTCCTGCGTAATTTCTTTGATGAGGCATGCGCTGAAGACTTAAGGAGCAAAATCGCCACTTTCGCGCAAAATCCGAGTGAGACTTTTAAAGACGCGTGGATCAGATTTAAGTTCTTCCAGCGAGACTGTCCACACCATGGATTCAATGAAGTGCAGCTGCTAAGCACTTTCTACAAAGGTATCGCCTTGAGGTATCAGATGGCTCTTGATACTGCTAGTGAGGGGAACTTCAACACTAGGAATCCAATAGAGGCTGTGAGACTTATTGAGAACCTAGCCAACAGCAGCAGCACCAAGAACACTGACTCTGATAAGAAGAAATCGGTTACAGCCGTCGGGGAAGACCAGATGAATGAAGTCAGAGCCAAGATAGATGCTTTACATGCATTTCTGGGGCAGCCAGTCTGCTCAGTTGAAGAAGGAGAGGCTAGAGAAGATGATACAGAGGAAGATGTGAACTACATTGGAGGTACTGGATTTCAGAGATATGGAAACCAGAGTGGAAACAGAAACTTTTTTGGCAGTGGTCAGAAGAGTAAACCATAGTTCACAGTATCAGAAACCCTTCACCAACACAAGGAATTACGGCAACTAAGCTTACCAAAACCCACCGCCACCCACCCAGGAGAGTAAGTTTGATGCCATGATTGATAGAGTTCTGGAAGGTCAGCAGAAGCTTACAATAGACTTCAATGGGAAGATTGATTCTGTCTTCAACAATCTGACCACAAGGATAAACACCATTTGCACTCAAGTTAAGAAACTTGAGACACAGATTGTCCAAACTGAAGACTCTATCAGGAGCATTGGAACTTCTAAGGAAGTAGGGGAAGGAAAGAGGAAACACCACGTGAATGCTATCATAGATGATGATTTCTGGCAAGTGGTGAAACATGAGAAGCTACAAGATGGAGACTTTGAAGTGGAGAGTTCACTAAGTCTCGGTGGATCACAATGGTGTCGATCGACACCAACTAGTCCTCATCGATCGACATCAACGATGTCATTTCCGGATACGACTGCAGATTGCAACGCGGTTAGGATATTGACACATGCTGAATTCACGGCTTCTCATCCATACCCACCCACCCTTACCTACAAAGATATCGACCGACGAGACGAGCCACTCATCGATCGACACAAAAACGAGAAACGTATCGATCGACCCTTTTCTCCACCTATCGATCGACACGCACCTCTCACATACCGAGTGCAACTACCATCGATAGACAGCAACCGAATCAATGCACTCAGACCCACACCGAAACCACAAACTAACCCTACAGAGATTACTGGTAACCCTTCAGACACTACACCTACATCAGAGGGAACTGAAGGAAGAAGGTTAAGGAGTAGGAAGGAGAAGATTCCTAAGAACCTTAAGAGGGCAGCTAATGAAAAGAAGATTGATGGTTTCACTAAGAGAGTTATCAGAATCCCACCAGAGAAACCTTTTGAGGAGATTTACTTCACAAGCAGATTGTGGATGTTCTTCAGAGAAACAAGGGAGACTGAAAATGACATTAGAAGAAGGTTTGACAATGTCAGAGAAGATATGAGGAAAAATATTACTTTGCCAAAGAAGAGTGATCCTGGGAAGTTTGCAATACCCTGTGTGGTACAAGGGATTGAATTTCCTCATGCACTATGTGACACTGGTTCATCAGTCAGCATCTTACCAAAGGTCATGGCAGACCATCTGGGCCTGCAAGTAGAGCCTTCACCAAAGATCTTCACCTTCGTGGATTACTCTCATCAAAACTCTGGAGGCTTCATCAGAGATCTGGAGGTACATATTGGTAATGCTATCGTCCCTGTGGATTTTCATGTCCTAGACATCAAGCTAAATTGGAACTCTTCCCTCTTACTTGGAAAATCATTTATGGCTACAGTAGGAGCCATATGTGACATGAACACCAACAGGATGTGCTTGACTATGATAGATACAGACGTCCACTACGACCCTGTCAAGCTTGGCAAACCACCAGCTAAATCAGTGGTAAAAGAAGATGATACTGGTATCATAGTAGTTTGTCATTGTGAAGTCGAGTACGAGACAAAGTACTCGGGATCGATCGACAACACTTTAACATCATCGATCGACACTCGCAAGTCATAGGAGATCGACAACAAATATATATCATCGATCGACAGAGACCCACCAGATGATGAACGCGATCTACCAGATCATTGCTACCCGAATTTCGCCATCCCACCCAGCCGAAAGAAAGATGATTACTCAGTAAGGAGTTGGGCAGATAGCGGATTTCATGAGAGCTTTGCAGTAGACATAGCCACCTCTTCCCACAGTGGAGACCACAGTGAAGAACAAGATGCAGACTATTGGGAAGAGAGAGCTTGGGAAAATTACTTGGAGAATGACAGATTTGCAAATCGATTCCCACAATCGATCGACATCAAACTCCCACCATCGATCGATTATCTACTTCATCCATCAAAACGACATCGTCCATCGATCGACATCGCCAGTATCACATCGATCGATATTAACTCGGACGACTTAAAGGACAAAATCGGAATTTCACCGATTATGGCAACACATGGGTATAAAAGGTTGACAACTCATGCCACGAAAATTCAAAACTTTTCACCTTCTACCCAGCAACTTCCAGCATTCAGAAACTCATCAATGGAGGACTGCAACAACATGAACATTCGATCCAACCGTGCAGCTATATGTGCACCATCGATCGCCACCACCACATCACCATCGATCGACGCCTTCAACAGAGCTCAACCTCGATCTCATGTACCTTATGATATCAGGAACGTTTCACTAATACCTGATGAATTTGGAATTTTCAGGGACACAGATGGCTATGCAAGAGCAATGGATGGAAGAGTTCTGCACATAAGCAGAGAAGACATAGCAGACATCCTCCAAGTTGCTAATGGACCAGAAAACCTGTTCACACATCAACGTAGCCATCCAGACATCCTAGCTCACGTCCAGGAACAACCACAACACCAACACAAGGGAGGATACAGTTCCTCAACACTTCGGTCAACCTAGGAATTCACCATCGATCGACGTCGTTTCAACACCATCGATCGACGGCGGATATCCCGGATCGATCGACATACCAAGAGTCAGATCGCCCGACAGACGATTGGAGTTTGGACGATATGCCTTCAATACTGATGGATCCAGAAGATTCAAATGGGAAGCAAAGGATGAATATGGTGTCTACAGAGATGAGTTTGGCTATGCTAGAGGAGTTGATGGTGAAATCATCGATGTTACCAAGGAGCAAGTAAAGAGGATTCTGGATAGAGCATCCTTTTATTCACAGAGGTTGCTTACGCCTTCCAGTACACACACGCCCTTACCATGCATACATACCACCACCAGTACCCTACAGTAGAGAGGAGATAGATGATATGGTGACTGATGTATGGAGAGCTCATGCACACCTTGAGGCAAACATGCACACATTGGTAGAAGACACTTTCCAGCCTTTGGATGTCATTTACAAGGACTTCCAGAATGATATGGCTGAGATAAGAGTGGAGCTTGGAAACATATTGACCATGCTTGAGAAAGAGGCTACGCCACCAGTATCGACCGACAGAGTACCTGTATCATCGATCGACATCGGCAAGACTACATCCATGGACCGACCAAAATGTTCATCGCCTAAGAAAGATGAATGGGAGGTTGCTTACATCAATACACGGATTGGAGACGTCTACAGCCCTATCAACAACAATGTCGAATGGTTAAGCAAGAGGATCGATCTTCTACAGAAAGAGCTAGCATCAATTCACAAGAAAGATCAAGCTAAGAATGCTACTTTTCCATCGATCGACACACAATCTTCACCGTCGATCGACACAAGGTTCGCAGAACTGAAAGATAGGATGAAAGCATACGTGAAGAAGCATGAAAATTTCAGTTCACCTATCTTGCGATTCCAAGACACACTGTCACAGCAGCTGAACGAGCTACAACAAGACTTGAGCATAGTTCAAGATCATCTTGGTCTTCGTGACAGAAATGCAACATCGATCGACAGGCCTAGACCAATATCGATCGACAGGCCTAGACCAATATTGATCGACAGCGAGCCACCACCAGCGAGAAGAGCATGCACTACAACAGAAGTTGATGAACTTAAACATAAGCTGTACGAGGCTATGGATGCTATGGAGAAGAGACTTAACGGGACCTGTGATACCATTGACTACACTGTTAACGAACGAGTTAACAGCCTATGAAGAACTACTCGCCATATGAAGGGCAATATACGTGCTCTGCAGTACCAAGGACAGTGCTCACAATCGATCGACACAATAGATTCTGAGTCGACCGACAGACCCCTCAGCGAAATGACCGACGCGCATCTCGTAGCATCGATCGACACCGAGTCTTTAACAAACCGAGATCAGTTTATTCTTGACAGGATCGATGCATTACAGAGTGAGCTGAAGGAATTGTCCGTACATACCTACCAGACCATCGACAGGAAGGTTGGCAACATCGAATACATTGAGAATTCTGTGAGGAAACTTCAAGATACAGTCCTCAAGATAGATAAGAAACAACTACGAGCGGATGATGCCACAAGAAGCTTCGTCGCCACATGGTTCGACAGTAGGAGACACAAGATTGATGATTGCTGTCTAGCAATCAGCAGTTTCTGCACCCCATGAGTCATTCACCTACCACAGTCAAGCTAAATGACTATAACAAAGCGCTGAGTGGGAGGCAACCCACTATTAGGTTTTCTTTTATTTTTCTTTATTTTATTTATTTTCATTTTTGCTTTTATTTTTTCGGATTTATTTTGCAGCTTTTATTAGATCCAAAGTAGAATGATGATTCCGTCGACCGACATTTACCATTCGTATCGCTCGACACCACACGACCATTACTAACGATCGACGTATACCACTACGAATCGATCGACACCTTGTCGATCAGGTTTATTCATTCTAACTTGTTATATTTATTAATTATGCTTTATTTTATTTACTTCACCACCGGCTGTGTTACACTGGGACAGTGTAATTTAAGTCTGGGGGGGGGGTTTACTAATATGTGTTTTTTATTTTGGTTTTTATTCAAATTGTTTTTCAAAATTATTTTTCGCATAAGTATTAAATAGGAACATTGATATAGATTTATATTTGATTGTCTGACCACTCTTTAGCACCATTCTAGATTACTGATTGCAAATAGTACTAAAGATTCTAAACTGGATCAACCTGTCACCATTATTCACTAGCTAAGATTGTTTGAAGGAACCAAAGCTGACCTCCAACACTAATACTGACTTATTTGCTTGTCTTGGGGCTTGGAAATCACTGGATCGGAATCCTCCTACAAGTCTGGAAGGTTAAAAGTCTGTGTGTTTCTCGTTCCCTTCCTTCTCTCTCTTCAGCGTCTCAAGATCTAAGTTTATGTTATAAAAGATTGAAATGATTTCTTGAGAGGCAGAGGGGTAGGAGTGTCTCCTGCGACCCCAGTATTATATATCTCAAGGATGATCACACATTGTGTAAACGAGGGATAGGTTGAGTACCAACCCCATTATTCGCTACACTTTGCCAAAAATGTAGTGAGTTACAATGCAAATGTCAATGAGATGGACTAGATGACCTATGTGGCATCGAAACCTGTTGAAATTGAAACTAATAAGAGATTCAGAGAAGAGAGATGAGGGGAGAAATGGATCAGAGAAGACTACATATGTGTTCAGATACTTGTTTGAGTTGAATCCATGTGTCCTTTGATCGATACTCCCAAGGTAAAGCCTCCACTTTTATTTTATGTTAAGAAATGAGGTTAGTAGAGGAGAATGTCAGATGAGATTTGCTAAGTTGTTGACTAGATGAGTTTGGTTGCTAAGCTAGGATAAAGCATAATGAACTTCTGTGATTAGGATGTTTAGACATGAATTGCAAACCCATAGAGTGATGACTTCAATATTTTGAATCTTTGAGTTCCTGCTGTTTTCAAACCTTTTCCAAAGACTACTGTTTTTGCTTGAGGACAAGCAAAGGAGTAAGTCTGGGGGAGGTTATATACCATGGATTTCACCAGATTTTAACCATGGTATATTAGTATTTTATTATATATTTAATCTGTTTTCTAGCCTGTTAGGTATGTTTTCAGGTTCAGGAGCATTTTGTGAGAAAGTGATGTTTTTGGTGCATTTTGGAGTGCAAGAGATGATACACCCGAGTTGACCATTCAAGACCAAGTCGGAAGTCAACATTGCGATTATAATCGATCGATACTCATCCTGAGTTGTCGATCGATGTAGCTGAGAAGATCCGCGTACTAGAAGATTATAATCGATCGATACACATCCTGTGTTGTCGATCGATATCGGAGACGAAATGGTTTAGCCGGCTACTTCACCAAGACCACCAAATTACGAGATTGCCCCTGACGGCAACCTTCGAAAGAAGCAAGCTTTTGACAACCCTCAAGAGAAAAGCAGAGAGTGTGAGAGAGAGACTAGAGTTTTTATTTGTTTTGAGAGATTTGACAGATTTCTCATCTCCTTTTGTATTTCTACTTTATTCTATATATGCAATTCTTTCATCTATCTATTGTTATGAATTGCTTAGCTATGTCTGAGTAGTCTACTTGTTAGATCTAGGGTTCAAATAGGTTTGTGGGATTAGCCCCAAACTATAATTGCTAAGTTGTGGTACTCATCAAATGGATTGCACCCTATGCTTGTTTTAGATTAGCTAACTAGAACATAGATCACTAGGATCTTTGATTATCTTGAATTATCCATTTGAACTTGCCTGTCTCCCGTTGAGAAGAGCGACAGCTCCTCCTTGAGACCTTGTTTTCATATTCGGCTCGCGCCTAGGCAGATCTAGAAGCTGTCGATCGATATCCCGACAGGTGAAACGATCGGCGCTGCGAAAGGTGTATCACTCGATATCTCAAAAGGATATCGATTGACTCTTTTTCTGCGCCAACATTACGACAGTTGAGGCCAGAGATCTAGATTATTTAACCAGTGATACTTCACTTGAGTTAAGCGGCTGAGATCTATAGTATCATGCAAGCAACTTGTTAAAGCATTTATAGAGATTATAATCTCCATTCCTGAATAGAAATCCTATGTCTAGCACTCTTTATCACATTTAAACAACTCATCATATTGTTAGTTAGAGCAACTACCTTGCTCATTTTAGGAATTGTTACTTTTATTTCCATCATATAAACCAACCTTGCCTAGGATTGATTAGTAAATTTTATTTAATTGGTTCCCTAACTCCTCGTGATATGATCCCTAAGTACTACAGGTGTACCTCTTATTTGAGAGAGTAAGCTCTACTGGGTAATTTGAGCACTATCAGGTTGATCAAAGACCTTCGGGCCTAACTGATCTTCGGATAAGATAAGAACTTCAGGGTTGAAGGATCTTTGAATCCAAATTCCAACCTTCGGGTTTGCCAAGAACCTCAGGGTTCAAAAGCATCAACCTCCGGGTTCGAGGTATCCATCGGGTTTAGTCACGATCCCTGGATCTAAGTATTAAACCTCAACACTCAGAAACCTCAGGGTTCAATGAGCAAACCTTCGGGTTCAATAAAACGGCCTTCTGGCCTAGGTAAAGGACATCAGGGTTCAAGGCCTTAAAAACTTCCGGGTTCTAGGGCTCAAGAACCCCAGGGTTCAAACCAAGCTAGAACTCTAGGGTTCTAAGCAAGGAACTTTCATTCCTAAACTAAAACTCAGGTTTTTAATAGATTACAAGGTCTAACGCTATTCTAATCATTTCAGGAATCAGTCAATTTATTAATAGGATCCAGGTCATAGACACTGATATCCTTCCAAGGGGTCAAACCTTACAAGGGTCCGGCCCTCACAGGGGGTCAATTCTTTCAAGGGTCCATCCCTTCCCACGAATCTATGCGTCTACCAGTACCTCCTTGCACTCTGAAGATACGAAGTTTGCTCGACAAGGACTATGCCCCCGGGCTGTCAGTGCAGCAATAGGATCCTACTATTAGATCCTAAAATTCCGCCTAGGAAATTGTGCTCTTTCCGAAGTAACCCGCGCTCAAAGGTCCTACGAATCCTTCCGGTCAAGAGACGACACGACAGAAGGAGACAAAAATAATGAATATTATTCGGTAATAAAACCATCAAAATTCAAGGGACCAGAAATGCATACGAAAAACACTGTCTTAGCAAGGACATACCACACGGGGCCGCTATTACAAGAAAAAGTTAAAATATCCTTCAAGACCTGCCACGCCTCGATGAAGGAATAGCTGGCCGTCCTCAAAGGAAGGAGGTTTGGTACCCTAGAATTCCGCCTCAGCCAAAACCACCGTTTTTGTACTGGGAAACTCCTTGTGCAAGTTCCATCTCTGGGCCTGCCCTTTGAGCCACTCTCTCATTACTTCCTAACGGGTGACGATCCTCGCACCGTTCACAGCCAAAGTCGTCATGTTTTTGGAAGTCTCTGCCTCCGTTCGTAGTTCAACGATTGTCTCCTCCAACTCTTGCTTCTCTCGGCTCAATTGAAGCGATTCAGCTGAAGCAATTTCTATTGAACTTTCGATGGCCCGGATCTTCGCTTGAAGGTCCCTCAGCTCCAGTTCCTTTGCGATACGCCTACTCTTCTCCTCAGATAACTGACGGGATAGTTCCGAAACCTCATCTCGATTCATAGACGAACCCTCCTCCACTATTCGGTCCTTCAGATGATGCAAATGAGAAAGGACCTGTGCAGGAAAACCAGTTTCATAAGCTACGGATTCACAATATAAGATCCTATTTGTACCTCACCTATAAGTTCTGCTATCGGAACTCATAAAAGGAGCGTCCGTAAAAACCATCTACGTACGAAGTTCCATCGGTAATGAGATAAAAACGTATCTTTCCGGCCATTTCTTCACAAAAGCCAGTCCCTTACGATCAGTCTTGGGAAGCTCCTCAACTATGGGAAGCCCAGATCTTGGACGAAGGTGAAACCACCCCTCATGTCCATTAATCGGAGCCAGATTATAAGCGAAGAGTATTTCATTAACTCCAAAAGCCAGGCCCTCTTCATCTCCGAGGTTTTGGATGGCTATAAAGATGCGCCAGGCTGGAGGATTAAGCTGAGACGGAGAGATATGGAAATAGTTGCAGAGAGACTCACTATCAACAACGGTACGTCACCCCTGAAGCCAGATTCGAAGAAAGCTACGTAAATAGCAATCTCCTCGGGTATACCACCGGAAGCATGTTTCGATAATCCGGGAATGCGAAGGACAACATAAGAGGGAAGCGAATACTTTTTTGGCCAATCGCACAGCTCATCCTCTCTAACCGTAGATACGGGACCAACTTGCAGGGATCCCGAAGAAACAAACGATAAGGGAGCTGGGGTCAGAGGATTCTGTACTTCTTTACCGTGGCGTGACGGTGGACCGCTGGATCTGGACAACGAGGAGTTTGTTCTCTTCTCCGACTTGCTTACTTCTGCTATTGAAAAGCTTCGGGGATTGGCACGCGAAATGGCAAGATCCGAGGGTAAAAGATGGGAAGACGTTACAAGAAGACAATAGTATATATATATAAAAGAAAAGAGAGCCGTTGGATATTTTTCTCGGGAAATCCGCCGATCTGAGATCTCGGAATTCCCAAGAATGGGCTCGGGAAATTCAAATTCAAAAGAACCCCGCTCCCCAGATCTCTTAGAGTTAAGACGCGGTCTTCAAAAGGAAAGTGAGATCCAAGAGGGAAGATTAGAGCGATCATGGACGATCCGAAGGACCTTTTAGTAATCGGGTCGGGAAACTCAAGGCCTCAATAAATTATCTCAATCCTCATCAAGGTCCCGGCCTGACCCACTGCAAGGAGACAAGGTGCTCAAGGAATACTCCATCCTAAGAGAAAACTACCAAGATTCAAGAAGCACAAGTTATCCCTTGATTTCCACGAGCAAATCAAGGAATAAGGGGCAAATTGTTGAGGAAAAATATCCAGACATAAGTTTTCTCCAGCTTCCAGATAGGCCCTCGACTTCCGGACCCTTGCTCAAGAAGAAACCAGGGACCGACCCCTGCCTTAGGTCCGACCCCCTTGATCGGACCGACCCTTGAAGCAAAATAGAAGTTTTCCGCCTAAGGGAAACTTCAATTTTTCCGATTATGGAAGAGTTCTATTACTTGAAGCCGACATCTACAAAAATAAAAGGGGAGCCCAAACCCTAGAATAAGGGATCGCCTTGAGGTGATACTGCTAGTGAGGGGAACTTCAACACTAGGAATCCAATAGAGGCTGTGAGACTTATTGAGAACCTAGCCAACAACAGCATCACCAAGAACACTGACTCTGATAAGAAGAAATCGGTTGCAGCCGTCGGGGAAGACCAGATGAATGAAGTCAGAGCCAAGATAGATGCTTTACATGCATTTCTGGGGCAGCCAGTCTGCTCAGTTGAAGAAGGAGAGGCTAGAGAAGATGATACAGAGGAAGATGTGAACTACATTGGAGGTACTGGATTTCAGAGATATGGAAACCAGAGTGGAAACAGAAACTTTTTTGGCAGTGGTCAGAAGAGTAAACCATAGTTCACAGTATCAGAAACCCTTCACCAACACAAGGAATTACGGCAACTCAGCTTACCAAAACCCACCGCCACCCACCCAGGAGAGTAAGTTTGATGCCATGATTGATAGAGTTCTGGAAGGTCAGCAGAAGCTTACAATAGACTTCAATGGGAAGATTGATTCTATCTTCAACAATCTGACCACAAGGATAAACACCATTTGCACTCAAGTTAAGAAACTTGAGACACAGATTGTCCAGACTGAAGACTCTATCAGGAGGATTGGAACTTCTAAGGAAGTAGGGGAAGGAAAGAGGAAACACCACGTGAATGCTATCATAGATGATGATTTCTGGCAAGTGGTGAAACATGAGAAGCTACAAGATGGAGACTTTGAAGTGGAGAGTTCACTAAGTCTCGGTGGATCACAATGGTGTCGATCGACACCAACTAGTCCTCATCGATCGACATCAACGATGTCATTTCCGGATACGACTGCAGATTGCAACGCGGTTAGGATATTGACACATGCTGAATTCACGGCTTCTCATCCATACCCACCCACCCATACCTACAAAGATATCGACCGACGAGACGAGCCACTCATCGATCGACACAAAAACGAGAAACGTATCGATCGACCCTTTTCTCCACCTATCGATCGACACGCACCTCTCACATACCGAGTGCAACTACCATCGATAGACAACAACCGAATCAATGCACTCAGACCCACACCGAAACCACAAACTAACCCTACAGAGATTACTGGTAACCCTTCAGACACTACACCTACATCAGAGGGAACTGAAGGAAGAAGGTTAAGGAGTAGGAAGGAGAAGATTCCTAAGAACCTTAAGAGGGCAGCTAATGAAAAGGAGATTGATGGTTTCACTAAGAGAGTTATCAGAATCCCACCAGAGAAACCTTTTGAGGAGATTTACTTCACAAGCAGATTGTGGATGTTCTTCAGAGAAACAAGGGAGACTGAAAATGACATTAGAAGAAGGTTTGACAATGTCATAGAAGATATGAGGAAAAATATTACTTTGCCAAAGAAGAGTGATCCTGGGAAGTTTGCAATACCCTGTGTGGTACAAGGGATTGAATTTCCTCATGCACTATGTGACACTGGTTCATCAGTCAGCATCTTACCAAAGGTCATGGCAGACCATCTGGGCCTGCAAGTAGAGCCTTCACCAAAGATCTTCACCTTCGTGGATTACTCTCATAAAAACTCTGGAGGCTTCATCAGAGATCTGGAGGTACATATTGGTAATGCTATCGTCCCTATGGATTTTCATGTCCTAGACATCAAGCTAAATTGGAACTCTTCCCTCTTACTTGGAAAATCATTTATGGCTACAGTAGGAGCCATATGTGACATGAACACCAACAGGATGTGCTTGACTATGATAGATACAGACGTCCACTACGACCCTGTCAAGCTTGGCAAACCACCAGCCAAATCAGTGGTAAAAGAAGATGATACTGGTATCATAGTAGTTTGTCATTGTGAAGTCGAGTACGAGACAAAGTACTCGGGATCGATCGACAACACTTTAACATCATCGATCGACACTCGCAAGTCATAGGAGATCGACAACAAATATATATCATCGATCGACAGAGACCCACCAGATGATGAACGCGATCTACCAGATCATTGCTACCCGAAATTCGCCATCCCACCCAGCCGAAAGAAAGATGATTACTCAGTAAGGAGTTGGGCAGATAGCGGATTTCATGAGAGCTTTGCAGTAGACATAGCCACCTCTTCCCACAGTGGAGACCACAGTGAAGAACAAGATGCAGACTATTGGGAAGAGAGAGCTTGGGAAAATTACTTGGAGAATGACAGATTTGCAAATCGATTCCCACAATCGATCGACATCAAACTCCCACCATCGATCGATTATCTACTTCATCCATCAAAACGACATCGTCCATCGATCGACATCGCCAGTATCACATCGATCGATATTAACCCGGACGACTTAAAGGACAAAATCGGAATTTCACCGATTATGGCAACACATGGGTATAAAAGGTTGACAACTCATGCCACGAAAATTCAAAACTTTTCACCTTCTACCCAGCAGCTTCCAGCATTCAGAAACTCATCAATGGAGGACTGCAACAACATGAACATTCGATCCAACCGTGCAGCTATATGCGCACCATCGATCGCCACCACCACATCACCATCGATCGACGCCTTCAACAGAGCTCAACCTCGATCTCATGTACCTTATGATATCAGGAACGTTTCACTAACACCTGATGAATTTGGAATTTTCAGGGACACAGATGGCTATGCAAGAGCAATGGATGGAAGAGTTCTGCACATAAGCAGAGAAGACATAGCAGACATCCTCCAAGTTGCTAATGGACCAGAAAACCTGTTCACACATCAACGTAGCCATCCAGACATCCTAGCTCACGTCCAGAACAACCACAACACCAACACAAGGGAGGATACAGTTCCTCAACACTTCGGTCAACCTAGGAATTCACCATCGATCGACGTCGTTTCAACACCATCGATCGACGGCGGATATCCCGGATCGATCGACAGACCAAGAGTCAGATCGCCCGACAGACGATTGGAGTTTGGACGATATGCCTTCAATACTGATGGATTCAGAAGATTCAAATGGGAAGCAAAGGATGAATATGGTGTCTACAGAGATGAGTTTGGCTATGCTAGAGGAGTTGATGGTGAAATCATCCATGTTACCAAGGAGCAAGTAAAGAGGATTCTGGATAGAGCATCCTTTTTTTCACAGAGGTTCCTTACGCCTTCCAGTACACACACGCCCTTACCATGCATACATACCACCACCAGTACCCTACAGTAGAGAGGAGATAGATGATATGGTGACTGATGTATGGAGAGCTCATGCACACCTTGAGGCAAACATGCACACATTGGTAGAAGACACTTTCCAGCCTTTGGATGTCATTTACAAGGACTTCCAGAATGATATGGCTGAGATAAGAGTGGAGCTTGGAAACATATTGACCATGCTTGAGAAAGAGGCTACGCCACCAGTATCGACCGACAGAGTACCTGTATCATCGATCGACATCGGCAAGACTACATCCATGGACCGACCAAAATGTTCATCGCCTAAGAAAGATGAATGGGAGGTTGCTTACATCAATACACGGATTGGAGACGTCTACAGCCCTATCAACAACAATGTCGAATGGTTAAGCAAGAGGATCGATCTTCTACAGAAAGAGCTAGCATCAATTCACAAGAAAGATCAAGCTAAGAATGCTACTTTTCCGTCGATCGACACACAATCTTCACCGTCGATCGACACAAGGTTCGCAGAACTGGAAGATAGGATGAAAGCATACGTGAAGAAGCATGAAAATTTCAGTTCACCTATCTTGCGATTCCAAGACACACTGTCACAGCAGCTGAACGAGCTACACCAAGACTTGAGCATAGTTCAAGATCATCTTGGTCTTCATGACAGAAATGCAACATCGATCGACAGGCCTAGACCAATATCGATCGACAGGCCTAGACCAATATCGATCGACAGCGAGCCACCACCAGCGAGAAGAACATGCACTACAACAGAAGTTGATGAACTTAAACATAAGCTGTACGAGGCTATGGATGCTATGGAGAAGAGACTTAATAACGAACGAGTTAACAGCCTATGAAGAACTACTCGCCATATGAAGGGCAATATACGGGCTCTGCAGTACCAAGGACAGTGCTCACAATTCATCGACACAATAGATTCTGAGTCGACCGACAGACCCCTCAGCGAAATGACCGACGCGCATCTCGTAGCATCGATCGACACCGAGTCTTTAACAAACCGAGATCAGTTTATTCTTGACAGGATCGATGCATTACAGAGTGAGCTGAAGGAATTGTCCGTACATACCTACCAGACCATCGACAGGAAGGTTGGCAACATCGAATACATTGAGAATTCTGTGAGGAAACTTCAAGATACAGTCCTCAAGATAGATAAGAAACAACTACGAGCGGATGATGCCACAAGAAGCTTCGTCGCCACATGGTTCGACAGTAGGAGACACAAGATTGATGATTGCTGTCTAGAAATCAGCAGTTTCTGCACCCCATGAGTCACTCACCTACCACAGTCAAGCTAAATGACTATAACAAAGCGCTGAGTGGGAGGCAACCCACTATTAGGTTTTCTTTTATTTTTCTTTATTTTATTTATTTTCATTTTTGCTTTTATTTTTTCGGATTTATTTTGCAGCTTTTATTAGATCCAAAGTAGAATGATGATTCCGTCGACCGACATTTACCATTCGTATCGCTCGACACCACACGACCATTACTAACGATCGACGTATACCACTACGAATCGATCGACACCTTGTCGATCAGGTTTATTCATTCTAACTTGTTATATTTATTAATTATGCTTTATTTTATTTACTTCACCACCGGCTGTGTTACACTGGGACAGTGTAATTTAAGTCTGGGGGGGGGGGTTTACTAATATGTGTTTTTTATTTTGGTTTTTATTCAAATTGTTTTTCAAAATTATTTTTCGCATAAGTATTAAATAGGAACATTGATATAGATTTATATTTGATTGTCTGACCACTCTTTAGCACCATTCTAGATTACTGATTGCAAATAGTATAAAGATTCTAAAATGGATCAACCTGTCACCATTATTCACTAGCTAAGATTGTTTGAAGGAACCAAAGCTGACCTCCAACACTAATACTGACTTATTTGCTTGTCTTGGGGCTTGGAAATCACTGGATCGGAATCCTCCTACAAGTCTGGAAGGTTAAAAGTCTGTGTGTTTCTCGTTCCCTTCCTTCTCTCTCTTCAGCGTCTCAAGATCTAAGTTTATGTTATAAAAGATTGAAATGATTTCATGAGAGGCAGATGGGTAGGAGTGTCTCCTGCGACCCCAGTATTATATATCTTAAGGATGATCACACATTGTGTAAACGAGGGATAGGTTGAGTACCAACCCCATTATTCGCTACACTTTGCCAAAAATGTGTGAGTTACAATGCAAATGTCAATGAGATGGACTAGATGACCTATGTGGCATCGAAACCTGTTGAAATTGAAACTAATAAGAGATTCAGAGAAGAGAGATGAGGGGAGAAATGGATCAGAGAAGACTACATATGTGTTCAGATACTTGTTTGAGTTGAATCCATGTGTCCTTTGATCGATACTCCCAAGGTAAAGCCTCCACTTTTATTTTATGTTAAGAAATAAGGTTAGTAGAGGGGAATGTCAGATGAGATTTGCTAAGTTGTTGACTAGATGAGTTTGGTTGCTAAGCTAGGATAAAGCATAATGAACTTCTGTGATTAGGATGTTTAGACATGAATTGCAAACCCATAGAGTGATGACTTCAATATTTTGAATCTTTGAGTTCCTGCTGTTTTCAAACCTTTTCCAAAGACTACTGTTTTTGCTTGAGGACAAGCAAAGGAGTAAGTCTGGGGGAGGTTATATACCATGGATTTCACCAGTTTTTAACCATGGTATATTAGTATTTTATTATATATTTAATCTGTTTTCTAGCCTGTTACGTATGTTTTCAGGTTCAGGAGCATTTTGTGAGAAAGTGATGTTTTTGGAGCATTTTGGAGTGCAAGAGATGATACACCCGAGTTGACCATTCAAGACCAAGTCGGAAGTCAACATTGCGATTATAATCGATCGATACTCATCCTGAGTTGTCGATCGATGTAGCTGAGAAGATCCGCGTACTAGAAGATTATAATCGATCGATACACATCCTGTGTTGTCGATCGATATCGGAGACGAAATGGTTTAGCCGGCTACTTCACCAAGACCACCAAATTACGAGATTGCCCCTGACGAGTTTTTAACCTAATGGAAATGCTTAAATATTCCTGCTAAGTGTTTTTTGACGGCAACCTTCGAAAGAAGCAAGCTTTTGACAACCCTCAAGAGAAAAGCAGAGAGTGTGAGAGAGAGACTAGAGTTTTTATTTGTTTTGAGAGATTTGACAGATTTCTCATCTCCTTTTGTATTTCTACTTTATTCTATACTAGAGCTTGACCCGCTCGCCCGAGCGGGTATTTATTTTTAATTTGTAAGTTAATTTTTGTTTTATATAAATGATATTCATATATTTATAAGTTAAACATATATCTTGTGGTTGATCCATGAGACTTCGCGGATATTTGTTTTTACGTTTTTATAAGTATTTTTTGTATAAATGTTATAATATATTTAATGAATCAGTCAAAATAGTTGAGGTCTATGTTTCCTATATTTAGTCGTCTGCATAAATCAATAGTATTGATGATACTACTGTGAATATAATATTTTTTGTTTAGCTAGATTATAGAAAGTATTATCTAAATGCTAAATCTATTGTATATGGTTTCATTTAGAATATTGATAGTATAGAGTTGTCAGAAAAAAAGATAGCATAGATTACTGAAAATAGTTTAGTCCAATTATATAGAAAGATTATGATTTAACTAACAAATGATTGAGTTTTTAATAAATATGAAATATTCTTAAATATTTTTTGTCATAAAAACTGATTATGTTTGTTATTTATGATTTTAAATAAATAGCAAAATTTTGTAACAATAAAATCATTAGTTATGATTTTGAAGAATGTGTGGAGGGGTGTTTTTATAATATGGGTAACCTAAAATTTGAGTAGTATATCTATTTGATGCTTTAAACACACATAAAGAATAATAAATTTGATAAACATTTTTAAAATGCAAAACATATATTTGTGAAAAAAGAAGAGTTACAGTGGGTGGACATTTGGTATTAATTTTTATAAGGGTGTAAACCAACTAATCATGAGGTTTGGTAAATACTGTCGAGAAAAATAGTTTCGTGAAGTTAAGTTGGATTCAGTGAACAATTCTATTATTTTGGTATAAATGTGTTAATTGGTTTGGTAAATACTCTCGAGAATAATAGTTTCCTATATTAGCTTTTTTTTTTGGTATAAATGTGTTAATTGGTTTCCTATATTAACTCCATGAAAATTAATGACAACAGTTTGGTTTTATTTTGATTTTTTATTAAAAAAAAAAAATTAATCTAATGGCATAGGTATGTAATTATTGAGAAAAATTTAGGATTATTTCCAACTTGTACTTCAGTTTTAATAGATTAGATATGCAATTCTTTCATCTATCTATTGTTATGAATTGCTTAGCTATGTCTGAGTAGTCTACTTGTTAGATCTAGGGTTCAAATAGGTTTGTGGGATTAGCCCCAAACTATAATTGCTAAGTTGTGGTACTCATCAAATGGATTGCACCCTATGCTTGTTTTAGATTAGCTAACTAGAACATAGATCACTAGGATCTTTGATTATCTTGAATTATCCATTTGAACTTGCCTGTCTCCCGTTGAGAAGAGCGACAGCTCCTCCTTGAGACCTTGTTTTCATATTCGGCTCGCGCCTAGGCAGATCTAGAAGCTGTCGATCGATATCCTGACAGGTGAAACGATCGGCGCTGCGAAAGGTGTATCACTCGATATCTCAAAAGGATATCGATTGACTCTTTTTCTGCGCCAACATTACGACAGTTGAGGCCAGAGATCTAGATTATTTAACCAGTGATACTTCACTTGAGTTAAGCGGCTGAGATCTATAGTATCATGCAAGCAACTTGTTAAAGCATTTATAGAGATTATAGTCTCCATTCCTGAATAGAAACCCTATGTCTAGCACTCTTTATCACATTTAAACAACCCATCATATTGTTAGTTAGAGCAACTACCTTGCTCATTTTAGGAATTGTTACTTTTATTTCCATCATATAAACCAACCTTGCGTAGGATTGATTAGTAAATTTTATTTAATTGGTTCCCTAGCTCCTCGTGATATGATCCCTAAGTACTACAGGTGTACCTCTTATTTGAGAGAGTAAGCTCTACTGGGTAATTTGAGCACTATCAGGTTGATCAAAGACCTTCGGGCCTAACTGATCTTCGGATAAGATAAGAACTTCAGGGTTGAAGGATCTTTGAATCCAAATTCCAACCTTCGGGTTTGCCAAGAACCTCAGGGTTCAAAAGCATCAACCTCCGGGTTCGAGGTATCCATCGGGTTTAGTCACGATCCCTGGATCTAAGTATTAAACCCCAACACTCAGAAACCTCAGGGTTCAATGAGCAAACCTTCGGGTTCAATAAAACGGCCTTCTGGCCTAGGTAAAAGACATCAGGGTTCAAGGCCTTAAAAACTTCCGGGTTCTAGGGCTCAAGAACCCCAGGGTTCAAACCAAGCTAGAACTCTAGGGTTCTAAGCAAGGAACTTTCATTCCTAAACTAAAACTCAGGTTTTTAATAGATTACAAGGTCTAACGCTATTCTAATCATTTCAGGAATCAGTCAATTTATTAATAGGATCCAGGTCATAGACACTGATATCCTTCCAAGGGGTCAAACCTTACAAGGGTCCGGCCCTCACAGGGGGTCAATTCTTTCAAGGGTCCATCCCTTCCCACGAATCTATGCGTCTACCAGTACCTCCTTGCACTCTGAAGATACGAAGTTTGCTCGACAAGGACTATGCCCCCGGGCTGTCAGTGCAGCAATAGGATCCTACTCTTAGATCCTAAAATTCCGCCTAGGAAATTGTGCTCTTTCCGAAGTAACCCGCGCTCAAAGGTCCTACGAATCCTTCCGGTCAAGAGACGACACGACAGAAGGAGACAAAAATAATGAATATTATTCGGTAATAAAACCATCAAAATTCAAGGGACCAGAAATGCATACGAAAACACTGTCTTAGCAAGGACATACCACACGGGGCCGCTATTACAAGAAAAAGTTAAAATATCCTTCAAGACCTGCCACGCCTCGATGAAGGAATAGCTGGCCGTCCTCAAAGGAAGGAGGTTTGGTACCCTAGAATTCCGCCTCAGCCAAAACCACCGTTTTTGTACTGGGAAACTCCTTGTGCAAGTTCCATCTCTGGGCCTGCCCTTTGAGCCACTCTCTCATTACTTCCTAACGGGCGACGATCCTCGCACCGTTCACAGCCAAAGTCGTCATGTTTTTGGAAGTCTCTGCCTCCGTTCGTAGTTCAACGATTGTCTCCTCCAACTCTTGCTTCTCTCGGCTCAATTGAAGCGATTCAGCTGAAGCAATTTCTATTGAACTTTCGATGGCCCGGATCTTCGCTTGAAGGTCCCTCAGCTCCAGTTCCTTTGCGATACGCCTACTCTTCTCCTCAGATAACTGACGGGATAGTTCCGAAACCTCATCTCGATTCATAGACGAACCCTCCTCCACTATTCGGTCCTTCAGATGATGCAAATGAGAAAGGACCTGTGCAGGAAAACCAGTTTCATAAGCTACGGATTCACAATATAAGATCCTATTTGTACTTCACCTATAAGTTCTGCTATCGGAACTCATAAAAGGAGCGTCCGTAAAAACCATCTACGTACGAAGTTCCATCGGTAATGAGATCCTGAGAGAGTCATAAAAACGTATCTTTCCGGCCATTTCTTCACAAAAGCCAATCCCTTACGATCAGTCTTGGGAAGCTCCTCAACTATGGGAAGCCCAGATCTTGGACGAAGGTGAAACCACCCCTCATGTCCATTAATCGGAGCCAGATTATAAGCGAAGAGTATTTCATTAACTCCAAAAGCCAGGCCCTCTTCGTCTCCGAGGTTTTGGATGGCTATAAAGATGCGCCAGGCTGGAGGATTAAGATGAGACGGAGAGATATGGAAATAGTTGCAGAGAGACTCACTATCAACAACGGTACGTCACCCCTGAAGCCAGATTCGAAGAAAGCTTCGTAAATAGCAATCTCCTCGGGTATACCACCGGAAACATGTTTCGATAATCCGGGAATGCGAAGGACAACATAAGAGGGAAGCGAATACTTTTTTGGCCAATCGCACAGCTCATCCTCTCTAACCGTAGATACGGGACCAACTTGCAGGGATCCCGAAGAGACAAACGATAAGGGAGCTGGGGTCAGAGGATTCTGTACTTCTTTACCGTGGCGTGACGGTGGACCACTGGATCTGGACAACGAGGAGTTTGTTCTCTTCTCCGACTTGCTTACTTCTGCTATTGAAAAGCTTCGGGGATTGGCACGCGAAATGGCAAGATCCGAGGGTAAAAGATGGGAAGACGTTACAAGAAGACAATAGTATATATATATAAAAGAAAAGAGAGCCGTTGGATATTTTTCTCGGGAAATCCGCCGATCTGAGATCTCGGAATTCCCAAGAATGGGCTCGGGAAATTCAAATTCAAAAGAACCCCGCTCCCCAGATCTCTTAGAGTTAAGACGCGGTCTTCAAAAGGAAAGTGAGATCCAAGAGGGAAGATTAGAGCGATCATGGACGATCCGAAGGACCTTTTAGTAATCGGGTCGGGAAACTCAAGGCCTCAATAAATTATCTCAATCCTCATCAAGGTCCCGGCCTGACCCACTGCAAGGAGACAAGGTGCTCAAGGAATACTCCATCCTAAGAGAAAACTACCAAGATTCAAGAAGCACAAGTTATCCCTTGATTTCCACGAGCAAATCAAGGAATAAGGGGCAAATTGTTGGGGAAAAATATCCAGACATAAGTTTTCTCCAGCTTCCAGATAGGCCCTCGACTTCCGGACCCTTGCTCAAGAAGAAACCAGGGACCGACCCCTGCCTTAGGTCCGACCCCCTTGATCGGACCGACCCTTGAAGCAAAATAGAAGTTTTCCGCCTAAGGGAAACTTCAATTTTTCCGATTATGGAAGAGTTCTATTACTTGAAGCCAACATCTACAAAAATAAAAGGGGAGCCCAAACCCTAGAATAAGGGATCGCCTTGAGGTATCAGATGGCTCTTGATACTGCTAGTGAGGGGAACTTCAACACTAGGAATCCAATAGAGGCTGTGAGACTTATTGAGAACCTAGCCAACAGCAGCATCACCAAGAACACTGACTCTGATAAGAAGAAATCGGTTGCAGCCGTCGGGGAAGACCAGATGAATGAAGTCAGAGCCAAGATAGATGCTTTACATGCATTTCTGGGGCAGCCAGTCTGCTCAGTTGAAGAAGGAGAGGCTAGAGAAGATGATACAGAGGAAGATGTGAACTACATTGGAGGTACTGGATTTCAGAGATATGGAAACCAGAGTGGAAACAGAAACTTTTTTGGCAGTGGTCAGAAGAGTAAACCATAGTTCACAGTATCAGAAACCCTTCACCAACACAAGGAATTATGGCAACTCAGCTTACCAAAACCCACCGCCACCCACCCAGGAGAGTAAGTTTGATGCCATGATTGATAGAGTTCTGGAAGGCCAGCAGAAGCTTACAATAGACTTCAATGGGAAGATTGATTCTGTCTTCAACAATCTGACCACAAGGATAAACACCATTTGCACTCAAGTTAAGAAACTTGAGACACAGATTGTCCAGACTGAAGACTCTATCAGGAGGATTGGAACTTCTAAGGAAGTAGGGGAAGGAAAGAGGAAACACCACGTGAATGCTATCATAGATGATGATTTCTGGCAAGTGGTGAAACATGAGAAGCTACAAGATGGAGACTTTGAAGTGGAGAGTTCACTAAGTCTCGGTGGATCACAATGGTGTCGATCGACACCAACTAGTCCTCATCGATCGACATCAACGATGTCATTTCCGGATACGACTGCAGATTGCAACGCGGTTAGGATATTGACACATGCTGAATTCACGGCTTCTCATCCATACCCACCCACCCATACCTACAAAGATATCGACCGACGAGACGAGCCACTCATCGATCGACACAAAAACGAGAAACGTATCGATCGACCCTTTTCTCCACCTATCGATCGACACGCACCTCTCACATACCGAGTGCAACTACCATCGATAGACAACAACCGAATCAATGCACTCAGACCCACACCGAAACCACAAACTAACCCTACAGAGATTACTGGTAACCCTTCAGACACTACACCTACATCAGAGGGAACTGAAGGAAGAAGGTTAAGGAGTAGGAAGGAGAAGATTCCTAAGAACCTTAAGAGGGCAGCTAATGAAAAGGAGATTGATGGTTTCACTAAGAGAGTTATCAGAATCCCACCAGAGAAACCTTTTGAAGAGATTTACTTCACAAGCAGATTGTGGATGTTCTTCAGAGAAACAAGGGAGACTGAAAATGACATTAGAAGAAGGTTTGACAATGTCAGAGAAGATATGAGGAAAAATATTACTTTGCCAAAGAAGAGTGATCCTGGAAAGTTTGCAATACCCTGTGTGGTACAAGGGATTGAATTTCCTCATGCACTATGTGACACTGGTTCATCAGTCAGCATCTTACCAAAGGTCATGGCAGACCATCTGGGCCTGCAAGTAGAGCCTTCACCAAAGATCTTCACCTTCGTGGATTACTCTCATAAAAACTCTGGAGGCTTCATCAGAGATCTGGAGGTACATATTGGTAATGCTATCGTCCCTGTGGATTTTCATGTCCTAGACATCAAGCTAAATTGGAACTCTTCCCTCTTACTTGGAAAATCATTTATGGCTACAGTAGGAGCCATATGTGACATGAACACCAACAGGATGTGCTTGACTATGATAGATATAGACGTCCACTACGACCCTGTCAAGCTTGGCAAACCACCAGCCAAATCAGTGGTAAAAGAAGATGATACTGGTATCATAGTAGTTTGTCATTGTGAAGTCGAGTACGAGACAAAGTACTCGGGATCGATCGACAACACTTTAACATCATCGATCGACACTCGCAAGTCATACATAGGAGATCGACAACAAATATATATCATCGATCGACAGAGACCCACCAGATGATGAACGCGATCTACCAGATCATTGCTACCCGAATTTCGCCATCCCACCCAGCCGAAAGAAAGATGATTACTCAGTAAGGAGTTGGGCAGATAGCGGATTTCATGAGAGCTTTACAGTAGATATAGCCACCTCTTCCCACAGTGGAGACCACAATGAAGAACAAGATGCAGACTATTGGGAAGAGAGAGCTTGGGAAAATTACTTGGAGAATGACAGATTTGCAAATCGATTCCCACAATCGATCGACATCAAACTCCCACCATCGATCGATTATCTACTTCATCCATCAAAACGACATCGTCCATCGATCGACATCGCCAGTATCACATCGATCGATATTAACCCGGACGACTTAAAGGACAAAATCGGAATTTCACCGATTATGGCAACACATGGGTATAAAAGGTTGACAACTCATGCCACGAAAATTCAAAACTTTTCACCTTCTACCCAGCAGCTTCCAGCATTCAGAAACTCATCAATGGAGGACTGCAACAACATGAACATTCGATCCAACCGTGCAGCTATATGCGCACCATCGATCGCCACCACCACATCACCATCGATCGACGCCTTCAACAGAGCTCAACCTCGATCTCATGTACCTTATGATATCAGGAACGTTTCACTAACACCTGATGAATTTGGAATTTTCAGGGACACAGATGGCTATGCAAGAGCAATGGATGGAAGAGTTCTGCACATAAGCAGAGAAGACATAGCAGACATCCTCCAAGTTGCTAATGGACCAGAAAACCTGTTCACACATCAACGTAGCCATCCAGACATCCTAGCTCACGTCCAGAACAACCACAACACCAACACAAGGGAGGATACAGTTCCTCAACACTTCGGTCAACCTAGGAATTCACCATCGATCGACGTCGTTTCAACACCATCGATCGACGGCGGATATCCCGGATCGATCGACAGACCAAGAGTCAGATCGCCCGACAGACGATTGGAGTTTGGACGATATGCCTTCAATACTGATGGATCCAGAAGATTCAAATGGGAAGCAAAGGATGAATATGGTGTCTACAGAGATGAGTTTGGCTATGCTAGAGGAGTTGATGGTGAAATCATCCATGTTACCAAGGAGCAAGTAAAGAGGATTCTGGATAGAGCATCCTTTTTTTCACAGAGGTTGCTTACGCCTTCCAGTACACCATGCATACATACCACCACCAGTACCCTACAGTAGAGAGGAGATAGATGATATGGTGACTGATGTATGGAGAGCTCATGCACACCTTGAGGCAAACATGCACACATTGGTAGAAGACACTTTCCAGCCTTTGGATGTCATTTACAAGGACTTCCAGAATGATATGGCTGAGATAAGAGTGGAGCTTGGAAACATATTGACCATGCTTGAGAAAGAGGCTACGCCACCAGTATCGACCGACAGAGTACCTGTATCATCGATCGACATCGGCAAGACTACATCCATGGACCGACCAAAATGTTCATCGCCTAAGAAAGATGAATGGGAGGTTGCTTACATCAATACACGGATTGGAGACGTCTACAGCCCTATCAACAACAATGTCGAATGGTTAAGCAAGAGGATCGATCTTCTACAGAAAGAGCTAGCATCAATTCACAAGAAAGATCAAGCTAAGAATGCTACTTTTCCATCGATCGACACACAATCTTCACCGTCGATCGACACAAGGTTCACAGAACTGGAAGATAGGATGAAAGCATACGTGAAGAAGCATGAAAATTTCAGTTCACCTATCTTGCGATTCCAAGACACACTGTCACAGCAGCTGAACGAGCTACAACAAGACTTGAGCATAGTTCAAGATCATCTTGGTCTTCGTGACAGAAATGCAACATCGATCGACAGGCCTAGACCAATATCGATCGACAGGCCTAGACCAATATCGATCGACAGCGAGCCACCACCAGCGAGAAGAGCATGCACTACAACAGAAGTTGATGAACTTAAACATAAGCTGTACAAGGCTATGGATGCTATGGAGAAGAGACTTAACGGGACCTGTGATACCATTGACTACACTGTTAACGAACGAGTTAACAGCCTATGAAGAACTACTCGCCATATGAAGGGCAATATACGTGCTCTGCAGTACCAAGGACAGTGCTCACAATCGATCGACACAATAGATTCTGAGTCGACCGACAGACCCCTCAGCGAAATGACCGACGCGCATCTCGTAGCATCGATCGACACCGAGTCTTTAACAAACCGAGATCAGTTTATTCTTGATAGGATCGATGCATTACAGAGTGAGCTGAAGGAATTGTCCGTACATACCTACCAGACCATCGACAGGAAGGTTGGCAACATCGAATACATTGAGAATTCTGTGAGGAAACTTCAAGATACAGTCCTCAAGATAGATAAGAAACAACTACGAGCGGATGATGCCACAAGAAGCTTCGTCGCCACATGGTTCGACAGTAGGAGACACAAGATTGATGATTGCTGTCTAGCAATCAGCAGTTTCTGCACCCCATGAGTCACTCACCTACCACAGTCAAGCTAAATGACTATAACAAAGCGCTGAGTGGGAGGCAACCCACTATTAGGTTTTCTTTTATTTTTCTTTATTTTATTTATTTTCATTTTTGCTTTTATTTTTTCGGATTTATTTTGCAGCTTTTATTAGATCCAAAGTAGAATGATGATTCCGTCGACCGACATTTACCATTCGTATCGCTCGACACCACACGACCATTACTAACGATCGACGTATACCACTACGAATCGATCGACACCTTGTCGATCAGGTTTATTCATTCTAACTTGTTATATTTATTAATTATGCTTTATTTTATTTACTTCACCACCGGCTGTGTTACACTGGGACAGTGTAATTTAAGTCTGGGGGGGGGGGGGTTTACTAATATGTGTTTTTTATTTTGGTTTTTATTCAAATTGTTTTTCAAAATTATTTTTCGCATAAGTATTAAATAGGAACATTGATATAGATTTATATTTGATTGTCTGACCACTCTTTAGCACCATTCTAGATTACTGATTGCAAATAGTATAAAGATTCTAAAATGGATCAACCTGTCACCATTATTCACTAGCTAAGATTGTTTGAAGGAACCAAAGCTGACCTCCAACACTAATACTGACTTATTTGCTTGTCTTGGGGCTTGGAAATCACTGGATCGGAATCCTCCTACAAGTCTGGAAGGTTAAAAGTCTTTGTGTTTCTCGTTCCCTTCCTTCTCTCTCTTCAGCGTCTCAAGATATAAGTTTATGTTATAAAAGATTGAAATGATTTCTTGAGAGGCAGAGGGGTAGGAGTGTCTCCTGCGACCCCAGTATTATATATCTCAAGGATGATCACACATTGTGTAAACGAGGGATAGGTTGAGTACCAACCCCATTATTCGCTACACTTTGCCAAAAATGTGTGAGTTACAATGCAAATGTCAATGAGATGGACTAGATGACCTATGTGGCATCGAAACCTGTTGAAATTGAAACTAATAAGAGATTCAGAGAAGAGAGATGAGGGGAGAAATAGATCAGAGAAGACTACATATGTGTTCAGATACTTGTTTGAGTTGAATCCATGTGTTCTTTGATCGATACTCCCAAGGTAAAGCCTCCACTTTTATTTTATGTTAAGAAATGAGGTTAGTAGAGGGGAATGTCAGATGAGATTTGCTAAGTTGTTGACTAGATGAGTTTGGTTGCTAAGCTAGGATAAAGCATAATGAACTTCTGTGATTAGGATGTTTAGACATGAATTGCAAACCCATAGAGTGATGACTTCAATATTTTGAATCTTTGAGTTCCTGCTGCTTTCAAACCTTTTCCAAAGACTACTGTTTTTGCTTGAGGACAAGCAAAGGAGTAAGTCTGGGGGAGGTTATATACCATGGATTTCACCAGTTTTTAACCATGGTATATTAGTATTTTATTATATATTTAATCTGTTTTCTAGCCTGTTAGGTATGTTTTCAGGTTCAGGAGCATTTTGTGAGAAAGTGATGTTTTTGGAGCATTTTGGAGTGCAAGAGATGATACACCCGAGTTGACCATTCAAGACCAAGTCGGAAGTCAACATTGCGATTATAATCGATCGATACTCATCCTGAGTTGTCGATCGATGTAGCTGAGAAGATCCGCGTACTAGAAGATTATAATTGATCGATACACATCCTGTGTTGTCGATCGATATCGGAGACGAAATGGTTTAGCCGGCTACTTCACCAAGACTTCACCAAATTACGAGATTGCCCCTGACGAGTTTTTAACCTAATTTAAATGCTTAAATATTCCTGCTAAGTGTTTTTTGACGGCAACCTTCGAAAGAAGCAAGCTTTTGACAACCCTCAAGAGAAAAGCAGAGAGTGTGAGAGAGAGACTAGAGTTTTTATTTGTTTTGAGAGATTTGACAGATTTCTCATCTCCTTTTGTATTTCTACTTTATTCTATATATGCAATTCTTTCATCTATCTATTGTTATGAATTGCTTAGCTATGTCTGAGTAGTCTACTTGTTAGATCTAGGGTTCAAATAGGTTTGTGGGATTAGCCCCAAACTATAATTGCTAAGTTGTGGTACTCATCAAATGGATTGCACCCTATGCTTGTTTTAGATTAGCTAACTAGAACATAGATCACTAGGATCTTTGATTATCTTGAATTATCCATTTGAACTTGCCTGTCTCCCGTTGAGAAGAGCGACAGCTCCTCCTTGAGACCTTGTTTTCATATTCGGCTCGCGCCTAGGCAGATCTAGAAGCTGTCGATCGATATCCTGACAGGTGAAATGATCGGCGCTGCAAAAGGTGTATCACTCGATATCTCAAAAGGATATCGATTGACTCTTTTTCTGCGCCAACATTACGACAGTTGAGGCCAGAGATCTAGATTATTTAACCAGTGATACTTCACTTGAGTTAAGCGGCTGAGATCTATAGTATCATGCAAGCAACTTGTTAAAGCATTTATAGAGATTATAATCTCCATTCCTGAATAGAAACCCTATGTCTAGCACTCTTTATCACATTTAAACAACCCATCATATTGTTAGTTAGAGCAACTACCTTGCTCATTTTAGGAATTGTTACTTTTATTTCCATCATATAAACCAACCTTGCCTAGGATTGATTAGTAAATTTTATTTAATTGGTTCCCTAGCTCCTCGTGATATGATCCCTAAGTACTACAGGTGTACCTCTTATTTGAGAGAGTAAGCTCTACTGGGTAATTTGAGCACTATCAGGTTGATCAAAGACCTTCGGGCCTAACTGATCTTCGGATAAGATAAGAACTTCAGGGTTGAAGGATCTTTGAATCCAAATTCCAACCTTCGGGTTTGCCAAGAACCTCAGGGTTCAAAAGCATCAACCTCCGGGTTCGAGGTATCCATCGGGTTTAGTCACGATCCCTGGATCTAAGTATTAAACCCCAACACTCAGAAACCTCAGGGTTCAATGAGCAAACCTTCGGGTTCAATAAAACGGCCTTCTGGCCTAGGTAAAGGACATCAGGGTTCAAGGCCTTAAAAACTTCCGGGTTCTAGGGCTCAAGAACCCCAGGGTTCAAACCAAGCTAGAACTCTAGGGTTCTAAGCAAGGAACTTTCATTCCTAAACTAAAACTCAGGTTTTTAATAGATTACAAGGTCTAACGCTATTCTAATCATTTCAGGAATCAGTCAATTTATTAATAGGATCCAGGTCATAGACACTGATATCCTTCCAAGGGGTCAAACCTTACAAGGGTCCGGCCCTCACAGGGGGTCAATTCTTTCAAGGGTCCATCCCTTCCCACGAATCTATGCGTCTACCAGTACCTCCTTGCACTCTGAAGATACGAAGTTTGCTCGACAAGGACTATGCCCCCGGGCTGTCAGTGCAGCAATAGGATCCTACTCTTAGATCCTAAAATTCCGCCTAGGAAATTGTGCTCTTTCCGAAGTAACCCGCGCTCAAAGGTCCTACGAATCCTTCCGGTCAAGAGACGACACGACAGAAGGAGACAAAAATAATGAATATTATTCGGTAATAAAACCATCAAAATTCAAGGGACCAGAAATGCATACGAAAAACACTGTCTTAGCAAGGACATACCACACGGGGCCGCTATTACAAGAAAAAGTTAAAATATCCTTCAAGACCTGCCACGCCTCGATGAAGGAATAGCTGGCCGTCCTCAAAGGAAGGAGGTTTGGTACCCTAGAATTCCGCCTCAGCCAAAACCACCGTTTTTGTACTGGGAAACTCCTTGTGCAAGTTCCATCTCTGGGCCTGCCCTTTGAGCCACTCTCTCATTACTTCCTAACGGGCGACGATCCTCGCACCGTTCACAGCCAAAGTCGTCATGTTTTTGGAAGTCTCTGCCTCCGTTCATAGTTCAACGATTGTCTCCTCCAACTCTTGCTTCTCTCGGCTCAATTGAAGCGATTCAGCTGAAGCAATTTCTATTGAACTTTCGATGGCCCGGATCTTCGCTTGAAGGTCCCTCAGCTCCAGTTCCTTTGCGATACGCCTACTCTTCTCCTCAGATAACTGACGGGATAGTTCCGAAACCTCATCTCGATTCATAGACGAACCCTCCTCCACTATTCGGTCCTTCAGATGATGCAAATGAGAAAGGACCTGTGCAGCAAAACCATGTTCATAAGCTACGGATTCACAATATAAGATCCTATTTGTACCTCACCTATAAGTTCTGCTATCGGAACTCATAAAAGGAGCGTCCGTAAAAACCATCTACGTACGAAGTTCCATCGGTAATGAGATAAAAACGTATCTTTCCGGCCATTTCTTCACAAAAGCCAATCCCTTACGATCAGTCTTGGGAAGCTCCTCAACTATGGGAAGCCCAGATCTTGGACGAAGGTGAAACCACCCCTCATGTCCATTAATCGGAGCCAGATTATAAGCGAAGAGTATTTCATTAACTCCAAAAGCCAGGCCCTCTTCATCTCCGAGGTTTTGGATGGCTACAAAGATGCGCCAGGCTGGAGGATTAAGCTGAGACGGAGAGATATGGAAATAGTTTCAGAGACTCACTATCAACAACGGTACGTCACCCCTGAAGCCAGATTCGAAGAAAGCTTCGTAAATAGCAATCTCCTCGGGTATACCACCGGAAGCATGTTCCGATAATCCGGGAATGCGAAGGACAACGGAAGAGGGAAGCGAATACTTTTTTCGCCAATCGCACAGCTCATCCTCTCTAACCGTAGATACGGGACCAACTTGCAGGGATCCCGAAGAAACAAACGATAAGGGAGCTGGGGTCAGAGGATTCTGCACTTCTTTACCGTGTCGTGACGGTGGACTGCTGGATCTGGACAACGAGGAGTTTTTTCTCTTCTCCGACTTGCTTACTTCTGCTATTGAAAAACTTCGGGGATTGGCACGCGAAATGGCAAGATCCGAGGGTAAAAGATGTGAAGACGTTACACGAAGACAATAGTATATATATATAAAAGAAAAAAGAGCCGTTGGATATTTTTCTCGGGAAATCCGCCGATCTGAGATCTCGGAATTCCCAAGACTGGGCTCAAGAAATTCAAATTCAAAAGAACCCCGCTCCCAGATCTCTTAGAGTTAAGACGCGGTCTTCAAAAGAAAAATGAGATCCAAGAGGGAAGATTAGAGCGATCATGGATGATCCGAAGGACCTTTTATTAATCGGGTCGGGAAACTCAAGGCCTCAATAAATTATCTCAATCCTCATCAAGGTCCCGGCCTGACTCACTGCAAGGAGACAAGGTGCTCGAGGAATACTCCATCCTAAGAGAAAACTACCAAGATTAAAGAAGCACAAGTTATCCGTTGATTTCCACGAGCAAATCAAGGAATAAAGGGCAAATTATTGGGGAAAAATATCCAGACATAAGTTTTCTCCAGCTTCCAGATAGGCCCTCGACTTCCGGACCCTTGCTCAAGAAGAAACCAGGGACCGAACCCTGCCTTAGGTCCGACCCCCTTGATCGGACCGACCCTTGAAGCAAAATAGAAGTTTTCCGCCTAAAGGGAAACTTCAATTTTTCCGATTATGGAAGAGTTCTATTACTTGAAGCCGACATCTACAACAATAAAAGAGGAGCCCAAACCCTAGAATAAGGGATCGACTATTCTAGATTAGAAGATTAGAGTTTAGGCGACAAAGACTAGGGTTTATACACCCAAACATTGTAGTCCCGAAAAAAAAAACACTCAATAACATCTTCTAGTTTACGATTTCTCTTGCTTTCATACAAACTCTCTAGTGTTCCATAGTAATAAAACGATCCTACACAAAAATACCCTAACACGGCTAGCATACGTTGCTTGTACTGAGCAATGTGATTGTCAGGATCTCATGTTCCTTCGTACATCTTTATGCTTGGGAAGGAGAACTTGCGAGGCATCTCCACCGAGGCAATCTCCTCTACGAAAGGTGTACCGGAGTAGGATCCTGGATTACTCCTTCGAATAGGGGGAGCTACCCCTGGGAGCCTTTCTACCATAGATTGAATGGTGCCAAACCTTTTGGAAACCACTCTTTCTAGATAGGCGGCTAGAGCCGGGTTTGAGATCGCGGGATCATCAGGTGAGTACTCTTCGTCTTCCGCATCGGAATCGCTATCCACCTGTATTCGGGTCGCATCGTGAGCAGCTTCTCGTCTCTCGGGCTCATCGTTAGTGGAGACGGGTCGGTGAGACGCTCTTTCACCGTCGCGTGGAGTGTTGAGCGAAGCCATAGGTCGAACCTTAGTTCGGAACCGCTTTCGCTTGTTACTGGTTTCACTGAGGGTCTGGTTTTCTTGTCGGAGGACAAGATTCTCTGCTTCCATGGCGTCTAGCTTCTCGGCGCTCTGCTGCAGCTGCTTAGAGTGTTCTCTGATATACCATGGATTTTACCCATTTTAACCCATGGTATATAAGTGTTTTATATACTATTTATTATGTATTAGAGTCTATTTAGAGTATTTACAGGTTCAGGGACGATTTGGAGATATATGGTGATTTTGGTGTATTTTGGAGTCTATCGCAGTGCAGAACTGCACAGACACTTCAGATGTTTAGCTCTCGATGGAGACCTTTCAACCGTTGGATTTATTCCATCGTTTGATACAAGATAGAGCGTTGAGTTAGCTTTCCAATGCCACCGGTTTGAGATCAATCCAACGGTTAGATCAGAAGTTATGCATGTGTTACGGAAGAGTGGTCAGTCCGCCTCGCGAGAGGAATCTGTCGAGAAGAGGATTGTATTTCGATCGATGCAACAGAGTGCATGTCGATCGATAGGGACATCAGAATGTGGGCTGAGTATATTTTATGACCGACTGAAGCCCAGGAGTCACCACAAAGTTACCAAAATACCCTTGACGACCAGAAACCCTATTTATGTTATTTCTAAGCCATTGTTGACGGCTACGCTTGAGACGCTTTAGACGCTCTTTACGTTTTCATTGTTTCTCTTAGGAGAGAAGGGAGGAACTCCTTGAGAGTCCTCCTGGAACTCCTTTGCTTTTGGTTTTATATTATCTATTGCATTTTCATCTATTCATCTATGATTTCTGTGACAACTATCATGTCTGAATAGATCCACTTGTTAGATCTATGGTTCAGATAGGTTTGTGGTATTAACCCCAAACTATACTTGCTAAGTTGTGATATTCATCAAATGGATTGAACTCTATGCTTGTTCTAGATTAGCTAACTAGAACATATATCACTAGGATCTTTGATTATCTTGAATTATCCATTTGAGCTAGCTTGTCTCCCGTTGAGAAGAGCGACAGCTCCTCCTTGAGACCTAGTGTTCATTATCGGCTCGCGCCTAGGCATATCTAGAAGCCGTCGATCGATGTCCCGACAGGTGAATCGATCGGCGCTGCGAAAGGTGTATCAATCGATATCTCAAAAGGATATCGATCGACTCTTTTTCTGCGCCAACATTACGACAATTGAGGCCAGAGATCTAGATTATTTGACCAGTGATACTTCACTTGAGTTAAGCGGCTGAGATCTATAGTATCATGCAAGCAACTTGTTAGGCATTTATAGATATTATAATCTCCAATACCTGAATAGAAACCCTAGATCTAGCAACCATCCTTCCATCAACAACTCTTGGTTACATTACAACAACTACCTTGTTCGCCCTTGCAATTTAATATATTCTCTATTTTATTTACTGCTTTATAATCTATTTACTATTAGCCTAGCTTAATCTCATAACTATTAGATCTAGTGTGTGCCTTAGCTCCTTGTGGATTCGATCCCTAAGTACTATAACTTGACCTCTTTTGATGAGAGTAATTCACTCCTTAGGGTAATTTGAGTGATATCATTCTCCAAGTTAGTCTTTTAGAGTTTGAACTTCTAGAAGAAGTTCATGACCTCCAGGTGTGGTTTCCCAAGCTTTGTGAAGATCGGTAACCTGATTTTGAAGGATCTCGAGCCGGTTGTGTTGGGGAAAAATATCCAGACCCTAGCTCAAGAAGAAAACAAGGGACCGACCCCTGCCATAGGTCCGACCCCCTTGATCGGACCGACCCTTGAAGCAAAATAGAAGTTTTCCGCCTAAGGGGAAACTTCCATTTTTCCGATTATGGAAGAGTTCTATTACTTGAAGCAGACATCTACAACTATAAAAGGGGAGCCCAAACCCTAGAATATGGGATCGACTTTCTAGACTAAGAGATTAGGGTTAGGCGGCTAGAACTAAGGTTCATACACCACCAAAACGTTGTAGTCCCGATCAATAACTCAATAAACATCTCTTCTAGTCGAATTCTCTTGCTTTCATACAAATCTTCTAGTGTTTCGTAGTACTCAAACGACCCTACACAAAAATACCCTAACAGTTTGGCGCTAGAAGAAGGGGAGTAATCCAACTACGTGACGATGGCACTAAAGGACGATACTAACCAAGCAGAGATGATCCCGAGGGAGATCGAACTCCTCAATCGGCTCGAGATCCTTCAAAGTCAGGTTACCGATCTTCACAAAGCTCGGAAGACCACACCCGGAGGTCATGAACTTCTCCTAGAAGTTCAAACCCTAAAAGACCAACTTGGAGAACACTCCAAGCTACTGCAGCAGAGCGCCGAGAAGCTAGACGCCATATAAGCGGAGAATCTTGTCCTCCGACAAGAGAACCACGTCCTCGGTGAAACCAGCAACAAGCGAAAGCGGTTCCGAACTAGGGTTCGACCCATGTCTTCGCTCAATACTCCACGCGACGGTGAAGAGGCGCCTCATCGACCCGTTTCCAACAACGACGAACCCGAGGGCAGAGAAGCCGCAAACGACGCGACCTGAGTACAAGTGGATAGCGATTCCGATACGGAAGACGAAGAGGACTCACCCGATGATCCCGGGATCTTAGACCCGGCTCTAGCCGCCTACTTAGAAAGGGTGGTCTCTGAAAGGTTCGGCACCATTAATTCTATGGTAAAAGCCTCCCAGGGGTAGCTGCCCCTATTCGGAGGAGTAGTCAGGGGTCCTACTCAGATACCCCTTTTGCGGAAGAGATTGCTTCAGTGGAGATGACACGTAAATTCTCTTTCCCAAGCATAAAGATGTACGAAGGTACAGGAGATCCTGATAATCACATTGCTCAGTACAAGTAACGCATGCTAGCCGTAGCAATCCCCCGGGATGCACGGGAAGCCACCATGTGCAAGGGATTCGGGTCGACCTTGACTGGCCCTGCTCTCTGATAGTGCTCAAATTACCCTGTAGAGCTTACTCTCTCAAATAAGAGATTCAGCTGTAGTACTTAGGGATCGAATCACAAGGAGCTAGGGAACCAATTAAATCTAATCAATTAATCAATCCTAGGTGAAGTTGGTTTTAATGATGAAATGTAAATAACAAATTCCTAAAATGAGCAAGTTAGTTGCTCTAACTAACAATATGATGGTTGTTTAAATGATAATGAAGAGTGCTAGACTTAGGGATTTTATTCAGGAATGGAGATTATAATATCTATAAATGCCTAACAAGTTGCTTGCATGATACCATAAAACTCACTGGTTAAATAATCTATATCTCTGGCCTCAACTTTCGTATGTTGACACAGAAAAAGAGTCGATCGATATCCTTTAGAGATATCAAGCGATACACCTTTCGCTCGGCGATCGATTCACCTGTCGAGATATCGATCGGCGGCTTCTAGATATGCCTAGGCGCGAGCCGGTAATGAACACTAGTCTACTTGTTAGATCTAGGGTTTAAATAGGTTTGTGGGATTAGCCCCAAACTATAATTGCTAAGTTGTGATATTCATCAAATAGATTGCACCCTATGCTTGTTCTAGAGTAGCTAACTAGAGCATAGATCACTAGGATCCTTGATATCTTGAATTATCTGTTTGAACTAGTTGTCTCCTTGGAGAAAAGCTAACCGCCCTCCTTGAGACCTAGTGTTCATTATCGGCTCGCGCCTAGACATATCTAGAAGCCGTCGATCGATATTGATAGTGCTCAAATTACCCAGTAGAGCTTACTCTCTCAAATAAGAGGTATAGCTGTAGTACTTAGGGATCGAATCACGAGGAGCTAGGGAACCAATTAAATAAAATCTACTAATCAATCCTAGGCAAGGTTGGTTTATATGATGGAAATAAAAGTAACAATTCTTAAAATGAGCAAGGTAGTTGCTCTAACTAACAATATGATAGGTTGTTTAAATGTGATAAATAGTGCTAGACATAGGGTTTCTATTCAGGAATGGAGATTATAATCTCTATAAATGCTTTAACAAGTTGCTTGCATGATACTATAGATCTCAGCCGCTTAACTCAAGTGAAGTATCACTGGTTAAATAATCTAGATCTCTGGCCTCAACTGTCGTAATGTTGGCGCAGAAAAAGAGTCGGTCGATATCCTTTTGAGATATCGAGCAATACACCTTTCGCAGCACCGATCGATTCACCTGTCGAGATATCGATCGACGGCTTCTAGATCTGCCTTGGCGCGAGCCGAATATGAACACAAGGTCTCAAGGAGGAGCTGTCGCTCTTCTCAACGGGAGACAAGCAAGTTCAAATGGATAATTCAAGATTATCAAAGATCCTAGTGATCTATGTTCTAGTTAGCTAATCTAAAACAAGCATAGGGTGCAGTCCATTTGATGAGTACCACAACTTAGCAATTATAGTTTCGGGATAATCCCATAAACCTATTTGAACCCTAGATTTAACAAGTAGACTACTCAGACATAGCTAAGCAATTCGTAACAATAGATAGATGAAAGAATTGCATAGATGGAATAAAGTAGAAATACAAAAGGATATGAGAAATCTCTCCAATCTCTCAAAACAAATAAAACTCTAGTCTCTCTCTCACACTCTCTGCTTTTCTCTTGAGGGTTGTCAAAAGCTTGCTTCTTTTGAAGGTTGCCGTCAAAAAACACTTAGCAAGAATAGTTAAGCATTTCCATTAGGTTAAAAACTCGTCAGGGGCAATCTCGTAATTTGGTGAAGTCTTGGTGAAGTAGTCGGCTAAACCATTTCGTCTTCGATATCGATCGACAACAATGGATGTGTATCGATCGATTATAATCTTTTAGTACGCGGATCTTCTCAGCTACATCGATCGACAACTCAGGATGAGTATCGATCGATTATAATCGCAATGTTGACTTCCGACTTAGTCTTGAATGGTCAACTCGGGTGTATCATCTCTTGCACTCCAAAATGCTTCAAAAACATCACTTTCTCACAAAATGCTCCTGAACCTGAAAACATATCTAACAGGTTAGAAAACAGATTAAATATATAATAAAATACTAGTATACCATGGTTAAAAACGGGTAAAATCCGTGGTATATCAACTCCCCCAGACTTACTCCTTTGCTTGTCCTCAAGCAAAAACAGTAGTCTTTGGAAAAGGTTTGAAAACAGCAGGAACTCAAATATTCAAAATATTGAAGTCATCACTCTATGGGTTTGCAATTCATGTCTAAACATCCTAATCACAGAAGTTCAATATGCCTTATCCTAGCTTAGCAACCAAACTCTTCTAGTCAACAACTTAGCAAATCTCATCTGACATTCCCCTCTACTAACCTCATTTCTTAACATAAAATAAAAGTGCAGGCTTTACCTTGGGAGTATCGATCAAAGGACAAATGGATTCAACTCAAACAAGTATCTGAACACACAGGTAGTCTTCTCTGGTCTCTTTCTCCCCTCTTCTATCTTCTCTGAATCTCTTATTAGTTTCAATTTCAACAGGTTTAGATGCCACATAGGTCATCTAGTCCATCTCATTGACATTTGCATTGTAACTCATACATTTTTGGCAAAGTGTAGCGAATAATGGGGTTTGGTACTCAACCTATCTCTCGTTTCCACAATGTGTGATCATCCTTGAGATTTAGAATACTGGGGTCGCAGGAGACACTCCTACCCCTCTGCCTCTCAAGAAATCATTTCAATCTTTTATAACATAAACTTAGATCTCGAGACGCTGAAGAGAGAGAAGGAAGGGAACCAGAAACACACAGACTTTTTACCATCCAGACTTGTAGGAGGATTCCGATCCAGTGATTTCCAAGCCCCAAGACAAGCAAATAAGTCAGTATTAGTGTTGGAGGTCAGCTTTGGTTCCTTCAAACAATCTTAGCTAGTGAATATAGGTGACATGTGTGAGGGATTAAACTCACCTCCTGATTTTTAGGTCAGGTTAAAGTTTAGGAAAAGGTTAAGGAAAGATAACGTGGGCTGAATCCCGTAATAACTTGTTGAATGAACTTCGATTTATATTGATGATTTTGATAAAAAAGTGATTACAAAAGATGATCTTCGATGATTACCAAGACAATGAGAATGATACAAAGATAAGAATGTTTTCAGAGTGTCGTCTCGAATATGGGTTGATTCTGGATCCCCCTCTTTAGTCCTCGACCTTCTCTTTAAATAGCCTTGAACTTCTCTTGATTATCTTCAACTGATCTCCGAGATCTTCTCCGTTTGTTGAGGAATCCGCAACAGCTTCCCTTTGACCGGGTCCTGCGCTCCTTCTGTTAGGATGTGAGATTCCTCTTCACCGTGACCTCTTCGAAGATTGCCCTTAGCTTCCAGCCTCCGGCTTCGTATTTATCCTTAGCTAAGGTCGCCGACACGCGTTGGGCTTTATCACGGCCCAATACTTGTTTTGGTTCTATCGTCAGCTAACGGGCCATATTTGGGCCCAACAGTTGCCCCCAGCTTTCGAGATAAGACTTCTTACTCGGGAGCTTAACCTAGCCACTGAACCTCAATCTTTTCTGTTGAGATAATGATTACTAGCTATATTCATCGAAGATATTATTCGCTTGAATTGACGGTTGAGATTTCTTTTGATGAAATCAACGCCTCGGATGAAAGAAGTTTTTGAAATATTTGCTTCGATTCTCGAGACGTGATGAGATATAAAGTGGCTAGCATTAACTGCCACTGTCCATATTCTCCACGCCTCCACTCGGTTTTCAAGGTAACTTCTCCTCCACTCCTTTATTTTACTACGTTTGCTTTTTTTTTTTTTTTACTTTCATCCTTCGATTTCACCATTGATCCTCTGCGATTTTCTTAGAATCCTTAGTTCCTAAGAGATCTAATTAGCTTGTTCCACCCTTTCCCCTTACAACCCTTTCGATTTTCCTTACCCTTCTTTTTAATGAATCCTCCGAAAGAAGGTTCCGGCGAGACCGGAATCTCTCCCTCCGGCAAACGTTTAATGAAGGTTAAACAGGAGATCGGTGAGAAAATGAAAAGAGATAAGAAGGAAGCTAGAGACTCAATCGCGGGGAGGGTCTCTAAGCGGGTGAAGAAGAAGGATGGTTATGGCGGGAGCACCTCTTTGGGACCTCACTCGCCTTCTTTATTGAAGAGCCAAGAGGTCGTTAACCTCATGGTTCAAGCCCACGGACAGAAGGAGTTGGCCAGGGTTTGTTCCTCCGATGAAACCCCTGAAACCGCCCCGGAAGGTTTGTTTTGCATTCATGAAAAGTATATCTCCAAATGCCACCTTAGGTTTCCGCTTCCAGACCTCCTGCTAGATCTCCTTGACCATTATCAACTGGCCCTCTCTCAGCTTTGTCCCTCGGTTATCCGGGTGATAAATGGTTTCATCACCAGGGCTAAGGAGGAGGGGGTCGCTATTGGGCTGACCGAACTGATGAGCCTTTATACGATCAAGGAGAGCTCTAGTAAGGATGGTGGCAGCGGTACCTACTACCTTCCTTGTCGTCCTAGGCTCAGTCTTTTTACGTCCTCCAGTAGTGATGATGATTGGAGGAAAAAATATTTTTACGTCAAGATTGACCCCTCGACAGTTTCAGTGGGCCATGCTCTCTCGGTTATTTGGTCCGATATATCTGGTTAGGACTTTTAGGAACGTGCCTTGCTTATTTCAGATTATTGTTGTTTGCTGAACCCTTGATTTCATATGCAGATATCGAGGATCCTCCTAAGCTTACTGATAAGCTGTCTAGAGCTCTTTTTCGGAAGCTACATCAAAGCGCCAATACTTGGACGTCTTTTACTATTTCTCGCATCGAATCAGCTAGGTTCCCGGAGCGATACAACGCCAGGTTCCTCGACCCAATTCCAGCCAAAGATTTAGAAGGTAGTTTTCGGAATTTGCTTATCTGTTTTCATATCTAAATTTGCTTCTGGAGATAGCTAAAAAGCTTTTCTTTGTTTAGTTTCCGAAGGTTCTTTCGTGGTAGAGATTTTGACTGGAGCTAGCACTTCTGAAACCGAAAAGACTCAAGCTCCCAAGATGAGGCCTTCTTTCCGTACGAGGAGAAAACCTGCTGCAGCTGCTGGTGCTTCGCAAGGCAGCGACAAGACTCAAGGAGGAGCCTTCCTTAGCTCGCTGAAAGAGGTCCTTGATGATGGATCCTCCGTTCCTGTTAGGGATGTTAACCCGGTCGAGACCAGAGTTCAAGATGTTGCTCCTCGTCCCGAGGTCCCGCCGGTTGAAGTTAACCCTCAAGCTGCTAGAGATCCCCTCGAGATCGAGCCTCCGAGAAACAAGAGGTCTCGGACTGATTTGGGAGATAGACCTACCAGGTCCTCCTCCTCGTCTTCGCGGGGAGGGACCGTTGGCTGGAACTTTACCCATTCTAAGCCGGGATCAATCTTAGATGATCCTTGGGGTTTGGCAACCATTATGAGGCATATGAAGATGGTAGGATGATCCATGCCTTCAATCAATGGTTTGACCAACAAGGAGGAATACGTTGATATAGCTCATCACCTGGGTCAGGTTCGTAATTTTGGCTTTTCTTGGTTTTCTTTTTTTTAAAAGTTGATACTTTCTGAACTTAGGTTTTTTTTTAGCTAGCTGGAGCCATCAACAGAGCTCAGCTGAGGTTCGAGGAGACCATGCGTGGTGCTCCTAGTGCTGGAGATTTAGCTCAAGCTACTGAGTTATTCAAGACCACCAAGATGGAGCTCGAACTGGCTCGTGCTCAGGTCTCTGAACTTGAAGCTGAGGTCGGGAGGTTCGGTCTGAAGGCTGATACCCAGCAGGGGAAGATCGAAAGTCAGGTTATCGACATTCAGGTGAAGAACAGGAAGATCAATGAGTTGGAGGCTGCTCGCAGGATAGCTGAGCATCAGGTTCAAGAGATGATCGTCTCATCTCAGGTCAGCCAAAGGAACAAAGAAGCCGAGGTTAAGCTAGCTGTCAGGAGAGGTGAAAAGGAGGTAGCTGATGCTTACAACAAGATCCTGACCTCTGTGAAAGAGAAGTTTGTCAAATAGAAGGACGAAACCGATGCCCTGATCTATGCTCAGGAACTTCAGGCAAACACCGAACTTCTGAAGGATCTATTGTCCAAAGAGATTGAGAATGCCGAAGAGGAGTATGATCGTTTGATGGCTTTGATTCCGGAAGCTGCTGCTGCGTGTGAGAAAGCCCAAGTTTCTGATTTCTCAGTCAGCAAGCTCCCCATTCCTCAATTCTCCGAGAGCTCAGGTACTTTCGAGATCAATATGTTTAATCCGGCGTTTTCCGGAGAATATGGTTCTAACTTGGGTTCAGTATCTCCTTATCTAGCCCCAGTTGAAGCAACCCCGGGAGGTGTCGACCAGGAAGCTGAAGTGGAGGTTCTTGCCAAGGAGGGTGATCCTATCGAGGAGGATAAGGATGCTGAAGCTGGTCATGGAACCGAGGAAGGTTAAGAGCTGATGCTCTTTATATTTTAAGACTTGTTCCCAATGGGCTTCTATCTCTTTTGTTTTTAAGACTTATAGCCTGAGGAGGCTTTTTAAACCTTTATATGTTTATGTCTTGAACCTTCGTTAGCCTGGGGAGGCTTTTAAACCCTTGTTTAATTTTAAACTCGGTTGTCTCGAAATTTGTCTTTTGCTTTAGTCGCCAAATATGATATTTGATCATGATCGGGTTTTTGCTTAGCTCGAGGTTCTTAGGAACCTGAATTATTTCGAAGGCTTGTGAGATCTTTTCTGATCTGACTTTGTGAGGAAACGAATTGTTTTATTGAATCTCGAATTTCTTCGAAGGATTTAGGGACCTTCGACTTTGTTAAGGATTTTAAAACCTTAGTTTTGTTAAAGATTTTTAAGACCTTAGTTTTTGTTAAGGATTTTAAGACCTTAGTTTTTGTTAAGGATTTTTAAGACCTTGTTTTTGTTAAGGATTTTAAGACATTAGTTTTTGATAAGGATTTTAAGACCTTAGGTTTTGTTAAGGATTTTTAAGACCTTAGTTTTTGTTAAGGATTTTAAGACCTTAGGTTTTGTTAAGGATTTTAGGACCTTAGGTTCAGGATTCCGGGATCCTGAGTTCGTTTGGAGTCTTTGATGTGCTTAGGTCCCGACTTTGGGGAACCTGAATTTGTTTGAAGGATTTTAAGACCTTGGGTTCAGATCTGTGGAGATCTGATTTTGTTTGAAGGATTTTAAGACCTTCGAGAGCATTAAGGGTTTTAAGACCTTAGGTCCAGGTTCTTAGTGACCTGGGTTGATCTGAAGATTTTAGGTTCAGGTTCTTGGGAACCCGAATTGTTAAAAAGTCGAGGTATCGAAGATAATTGCTTTATTGATAATATAATACATGGAATCATAGTAATCATACAATTGTTGCTTGGGCTATGTGATCTTAATCAGACATATGCCCCCTTTGGTCATGGTGAACAAAGTGTTGAAATGAGGTTGGGGCTGCACTCATGACGGAGTTGCCTACGTACCCAGTCAAGGGATCAAGCCTAACGTAGTTCGAGAATTTTAGGTACCTAATGATAGTATCTCTTAAGATTTGTGGCGTTCCACGATCTGATTTCAGGTATCCTGGTTCGCACCTTTTGGAGCTTGTAAACGCCAGGTCATACCACATGGATGATCCGATAGGGACCTTCCCAGTTGGTTCCTAACTTCCCAGCGTCTGGTTCTTTGGTTCCTTCGAAAACTTTCCTAAGTACTAGGTCACCTACAGCGAACTGTCGGGGCCTAACTTTGGAGTTGAACTGTCGTGACATTGCTTGCTGATAGTTTTGAATGCCATATGTCCGAACAGGCTAATCCTGGTTTGATAAGAATCATGAAGATATTGCCATATGTCCGAACAGGCTAATCTGAAATCATCTTGATAGAAGGTGGGATATCTTCTTGCTCACAACACTTTTGAGATTTATTCAAATTCCTGGTTATTCTCCACTGATTATTGGTTCCAAATAAAGCTTCTTAGATCGTGGTTCATCCTGGTTTGATAAGAATCATGAGGATATTGCCAGATGTCCGAAAAGGCTAATCTAAATTCACTTGGATAGAAAGTGGGATATCTTCTTACTCACAATACTTATGAGATTTATTCAACTTCCTGGTTATTCTTCACTGATTAGTGGTTCCAAATAAAGCTTCTTAGATCGTGGTTCATCTTGGTTTGATAAGAATCATGAAGATATTGCCATACGTCCGAATAGGCTAATCTGAAATCATCTCGATAGAAAGTGGCATATCTTCTTACCCATAACTCCTATTAGATTTATTCAACTTCCTGGTTATTCTTCACTGATTAGTGGTTCCAAATAAAGCTTCTTAGATCGTGGTTCATCTTGGTTTGATAAGAATCATGAAGATATTGCCATACGTCCGAACAGGCTAATCTGGAATCATCTCGATAGAAAGTGGCATATCTTCTTACCCATAACTCCTATTAGATTTATTCAACTTCCTGGTTATTCTCCACTGATTAGTGGTTCCAAATAAATCTTCTTAGATTGTGGTTCATCCTGGTTTGATAAGAATCATGAAGATAATGGCATATGTCCAAACAGGCTAATCTGGAATCATCTGGATAGAAGGTGGGATATCTTCTTCCTCACAACACTTATGAGATTTATTCAACTTCCTGGTTATTCTCCACTGTTTAGTGGTTCCAAATAAAACTTCTTAGATCGTGGTTCATCTTGGTTTGATAAGAATCATGAAGATAATGGCATATGTCCGAACAGGCTAATATGGAATCATCTGGATAGAAGGTGGGATATCTTCTTGCTCACAACCTTTATGAGATTTATTCAACTTCCTGGTTATTCTCCACTGATTAGTGTTTCCAAATTAAGATTCATAGATCGTGGTTCATCCTGGTTTGATAAGAATCATGAGGATATTGCCATATGTCCGAACAGGCTAATCTGGAATCATCTGGATAGAAAGTGGGATATCTTCTTACTCAAAACTCCTATGAGATTTATTTAACTTCCTGGTTATTCTCCACTGAATATTGGTTCCAAATAAAGCTTCTTAGATCGTGGTTCATCCTGGTTTGATAAGAATCATGAAGATATTGCCATATATCCGAACAAGCTAATCTGGAATCATCTGGATAGAAAGTGGGATATCTTCTTACTCACAACACTTATGAGATTTATTAAACTTCCTGGTTATTCTATACTGATTAGTTGTTCCAAATAAAGCTTCTTAGATCGTGGTTCATCCTAGTTTGATAAGAATCATGAAGATAATGGCATATGTTCGAAAAGGCTAATCTGGAATCATCTGGATAGAAAGTGGGATATCATCTTACTCACAACACTTATGAGATTTATTCAACTTCCTGGTTATTCTATACCTATTAGTTGTTCCAAATAAAGCTTCTTAGATCGTGGTTCATCCTGGGTTGATAAGAATCATGAAGATAATGGCATATGTTCGAAAAGGCTAATCTGGAATCATCTGGATAGAAAGTGGGATATCTTCTTACTCACAACACTTATGAGATTTATTCGACTTCCTGGTTATTCTTCACTGATTAGTGGTTCCAAATAAAGCTTCTTAGATCAGGGTTCATCCTGGTTTGTTAAGAATCATGAAGATATTGCCATACGTCCGAACAGGCTAATCTGGAATCATCTCGATAGAAAGTGGGATATCTTCTTACCCATAACTCCTATGAGATTTATTCAACTTCTTGGTTATTCTCCACTGATTAGTGGTTCCAAATAAAGCTTCTTAGATCGTGGTTCATCCTGGTTTGATAAGAATCATGAAGATAATAGCATATCTCCAAACAGGCTAATCTGGAATCATCTGGATAGAAGGTGGGATATCTTCTTCCTCACAACACTTATGAGATTTATTCAACTTCCTGGTTATTCTCCACTGATTAGTGGTTCCAAATAAAACTTCTTAGATCGTGGTTCATCTTGGTTTGATAAGAATCATGAAGATAATGGCATATGTCCGAACAGACTAATATGGAATCATCTGGATAGAAGGTGGGATATCTTCTTGCTCACAACACTTATGAGATTTATTCAACTTCCTGGTTATTCTCCACTGATTTTTGTTTCCAAATTAAGATTCATAGATCGTGGTTCATCCTGGTTTGATAAGAAGCATGAGAATATTGCCATATGTCCGAACATGCTAAAATGGAATCATCTGGATAGAAAGTGGGATATCTTCTTACTCAAAACTCCTATGAGATTTATTTAACTTCCTGGTTATTCTCCACTGAATAGTGGTTCCAAATAAAGCTTCTTAGATCGTGGTTCATCCTGGTTTTATAAGAATCATGAAGATAATGGCATATGTCCGAACAGGCTAATCTGGAATCATCTGAATAGAAGGTGGGATATCTTCTTACTCACAAAACTGATGAGATTTATTCAACTTACTGGTTATTTTCCACTGATTAGTGGTTCCAAATAAAGCTTCTTAGATCGTGGTTCATCCTGGTTTGATAAGAATCATGAAGATATTGCCATACGTTCGAACAGGCTAATCTGGAATCATCTCGATAGAAACTGGGATATCTTCTTACTTACAACACTTATGAGATTTATTCAACTTCCTGGTTATTCTATACTGATTAGTTGTTCCAAATAAAGCTTCTTAGATCGTGGTTCATCCTGGTTTGATAAGAATCATGAAGATAATGGCATATGTTCGAAAAGGCTAATCTGGAATCATCTGGACAGAAAGTGGGATATCTTCTTATTCACAGCACTTATGAGATTTATTCAACTTCCTGGTTATTCTTCACTGATTAGTGGTTCCAAATAAAGCTTCTTAGATCGTGGTTCATCCTGGTTTGATAAGAATCATGAAGATAATGGCATATGTCCAAACAGGCTAATCTGGAATCATCTGGATAGAAGGTGGGATATCTTCTTGCTCACAACACTTATGAGATTTATTCAACTTCCTGGTTATTCTCCACTGATTAGTGGTTCCAAATAAAGATTCATAGATCGTTGTTCATCCTGGTTTGATAAGAATCATGAGGATATTGCCATATGTCCGAACAGGCTAATATGGAATCACCTGGATAGAAAGTGGGATATCTTATTACTCACAACTCCTATGAGATTTATTCAACTTCCTGGTTATTCTCCACTGATTAGTGGTTCCCAATCAAGCTTCTTACATATTGGTTCATCCTGGTTTGATAAGAATCATGAAGATAATGGCATATGTCCGAACAGCCTAATCTGGAATCATCTGGATAGAAAGTGGGATATCTTCTTACTCAAAACTCCTATGAGATTTATTTAACTTCCTGGTTATTCTCTACTGAATTGTGGTTCCAAATAAAGCTTCTTAGATCGTGGTTCATCCTGGTTTTATAAGAATCATGAAGATAATGGCATATGTCCGAACAGGCTAATCTGGAATCATCTGAATAGAAGGTGGGATATCTTCTTACTCACAACACTTATGAGATTTATTCAACTTACTGGTTATTGTCCACTGATTAGTGGTTCCAAATAAAGCATCTTAGATCGTGGTTCATCCTGGTTTGATAAGAATCATGAAGATATTGGCATACGTTCGAACAGACTAATCTGGAATCATCTCGATAGAAACTGGGATATCTTCTTACATACAACTCCTATGAGATTTATTCAACTTCCTGGTTATTCTCCACTGATTAGTGGTTCCAAATAAAGCTTCTTAGATCGTGGTTCATCCTGGTTTGATAAGAATCATGAAGATATTGCCATATGTCCGAACAGGCTAATCTGGAATCATCTGGATAGAAAGTGGGATATCTTCTTACTCACAACACTTATGAGATTTATTCAACTTCCTGGTTATTCTCCACTGATTAGTGGTTCCAAATAAAGCTTCTTAGATCGTGGTTCATCCTGGTTTGATAAGAATCATGAAGATAATGGCATATGTCCGAACAGGCTAATACGGAATCATCTGGATAGAAGGTGGGATATCTTCTTGCTCACAACACTTATGAGATTTATTCAACTTCCTGGTTATTCTACACTGATTATTGGTTCCAAGTAAAGATTCATAGATCGTGGTTCATCCTGGTTTGATAAGAATCATGAGGATATTGCCATATGTCCGAACAAGCTAATCTGGAATCACCTGGATAGAAAGTGGGATATCTTCTTACTCACAACTCCTATGAGATTTATTCAAATTCCTGGTTATTCTCCACTGATTAGTGGTTCCCAATCAAGCTTCTTACATATTGGTTCATCCTGGTTTGATAAGAATCATGAAGATAATGGCATATGTCCGAACAGGCTAATCTGGAATCATCTGGATAGAAGGTGGGATATCTTCTTACTCACAACACTTATGAGATTTATTCAACTTACTGGTTATTCTCCACTGATTAGTGGTTCCAAATAAAACTTCTGAGATCGTGGTTCATCCTGGTTTGATAAGAATCATGAAGATATTGCCATACGTCCGAACAGGCTAATCTGGAATCATCTCGATAGAAAGTGGGATATCTTCTTACTTACAACTCCTATGAGATTTATTCAACTTCCTGGTTATTCTCCACTGATTAGTGTTTCCAAATAAAGCTTCTTAGATCGCGGTTCATCCTGGTTTGATAAGAATCATGAAGATAATGGCATATGTCCGAACAGGCTAATCTGGAATCATCTGGATAGAAGATGGGATATCTTCTTGTTCACAACACTTATGAGATTTATTCAACTTCCTGGTTATTCTCCACTGATTAGTGGTTCCAATAAAGCGACTTAGATCGTGGTTCATCCTGGTTTGATAAGAATCATGAAGATAATGGAATATGTCCGTACAGGTTAATCTGGAATAATCTGGATAGAAAGTGGGATATCTTCTTACTCAAAACTCCTATTAGATTTATTTAACTTCCTGGTTATTCTCCACTGAATAGTGGTTCCAAATAAAGCTTCTTAGATCGTGGTTCATCCTCGTTTGATAAGAATCATGAAGATATGGTCATATGTCCGAACATGCTAATCTGGAATCATCTGGATAGAAAGTGGGATATCTTCTTACTCACAACACTTATGAGATTTATTCAGCTTCCTGGTTATTCTATACTGATTAGTTGTTCCAAATAAAGCTTCTTAGATCGTGGTTCATCCTGGTTTGATAAGAATCATGAAGATAATCGCATATGTTCGAAAAAGCTAACCTGGAATCATCTGGATAGAAAGTGGGATATCTTCTTACTCACAACACTTATGAGATTTATTCAACGTCCTGGTTATTCTTCACTGATTAGTGGTTCCAAATAAAGCTTCTTAGATCGTGGTTCATCCTGGTTTGATAAGAATCATGAAGATAATGGCATATGTCCAAACAGGCTAATCTGGAATCATCTGGATAGAAGGTGGGATATCTTCTTCCTCACAACACTTATGAGATTTATTCAACTTCCTGGTAATTCTCCACTGATTAGTGGTTCCAAATAAAGCTTCTTAGATCGTGGTTCATCCTGGTTTGATAAGAATCATGAAGATAATGGCATATGTCCGAACATGCTAATATGGAATCATCTGGATAGAAGGTGGGATATCTTCTTGCTCACAATACTTATGAGATTTATTCAACTTCCTGGTTATTCTCCACTGATTAGTGGTTCCAAATAAAGATTCATAGATCCTGGTTCATCCTGGTTTGATAAGAATCATGAGGATATTGCCATATGTCCGAACAGGCTAATCTGGAATCACCTGGATAGAAAGTGGGATATCTTCTTACTCACAACTCCTATGAGATTTATTCAACTTCCTGGTTATTCTCCACTGATTAGTGGTTCCCAATCAAGCTTCTTACATATTGGTTCATCCTGGTTTGATAAGAATCATGAAGATAATGGCATATGTCCGAGCAGGCTAATCTGGAATCATCTGGATAGAAGGTGGGGTATCTTCTTACTCACAACACTTATGAGTTTTATTCAACTTCCTGGTTATTCTCCACTGATTAGTGGTTCCAAATAAAGCTTCTTAGATCGTGGTTCATCCTTGTTTGATAAGAATCATGAAGATAATGGCATATGTCCGAACAGGCTAATCTGGAATCATCTGGATAGAAGGTGGGATATCTTCTTGCTCACAACACTTATGAGATTTATTCAACTTCCTGGTTATTCTCCACTGATTAGTGGTTCCAAATAAAGCTACTTAGATCGTGGTTCATCCTGGTTTGATAAGAATCATGAAGATAATGGCATATGTCCGAACAGGCTAATCTGAAATCATCTGGATTGAAGATGGGATATCTTCTTGCTCACAACACTTATGAGATTTATTCAACTTCCTGGTTATTCTCCACTGATTAGTAGTTCCAAATAAAGCTACTTAGATCGTGGTTCATCCTGGTTTGATAAGAATCATGAAGATAATGGCATATGTCCGAACAGGCTAATCTGGAATCATCTAGATAGAAGGTGGGATATCTTCTTGCTCAAAGCACTTATGAGATTTATTTCAACTTCCTGGTTATTCTCCACTGATTATTGGTTCCAAATAAAGCTTCTTAGATCGTGGTTCATCCTGGTTTGATAAGAATCATGAAGATATTGCCATATGTCCGAACATGCTAATCTGAAATCATCTGGATAGAAAGTGGGATATCTTCTTACTCACAACACTTATGAGATTTATTCAGCTTCCTTGTTATTCTATACTGATTAGTTGTTCCAAATAAAGCTTCTTAGATCGTGGTTCATCCTGGTTTGATAAGAATCATGAAGATAATCGCATATGTTCGAAAAGGCTAATCTGGAATCATCTGGATAGAAAGTGGGATATCTTCTTACTCACAACACTTATGAGATTTATTCAACGTCCTGGTTATTCTTCACTGATTAGTGGTTCCAAATAAAGCTTCTTAGATCGTGGTTCATCCTGGTTTGATAAGAATCATGAAGATAATGGCATATGTCTAAACAGGCTAATCTGGAATCATCTGGATAGAAGGTGAGATATCTTCTTCCTCACAACACTTATGAGATTTATTCAACTTCCTGGTAATTCTCCACTGATTAGTGGTTCCAAATAAAGCTTCTTAGATCGTGGTTCATCCTGGTTTGATAAGAATCATGAAGATAATGGCATATGTCCGAACATGCTAATATGGAATTATCTGGATATAAGGTGGGATATCTTCTTGCTCACAACACTTATGAGATTTATTCAACTTCCTGGTTATTCTCCACTGATTAGTGGTTCCAAATAAAGATTCATAGATCGTGGTTCATCCTGGTTTGATAAGAATCATAAGGATATTGCCATATGTCCGAACAGGCTAATCTGGAATCACCTGGATAGAAAGCAGAATATCTTCTTACTCACAACTCCTATGAGATTTATTCAACTTCCTGGTTATTCTCCACTTATTAGTGGTTCCCAATCAAGCTTCTTACATATTGGTTCATCCTGGTTTGATAAGAATCATGAAGATAATGGCATATGTCCGAACAGGCTAATCTGGAATCATCTGGATAGAAGGTGGGGTATCTTCTTACTCACAACACTTATGAGATTTATTCAACTTCCTGGTTATTCTCCACTGATTAGTGGTTCCAAATAAAGCTTCTTAGATCGTGGTTCATCCTTGTTTGATAAGAATCATGAAGATAATGGCATATGTCCGAACAGGCTAATCTGGAATCATCTAGATAGAAGGTGGGATATCTTCTTGCTCACAACACTTATGAGATTTATTCAACTTCCTGGTTATTCTCCACTGATTAGTGGTTTCAAATAAAGCTACTTAGATCGTGGTTCAGCCTGGTTTGATAGAATCATGAAGATAATGGCATATGTCCGAACAGGCTAATCTGGAACCATCTGGATATAAAGTGGGATATCTTCTTCCTCAAAACTCCTATGAGATTTATTTAACTTCATGGTTATTCTCCACTGAATAGTGGTTATAAATAAAGCTTCTTAGATCGTGGTTCATCCTGGTTTGATAAGAATCATGAAGATATTGCCATATGTCCGAACAGGCTAATCTGGAATCATCTGGATAGAAAGTGGGATATCTTCTTACTCACAACACTTATGAGATTTATTCAACTTCCTGGTTATTCTATACTGATTAGTTGTTCCAAATAAAGCTTCTTAGATCGTGGTTCATCCTGGTTTGATAAGAATCATGAAGATAATGGCATATGTTCGAAAAAGGCTAATCTGGAATCATCTGGATAGAAAGTGGGATATCTTCTTACTCACAACACTTATGAGATTTATTCAACTTCCTGGTTATTTTTCACTGATTAATGGTTCCAAATAAAGCTTCTTAGATCGTGGTTTATCCTGGTTTGATAATAATCATGAAGATAATGGCTTATGTCCGAACAGGCTAATTTGGAATCATCTGGATAGAAGGTGGGATATCTTCTTGCTCACAACACTTATGAGATTTATTCAACTTCCTGGTTATTCTCCACTGATTATTGGTTCCAAATAAAGCTTCTTAGACTGTGGTTTATCCTGGTTTGATAAGAATAATGAGGATATATCCATATGTCCGAACGTGCTAATATGGAATCACATGGATATAAAGTGGGATATCTTTTTACTCACAACTCCTATGAGATTTATTCAACTTCCTGGTTATTCTCCACTGATTAGTGGTTCACAATCAAGCTTCTTACATATTGGTTCATCCTGGTTTGATAAGAATCATGAAGATAATGGCATATGTCCGAACAGGCTAATCTGGAATCATCTCGATAGAAGGTGGGATATCTTCTTGCTCAAAACACTTATGAGATTTATTCAACTTCCTGGTTATTCTCCATCGATTAGTGGTTCCAAATAAAGCTTCTTAGATCGTGGTTCATCCTGGTTTGATAATAATCATGAAGATATTGCCATATGTCCGAACAGGCTAATCTGAATCATCTGGATAGAAAGTGGGATATCTTCTTACTCACAACACTTATGAGATTTATTCAACTTCCTGGTTATTCTCCACTGATTAGTGGTTCCAAGTAAAGCGTCTTAGATCGTGGTTCATCCTGGTTTGATAAGAATCATGAAGATATTGCCATACGTCCGAACAGACTAATCTGGAATCATCTCGATAGAAAGTGGGATATCTTCTTACTTACAACTCCTATGAGGTTTATTCAACTTCCTGGTTATTCTCCACTGATTAGTGGTTCCAAATAAAGCTTCTTAGATCGTGGTTCATCCTGGTTTGATAAGAATCATGAAGATAATGGCATATGTCCGAACAGGCTAATCTGGAATCATCTGGATATAAGGTGGGATATCTTCTTGCTCACAACACTTATGAGATTTATTCAACTTCCTGGTTATTCTCCACTGATTAGTGGTTCCAAATAAATCTACTTAGATCGTGGTTCATCCTGGTTTGATAGGAATCATGAAGATAATGGCATATGTCCGAACAGGCTAATCTGGAATCATCTGGATAGAAAGTGGGATATCTTCTTACTCAAAAATCCTATGAGATTTATTTAACTTCCTGGTTATTCTCCATTGAATAGTGGTTCCAAATAAAGCTTCTTAGATCGTGGTTCATCCTGGTTTGATAAGAATCATGAAGATATTGCCATATGTCCTCACATGCTAATCTGGAATCATCTGGATAGAAAGAGGGATATCTTCTTACTCACAACACTTATGAGATTTATTCAACTTCATGGTTATTCTATGCTGATTAGTTGTTCCAAATAAAGCTTCTTAGATCGTGGTTCATCCTGGTTGATAAGAATCATGAAGATAATGGCATATGTTCGAAAAGGCTAATCTGGAATCATCTAGATAGAAAGTGGGATATCTTCTTACTCACAAAACTTATGAGATTTATTCAACTTCCTGGTTATTGTTCACTGATTAGTGGATCCAAATAAAGCTTCGTAGATCGTGGTTCATCCTGGTTTGATAATAATCATGAAGATAATGGCATATGTCAGAACAGGCCAATCTGGAATCATCTGGATAGAAGGTGGGATATCTTCTTGCTCACAACACTTATGAGATTTATTCAACTTCCTGGTTATTCTCCACTGATTTGTGGTTCCAAATAAGGCTTCTTAGATCGTGGTTCATCCTGGTTTGATAAGAATCAGTGGGATATTGCCATATGTCCGAACATGCTAATCTGGAATCACATGGATAGAAAGTGGGATATCTTCTTACTCAACCCTCCTATGAGATTTATTTACCTTCCTGGTTATTATCCACTGAATAGTGGTTCCAAATAAAGCTTCTTAGTTCATCCTGGTTTGATAAGAATCATGAAGATAATGGCATATGTTCGAACATGCTAATCTGGAATCATGTGGATAGAAAGTGGGATATTTTCTTACTCACAAATCCTATGAGATTTATTCAACTTCTTGGTTATTCTCCACTGATTAGTGGTTCCCAATCAATCTTCTTACATATTGGTTCATCCTGGTTTGATAAGAATCATGAAGATATTGCCATATGTCCGAACAGGCTAATCTGAAATCATCTGGATAGAAAGTGGGATATCTTCTTACTCACAACTCTTATGAGATTTATTCAACTTCCTGGTTATTCTCCACTGATTAGTGGTTCCAAATAAAGCTTCTTAGATCGTGGTTCATATTGGTTTGATAAGAATCATGAAGATAATCGCATATGTCCGAACAGGCTAATCTGGAATCATCTGGATAGATGGTGGGATATCTTCTTGCTCACAACACTTATGAGATTTATTCAACTTCCTGATTATTCTCCACTGATTAGTGGATAACCAGGAAGTTGAATAAATCTCATAGGAGTTGTGAGTAAGAAGATATCCCACTTTCTATCTAGATGATTCCAGATTAGCCTGTTCGGACATATGGCAATATCATCATGATTATTATCAAACCAGGATGAACCACGATCTAAGAAACTTTATTTGGAACCACTAATCAGTGGAGAAGAACCAGAAAGTTGAATAAATCTCATAAGTTCTTTGAGCAAGAAGATATCCCACCTTCTACCCAGATGATTCCAGATTAGCCTGTTCGGACATATGCCATTATCTTCATGATTCTTATCAAACCAGGATGAACCACGATCTAAGAAGATTTACTTGGAACCACTAATCAGTGGAGAATAACCAGTAAGTTGAATAAATCTTATAGGAGTTTTGAGCAAGAAGATATCCCACCTTCTATCCAGATGATTCCAGATTAGCCTGTTCGGATATATGTCAATATCTTCATGATTCTTATCAAACCAGGATGAACCATGATCTAAGAAGCTTTGTTTGGAACCACAAATCAGTGGAGAATAACCAGGAAGTTGAATAAATCTTATAGGAGTTGTGAGTAAGAAGATATCCCACTTTCTATTCAGATGATTCGAGATTAGCCTGTTCGGACATATGGCAATATCTTCATGATTATTATCAAACCAGGATGAACCACGATCTAAGAAGCTTTATTTGGAACCACTAATCAGTGGAGAATAACCAGGAAGTTGAATAAATCTCATAAGTGCTTTGAGCAAGAAGATATCCCACCTTCTATCCAGATGATTCCAGATTAGCATGTTCGGACATATGCCATTATCTTCATGATTCTTATCAAACCAGGATGAACCACGATCTAAGAAGCTTTATTTGGAACCACTAATCAGTGGAGAATAACCAGGTAGTTGAATAAATCTCATAGGAGTTGTGAGTAAGAAGATATCCCACTTTCTATCCTGATGATTCCAGATTAGCCTGTTCGGACATATGGCAATATCTTCATGATTATTTTCAAACCAGGATGAACCACGATCGAAGATGCTTTATTTGGAACCACTAATCAGTAGAGAATAACCAGGAAGTTGAATAAATATCATAAGTGCTCTGAGCAAGAAGATATCCCACATTCTATCCAGATGATTCCAGATTAGCCTGTTCGGACATATGCCATTATCTTTATGATTATTATCAAACCAGGATGAACCACGATCTAAGAAGCTTTATTTGGAACCACTAATCAGTGGAGAATAACCAGGAAGTTGAATAAATCTCATAGGAGTTTTGAGCAAGAAGATATCCCACCTTCTATCCAGATGATTCCAGATTAGCCTTTTCAGACATATGCGATTATCTTCATGATTCTTATCAAACCAGGATGAACCACGATCTAAGAAGCTTTATTTGGAACCACTAATCAGTGGAGAATAGCCAGGAAGTTGAATAAATCTTATAGGAGTTGTGAGAAAGAAGATATCTCACTCTCTATCCAGATGATTCCAGATTAGCCTGTTCGGACATATGTCAATATCTTCATGAGTCTTATCAAACCAGGATGAACCACGATCTAAGAAGCTTTATTTGGAACCACTAATCAGTGGAGAATAACCAGGAAGTTGAATAAATCTCATAAGTGTTTTGAGCAAGAAGATATCCCACCTTCTATCCAGATGATTCCAGATTAGCCTGTTCGGACATATGCCATTATCTTCATGATTCTTATCAAACCAGGATGAACCACGATCTAAGAAGCTTTATCTGGAACCACTATCAGTGGAGAATAACCAGGAAGTTGAATAAATCTCATAAGTGTTGTGAGCAAGAAGATATCTCACCATCTATCCAGATGATTCCAGATTTGCCTGTTCGGACATATGCGATTATCTTCATCATTCTTATCAAACCAGGATGAACCACGATCTAAGAAGCTTTATTTGGAACCACTAATCAGTGGAGAATAACCAGGAAGTTGAATAAATCTCATAGGAGTTTTGAGCAAGAAGATATCCCACCTTCTATCCAGATTATTCCAGATTAGCCTGTTCGGACATATGCCATTATCTTCATGATTCTTATCAAACCAGGATGAACCACGATCTAAGAAGCTTTATTTGGAACCACTAATCAGTGGAGAATATCCAGGAAGTTGAATAAATCTCATAGGAGTTGTGAGTAAGAAGATATCCCACTTTCTATCCAGATGATTCCAGATTAGCCTGTTCGGACATATGGCAATATCTTCATGATTATTATCAAACCAGGATGAACCACGATCTAAGAAGCTTTATTTGGAACCACTAATCAGTGGAGAATAACCAGGAAGT